>OZ038396.1:0-1249869 GCA_964036045.1 Eutreptiella sp. 'Long Island Sound 2002' | reverse complement strand
ACAACCAGGCTAACAACGTCCATTACTTATCATGAATGACTGACATGGAGGGCAGCTTCAATCATCCCATCCCACATCTGAATCCTCAGGGCTTGTCAATCCCTCCCAACGTGGGGTCCCAGCAACACAAGACTCACCGGGGGGCAAGCAAGCAAACCGCACTTGTTGCCCTCGGCTGAACTCAATTGCTCAAGTGTGCAGCAAGCAAGGGACGGACCATGCGGTATCCGGAGGACCCGGACCACCAGAATCCGCTCAGCGTTTTTTGGGAGGTGGGGGGGCTACTTATGCTGACCTTGCCCAATCAACAATCCCCGTGCCACCCCAGGGCCACATGCTGCTCCCACTAGTCAGGACATCAAACCAAAACTTGCTTGAGCAACCCTCCTTCCATTACACTAGCCTAGGGCTGTCCTGAAAGCCTCCCCCCTGGGTGTAGATGCCAACTGATGCCCCCCGACTGCTCTTGGCCCCTTCAGCACGGAACCACACAATCCCTGATGAAAGGCTAGGAGGGCACCCATGACTTTTTGGGCTTGGCACCGAAAGACGCCCTCTGCCCGTGCAGCATGGTGAGGAAACCAACCCCATTCTCAGTACACACCGCGGTAATCATTTGCAACAGTGACCTACTTGTAGAACAACCATTCCACAGGAGTATACCAAAAACCGTCACCAAAGAATTTAGGAAATGTTGTGACGCCACTGGTGTCAGGCCGATGCAGCCACAGAAAAAAAAAAGACCAGAGGGGCAAGGCCATCAGCTGTTGATTTTCTGCAAGGCTTTTTCCAACAGACTTGTTAATATATTGGGGTGATCGGTCCACAGGTCAGTGACACATTTTCCGTGCACCCTGTACGGAACAACTATCTGTCCCATTTGCTTACCATTGCAGCAGTCTGCCCCTCGCAGCGTTCACCCGCCTACCAGCGGTGACAAGGATCTATCTCATTCAATCATGTCCCGACCGTAAAATGAGGGTGCAATGCAGTGGAATGCAGTGGTGCAGCATTGGATACGCCAGCCCCATGGTGACCGCATTGGGTTCGTCCATGGGAAGTGCATCATGTCCTAACTCTGGCACCAGCCGTACTGAACTTTCCTCTCTGCGAATGGGGACCCGGTGGCTAACACACTTTAAGACTCCAGCAAGGCATATTGCACAACGCAACAAACTAAAAATCAACAGTCCGGAGGCAATGAGGGAAAGCCTGGCATGTGCTCCTGCCCTCGCACACGAAAAGCAACACACTGGCAACACTGCAGGGCATTTGCAGGCACTACAATTTATTGGGTACCTTGTGGAGCAGCAATGTCTTCAAGTCTTCAAGTTCAAAGAGTCTGATCCCATCCCAAGCCAAAGGCTATGGATAGCATCATTGAGCCCCCCCTGATTCCCACGCTGAAATCCAGCAGGAAGCAGCCCCAACCACCTTGGAGCTTTGTTCACCGTAGGCAATGCATGTACACTGGTCCAGCCACCACCACAACAACACGACTGCATAGAGACAGGGGTAGCCAACCAGTCTCACAGGCGTGACTGCGTTGCGTGACTATGCAGCGGAACAAATGGGAATCCCAGTAGAAAACCGTCAGGTGCTGTGAACACCAGTGAACATGACGTCGGGGGGGGGGGGGGTTGCTCTTGTTGTTTTCAAACAAAAGAATGGAGCTCTACAGACGGCAAACAGTATTCCCTGCAATGCAGGACCGAATGAATGCCCGAACCGATACCGTGGGGACCCTCAGGGAGGATCGCACTCACGAATGCGGCTGTGTATGCGGTATGCTATGATTTATGCTACTTTACTAGTCATGCCGCCTCAGACTGCTGCGAAATTCCACACGGACAGCATTGCGCGCCCGTACATAGGCGCATGCATGGTTCCGAATGGCGGCCGAGAAGCCAGGTGCAAGCTGCACCTCCATTTCCCTGTGTGTTTTACACTATGTCAATGTAGATTCGGGTCTGCAGCCTTCGCAAACAAGTAAAGCCAGTGGCAGGCAGACCATGAACAGGATGTGCCGGTGTTTCACCGGACAACCACAATGAGGTACACTACAAACAGTCAGAGGCATGCACTGCACCCATTACTGTAATACCCGAAGGGTCGGGCAGTGCTTGCTGATCAGGCCACAACCGCACAGGCGATGGTGCACACAAACTGCTACCCACACGGATGCAGAAACACTTAGGGGACAGAGTCAGCATCCCATCCCAGATGCAGATGTGGGCCAGAAGAGCTCAGGTCATGCCATAAAGCACGTATTGTCATTCTGGCGCCACTGGTTTCTGTTTGGGATTACAAAGGTCACAACAAAGGTTGACAGCAACAACACTTCCCTTTGTCGTGTCAGAAAGGCAGACTGCAGCTCTCGGCTTCTTACCACTGGTCCACCGCTTGGATGCACGGGCCAGTCCTTGGGCCAGATCTCTTTCTCTGTAGTGCAATTTACTGTTCTGCTGACCAAAGAAGTTATTGATTGCGGCGACGGTGTGAGCTGGCTCGCGACACCAGTGCTCATAATCAGATTTCTTTGACATAAGCAGAGGATACTCATATAGCCTGTTCGTTGGGTTCACTGGCAAGAAGCCAGCGTAGGATAGAAGAAATTTATCCAGTAATTCCACACGGCGGTCCTGCTCATGACCACTCCGACCTTTTTTCTTTGTCTGCCCATGCAATCTATCACCAACCCTATTGTCCTCAACCGCTACTGGGCACATCTCCGGGTCACCGTCAAGTGTTTCTGACGGATCACTGCAACTGCCACCATCTCCACCCGGAATGGCTGATGATTGGCATCCCTAGTGCAGGTTCTGGTTGAAAAAAGCTTTTGAATTGTTGTCAAACAACAAGGAGGCCTGCGTCCGTGCTGTACTGCTGGGTTTTGCTTTCTCTTGTAGTGTTTGTGTGAGGTTCGTGTTCTGAACTTCAAGCTGGTTGCACTTTGTTTTCAGCTTCTCACAATGCTGTCTGAATGGCAGCAACTCCTGATTTGCAGTCTGCAGCTGGTCCCGCTCCTGTTGCAAATTTGTCACCTGTGTTTGCAATTCTCTCTTTTGGCTTTCCAAATCCGTCACCTGTGTTTGCAATTCACCAAACCAAACCGACAAATTCTTTTGAATGACTTGAAGAATGTGTGCATCGCCAGCCAGTTGCATACACCGAAACCGTGGATCAAATCCCAGGACAGAGCTGCGAAGATCACCTGAATTCTTCTGTGCTGACAACAAATGCATCTTCAGCACCTCTGCATTGATGCTTGGGAGGCCCGAATACTGGAATGCGTGCTCCTGCACGTAGCGTTGTGCACACAACATCACAAAAAACTTGTCCTCTGACCAGTCTACTGTCTGCCAACCGGTGGACACAGTTTTGACAGCAGACTGAACCCGTTCGACTATGCCATCCTGACTGAAATCTCCAGACAGGATGGTGCAGATCCCTTGATACACGTGCTGCTTGAGAGCATCATCACGACTACGGATAAACTTATCTCGGTGTGTCTGCTCATCAAGTGGTAGGTCAGCATCAAAGAAATCTGACCCATTCATGGCAACACAACGCGCCCTATGTTCCGCGCTTGACAAGGTTGGGTTGGTTACCACCTGCTTGTCTTTCTGCAACAACACAGACTCCTTGTCCCACATATGTCTCCAGTGACATGCACTGAGGTCAAGCTGTTGCTTGTCTGTTAGTATCTCACTCAGGAGTGGGATCCTCTCAATACGGCTGGTTATATTACCGAGCTGCTCCATCTGTCTCATGCAATCAGTGAAGGAAAACACAGACAAATGAAGATCCCTGGAGGAAAAACCAGCTACTTTCTCTAAGATCGTCCGACGGAAATCTGTTATCTGTTTCGTGTTCAAGTTGACCCGATTCTGATGGGATTGGGGCACCTTGTAGACCTGCATGCTGGCAAAGTTCTGGTGAAATGCGTCACACATGCTACGGTAGGCTCGTTTTGAATCAAAATCCTCTGATGCTGGCTGTCGATCATTCAACAAGAATGTGGACTCAAAAGCCTCGTTAACACTTTTCTCATCCAAGCGGTCAGCTGTGTTGTCAAAGTATATAAACTGCCTACGTGCTGACCCAGATCGTGCAAAGAATTCCTCCACAACCGCACCCCACATTAAGGCATTGCGGCTATCATCACGGCAGCACCTATCAGAGACTGCCAAGAGGGTGCTACTGAGTGGGAAGATCTTGCTGAGAAAGAACAATGCATGTTTCGTTGATTCGGCGTTCTTGGGGTCAATGCCTTCGAGATCTACATAAAGAACCACCAGTTTTATATTGTGCAGGATCACTGGCTGTGCATACATCCCCTCTGTGCAATGGTGACGACCGGAGGATGACTGCAGCAACTTTTTGCCCAAATAAGACGCTATTTTTGACTTGCCAGCGCCAGTTGTCCCAACAATGGGAGCAATCTTGACACTGTAAGTTGGATACTCTTGTTTGAGCCAGTCAGGAATAGTAACCTCAAGCTGTCCATGGGCATTGATCGAAGCAAGCTTCCATGGCTTCCCAGGGTACTCAACGGAATCCTGTGCAGAGATAAATTGGTGGACTGTTACACAGGGTGGAGGCAAACAGAAGATCGGGAGAACGAGAAAATCCAGCAACACGCCAACAAGACACTGGCAGTGGTCGGTGACTACCGCGTGCGTACCAGTCAGCCACTGAGACACTAGCAGGGTGACCAGCAGCTGATTAACAGGGGGACTGGGCAGCAAAACTGAGAACTGATGCAGACAAACAGATGCAGCCCAGCAGCAGTTGAAGCAGTCAGCAGTGGCAGGGGGCAGGTCGGAAACACTAGGAAAGCACCGCGTGTATTTGTTACAATGTTTGTTGCAATATTTCCCGCATAGAGTGATTATCCCCATACCACATTTCCCGGATCACTATCACACTAGCAGGGGACGAGCTGACTAGCAGGGGACTAAGAGCTGACTAGGAGGGGACTAAGAGCTGACTAGCAGGGGACTAAGAGCTGACTAGGAGGGGACTAAGAGCTGACTAGCAGGGGACTAGGGGGGGACTAGCAGGGGACTAGCAGGGGACTAAGAGCTGACTAGCAGGGGACTAGCAGGGAACTAGGAGGGGACTAGGAGGGGACTAAGAGCTGACTAGGAGGGGACTAAGAGCTGACTAGCAGGGGACTAGGGGGGGACTAGGAGGGGACTAAGAGCTGACTAGGAGGGGACTAAGAGCTGACTAGCAGGGGACTAGGGGGGGACTAGGAGGGGACTCAGAGCTGACTAGCAGGGGACTAGCAGGGAACTAGGAGGGGACTAGGAGGGGACTAAGAGCTGACTAGGAGGGGACTAAGAGCTGACTAGCAGGGGACTAGCAGGGAACTAGGAGGGGACTAGGAGGGGACTAAGAGCTGACTAGGAGGGGACTAAGAGCTGACTAGCAGGGGACTAGGGGGGGACTAGCAGGGGACTAAGAGCTGACTAGCAGGGGACTAACATAATCAACAACCATATGCATGCTCCGTGACAGCCACAGAAAGTGGACAGCGGAATTGACAGATGAATGGGCAGCAGAACTGGGAACTGATGCTGACCACGCCCCAGCAGGGTGGATACAAAAAGTGGGCCTGCAGATTGCACAGTCCATGCACCATGCAACAGCACACCTCTTCATTCTGCTGAGCATCTGCACCATCGATCCTCATAGATAACTCACTGCTCTGTGAGTCGTCCTGTATGAGACATCCAAAAAAACTCAAACCAGTGCGCCAAAAAAAAGACGCAGAAATGGTGCCGATGACTCCTGTTTCTCTGATGTCTCCCCGGGTGGATTGCTGCGATTGATACTTTGAGGTTGAGGTTTTGGGGAGGAGGCAAATGGCAAACACAAAAGCTGGCAAGCACATGAAAGGCCTCGGATGTCCGGGGGATAACATGTGGTGATGCCATACAACAGGGGACACATCAATCCAATAACTACTTTTAACAGGAGACATATGAACGGATCACGCAGGACATACGGAAACAGGTTTGCATTCCACCATCACACTGTCCGGGCGTTGACTGCCGCCCTCCCCAGCCTCTGGAGGGGGCTCACTGCCTGCGAAGCAGGGCATCAGGGTCCGTCACCACACAAGAAGACACAAACCGAGACGGGTCCATCAGCCAGTGCGTCTAGTGGACACACCTTGAGGCTTCATCCATGACATCAATGCAGATTGCGGACTGCGGATTGCGGTGCGGCCTTCAATCATTTTCCTGCGCTTGTGGTCTGACTCGTCACAGCCTGTATCACCCTGATAGATACAGATGTTGGCAGATGGCAACACACACAGAGAGGTCGAGTGACAGACAACAATCGGCATCCAGGCATGGCTTATTGTTGTCGTCAAAATATGAGAGCGCGATCGGGTCGCCGGTGGCAACGATGTCAACCTGCAAAACGACCAGAGCTAGACTCAACGTCGTGAAAACAAAAGATGGCAGCAGCAAGCCTTCCAAAACAGGTGTAACACAATCACGAGACACCAAAACCAGAACAGAAGCGTAGCACCGTCTGAAACAAACAGGCAGTGAAAATCACAACGCGATGCCATGCACCAGAAGCCTTCCTCCTGCCTCAAAATAGTTATGGAGTATCAATGCATATGTCCCCATTCCAGCAGCAACGTTCGATCAAGCCTGTGGCTGTGCAATGAAGGGCTGAACATCACACACGTCACACGAGGGTCATCAGACACACCTCCGTTGGCTGCAGCTGGTCATCATTTGCATGACTTTGCAGGACTTCCATGTTGGTCAATTCATCATTCCTCGGCACATTTTGTTTCGTTCTTTCTGCAACTCCCTTTGCCTGCACTTTGTTTGACATTAAAAAATTCCTAGAGAGCACATAGACATCCACATATCTGTGATGCACAAATCAAACAAGACAACCATTGCCATTCCGGTAATTGCCTAGGTTTTGCAGTTCCATTGTGCGGACTCCAGACTCTGTGTTCCTGCTGAGATGACCAAGACTCAAATTGCCGCACCTACAAAACGGCACATTCAGCATAACGGCCCGCTGCTTTTCCAGGATGGTGAGACACCTCTAGAACCTTAACGACTCCCCATGCCCCCTGAAATTCCCCCAAGGAAGTGCTTATGCACAAATGTTCTCGGCGTCTGCCCTGTGCAAACAGTTTTTGCATGCCCATTGCATATCTTGACAGTCACTGAAAAAAGTGTCCACTTCAGAAAATGATGCCAAACGCTTGAACATGGCTGAATCTGGCTGAACATGGCTGAACATGGCTGAATCTGGCTGAACATGGCTGAACATGGCTGAATCTGGCTGAACATGGCTGAATCTGGCTGAACATGGCTGAACATGGCTGAACATGGCTGGGTGTAGCTGAACATTGCTGAACATGGCGGAGCATAGCTGAACATGGCTGAACAACGGGACAAACTCAAAGGCATGTAAGCGCACAAGGTAGCTCTTGCAAGCAAGATTCGTGATTTCATAAACGGACTCATTTATTCTTCAGGGTGACACAGACGATCATGGACGACCCGTCACGTTATTTCCAAGATACCGGGGTACCAGGGTGGTAGGACCCCGAGGCCTTGGTATCAGTTGTGTAATTGCACCCCAGTGGCTGCTATTGGTGGCAAACTCGAAGGCATACACATGCATGAGAGAGGTCTTCATTGGAAACCCTAACCGCCTTTGGCGGATATTTTCTCTTCGCCGTTTTTGCAACCCAACTCACATACTAGCACTCTGCAAAGTAACCATACCAATGGCAACCATACAACCAGGTGAACAACGTCCATTAATCATCCCATCCCACATCCGAATCCTCAGGGCTTGTCAATCCCTCCCAACGTGGGGTCCCAGCATCACAAACCTCACCGGGGGGGCAAGCAGGCAAATCGCACTTGTTGCCCTCGGGTGAACTCCGTTGAATGATTTTCAACCAATGACCTTGAATGATTTTCAACGAACGATTCCCAGATTGGACCGTTTCCGAATTGACCGCGTTTCCCGTGTCCAGTGTAGAAAATTTCCCAGATCGAACCGTTTCCGAACTGACAGCGTTTCCCGTGTCCAGTGCATAAAATTTCCCGGATTGGACCGTTTCCGAACTGACAGCGTTTCCCGTGTCCAGTGCATAAAAATTCCCGGATTGGACTGTTTCTGAACTGACCGAGTTTCCCCTGTCGAGTGCAGAAAATTGTAGATCTGTCCTGGAAAAGTATTGTGGATCAGTCAGCCTGTCCCAATAAGGCCATTTAAGAAGGATTGGATACAGAACACAGTATATATACAAAGGCACACAGCAAAAAAAGCATAGACAACATGATCCCACTGGCGTTCACACAATGGTCGGAATACAAAGAATGTTCGGCAGCTACACACACAATCTGTCTGGGGCATTCTGTGGTGCGGTGGTTTCACAACTTCGTGCAAAAGCTAATCCCAGATGAGGGGCGGCGTGAATACATCCTGAAATGGGTCGCCCACATGGTACAGAAGACGCACCTCCGCCCTGAAACCTGCATATTCCTGCACTCAGAGGAGGGCGGCGTTGGTAAGAATGTGTTTACAGAAATACTGCAATGTCTGGTGGGGACCTTGTCCAGTGCGGGCGGTTCACGAATCAAGAGGATTCTTGAGGGGGGGAATGGAGATGGCTTTACCGAGGAAAATGACAAGGTGCTGCTGGTGGTCGACGAGGTGGACCCACGAAGGATCAATTACGACCAGATCAACAACCTCTGCACCTCGTCACACCTAACTGTACGGTGCCTTTACAAGGAGCCCAGGCACGTGGCAAACGCAACCCGTTTAATCATGACATCCAATTTCCGACCAGAGCAGGGATGCAAAGGCAATCAAATCCTACACGTGGAATGTGACCCCTACTGGGCTGCCTGTACGGACCATGTGCGCAATGCCCAATTCGTCACAGAGCTTCTAGACACGTTTGGAGTCCAGGGCAGATTCAGCAAACACGACGGAGAGCACAACCGTGGCAACATGGCATGGATCGGCCAGTACTTCCTGACTATGGACATCGGAGGCTTCGATGCAACACAGGACATGCCACTCTAGCAGGGCATCGTGACACAGCCACAACCCCTGGGCCCTTCATATATCACCGGAATCCCCTGTGACCAGCTTTGCTGCTCTCCGTACCATCCAACAATCACCTTTCGAATTTGCCCCCCTGTTCGGTACACCAGAGGGATGTACGTTGCGATTGGTAGACGTTGCGAGTGACATCAGGCAGGGCTGCACCGGAAGGTCGCACACGCCACGCCGTAACCACTGGCGGTACACCTAAGACATCTTGGGCACTTCCACAAGTCAAGTCAACTGCATCCTTTCGCCTCCTCCGCAAACCATCTAAGAGAGCAAACACACTGAAATTCTATATACACAAACCCCGTTTCAGGCAATCCTGAGGGAGCAGTTAAGAGGATTGGCTGTATATTTCTCTTCATAAACAACCAGTAGACCTCTAGCAACCCCACCATGGATTTGACATCTGTTCATCGCAATCCTTGGCGTGACATGGAACTCACAAAGAACTGTCTACCAGATGATGGTGCGGATTTTGATGCTCGCGAATGGCAATGGGCAGCAACGGCCGAGCACCAACAACAAGAATACATTATCAACCCTGAGGCTATACATCATCTTGCGCGTGCTGCCAGCAGAGGCTTACTTCCAATCAGCAAATGCTATGAAAGACCAGTCAACATGCAGCATGTTCAATGGAATGGAAACTCAAAGAAGGACACCAGCTTGTACACCGGCTATGATGCTGGTTGGGAGTTCGATTGGCATCAGGATGTAGTCCGATGCGCACAGCATTGCGTGGGCACCAACCTGGATGCAGCGTACCACGTCTGCGTGGAGAAAGATCATAGCGGACAAGCACGCTTGGTGGGGCCATGGATTGGAAAATCCGGTCAGAGGATGCCGCTGCTTGTCCGGGGCCTATTGTTCCCTGGCTGTTACCGGGTGAGTGTTGCAGGAGGGCGGCTCTGCGTGTTGTACCAGCTCGTCATGCATATTGTGCAGCACTATGGTGACGAGCAGGACAGACAAGAAGCGAGATTCAAGATCCTTGGAGAATATGCAACAGACAGGAAACAAGCTGCCAAATATCTACAGATGTTGCAGCAACGTGTGACAAACAAGCTGAACGCGTGCATGAACGCCCGGAACTTTGAACCAATGCGAGTCCTTCTGCCGGTGCGCTTCATCTATGAAAGAATGTACCTTGCGGGGGGTGATGTCCCAACTATCTCCATCGAAGATGTGAGACACATGATGGAGATCGCACCGTTCAGGCGGCACGAACCTAAGGAGGCCGACGACTTATTGGCGAAAATGTGGCAGGATGGGCAGGCCTGCTACAACATCATCCAAAGACACGCTAAACAGCTGAACGGTGGCGCACGACTCCTCAACGTCATCTCCCATGCAGAGGAGATTGTGCACCGACGCATCGAAAGGATGCGGCCTAACAATGGCAGAGATCCAATCAATGAAATGACCGGTAGACCAATATGCCGGTCGGAGCACACCGCCGGATACAGCGAGTGGCAGAATGTGCATGGACAGACGCTGCACCTCGTGCTCGGTGAGATCCTTAAGGAAATCAACGGCCACGCACGGCTGTATCTTGCTGCCGCCACTGACAAATACAACAAAGAACACAACACCAACATTCCAACAAGCTTCCCGATGGACCATGAGGATGGGTTTGTCGTGTACTGTAAGCTGAACGACAATGTGCTCCAACGGTGTGCAAGCTTTGTTCAAGAGAAGGTGGAAGGCATCCTTCAAGTGCATTTCATCCACCAGCCTCATCCTTTCCCCAAGGCAGGCGATCCCGTGCGGCAAGTTTTTCAAAGGGTTCACCAGAGCATAACCGAGGAGGAAGATGACAAAGATTTGTTGGACAGAAGCTTGTATGCGACGAGACGACAATTGGCATGGCGGCTGCAGTATTTGTTGTTGAACGACTTTGACAAGACTCACAAAAAGGATGGCACCAAACGCGAAGCCCCACTAACCTTGCACGATTGCATGCGGCTCCTGTGGAACAACGACCCGCTGATGGAGCGCAACATCCTGCGTGAGCAGCTGAACATTGCCACCAAGGCCCCAAATCGGTTGGAACTCACATTGCGGAGCCAAAGGTCGCCACCAGATTTGCGCGAGAGGGACCGGATGCAATACACTGAAATGGCTGGATTGTATGCTAATGCGTACTATTTGGTTAGAGGGAGTGGCACAGATGATGGTAAGTACCTACGAGTCAAGGCGAACGGGCAGTACGACCTAGTGACACGCAATGAGGTGGAAGTAGCAGAGAGCGGTGTCCAGGTGGAAGTAAGGGACTCGTCAATGCAGAAGAGGGAGGCCATCAAGGTATGGTTATCCCGAGAAGCGCCGCTTTCAGAAGACGAGATCGAGGAGCCCAGCACAGTACAGTTGGTGGACACCTTCCCTTCATACGAAAGTGGGCTACGCACAAATCCACTTCAACCACATCCCACGCTTCCCAACGCCTTCATTTACTACCGCTGGAGCGGGTTTGCGTTTGAGTACTGGTCCGAATACCGGGAACATTGCGCCACAGCAACGGCGGAACAGTGCGCAGCTCAGCCCGCCGTGAGATGGTACCTCGGGTTTGTAGAGAAGCTCATTCCAGATGAATCAAAGCGCGAATACATTCTGAAATGGACCGCGTTCATGTTTCAAAAACCTGACATTCGCCCGGAAACATTCATTTACTTGAACTCCGCGATCGGCGGAGTCGGCAAGGACGTGTTCGCTGAGATACTGCAATGCGCCGTGGGCATGCACTTGAGTGCCGCCAACACCAGAATAAAGAAGATCCTCACGGAGGATGGTTTTACGGAAGACATTGACAAAGTGCTGATTGTCGCGGATGAGATTGATCCACAGAAAGTGAACCTGAGCCAGTTGAACAACCTCTGCACGTCCTCACATCTTACCATTCGCGACCTGTGGGAGAAGCATCGGCGCATCAAGAACATGAGCCACTTGATCATGACATCCAATTGGGGGGCCAAGGGACTTGTGAACTATGAAGGAAGGAGGATTGCATTTGCAGAGTGTAGTAGTCACTGGAGTGCCCATGAGAATCAGCAGCGCAATGCAGAATTTGTGGGAGATCTTGTGGGACTATTTGGAATGAACGGCAAATTCAGCAAGCAACCAAGCGAGCACAACCGGGAAAACATAGCATGGATTGGTAGGTACTTTCTCACCATGGACATCGAAAGTTTTCAAGTCAGAAGAATTCCACTCTGCAGGGACCAACTCCGCATGGAGAAGCAAGGCCAGAGCTTGGAATGGGGGTTCTTCATGACATTGGACAATCATTACTGGGACAAGATGGTGTCCTACCATGGCACATCAATTATCCCTCATGACCTTGAATACGATGAGAAAATGCATGGCCTGTCATACAAGTTGAGCAAGCGGGAGTTGTACGCTTGGTTCAAGGCGTGGTGTCAGCATGATGAGCACGTGAGAAGTCAACAAATATCTGGGCTGAGTGAATTTGCACGCAATAGCTTTCAAGCTGTAGGGTCACCCGCAAAAAGAGTTCCTGGCTTCTTAACGTGTACGCTCACGAAGGACCAATGGGAAGTCACACCGGGCGTGCTCAAGAAATGGAAGGAGACATTCGGACCGCTAGATAACCATTAAAGGCTTGACAATAAGAACAAGTCAACTTGCTGACGCCACCGCAACCCGAGTGAGACATCCTAGCTCGGCCACGGTATAGGGCCGAAAGAGCCATGAAATCCACAACCGCATGCCAATAGAAAAAACTTTCGTGTTCTTTGGGCTGTCAATTGAAGCTAATGCCACATGCAGGAACGTAGATCCCGTTCCAAATCAAAGGGGTGTTCAATGCATGCATGAAGCACACGAGATTCCTTAGCTGCTTACTCTTTGTCCATTGGCTGCTTGGTTGTTCTGCCACGAAATTAACCAAGTTCTGCATTGTGCAGATGGACTGAAAATGCGCAACTGGGGAGATGGAGGTATCAAACAATGGGTATTTGCGGAGGAATTGCTTGATTGTCCCTTTGACTTGCTGTCGGCGTTTGAATGCAAACCCACTTAGATAATTATCCAAGTGCCGACATGCGTACTCCAAGAGGGGCCCTTCCAAGGTTGAGATTGCAGTCCGACGCATCCTCTAGTCTTTGCTAATATACATGATTCAACCCAGAGACCTTGTCGAGCTTTTAGTTTGTTTCCGGCTCAATTTGTCCATCAGTTCGGAGTTTTGCCGCAAATGTACCGTCCAGTGAGCATGAAAATCTGGATCGCATGGGTGATCTGGGTGATTAGTGTGTTCTACATGATCTGGGTGATCTACATAATCTGTATGATCTACATGATCTCATTGATCTAAATGATCTACATAATCTGCATGATCTCAGTGATCTAGGTAATCTGACTGATCTGGGTGACTTAGGTGATCTAGATGATCTACATGATCTCAGTGATCTAGATGATCTACATGATCTCAGTGATCTAGACGATCTACATGATCTCAATGATCTAGATGATCTACCGGATCTCAGTGATCTAGATGATCTACATGATCTCAGTGATCTAGATGATCTCAGTGATCTAGATGATCTACCGGATCTCAGTGATCTAGATGATCTACATGATCTCAGTGATCTAGATGATCTCAGTGATCTAGATGATCTCAGTGATCTAGATGATCTACATGATCTCAGTGATCTAGATGATCTCAGTGATCTAGACGATCTACATGATCTCAGTGATCTAGACGATCTACATGATCTCAGTGATCTAGATGATCTACATGATCTCAGTGATCTAGATGATCTCAGTGATCTAGATGATCTACATGATCTCAGTGATCTAGATGATCTCAGTGATCTAGACGATCTACATGATCTCAGTGATCTAGACGATCTACATGATCTCAGTGATCTAGATGATCTACATGATCTCAGTGATCTAGATGATCTCAGTGATCTAGATGATCTACATGATCTCAGTGATCTAGATGATCTACCGGATCTCAGTGATCTAGATGATCTACATGATCTCAGTGATCTAGATGATCTACATGATCTCAGTGATCTAGATGATCTCAGTGATCTAGATGATCTACATGATCTCAGTGATCTAGATGATCTCAATGATCTAGGTTATCTATGTGATCTGAGTGATCTACACAATCTCAATGATGTAGATGATCTACATGATCTTAGTGATCTAGATGATCTACATGATCTCTGTGATCTAAATGATCTACATAATCTACATGATCTCAGTGATCTAGGTGATCTGACTGATCTGACTGATTTACATGATCTCAATGATCTCGATGATCTAGGTGATCTGACTGATCTGACTGATCTACATGATCTCAATGATCTCGATGATCTAGGTGATCTGAGTGATCTCAGTGATCTCAGTGATCTCAATGATCTAGATGATCTACATGATCTGACTGATCTGGGTGATCTAGGTGATCTAGATCAATCAAATCAATCACATCATGGAGATCGTCCACATCACTCCAATCAATGAGATCAGCCAAATCATTCAGATCCCTCAAATCAATGAGATCACCCAGCCCGTTCAAATCCCTCAGATCATTGAGATCCCCCAGATCATTCAGATCCCTCAAATCAATGAGATCACCGAGATCACTCGAATAAATGAGATCACCCAGGTCACTCGAATCAATGAGATCACCCAGATCGCCCGAGTCAATGAGATGGCCGAGATCCCTCGAATCAATGAGATCACCGAGATCACTCGAATCAATGAGATCACCCAGATCGCTCGAATCAATGAGATCACCCAGCCCGTTCAAATCCCTCAGATCATTGAGATCCCCCAGATCATTCAGATCCCTCAAATCAATGAGATCACCGAGATCACTCGAATAAATGAGATCACCCAGGTCACTCGAATCAATGAGATCACCCAGATCGCCCGAGTCAATGAGATGGCCGAGATCCCTCGAATCAATGAGATCACTCAGATCGCTCGAATCAATGAGATCACCCAGTCCATTCAAATCCCTCAGATCATTGAGATCCCCCAGATCATTCAGATCCCTCGAATCAATGAGATCACCGAGATCACTCGAATCAATGAGATCACCCAAGTCACTCGAATCAATGAGATCACCGAGATCACTCGAATCAATGAGATCACCCAGGTCACTCGAATCAATGAGATCACCGAGATCACTCGAATCAATGAGATCACCGAGATCACTCGAATCAATGAGATCACTCAGATCGCTCGAATCAATGAGATCACCCAGTCCATTCAAATCCCTCAGATCATTGAGATCCCCCAGATCATTCAGATCCCTCGAATCAATGAGATCACCGAGATCACTCGAATCAATGAGATCACCCAAGTCACTCAAATCAATGAGATCACCGAGATCACTCGAATCAATGAGATCACCCAGGTCACTCGAATCAATGAGATCACCGAGATCACTCGAATCAATGAGATCACCCAAGTCACTCGAATCAATGAGATCACCGAGATCACTCGAATCAATGAGATCACCCAGGTCACTCGAATCAATGAGATCACGGAGATCCCTCGAATCAATGAGATCACCGAGATCACTCGAATCAATGAGATCACGGAGATCCCTCGAATCAATGAGATCACCGAGATCACTCGAATCAATGAGATCACTCAGATCGCTCGAATCAATGAGATCACCCAGCCCATTCAAATCCCTCAGATCATTGAGATCCCCCAGATCATTCAGATCCCTCGAATCAATGAGATCACCGAGATCACTCGAATCAATGAGATCATCCAGGTCACTCGAATCAATGAGATCACCGAGATCACTCGAATCAATGAGATCACTCAGGTCACTCGAATCAATGAGATCACCCAGATCGCTCGAATCAATGAGATCACGGAGATCCCTCGAATCAATGAGATCACCGAGATCCCTCGAATCAATGAGATCGCCCAGGTTGGTCAGATCGTCAAATGAATCAGGAGAGCTTGCAGTGGAGTGTGCTGCACCATTGGGGTCCCTTATCTCACCATGACTCGACTCACTGAATTGAGATTACAGAGCGCTTTGCAGGACATGCAGACATACAGGCACCCAAACTCAACAGCCAATCTTCTGACTGGACCTCCAGTGCAGAATATTGACGACTCAGACTGTATGCAAGTCTGGGACAAGGTGGGCGGTTGGTGTGACCAAGCACATGCGAGTTAACAAAAGTGACAAAAAAATGTAATGCACATAAAGCCCCCACAAAGAAGACTCAGTCCCACAGAACAAAAAACCGAATGCAGGTAACACCGGAAATGCTCACAGCTTTGCAGAGGGCACTGTATACACAATGCACGAAGGGCCTACCACCTCCCATCGCAGCAAAAGTGGAGGCTTGTCTGCACAAACCGGCAGCAACCAAGCAGCAGCAAGCGGTGGCAGACGCCGCCAAACGGCATGTGCTGTTACTGCTTCTCGAGCACCACACCGCGGGATTGTTCGCAGCCGATGATGCACCACAAACACAGGTAACAACAAAGACGCAAAAGAGACGCATTGCATCGCACTTAAATGCAGCAGTCCTTGCGGTGCTTATCCTGCGCTACCCGGAGCACGTGCCCTTGAGGGCATTTAACACGAACATGCTGTATGCGGGGTTTTCACGATTGGCGCAGGCACTGGGTCGACACTCAACAGACACCACCGGCGTGCCCCTCCGATTTGAAGCCAAGCACTGGCGCTCACGTGACAGCCACGGGAGTTTGGAATGGGGGAATTGTAACATCTGCGTTCACGGTAGTGCACTCTGTAACAGCATCAACAACGTGCCAAACCCCAAAATGACACAGCCGGCACGAAGATTGCGGACACGGTACAAGCTGCCCAGACACACGGTGACACAAACTACAGGGAATTTGAGTAACACCACAAAAGCCAAAACAGCATGAGATGAATAAACACCAGCGACGAGCGGTTCACCTACGCTGACAATCACAACCGTGCACATCAGCGACCACCAAATAAACGGCGAGCACCATATTTCCTGCTAAGGCTGTGCGTATGGGTGGCATCCGGCTGGTGACACCAGCTGCGAGCAATGTGTGCGCAACAGCATTACGCTTTCCGCAGCAATGCACACCACACTCCGTTCGGGGTTTGCATCGCACTGCTTGCTGCAATCCCCTGGCGTTTGCGCGCGACCTTGTTATTCCAGCCAGTATCCCAGGTGTACGCAGTCCGTGACGAATGCAGTCTAGGACAGCGATGACCAGCAGCACCGAGACGACGTGGGCAGTGACAGTGCCGGCGAAGAGGCAGCCGCTGGCAGCGTTGAAGTGGAGGTATAAGATGTCGTCAGTAATGGCAGCGGGCATCAGCCGCTTCATGACCCCCGTTTGGGTGTTGCACAGGTCGAGGTCCGTGCCGGCAGCGGTGAGTAGCTTTGTGTAGCCTTGTGTAGCTCACACGCCACCATTGGGGCGAGGCCGCCGTGGACCTTCAGGGGCTCCGATTGGATCTCCATTACTTGGTAGAGGTACGAGTCCCTGTTACTGCTGCAATGTGGCACTCGGGCACGAAGGAGAACGAGTGTAACACCTGAGGGCACGACGGGAAGGGCGTGACCGGGGTGGTGATTTTGTGTAGGGCCAGGCTGCAAACGACACTGAACCCCGAGACCCCAGGAAGCAACATGGTCAATCACAACGGTACATTGGCAACCCGTGGCGAAGCCAGTTGCCGGACTAGAAAGCTTGTGGTTAATGTGCAATGACTCTCGGGAGCCCCCCCCTTACCTTGCCCAATCAACAATCCCCGTGCCACCCCAGGGCCACATGCTGCTCCCACTAGTCAGGACATCAAACCAAAACTTGCTTGAGCAACCCTCCTTCCATTACACTAGCCTAGGGCTGTCCTGAAAGCCTCCCCCCTGGGTGTAGATGCCAACTGATGCCCCCCGACTGCTCTTGGCCCCTTCAGCACGGAACCACACAATCCCTGATGAAAGGCTAGGAGGGCACCCATGACTTTTTGGGCTTGGCACCGAAAGACGCCCTCTGCCCGTGCAGCATGGTGAGGAAACCAACCCCATTCTCAGTACACACCGCGGTAATCATTTGCAACAGTGACCTACTTGTAGAACAACCATTCCACAGGAGTATACCAAAAACCGTCACCAAAGAATTTAGGAAATGTTGTGACGCCACTGGTGTCAGGCCGATGCAGCCACAGAAAAAAAAAAGACCAGAGGGGCAAGGCCATCAGCTGTTGATTTTCTGCAAGGCTTTTTCCAACAGACTTGTTAATATATTGGGGTGATCGGTCCACAGGTCAGTGACACATTTTCCGTGCACCCTGTACGGAACAACTATCTGTCCCATTTGCTTACCATTGCAGCAGTCTGCCCCTCGCAGCGTTCACCCGCCTACCAGCGGTGACAAGGATCTATCTCATTCAATCATGTCCCGACCGTAAAATGAGGGTGCAATGCAGTGGAATGCAGTGGTGCAGCATTGGATACGCCAGCCCCATGGTGACCGCATTGGGTTCGTCCATGGGAAGTGCATCATGTCCTAACTCTGGCACCAGCCGTACTGAACTTTCCTCTCTGCGAATGGGGACCCGGTGGCTAACACACTTTAAGACTCCAGCAAGGCATATTGCACAACGCAACAAACTAAAAATCAACAGTCCGGAGGCAATGAGGGAAAGCCTGGCATGTGCTCCTGCCCTCGCACACGAAAAGCAACACACTGGCAACACTGCAGGGCATTTGCAGGCACTACAATTTATTGGGTACCTTGTGGAGCAGCAATGTCTTCAAGTCTTCAAGTTCAAAGAGTCTGATCCCATCCCAAGCCAAAGGCTATGGATAGCATCATTGAGCCCCCCCTGATTCCCACGCTGAAATCCAGCAGGAAGCAGCCCCAACCACCTTGGAGCTTTGTTCACCGTAGGCAATGCATGTACACTGGTCCAGCCACCACCACAACAACACGACTGCATAGAGACAGGGGTAGCCAACCAGTCTCACAGGCGTGACTGCGTTGCGTGACTATGCAGCGGAACAAATGGGAATCCCAGTAGAAAACCGTCAGGTGCTGTGAACACCAGTGAACATGACGTCGGGGGGGGGGGGGGTTGCTCTTGTTGTTTTCAAACAAAAGAATGGAGCTCTACAGACGGCAAACAGTATTCCCTGCAATGCAGGACCGAATGAATGCCCGAACCGATACCGTGGGGACCCTCAGGGAGGATCGCACTCACGAATGCGGCTGTGTATGCGGTATGCTATGATTTATGCTACTTTACTAGTCATGCCGCCTCAGACTGCTGCGAAATTCCACACGGACAGCATTGCGCGCCCGTACATAGGCGCATGCATGGTTCCGAATGGCGGCCGAGAAGCCAGGTGCAAGCTGCACCTCCATTTCCCTGTGTGTTTTACACTATGTCAATGTAGATTCGGGTCTGCAGCCTTCGCAAACAAGTAAAGCCAGTGGCAGGCAGACCATGAACAGGATGTGCCGGTGTTTCACCGGACAACCACAATGAGGTACACTACAAACAGTCAGAGGCATGCACTGCACCCATTACTGTAATACCCGAAGGGTCGGGCAGTGCTTGCTGATCAGGCCACAACCGCACAGGCGATGGTGCACACAAACTGCTACCCACACGGATGCAGAAACACTTAGGGGACAGAGTCAGCATCCCATCCCAGATGCAGATGTGGGCCAGAAGAGCTCAGGTCATGCCATAAAGCACGTATTGTCATTCTGGCGCCACTGGTTTCTGTTTGGGATTACAAAGGTCACAACAAAGGTTGACAGCAACAACACTTCCCTTTGTCGTGTCAGAAAGGCAGACTGCAGCTCTCGGCTTCTTACCACTGGTCCACCGCTTGGATGCACGGGCCAGTCCTTGGGCCAGATCTCTTTCTCTGTAGTGCAATTTACTGTTCTGCTGACCAAAGAAGTTATTGATTGCGGCGACGGTGTGAGCTGGCTCGCGACACCAGTGCTCATAATCAGATTTCTTTGACATAAGCAGAGGATACTCATATAGCCTGTTCGTTGGGTTCACTGGCAAGAAGCCAGCGTAGGATAGAAGAAATTTATCCAGTAATTCCACACGGCGGTCCTGCTCATGACCACTCCGACCTTTTTTCTTTGTCTGCCCATGCAATCTATCACCAACCCTATTGTCCTCAACCGCTACTGGGCACATCTCCGGGTCACCGTCAAGTGTTTCTGACGGATCACTGCAACTGCCACCATCTCCACCCGGAATGGCTGATGATTGGCATCCCTAGTGCAGGTTCTGGTTGAAAAAAGCTTTTGAATTGTTGTCAAACAACAAGGAGGCCTGCGTCCGTGCTGTACTGCTGGGTTTTGCTTTCTCTTGTAGTGTTTGTGTGAGGTTCGTGTTCTGAACTTCAAGCTGGTTGCACTTTGTTTTCAGCTTCTCACAATGCTGTCTGAATGGCAGCAACTCCTGATTTGCAGTCTGCAGCTGGTCCCGCTCCTGTTGCAAATTTGTCACCTGTGTTTGCAATTCTCTCTTTTGGCTTTCCAAATCCGTCACCTGTGTTTGCAATTCACCAAACCAAACCGACAAATTCTTTTGAATGACTTGAAGAATGTGTGCATCGCCAGCCAGTTGCATACACCGAAACCGTGGATCAAATCCCAGGACAGAGCTGCGAAGATCACCTGAATTCTTCTGTGCTGACAACAAATGCATCTTCAGCACCTCTGCATTGATGCTTGGGAGGCCCGAATACTGGAATGCGTGCTCCTGCACGTAGCGTTGTGCACACAACATCACAAAAAACTTGTCCTCTGACCAGTCTACTGTCTGCCAACCGGTGGACACAGTTTTGACAGCAGACTGAACCCGTTCGACTATGCCATCCTGACTGAAATCTCCAGACAGGATGGTGCAGATCCCTTGATACACGTGCTGCTTGAGAGCATCATCACGACTACGGATAAACTTATCTCGGTGTGTCTGCTCATCAAGTGGTAGGTCAGCATCAAAGAAATCTGACCCATTCATGGCAACACAACGCGCCCTATGTTCCGCGCTTGACAAGGTTGGGTTGGTTACCACCTGCTTGTCTTTCTGCAACAACACAGACTCCTTGTCCCACATATGTCTCCAGTGACATGCACTGAGGTCAAGCTGTTGCTTGTCTGTTAGTATCTCACTCAGGAGTGGGATCCTCTCAATACGGCTGGTTATATTACCGAGCTGCTCCATCTGTCTCATGCAATCAGTGAAGGAAAACACAGACAAATGAAGATCCCTGGAGGAAAAACCAGCTACTTTCTCTAAGATCGTCCGACGGAAATCTGTTATCTGTTTCGTGTTCAAGTTGACCCGATTCTGATGGGATTGGGGCACCTTGTAGACCTGCATGCTGGCAAAGTTCTGGTGAAATGCGTCACACATGCTACGGTAGGCTCGTTTTGAATCAAAATCCTCTGATGCTGGCTGTCGATCATTCAACAAGAATGTGGACTCAAAAGCCTCGTTAACACTTTTCTCATCCAAGCGGTCAGCTGTGTTGTCAAAGTATATAAACTGCCTACGTGCTGACCCAGATCGTGCAAAGAATTCCTCCACAACCGCACCCCACATTAAGGCATTGCGGCTATCATCACGGCAGCACCTATCAGAGACTGCCAAGAGGGTGCTACTGAGTGGGAAGATCTTGCTGAGAAAGAACAATGCATGTTTCGTTGATTCGGCGTTCTTGGGGTCAATGCCTTCGAGATCTACATAAAGAACCACCAGTTTTATATTGTGCAGGATCACTGGCTGTGCATACATCCCCTCTGTGCAATGGTGACGACCGGAGGATGACTGCAGCAACTTTTTGCCCAAATAAGACGCTATTTTTGACTTGCCAGCGCCAGTTGTCCCAACAATGGGAGCAATCTTGACACTGTAAGTTGGATACTCTTGTTTGAGCCAGTCAGGAATAGTAACCTCAAGCTGTCCATGGGCATTGATCGAAGCAAGCTTCCATGGCTTCCCAGGGTACTCAACGGAATCCTGTGCAGAGATAAATTGGTGGACTGTTACACAGGGTGGAGGCAAACAGAAGATCGGGAGAACGAGAAAATCCAGCAACACGCCAACAAGACACTGGCAGTGGTCGGTGACTACCGCGTGCGTACCAGTCAGCCACTGAGACACTAGCAGGGTGACCAGCAGCTGATTAACAGGGGGACTGGGCAGCAAAACTGAGAACTGATGCAGACAAACAGATGCAGCCCAGCAGCAGTTGAAGCAGTCAGCAGTGGCAGGGGGCAGGTCGGAAACACTAGGAAAGCACCGCGTGTATTTGTTACAATGTTTGTTGCAATATTTCCCGCATAGAGTGATTATCCCCATACCACATTTCCCGGATCACTATCACACTAGCAGGGGACGAGCTGACTAGCAGGGGACTAAGAGCTGACTAGGAGGGGACTAAGAGCTGACTAGCAGGGGACTAAGAGCTGACTAGGAGGGGACTAAGAGCTGACTAGCAGGGGACTAGGGGGGGACTAGCAGGGGACTAGCAGGGGACTAAGAGCTGACTAGCAGGGGACTAGCAGGGAACTAGGAGGGGACTAGGAGGGGACTAAGAGCTGACTAGGAGGGGACTAAGAGCTGACTAGCAGGGGACTAGGGGGGGACTAGGAGGGGACTAAGAGCTGACTAGGAGGGGACTAAGAGCTGACTAGCAGGGGACTAGGGGGGGACTAGGAGGGGACTCAGAGCTGACTAGCAGGGGACTAGCAGGGAACTAGGAGGGGACTAGGAGGGGACTAAGAGCTGACTAGGAGGGGACTAAGAGCTGACTAGCAGGGGACTAGCAGGGAACTAGGAGGGGACTAGGAGGGGACTAAGAGCTGACTAGGAGGGGACTAAGAGCTGACTAGCAGGGGACTAGGGGGGGACTAGCAGGGGACTAAGAGCTGACTAGCAGGGGACTAACATAATCAACAACCATATGCATGCTCCGTGACAGCCACAGAAAGTGGACAGCGGAATTGACAGATGAATGGGCAGCAGAACTGGGAACTGATGCTGACCACGCCCCAGCAGGGTGGATACAAAAAGTGGGCCTGCAGATTGCACAGTCCATGCACCATGCAACAGCACACCTCTTCATTCTGCTGAGCATCTGCACCATCGATCCTCATAGATAACTCACTGCTCTGTGAGTCGTCCTGTATGAGACATCCAAAAAAACTCAAACCAGTGCGCCAAAAAAAAGACGCAGAAATGGTGCCGATGACTCCTGTTTCTCTGATGTCTCCCCGGGTGGATTGCTGCGATTGATACTTTGAGGTTGAGGTTTTGGGGAGGAGGCAAATGGCAAACACAAAAGCTGGCAAGCACATGAAAGGCCTCGGATGTCCGGGGGATAACATGTGGTGATGCCATACAACAGGGGACACATCAATCCAATAACTACTTTTAACAGGAGACATATGAACGGATCACGCAGGACATACGGAAACAGGTTTGCATTCCACCATCACACTGTCCGGGCGTTGACTGCCGCCCTCCCCAGCCTCTGGAGGGGGCTCACTGCCTGCGAAGCAGGGCATCAGGGTCCGTCACCACACAAGAAGACACAAACTGAGACGGGTCCATCAGCCAGTGCGTCTAGTGGACACACCTTGAGGCTTCATCCATGACATCAATGCAGATTGCGGACTGCGGATTGCGGTGCGGCCTTCAATCATTTTCCTGCGCTTGTGGTCTGACTCGTCACAGCCTGTATCACCCTGATAGATACAGATGTTGGCAGATGGCAACACACACAGAGAGGTCGAGTGACAGACAACAATCGGCATCCAGGCATGGCTTATTGTTGTCGTCAAAATATGAGAGCGCGATCGGGTCGCCGGTGGCAACGATGTCAACCTGCAAAACGACCAGAGCTAGACTCAACGTCGTGAAAACAAAAGATGGCAGCAGCAAGCCTTCCAAAACAGGTGTAACACAATCACGAGACACCAAAACCAGAACAGAAGCGTAGCACCGTCTGAAACAAACAGGCAGTGAAAATCACAACGCGATGCCATGCACCAGAAGCCTTCCTCCTGCCTCAAAATAGTTATGGAGTATCAATGCATATGTCCCCATTCCAGCAGCAACGTTCGATCAAGCCTGTGGCTGTGCAATGAAGGGCTGAACATCACACACGTCACACGAGGGTCATCAGACACACCTCCGTTGGCTGCAGCTGGTCATCATTTGCATGACTTTGCAGGACTTCCATGTTGGTCAATTCATCATTCCTCGGCACATTTTGTTTCGTTCTTTCTGCAACTCCCTTTGCCTGCACTTTGTTTGACATTAAAAAATTCCTAGAGAGCACATAGACATCCACATATCTGTGATGCACAAATCAAACAAGACAACCATTGCCATTCCGGTAATTGCCTAGGTTTTGCAGTTCCATTGTGCGGACTCCAGACTCTGTGTTCCTGCTGAGATGACCAAGACTCAAATTGCCGCACCTACAAAACGGCACATTCAGCATAACGGCCCGCTGCTTTTCCAGGATGGTGAGACACCTCTAGAACCTTAACGACTCCCCATGCCCCCTGAAATTCCCCCAAGGAAGTGCTTATGCACAAATGTTCTCGGCGTCTGCCCTGTGCAAACAGTTTTTGCATGCCCATTGCATATCTTGACAGTCACTGAAAAAAGTGTCCACTTCAGAAAATGATGCCAAACGCTTGAACATGGCTGAATCTGGCTGAACATGGCTGAACATGGCTGAATCTGGCTGAACATGGCTGAACATGGCTGAATCTGGCTGAACATGGCTGAATCTGGCTGAACATGGCTGAACATGGCTGAACATGGCTGGGTGTAGCTGAACATTGCTGAACATGGCGGAGCATAGCTGAACATGGCTGAACAACGGGACAAACTCAAAGGCATGTAAGCGCACAAGGTAGCTCTTGCAAGCAAGATTCGTGATTTCATAAACGGACTCATTTATTCTTCAGGGTGACACAGACGATCATGGACGACCCGTCACGTTATTTCCAAGATACCGGGGTACCAGGGTGGTAGGACCCCGAGGCCTTGGTATCAGTTGTGTAATTGCACCCCAGTGGCTGCTATTGGTGGCAAACTCGAAGGCATACACATGCATGAGAGAGGTCTTCATTGGAAACCCTAACCGCCTTTGGCGGATATTTTCTCTTCGCCGTTTTTGCAACCCAACTCACATACTAGCACTCTGCAAAGTAACCATACCAATGGCAACCATACAACCAGGTGAACAACGTCCATTAATCATCCCATCCCACATCCGAATCCTCAGGGCTTGTCAATCCCTCCCAACGTGGGGTCCCAGCATCACAAACCTCACCGGGGGGGCAAGCAGGCAAATCGCACTTGTTGCCCTCGGGTGAACTCCGTTGAATGATTTTCAACCAATGACCTTGAATGATTTTCAACGAACGATTCCCAGATTGGACCGTTTCCGAATTGACCGCGTTTCCCGTGTCCAGTGTAGAAAATTTCCCAGATCGAACCGTTTCCGAACTGACAGCGTTTCCCGTGTCCAGTGCATAAAATTTCCCGGATTGGACCGTTTCCGAACTGACAGCGTTTCCCGTGTCCAGTGCATAAAAATTCCCGGATTGGACTGTTTCTGAACTGACCGAGTTTCCCCTGTCGAGTGCAGAAAATTGTAGATCTGTCCTGGAAAAGTATTGTGGATCAGTCAGCCTGTCCCAATAAGGCCATTTAAGAAGGATTGGATACAGAACACAGTATATATACAAAGGCACACAGCAAAAAAAGCATAGACAACATGATCCCACTGGCGTTCACACAATGGTCGGAATACAAAGAATGTTCGGCAGCTACACACACAATCTGTCTGGGGCATTCTGTGGTGCGGTGGTTTCACAACTTCGTGCAAAAGCTAATCCCAGATGAGGGGCGGCGTGAATACATCCTGAAATGGGTCGCCCACATGGTACAGAAGACGCACCTCCGCCCTGAAACCTGCATATTCCTGCACTCAGAGGAGGGCGGCGTTGGTAAGAATGTGTTTACAGAAATACTGCAATGTCTGGTGGGGACCTTGTCCAGTGCGGGCGGTTCACGAATCAAGAGGATTCTTGAGGGGGGGAATGGAGATGGCTTTACCGAGGAAAATGACAAGGTGCTGCTGGTGGTCGACGAGGTGGACCCACGAAGGATCAATTACGACCAGATCAACAACCTCTGCACCTCGTCACACCTAACTGTACGGTGCCTTTACAAGGAGCCCAGGCACGTGGCAAACGCAACCCGTTTAATCATGACATCCAATTTCCGACCAGAGCAGGGATGCAAAGGCAATCAAATCCTACACGTGGAATGTGACCCCTACTGGGCTGCCTGTACGGACCATGTGCGCAATGCCCAATTCGTCACAGAGCTTCTAGACACGTTTGGAGTCCAGGGCAGATTCAGCAAACACGACGGAGAGCACAACCGTGGCAACATGGCATGGATCGGCCAGTACTTCCTGACTATGGACATCGGAGGCTTCGATGCAACACAGGACATGCCACTCTAGCAGGGCATCGTGACACAGCCACAACCCCTGGGCCCTTCATATATCACCGGAATCCCCTGTGACCAGCTTTGCTGCTCTCCGTACCATCCAACAATCACCTTTCGAATTTGCCCCCCTGTTCGGTACACCAGAGGGATGTACGTTGCGATTGGTAGACGTTGCGAGTGACATCAGGCAGGGCTGCACCGGAAGGTCGCACACGCCACGCCGTAACCACTGGCGGTACACCTAAGACATCTTGGGCACTTCCACAAGTCAAGTCAACTGCATCCTTTCGCCTCCTCCGCAAACCATCTAAGAGAGCAAACACACTGAAATTCTATATACACAAACCCCGTTTCAGGCAATCCTGAGGGAGCAGTTAAGAGGATTGGCTGTATATTTCTCTTCATAAACAACCAGTAGACCTCTAGCAACCCCACCATGGATTTGACATCTGTTCATCGCAATCCTTGGCGTGACATGGAACTCACAAAGAACTGTCTACCAGATGATGGTGCGGATTTTGATGCTCGCGAATGGCAATGGGCAGCAACGGCCGAGCACCAACAACAAGAATACATTATCAACCCTGAGGCTATACATCATCTTGCGCGTGCTGCCAGCAGAGGCTTACTTCCAATCAGCAAATGCTATGAAAGACCAGTCAACATGCAGCATGTTCAATGGAATGGAAACTCAAAGAAGGACACCAGCTTGTACACCGGCTATGATGCTGGTTGGGAGTTCGATTGGCATCAGGATGTAGTCCGATGCGCACAGCATTGCGTGGGCACCAACCTGGATGCAGCGTACCACGTCTGCGTGGAGAAAGATCATAGCGGACAAGCACGCTTGGTGGGGCCATGGATTGGAAAATCCGGTCAGAGGATGCCGCTGCTTGTCCGGGGCCTATTGTTCCCTGGCTGTTACCGGGTGAGTGTTGCAGGAGGGCGGCTCTGCGTGTTGTACCAGCTCGTCATGCATATTGTGCAGCACTATGGTGACGAGCAGGACAGACAAGAAGCGAGATTCAAGATCCTTGGAGAATATGCAACAGACAGGAAACAAGCTGCCAAATATCTACAGATGTTGCAGCAACGTGTGACAAACAAGCTGAACGCGTGCATGAACGCCCGGAACTTTGAACCAATGCGAGTCCTTCTGCCGGTGCGCTTCATCTATGAAAGAATGTACCTTGCGGGGGGTGATGTCCCAACTATCTCCATCGAAGATGTGAGACACATGATGGAGATCGCACCGTTCAGGCGGCACGAACCTAAGGAGGCCGACGACTTATTGGCGAAAATGTGGCAGGATGGGCAGGCCTGCTACAACATCATCCAAAGACACGCTAAACAGCTGAACGGTGGCGCACGACTCCTCAACGTCATCTCCCATGCAGAGGAGATTGTGCACCGACGCATCGAAAGGATGCGGCCTAACAATGGCAGAGATCCAATCAATGAAATGACCGGTAGACCAATATGCCGGTCGGAGCACACCGCCGGATACAGCGAGTGGCAGAATGTGCATGGACAGACGCTGCACCTCGTGCTCGGTGAGATCCTTAAGGAAATCAACGGCCACGCACGGCTGTATCTTGCTGCCGCCACTGACAAATACAACAAAGAACACAACACCAACATTCCAACAAGCTTCCCGATGGACCATGAGGATGGGTTTGTCGTGTACTGTAAGCTGAACGACAATGTGCTCCAACGGTGTGCAAGCTTTGTTCAAGAGAAGGTGGAAGGCATCCTTCAAGTGCATTTCATCCACCAGCCTCATCCTTTCCCCAAGGCAGGCGATCCCGTGCGGCAAGTTTTTCAAAGGGTTCACCAGAGCATAACCGAGGAGGAAGATGACAAAGATTTGTTGGACAGAAGCTTGTATGCGACGAGACGACAATTGGCATGGCGGCTGCAGTATTTGTTGTTGAACGACTTTGACAAGACTCACAAAAAGGATGGCACCAAACGCGAAGCCCCACTAACCTTGCACGATTGCATGCGGCTCCTGTGGAACAACGACCCGCTGATGGAGCGCAACATCCTGCGTGAGCAGCTGAACATTGCCACCAAGGCCCCAAATCGGTTGGAACTCACATTGCGGAGCCAAAGGTCGCCACCAGATTTGCGCGAGAGGGACCGGATGCAATACACTGAAATGGCTGGATTGTATGCTAATGCGTACTATTTGGTTAGAGGGAGTGGCACAGATGATGGTAAGTACCTACGAGTCAAGGCGAACGGGCAGTACGACCTAGTGACACGCAATGAGGTGGAAGTAGCAGAGAGCGGTGTCCAGGTGGAAGTAAGGGACTCGTCAATGCAGAAGAGGGAGGCCATCAAGGTATGGTTATCCCGAGAAGCGCCGCTTTCAGAAGACGAGATCGAGGAGCCCAGCACAGTACAGTTGGTGGACACCTTCCCTTCATACGAAAGTGGGCTACGCACAAATCCACTTCAACCACATCCCACGCTTCCCAACGCCTTCATTTACTACCGCTGGAGTGGGTTTGCGTTTGAGTACTGGTCCGAATACCGGGAACATTGCGCCACAGCAACGGCGGAACAGTGCGCAGCTCAGCCCGCCGTGAGATGGTACCTCGGGTTTGTAGAGAAGCTCATTCCAGATGAATCAAAGCGCGAATACATTCTGAAATGGACCGCGTTCATGTTTCAAAAACCTGACATTCGCCCGGAAACATTCATTTACTTGAACTCCGCGATCGGCGGAGTCGGCAAGGACGTGTTCGCTGAGATACTGCAATGCGCCGTGGGCATGCACTTGAGTGCCGCCAACACCAGAATAAAGAAGATCCTCACGGAGGATGGTTTTACGGAAGACATTGACAAAGTGCTGATTGTCGCGGATGAGATTGATCCACAGAAAGTGAACCTGAGCCAGTTGAACAACCTCTGCACGTCCTCACATCTTACCATTCGCGACCTGTGGGAGAAGCATCGGCGCATCAAGAACATGAGCCACTTGATCATGACATCCAATTGGGGGGCCAAGGGACTTGTGAACTATGAAGGAAGGAGGATTGCATTTGCAGAGTGTAGTAGTCACTGGAGTGCCCATGAGAATCAGCAGCGCAATGCAGAATTTGTGGGAGATCTTGTGGGACTATTTGGAATGAACGGCAAATTCAGCAAGCAACCAAGCGAGCACAACCGGGAAAACATAGCATGGATTGGTAGGTACTTTCTCACCATGGACATCGAAAGTTTTCAAGTCAGAAGAATTCCACTCTGCAGGGACCAACTCCGCATGGAGAAGCAAGGCCAGAGCTTGGAATGGGGGTTCTTCATGACATTGGACAATCATTACTGGGACAAGATGGTGTCCTACCATGGCACATCAATTATCCCTCATGACCTTGAATACGATGAGAAAATGCATGGCCTGTCATACAAGTTGAGCAAGCGGGAGTTGTACGCTTGGTTCAAGGCGTGGTGTCAGCATGATGAGCACGTGAGAAGTCAACAAATATCTGGGCTGAGTGAATTTGCACGCAATAGCTTTCAAGCTGTAGGGTCACCCGCAAAAAGAGTTCCTGGCTTCTTAACGTGTACGCTCACGAAGGACCAATGGGAAGTCACACCGGGCGTGCTCAAGAAATGGAAGGAGACATTCGGACCGCTAGATAACCATTAAAGGCTTGACAATAAGAACAAGTCAACTTGCTGACGCCACCGCAACCCGAGTGAGACATCCTAGCTCGGCCACGGTATAGGGCCGAAAGAGCCATGAAATCCACAACCGCATGCCAATAGAAAAAACTTTCGTGTTCTTTGGGCTGTCAATTGAAGCTAATGCCACATGCAGGAACGTAGATCCCGTTCCAAATCAAAGGGGTGTTCAATGCATGCATGAAGCACACGAGATTCCTTAGCTGCTTACTCTTTGTCCATTGGCTGCTTGGTTGTTCTGCCACGAAATTAACCAAGTTCTGCATTGTGCAGATGGACTGAAAATGCGCAACTGGGGAGATGGAGGTATCAAACAATGGGTATTTGCGGAGGAATTGCTTGATTGTCCCTTTGACTTGCTGTCGGCGTTTGAATGCAAACCCACTTAGATAATTATCCAAGTGCCGACATGCGTACTCCAAGAGGGGCCCTTCCAAGGTTGAGATTGCAGTCCGACGCATCCTCTAGTCTTTGCTAATATACATGATTCAACCCAGAGACCTTGTCGAGCTTTTAGTTTGTTTCCGGCTCAATTTGTCCATCAGTTCGGAGTTTTGCCGCAAATGTACCGTCCAGTGAGCATGAAAATCTGGATCGCATGGGTGATCTGGGTGATTAGTGTGTTCTACATGATCTGGGTGATCTACATAATCTGTATGATCTACATGATCTCATTGATCTAAATGATCTACATAATCTGCATGATCTCAGTGATCTAGGTAATCTGACTGATCTGGGTGACTTAGGTGATCTAGATGATCTACATGATCTCAGTGATCTAGATGATCTACATGATCTCAGTGATCTAGACGATCTACATGATCTCAATGATCTAGATGATCTACCGGATCTCAGTGATCTAGATGATCTACATGATCTCAGTGATCTAGATGATCTCAGTGATCTAGATGATCTACCGGATCTCAGTGATCTAGATGATCTACATGATCTCAGTGATCTAGATGATCTCAGTGATCTAGATGATCTCAGTGATCTAGATGATCTACATGATCTCAGTGATCTAGATGATCTCAGTGATCTAGACGATCTACATGATCTCAGTGATCTAGACGATCTACATGATCTCAGTGATCTAGATGATCTACATGATCTCAGTGATCTAGATGATCTCAGTGATCTAGATGATCTACATGATCTCAGTGATCTAGATGATCTCAGTGATCTAGACGATCTACATGATCTCAGTGATCTAGACGATCTACATGATCTCAGTGATCTAGATGATCTACATGATCTCAGTGATCTAGATGATCTCAGTGATCTAGATGATCTACATGATCTCAGTGATCTAGATGATCTACCGGATCTCAGTGATCTAGATGATCTACATGATCTCAGTGATCTAGATGATCTACATGATCTCAGTGATCTAGATGATCTCAGTGATCTAGATGATCTACATGATCTCAGTGATCTAGATGATCTCAATGATCTAGGTTATCTATGTGATCTGAGTGATCTACACAATCTCAATGATGTAGATGATCTACATGATCTTAGTGATCTAGATGATCTACATGATCTCTGTGATCTAAATGATCTACATAATCTACATGATCTCAGTGATCTAGGTGATCTGACTGATCTGACTGATTTACATGATCTCAATGATCTCGATGATCTAGGTGATCTGACTGATCTGACTGATCTACATGATCTCAATGATCTCGATGATCTAGGTGATCTGAGTGATCTCAGTGATCTCAGTGATCTCAATGATCTAGATGATCTACATGATCTGACTGATCTGGGTGATCTAGGTGATCTAGATCAATCAAATCAATCACATCATGGAGATCGTCCACATCACTCCAATCAATGAGATCAGCCAAATCATTCAGATCCCTCAAATCAATGAGATCACCCAGCCCGTTCAAATCCCTCAGATCATTGAGATCCCCCAGATCATTCAGATCCCTCAAATCAATGAGATCACCGAGATCACTCGAATAAATGAGATCACCCAGGTCACTCGAATCAATGAGATCACCCAGATCGCCCGAGTCAATGAGATGGCCGAGATCCCTCGAATCAATGAGATCACCGAGATCACTCGAATCAATGAGATCACCCAGATCGCTCGAATCAATGAGATCACCCAGCCCGTTCAAATCCCTCAGATCATTGAGATCCCCCAGATCATTCAGATCCCTCAAATCAATGAGATCACCGAGATCACTCGAATAAATGAGATCACCCAGGTCACTCGAATCAATGAGATCACCCAGATCGCCCGAGTCAATGAGATGGCCGAGATCCCTCGAATCAATGAGATCACTCAGATCGCTCGAATCAATGAGATCACCCAGTCCATTCAAATCCCTCAGATCATTGAGATCCCCCAGATCATTCAGATCCCTCGAATCAATGAGATCACCGAGATCACTCGAATCAATGAGATCACCCAAGTCACTCGAATCAATGAGATCACCGAGATCACTCGAATCAATGAGATCACCCAGGTCACTCGAATCAATGAGATCACCGAGATCACTCGAATCAATGAGATCACCGAGATCACTCGAATCAATGAGATCACTCAGATCGCTCGAATCAATGAGATCACCCAGTCCATTCAAATCCCTCAGATCATTGAGATCCCCCAGATCATTCAGATCCCTCGAATCAATGAGATCACCGAGATCACTCGAATCAATGAGATCACCCAAGTCACTCGAATCAATGAGATCACCGAGATCACTCGAATCAATGAGATCACCCAGGTCACTCGAATCAATGAGATCACCGAGATCACTCGAATCAATGAGATCACCCAAGTCACTCGAATCAATGAGATCACCGAGATCACTCGAATCAATGAGATCACCCAGGTCACTCGAATCAATGAGATCACGGAGATCCCTCGAATCAATGAGATCACCGAGATCACTCGAATCAATGAGATCACGGAGATCCCTCGAATCAATGAGATCACCGAGATCACTCGAATCAATGAGATCACTCAGATCGCTCGAATCAATGAGATCACCCAGCCCATTCAAATCCCTCAGATCATTGAGATCCCCCAGATCATTCAGATCCCTCGAATCAATGAGATCACCGAGATCACTCGAATCAATGAGATCATCCAGGTCACTCGAATCAATGAGATCACCGAGATCACTCGAATCAATGAGATCACTCAGGTCACTCGAATCAATGAGATCACCCAGATCGCTCGAATCAATGAGATCACGGAGATCCCTCGAATCAATGAGATCACCGAGATCCCTCGAATCAATGAGATCGCCCAGGTTGGTCAGATCGTCAAATGAATCAGGAGAGCTTGCAGTGGAGTGTGCTGCACCATTGGGGTCCCTTATCTCACCATGACTCGACTCACTGAATTGAGATTACAGAGCGCTTTGCAGGACATGCAGACATACAGGCACCCAAACTCAACAGCCAATCTTCTGACTGGACCTCCAGTGCAGAATATTGACGACTCAGACTGTATGCAAGTCTGGGACAAGGTGGGCGGTTGGTGTGACCAAGCACATGCGAGTTAACAAAAGTGACAAAAAAATGTAATGCACATAAAGCCCCCACAAAGAAGACTCAGTCCCACAGAACAAAAAACCGAATGCAGGTAACACCGGAAATGCTCACAGCTTTGCAGAGGGCACTGTATACACAATGCACGAAGGGCCTACCACCTCCCATCGCAGCAAAAGTGGAGGCTTGTCTGCACAAACCGGCAGCAACCAAGCAGCAGCAAGCGGTGGCAGACGCCGCCAAACGGCATGTGCTGTTACTGCTTCTCGAGCACCACACCGCGGGATTGTTCGCAGCCGATGATGCACCACAAACACAGGTAACAACAAAGACGCAAAAGAGACGCATTGCATCGCACTTAAATGCAGCAGTCCTTGCGGTGCTTATCCTGCGCTACCCGGAGCACGTGCCCTTGAGGGCATTTAACACGAACATGCTGTATGCGGGGTTTTCACGATTGGCGCAGGCACTGGGTCGACACTCAACAGACACCACCGGCGTGCCCCTCCGATTTGAAGCCAAGCACTGGCGCTCACGTGACAGCCACGGGAGTTTGGAATGGGGGAATTGTAACATCTGCGTTCACGGTAGTGCACTCTGTAACAGCATCAACAACGTGCCAAACCCCAAAATGACACAGCCGGCACGAAGATTGCGGACACGGTACAAGCTGCCCAGACACACGGTGACACAAACTACAGGGAATTTGAGTAACACCACAAAAGCCAAAACAGCATGAGATGAATAAACACCAGCGACGAGCGGTTCACCTACGCTGACAATCACAACCGTGCACATCAGCGACCACCAAATAAACGGCGAGCACCATATTTCCTGCTAAGGCTGTGCGTATGGGTGGCATCCGGCTGGTGACACCAGCTGCGAGCAATGTGTGCGCAACAGCATTACGCTTTCCGCAGCAATGCACACCACACTCCGTTCGGGGTTTGCATCGCACTGCTTGCTGCAATCCCCTGGCGTTTGCGCGCGACCTTGTTATTCCAGCCAGTATCCCAGGTGTACGCAGTCCGTGACGAATGCAGTCTAGGACAGCGATGACCAGCAGCACCGAGACGACGTGGGCAGTGACAGTGCCGGCGAAGAGGCAGCCGCTGGCAGCGTTGAAGTGGAGGTATAAGATGTCGTCAGTAATGGCAGCGGGCATCAGCCGCTTCATGACCCCCGTTTGGGTGTTGCACAGGTCGAGGTCCGTGCCGGCAGCGGTGAGTAGCTTTGTGTAGCCTTGTGTAGCTCACGGTGTTATCGAGCCCCCCCAGGGTTTGCTCTAAGGAGGGGGGTGAAGCGGTACCCAGAACCCCATGGCCAGGTTACGGCATACAACCGGTCTCCGGTCCACTAACCCCATGCACGGCGTGTTCTGTGCCGTGAAGCCCCGGATCGGCAACCGATGCACCGCCAGCGGAGATTTGTGTATCAGAATATCAGGAATCAACAGGTTTTTATTTTCATATTGTTTTCTGTCAATTTTTATGCTTCCGTTCTGATATTCACTGTTTTGACTGCTGGCGGTTGGTTCGCGACTTTACCGTAACCGCCAGTTTAACTGTTTATAATGGAAATTTTAACGCTATCCGTCACGAAGGCTTCAAAGTCGCCAGGAACTGCATGGATGCTTCCGCAATTTTCATAATTAATACTCGCAACCTTAATCCGAATTTTTCAGGATGTCGAAATCGGATTTTCGACTTCGACATCCCCGCACTTGATTTGACCTCTTTCGAGTGGACCTACGTGCTTCCGTATGCACGAATCAACTTCCCTTTTATCCTGCCCTCCATTTGTCTTAAAGATATGGGCAAAACAAAGTTGATTCGTGAGGCCACTTGTGAAGGTCATATCTCGTGCCGCTTGCGAGTATTGACAATAAGGAAACGTGGGACGTATTCACAATACTCCCGACGTAATTTAGGAAGCCTTATATGCCTTGCGTTTCCACACGTGCGCGCTAGTGTAATGGATCATGGTCAAGAGGGTAGAGTTTGCGTTATAACTCTTTGGCCATGACATTGCGTGCGTTAAGATAACTTTCGAGTGTAGCGCGCAAGTGTTGGTGTGGCATAGGAACTCTCCTTGAGTTCCTATGAGCGATTGACACAAAGTTATGCCCTTGGAGGGGCATGACATATCGTGGTGGGAGCTACCTTTTTGGGCAATATGTGGTATGTGCCATGTGTTGTGTTGCGTGCCCATTTGGCGGGTCCATTGCTCCAAGTCGAACCCGCCAATGGACCTCATATTGTGCAAGCCCCTTCTCCATACTCCCTACGGTCAATTGCAAGCCTAACCTTCGTGAAGGGAAGCTTGTGTGGTGATCCCGAAGCGATGCATTGGGAGCAAGGTGTGTGTTTTACAATTTTCCATATTTTCGTGTGCCCACTTGGGAAGTAGCGCTCGTAACCTTTCAAGGCGCCCCAAGTGGAGCTCATATGTGGGATCGAAGGTCATTGGTGTCAAGTCATTGTGTGTAGAAGGATTAAGTGATTGCACGATCCAAGCCGAAGATATTATAATATAATTATGCACCTTTCAATGCACTTTTGTGTGTCTTTGTGCCAATTTTGCCGTTTTTGGCCCGTGATGATGTCAAGTGGCGACCTTGTATTTCAACGTTGCGCTCAATTGACATCATGACCCAAGTATGATATGAGGGTACATACTTCGGTGCCCAACATATCTTGGACCCGGCGAATAACTCCTCTTAGGCTTGGCATACCGTGGCCGCCATGTTGGCGATTTGGGACTATCCCAAATCATGGGCTCACTTGGCGACCCTGCCATTCCCAATATTGGAGGAGTTGGGCGACGCGCAAAAGATATGTTGGACCAACATGACTTGATACCAATCCTATGGCACACCCCGGTCCAAGTCGGGCATGTGCCTCATTTGCCCCAACCATGAGTGTGCGCATTTTTGGCCATTTTGAGCAATTTTCTACTTTCGCTGCCCGCCGTGCACTATGTTCTAACCCTCGTGCACGCCGGACGCATGGACCAATGGACCACATATGACATGGGTGTTATGGGTGATGGTCCCCATGGTCCACACACCACGTGGGCGAAGCGGAGCCACCTTCGTTAAGGCGCTAGCCCAAAGTGAGTGTGGGCAATTTTGCCATTTTGGCATTTGTGGACCCAATTGGGATCGTCACCACGCCAAGTAGCATGGAGATCTTTGAGAGCCAAGGGCATGGGAGTCTTCGTTGGACTCCCGGTGGATCGCAAATGGAATGGCGGATCCGATCTCCAAGCCGGCGTGGAGATATACTATTGGGAGCACACCGAATTTTGGCTCATTTCAGGCAGCCAAAATGACCCAATTTTGGGACCCCAATTTCCCCCTTCTGTGTGGTCAATTGGCGGCCCCATTCCTCTAAGCCCATAGGGAGCCCGGGCCTAAATCCAAGTTGTACACTCAGATAGAAGTCCTAGGTCCTGCCTCCTACCCTGTGAGCCATTGGCCTTACCTTGGCCGAGCGGGCCACGCGTGGGAATGACGCCAATTTTGGTGATTTTGGCATCATGACCCCACTTGACTCATCCGTGTTGCCCTGATGCCGGGACCTCAGAGGGTCCAGGTTGGGTGAGGGTTCCAGGGAGTTCGTACTCGAAGGGCATAGGGTCAGTTGCCTCGTCCCTACCTCTGGCGTGTCCGGACGAGGGGTCAATTTTGGGAATTTTGGAGCTAATATCCGTTTGGGCTGAAACAGCCCATTTTCAGCTACCAACTCCTGGGTGATAATGGCGGGGCCATATCTCTGGCTCAGAGTAGAGTTGGGACCTGCCATTAAGGGAGCATAGGGAGCCACTGTCGGTTGACCTTGGAGCCATTTGGTTCCCGGAAACTCGCCTGTGGCTAGGTGGGACACCTCTCCCATTGGCAGGGTTTCAGGGTCCGGACTGAGCAGGGCATGGGTTGTGTTTGAGCCCCCGCCCCCATCAGCCACTGAGAGGGTCGGACCTGGGATTGGGATATGAGTTGGGACTGAGTGTCTATGGTCCTGTGATGCCCCTACCCCAGTCCAGTCTTAACCCCATGTGTACATATCCTGATGTGTTGCTGTACATACTTTCGTTCCCTCTTTGCAGAGTGGCAAGGATTCTGAAACGCTTTGTCCCATGACATGAGCGCATTGATGCCCCTGTGAGCGTAGTGCTTTGCCTGCCTGCTCACTTGCGCGTGTCCCGCAGCGTCCCGTGGCCGGCCCCCCACGGGAACGCGTCAATGCCTGACTTGGACCGGAGGGTGCCATAGGATTGGTATCAAGTCATATGCGTCCAACATATCTTTTGGGCGTCGCCCAAACCCCTCCGGTTTTTGGAATGGCAGGGTCGCCAAGTGAGCCCATGATTTGGGATCGTCCCAAATCGCCAACATGGCGGCCACGGTGTGCCAAGCCCAAGGGGAGTTGTTCGCCGGGTTCAAGATATGTTGGGCACCGCGGTATGTACCCTCATAACATACTTGGGTCATGATGTCAATTGAGCGCAACGCTGAGACACAAGGTCGCCACTTGACATCATGACGGGCAAAAAACAGCAATATTGGCGAAAAAACACGCAAAAGTGCCTTGAAAACTACACAAATATATTATAATATCTTCGGCTTGGATTGAGTAGACGACCAATCCTTCTAAACACAATGACTGGACACCAATGACCTTCGATTCCAAATATGTGCTCCACTTGGGGCGCCTTGGAAGGTCGTGCGCGCTGCCTCCCAAGTGGGCACATGCAAATATGGAATATTGCAAAAAACACACCTTGCTCGCAACGCATCGCTTCGGGAGCGCTCCACAAGCGTCCCTTCTCGAAGGTTAGGCTTGCGAGTGTTGGTTGGGAGTACAATGAAGGGCCTCGTGCGATATGGGCTCCATTGGCGGGTTAGTCTTGGAATGGTGCACCCGCCAAATGGGCACGTGATATGACACCAAATATGGCATACAACCCTACCCTCGCCTTCTACACCCAACCTATTGGCCTAGAATCAAAGTATGCCTATATTCTAGAGTAACTTTGGTCCCTTAACACGCATGCAAGTGCTTTGGTCGAAAATCGACCTCCTTCTGGAAAGCCGAATTTTAGCATGCACGCAAAATATATTGCCAACATATATATGGAGATCATATATGTACTATCCGGGGAAGACAAGTGATATGCCCCGGATGTAGAGGCAAGCATGGGTGGGGCAAATGCCAACTCAACATACTTCTACACGTACTTCGACGCCAAGTACGTGAAAAAGTGCACTTCTTGGAGAACACTCAAAATGAATAACCCTTTGGGCCTATGGAGTTGGGATCCTTTGGCCTCATCCTATGACTATGGGGGGCAAAACCTCATACACAGTGCCTATGAGGCAAGAAAAGTTTATAGTGTTTTCAGCACTGTGTTTTGCCTCTCCTGCTGCTTGCTGTTGGTGTAGGGATTCCTGCTGCTTTTTTTTGGAGATGAAAAGCTTTTGTTTTGATGAAATACAGCCACTCCAAGTCACTTCAGGATAGCCCAAGCCAATAGTATGCAAAGAGAAGAGGCTTCAGGATCAAAGCATGAAGGGCTGCAGTGTAAACAGTGAAAGATGATTGGATATTCACAGAAACTGCAACTCAGGTCACATATGAATGCATATTCACAAAGATAGCTGAAATGTTTTAGGAAAAGAGTTAGAAAACTGCCTCAGGATCACTCTCTCTCCATAGTGCCATCTTAGGAGATGTGCACTCTTTGTTTTGGGTCCCATATGTGCTGAGGTGGCATGGTATGTGGCATTGAGGTCACTGCCATGTCACATGGGATCTTCCTACTTAGCTAGGCTGACCAGAAATTGAACCCAGGACCTCTCAAAAAGAGGTGCCTAGCCCCCTATGGTGCATACCACTAGGGCAGATAAGTATTCATGGAAAAACATAGATAAATTCATAGGCTCTACCTTAGGTATGTCAGTGCTCAGTCAACTCAGGAAAAGATGTTTTACTTCACATTGAAAGGGGATTGAGGGGTCCACTCCATATCCTGATTGGGTGTTTGGTTCCATAGGTCAAAATGTGTTATCACCAGTTTTGGTTGGACCAGTACTAAGATTGAAATGCATGGATGATCAGTGCATCTCTAATACAACTAGAGTATGCCTCAAAGCAATGGAAAAGCACTTTTTCTTACTCCCCCCTTGTGCTGTGGTGGCCACCACTGTCGCATTTTAGGAAAAAGGGAATTTTTACTGGCCTTTCCTTGGTTTCCACATCTACTTTAAAATACCTACAGTCTCCCTCACACTGAAAAATGGGCGCTCACCATGGCTGGCGTCTTTTTGGTGCTCTGATTGTACAGTTTCCTACAGAAGACGCAGCGCTCATGGCGCTGCCGGGGCTCCTGTGGCTTGGTTGGGTTAGTATGGGAGCATGCCAAACATGTGCATATGCATCCCTCCCTCCAAGACGCAGCGTCGACACAACCCGAACGCAAGACACATTATACACACTCGCATGGGTTCTCGTAAACCTGCTGGCGACCTGTGACCTGTTATAGGGCGAAGGGACTCGAAGGAAAATTAAAATTGCCCCTTGGTGGGGTCTTGGTTCTGCTCAGTCTCTCCAGGCACCTGCGTTTCGGCCCGAACACGGCCTACTCAGCGAGGCTGCGCGTGGGTATCTGCAGAGGCAGGAATGGGAGAATTATGGACGAATCCACGCAAAAACGAAGCGACGACACCAAAATCCGTCAAATGACGGCGTAGAATTTTTCTGAAACGACACACCTGAGCAGAATCCAATTGTGCATCAGAAGCAGATTTTTATAGAAATTATAGTCATCTCTGGATTTTTTAAATCCGGAAATTCATACGCCTAAAATGGCGGCGCGCAGGAGCGGCTCCTAGCGAAGCGCCGGAAAATGGAGAAATAATGGAATTATAAACGTATGTCTCACGTAGTCTTGAAAATGACGAGACACACATTAATAAATAAACATACAGATTCCACCCACACTAATAGAAGCTTCAAAAATTCAAGAATTCGAAAATCAATTGAAAAGACTTCAATGAATCAGGTATAAACTACAGGTATGTTCGTCTCGCATGCCGCATACACATTGCTCGTCTCGTGTCTCCGTGAACGAGCCTTGTAGCAGCGCTAACAAAGATAGAACGCGATAGAGGGATTGATTAGAAAGATTGCAGATGATTAGCGGTCAGATCAGGGTGATTAGACATACACACAAGTGCATAGCAACGTTCTTCGCGTGCGCCCCTTTTGTCCTCTCACCTTGCTTCACTTCCCAGCGGTAGGTAAGGTAGGTACGCCCAGGCGGGGCCACCCCCTCGTGGAGTCAAGATTGACGCGTAGATGGGCAGGTTTGCCCACGATCCTGTCGCATACTCGTGCATGCACACACGCATTAAAGGGTAGGCCACGCGAAGTGCGCACGGTAAACCTTGTTTAGGCTACCCAGGGGCTCCTCGGTACGTTCTTTAAGAGAACCTGAGGAGTCCCTTAACGCTTGCTTGCTTGACAAGGGTAGCTGGACTTCCAGCGTGTTTGCGGACAGTGTATTATAGGTCACACTGAGAAGGGTATAATACCTGGAGTGTGGCTTGGTTCCTCAGCCGCAAACGCCCTTTCATGTGCCTTGGTTCTACAGGTGGGAAGGTAGGGTGAGTGGTGCAGCAGCATTTTTTTTTATGCCCTGCTAAACAAGGGCGCAGATCACACAAACAAGTAACTCCGCTCCGCCTGTGGCAGAACAGGGAGTCCGACTTCATCGACATCTGCGCCTTGCACGCGAGCGCACTCCTTCCCTCCAAGACGTTGCAGGGGAAACGCGTTGTGGCGTCCCCTGTGAGGCCACAGTTGCTTAGCAGCGCTGTGTTCTCTTGTCATTTCACAGGTGGGTCGCTAGGACCCATGAGACCTTCACCTTCGCAACGCCCAGTAGAGTGTGCGTGTAGGAGTGGTAGTCTCACGTGGGGGCTAGAGCCAGTTGCCCAGTGCTCGCCCACCAGGATGGTGCCACTGTAGGGTGTGTAGGACCTGTAGGGGGTGTGTCACTGTCCCACCCTTTTCCTGCAATTTTAGCAGGGTTGGTGGGCTGTGGCAGTGGTTAGGTCAGTGTTTTGGCCACATAGCAAAACAGCGTTTTGCATGCCTTCATAGCTTTTGGCCACCCCTCCCTGTAGTAGACAGATAGGTAGGGAAAACCATACCTGGATTAGCACGCTGGGTATTCCCCCAAGGTTTTGCGCCAGCACAGAAATTCGGCGCATAGGGGAGGGGAGACCCGGGGCGTACCCCGTGGCATCAATAAGCCAACCCTCCAGGGTCAGCAAGGGCGCAGACTTGGGTATAATTAGGAGACCACTTCTGCGGCTTGCTCTCAGGACCTTAGGACTAGCACACTCACACATACGCTTTGGCAGGTAAGGGTAAGGTTCAGTCCCTAGCTTTAGTCTTGGAGGCAAGCGTCTCAGCGAGCCTCAGCAACTCACCAAGGCTGTTCTGGGACAAGTAGTCAACCAGAACTGAGTTTAGGCGTCCCTCAGGTAGAAAAAATGCAGAGAAAGGCTCCCAGGTGGCCTCTTCGACTCAAAACCCTTCCCAGAGGGTGAGGAAGCGTCAACCCAGGCGATAGCGGTGGCGTAGGACAGACTTCACCAGGTAGAAGCCCTCCTTAGCCATCTTCTCGGCGTTCATGTCGGGGAGTTCACCTTCGACTTCCATAGGGCTGGCAGCCCCTTGTAGGTCCAGAGCGGCGATTTCCTCGCCGTTCAGCTCCCACTCCTCCCCACAGAGGTCTTCAGGATCATGGTAGCGCTTCAGGTGTTGAGCAGCGCACACCAGGGTCCCCCCTAGACGGGGAGAACACCGCACGGTGATACGGTGTCCATCCACAGAGAGGATCTTGTACGGCCCGAAGTATGGGTCATCGCTGGTAGAGCGTGGCCAGGCGGGTAGTCGACTGTGGTGCACCAGCACCCAGTCCCCCTCTTGGTAGGTGGCCGGTACACGGTGCTTGTTCTTCTTGTTCCACTGATGCTCCCTCACTCTCTGGAGCATAGCCTTGGCCTTGTCCACCTTCGCTTGTTGCTCTTGGACCCATTCACCCACAGAAGAATGGGTGTCCTCTGGATAGGGGGCATGTAGGAACCATGCCGGGCGCCCCATGAATAGCTCATGTGGCGAGTAGCCAGTAGCTGAACTCTCTTGGGAGTTCATCATCAAGGATATGACGGGGAGTAGTCTCACCCAGTCTCTGGTGCGTTCAGTTTTGCACCATATCCTGACGTTCTCCTTCAGGACACGAATCTGTCGCTCACATAGGGGGTTGCTCGTGTGAGAGTAGGGAATCCCCGTAGACACCTGGACATTGAGGGATCTCAGGACCCTCTTGTACCAGCCAGTATCTGAGCGTACTCGTACGTCCTCATCGGAGTTGCTCTCCTTGGGCGCCCCATAGACACAAAACCACTCCTCCAGGAGTATCTTGATAGTCTCCTCCCCGGTAATGTGCTTGGTACATGGGAACACCCTGGTAAACCTGGTCAACCCACAGGTTACTACGAGGGCGAAGTCATAGCCCCCGAACTTCGGCATCTCCGTGTAGCCCACGTATAGAACACTGTTAGCACAGTGAGGGATGGGCAGGGTCGAGTAGAGACCTCTGTCCCTGATATCCCCTGGTTTACAGGACCTGCACGGGCACTTGTCCACGATAGGCTGGAGTGTCTTCCGCAGTTGGTCGTCAGTCCACGTAGTGTGGAACCACTGCTTGAACAGCCTCAGGGTACGGTCAGCACCCACATGACCGCTGGACTCATGGGTCCACTTCAGCAGCGCTGGGACTCGGTCACTAGGCACCACGATGCGGTCCTCGTGCCAGAGGTAGCTCTTGTCCCGCTTCCACTGGTCTTGGTTGACCAGGAGGGGTTCAAGGCGTTTCTCCAGGCGCTGGTAGATATCCCCAAACTCTTGTAGGTACTCCGATTGTTGGAGTCCATCCAGGGGGCGTATCATGGTCATGTTCAGGTCCAGGTGTACGTCCATACGGCTGAACGCCTCCTTAGCCAGCGCTTCAGACCGGGCACCAATCAGGGCGTCGAAGTGGTTGCGGCTGATGTAGTCGGCACACTCGTTCTTTACTCCCTGGATATGGTGTACCGTCAGCCGTAGTTGACTGAGGTAGGTCCACCAGCGACGTAGCTTGGCCTTCTCAGGTGGGGGGCCCTTCTGGAAACTGCGGACCGGTTCTTGGTCGCATAGCCAGACCACCGCGTTACTCCCCAACAGTCGTGCTTGTGAGGATAGCACCAGCATACCCGCGAGCAGTTCCTGCTCATAGGTGGAGTAGTTCCCCCTGGCCTGGTTCCACTTCCAGTTCCAGTGGCCCAGAGGTACTAGGACCCACTTGTCGTCAGGGTAGCTGTGCTTGAGGGTTCCATCTCGGTTGAGACCTTCCGTCCCCCATTGGGAAATGGCCGAGTCGAACTCCTCCTTCTCTAGTGCTTGCCATTGGAACAACGTTCCACCACCGCCCACATTGCTGGCGTCGGTCACCAGGATAATCTCCCCTTGTGCCCTAGGCACGCCCAAGCACTTAGCGTTGGCTACCTTGTCTTTGAGCTCATCAAACGCTTGTTGCTCTTGTGGGCCCCAGCGCCAAGTAGTACTCTTCTTGATCAAGTCCGTTAGTACGGCGCTGGTATAGGTGAAGTTTTTGATGTGGCGGCGATAGAAGTTGCACGCCCCAATGAAACTGCGTACATCATGAAGTCCTTTCTTGGGGTCTTCGTGTCGTACCTTGGCATCCATCAGGGGTTTGGCCTTAGAGGCCGCTGGGGTCCACCACCCATAGCCAACGTCAAACCCCAAGTACTGCATGGTCGCCTGCATGAACTCACACTTCTCCAGCTTGAGTCGAGTGTGGTTCTCCTGGCAGACCGCAAAGAACTCACCCAAGAGGATTAGGTGATCCTCCTGGGTATTGGTCCCGAGGCATACATCGTCGATGTGAGCCTCCATCTGGGCCCCACGGGATATGAGCTCCTGCACCTTAGGTCTCCTTCGTAGGATGGACAAGATCTTGTTCATCAGCTCTTGGAACAGAGCGGGTGCGTTAGACACGCCAAATGGCATGACTTTCCACTTGAATACCCTCCCCTGAGGGGTGATGAAGGCCAGTAGTTCCTGCGCGTTGGGCGTCAGGTCCACTTGCCAGAATCCACTTCGCTTGTCCATCTTGGTCTTGTAGCGACAGGAGGCTATCTTCTCTATGGTAGACTCCATATTGGGAATGGACCCTGAGTGGTTCAGCGTCTTCTTGTTCAGCTCTCCATAGTCCACTACCAGCCGTTTGGCTGTAGACCCAGGTTTAGCCACCAGGAAACAGGGGCTGCAGTGTAGGGGGTAGTCCCCGTCCTTGTACTCCAGGACTAGGCCAGCGTCAATACACTCTTGTATCTGTCGCTCAATCTCGTCGGCCTGCTCTTTAGGAGCTGGATAGGGTCTCCTCCGAATCTTATGACCCACGAACTCGGGTTTCAGCTTGAGGTCCATCTGTACCAGCTTGTCGCACGAGGCGGGAGTGGGTAGTTCTCCGAACACCTCCAGATAGGTCCTTACCAGCTTCTGTACCCGCGGGTCCAATACCTTGATCTTGTCCTCCATGTCCTCGTCGGAGTGTAAGTTGCTTGCCCCTTGAATAGACGTCGGGAGGTGGTCCTCCACCGACTCTTCGCCCGCGGTAGCATCCTTCAGCCCTTGGTAGGCATATAGAAGGTCTTGCTCGACCATCTCCGGTGGACGATGGCAACATAGGCACGCTCGAGGGGGTTCACATACACATTCCTCCGAGAGGTCGTCCTCCTCTGGGGTCCTCACATGGGCGCCCCACACGCTCTTCATGAGCTTGAGATCTACCTCCCTTTGCCAGGTGGTGATCTTCTGTTCGAGGTCCTCCTTCAATTGGGATAGGTCTCCCATACGTCCTTGCTTCAGTGGCCACGAGCTGCGGGTAGGCTTCGCGTAGCATAGCTTTTTCGCCACCAACTTCCTCTTGGAATCCACATACTCCCTGAGCCTGGATCGAGGGTCCAGCTCTTCATCCACGGGGTCTTCCACCCTCATGGAGAGTAGGGGTTTTAGTGGGGCGACGTACTCGGCGTTCTCCACTTCCTCCACCGCGGTCTGCACGAAGAAGGCGTGATGCTCAGTTTCGTCGTCTGAAGGGATAGAGCTAGGTAGCTCAGATAGTCCACACTCAGAGACTCCATCAGGTACAGGTACATGACAGGGAGAGTTGGGGGCGATGGTGTCAGTCACGATGTACTCATCTCCTCCGGGTGTAGTTTCAACAGCATCTTGAGGTCGTAGGCGATCCTTCAAGTCACCCAAGGCGAGTCCATCGCTTTCTCGTTGTATAGCCTGGACCAGAGTAGGGTCCAGGTCTTCCGAGGGGATGGTGGTAAGACTTCCGTCCACCACGCTGAGCATACTCCCCCATCCGGGCTTCCCAATGGGCGTCTTGCGTCCCAGAGGCACGTAGATGGCCTCATCAGGTAATCGCACCGAGCTGATAGTCAGCTTGTCAAGGAGGGTTCGCCAGTACTCGTTGCCCCCATGGGCTCCCCAATCGGGGGAACACAGGACCATACCTGAACGTTCCAAGGCCACCTTGGTCAGCACCTTCCCCAGTTCACTGAATCTGGGGTTCCCGTAGGCCATCCCGAAAGAGGGCCAGTAAAATTTGTAGCTGCAGTTCTTCCCCTTGCTGCAGTATAGGTCCAGTACATGCTGCTTGTCGCTGGCGAACAGCTCCACACTTAGGTCTTCTCGAGAGTAACCCAACTCCTTCAGACCTTGGTCTAGGACTTCCCCGAATAGTTGATAGTCCTCAGTTTTGGAGGCCGCCATCATGTTCGAGGGCTCCTCCTTCGATAGTCTCAGGTAACTCGAGGTATGTTCCGACTGCTCCAGTGGCACAGACTCTCTGCCACTGCCGTGGTCCACGTACAGGAGGTAGGGTGCTTGCAGCGTCAGGGATTGTATCTGGGAGTGGTGCACGAAGAAGTCAGTACCCAGTACAAAGTCGAAGGCCTCAGTGTCCATCACATAGAACCGATGGGCGATAGTTCGAGAGCCCATAGGTACCTCCACTTCACAGTCCCCGCAGCTGTGCACCACATGTCCATCCCCCATGCGTATAGTGGCGGTGGTCATGGTGTTTTTCAGGCTCCCACAAGGTAAAATTTTCTTGGCCACTATAGATATTGTGGCGCCAGTATCCAGGACCCCCAGGTATTCACGTCCCCCTAGTCGGATACGTACCCAAAACACCAATTCTTGGGTGCCACCAGAGCGTCCCCGTCAGAATTCCACGGGACAGGTCACCTCGAACCCCTTGTTCCGCAATTTGCGGGCCATCCTCATGAAACGGCTTCTCTTCTTTGCGTTGCCGTCATCACCACCTTCATGCTCACGCTTGACTCCTTGTTCTTGCTGGGCCTGCGTCTGTGAGCGTGTGGTAGGTCCAGACTGCCCTCCAGAGGGCTCGGAGCTCCCCCCTGGATTAGGGTAGGGGTTACCTCCGTTCTTGTCCTTGTTCTTGTTGTCGGTCTGGCGGTTAGCGCCTCCTCCTCGTCCACCTTGACCCTTGTCTTGACCACCTTGACCACGTCCTTTCGACTTGCCCTTGCCGGAGTCGTTGCCTTTGGCCTTGCCTCCACCTTTGCCTGAGCCTTTGCCAGGATCTTCCCCCTTAAGCTTCGCCGATAGGCGTTGCTTATGGTAGCACTCATCCTCGTAGTGCTTCCGCTTACCGCAGAATGCACACGTGATGGTGCAGCGGTAATGATCCGGCAGCTTCACTTTGGCGCCGGTGATGTTCTCCTGCTGCTTCCCCTGGACGACGAAGCAGTCTCGCTGCTCGCAGTCAGAGGCGTGCTGCAGGTGGCCCTGCTCATCTCTGGCATCACACCAGAATAGCTCCTTCACGTTCTCCATTAGGCGGGCGTGGGCGTGTTTGGGGGTAGTCCCCTGCCCAGGTCGGGACCCTTGGTACCCTTTGCCTCCAGAACCTCCACCACCAGGACGGTAGTTGTTCAGGTGCTGGTCGCTCTCCTTCTCCAGCGCCATCTCCAGGAGCAGCACGCATAGATCCTCGTAGCGGAGGGATCTAGCCTTGCGCTCAGCCGTCAGACGGCACTCGTCCCATAGCTCTCGGGGGAGCTTGGCGCACAACCAGAACAGCAGGTCGTCGCTGCTGTAGGAACCGGGCGTCAGTCGTCCAGCCCAGTGATCCAGGTCCGCCAACAGCTCGGAGACCCTGCCAGGTTTGGGGTTGTTGGGCAGCACGGGCAGGTTCCGGATCTCGGCCCTGATGGTGAGGTCGGTCTCGTAGGTTGGGTACTGCCTCTCCAGGGCAACCAACACATCCGCAAAGGCGGCGGAGTTAGTGTTGATCTGCCTGACCTGCTTCTCCAGGTATTTGGTCTTGCAGCACTGCAGGAGCAGGTCGCACTTCACTCGCCCACTCGCGTGGGTTTGGCCGGTCAGTCGTAGGAACCGGCCAAAGTTCTCAGGGAACTCGCTGAGGTCCTTGCCTGTGAACTCAGGCAGGTTCACCACTATCTTGGGGGTGGCAATAGCCTTCGCCTCCTGAGCTCGGCGTCCTTCAGGGCGTCGGGTCTTCTTCTTCTTCTTCTTCTTCTTCTTACCCTTGGGGTCCTCGGGGTCCTCAGGGTCTTGGTCATCCGATGGCGAAGAAGAATCCATCGACGGCGGCTTGTCGTCGGAGGGGTCTCCGCCTAGATCACTGGAGCCATAAGGCTCCACGTCCACCATAGCCCTTAGGGCTGTCAGCCCCAGCTGGTCCAGCTCGGCCCTCGTCGAGTTCGTCACGTGGCTGTAGGGCGGCTGGGCCGTTCTCGGGACGAATGGACTTCTCAGTACTGCTGCAGGAGTCGGCATCGGTCGGCTCCTCAGGCTCCCCAGGGTATTTGTCAACCCTGCCGCCAGGTGGTTAGCCTGTACTCGGTGGGGTGACATTCCCACCGTCGTAGGTGACGCATGGGACGGGATCATCAGGGGCCCCAGTTTCTCCCTGATCTCTTGCGTGAGGTCGCTCACGATTTGCGAAGTGGCTCCTCGGAGCACCTCATTGATCTCCGACCGCGTCAGGGACCTGTTGGAGGATCTTCCCGATCCTCTACTCCTGCCTCCCAGAGACTCTGGTCCTCTCCTCAACCCACTCAAGGGTGCATACCCAGGTGCATACCCAGGAGCATACCCAGGAACTTCCATGTAGGTTCCAGTGGCGTGGAGTGGATGGGGATGGTCAGCCGCATACCATCGCGGCGCAGAGCTGGAAGACACCGGCTCACTGGCAGTAGTTGCTTCAAGGAGCGCAGTGGTAGGTGGGCCCATGCCATAGGCGGGGTAGTGAGGCATGCCAGTAAAGCCTGTGCCCTCTGCCATAGGCGGGTTGGTTGTGGAAGTGGATGTTGCGGCGGCTGGGAGTGTGGTGGTTATGGGAGAGGGTGATGCATGGAGGCCAGAAGCGCTTGGTGCGCCTTCGAAGGTAGGGACATCCGTCGGGTCTTGCCCTTGCTCCTCTCCTTCGTCTGCTCCGTCTCCAGCATCCTTCTCGCTCTCTCTCTTCCTTTTTGCAGGCTGCGCCACCACCTCCGCGACGGACAGGGCCCCGAAGGCCGTCTGGAGGCCATCCAGGGAGTCCTCCGCCGTATCCACTGGCCCATGTAAGGGCTGTGCTGAAGGTACAGCGCCAGGCGCCGGCGTTGCCGGTGCCTCAGGCGCCGGCGCTGTCTTCACGTCGGTGTCCACTCTTCCAGGGTCCATCTTAATCCGCCCTTCTGCTTCTATTTGCCTGCTCGGAGCACCGGTTGTACGGCGCGGGGTCGCTGCCGGTGCACAGAGACAGGCTGCCTCTTGCTACCAGAAAGGTTTATAGTGTTTTCAGCACTGTGTTTTGCCTCTCCTGCTGCTTGCTGTTGGTGTAGGGATTCCTGCTGCTTGTTTTTCGAGATGAAAAGCTTTTGTTTTGATGAAATACAGCCACTCCAAGTCACTTCAGGATAGCCCAAGCCAATAGTATGCAAAGAGAAGAGGATTCAGGATCAAAGCATGAAGGGCTGCAGTGTAAACAGTGAAAGATGATTGGATAGTCACAGAAACTGCAACTCAGGTCACATATGAATGCATATTCACAAAGATAGCTGAAATGTTTTAGGAAAAGAGTTAGAAAACTGCCTCAGGATCACTCTCTCTCCATAGTGCCATCTTAGGAGATGTGCACTCTTTGTTTTGGGTCCCATATGTGCTGAGGTGGCATGGTATGTGGCGATGAGGTCACTGCCATGTCACATGGGATCTTCCTGCTTAGCTAGGCTGACCAGGAATTGAACCCAGGACCTCTCAAAAAGAGGTGCCTAGCCCCCTATGGTGCATACCACTAGGGCACATAAGTATTCATGGAAAAACATAGATAAATTCATAGGCTCTACCTTAGGTATGTCAGTGCTCAGTCAACTCAGGAAAAGATGTTTTACTTCACATTGAAAGGGGATTGAGGGGTCCACTCCATATCCTGATTGGGTGTTTGGTTCCATAGGTCAAAATGTGTTATCACCAGTTTTGGTTGGAACAATACTAACATTAAAATGCATGGATGCTCAGTGCATCTCTAATACAACTAGAGTATGCCTCAAAGCAATGGAAAAGCACTTTTTCTTACTAGGCACGTTGATTCGCCCTGGGTCGCTTGAACGCTCGTAACCCTTGTTATTTCACTTGGGGGTTCAAAGCGCCTTCAGCCGCCCAGATGTTCTGGGAAAAATCTGGGACGCGATGCGTTCTATCAAGGAAAAAATTGCGGATCACTCGAAGACTGTTTCAGTCTTAACTTCAAGAAGAATCGCTTTACAGAATTATCTAATGCAGAGCACGGAACGGGCGACGTCTGGCGGCAATTTCACGACAATTGGAAATCGCGGTAGAAGACGGGTATTTCACCGATTTCTAACCGCAAATCGACCAAGACAGTAAAATTGTGATAATTCCACATTGTCTTAATGGTTAGAAATCGGATTCCAGATTTTGCGGGTTAGAGAACAGGAATATCCCGCTGACAGCCGGTGTCGACGGGTTCCGCACGGGTGTGACGGCTCACAGGCCTCCGGGCCATGGGCTATATGTTCTGGGTACCGCTTCAGTAATGATTGTCTAGCGATTCCTGTAGTTTCACACATGCTTGCACGCTCTGAACCAGTCCGTAGTCAGCCGGAAGCACCCAGTGTACTGCCAACCCAGCCAGCGGCTCAAGCACCTACCCAAAGACTCTTTGTTTCGCCACGACCCATTTCCGAGCCATTGCTCAGTCCTCAAGTAGGTGATCAGCATGTAAGCGGGACATCCTATACGCCTACCAAGGGCTGAAGGACACTACCAAGGACGCGGAACTGGTTGAGGACCACCTCCCTACTTCTATTCATCAAGGGGCAAGCAATCTACAATCTGACCAGGACACAGAGGACAAGACCAAGCTCTTGGAACCGAGAGTACAGAAGCTGATCAGGACCTACCTAGAGGTGTTCGGTGAACTACCCCCACCAGCCTCCTTTCACAAGCTGGTACAGATGGACCTCAAGCTGAAGCCCGAGTTCATGGGTCACAAGATTCGTAGGAGACCCCATCCGGCTCCTAAAGAGCAGGCCGATGCGATTCAGGGACGGGTACAAAAGTGCATGGACGCTGGCGTAGTCCTGGAGTACAAGGATGGGGACTACCCTCAACACTGCAGCCCCTGTTTCCTGGTGGCTAAACCTGGGTCTACAGCCAAACGGCTGGTAGTGGACTATGGAGAGCTGAACAAGAAAATGCTGAATCACTCGGGGTCTATTCGTAATATGGAGTCAACCCTAGAGAAGATAGCTTCCTGCCGCTACAAGCCAAAGATGGACAAGCGGAGCGGTTTCTGGCAAGTGGACCTGACGCCCAACGCCCAAGAGTTCCTGGCGTTCAGCTTCCCGCAGGGGAGGGTGCTCAAGTGGAAGGTCATGCCCTTTAGCGTGGCCAACGCACCAGCTCTTTTTCAAGACCTAATGAACAAGATCCTGCCCATCCTACTTGGGAGACCTGTGGTGCAGGAGGTCATATCCCGAGGCGCCCAGACGGAAGCACACAACGACGATGTATGTCTGGGAACGAATACCCAACAGGACCACCTAATCCTCTTGGGTGTGTTCTTTGCGGTCTGCCAGGAGAACCAGACTAGACTCAAGGTGGAGAAGTGTGAGTTCATGCAAGAGACCATGCAGTACCTGGGGTTGACATTGACTATGGGTGGTGGCCCCTGCGGCCTCTAAGGCCCATCCCCGGATGGATGCTAAAGTACAACGGGAAGACCCCAAGAAGGGATTCCATGATGTACGCAGCTTTATTGGGGCTTGTAATTTCTAGCGCCGCCACATCAAGAAATTCACCTACACGAACGCCGTCCTGACGGACCTCATCAAGAAGAGTACTACCTGGCGCTGCGGCCCTCAAGAGCGACAAGTGTTTGACAAGCTCAAGGACAAAATGGCTAACGCTAAGTGCTTGGGCGCGCCTAGGGCACAAGGAGAAATTATCCAGGTGACTGACGCCAGTAATGTGGGCGGAGGTGGAACGTTGTTCCAGTGGCAAGCACTTCAGAAGGAGGAGTTCGACTGGGCCATTTCCCAATGGGGTACTGATGGAATTAAGCGAGAAGGTACTCTCAAGTACAGCTACCCTGACGACAAAGGGGTCCTGGCTCCCCTGGGCCATTGGAACTGGAAATGGAACCAGGCCACGGGTACTATTCTACCTATGAGCAAGAACTGCTTGCGGGTATGCTGGTGCTATTCTATCAGTCCCGATTGTTGGGGAGCAACCCTTTGGTTTGGCTATGTGACCAAGAACCGGTTCGCACCTTTCAAAAGGGGCCACCAGCTGAGAAGGCTAAGCTCAGGCGTTGGTGGACCTATCTGAGCCAACTACGGCCCTCAGTACATCACATCCAGGGCGTCAAGAACTAGTGTTCGGACTACATCAGCCGCAACAGCTTTGACGACATGATTGGTGCCAGGTCTGAGGAGCTATCCAAGGAGGCGTTCAGCCGTATGGACGTACGACTGGACCTCAACATGACCATGATCAGACCTCTAGATGGATTCCAACAAGTCGAGTACCTGAAGGAGTTTGGAGATATCTGCAAATACCTGGAGAAGCGTGTGGAACCCGTCCTGGTCAACCAGGAGCAATGGAACCGGGACAAGACGTACTCGATGGTCGTGCCTAGCGACCTTGTCCCGGCACTCCTCAAGTGGACCCATGAGTCCAGTGGCCATGTTGGTGCTGACCGTACCTTGAAGCTATTCAAGAAGTGGTTCCACTCTACGTGGAGGGACAATCAGTTGCGGAAAACCCTCCAGCCCATCGTGGACAAGTGCCCGTGTTGGTCCTGCAAACCTGGGGATATCAGGGACAGAGGTCTCTATTCGACCCTTCCGATCCCACACCTGTGCCAACAGTGTACTCTATGTGGACTACACGGAGATACCTAAGTCCGGGGGCTATGACTTCGCCCTAGTGGTAACCTGTGGGTTGACCAGGGTTACCAGAGTGTTTCCATGCACTAAACACATCACCGGTAAGGAGACCATCCAGATACTCCTGGAGGAGTGGTACTGTGTCCATGGGGCACCCAAAGAAAAAAACTCAGACAAGGATGTCCTAGTATGCTCCGACACTGGCTGGTACAGGAGGGTCCTGAGGTCCCTCAATGTCCAGGTGTCAACGGGGATTCCCTACACGGTTTTGAAACATGGCGGTTACCCGCCCAATTCATTCGCAATTGCGGCCAACGGTCCAAAGTTCTGACCTACTTACACATATTTACATGCTCACAGATCAGGCCCAGGTGTTTCCACTACCTTAGGGTACCAAAGACGAGGCATCCTGAATATGGCATGATTATCATATGCACAAAAGGAAAAAACGCAGAAAATGGAGCTGGACCTGATGCCAGAGTCAGAAGTTGCTATGGCTGCAAACCCAATCCGAAACTCAGTGAAAAAACTTCAGCTTGAAGGGTTTAGAAAACGACCAAGCAGAGCACACATTTGCTGACCCTCCCTACACTCAGGCAAGCGTTGAGAGCGATCAAGAGTTGCGTTTGTGTTCATTAAAGGATGAAATCAGAAGTTTCGCCATATCGGCTGAGAACCAAGGAGAGTTCTGCTTGCAGGACCATGACCATGCTTTCTGGAAGGCTTTGTGGTTCTGGTGTGCTTTTTTTAGTGTGGAAGTCAGCGTGCTTGTGGGTGAGACATCCTTGAATGTGAAAGCTGCTGGGTCGGGAATGAAGGGTTCCCGTGCCTTTTCGGTCGCCTGGCCATCTTTGTCAGATGATGACTCCCAGTCTGGCATCTCTCCTTCGCTTGTGTTGAAACTATGAGTACCCATGCACCAAAACGTTTGCTGTTCAAAAGGATTGTCGTAGTCGAACTCTTTTTTGTTATTTAAGTCATGGTAAGGATGAGGATTGACATCTCGAGCTTCTTTTGCAGAGTCTTGAGATGAGACTGATGTGGAGTCCCAGAAGGCTCCCTTCGGTTTATCGTTAGGAGTTGTGCATGAGCTTGAGGTCTTTCGGAATTCCTCCGAGGCCGATCGTTCGTATTCTTGCTTTTCTTTTCCTCGATGTCCTTTGGGCTTGTCTTCGTGCGTATTTGAGACGCTTGAATGGGTAGCAGCATCGCTAGATTGCGATTCTTCCTCATGGACTTCAGAATCAACACGTAGGACTGTATTTCCCTTGTTCGCAGGAACCTTGCTTCCTATGTGTGATACGTGTGGCTGCAGCGTCAGAAAATTCACGTGGGTGAACGACGGCACGCGGTCTCTTATCGTGTCTGAGTGGCGTAAAACCGGAGGCGTGAGGTCAGGTACAAACTGAAGGCGTGGAGCTGGATGTTTCTTTGGTGTCAAGACTTTTTATTCTTGTCTGCATGCTTTGCACCTGCGAGGGATTTGAAGACTTCGGTCGAGGAACCATTTCTTTGCGGACTCGGTAATTACGAATTCTTTTGAACAACTCTTGCATATGGGACGTGGTTCCAGGACTTCAGGCTTTTTGACACGAGGTCCCCATTTCTTTTTCTGGGCGATCTTCCAGCTTCCGGATTCACTCTGGGTAGGGGTATCGTTATCAGAGCGCTGGCTTTGGGGCACCTTGCTGATGTTTGCTTGAAGGTCTGCATATCCAGACAGATGAGAATCATACCTTTGTTGATCGTAGTGTTTTTTATTCGTCGGTTGTTGCTTGGTTTTAGCGGTGTTTTCCAATTCCTTCTGACATCTTTTGCTTGCTTGGAATCCTCCAGAGAGCGGCTTTGGCGTTGAAGTTGAACCACTCTCGTCGTTGTAGTTGCTAAAATCAATGGAGGTTTGGTTGAAAGAATTATGTAAACTGTCAGCGCTTGCCTTGGGAGTAGAAGAGGTACCTGGAACATCAGCGATCTCGTCTCCGAGGTTTGCTACCGCGCCCGTAGTCGTTTCGCTTGAAAGGAGGTTTCTGTGTGGAAAGGAGCGTAGATTGGAGAGAGGTGTTTTGTTCGTTTCATGTCTCTGATGTCTTTGAGTAAAGCTTTGTAGCGGAGTAAGTAAGTAGGTAAGGGCGGCCGCGTCCGCAGCCTCATCTGACTCCTCCTTGTTTGTTTTACATGGTGGCCGCCTCTGGCGGGAAGGAGTGCTCTCCGCCATCAGTTCCTCTGGCGACCCCTGTCTCACCTCACGGCCAAGAACTTCAACCAGGTTCCCTTGGGGCATGACCGGTGGTAGGCTCCCTTCAGTCGCTGCCCTCACGGTTTCAGCTCCTTCTGGTCACCCTTTGAAGGATCCCCCGGCCTTCTGCCCCTAGCACAGCCTATTGGGCGCCTGCAAGCGGGTTTCCTGTGGATAGCCCTCGCCGACAGCGGAGCATTTTTCTCTGTCAACCACATTCCACCACTCCCGATCCCTCACGGGCTGGATTACCCACTCGGCTCCCGGATGCACTTGGTTATCGTCCATCCACGGCTGGAGGCCAGGAGGCGACCCTTTCCACGTTCCCCCTGGTCCCGCTCACGCGTGAACCTACGTGTACTCAGGCCATTGACCCGGGGATCTCAAGGTCAACCCTCACCCCTGCGGACACCTCACGGCCGTCCTGGAGTTCAGGGCATTTTCCCGACTTCCCGTGGCCAGGTTCCTCATGGTTGGCCCATGGTTCACCACTCCATTACGACTGGTTTCCGAATCCCATGGGGCTGTTGCTTGGCGCTTTCAGCCTCCCTGCCCTTCCCATGTCCCATTCCCCGTTGCCTCATCCGGGCAGCGGCCCGTTCCCAGCGTCCCATGGACTCCCTACCCCTTCGGGCCGTTGTGCGGGCCTAGCCACACACCCTTCCCCGCCCCGTCCCCTTGTCCCTGCATCCGGTGTTTATTACCCACCGGGTCGCCTGCTACCCTGTGGCGCTGGCCCACTGGGGCCTCTTCCTTCCAGGGACCGTTTCGTGCGCCTAGCACGGGTCGCTCCCTTCCCGCCCCCGTCCCTTTCCCCTGCGCCGCGGCCCTGGCCTAGTTCCCGGGCTGTCTTGCGGCCCCATCCCATCCCTCATCCCGTGTTTATACCCCACCGGGCCGCCAGCAACCCCGTGGCGCGGGCCCACTGGATCCTCATCCATCCGGGGACCGTTTCGTGCGCCTAGCACGGGTCGCTCCCCTCTCTCCCCCGCCCCTCCCTCCTGTGCCGTCTCTCTAGCTGTCCTAATCACCTGGGGCCATCGCGTGGCCCTAGCCACTCGTCCTTTTTTGTCCCGCCTCCTCGTGGTGTTGTCCGCGTTTGTTTCCCCCGCCTTTTTTTTTCTGCCTTTTTTTTTTCTTTTTTTTTTTCGCTTGGTTCCCTCCTCTCCGCATGCACGCACAACAACACTGCATCGCCATCTCGTTTCTGTTCGGTGCTCACGTCCAGTCTTTCCGCCATCCTGTGACGTTCCCCCTGGCAGTCCCCGGCCATGCCGGGCGACCCAGCCATTCCGCCCGCGTTCCTGTACATGTATCCGCTCTCTCCCCTCTCTACCCTCCCCTCCCCTCTGTCTCCTGCCCGCCCTCTTAGTGTTGTTCCCCTGCTCCGTGTGCTCGCCGCTGGTCGTCTCCGCGCCAAGGCTGTATCTCGCGCGCCCTCACGTGCCTCATGGCCTCCGCCCCGTCTTCCGACCTGTAGGCCGACCTGGGCGGCCTCCCCAGACACCCCTTCGGGGGGACTCCCCCGTCGTCCTCTCCCGCCGGCCGCCCCTCCATCCGTTCCCTGATGGTCAGGCGGGGCGGCCGGTACCGCTCCATGCGGGTCAGTGGCATGGTGCTTCTCTGAGAGAGAGCTTGTGTTCCTTTGCACCCCCGTTGGCCCCCGGTGCCCCCCACCTCCCGCGCCCTGCCTCTCTTTGTGCCCTTCCTGTGTGTCCGCCCGTCCTGCGGTTGTTTTTTTTTTTGTTCTGTGCTCGCGCTCCTTGCTGCTCCCGCGCGCCCTGCGTGTGACCTCTGCTCTTCTTCGTGTTACCCTGGTCCCGCTGCCCTGCGCCCCCTCTCTCGCCTGTCTCCCCTCCCATTCTCCTTCTCGCTGTGGACCCTGCCTGCACGTCTGCCCTCCCTGCCCGTGCATCGCTGTCAGTCTTGTGTGCCACTCGTGTGCCCTACTCCTGCCCCTCCCTCTCGCCCCTTCGCTTTCCCCTGGGTGCTCCCTCGGTCCCCGCCTCTCACCCCATCCTGGCTGCCTGGCGCCCTGTGTGGGGGGGGGGGCCTCAATTGGTTAGGTGTGTACCCGCCACTGAGCTCCAGCCGCGCCTGCCTCACGACCCTCATCGCCTACTCAGTTCCATGATTGTCCGTGTCACGCAGACAGTGCTTTGCAGTTCGTCCCTTCCCTCGTCCCTGGATGGGGTAAGCTGCTTCTACAGGGTTCAGGGCATTGTCGCCTTCGGACTGGGTTTGGGGCGTAGCGTTTGATGTGTCCCGCTTTGCCTTCCCCCGTCGCACTGGCATGCTCGCTTGCGCTGGCCCCTCTCGGCCACACACCTGTGTTTCCGGGTCACCCGGTCGTGGGGGGGTGGGGCGGTCAGAGTCACCCTTGTGGGCCGCTGCCACCAGCCCTGGGTTATTTAGGTCCTTAGGATTTAAAACCCCAGTGGGTACTGTCTTTTCGGATGTCAACATACAGCCACACAGGGGAGGGGTGTGGGCAGCGCCTGGGCGCCTGCATGTGCAGTCTGTGTGTGCGCTGGTGCATACAGGGTGACCTGGCGGAGTAGGTGGGGGGTGGGTGTATCTGTGGTCTGGTCTGTGGCCCTGTACCCCCCATGCGCTGGAGACGCTTGCCGAATTCCCGCCGCTGCAGTTGCATTGTGGAGCCCCGCCACTAAGGCCTGGCGTGGTCAACCCCTCGGAGCATGGCGCACGTAAGCTCAATGTTTTCAACGCAGCACGTTCCTGCCACGCAGAGAGCTGCAAGTCCGAGCCCTGGCGCCGTGCTGCTCCACGCCTTCGCCGGCCGTTCTCGCCACTCACGACCTTGCGCCCCACTCCGTCACCGTACCACGATACTGCTTCCCGTCTGCTGCCCTTTCTGCCCCACTCTGCTCGCCGTACCCACGATACGTCGCGCGTCCCACTGCCCGGTTGCCTCCTCCGCACTCGCCTGCGCCCCCGTACTCCGCCGCCCCTTCTCCCCTCTCCCCCGCCGCTGGTCCTGTGCTCTCCGCTTGGGGTTCTCGTCCGCGTCCTCCATCACCACATCCCCCTCCACTGTCAGCTGTGTCCCTGTCCTCCTCTGCGCACCTGCACCTCTCTGCTCCCCTCCTCCCCTCCTCTTGTCCGTCACATCCCCTCCTCACCCTCCTCCACCTCCGCCGACCCCCTGCGTCCGCCTCCCCGCATCCCATCTGCCCGTCCCTCCGCACGCCCCTGGTCCCCTGCCCCTAGCGCTCCCCGTTCCTGTCCCTGCCCGGCCCTACGCCTCGACACCGTACTGTCCCTCCCGCTGCAACAGGTTTATCGTCAGGAGTTGTGCATGAGCTTGAGGTCTTTCCGAATTGCACCGAGGCCGATCGTTCGTATTCTTGCTTTTCTTTTCCTCGGTGTCCTTTGGGCTTGTCTTCGTGCGTATTTGAGACGCTTGAATGGGTAGCAGCATCGCTTGATTGGGATTCTTCCTCATGGACTTCAGAATCAACACGTAGGACTGTATTTCCCTTGTTCGCAGGAACCTTGCTTCCTATGTGTGATACATCTGGCTGCAGCGTCAGAAAATTCACGTGGGTGAACGACGGCACGCGGTCTTCTATCATGTCTGAGTGGCGTAAAACCGGAGGCGTGAGGTCAGGTACAAACTGAAGGCGTGGAGCTGGATGTTTCTTTGGTGTCAAGACTTTTTTTTCTTGTCTGCATGCTTTGCACTTGCGAGGGATTTGAAGACTTCGGTCGAGGAACCATTTCTTTGCGGACTCGGTAATTACGAATTCCTTTGAACAACTCTTGCATATAGGACGTGGTTCCAGGACTTCAGGCTTTTTGACACGAGGTCCCCATTTCTTTGTCTGGGCGATCTTCCAGCTTCCGGATTCACCCTGAGTAGAGGTATCGTTATCAGAGCGCTGGCTTCGGGGCATCTTGCTGATGTTTGCTTGAAGGTCTGCATATCCAGACAGATGAGAATCATACCTTTGTTGATCATAGTGTTTTTATTCGTCGGTTGTTGCTTGCTTCTAGCGGTGTTTTCCAATTCCTTCTGACATCTTTTGCTTGCTTGGAATCCTCCAGAGAGCGGCTTTGGCGTTGAAGTTGAATCACTCTTGTCGTTGTAGTTGCTAAAATCAATGGAGGTTTGGTTGAAAGAATTATGTAAACTGTCAGCGCTTGCCTTGGGAGTAGAAGAGGTACCTGGAATATCAGCGATCTCTTCTCCGAGGTTTGCTACCGCGCCCGTAGTCGTTTCGCTTGAAAGGAGGTTTCTGTGTGGAAAGGAGCGTAGATTGGAGAGAGGTGTTTTGTTCGTTTCATGTCTCTGATGTCTTTGAGTAAAGCTTTGTAGCGGAGCCTAAGGATCATACGTAAATGGAATTTCTGAGTTTTCGGGATGTTTGAACCACCAGAGATTAGGGCCAAAGCAACATTTCTGTAAATACGGGCACGCACAATTCTGTGCTAGTAGTTTGGCGAGCAGTTTGTTCACATACAAGAGTACTGATAATTGCGTTTCTTCAGGGAAGGTCCGAACGGTGTCTGCAATAGCTGCCACTGTCGCTGAACTTTCTGCCGGCATAGAGCAATAAAATTACGCTTTTCAGAATTCTGCTGCATCGTCAATTTCTTGGTTGTTTTGAATCTTCATTTTAATGCGCAACTGCACAGGCGACACAGTTAGATTCCCTACACTTATACGAGTAACCCCCTATATGAGCGACAGATTCGAGTTCTCAAAGAGAACATGAGGATATGGTGCAAGACTGAGCGCGCCAAAGACTGGATGAGACTACTCCCTGTTATATCCTTGATGATGAAGTCCCAAGAGAGTTCGGCTACTGGCTATTCGCCCCATGAGCGGTTCATGGGACGCCCAGCCTGGTTCCTACACGCTCCCTATCCTGACGATTCCAAGGGGTGAAGGAGCAGCAAGACAAGGTGGACAAGGCCAAGGCTATGCTCAGGAGAGTGGGGTAGTGACAGTGGAACAAGAAGAACAAGCACAGAGTGCCTGCCTCTGTAATAGATCTCTAGTTGTATCCAAATCCATGCCTCTTTGATGTTTTAGATTACACTAGAAACCAGCAGAGTAACAAGGCGGTGCAGACCAGATGATGATCGATCAATCCGTCCAAATCATGTAAGAACAAGGCCCTGCGGAACAGTACAGCAATACTGCAATGAGGGCCAACAAAATCAGTGTTATTGTCGCCGTCGCTCGCAATGCTTGCGATCTCTGTGACAGTCCTATTCAGTTACACTCCCCTTCTAAGAAAGGAGAGGGACGAAACTGTCTGATGAGGCAAACTGCTCCATGGACCCACACCAGCTTTCTTTTGTTTGAAGGGACCCGGCACAGAGCAGATCCTGCATACACACTGACTGTCACTGGGGGGCAGGGACGACAAGCCCAGCGACCTGAAATGCCCTACAGTACACCCTGGGGGGTGTCTCACAATGCTTTACACTCCAGCTCCAACCAACATGCATCATGCACTGCATTCCTTGTCGCTGTCTGCGCTGTCCGGCTTATCCACACAGTGCCAGACACAAAGACCAGTTTCAGAAATCTGCACTAATGCACTGGACCTGAGCTGTTGAACCTGCACTGACATCAGGCCCTGCACCTGCGCTGGCAGTGCCCATGAGCATCCTAAAAAGAACTGAAGGGCCCGACTGCCAGCAAAACCGAACCGAAATCCAAACAAAATCCTGATGCCGTACCTGAATTTCTGTGCAAAGCATGGCCATTCACTCATGTTATCCTGATCCCAATTCTTCCTGTACTCCTTCGGTTCAATGGAGTTGAATCTGCCTGTTGGCAAAAAAAAAGAGAAAGTGCAGCAGTAAGGCTTCACGTGAATTCGCGCACTGACATGCGTACTTGTTATTCACCTCACTGTAAATACATGCTCAAAACACACGCAAGTGAAAGGGACACAGTCAGAAGTAGGTGAGGTTTGTGTCACTGGGCGCCATGCCACAGGCAATGGTCTTAGTTGCCTGGTGATAAACATGCCAGGCATATTGGCGGAACAAACAAAGAGGAGGCACACAAGCAAGAGAGGGGACACTCTGACTTGCTGACTGGATGACAGGCTGGCACACCAGTGCTCCAGAGTGGCACTGCACTGCTGCAGGACATCTGCAGGACCAGCCTGTGAACTCAGATGCCTGTGATGTACGACTGTCTGTCCGGGACACCTGCAACACTTGTCTGCAACACACAGGTGCCTGCATGACCTGTCGATTAGGGACAGATGTGTGCAGTCCTCTGCAGACGTCTACAGGCCCTGTCTGTATGTCTGTATCTGTTAACTGACGTCCCTGTGATCTACAGGCCCTGTGATCTGTAATCTGTCATCTGATGTCCCTGTGATCTACAGGCCCTGTGATCTGTTGCCTGTGATGAGATAGGGAGGGGGGGGGGGTGTATGTCGCTGTCGAAGGCCGCCATTTACACGAAAAAAGGAACCCCAGAGGCCATTGGGGAACTAACCCAGGCATGGGTCTGCAGGTCTCCCTAAGAAAAAAATAGAGACGTAAACAGTTTCAGAAGCCTGCGGAAAAATAGCTAAACTGACTAGGCTCGTCTTCGAAATGACAGAGAAACATGCATAAATCACACTCCCCTTCTAAGACAGCTAATCTGGAGCTGTTCTGAATCACTGTCATGCACTGGGCGGGGGGGGGGGGGGGGGGGGGGGGGGGGGGGCTGTCAATTCTGCACTGAGGGGGAGGGGGGGGGCAGGACTGTCAATTCTGCAATGAGGGGGGGGGGGGCAGGAACTGTCATATCGGTCATATCTGTCATGTCTGTCATATTTGCACTGACACCTGCACCCTCACCTGCTCGCGGGCAACCCCAGTCCTGCTGTACACAGCCCCTGGAAACCTGAATGGCAGTTTTCAGGCAATCCCATGCCTGTACATGCCTGTACATGCCTGTACATGCCAGCACCTGCCCTGAGCCTTAATTAGCAACCCTGCATCTCCCACGTCTCTCTGATCTCTGATCCTCTAATATCTGGATATCCTGATGTCGGATCTCCGGACCCCGTGATCTCTGGACTGCCCAATTTCCGTTCTCTGGATTTCTTGATCTCTGAATTGCCTGATCGCTGGCAATTCATGTCTTGCCTGCAGACAGAAAGGAGGAACACTGACAACGTCATGACAGAAAAGAGGAATGCACAGATGCCATAACATGCGACACATCCCGGATACCCACATGCAACCCGTGCCGGCGGCAGTATTTCAGCCAGTCCTCGTTGATATGATGTAAAAACTCACTGGCCTCATGCCACTCCAGCTTCGGGTATCCCTTGTATTTAACCAACCATTTCAAAATTTTCGGACGTGTGCGTTTATCACCACCCCGATTTGCAAATTCCTGATGATTTAAAATTTTTTCAATGATGAACGTTTCAGAATCTACCAAAGTCTCCTTATCTGCATCAAAATGCAGGGGTGGGGCACCATGTTTAAGGGGAGGTAGGTATTGCTTCAAGCGCTTAACCCCCAAACTCCTGTTCTCCGTATGGACCAGCAACTCTATAATGGCCATCAGAGATCTGCTGCAAAATCTCAGTCCGACCAACCCACACTCTGTCCAGTTTACTTCCAGAGCCCAGCAGGCGGCTCACTCGTATCCACACACGTTCCCCAGGCTGGAAAATGCTTGTAGGGTGAGCCTTATTGAAAGCTGCAGTCAATATTGCATGTATCTGTGTGAGCTTGGTACAGACACAATTCCGCTCAGACTGAACTCGTCTACAAAACTGCGGCACATCCTCAGACTCATTGTCAGCAACCAACGCGGGATGCTCTCCAAAGCGAGCAGGGTCTCGCCCAAACAACAGCCTATGCGGGCTGTATCCTGAGATAGGCCCAGGCAAATCGTTGGCCGACCAGATGGCAAGGGGTAACAAATCCAACCAAGTGTGTTTATGTGTTACCTTCTGTGCAGAAACTTGTTCCAAAAATTTACGTAAAGAATCGATCACAACCTGAACGGCACACTCAGCACGTCCATTACTACGCCCACGATATACAGGGGAACGGTACTCTTCGATACCAGACAATTTACAGAAAGTAACGAAAAAGAAAGCATCAAGGATTTTATCATTGTCGCTAAAAATTTCATCGGGTAATCCCAAAAAAGACACAACCTGTTCTAAAAACAAAGAGGCAAGTTACTCAGACGTCATACGCTCATTACAGGAATTGCCCTGACATATCCTATCATATTCCACCTTGCTGCGGGTGACAGTAGGCAGATGACAGAAATTCATAGCAGGAGATCTGTGTCGATATTCTGGTATAGGGTAGTGTGTCATAGTGTCGGGTTGAACACCCCTTCTACCCTTGACCGCTTGACACAGTTGACAGTGTGAAACAACTGACTGTATACGCTTGTACAACGCATGATACTGCAGTTTACGGACCGCACCTCCTGACAATTCATGCACAATATAACGGCGATTGAAAAATCGGTGTGTTTTGTATACACCAGGGTGGGCATAAGTGTGTACACCGGATATAACATCATCCAGGATTCTCACAGGGACACAAATACGACCATGAAAACGTACACGTCCAGCATGCAATCTGAATTTACCTGAAACACCTCTGGAATCCCATTCATCCCATATGGGGCCAAAAACTTGGTCAGAGGAATAATACTCCTCCTAGTCTGATTTCAGCACACTGGTATCAGGCTTAAGGGGTACTGGTTCTAAGGGTAGGACCTGAAAAGAGGACTGAGATCAGACCCACAGTGTATCTGGAAATCTTTTTTAACACCAAGCCCCGCTGGGTGTGGTTAAGTACAGTCACGCAAAAACAGAAGACACCCATCGTCATCCGCAAAAGCAGGACAATGGGCAGGAGACCCTTCGGCAATGTTGTACAACTCAGATTCAGCATGAGCCTTCAGAAGCAAATCACGTGCTTCTGCAGGGCTAGAAAAATACACTGGCACATACTCTGTACAGCCTTCCACCTGACAGCCCCTGACTGTTTTATACTCACCAAAAGTGTCAGGGGACTGTTCCCTCAAGAACCGTTGTGAATGCACATGTTCTTGTCGCTCACTCTCATTCCAAGACTCCAAGTCCTGAGGTGACCCATGAAAGGACACATCCTGTGCCAGCCCTGCTGGGTACGCCCAACAAGACAGGGCATCAGGACCATCATTGTCCTCTCCCTTACAGTACTCCATTACCAAATTGAACCTACTGAGAAACTCGTGCCAACGTCCCCGGCGCCCCAATGGACCGGACACGGTGCACAGGTCCTCCTTGTACTACTGTACTATACTACCGTGATCAGTTTTTACTACTACTTCCTGATTACCTATCCAACTCCGAAATTTCAGCAAACAACACACTACAGCGTATGTTTCCTTTCTCACGCTCTGTCCACCCTATCTGTCCCAGTCCCTTGACCTTGTGGTCATTATCTCTGTTACCCTGGAGATTTCGAGAAAAAAAAGAGACAGGATGCCACTGGCCATCCTGCTGCTCCTGCTCCAATATTCCGCCATTGGCATGATCGGATGCATCGGTCCGAACACGCCATCGTACATCGAGACGGGGTAAATACAAAGAAACCTTACGCTCCAATGCTTTTTTTATGCAATTGCAGCCCTCCCCCATCTCGGGCGTCCAATCAATGTCAGCCTGCTTAGGGGTGAGGCGTATGCGTTTACGCTTCTTGGGGGGTAGGCCACTACCATCAGAGTTGGTCGAAACATTATCCTGATACAAATACTTACCCTTCAAGGCATCCATAAGTGGTGCCGCATACTTAACATAGTTTTCAATTCAATTCAAGTCACATACTATACCAATTGGCTAAACCAAGAAAACCCTTCAAGGCCTTAGCGGTCTTAATGATATTCTTATCCCATACCTTCAACGCCTCAGGTTTGGCTGGACTAGGGAAACGCTGACCCTCACGCAATACATGTCCTACATATTGCACCTGGTGCATCAATAATGTACACTTTTCAGGTTTGACAGTCAAATCAGCCAACGCTAACGCATGCATCAGCTCACGTAAACAAAAAAAATGAACGTATAACTGATCCGATAGAGAGGGACTCTCAGGAGAATGATAGAAAAATTCTGACCGCATATCAGGGTTCGGAGAACCATCAGGAAGGACCGGGGGCGGGGAAAAACAAGGCTGCAAAAATGCTGACTGATCATCCAGAGCATGGATATCAAACAACTTGCCCTGCCACGCGCAGAAGCATCATACTTACAACTGTGAGCAGTGCTGGTCAATACATCATGAATGTATGGGTCACTGAAAGGGCAGTTACGGACCACCCACTGAACTAGACGCTGAAAAACTTGTGGCCCGACTTTAACCCCCATCGGAAGGACCTTCCACTCATACACACCGAAAGGGGTAACGAAGGCCGGCAGATGCCAACACTCCTCTTCCAGGTGCATTTGATGGAAGCCATCTTCCAGGTCAATCAGGGAAGAAAAATTTCCCTCTTGTTTGGCTATCTTGTCCTCAATTACAGGCAAAAGAAAAATTTTGTCCATTCTATTGCGTATTTAAATACCTGTAATCAATCACCAGACACCACTTGTCGTTCGGCTGGGGCACTACAAACGCCCTACTGACCCATTCAGTTTTCCCTTTACACTCCTGGATCCATCCTCCCTCCTCGAACCCTTTGACCTTCTGGGCCAGCACCTGTTCCCTGACTCCCACCGTACGTATAGCTTTGCAGCTATGGGGGACGGGGTTGTCCATAAGATTCAACCTAACCTTCGCAAACTCACCCCGTTTGCTGTTCTCAATGTCATCACAATTTTTACGCGTAACAACACTGCGGTGAACCTCTGATATGAGCGCCTCCCGTAAATGTCTACACTCAGTGAAATGCTCATCAGCCTGCACAACGGAATATACACTGCGTGTGAAACTATCTCCAGCCAGCGATTACCCATAATAGGAATGGCGATGGTGACTGTGACTCCCTCGTCACCACGGGTAAGGGGGGTACGCCCTGCACCCACCAGCCGCACTGCACGTGGTGCTTTTTCAACCACACTCTGGGGAAACAACTGTCCGCCGAAGATTTCCCAAAATATGTTGTAGCATCCACCAATAATTCGCATTTGTCGTTGGGTCTCTTCACACTCAAATGCTTAATGGCATATCTATCCCTGGCCGGCAATGCACTGGCTGAAAGCTTTGCAGACTGTTTAACAGAAACAATGGGAACACTCAGGTCTGCACGTACAGACCGCAAATAAACCCACTGTGTAGCTTGGCTGGTGGCTGGTTGGGGGGTGGGGGGGGGGCTCGGCCAACAGGGCTTCACCGGATCCCTGAGATCTGTTTGCTGGCCCCCCTGCGTCATACTCAGAATCCTCCTGTGGCACCTGTATTTCGATTTCCTCCACCTCACGAATCTTCTTAGGCACCATAGGCTTATTCACATACCGTTTCCCTGTAACCTTCTCATTTTCCTTGGTCAAGGACTTTGAGGTGGGGCACTCAGAGGCCATGTGCCCGCGCCCCTGACACTTATAGCAGATGACGTCAGCAATGAGGGTTTCATTATATTGACGCGCAGAGTCAGCACGAGATCTGTTGTGCTCACTGCCACGGCGGCCAGATTGGCCATTACTCCTACTACCACTCTTACTCCTATCACGATGAAGATCACGATCACACCTGGGTACCACGCTCTACTGTGTCCGGCGGCGAAAAATCATAATCAGCAAAATCAGCGCCACTGTGAATAACACTCACAGTGGCGTCAGAAAGACCAGAAACGTCCATCCAGTGTAACTGGTCTATCTCAGGGACGGGTGTTTTGGGGCACTGTTGGCAACGCTTACGCAACTGTTGGGCACCTCGATGTCTATCATGACGCGGTAGCCCTGAATCAAGTAAACCATAATCAGGATGAGGTAAATCAGTTGTGACTGAATCAACCTGGACATCACAAACATAATCAGAACCCAGTTCAGATTCGAGGGGGTCTCAGCGTCAGAATGATGACAGTCTGATCGCTTTTGATCACCCTGAGGGTGGTTATACGCATCACAATATACTACACGGATATCGGTACGAGTGGGTAATAATTTACCATTCAAATCCTCGTACAATAGGGATCCGGCTGGTATATCCAGCCAGTCTACCACGACTCACCCAACAGCCACCACCAACTGGCCTCTTAGGTGGTGGGCACAAAAGCAATGCCTATATTCCCCTCAAACGCTATTTTCTGTGTCACACGCGGCCACAGATGACCTGGGGGGTGAACCCATAAAGTCTCAAGCGCCCAGTTCTCATGTAACGCATCATTCCATTCCTTCTGAAAATTTCGAAAACCATTCACTGCAAAAGCATCACAGGTTATAGGCATTTAATGCTTTTCCATCCTTGAAGGCAGAGATTCTACAATGGACCGACGAATATTATACTTTGGACTACCCCACACACGCTGAACATTGTAACTGGGTCCACGTAATCTAGCCTGCTGCCTTTCCATTGAAGAAAGAACAGGTGAATACATACAAGCTGGTGGTCGCACAGGCGACTGTGGAATCAATTCAGGAAAATTTAGTTCAGCTACACTCGGATGCGGAACGGTATCCACATTCACCGACCTTATCTCCCTATGGGATGAGAACGGCAGATTCCTGGGATATGCCCATCCAGCCAGAAAATAATCTGGGGCCCAATTCCCCTGGTGACTCGAATCAGTATCGATCTCATCACTCATACATTGATCCTCCGACGTGTCTGAAACATCGTCATTCAACACTGCATCAATAAGCTTGTCAGGCAAGGAATCCTGAGTGACTCCTGAAGGAGGACACGTAATCGTCCTAACAGAGGGGCGCAAGACTGCCCGTGAAGGAGGGTCACAAAAGACCCTGGAGTAGCGTGAACTCCCTTGATGACAATGCATCCCGATTAGATGTAACAACAGGACGATATCCTGACAAGATTGAGGCGTTGAAGTGCCCCGCTTGGAGGGCACAATACTGCCCTGTGAAAGAGGCTTTCCAGCCTGAGCATCAAAAAAATGTAACAAAGAGGGCCCAAGAATGCCTTGTAAAGTAGGCTTGCCGGCCTCACCTAACAGCACACCGAAAAACGTACTGTAAAACACAGTGGTTGAAAGCACAGAACACACATTACTATGTACACCATGTGTGTGTGTGTGTGTGTGTGTGTGTGTGTGTGTGTCATTGCTTTCAATTTTTTCTGCCGCGGGCAAAATGGCGCGCACACCAGTGCTTCCAAAACTGGGGTCCCCGGACAGACGGTGGCAGCTCAGCAACTTCCTTGGCTGGAAGTGCATTGTGGACAGGCAAAACAATCAGTTGGGTGAAGCGGTCACCGGCCGAAACTGACTGAGATTCATCACCGGTAATCTCAAGCAACCCATTGCAACTTTCGTCTATAGTCCGCATCAATCACACCGGCATGCACTTGTAATTATTTTCTGACAGCAAACCCACTGCGGGACGCAATCTGTGCATATGCGTCTACAGGAATATCTACAGCAATATCCAGTGGCACCAGAATCTGAGATTTGGCGGGCACCACCAAATCACGTGGCGATCTTAAGTCAAAACCGGCGGCATGTTCTGTGCCACGCTCAGGCATGCAAGCAGTAGATGACAGCCGCTTCACCATTATAAAGTTGACAGGCACCGGAGTTTCACTCAGCCTGTCACCTGTCAGCAAATTGATAGCCCCCACAGGAAGCGGCTGGAGCCAATCGTCTGCCGAGGCCGTCCCCACAGTTTTCCAGGGCGTCTCTTTGGGTAGATGCCTAGAATTAAAGGGGTTAGGGTCATGCCATAATAAAGGAAGAATTCCTTCTATCAACCTGATCTCCGATGATCTGTCACACTTGGATTCTGATTCATTGTTGAACCCTGAGATGGCAGTCACAGGGTGAGAGGATTGGCCTGAAGCAGAGGGAAGGAGAGGAAAACATAGCACACACAAAGCTGCAGAAACGACAGCATACCTGAAATGCACTGAATGTTGCTTGGCAAGGTGACCAGAGCGTCGCAATATGGGCGAAGTATTAAACCCAGGACTACCTGCTGCAATGTGGCCTTCTGGGCAATAGCACATACGCAATGTGCCTCAATGAATTGACATTTGACACAGCGTTTCTTGTCAACTCCCTGGAAACACCAACAAACTTCGACTGGTACTAACAGCTCGACAGATGGTATAAAAGCCAGGGCGTCTTGTTAAAAGAACGGGAATCCCAAAGAAACGCGATTGCCAATATCCGCCAAATAAATAAAAACATTGTGACAACGGAATAAAACTGGACCGGTCCCCACCATGATCAAGGTCCCGGTCCCGGTCCCTGCTGCGACCACTGTCGCGGTCCCTGCAGCGACTACGGTCACCGTCCCTGCTGCGACTACGATCACGGTCCCTGCTGTAACTACGGTCCCGATCGGGTCTATAGCTACGGTTCGGATCGGGCGAACGGCCACGATCCCGATTTCGATCACGGCCTCGGTCCCGATCTAGACTCCAGCTTCTATCACGGTCCCGAGGCAATTTACCATAGAGATCCCGAGATGAGCCAGGATCACGCGAATAGCTGCGCCTCCGGTCCCGTGAGCCATATGTGCGATCCCTATCACTACGACTACAATGTTGATCACGGTTGCCATCACGGGAGTATCGCCGCTCCCGGCTACGACCTCGGTCACCCTTGTATTCATCCCCGCCCCTAATATAACTACGCTCGCGCTCACGTCCCGAAACCTCATGACCACCAGCAGAACTTGGGTGCAACAAATACCGTTCTGCCCAAGGTACTCTGTCGATGGGCAAGGAGAGAGGGCATAACAAATGCGTACACTTCAATGTATGTAAATTCCTTGCCAGACACTGCCATATGCTTGGAAAGCTCGTTCTTGACTGAAATCCAATGGTGTGCTTCCTCATGGACCCGTGCAATTCCCTTGCAGTACTCACATATGATGCAGGTGATGTGAGAATGGGCATTCCATTGTGTCACGCCACCCCGCACCTCATGTCCATGTCCAATAAAGCGTGCAAACAATTTATACCACTCTTCTGGTCCTGACGCGTATCCCATGCCCTCCCTCCTGAATGGCTTTGTGTTTCATGGTATCTAACCCGATCTGCTTCCTGGTTCTATGTCGTGTGCCACTGTGAAGCCAATCAGCCGACAGTTTCTGTTTGTATTAATTTCATGCAATTTCCAGCATAGAATTTCAAGAATTTTATTATGGAATTGCTTCTTAGTCAACAGGATAGATTTCAATGCCCTCCAGAAATTCAGTCGAGGCCTGTCCGCGCGCGTGTGCTCGCCTTGTGCTCCTGTTGTGTGCGCGTGCTCCCTGCTGCTCGGCCTGTGTTTGAATGCGGGCCGAGGGACTGAAAACTCTTCTGAAGGGGAGCCAATAGTGTTAGCTCTATCCTGTTACCAAAATGGATACCGATCGGAAGCTAGGGCGACTCCAGTGGAAGATAGAAGGCCCGAGGTTAAGGATCTGGCTAAACCCTGGTGTGGTCCCATCCGCCCACACCGGCTGTCGGTCACCGACTGGTACACGTTAATGGGCGCATCTTATTCGGCAGTGTATGGGGGATCACAAGTCCCTGGAAGCTGGAGGAGTCCTAGTGGAACAGGAGTGAAAGTGGAAGTGGCCGAGGTAGACGCACCGGAGCAGAAGAAAGTACGTCGTTTGTTGCTCCGCAATCCGCAAGTGACCTCTCCTTTTTCTTCCTGTGCTTTGGTTTGTCACTTTGTCATGTCCCTCCGTTGAGTTCCTCACCCAACTTATGTATCCTATGTTGCAACGGACATTATCTTCTTTGAATACTCACAAGTGTATGAATCTTTGAACTCACTGTTTTGCACATTAGCTCCAGGTTGACAAGCATGCTTGAGTGTTGGACAATGGTCTCCTTTGATGATGCAATATATTTGATTGCATGGTCACATGCATTCATTTTGTTCATGCAAGTGACCTTTGCAAGTGTGGTGCTACAGTGCTTGGTCAGGTTCCCTTCAGCATGTCATGTGTTGGTTCATTGCTTGTTTGTTGATAAAGATCATTGAGTCGCGATTGCTTTCTTCCTGGATTTTGTGCCCATTGCCTCTAAGGAGATTGCCCAAGTTTTTTGCTACTCTTGATGAGGAGGTAATTTTGTGAAGTGATTTGAGGTGAATGTTTTGGATCATCCTTTGCACTTCGTGTCCATTTGATTGCCGCATCTCCCTAACGGCATGCCTTTTGAAGAAGTAGGTCGATCCTTTGCAATCAGGTTGAACCGTGTGAGAGTGTGGACTAATGGTTTGCCTTCGGTACAACATGTCAAGGGTATCTTCTCGTGGAAGCCGGTTGGAGATGTGGTCTGCCGATGGTGTAGTCAGATTCTTGGTTCCTTTGACCCTTGCCGTGTGGTTGACCAAGCGCCCACCTTTCCCTCAGAGTCGAGGTCAGGTCTCTTTTTCAGGGGAACTTGGGACCCTCCCTCTCCATCTGTGGTGCAAGGCAATCAGCTCTCTTCTTCCACTAGCACTACTGATTATGCAAGCATAGCACAATAAAGGCTCATCAGAATTAGGCTGAACAACACACGAGAGTGTAATGTGCAATGAATTGCCAAGATCCAAATGAGAGCTGAGATTGCTAAAAACTACACCACACATCTCGCTGATGCACGTGTAAAAAGCAATGAAAATTACATCGTGTCACACGCGACCTGTCCTGTCGGCGACCTTTCGCCTAAAACGATTGTGGCTGAAAAAAAACAGCCTTGCATATCGCTGCTCAAAAGGTAGATCAGACGGTAGTGGCAGTGCATGTTGAAAAACATAAACTGCCAGGAAACCGAGAAAATGATAAAATAGAAAAACAAGGAAAAAATAGAGAGCATAGATAAAGATGACAAAAACCAGGGGAAAACTCCACCCTCCGAATTGAATGTCCCCATTGTCATCCCACCAACCCACCGCAAAAACAATGGGTATAAAATCCAAAACAGTTCAGTCAAGGACAGAACTAACTCAGGTGTAAACATAGACAAAACGTAATCGTCCTGTGTCCCAGCTTTTGTGCATGGGTGATCCCTCAGGGCCTCAAGGCCCTCACCCGGTCTTCAGTGGAAGGTCGCATGGTATCTCAGAGGTTCATACATCTCTGTAACGTCAGGGGGGATATGTCGATGCCATGTACAGCCCACCTGCCATGCAGAGTGTAAATCCTGAATCGCCACAATCACCCCATGGCGATGGAGCGAATGCCAGAACTCAGGTATAACGTTGCGAATGGTCGTAAAACCCAGTTCCAAACATACAGAACGTACATTAGCAGCCATATCAGAAGGTAATAACGCCCAGAGCGGACATTTAGAGGCGCAACCAGGTATTAGAGACGTCATCACACTTCTGCAGTTGAGTGACCAGGGATCCGGCCACCTTCTGAATGGTTTCCAGTTCCGTGTCGCCTGATCCAGCGTCTTACACCGCACCTGCATGCTCAGGCCAGTCCCAGTAGCATAGATTGTGCTCTCAAGTACATCCATTTGGTAGTCGAAACATTCAACCTGCACAGGCATAGTATACAGTTCGCTCAGGCTGGCACACCATTGTTGTATGAACGGAAACACAGAACCTGGTGGTGTACACACGTAGATGTTATACTTGTAGCGTGTGTGAAAGACGCTATCACCAAACAGAGAGAGGCGTGTGTTGTGCATTTCCTTGCACATCAAAAATAGGGAAGAGAGTTGGCTGGATAGTTTGCCCCCCATAGGTACACCCCGGTGTTGCGACATAACCAAACCCCCTGCGCAGAACAGGTTGTAAAACCTGAGCTCGAAATCAACAAAATTGCGCAGCGTAGCAACAGGGATATAATGCTATGTATCCATACCGGGTGCTCGGTGTAGGCAGTCAAACTTCTTGTCAATTGTGGAGATAGACACGGAACGAACTGACTTACACCTGTGTAGCCGCCAGCATGCAGCAACGGAAGTCGCCTGAGCATTTCGTGTTATTTAGCGATGATCATGAGATTTAACGCTGTGGAATTCTCATTTCAAAATACAACGATTTTCTGTCACTGCATAGGTTCCTGTTATGTTCGAAATAGCTTTGGTGCTCGTCCACTGATCTGTTTGGCATTGGGTAAGCATTGGAGTAATTCTAGGGCAAGACATCAAGGAGGACACGGACTAGTACATGGTAGCAATTTGGCAATACGGTTCGATCTCGAGTGCGTTAGATTTCGAGCATTTATTGGGCATTTGATCACGAGTTCTAAAAAGAGGTAACTCCGTGACGTTGGTTTGTTACACCTTCCACTATGGATCCTTCCAACTCGTCTCGCTTACTCCTTGAGGGTCCGGTTGATCACTCGAGGCAATTGGAGTATGGTTCTCAACAAGAAGATGATCATATGGAGACAAGATTTGGCGATCTCCGTGTTCGACGCCTTTGCTGGGAGGACTCCGAGGGACGAAGATATGAAGCCATGGAAGCTGGAATCCGTAAAGGTATACATCCCCAACACTTTGAGGTGTTGGGAGATGTAGTTCAAAATATCCTTCAATTCCTCCATGAACAACGGCTTAACATTGACCTCATGCATAGTGATGTAGATCAACGCATATCACGAATTGTGCATGTGGGTGATTCCCTTCTTCCTCGTGTCGGTGATGTTGATGGAGACATACATGAGGTCAAAAAGACATTATCAAACATGGACCAACAATATGGGAAAAATAATCATACAATGTCGTCGGAAATGGAGTCGTTGAATGCTCGTGTTCGGTGGCTTTTTCGCCAAGTATCTTCGTTAGTTGGGCGACATGAAGCATCTCCATCGAAAACTCCTTATGTTCCTTTGATTCAACAAATTTAAACGGACATATCGACGCTCCAATCAGGGCGTAACGCACTCTCGGTGGAGGATATTAAAGTGCAATTGGGTCCATAGGTTCGTGAGATCATCACCAAGGCATTGGAACCATTTGGGGTCAAGATGCGCAATGAAATTCGTGGTCATCGGAAAATTTTGAAACGAGACATTAGTGTTGCCGTTGGGGATTGCGAATCTCAATTGAACAAGCGCATTGACTCCATCCAGAGTTCCATTCAAAAGCTTGTTCGTGACGGACGCATTGTCACTCTTGGGGAACGTGTTGACGAGATTGAGCGAGTCTTGAAGAAGTTGAACGCGAGCAACGAGTCGATTGGAAACCTTGAGAAGCGTTTAAATCGGTCCTTTGTGCCATTTGATGATTTTGATAAACACTCTAAGAGTGTTTTGAATCAACTCGTGGAAATGAAAGCGGATTTGGATCGTGGCATGAGCGTTTATGGTCGGCGTGTCCCGACATCGCTTGACGCTATGGTCAAACATGAATTTTGTTTGCATAAGAATTCTTTGATGGCGGATGTACAAGAGTCATCCGCAATATATATTTCACGGCTTGAGTAAAGGATCATGACGAGGATGAGGTTCAACGGTTGATGATTCATGAACAATTGTCTTCAACGGATGGTCCTTTGAAAACTAGAACAACGGTCTCGTCGGTGGATGATGATCGTTTGACTAAGTTAGAAGGTGATATCGAAGAGGTGCAACAAATGTTGCAATCGGCTCAAACTGAATTATTGAAGTTCTGACAATTGGTCGATGGTTTTGGGTCTCATGAGGTGCATGAGTCCCATGAATCACATTGACAATTGTCCCTTCCTTCACATTGACCTTTGTCCACAGATTTGGGTGCTGGACCAAAGAAAGTAAAGAAGGAATTCATTAATCACCCAAGTCACGAGGTGAAACAAGAGTCTGACACGGAGAACCCAAGCCGGTTTGATGACTTCGTTCATCGCATTGGTGTGCCCCCTTCTTTTGAGTCGGGCGCCATGAAAGCGTTTGATTTTGTATCAAATAGTTCCCACCCTGAAGGGTCACGCAATGTAATCGGGGGTAAATTCTCTCCCGGGCCATTGGCAGATCAACAACGACCTAAAAGGGAAGGGGCCGGGTTGATTGGTGAGAAACAGATTCGTTTTCATGATTTGCACCGGCTTTTTTTAGTGCACTCCGGGGCACGACCGGAGAATGAGGACAACCCCACCAGTACAGGAACCGAAGCCCACATAAGGGGATTGTTCTCAAGTGATCGGAGGGATATGAATAACGACTGGGGGTTGCTGGATCGAGACACCAAGAAAGACATTCAACGTTTTAATAAGAGACCTACGTTTGATGGGGATTACGCTAAGTTTTTTCATTTTGAACGACACTGGGATAATTGGTTGTAATATTGGTCGGCCTCCCTTACCCCCGAACTCCGCACGCAAGCGCTCCTCTTGGCCCTGCCGAGTGAGGACGCGGCGGTTTTTCGGGATTGTGTCACGGAATTGGGGTGGGGGTATGACCATATTTGGGCAATGCTCAAGGAAAAGGCTGCCGAGTTGCAAAATCCTCATGTCCTTGAGCAAGAATGGAAAGATTCTACCCCACCCAATTGACTCCGCATGTGTGAATGGCAGGGCTAGGGCATGCTCCTGTCCTTGGCAGGGCTGACAGGGCAGTGCAGATTGGCTGAGCGCAGCGGACGCTGGCGCGACATACTTCAGGATTTCTGACGGCACGCTCTTGGTTCTATTAATTTTAGACAGCGAGTTCTGTGATTGTCCTGTAAAAAATCCACACTAAGGTTATATTCTATCCTTCTTGAAAAAATGTGAATTCCTTCAAGGCATAAAAGAACCCATAGAATTGTGTGATAGGAAATGAAAATGAAAATGAAAATCCGCACTCTACTATGCTTCAAATTGAAATTAAAAAACACAAGTAGACAAACAAGAAAACACAAAGCAAATGTGACACACAACAACACAAACAAGACAATTGGTGTGAACCTGTGATGATTGTCGACGAGTGAGGCTGAATCACTTGGAGTCCCCTTGATATTATACCCACTTCATTGATGATTGAAACCCCTTCACTTGAGGATGGTGAATTCTGCAAGACCCTGAGAGAGAGAGAGAGGTGCATACATGACAATCATATTTATTTACAACACATCATTGATCATGGCATGCATGCATCATGGTCGTATCTCACATTGAGAACACAATGACTCCCAAATAAGCGAATGTGATGATAGTACCGAAATTAACATGCATCAATCCCATAACCAATCATGAAACTCATGGCGTCCTAAAATTAAAAGCGAAGACATCAAACCAAAATTCAATGGCACACTCGCCATGAGATTGCATTATGAACACAAACAAGATGTCGTATGGCAAATAACCATCAAAAGGACATGCAGCATTCAAATTGAGTAAATAATCCGGAATCGCTTGAGACATACTTCGAATGAATCCACGAGAGCAAATTCGAAGTCAACAATCGATACTTGAATGCAAAATTCAATGAAATGTATACAGGCAAACCCTCAACAATCCGTCATAATTCCTGAAAACCCTGACGTCGTGGTTATCTTGTAACGCATACCATCACCGGATCTTATGCTATACGACTCATGATGACCCATCAAGAATGCGGATAAAGGTGTCGGTCCCCACTGATCCCCAGTTATACATTGTTTGTCATTTTGTGTTTGTGCTGCCCCACTGACTCATTATACACTGTGGTGCGCCTATCTCAAAGGATAGAACTAACACTATTAGCACCACAGGACCGTCAATCAGCAGACCAGCGTGCGCACGACCCAACAGGCGGGCTCACGCACACAGAGCATCAGGGATCGCAATTCTGAACTCAGCGATCTCCTGCTGGCATCCCTACCCTATCATCATTAGTCACTGGCAGACCTCTGGACTCAAACTCCTGCTGCTGTTTATCCCTTGTCTATCCTAACTCTTTGGTCACATTACACTCCCCTCCCAAGCCTGATGCCACCTGAAAGGGCGTCAGACTGATAAGAAAATCAATGGACCACTGAGTGGAGCACCAGTGTAGACTGTTTGCTCTGATCCCTGCACCCAGAAGAAAAAACACATGTAAACACTTGTAAAAATGTAGACCCTGGTACTGGTGCTGGTATTGGGCTCACAGTGATCACGCACTGGACAGACCAGTATTGCCAGCAGCACAGAGCTCCAAATGATGCCAAAGGTCACCACCTGCATCTCGAGTTGCTTACACAAAGAGATATTACATAATCTGTGCAGATCCACGTACCTGCACCAACTGGCGGAACTGTGCGATCTCCAAAAATACAGTTCTCAGCTGTCGACCAGTTGTACATCAGCCTGTGAGGTGACGAGAAAAAAATAGAAAGAATGGGACAAAGAGATCCAGATCAGGGTGAGAACGCAAAGGCAACAAGACGAGAAATTTCAGAAGCCCTCAACCCGTTGATCTGATCAAATCTGAGCCTGTCAAGCAACTTATGGCGCTTATTATAGGACAGCCAGTCCTCATTGATATCGTGGAGGAAAGCCCTGGCGTCCTGCCACTCAGGTTCCTCATATCCCTTGTACTTGACAAGCCATTTAGTACCCCTATGACTGCCTCTACCCTTCGGCTTGTGATCCAGGATCCGTTCTACAATATCCCGATCAGATTCCACCATTTCCTCCGCATCAGTATAGAAATGTAGAGGGGGCTGGTTACCACTAATAGGGGGGTAATAGAACTTAAGCCTCACACGTCCCAGAATCTGTTCCCCTTTGTGTGTATACACCCAATATCTGCCTGTCCCCACTCTCTCCAACACTTCTGCTGGTCCAGTCCAGATCCGGTCCACTTTAGAAGTGTTCGGGCAATTCTTCAGATCCTTGTGGATACGCACCCAAACACGATCCCCAGGATTAAAAACCTGTAGTGGGTGTTTCTTCAAGAATTCACGCGTCTGACGCTTGTGAATCTGAGACAACTTGGTCTGGACCTGTTTTATTTCCGAAATAAGCCTGTTAAAGAAAGAGACAGCGTCCTCACTGCCATCCTTCGGAATAATGGGGGGGCATTCTCCAAACCCCATGGGATGCCTTCCAAAGACTAGCCTATGGGGGGAATAACCTGAAACTGCCCCTGGCAGATCATTCAGGGCCCAGGAGGCAAGGGGAAGCAAATGGAACCAATCTTTGGAAATTTTTTGTTCCATGATTTTGCGCAGTGACTGCACAATAGACTGCACTGCCCGTTCTGACCTACCATTTGCCTTTGGATTATATACAGTGGACTTATGGTCTTCAACCCCCGACAATTTCATCAACGTGTGGAAAAAACTGGCCCTCAAAATACTATCATGCCCTGAGAAAATTTCATGGGGGAGCCCCATAAAGGAAACCACCCGCTCCAAAAACATCGCAGCTACCTCTGCACTGCTTAAATTGCTGTTGCAAGGCACAGCAATAATATAGCCAGTGAGCCTGCACACCACAACCATAATACCGTTATATTTTTGGGAGTGGTGGTGCAACTCTGGCATTGAAACAAAATCCACTGAGATTGATGAGGAAGGAAACTCTGGGATGGGAAAAAATTCCAGAGTATCGGGCTGTGCACCCCTATGCGGCTTGGTGGCCAGACAGACATTGCAACTCTTGACAATCTCAGAAATGGTCTTCAAAAAATCATTCCTGTCCATAGCTACAGAAAATTTCCTGGAGAAAAGCTTTCGAAGCTTGTCAACCCCCGGATGTGAATACGAATGCAGGCCATTCAAGACCCGCTGCAGAATTGAAACAGGAACACATATCTTACCCTCGCTGCGGACCTTACCCTGATGATAGAAATACTTGCCAACGGCTCTGTCTGTCGATAACTGTGGCCAAAAATCCTGAAAATCGGGGTCAGCCGCATAGAACTCAGACCAATCCTGCTGTAAAAATGCTCACTGCGGGTGGAACCTTGACAGACTTCAACTCAGAAATGGCGTACTGCACTGCCCCCGGCATGTGCCATGAAAGGTCACGCAGAGCAGCCACATATTCAGCAGGGGGAGGTTCAGAAGAAGAACATACATGAGATAAGGAATGCGACACAAGCTCCTGAAATTGTGAGTGCACTTGAACAGAACTTGTATCTGTAAGGGAAGAGACATAACATTCAGGGGAAGGAAGGGGGAAGGTAGATACAGATAGAGGTGCAAGAGTAACACCGTCCAGAAATTCCCCAGAGTATTCTTGCTGCAGAAATTCCCGTGTTCTGGCCTTTTTTCCGCTGATCATCCATGGCCCATCCCTCAGCATCCATTGTAGAACCATGGAACGTTGTGTCCTGCAATTCCCCTGCAGGGTATGCCCATCTGGACAAGTTATCCCCCACCTCATTCCTTTCCCCCGGCAGGTATTCAAAATTCATTTCAGCGCCCCCGACGCCCCAGCAACCCTGAATTGGTACAAAGGTCCTCTTTGTACCATTGCAGTATGCTACTGTGGGCTGTGCACACTGTGACCTCCTATTCCCCACATCCACGATTTAAATTTCAGGAGAGCACATACTAACGCATATAGTTCCTTTTCCCTAACTGTCCACCCCATCTGTCCTCTGCCTGGAATGGCCTGTTTTTCAAACTCTGGGCTGTTTTTGTCAGGGTACGTGCAATTCTGCATCCCACTGGACCCCTGCAGTTTCCGGGAGAAGAATGCCACGGGGTGCCAACGCCCGTCCGTACCCTGCTGCTCCAGCACCCCACCAATGGCGTAATCACACGCATCTGTCATGATTTTCCACTTGTAATCAGGGGTGGGCAGATACAGATAAACAGCCTCCTGCAGTCCCTTTTTAATGGAATTGAAGCCACGTATCATGGGCTCAGTCCACTGTATACGGGCTTCGGCTGCAGTTGATTTAACCCTCTTTCTTTTTTTCGCGGGTAGTCCCTCCTTGGTAATGGACGGTCCTGATTGCTGTTCATACATATATTTACCCTTAAGGGCATCCATCAATGGGGCGGCATGTTTTACATATCCCTGTATATATATACTATACCAGTTTGCCAGCCCCAAGAACCCCTTAAGCGCCTTGGGCATTTGTATGGTATTATGATCCCAATTACGGATCGCCTCTGTTTGGGCAGGTGATGGGCATCTCCTCCCCTCCCTAAGAATATGCCCACAGTACTGCACCTGCATCTGAAACAGATGGCATTTTTCAGGCTTGACATACAATTTGGCCTTAGCCAAGGCAGAAAAAAGGTGATATAATGCCTGAAAATGGTCCTGAAGGAGTTCCTGACGAGCGACAGGGTCCCTCATAATGGACTGTATCCTATTATGGTCCATCACCTTACCCTGATATGCGTATTTCTTCCCTGTCCCTGTCAAAACATCGTCAATGTATGGCTTACTAGCTGCACAGTTCTTCAAACAGTAGGCTACCATTCGCTGGAATGCCTGTGACCCTACTTTCACCCCCATTGGCAACACTTTCCACTCATAAACACCAAATGGTGTAATGAAAGAAGTGTAATGCCAATGTTCTTTGGCCAGGTGCATTTGGTGGAATCCATCCTCCAAACCCACCAGAGACCACAAAAAATTGCCATTTTGGTTGGCAAGCTGGTCTTCAATTACCGGCAGTGGAAAATGTTGTCCCTTCAGCTGTGTGTTCAAATGCTGATAATCAATGACCAGCCGCCATTTTCCATTGGGCTTCGGGACCAAAAATGCCCTACTCACCCATTCTGGACTGTCCAACTTCGATTTTTGAATGAAACCCTTTTTTTCGAACGACTCAATTTTGTCTCTCAGAGCCGCCTCCCTGACCCCTACAGACCGAATGGCCTTACAGCTCATCGGCTTTGGATTCTCCACAAAATCCAAACGTACAATGGCATTGGGACCCCGATGTTCATTAGCATCCTCGTCATAGCCCGGTGGCGTAAAAAGGGAATCCTTGAAAGTGGAGAGCAACTGCTCCCGATAGTGCTGGCAATCTGGATGGTCCAGATCAGTCTGGATGACAGACTGTACTGACCTGGGATAACACAAATTCTGGACCTGAACTCCCGTTTCCTGATGTCCATTGCCAGTAGGAGCTGAACTACTATCAAAGTCATTCTTGTACGCATATTTACAATATTCTGGTTCCGATTCAGACTCTGAAGTCATACCACACTCAGTGGCAGAGTCCCATGTGTTGTCAGTCATTGAGGCTGACTCAGAATCGGACAGACCAGCAACCTGGGGAGAGGGGAAGCCTGAACCTGGAGAAGACATACCCAACTGACCACGGCGTCGCCTGCGATTCTCTGTGATTCTCTGGCGTGCCTGGGTTTGCTTCTGATCCTGTGGAGAGGGAAGGAGAAGAAAATTATCACCACTGATGGGCGAAGGAATGGGTGGCTGTGAAGGAGAGGTGGGGCAGGCGGGGGGGGGGGGGTATCCGATTTCTTGGTACCCCGGCGTTTACGGAACACTTTACGCACCGGTTCCCAATCATCCGTATTACCTCCCCCTTTCTGAGGATCAACATATTGATTCGGGGAGGGGGATCCACCACTCTCCCGTTCATGACCAATGGCATCAAAAAACATCAATCTGTAACGGACCTTCAACTCTCCATGCGTACCAAATGGCTCAAAAATGAGTGCAGGGTCCGAAAAATCAACCCAATCCACCACTACTTCTCCAAGTATCCACCATCATCGCTGGTCCTTCATTGTGGGAACAAGAGCCAAACCTCTGGCATTGTCCCCCAGGATCTTTGTGACGCAATCATCCCAACAACTATCAGGAGGATGTAACCATAAATGCTCATCCAGCAAGGACTGCTTGAAAGCGTCCTGATTGGGGGTCCTATATCGTTTTACACCATTATGCGTCACCAAACAACTGGACTTATTGCTGCAAAAGGCATCCACTGTGGGTTTCAAACCATACCCCGATGCCCATTGTTCAGCAGCAGCAAATAAATCAGTGCGAAACTGTCGATCGCCACTATTTGGCCTGCGTTTCCGACTTGCCTGTGCCCTATCATTCAGCACACATTCCTGCTCACGTGAACTGTCAGCGGCACCTTCCATGTCGTGCAGGGCCGAGACTGACATTGCAGACATGTGCTGAGATAATGATGGGTGTATTTGGCCCATCCGCTCCAACTGAGGATCAACCAACGGGGCACTCTCATCTGCTGATAAACAGGCCACTGACGTAAAATCTTTAGGAATTCTGGCATGACCCCACCCACCCATGAAGTCATCAGGATACAAAGCTGTACCAGGGCGTTCCCTGTCGCCCTGCATCTGGTCCACTGAGGCCGCAGCGAACTCCACATCAGACCCATGGTCGGAGATGTCAGTCTCCCATTTCCTGAGATATAAAATGCTGTATATATCTGGCTAACCTGCTGGATCACTGGAACACACCAAGTTATCCAACAGCTGATGTGCCTCCTGCTCAAATTTAGACCCTGGTTGCACAGAAGAAGGCAGGATTTGATATCCCATCAAGACCTGTCCCGACTGAGAGGGTAACGGCAAGTGTAATGAAGTACAAGTAGGTAAAGAGGCAGTGCTAGAACACCCAGCATCTGCCTCGTGACTGGTAATGCCTGTCCCGGAACACCCAGGTGTAGGGCCTCCAGCAGAAAAATAAAAAAATGGTGCAACCCGCGGCAAGAACATTATCCACAGAAAAATGAACATGGACAGAACACCCTGGTCTAGTTCCGGACCTGCTACAGAGTTGAAAATGGGCTCATTCAATTCCTTCACCGTGACGGCTTGGTCCCCTGTACTGCCAAAACCAGCCCCACCTCGCTCAGTGGACTTCAATTCAGCAACTTCAATGGGGACTGGCATGGCGATGCACTCACATACAAGCTGTGCAATGCGATCACCCACATTCACAGACAACGTGGAGGATCCAATGTTCCCCATCACCACCCCCACATTGCCCGTGTAATCTGGATCCACAACTCCACCGCTTATGACAATCCCCTTGCACCCCAGTCCAGTGCGAGGTGCAATACGACCATATGTACCCTGAGGCATCGTTATAGCCAAATCTGTTGGGACTACCACAATCTGTCCTGGGATTAGGTCTAAAGACTTAGCAGAACACAGGTCCAACCCAGCCGCAGATGCAGACCCTCTGACAGGGGCTGACGCATTGCAACTAAGTTTCTTGAAAAGCAGCCGATCACCAGACCTAACCTGATTAGCTGACCTGCCACCAAGCGCACAAAACAGCATGGAAAAAATGAAGAAGGCCTCAAATGGACTGAGGCTGTGATGCTCTGGACCTGAATCGGTGGCTGGGATCTCTCCATAAGGGACCCCTGTAATGCTGTCACCAATTCTCAGTTGGACCCGACGCACTGTCAAGGGAGAGGAAGACCTCAGAGAACACACAACACCCTCAGAGCATACCGAGACTGGCTGCGGGCGCCGCTGAATCATTGTCACCCGTTGTCGAATTCGGTTGCACTCACATCTCCAATCGTCGGACGACTTCTGAAGGCTGTGGGCAAAAATATGATGAACACAGGGTGATGAGGGACGACACAATGTACAATCGTCATCCTCTTGCATCCCCAAAACAAACTTCAGATACTTATTCAAGACCTCACCAGGCACAAGATAATCACACTGGGGCACAAGAACAAGATTATATCGAATGAGGAAAGGAAAACCAATCATGACCCTTGGCCCAACATCTGCCAAGTAAATAAAAACATCCGAACACTGAAACAACTGCAAACCACTAACATTGAGAACAGCAAATTCCATACGATCAGTATGAACCCCCACTGTACCTCCAGCAAGGGGTGGGTTCTGACCCACTTCACGCCCCTCATGGAGCTTGCTTGGCAAAACCTCAAAGCCTGCCACTACAATCACTTGGTTGCCCGAGTCAACCATGCAAGGCAGGGCCATGCACTGCATCTGGTGTGCAGCCGCAAAATGAAATCGGACAGTCACCTGCAACTCACGCTTCTCCTCCAATGCCCGCTTGGCCACCTGGGGATAACGTTTTACTACAGGGAGATCATCAAAATCCACATCCGCGCAATGCGACGTTGTGGAGTGCAATTTCCCCACACTGTACTGCGCGTCCTCGGAATCCATGGGCGGCTGGGAAATCACACTCAACCTCAGGGCTGGGGAATGAAACCCCGTCAGGAGGGGGGGAGCAAGTCGCTCAGGCCTGTGCTGGCACCACGCTGCAGCCAATTCCTGCAAACGACGAACCACAGCAGGACCTTCACCAAGCGACTGCCCTCCTTGACCATCTTACTGTTTCACTGGGCTGGGAGAACCCAGACCACGTGCTGAACCCGAACTGGGCCTCCGTTCAGGGGTCTTATGTGGCCCCTGTCTACGATGAGATGCTGAACTCGGCCTTCTCTCTGGCGTGAAGCCACGTCTCTGATGATGTTCCTGTCCACGCCCCCGCTGGGACGTCATGCTGGGACGACGTTCAGGGGTAAAACCACGCTTCTGGTATGGGTCTCGCGGCTGAGAACCCCCTCGAGGCTGGGAGCGTTCCCTTGGCTGGGATCCACTCCGAGATCTTCGGTCATCTGGACGTCCACGTGAGTTTGATGCACTGCGGGGTTGTCTTGTTGTGACATTCGGCTGCCCGATGGGGACCTCCACAATGGTAACACCGCATGCGCCGTGGATGAGGACAGTCACGCGCATAATGGTCCTTTGCACCACAATTGTGGCACGCATTGGCATTCTCCTTGGGGCAGTCCCGCTGAACGTGGTCAGGACTGCCACAGTGATGACATGTCCGGTTGACTGCAGAAACTGGATGTGTAGACCCCCGGTGTTTTGCACGTGCCCTGCGTCGTCCTCCTCCTGTGTCAGGAATGCCATGACCCACACGTACAACTCCAGATAGTTGAATCCATAGCCCCGTTGTGCAGGTTCTCCATAGAGCTTCTCGCCAATCATTTTCCAGGGCATCTGCCTGCCAGCCCGCTTGTCGTCACAGTACTCATCCAGGACCAAGAGTAACTGTGAATGAGCTTGCATTCTGGTGACTCCTCCAATGACCTGGCTACTCTTTTCTAGCCACTTCGTGAACCAGTCGCACCACACCATATACGCAACATGACTTTCGAGGCGTAGGGCTTTCCAAACAGGTTCAGTCCTGTATAAGTTGCGAAATCGGCGGCCATACCGGAACACCTCTTTCCACAGTGTGAAGAGATCCAAATCCTCCCGCATCACTCGTTCAAAGAAGTGGTCGTGTATCTTGGTGGGAATGGAGACCAATTAACATCCCACCAATGTCCGACGGTCCACCACGTCAAGGCGAACGCCAACCCAACGGCTCCACTCCTTCTCCCACCGCTCTCGCTGTTCCTGGTTCTCAAGATCTCTCCACACAGGCATTTTGTATTCGTCCTGCAACACTTGGACAGTTTTGGAATCAATCATGGGATGGCCTTCCCTGCCAAAGAACCCCATGGGCATCTGCGCGTTCCGATCATGAGGTAGTGCCTTGAGCTCCATCACCGCCACCATGAAAGGCTGGACCTCATGAAATGCAAATCCCTCTCCAATACCTGTGGGTCTGATCTTCTTCTGCTTCACATTAGGAGGAGGATCAACTGCCCGTGATGGGATGAACAATTGGCCTTCAAAGTACGGGGCTAACTGTCCCATGACGTCCATATTGGTGTAGTCCTGGCTGGTCTCCACCAACTGATGGGCCTGTGGAAGGGTAGCAGCAGAAGGCAATATCCAGATGGGATGACCGTGTCGTTGGCTTCCCTCGGAATCGGGATGGCCTCCTCTCCCATGGTCATGACTACTCCTTTCTGCAGACCAAGCCTGATTGATTGGTTAAGTGCCATACCCCATGTGGGGGGCCTGTGGCGGCGCTGTTGGGTGCGGTGGAGGTGCTGTTGAATGCGGTGTCAGCACTGTTGGCTGCGGTGGCGGCGCTGTTGGATGCGGTGGCGGCGGCGGTGGTGGTGACGATGTCGTCGCCCCGGAGGACACTGTGGCCATCAATTCAGAATGTAGCCCTTGACACCTGGCAACCAACTCCTCCATCACCTGGCGCTGACCCTGTGCAAAGGAAACGTGCTCCTCAGACTCCGCCTCAGCTTTGGCGGCATTTTCTGCACATCCGATGGCCCGCGTCAATGCTGCATGCACATCTTTCTGGATTGTCTCCAAGTGCGCACTGAATGAGGCGTGATCAGGGGCACGCGGATGCGCTTTCATTGCGCCTTCGACGACCCCAAGGCGGGATTAATATGAGATTATCCCATGTTGTGTATTCTCAGCACATTCCACCGCCTGCTCAGCCACACGTTTGGCTTCCCCAGCAGTCACTCTAAGTTCAGCCACTGCTTGTACTGTCTAGTCCATCACGGCCTTGACCTCATTGAGTGTCTGGAAATCCGGTAAGGCCCCACGCGCACCAGTGGACTCAAGTTGTCTGATTTGCTTCTCTGCAACCTGCAGCCCAGTATGCACAACACCCAACTGCTCAGACATTCCCTGTGACACAGATTGGGCTGAGCTGGAGGTGCTCTGCGCGTTTCTGGCAATTTCGAATGATCGCTGCGCCTCAGTGGATGTCGCAGCAATTTCACCCCGCACCTCCTGAATCTCAACCTGCAGTTGCTGTGTGGAGGTTTGAGCTTGCTGGGAAAGACGCTGTGCACTTACCGAAGTCTCTTGCGCCTGTTGTGCCACCAGCTTGGCCTGTTGTGCATCGAGCACTTCCTGCTGCACCTGGTTGACAGTCGCTTGGGGTACATGTGGCGGGCAGGTCGGGTCTTGCGGCGGGCCCTGACTCACTGTACCCTGCAACCCAGAAATTTGACTCGATAGTCGGGCAAGTACTTGGTCCACATGCAGCTGACGTTGTTGCTGTGACTGCTGATTTTCTTGAAATTGCGCCTGCAACTGCTGTATGTGCTGCTCTAAACGCACCACCTTGCCACTCAAATGTAACTTGAATTGTTGTTCAAGCGTAGCATGTGAGTCCTTCAGCGATTGGATACCATTTTGCGCCTGGGAAAACTGCTTGTATGAGGACTCGTGTTCGGTGGCTGCTGCTTGGGTGATGGAGGCCTTAAAAGTATCAAGTTTCGCATTAACCTCCTCAATGTTCGCACGTTGCGTCGCTAAAGATTCACCCAAGGAGCTCTGCATGGTTTCCAATCCAGTCACACGTTCCACATGCAAGCCAAGACTACCATGCAAATTCCCCACAGTCCGTTGCCTCTCTTCAAGAGCCCGTGCATATGGTCGAATGTGAAGTTCAAGTTCTCCCACATTGGCCTTGGATTTAAGAGCATCCTCAAGGCGTGCAATGGACTCATCTACAAGCGCAGCGTCCGCGGAGGATCGTTCCACATACGCAAGGCGCGTCGTCAACTCTTTCAAGCGCTCCACCGTGCGTGTTTTCGTCGTCGCTCTTTCGCGTGTCTCGTAAGGCGCCACTCGTTCCTTATGTGGTGCACTAACATCCAAAGTCACCATACTTGTTGGTTTGCGCGACATAGCCCGAACAACACCCTTGATATGATCAAGCCCTCGTTGTACCGGACTAGAACGTCCAATGAGCGGATCCTTTTCGACATACATGGGCGGTGTGCTTGTTTCGGCGACATCCTCATCCATATCCAACACAAGAGCGGGTTCGATTGAGGTCGAAAATCGTCCCGACTTGGCCGGCACACCCGAATGAGATGCCGTAGCCTCCGCCCCATGGTACTCAACTAGGTGATCATCCTCGTTTGTGTGTGACGTAACCAAAACGTGAACGAACCGAACAAACGACAAAGGAAATAAATAAAAGAAAGAACGAAGTAATTACACAAGAGAATTGTAACACTCCAAGGTTTGTATCACACAAGCAAGATAGAACACAAAACGAATCCTACCATGTAATAAAATCCACACTAAGGTTAGATTCTATCCTACTTGAAAAAATGTGAATTCCTTCAAGGCATAAAATAACCCATAGAATTGTGTGATAGGAAATGAAAATGAAAATGAAAATCCACACTCTACTATGCTTCAATTTAAAATTAAAAAACACAAGTAGACAAACAACAAAACACAAAGCAAATGTGACACACAACAACACAAACAAGACAATTGGTGTGAACCTATGATGATTGTCGACGAGTGAGGCCAAATCACTTGGAGTCCCCTTGATATTATACCCACTTCATTGATGATTGCGACCCCTTCACTTGAGGACGGTAAGTTCTGCAAGACCCTGAGAGAGAGAGAGAGGTGCATACATGACAATCATATTTATTTACAACACATCATTGATCATGGCATGCATGCATCATGGTCGTATCTCACATTGAGAACGCAATGACTCCCAAATAAGCGAATGTGATGATAGTACCCAAATCAACATGCATCAATCCCATAACCAGTCATGAAACTCATGGCGTCCTAAAATTAAAAGCGAAGACATCAAACCAAAATTCAATGGCACACTCGCCATGACATGCATTATGAACACAAACAAGATGTCGTATGGCAAATAACCATCAAAAGGACATGGGGCATTCAAATTGAGTAAATAATCCGGAATCGCTTGAGACATACTTTTAATGAATCCACGAGAGCAAATTCGAAGTCAACAATTGATACTTGAATGCATAATTCAATGAAACGTATACAGGCAAACCCTCAACAATCCGTCATAATTCCTGAAAACCCTGACGTCGTGGTTATCCTGTAACGCATACCATCACCGGATCTTATGCTATACGACTCATGATGACCCATCAAGAATGCGGATAAAGGTGTCGGTCCCCACTGATCCCCAATTATACATTGTGTGTCATTTTGTGTTTGTGCTGCCCCACTGACTCATATCACACTGTGGTGCGCCTATCTCAAAGGATAGAACTAACACTATTAGCACCACAGGACCGTCAATCAGCAGACCAGCGTGCGCACGACCCAACAGGCGGGCTCACGCACACAGAGCATTAGGGATCGCAATTCTGAACTCAGCGATCTCCTGCTGGCATCCCTACCCTACCATCATAGGTCACTGGCAGACCTCTGGACTCAAACTCCTGCTGCTGTTTATCCCTTGTCTATCCTAACTCTGTGGTCACATTACATGTCCACATTGCTGAGTTTCTGGATTTTGGCATTTATGAGACCGTTACCCATTTCAGGGGTTTTGCCAATTTCATCATGAATTTCTGTGGACGAGCGACACCGATGAATTGCTGAAGTTCGTGGATAACAGGTTCTGAGCTTTGAGTGCAATTGCTCTGTGTTACCGTCGTCGATCGTCGTGGTTTTCAATAGTGGAGTTCGAAATTTTGGTTGTAAGACAGAGAATCAAAAGATCCTAAAATCGGGTTTTGAAGTCAACATTACAACAATGGAGATGATGGAAGATTCCGTAAGCATGGTAGCAGAGACTAAGTCTCTTGCTTACCGTACGAAGCCGGCGCCTTCGCCCTTGAAGGAAGAGGTAATGTACACCCCCCAAAAGGACGCGTCTGATCCAGATATGCTTCCGAGTGTAGTACCGCCGAAAGAGCTCCATTTCGATGAGAACAATACTCCTCAACCAATGCCCTATCAATCCTTGGGAGAAGCCGAACTTCGACAACATGATTCATTCTCATTATTGGAGAGTCATGATGAGGCTATTGAGGCCTTTGGGTTGGTTGTTGAACAAGTAGTTGGTTTCACAACTTCGCTAGCAAAACATAACCACAGAGATGTTTCCCAAGCCTTTGAACACCTTTCACATCACCGGCAATGTGTGGAGAAATTGCGGCATAGAGTCCGTAGGTTGATGGAGAATGAAGAGAACTCTCAAGAGTGCATGGGGGGTTTTGATAACCTCCTACAAAATTCAATCCTTCCCTCAGTCAAGAAGCATTCAACGGGCCTAAAGGAGATGTTCTTGTTCGGAAAATTAAGAGAATGCAATTTGGGAGCATTGGAAGGTCGTGTTCAAAGTTTAATGGGCATGGAACACCATCATGAGTCCTTACGTCAACGAGTCGATCAAGTACAACAAGGCAATGATCAAAATTCGGCATTAGCTCAACAAATGTCGGAATCAATGGGGACCTTGAAGCAACAAATGGAGTTGCTTAGTCAATCCCACGTGAATAGTCAATCCGGTGCAGATCTTTTCTCTACGATGTCTAATTCTCTTTCTTCGTGCATTGATGCCATGGAAGCTGCGTTTAATAATCGTGTTTCGCAAATTCAATCCTCCTTTAGATTGGCCATAGGTAATGAAATATCCGCGGTTGAACAACGGTGGAACTCTCAACTACAATTGCTACAAGGATCCAATGATGTTTCGAGTCTTTTGCAGCAATTGGACATGGCACGGATGAAAATCTCTACTTTAGAGGAGAGGGTTGATTCTTTGTCCTCTCCTCCTTCGACCTCGCTAATCTCTTCGCGGTTGGAAAGGGTTGAGCAAACGATTCATGATATTACGCCCCAAGTGGCTTCATCGTAGATTTGGAGTAGGAGAATCGATTCAATGGAGAATCAATTGCGTGATTTCAAGCAAGAATGTTCTGCTTTCCAAGGGATAGGGGGCAAAGTTCGAGAGTTGGAATCTCATATGGGATCCATCAAGCATTCGTTGTCTCAATATGATGCCATGAGTTCGAGAATGTCCCAGGTGGAAGGTGAGAGAGCAAGTCTTCATGTGCGAATGGGATTATTGGAGAAGCTTCCCCCCCCAATCCCACCGACACCACATGTGAGTCATGTGGGTGGCTCATCGAATCATGTTCTTGGTGAACTAATTTCCCGTGTGAGTGTTCTCGAATCACGCGTTGGTCCATTGCATGAAGCATACTCGCATTCCATGTCGGATACAGGTTCACTTCGTGGAGTATTTCAAAATATGAATGATGTGACGGCGCGTGAGATGAAGGGAATTCAACAACGCCAAAATGATTTAGAGAATTCTCACCAAGGTATGCGCAGTGAGTTGGAGGTCGCTGTGGGAAACCTAGGAGCCTTGATCACACGCGTGGATAAAATTTCTTTGGAGGAATTTGTTAAACATATTCCCGTATCCCAAATCGTGGGTCCTACGCTTGATCTACTTCATCAACAAGTGGTCCAAGCATTAAGTACCTACGACTCAAAGGTTCAACTCACTTTGGAAGAATTTAGTGAGGCGCCGAATGGTATTCACTCTTTGGTTAAAGAGTATTTAAACCAACTTCGGTCGTCGCTTATTGAAGAGTTGAGCCACGTTTTTGTCAATGGGGTGAGTGATTCCATTTCTTCTTTTCCCAATGTGTCCGCCATTCTCTCTCGCCTTTCTAAGGTCGAGACAGAAGTGGATACGTGGAAGGAGTGGAATACCGATGAGGAAAATCCGCGCGATGAGGTTCCAAAGGTATCTCACCCCTCCTCCTCCGCATATCATGATCCCCCTATACGTTCAACGGATCATAATTTTGATCCGACGGGTGGTGGTCATAACTCCTCCCCACGGGATTTACCGTCACAATTTCAGAATCCGCAATTTCTGCGTGTTCATCCTGTTTTTGAGGCGACGGCGCGTGGGAACACTGAATCATTTACGAGGGATTCCATTCGGGATATACCCGTGGATAAGATTATGTAAGTGCGGCTACCCTCCATCCGCGCAGATCTGAGGTCAATTCAGGTCAATGCACCCCCATTCCGCCAGATTCAGCTCATTTCCGGACATTTACATGTGGGAGTCTTCCCAAATTTTTACCCGAACAGTTCCTGTATATTATGGACACGCCGGATTCAATTCTGGTGTCCGTTGCGGCTGAGATGGTCGCGTTCCAATGATTTGGTGGGATCGCCGGCGCGCGTGCGCAAATCAAATCAGCCAATTCCTTTTTCACAATCGGATTTTTTATAAATTATACAGGACCAATTTTCCGGAAATATATGTATCATATTATCCGCCTACATTTTCTTGTAGAATGGGATTTTTTGCAAGTTCGTATCTTCATCTTCATTGTCTTCACTGTCGTGCTTATACCTCATGAACCCCAAGGGCAAGGCCCCAGCACCGACCCCTCCATACCGCCGGGACGCACAGAAGGGATACCTGCCCTCTGTTCCCTTTCCCCATGCTGGCCCTGAGCCCTCCGGCCAGGCTCAGCGGAGGTTTCTCAAAGGGAATAGCTTAGATGGTAGCAGAGCAGCCTTCAGCCTCGAGGCTATAGGTATGGAGTACGAGTCCGACCCACCGGACAGTGATGACGACAGCATCTGATAAGCAAAGCAACAGGCAAATCACGGAAGAGAACTCATCAGGTACGATTCTGAAACACGTGAAATCAGTAGAAAGCGTGCTCTGTGACAAACACAAATTCTCCAGCTATGTAAGCAACTGAAATCGTATGCAACAGATAACGAATTTCGTTCTCTCATTCCACCTGTTAATCAATGTAACCAATACTCAAAATCAACACAACCAAAAAATCAAGACGCAACATGACAGCGTGTATATGCGCGCGCATGCCCCACCGCGTAAGGCAGGCGGTTCAATGAGCGAAATAAAATGGAGACTGAGAATGCAAATTGAGGCAAATCACAGCCACTGTCATTGACCCACCCACCCCCCAACAGTGGCCCATGCGTGTCAAAATATAAGAGACAGAAAAAGTTATCCCCACCTTAAGAAGTTACCATATTCGTACATCACCATCAAATCAGAAGGGCCAACCGGGATCTGATTTTCCTTGCAGAAGTTCAGGACTCGGGTTTGCCAGTGTCTCCGAGGGACATCCTTATAACCTGACTCAGCCACGATCAGGACAACTTTTTCATAAATATCACCATGGGACCACGACCAATATTCACATTTCACACATAGGCCTGGCACCAGGGAACGCCAAACAGTCATGTTGGTCGACCAACGGTCAGGCCATCGGACCACTCCTGACACCGCACCAGTGTGGACGTCCAGCGCTCTGGAATTCAGTCGCAGGCCCCTGGATTGACTGTCAAAGTCCACAATCACCTCAAGAACCTGGACCTTCGTTCCAAACTGTTCGACTGTAATGGGCATTGCATAAGTAGATTCCAGTTGGACTTTCATGGTCTGCTGGAGGTCAAATAACACAGATTTCGGGCCAAATATGTAAAAATTGTCACGGTACCTCCCATGGATGAATTTGTGAACAGACAACGCCGATCTTGTAGCACGCATTTCTGCGCTCATAAGATACAGCACAGCAAGTTGGGCACTGATGGGTCCACCCATTGGTAAACCAATAAGCTGACTGAGCACATAACCACCTGCAGTGAAGTCGGCATTAGCCCACAGTTCGAAATTAACAAACGAGGTAATCATTTCAATACTGAGGTTCATGAAATCTCTGGAGGTTCCTGTGCCCAACCGGTCGAGGGATTTACAGATAGTAGAAATGGCAAACCAGGTGATGGGATTCCTACTCTTGCGCTTATCTCTAAGCACAGACACACAGTACATCACACTGTCGAGCACACGATCCTTCGGGATCTCTGAATACATATCAACCATATCAAGCTCCAAGCCAGCCCATGGGACAGAATCCTTATCAGCGGCTGACAAAGCAGAAACAAATAAACCTTTTGCGTCATACATAGAGAAAATTTCAAAATTGATGTCCATGTCACCCACGAGTCGGCACAGAAGGGAGAGTGCCCGTGATGCAAGTTTGCCAATTTTTGAAGCCGGATGACTGAAATGGGAAATGACAAATCTAATCTTCAGGATGCCGTCGGCTTCCTGAGATTTAGACTTGATCAGGATTTTTGCACTGGGTGCCCTTGAATGTTTACTGGGGGGTTTCCATCGGGCACCGAGAATCGGGCGCCACGTTTGGATAAGTCCAGAAGAATACATCCGCTCAATGATAGTATTACGCAGGAGGTTTCGTGCTAAAAAGACAGCGCCAAAAGCATGCAAGACTTGGTACTTCACATTTTGTAATATGTGTGCCTGGAACAACTGGGCCCAGTGGACAGTGCATACAACAAACAGCAACCCCGGATTTTTATCAGCAAGTAAAAAACGGAAGTTATGGTCCTGCTGACGTAGTGTCTGCAGGTGCTCAGGATTCACTCGAGGGTCAACCGATGTTATCTCATCATCATAGGCATGAAAAGCTGCCTCAGCCATTGAGCGAGATGCAGACATAGCCTCGTGTTCAGGAACTCCTGGCAATTGTCGCATAGTGGAATACACGGAGGAAGACAAACCATTGACGCATGACAACAACGGGGCAACTGTAGAATTTTGGGCATTCTGCCGTAACAATCCAGCTGAATCACCCAGAATCAGTTGCAAGTGCTCACATGTGGATCGGGATACAATATGGCTGATGGGAGGAGGGCAACACAAAGGTGACTCCACACAGGCGCAACCCTGTTCCAGGCAACGCTGCAGTAATCCAGGAGTGAAACGGAACTGCGAGTTCAGAACCCAGTCAGCCACCTTTTTCGTTTTACACCGAACCACCTTGATACGATCCGCATAGAAGGATTTCAGGGGGGTAAAACACTTTGAATCGAGCAAATGCTGGCGCATCCGTTGCTGAACAAAATCAGCAAATGCTGCTGAAGTATTTTTGATTTTTAACAGCAGGAAGCGTCTCAGCACGATGCCACACTCGCGCCGTGTCCGGGCCTTCACCTTTCTGAAAAGACGTTCCCATAGACGGTGTTCAACCGTACCCTGCGATTCGTGGAGGATTGAAAATTGTTGCTCCAAGGATAGGGAGGATCGTAAACACGACACCTCCTTCTCCACTGTAGTGGAATCAGTCATACTCAACACAGTGGGCGGGTATAATTTGCCTCGACCCAACTTGGCCCAGTCTTTGGAAGAAAACTGGGGTAGGCGGCTATTTAGCAATTTTATAGCATGGCGTTGCCACCACTGTTCACGGGAGAATACCCTAAAAATAGAGCATAGTTCCAGTGGACATATACCCCAGCGGTGTGCTGCAATCCGGGACATATATCTATACATTGCATGGGCGTTGGACCTACCTGAGGCACACTTCAGCATAGCCAGGATATGCTCCCTACCACGATCACTAATGGGTCGCCCGATGGAGGCGGACCCATTACTGTTCCACCGAACACCAAACAAACGGACTGCAGTTTGACCCACCATACCAATGTACACTTCGGCCGTTTCCATGGAAAAAACCATATAACAACCAATAACAGGTTCAAAGACAGATACTCTGGCACAGCAACCACGGGGGTTACAAAACCGTAAAATGTGTCGGATCCACTTCGCATTACACAGGGGCAATAATTGGTTAATTCGGTCAAAGGACTCAAAAATTGCACCCCAATCGCGGGGGGACGCATCAAGGGCATGTTTGCGGGTAATACACTCATCCTCCCAAGCGGATTTCCAAATTGTCGACAGGACCTTTTTGGACGAAGGTTGGAGGTGAAGGGGGGTATGACATAATTTGGTCTTGTACTTGAGCTCAAGTGTCTGACCAAGCATCCTCACAACGTCATGGTTGTCAACAGGGTCTGTATTGAACGCACAATGACTCTGTAAGAGGAAGCCGTGAATATGTGAACACAATTTGGTGGTCATAGCATCTGCATTGTACGTAGGCACACGGGCGTCCGTGATATGGAACAACGGTGCAATGATCGATGGATGTTTCTGGTGGCCACAGAGAAGTAAATCCATGCATCCCCTAGTGGCGTCGGTAACTAAAACAACAAAACGGAGAGGGCGCGCATTGCTCAACACAGCGTCCATGATTCGTTGGCATGCCTTAAACATCCAAGCGTGATGGGTGTCAACCCACAACACCCCACCTTGTACAGGGCCACACGAGGGTGAACCATCAAAAGAACACCAAACCTCATCACCATAGTAAGGGGAAGAGAAGTTGTAGAAAGGGGAGAAGGCAGCGGAGGTGGCGATCTCAAAAAGGATAACGGAATGTGTCAGCGACCGCAATGGCTAGTGCCGACGGAGGACCACTTTGTATGGATGCCCAATGCAATTGTCGTCCATAGGACTCGAACAACATCAAAAATATTTTGCAAAACACCTCGGTCATAAGGCGGGAATCATGGGATATAGATGATCCAGATGGCTCAGAGGACGGCGTAGAATGTTGCATAGTTGCGACATTCTCCGAAGAGTTAGGGATTCCTTGCCAGAATCCTGACTGCCCCAGGTACATACCCATTCCTCACCCCAGCTCAGTCCCCGATCCCAGTCGAGAATCCGGACCCCCAAGCGGCCCTTCACCGGGCGCTGGTCCCAGCGGAGTGTACGGCTCCTTGGGTGGAGACTCATCGAGTCAGGAGGACGACATTCGTCTCCTATCCAAGGAAAGCATGCATGTGCATCGAGATCCTCCGATCGCAAGTGGTCCAGGAGAGATGCCCGCCAGAATGACACCTACGCCTGCGGAAATCGACCTGCTGCTCCAGAATGCCATCGAGCAGGCCGTCTCCGCCAAGTTGGACACTCAAATCCAGGAGTCCCAGGAATGCTGGAGGATCAAATTCCAGAGGATCAAAAGCCTACAGCAACTGGATTTGTATGACCAATGGTGCCTGCAAATTCACCATTGCTACTGCAGGTTTCACCGAGAACATCCGCCGTTGCCAGTCAAGTCCACCGCCAAGACGACGGAGGTCGATGTGGTGTCACTGGAGTCGGCGTTGGAGCAAGCCTTTCTCAAGGCGGCGCAGAAGGAATCTCCAGAACTGCCTGCGGCGAACACCATCGAGAGTTGGCTGAACGAGCAAGAAAACGTGGTAAGGAGGCCAGAATCAACTGGATGGCGGTCTGAAACCGCCTCTCATGTGTCCTGTGCCCACCACTGCTCGTGTCGGAAAGAAATCGCCACCCTTGCTGCTGAGAATCAGGCGATTAAATTGAATCAGGAAAAACTCTTCCACTTTTTTTTGATTGGAAGATCTTTCGCTCACCCCTCCTCTCATTTGCCAGATCCGCCAGTCGGATCTACCTGTTGTGTAGCCGGTGAAGCGACTGAAGTTTTTTCACTCGCGCCCACCACAGATTCCAGAGCGGAAGAACAAAAGAAAAAACGTGAAAAATTAAAAGAAAGAGTTTTTGAGAGTAGAAATCCTCAGCGTGTTTCAGAAGCGAGGACCAAATCCAGGACCAGATCCACTGATCCCATGATTGCGGCTCAGGTCTTGCTCGCCCGGAGTCTTCTGGGCGCCGCCGGCGTCTAAGGTGCTGCCCAGGTCAATCCCATCCTGGCGGGTGGTGGCGGCATGGAGGACATTATTAACCCTGTGAGGGCTGAACTGAGAGCGAATGCAAAACAACCAAAATACAATGGCAACCCTCAGCGGTGGGCTGTTTTTAAAAGAGAACTTTCTCTGTGGGTTGGCAAGAACAAGCTTCGAGATGACGAGAAGGTTGATGCTCTCCTCAAGTGTTTAGCGGGTCCCATTCGTGATATGTCAATTAAATCCTACACTGATAGGGCTGATTCCTCTAACCCACTCACCTACAGTGAATTGTTTGCTCTGCTTGAGGGACAAGGAAGTAGGTTGCCTGAAGACCATTACCGAACCCTCCTCACCTGTTTCCCGAAAATTCCCAAACTCATTCTCCACGAGGTTCAGAACAAGTGACACCGCTTTGAAAACCTGGTGAATGAGGCTGAGAGTGCTGGGGAACATCTGTCAGATGGCGAATTAAAGGCCATCATCTTCGCGAAAATGCCTGCCGACACAGCTGCATCGCTGAGGCAGGAGCAGTCCAACGAGAAGGTGAAATCCTGGTGGACTGAAGTCACGGGATTCCCTAAGGGCTCAGGTCGTTTTCAGGTCAGAGATGCCCTTAAAAAGTGCTCGCCCACTAACTTTTCCAAGTGTAAGGAAAAGGACGGTGCTTGGAGATTGAAATTCGCGGAGAAGGAGGACAGAGATATTTTCAATGAAGTGATGAACCGAGGCGTCCTATTTGGAGGCACTCGGCTCGTGGCAAAGCCGTCGGTTTTCAGCTTCACGCCCACTGAATTGTGGGAGGAGTTGGAAAGATTGGCGGATGCCAATCATCAGCAATTCCACGAAGGGGGGAGCCGAAATCCCCCCTCTAAAGGTGGGAATCAGAAGAATGTAAATAACACGCAGTCGAAAGACTGTGCCATTTGTTTGTGCTTCGGTCACACCAACCGTGCCAAGTCGCATTCCACTGAGAATCACTGGTGGAATAAGACCGATGCGGAAAGAGTGGCACAAGAAGCCAGCAAGGATCCGCCCAAAGCCCCTGTCAAGAAGGTGGATGAAAATCGCCAATCGATGTCCAGCGGAAAAGGTAAAGGCAGTGAAGGCCAGCAGACTTCTGGAGGCAAGGGAAACCAGGGCCAATCCAGCCAAGGACGCTCTCGGGAAAATTTTAAAAAAGGAAATGGTAAGTGCAACTCTGCCAAGGGTAATGGTGGAAAACGCAATTTTTCCAAGGGAAAAGGCCAATCCAGTGGCCAGTTCTCGGGACATTCCAAGGGAATGAGGGCTGGTAAGGGCAAGGGGACCTCCCAGGGCACGAAGAGTGGACGAGGGAAAGGTGTAATGATCTTGGAGATCTTCTCTTTTGAGTGCTATTTTCCCCGTGGTCTCCTTAGTGATTTCGAAATCCAAATGCGAATCCGGCAACGGCGCAGCACGTGATTGATCTCATAAATCACTACATAGTTTCATCCCAGTGTTCTGCACAGTACACAAAATGAATTTGTTTCAATAGTTTAATAATTGAATTGCATTGCACTGTGCTTTACATATGCACGCACGCGCGTTCACTAAATGATCGCGGTCTGCGCGCACGTGCTGAGTTCCATTACACTCCCCTCACAAGCCATGTGCAGGGTGCTGAGGCACCAGGCACAGGGCTGACAAGAGATATGATGGACCTCAGCACTGCACAAAATAGACACTCAGAAAGTGTGCTGACAAACAAAAATAGCCAAAAGGGACAATAACTCAATGCACACCTACAATACGAACCCGCCTACAAGTGTGAAACAACACCTGCAGCAGTGGCTAAGCAAGTGCTGCACTAACCTATTGACCAAAGAACTCAAACACTTGTGCACGCGCACCCAGCTAGACGTTAAAGCTAACTATGCACTGCATGCACTCACACCTACGGAAAACAAAACTGACATGGTATCTACTAACAACACACACGCCAAAAAAAATACGGACAAACAGTCCTTGCTTTAAAAAAAAATCAGCCCTCTGCACCAAGGGCTGCAAAAACCCCACTGCAAAGCGTGTTGTACAAAAAACATTCCCGAATCCCTGGCAGGCTGGCACAGAGGAAACCACCAAGCAGTGTGCTGTAAAAAATAGAAGCAGTGCTGAAGCAACCCACTTGATATATACAAACTTCACTTGAATAATATAGATTACTTCTTCATTCATTTAGTTAAGGGTACTTCATTGGAATGGGCACTGCAGAGCACAGAAAAAGAAATGAGGTCAACACAAAAGCAGAAACATAACAAGCAGCGAAGTCGACGTGCACACCTGAAAGGTGCCGTCCTCACTTCACTCCGTGCAGCTTCGCTCTGCGTGTGCTCCCATTTTGCTTGGCTCCCCTGCTACTCACCACCAGCCTGCACAGAGTAAGAGAGGGGAAAACATACAAAATGCAACGTCCAAGCAGTGCCATCAGTGCACTGCTATCTCCAGAGCGCGAAGCGAAACCACAGCATCATCTACAAAGCACTGCATGATCCAAGGCGAAGCGTGGCAGAACAACAGAAAATAAGGCAAGCTCACACATACATTTACACGTACAAACACACTACACATCTCAAAAGTGACATACTGAACACAGAAGACATACTCATTTTTACAGGCAACTCATTTGCATGCAGATTCAGGTTAGCCTAAATGTACTAGTCTGTACTCACCCACACAGTGTAAGAAACAAACAAATTAAGCAAATTAAGCAAAAAGAAACCACTCAGACGGCACACCCGTGCAGCAGCCCTACACTGCGCCCGTGGAGCAGCCCACTTCAGCTCCACTGGGCTGCCTCGAGCAGCACAAAAAACAGCCTAAACAGCAGCCGCAACAAGCAGGACGCGCACAGGGTTACGCACAGGGGCAGGAGCCTCACGCCCCACACTCACTGCAAATCACTCGCAGCCAAGCACCCTAGCGGAGCCTCACGCTCACGCTGCGCTTCACGCGCCTGCTAACACCCTAGCGCTGCCCACGCAAGCCAAAACTGCACTGCCAGTCTGCCCTGCACGCTAACAGGAAACAACACAACAGAGACTGCAGGACGCTACCAACACACGCACACGAGGACGCTACACACCAGCATGCACACCGCAGAGCATCACGCTCACACATAAACACAAGAAAAGCAGAAAAGAACCTTACGAACATCTGTTTCGGCGACGACCTCCAGTTCCCCGTCTCGTTTTCCTGTGTTGGGGCTCCTGCTTCTGCTTGCACTTTGAAGTCTTCGGTTCACCGTGGCGTTGTGAACTTTCCTGCTCCTGTTGATCTCCAAATGAAACACCGCGCTTCCCACTGGACCTCGGCACATGGCGTGAAGAAGCAAGTGCAAAAATGAGACGCAAAGGGTTATCCCGCACAGCACGGTTCACCGCCGCAACACTCTGCTCTGTGGAGTCAATCTGCAGCGTTCGCAGTGCCGTTCCCTGCATCTCATCGACAGCGTTAATGCCCTTCTGAGCAAGTTCTGAGTCACACAGCAAATCTGGGCGCCGTGCAGCAAACACAACCAGCGCAGCATTTTCTTCACAAGAAATGAAGTCCCAGTTTGACCAGCGCTGCAAACACCACAGCTTAGACAGTCCCCCAGACTGCGGCACAGGCAACGTAGCAATACGGCGAATGGTCTTCTGCAGCTCCTCAGGATGGTTTTCATACCACTCCATAAATGACTCCGACATCACCAAAGAGAGTTTCACGGAAATCGAACACTGGGATTGTAATGATCTTGGAGATCTTCTCTTTTGAGTGCTATTTTCCCCGTGATCTCCTTAGTGATTTCGAAATCCCAATGCGAATCCGGCAACGGCGCAGCACGTGATCGATCTCATAAATCACTACATAGTTTCATCCCAGTGTTCTGCACAGTACACAAAATGAATTTGATTCAATAGTTTAATAATTGAAATGCATTGCACTGTGCTTTACATATGCACGCACGCGCGTTCACTAAATGATCGCGGTCTGCGCGCACGTGCTGAGTTCCATTACAAAGGCTCATCTGGTCAGCGGAACTCTAATTCAGGTCGTGGTGCATCAGTGCACCGAGTTGCTGGTTCCGACGAGGATTATTATAATAATGTGACGACGGAGGACCAGGATGCCCCCGATAAAGAAGGGAATCTTGGCGAAGAAGGTCTGGGACACCAGTGGGAGGACGAGGACGGTTCCTGGGAAACCGTGCAACAGGAATACGAGGGAGATTATCAGGAATAAAGGCGCCAAGATTGTGTGGCCACCCCACACACAATCAGGCGTTTTCCTGAATGTCCGATCGTGGACATTGGAGCGTTGTCTGTAGGACCACCGCCAGTTGAGGCGGATGGAGAGAGGAATTTTGTGGAGATCGGTGTTCCCAACAAATACCAAGCTCGTCAATTCATTTGTCGTCTGTGGGTTACTGACAAGAAGGGGAACAAACACCTTGCTACGCGTCTTTGTGACAATGGTAGTGAAGTCAATCTTCAGTCAGAAAGTTTTTTACCAGACGAATGTGTTGATACTTCGCTGCACCCCGTTAACCTGGAAGGCGTTTCAGGTCATGCTCTTCCAGGAGGGAATACAGGTTCGTTTCTGAAGGCGCACATGGTCGCCCAGGATTTATGGGAGGAAGATAAGGTAGAGGATGTTGTTTTAGAGGATTATTTTTATAGAGCGGCCATCAAATACGATCTTTATTTAGGTCATCCATTTTTAACGAAGAACAAAGTGGCCCCTGTAGGAAACAGACGTTGTTTTATTTTGGAATCAGGAGAGCAGGAAGCTCCCAGCTTCCGGTTCTTGCATTCTCGGTACCGAAATGCAAAAGAATTTTGAGTCGAAGGGTGAACACAGTTTTTGGTGAGGATGAAGGGATTACTGAGATAAGCGCCACTACAGCTTACAGCATCTTGCTACAGGGGCGACGAAGGGACACTCAGCGTCCCAAACCGGCAACTGGAAGTCTTCCAACTACCGCGTTGTAGATAAGTGGCGTGATTATATATGTTCCTATTTTTTGGAGAACCACGATTTTGTGCCCGCCAAGGATGCCTTTTGCAACGAGTCAAACAAGCGTTTCAAGCGCTTAGCTGACGATGCATGGGCAGTAAAGTGGGATAAAACGCTGTGTATAAACCCCCCTTCTCATTTGTTGGGAGAGGTCGTCCAAAAAATAAAGGAGGATCGCACACAGGCCATCCTTGTCGTACCTCTATGGGATTGGAAACCATGGTGGAAGGATGTTTTGGCCATGACAGTCGACTCCATCCGTACGCCAGGGACGACACTGGTCCCCTGCGACAGCGGTCGTGGCCTTCCGTCGCTTTTCTGGTCGATGGAGGTCTCATCTCTGACGGATCTTGTACATCAGACCATGGGTCAGAATCAGGTCTTGACCATGGTACGGATTCAGATTCGAATTTTTCCGATTTTTTTGGAAGGAGGTGATACAGTGCCGAACCTGGAATCTGGAATGTCTGATTGTAGTCAGACCCCAATACGATCAGATCCATCACGCATCTCCCACCTGATCAAGGGAAAAAAATTCCGAAAGAAGGTCAAATTCAGACAATTTTACGAAAAACCCAAGTTTGAGGCCATTTTGGACCCCTTTGTCTGTGAGGATGTGGAAGATGCTCAGCCGGTTCGGGCATTCATGACATACCCGCAAGACAGAGTCGAACCCTCTCTGTGTCAGTCGTTGAAACAAGGTCTGTTGCCTGCTGGATCGCGAGATCTGGCGAAAATTTGCTCTACGGTGGTGGCTGGTGAACAGGTTGAAAGTCAACTTTGCAATGAGTGAAGGGAAACGATTTTCACCGAGCGAAAGGACACCACCCTCTCTGGTAAGCTCGTCAGGAACCCTCCAGTGCGTGGCCAGCACGGAGAGGCGCTCATCGAGCTAAAGGAGGGAGCAAAACCTAAAAAGCAGCGACCTTACGAAAATCATGGCAAGAAGCATGAAATTCTTCGTGACATCATTCGGAGAAATCTGCGGGAATTCGGCTGGTTGGGGGCGTGCATGACCTGTGAGTGGTGTTGTGCGCCCTTCACAGTGCCTAAACCGCCCCCAGCAGACCAGAATTCTATTGATGGTTGGCGCATGGTGGTTGACTTTCGTAATTTAAATGCGGAAACTAAGGCTGATTCTCACCCTCTACTCCTCATTGAGGGGGAAATCGTGAAGAGAATCAAGGGGAAACTATTCTCAGTCCTGGATCTAAGGCAGTGCTTCCACCAGATGCCTCTGGCGAAGTCATCCAGACCCCTGACGTGCATGTGCAGTTCAGTGGGTCCTGTTCAGTGGACCGTCATGCCTATGGGTTTGAAGACTGCCCCGAGCTTTTTCCAACGGATGATGGAAGAAGTCTTGTTTTCAGAGAATCATCAGCAGGCGCCGTTCAGTGCAAAAAAAGTCTTGTTTTCAGAGCACCCTGAGCTTCGCGAATTCGTTATATCGACGACATAATCATCGCCACTGTTGGCGATGGTTTAACCGAACAGGATCTTGTGGACCTGCATGAGAAACAGCTGAACATGGTCCTCGACATTCTGTACAAAAATAAGCTCATCTGCGGTCCCAAGAAGGGTAAATTATTCCTGGAAAGTGTCGAATTCTGTGGCAGTTTGCTACGAAATGGGACTCGCCAGCCGGGTCCAGGGAAGCTCCTTGCAATCCAGAAGTGGAAGTGCCCTGAGACCATTTCAGCCCTTCGTGGATTCCTTGGCTGCTGCAATTTTTACCATACTTTCGTCAAGGATTATGCCAGGTACGCCGCCTCCCTTACTGAAATCCTTAAGGTTGGTAGGGAGGCTGGTCGTGCGAGCTCGAAGGTGCGAGTGCAGTGGACCGACGAGTGCGACGAGGCGTTTGTGCAATTAAAAGCCGCACTTTGGGAAGTCGCCACTTTGCACGTTCCCCAATTTGATCGCCCTTTCTACCTTAGGACTGATGCTAGTAAGTATGCGGTTGGGGCAGTGTTAGAACAGCAAGATTTAGAAACTGGGCCTCATTATCTGCTTGCATTCTGGTCGACGAAGCTTTCTCCCAGACAAATGCAGTGGTCCCCCCGTGAGCAGGAGACCTACGCCATCAGCTGTGCCTTAAAAAAATATCAATCGTGGATAGGCACAAACAGAGTGGAATTTCTGACGGATCATTGCTCTCTTGAGTGTGGGTCGACAGAACATGTCAACACGGTGTCAGGTCCTGCTGGACGGCGTGCTAGATGGCACGAGTTTTTGAGTCTTTTCGGTCTTCATGTGGCTTACCTTCCAGGCAAGTACAACACTGTCGCTGACGCTTTAAGCAGATGGGCATATCCTGCTTCCGAAGCGTGCCTTTCAACGAACATCCATATGGGACTGAACAAGACCGTGGTTTAGTAATTGAGTGGGATGCGGAGGAAAGGCAGTTGATTAAGCGCCACTGTCTACAGTGTTCAGTCCGGCAGGGTCGATTGCCCTGCCACGATATCACAGTGGAGGATCATCCCCCAAACTCCCGTGTCCAATGCTCTGCAGTGCGTGTTGACACCCTCAGAGTAGTTAAACCTGGAGAATCCACCCCCCCGTTCGTTAAACGACGAAATCCTGTGGTGCGGTTCAGATGTGTCCATCCATTGGGTCGAAAACCTGTGGCACCTGCCCAGGCGATCCCGAAGGACTCCCTGCTCACCAAGGATTGGTCCAAAGAATATAAATCCGATAACATGTTTCAAGAAATTTACGAACATTTGACTTCAAAGTCAGCATTTCAGGATGGAATTTATTCCGAATATTTTTTTGACAACAGAAAACTGTGGATGAATGGGAAACTGTGCGTGCCTGACAGATTGGCGTCCAGAGTTGTCAAGTCTTAGGCGGCTCAAGTTGCATGGTCAAAAACGAAGGAAAAGGTAGGAAAATGACAGGTTTCCAAAGGCAGCGAAAAATAGTTGTTTTGCTGGATATTATAAAAGCATCGCAAACAAGTATGGCGGATTAAATATTTCTATGAGAATGATGTGTCCCATGGGCGAGACAGGAAAAAGTATTGTTTGGTGACCATTCTTTGCGCGAGGCCTCGCACAAAGACCTTCATTTGTGTGAGATCAATGTGCTACAGCACGACACATTAGGCAGGTTGTCGAAAAATGGAAACCTGTCGTATTTATACAAGTAACTTAGTGCCATTATCAGGATTGCGTGATAGAGATGGATCTATTAACGAATAAACTGCAACAATGGTGTACCCAAGAATTTTGAAAAGATTCAATGGTCCGGAACAAACTGCAGTTTCAAGCGCGAGGCCTCGCGCATGGAACGGCGCATGAAAAACATTAAAGTTTCGGTGATCATTGCGCGAGGCCTCGCGCAATGGAGGTCACAAGCGTTCATAAAAACCAAAATTGGACAGATCCACCAACTACACAGCATGTACGTTCCCTTGATGCGGCGCTGCTGCATGGGCACCCATACAGGTCCCGCCGGCATCTCCGGTTTTCATACTGTGGTCACCGCTGACTTCACTGCCCAACAGCGATAGAAGCGCGCCGCAACTGGGTACCACAATCAGGATTAACTGGGGAAATGTGGGATCACCAGACAGTTACAGGTAACCGAAGATGGTGCATGCGACAAGCGAACAGAATAATCGGTCGCGTGAAAACTGAGTGACAGGTTGATGTTTGAAATCAAGAAAGTTTTTCAAACAACGATTTTTACGCAGATACAGTTACGCAAATATTCTTTACAGCAACAATGCCCCTGCGAAAAGAGGTGGACCTTGAGAAGACAGTGGCCGCAGCATCCGGAGTTTTCCGCGATGTCTGCTCGGAGGAACCGCCGTACCACACGGCAGAAGAACTGTGGGAAGGGCTAAAACAGGGGGACGAGGGCGCGCGATTGTTGTTTGTGTTTTTTCTGCGTCTGCGCAAAAATGAACGGACGCGTTGCAGCGTTGAAAAGGCGATTGCGGCAGAAGGGAAGAGATGGGTTGGTGTTTTGATAGAGGAGGCCTGGCGCCTCTATTTGCTGATGCGCCACCGCGCAGTTTCATACCAGGGAAAACCAAAGTCAGTTGTTGCGGTAGAGGGAAGTAGGGCGCAGCGTTGCATTTCAGCAAGGTCCGGTCTGGCGCGATACAGCGCACCTTCGCTGAAGGAGAAGGCCGCAGTCAGGTTACAGACTACATGGGACAAAATTACCCAACAGTGTGTTGTGTTGTGGATGGACAACTGGTACAACAAACAGTTTACCACAAATCCCGACAAGAACGACAAAAGCCTGAACGCAACAGCGTTGGCTGTGTTGCTACTCAAGGATGCACCGCGCTACTGGCATGGTCATCCTAGCCTGGAAGACCTTGAACGGCGTGTTCCTATTGTTGCACGCATGCTGGGAAACACCGAGGGAACGTTTGCACGTATCCTGCACGATCTAGGATTTGCAAGCACGCGACCTGTTGTGCGAAACATTAGGGCACCGCTTGACGTTTTTCGCCCTGTACCTGCCAAGAGACCACATTGGCGACCCCTTTGTCTAAGCAAGGAAAAGGTAAGCGGCAACGTATCGCTTCTTAACCTACTGCAATTTACTAGAGACTTGGCGCAGCACAGCCGACCATTTGTCCGTGTCTTATGTGATGAGAACATCCATTACCGCATTTGTAAGATGATGTACGGTGAAAAAACAACGGGTCGGAACGTCCGGCTTTTTTTGCGTTCACACCCTATTTTATATGGTTTCTGCCACGCGTACAAATTTTGCGCTACAAAAACGTTTCGCTCATTTTGGCCGATTGTGACTTTTTTCCGTAAGGGTTTGTTGCGCAGCGGTGACACAGTCCCCTGTTTTCCCAAGCTGATCACAATGGAGATAACTGTTGGTGCACTGCTGTTGGGTATGGGCCCCCACATACGGCGCCTTAACCGAAAATGTTGTTCCCTTGAGCTGGCACGTCCTGCAAATCGGAGAAGTCGCCTTCGTTACGCTGTGTGTAAGGCCATGCAGGTTCTGTCAACACAATACTGTCCCATGTTACTGTACCTGGGACACCTTGTTAGGCAGTGCAATTTGGCCGGGGAGACGGCCAACACGGGTGTTTTTGCTTCTGAGGGATTGCAGATTGTTATGTGTCCTTTAGACCGTTTGAACATGGGGGACACACTTTTAAAATACGAACGCACTGTTGCAACTGCGCTATTGTGCCACACTGCGTGGCACACAGCCATGCCTGGTCAGGCTTTTGCCGAGGAATTTTGCGAAAGTCTGCTTTCCAGCCTTGTGACAAAGAAGGGCCAGAACAGAGGTGCAGTAACCATTGAAGATGTTGACGATCTGTATCAGCTCATCACTATCCGCAAAGAAGGTCACAGGGTGAACGTCTGTAAAATCCCCAATTCCTTTGTCAATTCCGTGCGTCAGCGGTTAACTGCTTACTTGAACGCAGAGCGTGTATATGTGCCTTGGGTTAGGTGGTGTGCTGAGCCTACTTGTGCAATTCAGGCGCACTGGCCGCGCAGGGGTGTACCTAACTTTCCACCGTCTCTTCTAATTCCAAAGGGTTCTAACCACTACAAACAAGTCCTTGTGTCTGTGTTGTTGGTCCTAACGCAGCAGGGGCCACTTAAGGCTGGTTTCAAGCGAAAACTGTCGGAGCTGATCCCCCAACGCAGTGTGTTGGAGGAACAGAGAGAGGCCGACACGCTGCAAAACAATTGAAGAAGATTGGAGAACATGCAGTGATGCGCGAGGCCTCGCGCAAACAGCATGAAACAACAGGTTAGTACACCCCCCCTCTTGCGCGAGGCCTCGCGCAAGGTTGTCAGTCAAAAACAGTGGCGTGCCCCTTCAGTTTTGCATTCTCAACCATACTGTACTCGTATTCGCTAAAAGCACCCCACATATGCATTATCGACGACGATTTTACCCATTTTTAATGTTATGTTTCCTTCAATACAGGCGTTCTTCTTATCGCAGAATGGCAAGTCCCGCCCAAAAAACAGCCGAGGAACGAGAAGATACCGACTATGACCCTGGGACCTCAGGATCGGAGGCTGGAACACCAAAGAAGGGGCGTAAGAAGAAGGAAACACCAGATCCTCGCTTAACCTTGGGTACTGACATCGAGGACCACCTGAAGCCGGACGGGAGGCAGGTGGAGGTTGAGCTGGACAACGTGAGAATGATCAGGAGAAGACAAAGGGGCAGATCAGACGGAGAGATGCGAAGTTACTGCAGAAGCGTATTGAGTCACTCGAAGCAGCACCGCCAACAGGCCCATTACACGTCGTTCTCTGGGAAGATAATAGTATGTTACCAACCGACTTTTCGCTCTTCTCGTTGCGCGACCCCTCGCGCAAAGACGTGTCTCATATTTGCAGATGGCGATTATTGCTGTGTATCTGGACAGCACAGCGTGGAAGCGGTTGCGAAGATTCAGGAGAAGCGACGCACCGCGTGTCTGGATCTGCAGCAGTGGCATACTACATGCATCGCCGATATTCTAAAGCCTACGACACCGTGGGCCTTCCGTGCAAAGCTGGCGGGACAAGCACAAGGAAGCGCACAAGACGTTGAGCGAATTCCGCTGTATGAGGCAGCAGATAACCTCATTCGATGTGTTGAAGATCAGCGGCGGCGAGGCCTACCTGACACGTACAACGATCTCAAGATGGCCATTGTGGATGCTGTGCAGATGAGGGCCCTGGTTCCAACCGCTGAACTGAAGCAGCCTGGTCAATTGGTATGTTCATTAATCGTTGTTTCGGCGCTCTTCGCTGCGCGAGGCCTCGCGCATAACGTTGTCACTTTCAGGACAAAACGTATAAATTGTGGAAAGATTTTATGATGTTTGCCTACTATGCTGGTCCGGAAGCTGTGAAAGGTCTGCAGAAGTTCCACGACAAAGGGGAGAAAGTCACGAAGAACGCGCTGAAGAAACTAGACGGGATCCTGTTGCCGGAGTTCTACAACAAAGTGGCAGAAGTGATGCAGGAAGAAAAAACAACCCTTAAATCCTTGCAGAATTCGTTTGACGATATCATCCTTGACCAGTGGGTCTCAATGCATCTGGACCACCCGCACAACGGTCAGTACCTTCGGCCTGAGAAAGGTGTGTACCATCGACGCGACTTGGGTTCCATTTCTGCATCAGTGCGCCGCACTTTCTCCATTTCTGTTGTTTAGCCAAAGACATGCGGACCCGCAAAGAGGTTGCTGCGGTTGGAAGGCCTGCCCCGAAGGTGACTCTTGGTACATGGGGCTATTGGCGTGAGTCTGAAGGCAAAAGTCGCGGTCCATGGCCGGCATGGAAATTCATGTTTCGCGCACCACTGTGGCAGGTGGCAGAGAAAGGCAAACCCGCCCCCCTGAAAATCCTCAACGTCCAAAAACTCCTGGGTCAAGAGCCTACCAAGAGCCGTGTGGTCCCCCCACCTGCTGGCGTTACTGGTGACTTCAAGACAGTGGAACAGCAGGATCCATCATTGAGTGAAACTATCACAGTTAAGGCGACCCGAATTGCAGCGTTGAACCACGAACCTCCGAAGCGGTTCATGGAGATTGACAAGAACCTGATTATCATCAACGGCGGCATATTTGAACATCTGGCTCCTGAGACAATGTGCCCAGCCTGGCTGTATGAAGAGATGGCGCGTGCCGATACCCTTATCTGCGGCTCCAAAACTGTTGCTGAGAACATGTTCAACGTGCTGGAAACGGAAACAGAGAGGCGTCTCAACGATGATTTCAACGCGCCGCGCATTGGCCACATGTTGCTTATTCCCATCTTCAGTTGGCCAGTCAAACCGAAGCCTGCAGGGGATCTTACAACGTTTGACGTTCGCTGGTTGCTGATTGCGTCACCGGATAGCTGGTTGAGAAAGGTATAATTCCCTCATTACGTCCGCTCTTTGCGCGAGGCCTCGCGCAATAACTTCTCCCTCATTGCAGATTTCCGAATTATCTGACGTTTGGACCTCCTCAAGTAGAGGAGATGGATCCTGTTGAATTTGGCGGTCACCTTCCGATAACGACGGTTCTGTGGTATTTCGACACTCACCTCTTTCACCTGAAGCAGGATAAGACCTTCAAGCCTGCGTTTGTGTTCATTGATCATCAGCCGGATCTTGTTTGCAAGATCGCGTCCGTCGAGCTGGATTCTTGCATGTACCTTCTTGGTGTTACCTCCGACAATCTCTCCGATTGGGTCAACAGGGTGCAGACTCAGTTGAACCATGTATTGACACAAGAGTCGAAACTGCACGCGTCTGGTGATTGGGACCAGCAAGCCAACTGGGCAAACCGTGGTATTCCCCTATGGGTTTGCGATGACAAGGTGGGTTATGAGGCGTTGTCGCTGAAGGAGGAAGAGACTGTTGAAAAAGGTCAAGCTGCAGAAGCACTGGCCCCTGCAAAGCGGAAGTCTACTGGTGGGGAACCAGCCCACAAGAAGAAGAAGACTGCCTCCAAGCCTCAGGCAGCGAAGTCGGTTACCGGTGCAGAATCCGACGAGAGCGATGGGGATGAAGAGGAGGAGAGCGAGGAAGAAGAGGAGGAGGAAGCGCAGGTCTCCCAGGGCAAGGCAGCGAAGAAAGCGGCAGCGAAGCCGAGGTCCGAGGAGACCGGGGCCCGAGCACCATTCAAGCAGCCAGGCCGTCAGTCCCAACCAAGAAGCGCGCCCGCAAAGCCACCTCCTAAGGGTAACACGTCCGTTGCTAAGGCTATGGGTTCTGAGATGCAAACTGTTCCAGAGAAAAAGTAATTTCTTCGCTTGTTCTGATATATTATGCGCGAGGGCTCGCACTATGCATTCCTCTTCGACGACCTTTATGCTGTCACCTTGTGCGGCACATTTTTCTCTGTGATGCATTTTATTGCGCTGTTGTGTTGGTGTTTGCGCGAGGCCTCGCGCAAAAAAGTGGTACCAGAAAATGCTTCTTGTGGTGCTGCGTGCAACATGGTTTTTGAAAACTGGTTTTCCAAAAGATTGAAAGCTCACGGGTGTTTTTATTGCAAAGCATAAATGGTAGTGGAAACAAAAAGTCGTGGTTTTCCCAAAAAAGAAGTTCATTTTGGTGGAAATAAATCATTTTCCCGGGCAGTCGGTTTTGTTGAAAATAAGGGAAAATGGACCAGTTAATTGCTTTTCACGGGATTTTTGGTTCTTGCGTTTGACATCCCCCCCAAAAGGACTGTTTTTTCGCAGTGCCGTGCAGAGGCAGTTTTGGCCGCATTATGACCATGCAACTTGAGCCGCCTAAGCAACTGGTGGCACAAATGGGAGACTCCTCACTCCCATGGCGCCAAACTCTGGAAATCCATTAAACATCGTCTCTTTGGAGCTCGATTGCACACCCACTGCATGAAAGTGGCCTCATCATGTGCCCAATGTGCAGTGGCGGTGCCTGCTACGGCCAAGCCTAAGGGCTATCTGAGGCCGCATCCCGTACCCGAGCAACTCTTCGACCGAGTCACCTCTGATTTCTTTTACCTCGGTGACCTGGAGGGAGAGGAATGCCATTGGACCAACAAAAAAATCAATGGTGTGTTGTTAATTCAATGTAGACACTCAGGGTACATTCATGTCTTGCCTTGCAACGTGAATGCCATGACTGGCAAGGCTGCCGCCAAATGGTGTGCACAGACATGGATGGGGTGCTGGGATGTTCCCTCGGAGATGTTAACTGATTCAGGCAGTGCATATATTTCTGAGTGGTGGAAAACCCTTTGTGCTCGGTTGGGAATGCATCATCTTCGATGTGAGGTCCACCAGCACAGGGCATTGCCGGCAGAAGGAGCAGGAAAAACCATAATTCATATGTTGCGAAAGGAACTCGCCAGTGACAAGGATGTCGATTGGCTTGAGATCCTTTTCGCCCTGCTCCGCCGGTACCACAACACAGAGTTGTATCACGGGCACTCACCCAATCAGCCTGTTTTTGGTCGAAACAAGTGCTGGTGGAACCTCCCGTACGATCATCCACGGGAATGTAAGGATGCATCAGCATTTTTCGACGAGATTCAGGCTGGGGAAAAGGAGGACAAGCGACTTGTTGAGAAATTTCAGGCAGATTGGTTGAGCATTGCCAACCAGGGCAGAAAAGAACCACAAGATCTCGAAAAAGGGGACCGTGTTTGGCTCCGCAAGAGCGAAACTACCCAGGAGGGAGACTCCAAACTTCTCCCCCTGTGGGAAGGTCCCGATGAAATTGTTTCTCGAGTCAGGGGGAACAGTTTTAAGGTGCGTGTGGATGTGGATCGGGAGTTGGAGGTGAGCGGAGACAGGCTTAAGCCTGAGATTCTGAGTCCAAAGGGCAGGGTCAAACCCCATTTCTGGACCTCCAAATGGCTTTCGGAACGCAGGATTGAAGGTGGTAATTACGAGGTAGAACGCCTTGTCGACCATTTTAAGGATGATGAGGGTAACTGGCAGCTTCTTGTCAAGTACAAGGGTTTCTCAGAGTCTGAGAACACTTGGGCCCCTCCCTCTTCCTTTTTACATGGTTTTACCACAGGTTTCAGAAATTACCTGCGAGCTCATCCTCAGATTCCGGTCCTATTTACTGACTGTCTCAGCAAGCCAGACCATGTAGTTGAAAAGGACGGAGCAAAGGCCGTCGTGGTGGACGGAGATCCAGCTCCTCCGCCACAGATTCCAGCACATTCTGCACGAAATCCGGCACCTCAAGGTGCCGTGCGACCGGAAGCACCACGCCCCCCTCCAGCACATCCACAGGAGGGCAATGAGGGGCGTCCGGTGCGTGAACGAAGACCACCAGACCGGTTCCGCGGAAGCGGCAAGCCTGCAGCGTTGAGCCAGGTGGTTGTTCGTCCACATTCCGTGACATTCTGAGCTCATTTTTGTACATTACTCACCCACATCCGTTTCATCAAATTCCGATCCAAATTTCAAATTCCTGGTACATCAGGCCCAATTACGTGCCCTTTGAGTTAACTGTGGGGCCTGGCGCCAGAATGAAATTAAGAGATAAGTAAAACAAGACGAAAAAATGTTTCTAAATAGCTGAAATTAGAGGTAATTAACATAAAAAACGCTTAGGCCAAAAAGCGCGCTGCGAAAGGCGTTATAACGCGACGAAAAATTTTTTGACGTGAAATAGGTGAATAGTTAGTGCCGTAAGCACCATAATAAACGTACAAACATAACGACGTGCCTCTCGTTGCTGTGCGTGCCAAATAGTCAAAGAAAACGACGTCGCGAGCAGCCCGTAAAACTCGAAAAAGTTTTCTAACACGTTACGCCCCTGCACTCGCCGCCTCTCGCCCTTTTTATTCTCCATGTACGTTCAGCTCCCGCTACTGCCCCATCCCCGTCGCGTTTGCCCCCCCTTCGCTGCAGGTGCAAACACCCCAAGGACACAACCGCAAGACTCAAGACCGAGACCTGTGGTGCACACCGGCCCAAGGCCAGGAATTAAATAAATAAAGCAGGCTGGTCTCTTCAGTGTGTGGTACTGTTGCATGCAGGGAGGACAGGGTGCACAAGGCAAACCAGCGGGAAACAATTTTTTCTGTTTTTAAAAATAGGAAACAGTTTTTTCTGGTTTTGAAAATGCACGGAGGTAACACCACAGGGTGCCAGCAGCACAACGGACAGCAGCAAAAACAGCACACACCACAACACAACGGCACAACACACACAGCGCAGCGTGCACAGCACGGGGCAACACAGCAAAGCACCGCACCAAACGGCACAGCACCCCACAGCGAGGCACAACACCCGAGGGCAGGGCACAGCACGCAACAGCACCAAACAGCGCGAACGAAAACAGCACAGCACCACGCAGACAGCACAGTGCGCGACAGCACTACACCGCACGAAACAACAAGACGCAACCCAGAGCACCACAGCACCAAGAGACACAGCACACCACACAGGAACACAGACCCCGACCAAACAGCCAGACGCGAACAGCACAGCACAGCGCACCAAGACACCTCACCCCCAGGCACAGCACAAAACACAGCAGCACAGCACAGCGCGCAGCAAAGCACACAGCACCCGAGGCACCGCACAGCACCCGAGGGCACGCCACAGTAGGGAAGCGGCACAGCAGACCGCGAGACAACGCAGCACAGTGCCACCCCCACAGCGCGGTGCACAGCAGCAGAGCACCACACAGCACAACACGACGCGACACGGCCCGACACAGCACCAGGAGGCACAGCACAGCACAGAGTAGCGCGGCCAAAACGAAACAGCAAGCCACAACGAGGACAGCACAGCACAGCGCAACCAGACACTACGCCCAAAGGCGCAGCACAGCACACAGCAGCAAACAACAGCGCAGCACAGCACGCAGCCAACCGCACAACGCCAACGGACACCAGACAGCACAAAGCAACCCACAACAGCACACAGCGGGACAGCAGAGCACAGAGCACCAGGACGCAGCACCCCAGCGAACGGCGCAACGCACGACAACACAGCACAGCGCCACCGAGCACGCACGCAGCAGAGCACGCAGCAGGGCGCAGCCGCACGAGGAAACGCAGCGCAGCACCACGCCACCCGCGGGGCACAACAGGACACGGCACAACACGACACGGCACGCCGCACCCCGTACAACACAACGCAGCAAGCAGCAACACGGCACCACAAAGGGCAGAACAAGCCAGCACACCGCGGCAACACAAACCGGCAGAGGGCACGACACGGAAACCGGGGGGGGGGGGGGGGGGGCAGCACCAGCCGGCACAAACCCACAGGTGCGCAGAACCCAGAAGGCAGAGAGAGAACAACCAGGACACCACACAGCAACAAGGACAACAGCACAGCACACGACAACGCACGACGGCACCACACACGACGAAGCACCCCACAAAACAGCACGGCAAAGCCGAGCACCGAGCGACACCAACAAAAAGGACGCCAACGAGAGACGGCCAACGACGCAACAGAGGAGCGCAGCACACAGCAAGGGACCCGCACAACAGCACAGCACGGCGCAGCAAAACACCGCGCGCCGCACACAACAGCCCACACCCAACCGCAGCACCACAGCACAACACGCGGGGCACCGCACACCACGCGGAGCAATTGCCCGGGGGGGGGGGGGGGTGGACGGCACCAGCGCGAGCCGAGGGGGGAAAAAGAAACCCAACCAAACAGGTCCAAGGCCAAAGGCACGGAAAAAACAAGGCAGAAGCAGGTGGACAAGGGAAAACGAGCAACAGGTGCCAACACCCGGTAGACAAGACCCGGGGGGGGGGGGGGGGGATGGGGGGAGGGGGCCAAAGGAGGCGCCGACAAACGGCCAGGCAGCGCAAAGCAACCACAAAGCACAGAGGCAACAAGGGTAAGCGCGAAGCAGGACACCACCAGCCGAGAAAGGCATCCCCCCGGGGGGGGAGGGGGGGGGGGGCCACCACCGCCGGCGGGCGCGGGACACCAAGAAGCAGAGGGGAGGGGCGGAAGACAACAAGCGGAAGGGCGGGGTGGGGTGGGGGTGGGGGTGGGGGGCAGCAGCAGGCGGCGACGAACACCAGAGCAAGGCCAGGAACCGCACAGACACGAGCGAGCAAAGGACCACGAGCGGCAGGGCGACGACACCCGCGAAACAAAAACACGGGGTGGCGCACCGCATGCGCTCGGGAGGCCGGCCCGTCCGACCCGGCCAGGACAAAGGGGTGGCGCACCACACGCGCTCGGGAGGCCGGCCTGTCCGTCCCGGCCAGGAAAACACCACAGACCACCAACACCCGACAACGCCGGCCGTACGACGGCGGATACAACAGCACACCAACAACACTAGCCGAGCATCCAGCCGGCTACAACACCACGAACCGGGGTGGTGCACCACACGCGCTCGGCAGGCCGGCCCGTCCCTCCCGGCCAGGAAAACACCACAGACAACCAACACCCGACCACGCCGGCCGTACGGCGGCGGACACAACAGCACACCAACAAAACAAGCCGAGCATCCAGCCGGCTACAACACCACGAACTGAAACCCGGACACGCTGACACAGCACGCCCCACAAATTGGGGGGCCACACACAAGCACGGCACGCCCCAACAGGGGGGGGCTGCACGCACCAACACAGCACCAACCCCGGCCACGCAAACACCACAGGCAACAGACACCCGACAACGCTGGCCGTACGGCGGCGGAGACAACGGCGAACCAACAAAACAAGCCGAGCATCCAGCTGGCTGCAACACCACGAACCGAGACCGAACACGCTGACACAGCACCAGGGGGGGGGGGGGCACGCACCAGCACAGCACCAACCCCGGCCAAGCCAACAACACAACCGCAACCACAACCCACCCAACGGCTGACGACAACACAAACCAAACACCATTAGCAAAGCAACAGGCAAATCACGGAAGAGAACTCATCAGGTACGATTCTGAAACACGTGAAATCAGTAGAAAGCGTGCTCTGTGACAAACACAAATTCTCCAGCTATGTAAGCAACTGAAATCGAATGCAACAGACAACGAATTTCGTTCTCTCATTCCACCTGTTAATCAATGTAACCAATACTCAAAATCGACAGAACCAAAAAATCAAGACGCAACATGACAGCGTGTAAATGCGCGCGCATGCCCCACCGCGTAAGGCAGGCGGTTCAATGAGCGAAATAAAATGGAGACTGAGAATGCAAATTGGGGCAAATCACAGCCACTGTCATTGACCCACCCACCCCCCGACAGTGGCCCATGCGTGTCAAAATATAAGAGACAGAAAAAGTTATCCCCACCTTAAGAAGTTACCATATTCGTACATCACCATCAAATCAGAAGGGCCAACCGGGATCTGATTTTCCTTGCAGAAGTTCAGGACTCGGGTTCGCCAGTGTCTCCGAGGGACATCCTTATAACCTAACTCAGCCACGATCAGGACAACGTTTTCATAAATATCACCATGGGACCACGATCAATATCCACATTTCACACATAGGCCTGGCACCAGGGAACGCCAAACAGTGGTGTTGGTCGACCAACGGTCAGGCCATCGGACCACTCCTGACACCGCACCAGTGTGGACGTCCAGCGCTCTGGAATTCAGTCGCAGGCCCCTGGATTGACTGTCAAAGTCCACAATCACCTCAAGAACCTGGACCTTCGTTCCAAACTGTTCGACTGTCATGGGCATTGCATAAGTAGATTCCAGTTGGACTTTCATGGTCTGCTGGCGGTCAAATAACACAGATTTCGGGCCAAATATGTAGAAATTGTCACGGTACCTCCCATGGATGAATTTGTGAACAGACAACGCCGATCTTGTAGCACGCATTTCTGCGCTCATAAGATACAGCACAGCAAGTTGGGCACTGATGGGTCCACCCATTGGTAAACCAATAAGCTGACTGAGCACATAACCACCTGCAGTGAAGTCGGCATTAGCCCACAGTTCGAAATTAACAAACGAGGTAATCATTTCAATACCGAGGTTCATGAAATCTCTGGAGGTTCCTGTGCCCAACCGGTCGAGGGATTTACAGATAGTAGAAATGGAAAACCAGGTGATGGGATTCCTACTCTTACGCTTATCTCTAAGCACAGACACACAGTACATCACACTGTCGAGCACACGATCCTTCGGGATCTCTGAATACATATCAACCATATCAAGCTCCAAGCCAGCCCATGGGACAGAATCCTTATCAGCGGCTGACAAAGCAGAAACAAATAAACTTTTTGCGTCATACATAGAGAAAATTTCAAAATTGATATCCATGTCACCCACGAGTCGGCACAGAAGGGAGAGTGCCCGTGATGCAAGTTTGCCAATTTTTGAAGCCGGATGATTGAAATGGGAAATGACAATTCTAATCTTCAGGATGCCGTCGGCTTCCTGAGATTTAGACTTGATCAGGATTTTTGCACTGGGTGCCTTTGACTGTTTACTGGGGGGTTTCCATCGGGCACCGAGAATCGGGCTGCGGCAGGCGGGCACCAACACAGCACGCCCCAGCAAGAGGGGGAAAATGTACCAACACAGCAAGCCCGACCATGTGGGGGGCCAAAAACCAACACAGCATGCCCCACCAGGGGGTGACGCACGCACCAGCACAGCACCAACCCCGGCCAAGCAAACACCACAGACAACCAACACCCAACAGCGCCGGCTGTACGGCGGCGGAGACAACAGCGAACCAACAAAATCAGCCGGGCATCCAGCCGGCTGCAACACCACGAAACCGACATCCGAACACGCCGACACAGCACTCCCCACCAAGGGGGGGGCCACGCACAAACACGGCACCAACCCCGGCCAAGCCAACAACACAACCGCGACCACAACGCACCCAACAGCTGGCGACAGCCCAAACCAAACCCCACCACCGCGGCAGGTGGCCACCAACACAGCACGCGCAAGCAAGGGGGGGCCACACACCAACATAGCACGCTGCACCAAGGGGGGGGCCACGCACAAGCACGGCGCGCCCCAACAGGGGAGGGGGCACGCACCAGCACAGCACCAACCCCGGCCAGTCAAACACAACACACAACCAACACCCGACAACGCCGGCCTTACGGCGGCGGCGACAATAGCGAACCAACAAAACCAGCCGGGCATCCAGCCGGCTACAACACCACGAACCGAAATCCGAACACGCCGACGTAGCACTCCCCACCAAGGGGGGGGGCACGCACAAACACGGCACGCCCCAACAGGGGAGGGGGCACGCACCAGCACAACACCAACCCCGGCCAAGCCAACAACACAACCGCGACCACAACCCATCCAACAGATGACGACACCCCAAACCACACACCGCCACCGCGGCGGGCCGGCACCGACACGGCACGCCCTGCCGAGAGGGGGGCCACGCACCAACACAACACGCTCCACCACGAGGGGGACCAGAAACCAACGCAGCACGCCCCGCCACGGGAGGGGGGGGGGTACACACCGACACAGCACGCCCAACCAAGAGGGGGGGCATGCACCAACACAGCACACCCCAGCAAGAGGGGGACCACAAACCAACGCAGCACGCCCCACCATGGGGGGGGCCACAAACGAAAAACAGCACGCCCCACCACGGGGGGGGGCACGAACCAACACAGTACGCCCAACCATGAGGGGGGCCGCGCACCAGCACAGAACCCACTCCGGCCAGGCGATCAACACAACCACAACCGCAACCCAACCGCCGACCACGCCCACCCGAACACGCCGACTGTAAGGCGGCGAAGACAACACCGAACAAACAAAACAAGCCGCGCATGGCGCCGGCTAAAACACCACCACAAGCACTACCAACCCGAACCCAACGCCGGCCCCCAGGCGGCACACACGACGACAACTCAAGCCAAGCACCACCACACCACGCACAACCACCGCGGCGGACAGGCACCAACACAGCACGCCCCACCATGAGGGGGGCCATGCACCGGCACAGCACGCCCCAGCATGAGGGGGGCCACGCAGCAAAGTTGCATGCCCTACCATGGGGGGGGCCACGCACCAATGAAGCAAACCCCACCAAGAGGGGGGCCACGCACCAGCACAACACCAACCCCGTTCAAGCAAACAGCACAGCCCCAACCGCAACCGACCCAGGCACGACCAACCAACACCGAAACAAGAAGGACCACTACACAAACAACATCTGACCGCGCAAGCGCCCGCAGCAGCGCCAGGGAACCAACGCCGAACAAGCCGACCATGAGGCGGCTGACACGACCGTGCACCAACAAAACCACTGCAGCGGCCACGACATGACCGTAAACAGACCACACGCAAGCCGGCCAACATCAAACCAGCCAGACGTGCACGGGTCGAAACAGGAACGGCGTCCAACGTGTTCGCGACGCCACGGTGCGCCACGCCCGCCGGCGACCATACCCACGAACACAGCAGAACACCGCAACTCTACAATTACGAACGCGACCAACCAACGTTAACAAACTATACAACACTACACTTGCACAAACCAAGACGCAACTAACCAGCACCGACACGGACGTGCCGGCGACACAAACAACATTCGGCAATACGACCAGCGGCAGCAGCGCGATGGCACCCACGCAAACCAAGCCGACCATGAGGCGGCCAAGACAACCGCGCACCAACCACACCGCGGCTGCAGCCGCCACTAGACCGTAAACAGACCACACGCAAGCCGGCCAACAGCAAACCAGCCAGGCGTGCACGGGTCGAAACGGGAATGGCGTGCAACGGGTTGGCGACACCGTGGTGCGCCACCCCCGCCCACGACCATACCCACGAACAAAAATGTGACTCTACCATCACGAAACCGACCAACCAACATTGACAAACTACGCCGAACAGTTAAACGACCGACCAACCAACCACAACAACCTACTTCGAACCCCCGGCCCCCCGGGAGAGCGCAAGCTCGACCGAGTCAGGAGGCGTGAGTGTGCGCCACGGCATGCGAGTCCCGTAGCTCGTGCTTCTTCAAGTCGCCTCACGCCTACTGAAAACCAACCCAGGTGGGGATGCCTGCTGGACAGGGCCTTTGGCCTGGCTCCGGGCCCCTGGGCCCCAGAATCCGGAGGTTGATGAGGATGTGCCATGGGACCCTCCCCCACGTATCAACCGCCCGAAGGAGAGGAATGTGAGACTTCGGTCGAACATGGGTTACCTCTCTGGGCAGAACCCGCTGTAGGGTACTGCTCGCGGCGACCGCGCCCTTCCCCCTTGTGGGGGAGCCGCTTTGTGGGGGCACGTGAAGTAGGGCCGTGGGTGGGTGAGCAAAAGCACTTGGTAAGTCCCAGAAAAGTTTATAGTGTTTTCAGCACTGTGTTTTTGCTTCTCCTGCTGCTTGTTGTTGCTGTAGGGTGTCCTGCTGCTGGTTTTGGATGATGAAAAGCTTTTGTTTGTTGAAATACAGTAAAGCCAACTCAATCCAGGATAGCCCAAGCCAATAGTATGCAAGGAGAAGGTAATTCAGGATCAAAGCATGAAGGGCTGCAGTGTAAACAGTGAAAGATGATTAGATATTCACAGAAACTGCAACTCAGGATACAAATGAATGCATATTCACAGAGATAGCTGAAATGTTTTGGGAAAAGAGTTAGAAAACTGCCTCAGGATCACTCTCTCTCCATAGTGCCATCTTAGGAGATGTGCACTCTTTGTTTTGGGTCCCATATGTGCTGAGGTGGCATGGTATGTGGCGATGAGGTCACTGCCATGTCACATGGGATCTTCCTACTTAGTTAGGCTGACCAGGAATTGAACCCAGGACCTCTCAAAAAGAGGTGCCTAACCCCCTATGGTGCATACCACTAGGGCAGATAAGTATTCATGGAAAAACATAGATAAATTCGTAGGCTCTACCTTAGGTATGTCAGTGCTCAGTCAACTCAGGAAAAGATGTTTTACTTCTGATTGAAAGGGGATTAAGGGGTCCACTCAATATCCTGATTGGGTGTTTGGTTCCATAGGTCAAAATGTGTTCTCACCACTTTTGGCTGGACCAATACTAAGATAAAAATGCATGGATGCTCAGTGCATCTCTAATACAACTAGAGTATGTCCCAAAGCAATGGAAAAGCACTTTTTCTTACTCCCCCCTTGTGCTGTGGTGGCCACCACTGTCGCATTTTAGGAAAAAGGGAATTTTTCTTGGCCTTTCATTGGTTTCCACATCTACAGTCTCCCTCACACTGAAAAATGGGCGCTCACCATGGCTGCCGTCCTTTTGCTGCTCTGATTGTACAGTTTCCTACAGAAGACTCAGCGCTCTTGGCGCTGCCGGGGCTCCTGTGGCTTGGTTGGGTTAGATTGGGAGCATGCCAAACATGTGCATATGCATCCCTTCCTCCAAGACGCAGCGTCGACATAACCCAAACGCAAGACACATTATACACACTCGCATGGGTTCTCGTAAACCTGCTGGCGACCTGTGACCTGTCTTAGGGCGTAGGGAGTCGAAAAGAAATTAATTTGCCCCTTGGTGGGGTCTTGGTTCTGCTCAGTCTCTCCAGGCACCTGCGTTTCGGCCCGAACACGGCCTACTCAGCGAGGCTGCGCGTGGGTATCTGCAGAGGCAGGAATGGGAGAATTATGGACGAATCCACGCAAAAACGAAGCGACGACACCAAAATCCGTCAAATGACGGCGTAGAATTTTTCTGAAACGACACACCTGAGTAGAATCCAATTGTGCATCAAAGGCACATTTTTATAGAAATTATAGTCATCTCTGGATTCTTTAAGTCCAGAAATTCATACGCATAAAATGGCGGCGCGCAGGAGCGGCTCCTAGCGAAGCGCCGCAAAATGGAAAAATAATGGAATTATAAACGTATGTATCACGTAGTCTTGAAAATGACGAGACACACATTAATAAACAAACATACAGATTCCACCCACACTAATGGAAGCTTCAAAAATTCAAGAATTCGAAAATCAATTGAAAAGACTTCAATGAATCAGGTATAAACTACAGGTATGCTCGTCTTGCATGCCGCATACACATTGCTCGTCTCGTGTCTCCGTGAACGAGTCGTGTAGCAGCGTTAACAACGATAACCACGATAGGGCGCGGTAGAGGGATTGATTACAAAGATTGCAGATGATTAGCGGTCAGATCAGGGTGATTAGTCATACACACAAATGCATAGCAACGTTCTTCGCGTGCGCCCCTTTTGTTTTCTCTCCTTGCTTCACTTCCCAGCGGTAGGTAAGGTAGGTACGCCCAGGCGGGGCCACCCCCTGGTGGAGTCAAGATTGTTGTGGAGATGGGCAGGTTTGCCCAACGTGATTGTGCATAGTCGTGCATGCACACACACATTAAAGGGTAGGCCACGCGAAGTGCGCACGGTAAACCTTGTTTGGGCTACCCAGGGGCTCCTCGGTACGTTCTTTAAGAGAACCTGAGGAGTCCCTTAACGCTTGCTTGCTTGATAAGGGTAGCTGCTCCATGCAGCGTGTTTGCGGACAGCGTATTATAGGGCACACTGAGAAGGGTATAATACCTGGAGTGTGCCTTGGTTCCTCCGCCGCAAACGGCCTTTCATTTGCCTTTGTTTTACAGGTGGGCAGGTAGGGTGAGTGGTGCAGCAGCATTTTTTTATGCCCTGCTAAACAGGGGCGCAGATCACACAAACAAGTAACTCCGCTCCGCCTGTGGCAGAGCAGGGAGTCCGACTTCATCGACATCTGCGCCTTGCACACGAGAGCACTCCTTCCCTCCAAGCCCTTGCAGGGGAAACGCGTTGTGGCGTCCCCTGTGAGGCCACAGTTGCTTAGCAGCGCTGTGTTCTCTTGTCATTTCACAGGTGGGTCGCTAGGACCCTCGAGAACTTCCTCTTTGCAACGCCAAGTAGAGTGTGCGTGTAGGAGTGGTAGTCCTGCGTGGGGGCTAGAGCCAGTTGCCCAGCGCTCGCCCACCAGGATGGTGCCACTGTAGGGTGTGTAGGACCTGTAGGGGGCGTGTCACTGTCCCACCCTTTTCCTGCAATTTTAGCTGGGTTGGTGGGCTGTGACAGTGGGTTAGGTTAGTGTTTTTGGCCACATAGCAAACAGGCGTTTTGCATGCCTTCATAGCTTTTGGCCACCCCTCCCTGTAGTAGACAGGTAGGTAGGGAAAACAATACCTGGATTAACACTCTGGGTATTCCCCCAAGGTTTTGCGCCAGCACAGAAATTGGGCGCATAGGGGAGGGGAGACCCGGGGCGTACCCCGTGGCATCAATAAGCCAACCCTCCAGGTTCAGCAAGGGCGCAGACTTGGGTATAATTAGGACACCACTTCTGCGGCTTGCTCTCAGGACCTTAGGACTAGCACACTCACACATACGCTTTGGCAGGTAAGGGTAAGGTTCAGTCCCTAGCTTTATTCTTGGAGGCTAGCGTCTCAGCGAGCCTCAACAACTCACCAAGGTTGTTCTGGGACAAGTAGTCAACCAGAACTGAGTTTAGACGTCCCTCAGTGTAATGGGATTGAGCTGCAGTGCATGCGCACGTGGTCTCTGCAGATTATAGGTCGCGCGCGTGTGCGTAGTCTCCAAGATTTGTTACGACATTTAGTGCATGTTTCACAGAGATTGTATTATAAAAAGCATTGTGTGTTATTATCTCATTTTGTAGATATATGATGTAGACCCGGACAAAGGATTTGTCGATCTGGGTTCATAATCAGTCATCCTCTTGGTGTACTTGTGGGATTGGGGTATACGGAGGTATGGCAGGTTACAAGATCGACTCCTAAGTTCCGGGTGCGATGGGGAGTATTGCAAGGTTGGCCGAGGAGTTTCACAGTCACTTTACAGAGTATGAGAAGTTTGACGGCCACGCTGAAGTGTCAGTGCGCTTGATGCGGCGAGAGCTTCCTCAGAATCACTGGGTTGGCTACGAGGGTCTTGGGTTTGGTGTGTGTGAAACGCGCTTACGGTCGTTGACAGTGGCTCTGCCTGATGACAAAACTCGTGGAAAATTTTGCACTAAACACGCGAAGTATGGATTTTACTCCTTCAACCTGCCCGAATGTGTTGACGAGTGCTTGGATTCGAAGGGACGCGTGCGTGAGAGGACAGAGCGCGTTCTGGTGCGAGCCTTCAATGACAAAGTGCTGATGGATTTGTGTGCGCTGCATGAACTTGTCGCGGCCGAGCGCCATTACAGAGGAGAACACGAGCGCGCTGAGAACTACATGTTTCTTCGTTATTGTGGTATGGAGAGACAGGCAGCGACGCAACGGGCGACATCACCGGAAGAGCAACGCCGAGCTGAGGCAGAGCGTGATACGCTACAGCAGCAACAGATGGGCTACGATGAAGAGGGTGCGAAGAGCAAGCGACGGCGCAAACGAGCTGGACGCAAACATTGAGTGGGGCATGGTGGCTGTACGTGCTGTCGACACGGGTGTACGTGCTGATCACTTCTGGTCGCTGTTATTTGTGTGTGACGCTGTTAGGACCATGTTCACTGTTGCCCCTGGCTGGGGAGCAACAGAAGTTGTGTCTATGCGAAGGAGAGGCGCTGGCGAGTGCGCTGTCGCAGGGGCTGATAATTATCGTCAAGTGGCACGGTCTACAGTACATGCTTTACCAGATTGAGGATCGCCAACGAGTCGGAGAAGTGGAGTATCGCAAAAGCGCCAGAGAAGACGCCGAAGCGTAACAAGTGAGCGCCAGAGACAACGCCGAAGCGTGAGGGTCAAGCGCCGGAGAAGACGCCGAAGCGTGACAAGCAGTGCACCGAGGAATCTGCTTAGATCTCAATCTGATGTCTGGAGTGTAAAATGTGTGTCTGCACCCTCAGCTCCCAGGGGTGCTCCCTTTTGTCAGGTGAATCCGATTTCAAATGAGTTGATGAGAAAAACAGGTATGTCACTGAGGCGCGGGTGAAACCAGACCGGGTGGTCAGGAGCAGAGGTCGCAGTGGCATGGGCAGCAACATTGCTTGGCACCGAAGACATCACGATAGTGTTGACTGAATAGTATCCTGCAAACAGATATGGTACACATAGCCAATGAAATACCTGATATGCACATATGAGAAATCCACCCTATCATCCACTAATTGATATAACTACTAAACATCCATGATTGCCTTATCTATCCCACATCCTATATTCCTAACAAGGAAATGGAATATGATATACCCTATCCCACATATATCCCATATATAGGGCCAAATAATGCTCCCTTAGGGGTAAAATGCCAGGGTAGGGTTGTGACCTGCTTCACCCCCCCACTTAAAACGGCTGCCACGGGCAGGAAGTACATGCCCAAGAGGAACGTAGCAGTCACAAACAGCAGCAAATCACAGGTTAGCAGATTCCCTCCCATAGGGAATCGAACCTACGCAGGCAATATCAGCCGGCCGCACGACCGCTGAAGTAGCTCCGATCGGCGGGAATCGAACCACCGCCAAATCACACAAATTGACGAACGGGATCCCGCAGGTCCCGCAATAAGTAGTAGGCGAAATCGCGAGCTGCGGCGCGTAGAGTCTGGTCCCTGCGTGTCGCATGAGGCATGTGGGGTCCAGCAGGTAAGGGCAGGTAGTTTTTCAAAGAATTAAAACTAAAGGCAAAGTGAAATCACACTTTTAAACAAAACTGAAGGTAACGGTACATGCGAAGCGGTGCGACGCGACAGTGCCAAAATTTTACTTTTGACAAAGAAAAGCCAGCAACAGGGACAGGAGACACTGACAGCAACTTAGGACTGTGCCTGCAGCAGGGAGCACGTGGGGAAACAAAGGTAGAGGTCAGGGATGCATGACTGACTTGTGCTCGCCACTGTCTTGTGCATGCTTAGGCCACTTAACAAACACGGCCACGATGGCCCACCGTGCGCGCGGTAGCTCACTAATTAGAGGAAAGAGGTCACGATGGCCTCAGGGTAAAAGAACCGCTTAAAACACTAGGCACAAAGATAAACACGGGTACGATGCCCACACCTTCCACCTTCGTGCTTTAGACAATTTATGAGGGCTTGATGTGCTTGATGTTCTTGATGTGCTTGATTTAACACTTGCATTAACGAGTGAGTTCTTGCTTGTAAGATGTAAGCTTGCTTGCTCACTTGCTTGTAAATTCCCAGACAAGGCCTAGCCAAAGGCCCACTTGTCAAACTGACCCGACACACAACAAAAATGAAACGAAGGCCGGTGCGCCTTGTGTGTGGATTGCCGGAAACCAGCCACGGCTGTGGCTAAATGCTACGGGCACGGCTCAGCCAAGGGCCGTGTCCGTGTGGATGCTTAATTTAGCATGTGTGTCACACGTGATGCACCACGTAGAGGGTAAAGGAGGAGGTACGGAGATGGGATGAGGGTGTGAGTAGACACACTTAAATAGACAAACCTCATAACCATGTAATAATAACCTGACCTCACTGCTAACCCCTCACCTAGGAGCCATACTACGTATATATATCACATATACACATAATAGAGCGATGCACACCGACAAACACAAGACACACTTATGCGCGCACACCCATTGGCAGGGCCCGGGGGCACACACTCGCCCGGAGGGCATCACAGAGTGTGGGTCTCGCGGTGGCGGCCTTGGGGCACGTGATGGGGGCACTCCACACATACGGCACGTGCAAGAGTCTCCACAAACTACTCACGTACACACAACAACCAGTAAGCATATCCACAATAGAACACGTGTATAGATACGCCACCTTGTTGCTTGATGTTCGTGTGTGTCTTGGGGGCGTGCGTATAAACACTTAGGTTAGCTTGCGTGTTACCTTTGTCGGTGGGTGTGCAACCGGCGGGCCGTAGCGCAGGGGGTCACCTCCAGGTCGCAAATTGGGGAGGTCGCCCGTACGGTCCCGCTGGTGAATCAGCCCACCCTACTCCCCGGGGGCACGATTGACACGCCCCGAAGGAGTTTTACTCCCCCAACCCCTCTACACCGTGTATGACGGATTCATGTTTACACCTCCGTGTGTAAACTTGGGCCGGTGTACACGGCTACAAAACCCCAAAGGTAGGTGTCAACCTAGGTCTTGCTTGTTCGGGGGGCGGGTGATAACCAACGTAATAGGCAACCATATAATCCCGTAACTAAATTAATGGCATGCGCACACACACGCTACCATTGGCCACGGGCACACCCGGTTTTGGTGTGTCTCGGACAGAGAGACTCGTGTGTGTTGTGGAAATCCAAGTCCACGCACGGGTCTCTATAAAGAAAAATGCCACGCCCATATCCCAACCCGTTTGGATGGGTGTTGGGATAGAGGACCCCTCGGGTGTTGTGGAAATCCAAGTCCACTCGTGGGGAACTCTAGAGAAAACATTAATATACATATTCTCTCATAAACATATGCATGTGCACACTCGCCTCATTGTTCCCTTTGTTTGTTCCTTCGCGCTGCAGGCGGGAATAGCACCCATGAAATTCAACAACAACAAGAGAAAACATACCCAGCCAGCATGCGGCCCCATGCAATGGCAATACTGGGTACTCACTCCCAACCCGGGCACGCATAGCGACCGGGGACAAATACCCAGGCGGCGCCATCCGCAACGCCATAGCCTTTGAAGACCCCACCCACTCAAGGAGTGACGGGGCAAAGGCACCCATTGCAATTCATATTAGAATACTTGTATTGTAGAGGACGACCCCTCCCTCTAGGCTTAAGTCCTCGCCGTATGTAGTGGCAATTTTGCACGCCACGAAATTTTTTCCACGTAATGTGAGCCACACGAGTACTTCGTACCTTGTATACCTACCCTCGTGTGGACAAGGGCAAATCGGTGGAAAACCATCACGCCCAACACAAAAGGGAAAATGGGTTGTACCCGCCAACCCAACGAAGTTTTCAAGCCTTCGCCATTTTGAGCAAATGATTTAGCTCGTTGGCTTGGGTCACGGGTCAGGGACGGTCGTGGGGTCGTGGTTTCGGTACGGGGCGGCACTCCGAAACCTTGCAAACACCACCATGCGCACAACCCGGCAGAGTCTTCGGGAAGTGCTTGCCACGTTGTTAGCACCCTTGACAGGGGGCGTCATCGTGGGCAGGACTGACGGCAGTAGTCCTGGTGGTGGTAGGAGTGCTCCAGTAAGACCCAAGGATAGGGGTTTGAATGGCATTAAGACCCCCGAAAGAACACGTCCCACTTCCGCCCCAGGCTATATGCCACGCCACCCCACCCAAAGGACTCTCAAGCCTTTAGCGGTGAGAGAGGTAGACGGTGGGGTAAACCTGCGGTACCCACCGCCCTGCTCCGGTGGGGATTTTTGTAACCGAGGAGCGCGCCGTGCATGCACATCTTCTTTCCTGTCTCCCACCGCTTCTCGCTCTCTCCTCCCTTCCCCAAACAATAATATATCCATATTGGTTAGGGTTTTCTTTTCGTGGCACGCTCATGAGAGCGGTCCACCAAGGTGGGCAAGGATGTCAACGGTTTGGGTGAGATTCTGTTTCTGCAGGTAATCTCTCCAAACTTTGTTGTAGGACTGTAAGAAGGTTTCAACGGGTTCCTCGGTATCCCAATCTTTGGTATAACCCTCCCACCGCACCTTGAAGAGAAGTCTCTTGCGGTAAGTACGGTGACTTAATATTTTCTTGACATTATAGGTGTCCTCCTCAAACTGGGAGGGCACCCTAGCAACCTCCTCCGTGTAATTTAGAGGCACGGGGGAGCGAGGGGAGTTGACCGTTTTCATTAAACAATCAACGTGGACGTCAACTAACCTCCGTTGGTCCACTTGAATAACATAGAGGTCGTGCGCCTTCTTGGCCACAACCTCATAGGGCCCATCCCAATAGGGACAAGTCTTATCGCCAAGATTTTTGCGTTGGCGACGGACCCATACGCGGTCCCCTTTTGAGAAATTGGGGGACATCCTCCTACTCTTGTTATACTTACGAGCCATTGTCTCTTGCACTTGAATCATAGCCCTCCGTGCAAGAGCAATAAGCTCCTCACGCCGTTGGAAGTAGTGAGCGGCGTCTTGGGCCACCCCCTTAGGCTCAGCAAGAGGAGGCCCCTTAGTACGGTTGTGTTTACCAAACACAATCTCGTTAGGTGTATAACCTGAAGGACCTGTAGTCTCATGCCACGCTCGTACAACGGCGGGCAAAACCTCTACCCAATTAGTTTTCTTTTTCGTCAAGGTAATGGCTTTAGCAACGGCACGCCTTAGCTGCTTGCCAGTATTTTCGGCCTTGCCATTACCTTGGTGCCTACCCGCGAGACACATAGTCGAGCGGGCACCAATCTTAGAACAAAGGGTTTGGAAATATTGGCTCACAAATTGTGGCCATCGGTCGGAGCATATTTCACGAGGGGCTCCGAACCTATCCACCCAGCGCTCCATTACCAAATGGGCCGCTCTTCTCCCCGTTAGCCCTTCATCCTTGTCTCCATGACGGGGTTTAGGAATAGGGATCGCGATGAGGTAGCCGGAAAGCCGGCATACACATAGGAGCATTCGGTCATACACCTCTCCATCGTGGGAGGTGGAAGGGTAGTGAAACACATCAAGCGCTATGGAGTCCATGGGCTCCATAGGTATAGGCATAGGGGTCATGTACCCTTGCTTGCGCTTGGTGTCATGCGTGTGAATGGCACATGAGGGACACGTTTGACATTGCAGTTCCACTGCTTTGTACAACCCCTCACCTTCCACGCCATGGTTAATTTCCTTCCAGTGTTTTTCCACACTGGAGGTAGTTAAGTGAAATGCATCATGGTATTCGGCTACCAAACGATGCACTAGCGGCGTAGGAACACACCACCGTCCATTACGGACGAGCTTGTTATCCACCAACCTCACTCCATCTTGGAAGCTCCCATTCAAGGCATCTTGCCACATTTGTTTGTAGCTTTGACAATTTGGGTAGTGTTTAGCCCAATTTATCTCAAAAACATTGGGAGCATCCTCCCCATGTATAGGAGTTGCTTTCTTGTGGGACTTCCAAGATTTTTTTATCTTGACAATTCGCTCCAGTCTCCGAAGCTTTCTCTTTTGCTTCGTCCCCCCCCCCACTGGAGGCGAAGCCAGAGGGGGTGGATCACACGCGGGCGCCCCTTGAGCCCGAGGCGCCGCTTTAGACCTAGTAACGACGGGCGCCACAACCGCCCTAAATACAAGGGGGCGGGCGAGAAGTTCCTCCTTCTCGGCCGCCATCATGTCCCGCACATCCCCGGCCGCCTGGGCCGTCCCATGTATGGACACATCACCCAACGCCGGGTTAGCAGGGTAAGCCCAACGGGACAAGAAATCACCCACGGGGTTCACTGGCCCTGGAGTGTAAACCACATGGAGGTCGAATTTAGAGAACAATTCATGCCAACGTGCTTGGCGTGGAGAGGGACCCCCCACGGTTTTGAGGTCCTCCGTAGCCCAATTTTCAAGGCTACGGTGGTCCGTACGGACCTCCACGCGCTTGTTCCCCACCCAACCATGCCATTTTAAAAGCGCCGCCACTATGGCGTAGCATTCTTTCTCCCGAGGGCTCCAATTCAATTGGCTGCCTGACAATTTGCGGGAGAAAAAGGCAAGGGGGCGTAGGGCACCATCGGGACCTTCCTGCTGTAGGGCCGCCCCCACCGCCCAATTACTAGCGTCCGGGGTGAGGACAAAGTCCTTATCCCAATCGGCCAGTTGGAGGGGAACAATATCCGTAATAGCACGCTTGAGCTTCAAAAAGGCCTCGTTAGCCGAAGCATTCCACGTTAGGCCTATCTTTTTGCCATTCTTATGCTTAGGCAAATCCTTCAACATATTAATCAAAGGGGTAGCTATGGAGGCGTAGTGTTGGACATAGCCCGAATAATAGTTGGCGAGCCCCAAGAACCCCCGGAGCTCCCGAACATTATCCGGTTTGTCCCAACGCTCAAGCGCCAACATTTTCCCTGGCGCCGGCCGACGTGTGCCATTTTCCAACACATGGCCACAAAACTCAACCGAACGAACAAAGAAATCGGTTTTGCTAACCGAAGCAACCAACTCCTCTTTTCGTAGCCTATCCAACACGGCACGCACGTCGCGGTCGTGGTTAGCCAATAGCTCCTCCTCCGTCGCACCGGAGGAACCAATAATAATATCATCAATATATACGTCCGCACAATCCAAACCCTGCAAAACATGGTCCATGACCCGTTGAAAAATAGCGGGCCCATTCTTGATACCCATAGGCATAACACGCCATTGGTATCGCTTACCCGCCAAATTCATGGCGGTCTTAGCCCGGGATTCAGGGTGAAGGGGAATTTGATGAAACCCTTTACTCAAGTCCACAATAGTGAAAATCTTGTGTTTGGATTGATTTTCCAACATGTTTTCTATCAGGGGGAGGGGGTGTGCGTCGGGCAAGGTAGCCTCATTAAGTTGGCGGTAGTCCACCACGAGGCGCCACTTTCCTTTCTCTTTCTTGGGCACAACGAAACCGTTGGACGCCCATTCGGAGGCAGGGCACGGCTCAATCCAGCCACGAGCCAAAAAGTCCTCCACCATTTCTTGCTCCGCCGCAGCACGCTCCCCGACCAACCGTATAGGTTTTACGGACTTGGGTTTGGCGTTCGGGTATAGGTCAAGTTTAGCAAACCCCAACCGCTCCGTACCACGGACCTTAGGGTGTTCCTGGTCCGGACGGAGACGAACCTCCCCGCTAAAAACATCCCGCTCATAGTCCGCGAGGATGCGCCTCCTCATGAGCTCCACCTCCGGAGACACAATAGGCTCTTGGGTGGTGACAACGCCACCCACACGAGAAGCCGCCAACAATCGTGTGGCGCCTTTACGTTTTCGGTAACGCTTAACGGTAGTGGCTCCCCCACCCAATAACTCTCGTTCAATTTTCGCAATGCGTGAACGCACGCATTCTTGTGCCTCCAAATCTTCGGGGGTAGGATCAAGAGTAACGGGTGCGAGGAGTTTTTTATGGGTCGCCTGATACGTGAGGGTGCGCACCGAAGCCAAATGGTTAGGCACCCTTTCATCCTCCGACTCCTCCTCCGAGGTCATGCCCGGCTCGCCATCCGTGTTGGGGTTAGAGACGGCCGGTGCCAAAACGGAGGCCACATGACATTTAGTGGCCGCCAAATTTTCCTCCGCAATACCACCGTCCACGTATAGCGCCACCGTGGACCAACCCCGTTGAGGAAGGGGCGTGAGGTGGTCATTCTGATAGAGACAGGCTTTAGTCTCTGGCCCAGGAAGGTGGTACCCTTGCAAAGTAATTTCCATAAGGGGTTTCCACCACTCCCTATGTGTCCACTTCGGCCCTACGACGATGGCTCGTAGTTTTTCTTGCCGAATTTTCCGAACACAATCGGAAAACCGATGATAGGGAGGGCACATCCAATACAATTTGGAGGGGTCCGCGGGAGTGGAAAAGAAATCTTCAAGCGGCGAAACCCAACGGGTAGCCTGAGCCATACCCGGGACCCTATTGAAGGCGTCCACGTCGGGGTTTTTGCCAAATTGTTTTTTGACACGTGCGGCCCAATATGGCGTGAGGCCATAGTCAGACTGGGTCCACATGGACCCATCACGCCGCGTAGGTAGAACATCACGGGCAAGGGCTTCGGGAGCAAATTCAACGAGCTCCAAAGCACAAGCCCGGTCCTGTACGGGGGCCACGGAGGAAGCGGTCAAGGCATAGGATATGTGTTTCTCGGCCTCAACACGGTTAGGCGGTTCGCCACCAGGGGGCGTAACCACAATGGCCGGGGCAGGGTGCGTAGGAGCGACCGCCCCAATGACTGGAACGGTTAGGCCCCACACGGACTGACGTGACACCTTACCATGAATGGGTTTCACCAAAAATGGTTTGCCGGTTCGTGGAGCCTCACGGAAGTCCTCAATCCAAAAACGGGAGTGCACTGGATGGTGAGAGTACAAACAATTGAAACGGGCAAAATGGCTCACACAATGTTCGTAACCCCATGCCCCAAAACCATATCCCAAGGTAAATTCGGGACAAGGTACGGGGACACGCCATACTGGGCAACACGAGGAAGTGAAACACTACCATCCACAACCCCCGTAAATTGAATTTTGACGTCTATTTGCTCGTCCCCCCCCGGCAAAGGCGTCTCATTATCGGCTTGGAGTAGGCGCCTTCGTTGGGGGGATTCATATTTTTCGGAGAGTTGGTCTCCAAAAACATTGGGGTTGGCCAAAGCGACCGCTTGGCACCCAAAATCCACCAAAACACGGAGGGCCTTGCGTTCTCCATTGGGCAAAACAACCTGAACGGAAAGTTCGGTTTGAATCTCACTAGTCACTATATGCCCCTTCATGACTCTCGATGGAACGAGAGCCACGGTAGTGTCACAGGGGTGCCCGAGGTTTTCTTCTTTCGAAGGGGGCGCCTCTGGGCACCTCTACCAACGTCCGCGCCCGTTCGGCGCTCCCTTGCCTCCTTTATCGCCTTTGCCGCCGCCACCCTTATAACCACCACCACCCTTATCACCACCGCCACCCTTATCGCCACCCTTAGGCTTACCACCTTTAGACTTACCCGCAATGTTCCAATGAGTGTCATTGCACGGAGAATTAGGCTTACACGTCCAAAGGGTGGTATTGGTGGCACCCCAATCAATCCAAGACATGTCCATATCCGTTTGTTTACGTGTTTTCCAATGTTTGGAACACGGAACCCAAAAGGTAGGTGGCGGTTTAGCCCCGGGGTCGACGGGTTTCTTCGCCGGAGGTTTAGAGTGACCCACGGCGTTGACGGAGGTGTCAGCGGGTTCGGAGGTGTCAGGGTCCGCCGTAGCCTCCGCATTAACCGCATGCACCGCGGTTTTATTGTGAGAAGGGCGATGAGTGTACGTCACCGTCGTCTTGTCTCCTTTATTGAGGCGTTCGAGAGCTTCCCTCTCCGACACGCTTTTATGGGCAAGGGCGTAGATTTCCGCAGGCTTCAAACGAGGCCTACGTTGCTCCACTTTCATAGTGTAGCCGCGTGTGTGGGGTGTGTTGTTGAGCTTCAAGATCCACTCCTGGAGAGCCGGGTCTTTGCAGTCAACTATCACCCCCGGCCCCGAATAGGAAACAATCTCAGGAATCGTAGTGCAAGCTTGAGCGCTATATTTCCTGAGTTCTTTTTCGAATGGGGCGCGACCCGGCGAAGGGTCAAGGCCACTAAAATCCACCACATAGCTGTCTGGGCTATTCTTAGCCTCTTGCTTGACGACCTTCTCCTTGATCCACGGGAGCTTGCTTAGGAGCTGCTCCCGGATCACGTGGGGACGAGTCTCATTGCTCAGAGGCAACAAACGTTGCCAACGAGCATAGAAATCTTCAAGGTCGATGAGGGTCACTTGCCCTCTAACCACCCTGGGGGTGAGGGCTCGCCACCTTTCATCAGCCCTTGAGGGGTCATACTCGTGGAAACGTTGTTCCAAAAAGTCCCACAACTCTTTGAGGGTGGGGGCCGTGCGTGTGTGGTGGGTGGCCTCGGCAACCCTGGCGTTGATGATCGCCTTTAGCCATGGGGGCAAGGTACTCAAAATCATTTTTGCCTCGTTGGCCTTTCGGTACATGGAATCACACCCCCCCAACCATTGTTGAAGCTTCTCCACCCACTCGTCGTAGCACTCTAGCTGCCCATTAAATTGCGGTTTAGGCATATCACTATCCTCCACCGCTTTGGTGTAACTATTTTGCACCATAGGCATTTGGTACGGGTGGTAAGCAGGGGGAGCCATGGTTGGGGGTGCACCTCCACTTGCACTTGGTGCAACTTTCACTGGAGAGACTGTACACGTATCCGTAGGATGAGAGGGCGTGTACGAAGGTTTCCCAGGGGAAGTGAAAACATTTTTCGTGAGGGGATTAATGTTCCCCAACGAAGAGGTGTTCTCCTCTTCATTGGCCCACGGGGCCGTAGGCTCCGTGGGGTGTTCTTCGCCCTTAGGCGTCGCCCTCTACTCGGGAACGGCACGTTCCTTCTGCTTTTCGGCGATTCCCCTCCACGATGTAGGTTCTTGGGGGTGGGGGTGTTCGTGGTGTTCTTCCCCCCCCCTCGGCCACCCCGAATCCGGACAAGCGTTCGGATTGTAGATGCAATCGTGGGATGGGTGGACGGAGAAAGGAAGGACACACCCACCACCGGATGAACCGGATGGCGCGCCCATGGGCGCCGTAGGCGCCGCCGGTGTAGGATCAGGAACGGGCGGAGGCGCCGATGGCGGGGGTGGGACCACCGTAACGGGTTCCGCAGGCGTGGAGTACCAGTGGTCCCACGCATCGATCCTAGATGCAACGGCGGCGTAACGTGTAGCGAGCGACTCCACTGCGCTAAAGCACTTAGCCGTGTTGCCGTTGGACATCTTAAGATGATCCGACACACTAGCCTCCACCGCCTTAGAATCCCGTTGGTAGCCCTGAACCACCGCGTCAAACTTAGCCAACGTAGACAAGATTTGGGTCATCCGCTCCCCGTAGGACTGACTGATGCCCACGGTAGAGGCTACTGCCTGAGAAAGTTCCTGATGGGATCGCTGCAACTCCAGATTCTGATTTCGCAGGTCCCTCACCTGTGCCATCAGAGATTGGATGCACGTTTCGTAGTGCACCACACACCGGGGACAGCCACAGGTGTGCTGTAAGTCGTCCTCCCCCCGTGTAGGAGTGGGGCCCCCAGAATGTCGAAAAGATGGACCCCCCCCTCCACGAGGAGGAGATGACCCACCACCGCCCCCCCCAGCAGCCCCCCCTGCCACGGAGGGACCAGAGGGCCCCCCCGCAGGGCGAGACGGGGGTGTGGGGCGCGCAGCAACAGGCGCTGGCGCCCCCCCACTAGAGGGATGTCCCCCCCCCGAACCCCCACCATTAGATGGCCGAACCAGGTGCGGGATTCCTTGCACGTGCTCGATGTAAGCCACCTGGCGGTGGCGGGGGGACGGCGGAGGGGGAACATGACCAACAGTATTCGGTCGCGGCGGTGGGGGTGGGGAATCGTCCACCACAATATACTGCGGTGACTCATGAACCACCATAGGTGATCGAGTTCTCGGACAGGCTCCGATCCCGTTGCAACCTCTGGATCCCCCCCCCAATTGGGCAGTTGGGGGTCCTCCGTAGGAGATGTATTTGTGGGGGGAGAGACCAAATTTATTGGGAGGGTTGCTGAACCTCCCTCCACCTGATTCCCTCCCCCCCAGCTCAGATTGTTGACCTTCGGCATTGCCGGAGAATCATCCACTAGGGATGGACGATCTTTCGTGCCACTCATAGGCACTGGAGATGTAGCACCGGCCCGGTCCTCCGTAGGCTCCGGAGATTCCACGACAAGACACGGGCGGTTTTTGACGCCGCTCATAGGCACCGGGGACTCTTCCACAAAAATGTACTGAGGGGCCGGAGAGTCCTCCACCGTGATGTAGTGGGGGGCCGGGGATTCTTCCACAAGCATGGGGCGATCCCTGGTCCCTGACATAGGTTCAGGAGGTGCAGGCGACGAGGCAACGGAAATAGGGGAATGATGGAGTTCATGACGTTCCAACACTCCAATCTCCTCCTCCTCATCGTCGTTCCACTGCTCCACCGCCAGGGGGAACCACTGGTCACACTCATCCTCCTCGATTTGCGTGGGGGATTCCTCGATGATCGTAGGATTTAGCCTGGATCCGCTCGGGGGATTGGGATACGCTCCCAAGGCAGGAGTTTCCTCCACCAGGGAGGGAAACCGCCGCGATCCACTTCTTGGAGTGTGCGACGATTCCACCACAGTGGGGTTCTGCCTGGTCCCCGACAGGGCTTGCTGAATCAGGGCCACGGCCTCTCGAGCCGGACCCAGATGGCCATGGGGATCAGGCGTGAGCGCGAGTACTCGACGGTTTTCAGCGTCGAGTTGGTCAACAATGGGGCTGATGGGCCCTGCCGCAAACAGGTTCTTTCTGACCTGAGGCTCTGGCAACCCCCCTAGCGACGGAGGAGTGCCAGAGTCGACCACGATAGGCCCCATTGGCGAAGCCATCGTACCCCAGTCGGCAGCGCGTGAGGGCGCAGCGTTCGTACGCTCGATCACCCCAGTAGATTGGTCGATTACTGCCCGATGCTCGGCGCTAGTAACGGTTCCCGCGCCCATAATAGGCGATTGTGGTCCTCTCATCGCTCCCTGAGGGTGGCCGTCTATTTCCCCCCCAACCATCCCAGGTACACCAGCTGGATTTCGAGGATGGGGGGCCCCGATGGGAACATTCGGGGATTTCGGAAACTTAGGATTTGTAGCCACTTGGGGCTTGGCCCGTTTTTGCGGCCCCTGCCCGGTCGATGGGGTCAGGGCCGAGGAGGTCCTGAGAGTGGGGACCTGGACACCCTCAGCTATCCCTCCCGGGGAAGAGATTTTGACTTGAATCTGGTCCACGATTTCGCGGACCGATCGCTTTCCGCGATGCCAAGCGCCCAACAGAGACGAAAAATTTTCGCCTCTGCTACCATGAAACCAGACCGGGTGGTCAGGAGCAGAGGTCGCAGTGGCATGGGCAGCAACATTGCTTGGCACCGAAGACATCACGATAGTGTTGACTGAATAGTATCCTGCAAACAGATATGGTACACATAGCCAATGAAATACCTGATATGCACATATGAGAAATCCACCCTATCATCCACTAATTGATATAACTACTAAACATCCATGATTGCCTTATCTATCCCACATCCTATATTCCTAACAAGGAAATGGAATATGATATACCCTATCCCACATATATCCCATATATAGGGCCAAATAATGCTCCCTTAGGGGTAAAATGCCAGGGTAGGGTTGTGACCTGCTTCAGTCGCCAAGTGTTTTGCACTGGTTGGTGCATACATATTATCAGGTTTGCCTTACTTTTCTGAGACAGTGCCCTGGTTTCCTTTGTGGCATCTGGGCTGTTTTGGGGTTCGAGTTTTTTCAGTGGCTTATATATATATCAGCGATGGCGCTGCCGCTGCAGTTGCCCTTAGCGCTGACCCTCCTGAGTTCAGGCCTGTTTTTTGGCTTTGCACCTAATTTTGTGGGGTGTCTTCTTTTGGAGAGACACTCAGTGGACTCTGATGAGTCCTTGCGCTGGCGTGTTTGCCCAGCTTTGGAATTCTGCACTGCTTGTGTGGCAGATGTTTGCTCTTTTTTTTCTTTGTGTTTGGTCTTGCAGGGACCTGGCTTTTCACAGTGGTGCTGGTTGGAGCCCGGGCCACTCTGCCCTTTTCGCGTGGGGCATGAAAACTGTTTTTATTGATCCTCTCAAAACAGTTTTGGTCTCTGGATGTGCACCCGGAGGACCATTGTTTTTGCATGAGTAGCCATACCACTGATGGCGCTTTTTTTGTGAAAACTGTTTGGGAAAAATCCGGCAGTGGGTTTTTGGAGCAAAATATTTTGTGCAGGTGCAGCAGAAAAAACCAAGCCACTGGATACATACAAAAGCCCCCCACTGATGTTGTAATTTATTTTATTGTGCCATATGGGTTGCCAGTTTTTTGTACAATTCAACACCAATTCTCAATCTAACTTAACAAGATATTGTATGATACACACTCAGGCCTAGACAGCTAGGGGTTGAGGCATAGCACTCTGGTCTATAGAAAGCTAAGGTCACTGAAGCATGTTGTAGATAAGTTTGGACAGCTAGGCCCTGAGGCAAGGTAGGCCCACCTTAGACAGCTAAGGGCAGGGGTCCTGAGGCTTGGTAGGGGAGTGTGTAGGTAGATTTAACCCCATGGTGTGATTGAACCAATTTTAGGGTTTACGGCACCCATCAGTTTTATATATGGCACAGCAACTCATCCCATCATTTTTGTAGATTATCAAACCCTTCCATAGGTGTATGTCAGATTTTAGGAGGGGAGTGTAATGGGATTGAGCTGCAGTGCATGCGCACGTGGTCTCTGCAGATTATAGGTCGCGCGCGTGTGCGTAGTCTCCAAGATTTGTTACGACATTTAGTGCATGTTTCACAGAGATTGTATTATAAAAAGCATTGTGTGTTATTATCTCATTTTGTAGATATATGATGTAGACCCGGACAAAGGATTTGTCGATCTGGGTTCATAATCAGTCATCCTCTTGGTGTACTTGTGGGATTGGGGTATACGGAGGTATGGCAGGTTACACTCAGGTAGAACAAATGCAGAAAAGGGCTCCCAGGTGGCCTCTTCGAATCCAAACCCTTCCCAGAGGGTGAGGAAGCGCCAACCCTGGCGATAGCGGTGGCGTAGGACAGACTTCACCAGGTAGAAGCCCTCCTTAGCCATCTCCTCGGCGTTCATGTCGGGGAGTTCACCTTCAACTTCCATAGGGCTGGCAGCCCCTTGTAGGTCCAGAGCGGCGATTTCCTCGTCGTTCAGCTCCCACTCCTCCCCACAGAGGTCTTCAGGATCATGGTAGCGCTTCAGGTGTTGAGCGGCGCACACCAGGGTCCCCCCTAGACGGGGAGAACACTGCACCGTGATACGGTGTCCATCCACAGATAGGATCTTGTACGGCCCGAAGTATGGGTCATCGCTGGTAGAGCGTGGCCAGGCGGGTAGTCGACTGTGGTGCACCAGCACCCAGTCCCCTTCTTGGTAGCCGGCCGGTACACGGTGCTTGTTCTTCTTGTTCCACTGACGCTCCCTCACTCTCTGGAGCATAGCCTTGGCCTTGTCCACCTTCGCTTGTTGCTCTTGGACCCATTCACCCACAGAAGAATGGGTGTCCTCTGGGTAGGGGGCATGTAGGAACCATGCCGGGCGCCCCATGAATAGCTCATGTGGCGAGTAGCCAGTAGCTGAACTCTCTTGGGAGTTCATCATCAAGGATATGACGGGGAGTAGTCTCACCCAGTCTCTGGTGCGTTCAGTTTTGCACCATATCCTGACGTTCTCCTTCAGGACACGAATCTGTCGCTCACATAGGGGGTTGCTCGTGTGAGAGTAGGGAATCCCCGTAGACACCTGGACATTGAGGGACCTCAGGACCCTCTTGTACCAGCCAGTATCTGACCGTACTCGTACGTCCTCATCGGAGTTGATCTCCTTGGGCGCCCCATAGACACAAAACCACTCCTCCAGGAGTATCTTGATAGTCTCCTCTCCGGTAATGTGCTTGGTACATGGGAACACCCTGGTAAACCTGGTCAACCCACAGGTTACCACGAGGGCGAAGTCATAGCCCCCGAACTTCGGCATCTCCGTGTAGTCCACGTATAGAACACTGTTAGCACAGTGAGGGATGGGCAGGGTCGAGTAGAGACCTCTGTCCCTGATATCCCCTGGTTTACAGGACCTGCACGGGCACTTGTCCACGATAGGCAGGAGCGTCTTCCGCAGCTGGTCGTCAGTCCACGTAGTGTGGAACCACTGCTTGAACAGCCTCAGGGTACGGTCAGCACCCACATGACCACTGGACTCATGGGTCCACTTCAGCAGCGCTGGGACTCGGTCACTAGGCACCACGATGCGGTCCTCGTGCCAGAGGTAGCTCTTGTCCCGCTTCCACTGGTCTTGGTTGACCAGGAGGGGTTCAAGGCGTTTCTCCAGGCGCCGGTAGATATCCCCAAACTCCTGTAGGTACTCCGATTGTTGGAGTCCATCCAGGGGGCGTATCATGGTCATGTTCAGGTCCAGGTGTACGTCCATACGGCTGAACGCTTCCTTAGCCAGCGCTTCAGACCGGGCACCAATCAGGGCGTCGAAGTTGTTGCGGCTGATGTAGTCGGCACACTCGTTCTTCACTCCCTGGATATGGTGTACCGTCAGCCGTAGTTGACTGAGGTAGGTCCACCAGCGACGTAGCTTGGCCTTCTCAGGTGGGGGGCCCTTCTGGAAACTGCGGACCGGTTCTTGGTCGCATAGCCAGACCACAGGGTTACTCCCCAACAGTCGTGCTTGTGAGGATAGCACCAGCATACCCGCGAGCAGTTCCTGCTCATAGGTGGAGTAGTTCCCCCTGGCCTGGTTCCACTTCCAGTTCCAGTGGCCCAGAGGTACTAGGACCCACTTGTCGTCAGGGTAGCTGTGCTTGAGGGTTCCATCTCGGTTGAGACCTTCCGTCCCCCATTGGGAAATGGCCGAGTCGAACTCCTCCTTCTCTAGTGCTTGCCACTGGAACAACGTTCCACCACCGCCCACATTGCTGGCGTCGGTCACCAGGATAATCTCCCCTTGTGCCCTAGGCACGCCCAAGCACTTAGCGTTGGCTACCTTGTCTTTGAGCTCGTCAAACGCTTGTTGCTCTTGTGGGCCCCAGCGCCAAGTAGTACTCTTCTTGATCAAGTCAGTCAGTACCGCGCTGGTGTAGGTGAAGTTTTTGATATGGCGGCGATAGAAGTTGCACGCCCCAATGAAACTGCGTACGTCATGAAGTCCTTTCTTGGGGTCTTCGTGTCGTACCTTGGCATCCATCAGGGGTTTGGCCTTAGAGGCCGCTGGGGTCCACCACCCATAGCCAACGTCAAACCCCAGGTACTGCATGGTCTCCTGCATGAACTCACACTTCTCCAGCTTGAGTCGTGTGTGGTTCTCCTGGCAGACCGCAAAGAACTCACCCAAGAGGATTAGGTGATCCTCCTGGGTATTGGTCCCGAGGCATACATCGTCGATGTGAGCCTCCATCTGGGCCCCACGGGATATGAGCTCCTGCACCTTAGGTCTCCTTCGTAGGATGGACAAGATCTTGTTCATCAGCTCCTGGAACAGAGCGGGGGCGTTAGCCACGCCGAAGGGCATGACCTTCCACTTGAATACCCTCCCCTGAGGGGTGATGAAGGCCAGTAGTTCCTGCGCGTTGGGCGTCAGGTCCACTTGCCAGAATCCACTTGTCCATCTTGGTCTTGTAGCGACAGGAGGCTATCTTCTCCAGGGTAGACTCCATATTGGGAATGGACCCTGAGTGGTTCAGCGTCTTCTTGTTCAGCTCTCCATAGTCCACTACCAGCCGTTTGGCTGTAGACCCAGGTTTAGCCACCAGGAAACAAGGGCTGCAGTGTAGGGGGTAGTCCCCATCCTTGTACTCCAGGACTAGGCCAGCGTCGATACATTCTTGTATCTGTCGCTCAATCTCGTCGGCCTGCTCTTTAGGAGCTGGATAGGGTCTCCTCCGGATCTTGTGACCCACGAACTCGGGTTTCAGCTTGAGGTCCATCTGTACCAGCTTGTCGCATGAGGCTGGAGGGGGTAGTTCTCCGAACACCTCCAGATAGGTCCTTATCAGCTTTTGTAACCGCGGGTCCAGTACCTTGATCTTGTCCTCCATGTCCTCGTCGGAGTGTAAGTTGCTTGCCCCTTGAATAGACGTCGGGAGGTGGTCCTCCACCGACTCTTCGCCCGCGGTAGCATCCTTCAGCCCTTGGTAGGCATACAGAAGGTCTTGCTCAACCATCTCCGGTGGACGATGGCAACATAGGCACGCTTTAGGGGGTTCACATACACATTCCTCCGAGAGGTCGTCCTCCTCTGGGGTCCTCACATGGGCACCCCATACGCTCTTCATGAGCTTGAGATCTACCTCCCTTTGCCAGGTGGTGATCTTCTGTTCGAGGTCCTCCTTCAGTTGGGATAGGTCTCCCATCCGTCCTTGCTTCAGTGGCCATGAGCTGCAGGTAGGCTTCGCGTAGCATAGCTTTTTCGCCACCAACTTCCTCTTGGAATCCACATACTCCCTGAGCCTGGATCGAGGGTCCAGCTCTTCATCCACGGGGTCTTCCACCCTCACGGAGAGTAGGGGTTTTAGTGGGGCGACGTACTCAGCGTTCTCCACTTCTTCCACCGCAGTCTGCACGAAGAAGGCGTCGTGCTCAGTTTCGTCGTCTGAGTGGAAAGAGCTAGGTAGCTCAGATAGTCCACACTCAGAGACTCCATCAGGGACAGGTACATGACAGGGAGAGTTGGGGGCGTTGGTGTCAGTCACGACGTACTCATCTCCTCCGGGTGTTGTTTCAACAGCATCTTGAGGTCGTAGGCGATCCTTCAAGTCACCCAAGGCGAGTCCATCGCTTTCTCGTTGTATAGCCTGGACCAGAGTAGGGTCCAGGTCTTCCCAGGGGATGGTGGTAAGACTTCCGTCCACCACGCTGAGCATACTCCCCCATCCGGGCTTCCCAATGGGCGTCTTGCGTCCCAGAGGCACGTAGATGGCCTCATCAGGTAACCGCACAGAGCTGATAGTCAGCTTATCAAGGAGGGTTCGCCAGTACTCGTTGCCCCCACGGGCTTCCCAATCGGGGGAACACAGGACCATACGGGAACGTTCCAAGGCCACCTTGGTCAGCACCTTCCCCAGTTCACTGAATCTGGGGTTCCCGTAGGCCATCCCGAAAGAGGGCCAGTAAAATTTGTAGCTGCAGTTCTTCCCCTTGCTGCAGTATAGGTCCAGTACATGCTGCTTGTCGCTGGCGAACAGTTCCACACTTAGGTCTTCTCGAGAGTAACCCAACTCCTTCAGACCTTGGTCTAGGACTTCCCCCAATAGTTGATAGTCCTCAGTTTTGGAGGCCGCCATCATGTTCGAGGGCTCCTCCTTCGATAGTCTCAGGTAACTCGAGGTATGTTCCAACTGCTCCAGTGGCACAGACTCTCTGCCACTGCCGTGGTCCACGTACAGGAGGTAGGGCGCTTGCAGCGTCAGGGATTGTATCTGGGAGTGCTGCACGAAGAAGTCAGTACCCAGTACAAAGTCGAAGGCATCAGTGTCCATCACATAGAACCGATGGGCGATAGTCCTGGAGCCCATAGGTACCTCCACTTCGCAGTCCCCGCAGCTGTGCACCACATGTCCATCCCCCATCCGTATAGCGGCGGTGGTCATGGTGTTCTTCAGGCTCCCACAAGGTAAAATTTTCTTGGCCACTATCGATATTGTGGCTCCAGTATCCAGTACCCCCAGGTATTCACGTCCCCCTAGTCGGATACGTACCCAAAACACCAGGTCTTGGGTGCCACCAGAGCGTCCCCGTCAGAACTCCGCGGGACAGGTCACCTCGAACCCCTTGTTCCGCAATTTGCGGGCCATCCTCATGAAACGGCTTCTCTTCTTGGCGTTGCCGTCGTCACCACCTTCATGCTCACGCTTGGCTCCTTGTTCTTGCTGGGCCTGCGTCTGTGAGCGTGTGGTACGTCCAGACTGCCCTCCAGAGGGCTCGGAGTTCCCCCCTGGATTAGGGTTGGGGTTACCTCCGTTCTTGTCCTTGTTCTTGTTGTCGTTCTGGCGATTAGCGCCTCCTCCTCGTCCGCCTTGACCCTTGTCTTGACCACCTTGACCACGTCCTTTCGACTTGCCCTTGCCGGAGTCGTTGCCTTTGGCCTTGCCTCCACCTTTGCCTGAGCTTTTGCCAGGATCTTCCCCCTTAAGCTTCGCCGATAGGCGTTGCTTATGGTAGCACTCGTCCTCATAGTGCTTCCGCTTACCGCAGAATGCACACGTGATGGTGCAGCGGTAATGATCCGGCATCTTCACCTTGGCGCCGGTGATCTTTTCCTGCTGCTTCCCCTGGACAACAAAGCAGTCACGCTGCTCGCAGTCGGAGGCATGCTGCAGGTGGCCCTGTTCATCTCTGGCATCACACCAGAATAGCTCCTTCACGTTCTCCATTAGGCGGGCGTGGGCGCGTTTTGGGGTAGTCCCCTGCCCAGGTCGGGACCCTTGGTACCCTTTGCCTCCAGAACCTCCACCACCAGGACGGTAGTGGTTCAGGTGTTGGTCGCTCTCCTTCTCCAGCGCCATCTCCAGGAGCAGCACGCATAGATCCTCGTAGCGGAGGGATCTAGCCTTGCGCTCAGCCGTCAGACGGCACTGGTCCCATAGCTCACGGGGGAGCTTGGAGCACAACCAAAACAGCAGGTCGTCGCTGCTGTAGGAACCGGGCGTCAGTCGTCCAGCCCAGTGGTCCAGGTCCGCCAACAGCTCGGAGACCCTGCCGGGTTTGGGGTTGTTCGGCAGCACGGGCAGGTTCTGGATCTCGGCCCTGATGGAGAGGTCGGTCTCGTAGGTGGGGTACTGCCTCTCCAGGGCAACCAACACGTCGGCAAAGGTGGCGGAGTTGGTGACGATCTGCCTGACCTGCTTCTCCAGGTACTTCGTCTTGCAGCACTGCAGGAGCAGGTCGCACTTCACTCGCCCACTCGCGTGGGTTTGGCCGGTCAGTCGTAGGAACCGGCCAAAGTTCTCAGCGAACTCGCTGAGGTCCTTGCCTGTGAATTCAGGCAGGTTCACCACTATCTTGGAGGTGGCAATAGCCTTCGCCTCCTGAGCTCGGCGTCCTTCAAGGCGTCGGGTCTTCTTCTTCTTCTTCTTCTTCTTCTTACCCTTGGGGTCCTCAGGGGCCTCAGGGTCTTCGTCATCCGATGGCGAAGAAGAAGTCATCGAAGGCGGCCCATCGTCGGAGGGGTCTCCGCCTAGATCACTGGACCCATAAGGCTCCACGTCCACCATAGCTCTTAGGGCTGTCAGCCCCAGCTGGTCCAGCTCGGCCCTCGTCGAGTTCGTCACGTGACTGTAGGGCGGCTGGGCTGTCCTCGGGACGAATGGACTTCTCGGTACTGCTGCAGGAGTCGGCATCGGTCAGCTCCTCAGGCTCCCCAGGGTATTCGTCAACCCTGCCGCCAGGTGGTTAGCCTGTACTCGGTGGGGTGACATTCCCACTGTCGTAGGTGACGCATGGGACGGGATCATCAGGGGCTGCAGTTTCTCCCTGATCTCTTGCGTGAGGTCGCTCACGATTTGCGAAGTGGCTCCTCGGAGCACCTCATTGATCTCCGACCGCGTCAGGGACCTGTTGGAGGATCTTCCCGATCCTCTACTCCTGCCTCCCAGGGACTCTGGTCCTCTCCTCAACCCACTCAGGGGTGCATACCCAGGTGCACACCCAGGAGCATACCCAGGAACTTCCATGTAGGTTCCAGTGGCGTGGAGTGGATGGGGATGGTCAGCCGCATACCAACGCGGCGCAGAGCTGGAAGCCACCGGCTCACTGGCAGTAGTTGCCTCAAGGAGCGCAGTGGTAGGTGGGCCCATGCCATAGGCGGGGTAGTGAGGCATGCCAGTAAAGCCTGTGTCCTCTGCCATAGGCTAGTTGGTTGTGGAAGTGGATGTAGCGGCGGCTGGGTGTGTGGTGGTTATGGGAGAGGGTGATGCTTGGAGGCCAGAAGCGCTTGGTGCGCCTTCGAAGGTAGGGACATCCGTCGGGTCTTGCCCTTGCTCCTCTCCTTCGTCTGCTCCTTCTCCAGCATCCTTCTCGCTCTCGTTTCCTCTCTTCCTCTTCACAGGCTGAGGCTGAGAGACCATTTCCTTCACCGACAGGGCCCCAAAGGCCGTCTGGAGGCCATCCAAGGAGTCCTCCGCCGTATCCATTGGCCCATGTAAGGGCTCCACCGAAGGTACAGCGTCAGGCGCCGGCCTTGCCGGTGCCTCTGGCGCTGGCGCTGTGTTCACCTCGGCGTCCACTCTTCCTTGATCCATCTTAATCCGCCCTTCTGCTTGTATTTGCCTGCTCGGAGCACTGGTTGTACGGCGCGGGGTCGCTGCCGGTGCACAGAGACAGGCTGCCTCTTGCTACCAGAAAAGTTTATAGTGTTTTCAGCACTGTGTTTTTGCTTCTCCTGCTGCTTGTTGTTGCTGTAGGGTGTCCTGCTGCTGGTTTTGGATGATGAAAAGCTTTTGTTTGTTGAAATACAGTAAAGCCAACTCAATCCAGGATAGCCCAAGCCAATAGTATGCAAGGAGAAGGTAATTCAGGATCAAAGCATGAAGGGCTGCAGTGTAAACAGTGAAAGATGATTAGATATTCACAGAAACTGCAACTCAGGATACAAATGAATGCATATTCACAGAGATAGCTGAAATGTTTTGGGAAAAGAGTTAGAAAACTGCCTCAGGATCACTCTCTCTCCATAGTGCCATCTTAGGAGATGTGCACTCTTTGTTTTGGGTCCCATATGTGCTGAGGTGGCATGGTATGTGGCGATGAGGTCACTGCCATGTCACATGGGATCTTCCTACTTAGTTAGGCTGACCAGGAATTGAACCCAGGACCTCTCAAAAAGAGGTGCCTAACCCCCTATGGTGCATACCACTAGGGCAGATAAGTATTCATGGAAAAACATAGATAAATTCATAGGCTCTACCTTAGCTATGTCAGTGCTCAGTCAACTCAGGAAAAGATGTTTTACTTCTGATTGAAAGGGGATTAAGGGGTCCACTCAATATCCTGATTGGGTGTTTGGTTCCATAGGTCAAAATGTGTTCTCACCACTTTTGGCTGGACCAATACTAAGATAAAAATGCATGGATGCTCAGTGCATCTGTAATACAACTAGAGTATGTCCCGAAGCAATGGAAAAGCACTTTTTCTTACTGTCCCCCCTGCGGGGCAACCCCAGTCCCGAGTCGACCTACCTACCTACCCCCTCCGCCACAGATTCCAGCACATTCTGCACGAAATCCGGCAACTCAAGGTGCCGTGCGACCGGAAGCACCACGCCCCCCTCCAGTACATCCACAGGAGGGCAATGAGGGGCGTCGGTGCGTGAACGAAGACCACCAGACCGGTTCCGCGGAAGCGGCAAGCCTGCAGCGTTGAGCCAGGTGGTTGTTCGTCCACATTCCGAGACATTCTGAGCTCATTTTTGTACTTTACTGACTCACATCCGTTTCATCAAAATCTGATCCAAATTTCAAATTCCTGGTACATCAGGCCCAATTACGTGCCCTTTGAGTTGACTGTGGGGCTACCCAGTACACCAGGTGTGTTGTAGTCTCGAGACAAGTTTTTGCGTATTTTCAGGTTCAATTCTGAGGTGTTACTGGTGAACGGATGACTTTGGCCACATGACCGAGAAAATCGGCCTACATTGGACTTGTGCGACTCAAGCCGCCATGTGTTGTCGGCGAAGGTGGACTAACTGTCCTGACCCTTAAAAGTCCAGTTCGAGCCGGACAGGCGAAGATCTGAGCTGTTTACTAGAAGTTGGAGGTTTCATGTACCAATCCGGTCGCCATTTATCGGTATACAGCTCGTCAGTCAGGTTGGGCAGTGCACTTGGTTCCCGGCCCGTGGTCGCAGGTTCGAGACCAGGAACGGTCAGTCGATGATGCCTGATGCCTGATCTCCAGTAAGTCCGAAGCCGGTTGTTAAAGTTTGACTGTGCGATACTGGCATGGCCGGTGCTACTCTAGTTGGTAAATGCCTTCGTCAACGGACACGGGTCGTTGGTTCGAACCCCAGTAGGGTCACTCTCCCACTTTGTCTCAGGCATGTCCATTGTGTGTGGCACCGGCCCGCCCATCCACCGCCTGCATTCGGGGCTGCATCAGCGCCATGGGGCTGTCCCTTGGAGGCCGGTATAGGTGGTTTTACATATTTTTTTGCGTCTCCGGACGGCAGAGTTCATTCAGATTTTATTTACATTTTTCTGTCATGTACATGTACCGAGCGGTCAGCCTAAGACGGTTTTTGTACCGCCGAACATCGGATTGTACTAAGGACCTTCGTCAGTACAGTGGATAGGCATGCTGCCTCCAGAGCTAGGGGCCGTAGGTTGGTACCCCTATAGGTGCTCACTCCACCGATATCTCTGGCATGGCCTCTCCAGCTCTTGAACACACTCGCCTGTGTAGTTACGCCTGCAGTCCCAGGCATTGGCTGTGGAGGGACAACAAGTGCGTCGTAAAAAGTCGCCGTGACTTCGTGGCGCGGTCAGGCCTCAGTCTGACCACCTCCGCTGCCTCGTCTTTTTCTTTCTGTCCCCTTCTTCCAAAGGGGACCGATCTGGCTCCTTCGAAGCTGCAGCTGCGTGCTCAATCCGCTAGACCAGGAGCGGAGAGCACTTGTTTTAGAGTGTCATGAGTGAGGGAATCTTGATCATTCGCCCTTCATTCCTTCAGATTTTGCGTGGTGCCCCTTCGGTTAGTTACTGGAGCGTAAGAACGCTACTGGTATGAGAAAGATGTCCTTGATTGTTGCCCCAGATATTTTGATCAAATCCTGCAGGTTTTGTAGTTGGAAACCCAAACCAAAGCAGCAAGTAGAGCAAGAACAGGATGTGGATCGAATCAATGATTGGTTTTGGTATCCAGTGTAACACAGAAGGGCTGCAGATAGACAATGCAGGTTTATACACAAAGACTCGATCAGAAATGGATAATACAAAAGATTTTATATGAAAATTGGTCTGACTCTTGCCTCCAAGATAGCATTAGGCACTTCACGTGCACTCTTTTGGGTGAAATGGTGCTGGTTAGGAATGTGGTGCATAGATGTCAGGACCACACAGAAAATGACTTGGCCAAGCAACTGAATTCAGAAACAGTTACAAAGTAGGACCACGATAAGTGGTAGAAACAATTGAGTATAGGGGTCTTGGGGTGGGAGACCACTGGGCTTAACCTCCAAGGCCCAAAGCATGAAATGCCTATTTTATTTCGGTATATCCTCCATGAAGGAAGGTACCTCCGCTCAGTTGAGTGGTAGGGGTGAACTTCATGGGGCGCTAGGGTCACAACCCTAGTTACTTTGAGAAAGTGTACTTAAGGCATCCAAAGAGAGATACAAACACGTAAGTTTCTCTTAGCATCAACAAAAGGGTTTTAAGGGGGGCTTGGCCTGGATCAAGCCTTCCAAGAAAGACATGGCAGTGACTTTTTCTTACTCCCCCATGGAGTACTAGTTGGCTAAGCTAGTAGGACCAAGGAAAAAGGCTCAAATATTCCCAAAATTACCTCAGAAAATGCATTAAAACTACCAAAAACATCCTCATCAGTTCATAACACCCGATCACACTGTAGGTACCTTTGAAAAACAGTGTAATATACCGTGAATAATGTCCCTTCGGTGGGGCATTCCTCAAAAGTCGCCGGCGTGCGACGAAAACGTTTCGAAATAGTTTTGGGGGTAGTGGGGTTTGAACCCAGGACCCCCTCCCTAGAGTACATGTGCATGCCCACTAGGGTACAGTCGACCGCTCTAATGCGGACAGGCCATCGCTGCATCAACAGCGTTTTAGTAAACGTCCTGACCAAGGGCCAGGGCGGAGCAATACTCCCAATGAAGGACACAAATCTCCAGGAGCTGGAAAAAATAGAAAATGTAACCCACAGGGAGTGATTCCCGCGGTTTAGCGGAAGGGGTTGCGATTTACCAAGTGAAATCGTTAAAAATCGACGAAACCACGCGGAAAATCGTCATTTTTACACATAACTCAAGATCGCAGACAAGCGCAAAGGAAGCGGACTTCAAGGTTGCGCAAGCGTAAACGGCTTTTGAAAAAGAAGGTATGAGCCGTAGTTTTTAAAGTTCTCAAGGAAATTTTTGCACAGTTGCATCAAAATTTTTATAAACTTTAGAGAAAAGTATTCAAATTCAACCCACACCACAGAGCAGTTCGACAACCCACCTCTCAGGTATGCCAGTGTCATCCCACACGCATGCATTGCGTTCGTGTTGGTTGCTTCGGTAAAACGTTAGGGCTGTCAACGCTGTGTTTGTTGGGGGTTCGGGCGCTCATCTCCTTTGCTCTGCACAAGTCAAAACAGGAATGAAAGGTATGCTATGTGAATGGAGCACACAGCGCGCACGTAGGGTTAGAATATGCGCCGTGCTCGCGATGCATGTGCCTAATCGAGGCATTCACACGCTGTGACGCTTTCCCTGTACCCCAATTCACCCTTGTTTTCTCTTCACACGTAAGTAAAGAAAGTGTTTGTTCGTGTGTAGCCGTAGCGTTAAAGTAGGGTTGCTTAAAACGCTTAGGCTTGTTTTGTGTTCGCTTCACTTAGGCATTCACACGATGCATGGTGAGTAAGGTAGGTTAGCCCAGGAGGAGCTCACCTCCTGGTTGAGTCAGTGTGGAAATGGTTCTGCCTCCCTTCCCTGCGTGCACATGATGCATGAAAGGGTAGGCCACGCGAATTGCGCACGGTAAACCTTGTTTAGGGTACTCTTGGGCTCCTTGGTACGTTCTTTAAGAGAACCTGAGGAGTCTCTCAACGCTTGCTTGCTTGACAGGGCGTGTTTGCGGACAGTGTATTATAGGTCACACTGAGAAGCGTATAGTACGTGGAGTTTGGCTTGGTTCCTCCGCCGCAAACACCCCTTCATTTGCCTCTGTTGTACAGGTGGGAGAGGTTCAGGGTGATTGGTGCACGCAGCAGCTGCCTTCGGCGGCTACCCATTTTTCTGCCCCAGCAAAACAGGGGCGCTGATCACAAATCAATTGACTGTGCCTCAGCCAGGAGTGGCGAGGGCAGTTCGACTTCATCGACATCTGCCGCTGTGCACACAACAAGAGCACCCCTTCCCTCCAAGCCCTAGCAGGGGAAACGCGTTGTGGCGTCCCCTGTTAGGCCACAGTTGCTTAGCAGCGCTGTGTTCTCTTGTCTTCTTCACAGGAGGGTCATTAGGGCCCGAGACATCTTCAACAGCAGCACCAAGTAGCGTGTGTAGGGGTTAGGGTCAGCAGGCCTGGCAGGAGTTGAGTGCAAGTGATGAGTGCTCACCCTGCCTTCGAAGGCCGGTGCTGGCGTTAGTGAGTATAGTGTAGTGGTGTCTCCTGTCCCGCGTGCTTTTCCTCTTGGGCAGGGGAGTGCGTTAGCTTTTGGCCTGCAGCAAAAATGGGCGTCTTGTATGCCCTTAGCACACTTGGCCACCCCTCCCGTCTAGTAGGGAGGGCTTTTGCCGTCTTCCCCCAAGGATAGGCGCCAGCACAGAAATCGGGCGCCATAGGAGTGGTAATAGTACCTGATTAGGATCTTCGGTCCGATGTCAGCGAAGCCCGGTCTGCGGGAGCCACGCCGGGGAGAGAAGTGAGACACACACAGACATACGTAGCACACATAGGGGTATGGTAAACCCTGTAAGGAAGGGTAGAACCCCATGGGTCTGGACCAGTCAGGGGTCCCAACTGTGGGCTCGCTTGCCCCCAAGGAGGGAAGACACACCTTGCCTCATAACACCTTGCTTGTCATTCCCCCCTGGTGTAGTAAGCCACCGTTCTTCGTTGGCTTTCCAAGGTCATTACATCAGGGCAGTCCCCATGCAACACATGGTCAACAAGGCATACACTCGCTGGGTGGCTGCAATCCTGATAAGCGGCCACGTGGCCCACGCTTGAAACCATAGGCATGGGTCTGCAGGGCACAGACAGGGTCAGTGCAGTGCTCAGTAAGCAGTAGTCTGTGAAAAAACCAATGGCCTTCGGCCAGGGAGTGGTTGTCACGGGGGGCTAACGGTCCTGTCCTGCGATGCAATGCAGGGCAACTGTGACAACTGCTCTTACACCCATACACAGGCACGTCTGCAGAAGAGTGCTCACTGCACCTGTCAGTAGACTGACACAGGGAAATTAGTTTCGCTTCTTACGCTGGGACATAGTCTCAGCACGGGTTAGAACTGCCCCTCGTTGTTCTCAACGAGGTAGGTGCGGAAGATAGGGTTGATACTCCGGTCTGGTTGTATGAAGGCTAACATAGGTTCCCAGGTCGCTTCAGATAACCCAAAGCCATCCCACAGGGTTATGAATTTTCAGCCCTGTTTATACTCGTGGCGAGCAATACCTGCAGCCACGTAGTAACCATCGACTGCCATCTCATCGGCAGTCATCTCTTCGAGGTCGTCTGCCTCCTCTGGACTGGCAGCGTTCTCTAGGTCTCTGCGCTCCACCTCACTGTCACTGAGGCGCCACTCATCCCAAGACAAGTCGTCAGGGGGGTGATAGTGCCTCAACTGTTTAGGTGCACACAGCAGTTCACCACCTAGACGTGGACTGCATTTGACATGGATCCTGGATCCATCTATCCTGATGATACGATAGGGTCCAAAAAAAAGGGTCCTGTAGGCAGTTACGTGGCCAGGAGGGTAGGCGTGGATGGTGTACCAAAACAAGGTCACCAACCTTGAAGCTCGCAGGTCGCCGTAGGCGGTTCTGTCGGCTCAGTTCACGGTCACAAATGTGCCTCAGGTTAGTACCAGCCTGGTTAGCCAGAGACTGCTTGTGTTCCAGCCAATCTCCCACAGGGCTCTTGAAGTCCTCAGGAAAGGGGGTTTTGAAGAACCAAGCAGGTCGTCCTTAATGGAACAGTTCGTGGGGGGTGAAACCCGTAGAAGAGCTCCGCTGTGAGTTCATGGTCAGCACTACCCAGGGCACTAGGCGTACCCAGTCCTTGGTACGCTCCTGTTTCATCAAGATTCTTAAATTTTGCTCCACCACACGGTTCTGTCTCTCACAGAGAGGGTTAGACGTGTGGGTATAGGGCACACCTGTGGTTACCCCCACGTTGAGGGCATTTAGCACTCGTTTGTACCACCCCGTGTCACTGCGGATGCGAACATCCTCATCAGAGTGCACCTGTTTAGGTGCTCCATAGGTTTCGAACCATTGTTTGACCAACATTTTCACAGTGTGCTCACCTGTGATTTTCTTATTGCAAGGGAACACACGGGTGAAGCGAGATAGGCCACAGGTGACCACTAGGCAACTATCATAGCCGCCGAAGCGTGGTAGGCCGTGGATGAAATCCACGTAGAGGAGAGAGTTAGCACAATGGGGTATGGGTAAGCTGGAGATCAGGCCCCTATCCCTACTGTCGCTCTGCTTGCTGGCATGACAGCCACAAGCATCCACAATGGTCTGCATACGCGACCTCACTTCGGTCAGGGTTAGACCAGAGTAGAAACACTCACGGAAGAAGTCCACTGAGCAATTAGCGCCAGTGTGACCAGAACTGAGATGGGACCACTGTAGGCACCCATCCAGTCGTGCCTCAGGCACCACAATTCGGTCCTCGTAGAAGAGGTACTGATTGTTTTTATACTACTGGTGCCCGTCAATGACACGGGGTTCGAGACCAGTGCTGAGGGTTTGGAGAATTTCTTCATACTCTGACTGATAGTCGGTTAGACTCCAACCCTCCAGGATTCCAGCAGTGCGCATGGACAGGTCAAGCTGGACATCCATACGCTGGAAAGCCCCTCTGGCGAGCGCCTCAGAGCTCTCACCAATAAGCGCATCGAAGATGTTGCGCGATATATAGTCAGACAGTTCATTCTTTATCCCTGGGATATGATGCACTGTCAGCCTGAACTGGCTCAGGTAAGTCCAGCACCGTTTTACCTTTGCTTTCTCTGGTGGTCGGCCCTTCTGAAAAGACTTCACAGGCTCCTGGTCACACAGCCAGACAATAGGGTTAGATCCCAGGAGTCGGGATTGTGACGATAGCACCAACATACCGGCCAGGAGTTCCTGGTCATAAGTGCTGTAATTGCAACGCGCTTGGTTCCATTTCCAGTGTCCCAGTGGCACCAGTCGCCACTCACTGGTAGGATAGTCATGTTTCAACGAACCATCACGGTTCAGTCCAGTAGTACGATAATGGCAGTGGGTTGGTTCAGCGGGGTTAAGCTCCTGCCATTGGTAGATCGTACCAACCCCCCCTACATCACTGGCATCAGTGATCAGGACTATCAGGACTGTACGTACTCCCAGGCAGTTGGAGGAGGCAATCTTCTTCTTCAACTCCTGGAAACACTCTTCCTCTCTGGTGGTCCACCTCCAGGGAGTAGTTTTCTTGATTAGGTCGGTGAGGGGGGCAGAAGAGTACGTAAAATTGTGGATGTGACGCCGATAGAAACTACAGGCGCCCACGAAACTCCTCACATCGTGTAGACCCTTCTTAGGGTCATCGCGAATCTGCATGTCCTGTAGGGGCTGCATCTTAAACGCGGCTTGTTTCCACCAGCCATACCCCACGTCGAAACCCAAATATTCCATCTCCTCTTCCATAAACCCACATTTTTCGAGTTTGATTCGGAGATGGTTTTCTTGACAGACAATGAGAAATTCACGGAGGAGTAGGATATGGTCCTCTTTGGTATTAGTACCCAAACTCACGTCGTCGATGTGAGCCTCCATTTCTGCACCCCGAGAGATCAACTCTTGTACTAGAGGCCTGCGCCTCAGTATGTACAAAAACTTTCTCATAAGCTCCTGCAAGAGCGCTGGGGCATTAGCCACCCCAAAAGGCATGACCTTCCACTTGAAGACACGACCCTTAGGGGATATAAAGGCCAACAGCTCCTGAGCTGCGGCGGTTAGGTCCACCTGCCAGAAACCAGAGCGTTTGTCCATTTTGGTCTTGTACCTGCATTTGGCAATACGCTCCAGGGTTTTTTCCATGTTAGGAATACTCCCTGAGTGGTTCTGGGTTTTCTCGTTGACCTCACCATAGTCTACAACCAGACGTAGGGCAGTCGACCCTGGTTTGGCAACAAGGAAACAGGGACTGCAGTGATGGGGATAGTCCCCATGCTTATACTCTTCAACGACGCCAGCATCAATGCATTCCTGGATCTGGCGCTCGATTTCTTCAACCTGTTCCTGAGGAGCGGGATAGGGACGACGCCTCACTTGCGTCTTTTCAAATTCTGGTTTCAATTTCAGGTTCATCTGGACCAGTTTTTTACAAGAAAGGGGAGGCGGCAAGGCGCCGAACACCTCCTCATAGGTTATCAGCAGTTTCTTCAGGTGGGGGTCAAGGTTAAGACTCTCGAGTTTCTGAAGGAAATCCTCCTCAGCATGGAGGTCGCTTTTTCCATGTTCTTTCTTTTTCTGCCGATCAGCAGTTTCGGCAGGCACAGAACAATCGTCCCACTCAGGGGGACATTGCTGCCCATAGTGCAGAGAATACACTAGAAGTATCTCAGGATCAGGCAGCGTATAGGACTCATCGTCCTCCTCAGACCAGATGGAGGATTTCCAGGTCTGTTCGAGGTATTGCAGCCGCTCTTGGCGCTCAATACCTTCGGCCCTCAGGTACAACAGCCGCCGGAGTTCCTGAGTGTCATGCTCGGACAATGGCATGTTTTTAGCAGCAGGCCGCGCCAGAGCATCAGCACTCCGGGCCACGGGTTCACCTGTGTGCATAGGCTGCGTGTGTAGCACTGGCTTCCCAACAGGGGAAGCGGGATCAGAGGTTGACTCTAGATCTACCTCCTCTAGCAACAGCTGGGCTAGGAAGGCACTATGTTTTAGGTCAACACAGCTGGGATCAACAGAAGGAATAGTGCTGGCGATCTCAGACAGTTGGTCGTCAGCATCCTCTTTTACAGCTGCAGGTTCCGGATAGTCATCGGGAGACTCAAACCCTGTAAGTGTGGCAGATAGGTGCTCAGGAGATCGATTTTTGAGATTATAAAGGGTCAGGCCACAATTTTCGGCCATGACCTCTTTCAGTAGCACCTGGTCTAGGTCACACAGGGGTACAGGATTGAGAGATCCATCGACGTCGGACAGGAAACTGGCCCACTCAGGGGCCTGCATAGCTGTGTCTGAGTCCTCAGGCACATAGATGGGGCCGTCGGGGAGTTGCACTCTTCCCACGGTCATTCGATCTAGGTAGGTAGGTATCTTCGGGAGCTCGGGATGCCTCCTTTGACATTGCAGGAAGAAGGTCTTACCAAGGGGACGTCCTGTCCCTCCCACTGCCCTATGTCAGGTGCCTCTTGAGCCGCTCCCGCATGTGCTTGGGAAGGCATTGTCGCGGCCACCCGGTTCATGTGTCCCAGGTGGGAGGGTGTCCCCACATGTGTCCATGGGTAGGGCCACATGCCCCCTCCTTTGGGCGGCAGCTCTGGGGGCTGCCCAGCCGTGTGGAGTATCTCTCACCACAAGGGGTATTGCTCCCGCTTGTCTACGGTACGACCGCCTCACCCTTCTTGCTTGAGTTGCGGGGCCACTCTGCTTGGCAGGTGACCCCCTCCTGGACTGTGTACCGGCTCCCCTGTCACCGGTTGCTTCCATGGCTCGGGGTGACGTTTGCCATGGTCCCCGATGCAGCCTGGCCGGGCTCCGACCAGTGGCCTTGGAGTACCGCTCCTGCCACTTGCCCGGTGGGTCGGCTGGGTCGTCCCAGTGCGTCCGACCCATGGGGTATTGGTTCTTTCCTGTCCCTCGGCCGCCCTCCGTGTGTGCAGTGTCCTGGGCCGCTGGGCTCCTGTTCACCGGTGTGCCCGCGCGGTTTGCTGTGTTGCGTCTGCGGTGTCCTGGGCCACCTGGCTCCTGTTCACCGGTGTGCTCGCTCGGTGTGTTGTGTTGCATGTGCGGTGTCCTGGGTCACTTGGCTCTCGTTCACCGGTGTGCGTGCTGTGTGCGGTGCGCGTGTGCCATGGGTGGTTGTGTCCCTCTTCCTCCCCCCCTAATTTTCGTTTTTTTCTTTCCGGGAAAAAAAAAGAAAAACAGGGGCGCGCGTACACTGCAGGCACAGGCATGAGCAGCTGGTGCGGCGGTGCAATAGCGTTGTGTCCTCTGGCGTGTGTTGTCGGTGCTGTGGCGTCGGTCCCGCCCCAGGGGTGCGGCTCGCGCGTCCTGATGTACACGGGCTTGGGTCAGGGTGGGTTTGGTGAGGTGTCTCTTTGCTTCTGGAGCTGGCTGGTTAGGCGGCTGTGTGGGCTGTGTGTAATAAGTCAGGGCATTGGGGCCTGTCAGAAGCTTTCTGGAGGATCTATACTAGACCTCTCTAAGCTTCAAGATCCTAGAACACTAGGATATTTGCTCATATTTGGCTTATATTCCAAGCCTATAGCTTACTGCTAGACTCTACTGCTCTTAGGTACACTACAGAGAGCAGAGATCTAGGATACATTAGTAGCCATACATGAATAATCACATCCCATATGCTTATAATGTGATTTAATCATGTTTTATAGCATTTTAGAAGGTTCTAATGTATTAGAAGCTATTTTGAAGCCGTTTCGAAGCTTCAGATGGCCTGTCGCGACTGTCGCCGTCTTTTGCCGCCGACAGCAATTTACGTAATGTTGACAAGGCCTGTGATAAGATAGACTACTCAGAAAGTTGATAAAATATAGGTTTTATTGCCTTTTTAATGAGAATTTATTGTTATATCAATTTTCTTGTTATTTAGGCATGTGAACCCGTATTACTGGACCAGCCAGTTGGTCCAGCTCAATGTTCGTTCACGACTTCGTCTTCTTGCTGTTGCCTGTGTCCTGTACTTGCCAACAAGATCAATTGGAATGGAGAACATTGGAAACAATTTGATTTTTAAGTGCAAGACAAGGAAAATGGGTTTTCTATATGCACCCAAGCACAAGCATATGACAGTCCAGTAATCTGAAGTTCCAGCAGGTCGACGACGACGAGGACGACGAGCAGCAGCTGGGCCAGCGTACGCTGTTCAAGTAAAGTGAGTTCCTTGCTTGAATTTATCAAAATGTTCAAGAAACTTTCAAGTCTTGAAGGTATACTTCCTCCTATGGCCAAAGAACCTTCAAATAAATTCGAAGACTCCAAGAGCGTAGCGTGAAGCGACCCTTACGCAAGTACGACGACGCCAGAGGCTTCAGAAGAGTTCGAAAAGCCGTCCAGTGGGTTTATTTTATTGAGTTTGGTGAAGATTGTGAAGGATTTTAAGTTAACAAGAAGTTTCAAATATGTGGTGAACTTCTACAACACAAGGCAACTTCCCAGCGCTTCAGCGACGACGACGACGACTTCTACGACGACGACGTGCTGCAGAAGAGCTGCGAGCGAGCTTCCAGAGGCTCTCTTGAGGCTCATTGAGGCCTAGAGCCATTCATTGTGTTGCTTTTGTTTGCTACATGTTGCATACTTCTTGTGGTGCATTTTCAAGGCTTATCTTCTCCTTGCTTACGGTCCTTCAAGAGACCCTATGTCAAGGGAAGGCACTAAAGGGACGGTCCGTGACTATAAATCCCCACCCCAGTCACTGTTGACCCTCTTGGGAGTCCAAAAGCTTTGATTTCTTTCACATTTCTTTCAAACCATTGATGTACCAAAAGGCCAAAAATGTCGAAAATGGCCTAACTCATTTCACGCGTATCTTCGCGCCAGTGCGTCGAATCGGGCCAACTAAAGCGCTGTTGTAAAGTAGAGAGCGCCAGCTTACAAATGCGTTTCTCACTTTGTTTCCATTTCATCAAGGGCTATTTTCGGTGATTTTTTCAGAATGACCCATGAATCACTTTTTGCCCAACCCTCTAAAACACTCAAAAATAACATTTGGTGTTTTACGCATATCTTTGCGCCACTGCGCTGGAAAAATCTGAACCAAGGATTTTTAGAAAGTATACAGTGGTACGCTTCTATCCTCTACTTCACTTTCTTGGAATCAATTTTTCTGCCATTTTCCTCATCCCCAACACCGTCACCCATAAACCACACCCCAAACACCCCTCAAAAATGCCTATTGTGCTTTCTTCATATCTCTCAGAGAAAAAAGGTTTGAGGATTAACATTATTTTTCTGAACAACACTGAAGTATGTGCTTTCTAACCCTGAGTCGTTTTTATTTTCAGAAAATAAGAATGGCTATGGTAAAATTGCAACAAGTTGCCACACAGACCACTTGGTGAAAAACCATGCAAAATGGTTTCGGAGGTTTAATCATTTCTCTGAGGCTATGGTGCGTTCGAACCTGAACCAAGGTGTTTTGTAAACACTGGAGTACGAAGTTTACGACAAATGTTTACTTCGAATTTCTGTGGTCAAGAATGGATTTTTCCCATGGTGGTTTACTTAGTGCATGAAAGCATGTTTTCAATTTTTGTGTTCATGAATCTGCAAGAAAAAGATCTTTCTCAGCGCTCATGCTGAGTGGGACAGTCATCAAAGCTGTTTTGGAAAGGTAATGGTGTCTAGTTTGCAGATATTCACTCATTGGATTTTATTGAAAATGGGATGACAGTGCAAAAGTTCGGTTTCCTTATGCTTTTTTCATGCTTTTTCAGCATGTGTGTCATGTGAGATTCGTGTGTCTCCCCCCAACTTCTATTTCTCTGAGCCCATGATGAGTTGGGGCAACATCAAACATGTTTCGAAAACCTGAGGACAAGCCCTACACAGTTCAGATATTCTTTTTCTGACATCTCAGCAACATGGTACAGGAAAAAGGTGCAGAAGTTGGGCATCCTCAAGGAAAAACATGGTTTTTGGTCATTGTTGTGCAAAACCATTCGCGATTTCTGTGGTCTTCTAACGTTGAATCATTGTATGATATTGCAGTTTGTGATTGTTTGCGTCAGTTTTGATTCATTCTGACTAGGCTTAGCCTAGGTAGAAAGGTAGATAGATACCTTAGAAGTACTTAGACACGCAATAAATAGTGAAACATTTCGTTGTCTTTTTTTGCCACGAAACAAACTTTGGCCACAACCATTAACAGACCGTTTGCATCCGCCACATTCACCATCCAAGCCTTTCCCTTCGACTCCCCAGGCTGAGTGGCTCAGTTCGGCTGGCCCGTTGTCATGGGGACAAAGAAGGCGTGGGGCTTGTTGCCACCAGGGAGTAGGGAGGCGAAAGACGGGTGTGAGTGGAAGGCGGAAAGAAGACTCAAATGCAGGAGCACCCAAGTGAAACATTAAAAGACCGCATTCGACCAAACCATTGGCATTGACCTCTCTCGGGGTCCTTGTGACCATCCTCCGATGAGAGAGGTTAGTGGTGGTAACTGGTCGCGGAAGAAGCTTGCAAAACTTACTTACTTACTTACTCTAGCTAGCTAGCTAGCTAACTAGCTAGTGTAGGAGGTGCATTGTTTTTATGGTATTACCCTGATGCTAACGGTTGCATATGCAACTTAATGTCTCCGGTCCTCCCCCTGTAGGGCAGGGTGGTGAGGAGAAGTGCCGCAAGGCGCTGGTACTGTAAAAGAGGTAACCATTCCAGTAGGTGCAGGCCGGAATATTAGCATGCAATGCCATTTAACTGATTTTCATCTCTTTACCGAATTACCTGACACAGTTCAATGTAGTTCTGAGCACGGTCCGTGCCCTCTCATGGGTTGCCGAGACTCTGCATAGACTGCATGACTTCTGGTCACGGTCCGCCACCCTAACCCTAACCCTTAGCAATGGACACCGACACGCTCCACGACGCCACGCACAAGAACAAGGCCGAGAACGTCAAGAACGACGGGTAGCACGTAAGGCACAGCAGCGAACATGGTCTTGCTGCACGCGAGTGTGTTGGGTCGTGTATAATTTTATTTTATTTTCAAAAGCCAAAAAAAAAAAAAAAAGAGGAAAAAAATATTTTACGAAATTTTGCAGCGGTTTTTCAAGTAGGTACAACCACACCCACGCAAGAAACACACCCAGCAAGGCGGCAGGACAGGACACCACGGCACCAGGCGGCAGCACAGCACCACGGGGCACAGCACAGGGAAGCAGGGCACCGCAGCGCACAGAGCGGAGAAGACAGGGAACGCACAGCACGAGGAAAAGAGCACCACAGCACGCAGACACCACCACCGGGCAAAAAACAGCACAGCCAACCAACAGCACAACACAGCACAGCACGACAGCCCACAGCCCACAGCCCACACAAACAGCACCGCAAAACGACAGCGGAGCACGACAGCACAGCACCACACGACAGCACAGCGCCACAGCACACGACACAGGGAAGCAGGGCACCACAGCCAGCACAACAAGGCACCGCAGCGCACAGAACGGAGAAGACAGGGAACGCACAGCACGAGGAAAAGAGCACCACAGCGTGCAGACACCACCACCGGGCAAAAAACAGCACAGCCAACCAACAGCACAACACAGCACAGCACGACAGCCCACAGGAGCGCAAAGCAAGCCCCAACAGCACCGCAACACGACAGCAGAGCACAACAGCAAAGCACCACGCGACAGCACAGCACCAGAGAACACGACACAGGAAAGCAGGGCACCACAGCAAACCGCACCAGCCACAAGGGAAACAGACCACGCGGCCAGACAGGGACAACGACACCGAAACACGCCACCAGCAGAAAACCACGGGCCACCAGACCCAGCACCGCACGACGGCACACCACAGCACCAGACGCCAGCAACAGCAGGCACCACACGAACAGCACAACAAGAGCGCACCAGCACAGCGAAGCACAGCACCGCACAGAGCGGAGAGGACAGGGAACGCACAGCACAGCACCCCGGGACACACACAGCACAAAGCAGAACAGCGAACAACAGCACGCACCACCGCGCCACGACAAAACACACACAGCACGGGGGAACACCGCAAAACACAGCGCCGCAGAGCACAGGGCCCCAGGGCAACGGGCAGCGCCAGAGGGCACGGCGCAACAAGCAGCGGCACCCAACGAGCACAACACAGCACAGGACAGCACAACACCGGAGGACACAACGCGCAGCAGCGCGGCGCAGCACCGCACCCGGGGAGGCACAGCACAACACAGCACACGGCACACAGCACCGAGCGGCAGCCACGAAAACCGCGAGACAAAAGGGGGGGGGGGGGGCAGCAACCACCGGGGAGCAACCACCAGCCAGGCGGAAAGCACGAAAGAGGGACAAGCGCACGGAGAGCCGAGAGGCGGAAGGCCAACAAAGCAAACAACGCAAAGCGCCGAGGCCCAGGGCACCCGGGGCCGGAAACCAGAGAAAGCCGGAGACAACGGGGGCGCACAGGGGAAGAAGGGAAAAAAAAAAAAAAAAAGAACAAAACACCAAAGCACCAAGCAGGAGCAACGAAAACCGGGAGACGCAAAAAGGGAAGGGGGGGGGGGGAGAAACCACCAAAGAGCAGCCAACGGCCAAGCGGGAGACACAAACGAGGCGCACGAAGAGCCAGCAGCGGGAGGCCGAGAAAAACAACCAAAGCACAGCGCCAAGGCAACGAGGAACGGCAAGGACAGCGAGAGAGAGGGGGGCACCCCCAGCCCGGAGGGGGCCAAGCAAAGCAGAAAGACAAGGCGGCCAAAGGAAAAGGTGAGGCGCACCACAACGCGCCCGGGAGGCCGGCCCGCCCGACCCGGCCACAAAGAGCGAGCACACGCACGCCAGCCGCCGTCCGGATGGACGAGTGCGCGCCCAGAGGGTACCCAGCCCCTACCGGCTACGAACAGCCGCCGTCCGGATGGACGTGTGTGCGCCCGGAGGGTACCCAGCCCCTGCCGGCTACGATAGCCGCCGTCCGCATGGACGAGTGAGCGCCCCGCAGCGACGCCCCGCACAGCAACACAACACACCGAGCGGGCACACCGGTGAACAGGAGCCGGGAAGGCCCAGGACACCGCACACGCAACACAACACACCGAGCAGCACACCGGTGAACAGGAGCCGGGAGGCCCAGGACGCCGCACACGCCACACAACGCACCGAGCGGGCACACCGGTGAACAGGAGCCGGGAGGCCCAGGACGCCGCACACACAACACAACACACCGAGCGGGCGCACCGGTGAACAGGAGCCGGGAGGCCCAGGACACCGCACACGCAACACAACACACCGAGCGGGCGCACCGGTGAACAGGAGCCGGGGGGCCCAGGACACCGCACACGCAACACAACACACCGAGCAGCACACCGGTGAACAGGAGCCGGGAGGCCCAGGACGCCGCACACGCCGCACAGCACGCCGAGCAGCACACCGGTGAACAGGAGCCGGGAGGCCCAGGACGCCGCACACGCCACACAACACACCGAGCGGGCACACCGGTGAACAAGAGCCGGGAGGCCCAGGACGCCGCAGACGCAACATAACACACCGAGCGGGCGCACCGGTGAACAGGAGCCGGGAGGCCCAGGACGCCGCACACGCCACACAACACAACGAGCAGCACACCGGTGAACAGGAGCCGGGAGGCCCAGGACGCCGCACACGCCACACAACACACCGAGCGGGCACACCGGTGAACAGGAGCCGGGAGGCCCAGGACGCCGCACACCCCACACAACACACCGAGCAGCACACCGGTGAACAGGAGCCGGGAGGCCCAGGACGCCGCACACGCCGCACAACACACCGAGCAGCACACCGGTGAACAGGAGCCGGGAGGCCCAGGACGCCGCACACGCCACACAACACACCGAGCGGGCACACCGGTGAACAAGAGCCGGGAGGCCCAGGACGCCGCACACGCAACACAACACACAGAGCGGGCGCACCGGTGAACAGGAGCCGGGAGGCCCAGGACGCCGCACACGCCACACAACACACCGAGCACCACACCGGTGAACAGGAGCCGGGAGGCCCAGGACGCCGCACACGCAACACAACACACCGAGCAGCACACCGGTGAACAGGAGCCGGGAGGCCCAGGACGCCGCACACGCCACACAACACACCGAGCGGGCACACCGGTGAACAGGAGCCGGGAGGCCCAGGACGCCGCACACGCAACACAACACACCGAGCAGCACACCGGTGAACAGGAGCCGGGAGGCCCTGGACGCCGCACACGCCACACAACGCACCGAGCGGGCACACCGGTGAACAGGAGCCAGGAGGCCCAGGACGCCGCACACGCAACACAACACACCGAGCGGGCGCACCGGTGAACAGGAGCCGGGAGGCCCAGGACACCGCACACGCAACACAACACACCGAGCGGGCGCACCGGTGAACAGGAGCCGGGGGGCCCAGGACACCGCACACGCAACACAACACACCGAGCAGCACACCGGTGAACAGGAGCCGGGAGGCCCAGGACGCCGCACACGCCGCACAGCACACCGGGCAGCACACCGGTGAACAGGAGCCGGGAGGCCCAGGACGCCGCACACGCCACACAACACACCGAGCGGGCACACCGGTGAACAAGAGCCGGGAGGCCCAGGACGCCGCAGACGCAACACAACACACCGAGCGGGCGCACCGGTGAACAGGAGCCGGGAGGCCCAGGACGCCGCACACGCCACACAACACACCGAGCAGCACACCGGTGAACAGGAGCCGGGAGGCCCAGGACGCCGCACACGCCACACAACACACCGAGCGGGCACACCGGTGAACAGGAGCCGGGAGGCCCAGGACGCCGCACACGCCACACAACACACCGAGCAGCACACCGGTGAACAGGAGCCGGGAGGCCCAGGACGCCGCACACGCCGCACAACACACAGAGCAGCACACCGGTGAACAGGAGCCGGGAGGCCCAGGACGCCGCACACGCCACACAACACACCGAGCGGGCACACCGGTGAACAAGAGCCGGGAGGCCCAGGACGCCGCACACACAACACAACACAGCGAGCGGGCGCACCGGTGAACAGGAGCCGGGAGGCCCAGGACGCCGCACACGCCACACAACACACCGAGCAGCACACCGGTGAACAGGAGCCGGGAGGCCCAGGACGCCGCACACGCCACACAACACACCGAGCGGGCACACCGGTGAACAGGAGCCGGGAGGCCCAGGACGCCGCACACGCAACACAACACACCGAGCAGCACACCGGTGAACAGGAGCCGGGAGGCCCAGGACGCCGCACACGCGACACAACACACCGAGCGGGCACACCGGTGAACAGGAGCCGGGAGGCCCAGGACGCCGCACACGCAACACAACACACCGAGCAGCACACCGGTGAACAGGAGCCGGGAGGCCCAGGACGCCGCACACGCCACACAACGCACCGAGCGGGCACACCGGTGAACAGGAGCCGGGAGGCCCAGGACGCCGCACACGCAACACAACACACCGAGCGGGCGCACCGGTGAACAGGAGCCGGGAGGCCCAGGACACCGCACAAGCAACACAACACACCGAGCGGGCGCAACGGTGAACAGGAGCCGGGGGGCCCAGGACACCGCACACGCAACACAACACACCGAGCAGCACACCGGTGAACAGGAGCCGGGTGGCCCAGGACGCCGCACACGCCGCACAGCACACCGAGCAGCACACCGGTGAACAGGAGCCGGGAGGCCCAGGACGCCGCACACGCCACACAACACACCGAGCGGGCACACCGGTGAACAACAGCCGGGAGGCCCAGGACGCCGCAGACGCAACACAACACACCGAGCGGGCGCACCGGTGAAGAGGAGCCGGGAGGCCCAGGACGCCGCACACGCCACACAACACACCGAGCAGCACACCGGTGAACGGGAGCCGGGAGGCCCAGGACGCCGCACACGCCACACAACACACCGAGCGGGCACACCGGTGAACAGGAGCCGGGAGGCCCAGGACGCCGCACACGCAACACAACACACCGAGCAGCACCCCGGTGAACAGGAGCCGGGAGGCCCAGGACGCCGCACACGCCACACAACACACTGAGCGGGCACACCGGTGAACAGGAGCCGGGAGGCCCAGGACGCCGCACACGCAACACAACACACCGAGCAGCACACCGGTGAACAGGAGCCGGGAGGCCCAGGACGCCGCACACGCCACACAACGCACCGAGCGGGCACACCGGTGAACAGGAGCCGGGAGGCCCAGGACGCCGCACAGGCAACACAACACACCGAGCGGGCGGACCGGTGAACAGGAGCCGGGAGGCCCAGGACACCGCACACGCAACACAACACACCGAGCGGGCGCACCGGTGAACAGGAGCCGGGGGGCCCAGGACACCGCACACGCAACACAACACACCGAGCAGCACACCGGTGAACAGGAGCCGGGAGGCCCAGGACGCCGCACACGCAACACAACACACCGAGCAGCACACCGGTGAACAGGAGCCGGAGGCCCAGGACGCCGCACACGCCACACAACACACCGAGCGGGCACACCGGTGAACAGGAGCCGGGAGGCCCAGGACGCCGCACACGCAACACAACACACCGAGCGGGCGCACCGGTGAACAGGAGCGGGGAGGCCGAGGACGCCGCACACGCCACACAACACACCGAGCGGGCACACCGGTGAACAGGAGCTGGGAGGCCCAGGACGCCGCACACGCCACACAACACACCGAGCGGGCACACCGGTGAACAGGAGCCGGGAGGCCCAGGATGCCGCACACGCAACACAACACACCGAGCAGCACACCGGTGAACAGGAGCCGGGAGGCCAAGGACGCCGCACACGCCACACAACACACCGAGCGGGCACACCGGTGAACAGGAGCCGGGAGGCCCAGGACGCCGCACACGCAACACAACACACCGAGCAGCACACCGGTGAACAGGAGCCGGGAGGCCCAGGACGCCGCGCACGCCACACAACACACCGAGCGGGCACACCGGTGAACAGGAGCTGGGAGGCCCAGGACGCCGCACACGCAACACAACACACCGAGCGGGCGCACCGGTGAACAGGAGCCGGGAGGCCCAGGACACGGCACACGCAACACAACACACCGAGCGGGCGCACCGGTGAACAGGAGCCGGGGGGCCCAGGACACCGCACACGCAACACAACACACCGAGCAGCACACCGGTGAACAGGAGCCGGGAGGCCCAGGACGCCGCACACGCAACACAACACACCCAGCGAGCACACCGGTGAACAGCAGCCGGGAGGCCCAGGACACTGCACACACGTAGGGCGGCCGAGGGACAGGAAAGAACCAACACCCCATGGGTCGGACACACTGGGGCGACCCAGCCGACCCACCGGGCCAGTGGCAGGAGCGGTACTCCAAGGCTGCGGGTCCGAGCCCGGCTAGGCTGCATCGGGGACCATGGCAAACGTCACCCGGAGCCGTGGATGCAACCGGTGACAGGCGAGCCGGTACACAGTCCAGGAGGGGGTCGCTTGCCAAGCGGAGCGGCCCCGCAACTCAAGCCACAAGGGTGAGGCGGTCGTACCGTAGACAAGCGGGAGCAATACCCCTTGTGGTGAGAGATACTCCACACGGCTGGGCAGCCCCCAGAGCTGCCGCCCGAAGGAGGGGGCATGTGGCCCTACTCATGGACACATGTGGGGACACCCTCCCACCTGGGACACATGGACCGGGTGGCCGCGACAATGCCTTCCCAAGCACATGCGGGAGCGGCTCAAGAGGCACCTAACATAGGGCAGTGGGAGGGACAGGACGTCCCCTTGGTAAGACCTTCTTCCTGCACCGTCAAAGGAGGCATCCCGAGCTTCCGAAGATACCTACCTACCTACCTCCGCCACTCATACGTGTGCTGAGACCCTTTCCGGAAGCCTGAATTTGTCAAGCTGTTTCATTTGAGCACAATTGCATTTGAGCTAGGAAGTGATTTGTCCTCATTTCACTCTACCATGCATCTCATCCTTCACTGCATGGCCGTCAAGGCAAGCGTTTGACTAGTGACGTATTCTACTCTCCATTCGGATTGCATTTCATTCATTCGTTCAGAAAGGTCACTCATTCATTGCATTTCACTTTGCAAATCTTACATTTCATACTTATTGCATTACTTCCTTATTGCAAGGGCTTGCCCATAACGCTCAACATGCAATATGGTCCGTAATTGATCTGCCCTTCGTAGTTCTATGAGCACCTTTTGCTCAAAAGACCCCGAGTTTTGGATCGCAGCGACGAAGAAATTCATTCGTATCCACTCAACTTTTGTTGATTAACTGCAAGTTGTGAGGAATGAATCTCTTTTCCAACCCTCGCGATCATTGACCTAGGATATTTGGTCTAAAAAGCTAGTTTATCCTCAAATTTGCTACCGAACCACTACGGGTACGTTCCGCTTCGTTAACTTTCGCTAGATCGCCTGGTACAGCCTCAATTACTGGGTTTGCGAGTGCTCAATTGAGTGTCCGCAGTCTACAACATTACATTCTCTATCCCCCCGACCTGATCATCAGCATGACAAACATACTTGGATTTTTCACACATTCCCTCCCTCATCACACCACACATACAACCCACACACAAACACATACCATGAACCGTTTAATTATTCCATTTGTTCTCTTTGCATATCACACTCTGAGGAATTGCTGTAGTACCACATGCATCAAATTTTTGCCTATGAGCCAATTTCTAAGTCATTTCCTTCGTGTAGATAGTCAGTGTCCGCTTACAGGAGCCGGCATTGGACTCACCCCGCCACGTCTTTGTTGTGTAACACAAGTGAACAGGTTTAAGCTTGGTCACTTAGCCTGTGACTTGGCTAATGCATTCCGCGATGTGTTAGTGAAGAGCCCTACGCCGGTAGCCACCGAGACCAGCGGTGCACTACGGTAGGCTCATTGAAAAGGATTATCGAAAGGTATTGAAAGCCTACAGTAATGGGCTTCTACCCTCGCGCGGGTAGATAAGTACTTTCCCTGCAGTGGGATAGACCCCTTCTCTTGCGGTAGAGATAGATGAGGGAGTTCAGCTCCAAGAGGATAGCCTGAATCCTGCAATTCAGTTGAGCGGAATGCACTCTTCATGTAGGAAGACAGGCCCCCGCACGGATGGCTTTGTACAACCATCTGCTGGGCAAGGGGCTCGCCATAATTGGTCTTCCGGTAAGGTACAGAACACACTTTAACTACAATAGCATTTTCCGGAGATTTACTACTTCCACTTGTTTGAGACAACCTGACAATGATACATTTCGCGTATGAGGCAGTGGCGACCCTCTAGTCGTGTAGGATATCCGTTGGCTCGCACTAGAGCTGAACGGCGTTCCATGAAAGATCCGACCTTTCAACTTTTTTTCACTTATCACTTACCTACTTCATTTCCAACCAACCCCAGGGGACCAACCCACCCCTACCCGTGAACCCAACCCCTACATGCACACGTACAATTCATTGGTTTTGTCATCTTTAGCACTTGCCACAACCCATACATCTTGTTTCTCTGAATTTACATGATGAACACACCTCTACACTTTCACTTCTTCGTGCAAATTATTTGTTTTGGTAATTGAAGTCATTTGGGACATGTCTACACAAATCAGTATTCCCGCTAGCTTCATATCTCATTAGATTCCTGTTGGCTATGTCCTATTGAGGAACATGGTTCATATGCTCTGCGGCCCAGAGCATTTTTCCGTGATGGGATATTGATTCTTTTGTACATGATTGCTAAGCTTGTTAGGTAACTGACGTTTCAGCTTTGTTTTTTGAGATAGCTAGAAAGTATGAGTAAAAGGTTGGTAATGACGGACTATATCTTTCAACGTTTTTTTGGTTGAAGTATTAGTATAAATCCCCATACCCCCAGACGGATCAATCCCCACGGCCGGGATAAGAAAGAGCAGATCCGGGTCAGATGGTGTCTACTCATCGTGACTGCCACCCCCCCACACACTATGAGTTATCCCTACCCGCTAAACTAATCAAGAGTTAGTCATTACTGATGCTGCCTCGCTTTCTCTGTCCATGTAATGCAGGCCACGAAACCCATTGCATCAAATAGGTACCAATGCATCCATTGCATTAGGTAGCCACATGTAACGCGTCCGTTGAGTAAGGTGGTATATCCTCTCTTTGGATGACGAAGACAAGCCTGTCAATAGACAGCTTGGGCAGAGCTTGAATTTCCAGTTTAACCCCACATGTTGCATTTCATTCTCAATTGTGATTGATCTTCCATATAGCTCATTGTAATTTATACGTCTACATCCAGGTGTATTACCCTTACCCTCATTGTTTGCCTGAAGATTTAGGTTATCATTATTCATACTTTGTATGCTAGCTTTTTGCTTAGTGTTTCTCATGTTTCATTTTGAGCCCTACCATACCCAAGAATTAGGAACTTTACCCTCTTAGGTGGAAATACATCTTTACCTCTAGGAAGGGGGTACTAAAACACTACATTAGACACTCGGAACATTCAATATGAGCGTGCCTTATGCCCATACCCCTCCTTATCTTAGATTATCAGCTTGTCATGAACATTCTTAGCGAATGTACATGAAGCTTAGGAAGGGGGTGTAATAAGTCAGGGCATTGGGGCCTGTCAGAAGCTTTCTGGAGGATCTATACTAGACCTCTCCAAGCTTCAAGATCCTAGAACACTAGGATATTTGCTCATATTTGGCTTATATTCCAAGCCTATAGCTTACTGCTAGACTCTACTGCTCTTAGGTACACTACAGAGAGCAGAGATCTAGGATACATTAGTAGCCATACATGAATAATCACATCCCATATGCTTATAATGTGATTTAATCATGTTTCATAGCATTTTAGAAGGTTCTAATGTATTAGAAGCTATTTTGAAGCCGTTTCGAAGCTTCAGATGGCCTGTCGCGACTGTCGCCGTCTTTTGCCGCCGACAGCAATTTACGTAATGTTGACAAGGCCTGTGATAAGATAGACTACTCAGAAAGTTGATAAAATATAGGTTTTATTGCCTTTTTAATGAGAATTTATTGTTATATCAATTTTCTTGTTATTTAGGCATGTGAACCCGTATTACTGGACCAGCCAGTTGGTCCAGCTCAATGTTCGTTCACGACTTCGTCTTCTTGCTGTTGCCTGTGTCCTGTACTTGCCAACAAGATGAATTGGAATGGAGAACATTGGAAACAATTTGATTTTTAAGTGCAAGACAAGGAAAATGGGTTTTCTATATGCACCCAAGCACAAGCATATGACACTGTGGGTGTGGGCTGTAGTTCCGTTGTTCCCTCGGCGGGCCTGGTTAGGAGTCAAGGGTTAGCGGTTTCGGGGTGTGGCTCGGGTATGATTTGTGCTTGGGTCATTCGATCTAGCATACGGCGCCAGTAAGCATGTTCACCAGAGCAACCCCAGTCAGGGGTGCACATAACAACCCTTCCCCCCTCATAAGCGATTTTGGTTAGAACCTTCGCGAGCAGGGAGAAGGGAGGGTTAGCATACGCTAGGCCCATTGCTTTCCAGAAGAAATGGAAAGCATTGTTCAGTTGTTTCGAGCAGTACAATTGCATGATGTGTTGTTGTTGGCTCGCAAACAATTCCACCTGGATCTCATCCAGGTTTACCTGAAGGGCCGCCAGTCCATTTCCAAGAACGTGACGGCCCAACTGGTAGTTTTCAGTACAATAGTTAGTCTTGGAGGCGTAGCGCAGCCCAGACTCTTCTCGTCCTGACAGCTCCAAAGGTACGGGGAATGGCCCACTGCCAACGTCGCAGTGCAAAGAATAGGGGCGCTGGAGGGACAGCATTTTTACCTGGGGGTTTCTTCGTAGGAAGTCGGTGCCAATGACGATGTCAAAGGCGTCGGTGTCCAGCACTCTGCAGTGTTGGGTCACGGTTTCGTCGCCCAGACATATAGTCACATCGACCCCCCCCAAGGAATGGATGGTACGCCCATCCCCTACTCTTATGGCCACGGTCTTAATTTTCTTGAAAGTCTTTAGCAGGCGCCGGGCCACTATGGAAAGTGTTGCACCGGTTCCAAGCACCGCTCGAAAAACCTGATCCCCGATTTTCAAGAGAATCCAGAAAACCAAGTCCTCCTCTTCAGAGCCGCCCCCCTACTCCTCATCAGGGAACTTGACATCCACCCCTGCAGCAATGAGGGACCTGGCCATCCAGGCCAAGCGCCTCTTCTTGGAATTATTCCCCTCAGGGGTAGGGTTATCTCCTTGGGGGCGCTTCTTGGGGTCACCTGCGGCAGGAGCGGGTGTAGCAGCAGGAGTGGGTGTAGCAACGGGCGCTGATGAGCGCCTCTGGGGGTTAGGGGGTCCATTTTTGCCACCCCCCTCGCCACCTCCTTTACCACCTTTATCCCCATTCGGGGGATTTCTGGCGGGCTTTTGGGTCTTCTGGCGTTCTGCCTCCTGACGCTTGAGTTTGTCTCACTCGCGTTTCTTGATGTGGCATTCGTCCTCGTAGTGACGACGTTTGCCACAGTAACCACAGGTGATGGTACACCTGAAGTGGTCCTGATGGGTCACAGGTTTCCCATCTTTGGTATGCTGCTGACGTTTCATCTGCAGCATACAGCCACTCCGGAGATCGCAGTCAGAGGCATGACAAGGCCCCCCCTTGTCATTGACAGGTTTGCAGTAGAACAGAGGGGGTGTACCTGCATCAGGTTTAGCCTGATTCATGGCACGTAGGTTACCCCTCCTCTTACCACCTCCCTGGTTGGCGTTAGTGGGATTTTAGGCCCTTTCCCTTCGCCACGTTCGGGGGTAGGGGTTCCACCTCGACCCAAATGCTTCTTGAGGAATTTCTCCATGTGGGAGTCATTCTCCCTCTCAAGAGCCAGCTCAATCAAGAGGTCCACCAGTTCATGGTACGAGTGGGTCCGACTCTTCCTCTCAGAGGTACAACGGCAATCATCCCACGTACGTTGGGGGATCTTACTCATGAGCCACAGGTGGGGCTCAGTGGCTCCGTAGGAGCCCACGTTCATCCTCGAAAACAGGTACTCCAAGTCGCACACATATTCAGAAATTCGCGTAGCGGATAGAAAATCAGGGAGCATAGGTAGCTCCTCTATCCGTTTGCGCACACTGAGGTCAGTCTGATAGACTGGGAATGTTTTCCCCAACCTCAGGAGTACCTCTGCCCAGGTGGAACAGGTTTTCGCAATCTGTTTCACCTGTTTTTGCAAATGAGCGTTTCAACAGTGAGCATTTGGTGGCCACATCCACATGGGATTGGCCAGTCAGCAAAAGGAACTCAGCAAATTCTTCTGCCCATTCGGGCAGATTCTTGGGGTCGAACTCCGGCAGTTCCAGCTGGATGTTCGCCTGGGCAATAGGTCTGCCCGTCTTCCCAGCACCCGGAGTTAGGCCTGAAGGCGACACGCCGGCAAGAGGTGCCAGGGCTGATAGCCCTCTTTTCTGAATCTCTGTGACAGGCACGTCCTGTAGTTCAGCCATGGGCACTGTCCTGGCACGGGGGTGAAAGGGGCTCGGGCAGGTGATGTTAGGCAACAGCCTTGAAACCCTTGATCTCTTAAGATCTTCGGCCAGGGTACTGAGTCCGGGAGAGAGGGAGGACAACTCTGGCTTGGGTAAGGGTTCTGCAATACCAAGTTTTGCCTTAATGGCCTCTGATAGTGAAGCGGTACCCAGAACCCCATGGCTAGGGTAGGGCATACAACCGGTCTCCGGTCCACTAACCCCATGTACGGAAGGGAAGACGCCCGTTGACGCCCGGTGCGAGCCCGGCGGGAGCGTGTTCCGTGCCGTAAAGCCCCGCATCGGCAACCGATGCGCCGCCAACAGAGATTTATATATCAGAATATCAGGAATCAACAGGGTTTTATTTTCATATTGTTTCCGTCAATTTTTACGCTTCCGTTCTGATATTCACTGTTTTGACAGCTGGCGGTTAGTTCGCGACTTTAGCGTAACCGCCAGTTTAACTGTTATATACAGATATTTTAGCGCAAATCGTGACAAAGACTCTAAAGTCTTCAGGAATTGCATTGATGCATCCGCAATTTTCACATCTTACACTCGCAACCTTAATCCGTATTTTTCAGGATGTCGAAATCGGATTTTCAACCTCGACATCCCCGCACTTGATTTGACCTCTTTCGAGTGGACCTACGTGCTTCCCTATGCACGAATCAACTTTCCTTTTATCTTGCCCTCCATTTGTCTTAGAGATATGGGCAAAACAAAGTTGATTCGTGAGGCCTCTTGTGAGGGTCATATCTCGTGCCGCTTGCGAGGAATGACAATAAAGAAACGTGGGATGTATTCACAATACTCCTGACGTAACTTAGGAAGCTTTATACGCCTTGCGTCTCCACACGTGCGCGCTAGCGTAATGGATCATGGTCAGAAGGGTAGAGTTTGCGTTAGAACTCTTTGGCCATGATATCGCGTGCGTTAAGATAACTTTGAAGTGTAGCGCACGAGTGTTGGTGTGGCATAGGACCTCTTTTTGAGTTCCTATGAGCGATTGACACATAGTTATGCCCTTGGAGGGGCATGACATATCGTGGGGGGAGCTACCTTTTTGGGCAATATGGAGTATGTGCCTTGTGTTGTGTTGCGTGCCCATTTGGCGGGTCCATCGCTCCAAGCCAAACCCGCCAATGGACCTCATATTGCGCAGGCCCCTTCTCCATACTCCCCACAATCAATTGCGAGCCCAACCTTCGTGGAGGAAAGCTTGTGTGGCGATCCCAAAGCGATGCGTTGGGAGCAAGGTGTGTGTTTTGCAATTTTCCATATTTTCATGTGCCCACTTGGGAAGTAGCGCTTGTGACCTTTCAAAGCGCCCCAAGTGGAGCACAAATGTGGAATAGAAGGTCATTGGTGTCAAATCATTGTGTTTAAAAGGATTGGTCGATTACTCAATCCAAGCCGAAGATATTATAATATATTTCTGCGCCTTTCAAGGCAGTCTTGGGTGTTTTTTCGCCAATATTGCTGTTTTTTGCCCGTCATGATGTCAAGTGGTGACCGTGTATCTCAACGTTGCGCTCAATGAACATCATGACCTAAGTATGTCATGAGGGTACATACTTCGGTGCCCAACATATCTTGAACCCGGCGAATAACTCCTCTTGGGCTTGGCGTACCGTGGCCGCCATGTTGGCAATTTGGGACCATCCCAAATCATGGGCTCACTTGGCGACCCTGCCATTCCCGAAACCGGAGGTGTTGGGCGACGCCCAAAAGATATGTTGGACACATATGACTTGATACTAATCCTATGGCACACTCCGGTCCGTGTCGGGCATGTGCCTCATTTGCTCCAACCATGAGTGTGCGCATTTTCGGCCATTTTGAGCAATTTTCCACCTTTTCTACCCGCCCTGCACTATGTTCAGCCCACCCGTGCACGCCGGACGCATGGACCATTGGACCATATATGACATGGGTGTTATGCATATTGGTCCCCATGGCTCACACACGACGTGGGCGAAGCGGAGCAACCTTCGTTAAGGTGCTAGCCCAAAGTGAGTGTGGGCAATTTTGCCATTTTGGCATTTGTGGACCCAATGGAGATCGTCACCACGCCGAGTGGCATGGGGATTTTCGAGAGCCAGGGGCATGGAAGTCTCTGTTGGACTCCTGGTGGATAGCGCATGGAATGGCGAAACTGATCTCCAAGCAGGCGTGGAGATATACTATTGGGAGCACCTCAAATTTTGGCTCATTTCGAGCAGCCAAAATGACCCCTTTTTGGGACCCCAATTTCAACCCCCCGTGTGGTCAATTGACGGTCCCACATGTCTATGCCCACAAGAAGCCCGGGACTAATTTCAAGTTGTACACTCAGATAGAAGTCCTAGGTCCTGCCTCCTATCCTGTTAGCCATTGGCCTTGCCCTGGCCGGGCGAGCCACCCGTGAGAATGATGCCAATTTTGGTGATTTTGGCATCATGACCCCACTTGACGAACCCGTGGTGCCCTGATGCCGAGACCTCAGAGGGAACCAGGTTTGGTGAGGGCTCCAGAGAGTTCATACTCGGAGGGCATAGGGTCAGTTGCCTCGTCCCTACCTCTGGCAGGTCCAGACGAGGGGTCAATTTCGGAGATTTTTGAGCTATTTTCAGTTTGGGCTGAAACAGCCCATTTTCAGCTACCAACTCCTAGGGGATAATGGCGAGGCCATATCTCTGGCTCAGAGATGCGTTGGGACCTGCCGTTGGCCTTGGAGCCACTTGGTTCGCAGGAGCTCGCCTGTGGCTAGGCGGGACACCCCCCCTATTGGCAGGGTTTCAGGGTCCGGACTGAGCAGAGCATGGGTTCTGTTTGAGCCCCCGCCCCCACCAGCCACTGAGAGGGTCGGACCTGGGATTGGGATATGAGTTGGGACTGAGTGTCTCTTGTCCTGTGATGCCCTTACCTCAGTTCAGTCTTAACCCCATGTGTACATATCCTGATGTGTTGATGTACATACTTTTGTTCCCCTGTTTCAGAGTGGCAAGTATCCTGAAACGCTTTGTCACATGACACGAGCGTAATGATGCCCTTGTGAGCGTAGTGCTTTGCCTGCCTGCTCACCTGTGCGTGTCCACCGCAGCGTCCCGTGGCCAGGCCCCCCACGGGAACGCGTCCAAAGCGTTTCACCGCCGCGGGGTTACCCATCCCTCGCGTGCCACTCGGGGCCACCAACCCCGAGCAGCGCGGCGCAGCGGCTCGCAGCTCGCAGCGCGCAGCGCAGTGCAGCGGCTCGCAGCGCCGCCCAGCGACAGCGCCGAGTTCGTCACGGAGCCCGCAGCGCCGTCCAGAGCATCGCCCTGACCGCGCCGCGACCGTGAAGGAGGTGCACAGACCAGGACTCCTGCATCAGCGAGTCCCATCGGCCGACCAGCAAGGCCGCGTCAACCACCTCCACAACCACCGGCTGACCAGCACCAGCCGCACTCCCAGACCAGTGCTGCAGCACCCGCCTCAACAAACACCACCAGGACCAGTTCGTTGAGCGGAACGAGTGCACACCAAGGACCTCAAGACCAACTACGCCCCCGCTGCCATGGTAAACTGGCAAGAAGTGGGTTAGACGTGGCCGCAGCCCCACCCCCATGCAGTGCGCCTACTGCGTGGGTTGGTTTGGGACCAGCACTACCGCCACAGCCACCCCCAGTGCGAAGGCGGCATGCCCGGGAGCTTCGAGCTCCGCACGGACATGAGCCCCAACCGCCTGCAGGCCGTGGAGGACTGGCTGCGGGTGGAAGGGTTTGCCTTCGGCTTCCAGCAGAGGCGCTGGAGGACCTGGACCCGGCCGGACAGGCCCGGCGAAGGGCTGCGCCCTGACGGGATTGAGGAGGACGAGAAGCCCAACGAGTACCCGTCGGGCGCCTCGATCAATGTCTCCATGTGGGACATGATCGAGAAGAACTTCCCGAAACCGGGGAGCGAGCGCAGGCTGCAGGGCAGCAGCAGCGCGTCTCCGGGGAAGGAGAAGCGGTCTGCCGGGGACAGGAAGCGGGACCGGAAGTGGCGAGAGTACCAGGAGTCCCTGGCCGCCGAAGCCGCCCAAGGCGCCAAGGGCGGAACCCCAGCCCCCAGTCCCCAACGGGCGAATGGCGGTCACCACCCCGGCTCCACCACCCTTGGCGACTACTTCCAAGTCGCCAAGCAGACCAAGGCCAAGCCCCGTCCGCTCCTCCTGAGGAAGTCAGGCCCCAGCAGCGACGTGGAGTGGGCCCGGCGCGGGAGGATGCCGGCCGACCAGGCCAGCTGCAGCAGCAGCGTCGCGCCCGATCAAAGGGACGTGGGGCGCGCCTGTGAGCGCGCCTGTGGGGTGCCCTGCAACCTTCGGGTTGCCCGGCAACGGGCCACGCAGCGGAACGCTGCCGTGGAGGGCGCCGCGGGCATCGCCCAGCAGGAGGCTGCGGAGTGGGCGCATGGCATGGCCATCCACGCCACCAGCGTGGCGGCCATTGCGGCCGGACTCACGGCCGCAGCCGCCCGTGAGGCAGCGATTGCCCAGGTCAAGAGTGAGTGGGCGGCAGTCGACGAGGAAGCCCGCCTGACGCAGGAGGCCATTGCCTGCAAGGAGGCCGAGGTGAAGGCGCTGGAAGAGGCGCTGGCCCAAGAGAGGACAAAGAAGGAGGCGGAGGAAAGGGCCCACGCCGAAGCGACGGCCAAGGCCCAGGCGGACGCCGCCAAGAAGGACGCCATCGAGGCCGCGCGACGGAAGGTCGCTGAGGAGAGTGCCAAGACAGAGGCGGAGTTGGCGGCGTTGGAAGCGGAGAAGGCGCGGCTGCAGCAGACCCGGGAAGCCGAGGCGGCTCGTGCCCGGGAGGAGGCAGAAAGGCGAGCTGCCGCAGCCACCGCCGCCGCAATGGAGGAGGCAGAGGCCAAATTCCGCCGCGAGACTCCCCCGGGAGGATCACGAGTGGAGACGCTTCGAAAGCTTTTCGAAGGGGACGCCTCCTCCAAGATGACGCTGGATGAGGCGGACACGGGCAGCAGTGGGAGCAGTGGCCCCACTGCCCATCGACGGAGGAAGGGCAAGGGGAAGACCCCCGAGAGGCCGCGGAGGCCAGCAGGTGGACACCCCCAGGACAGTGACCCCTTCTTCACCGCCAGCGACGGGGACGAACGAGGCCGCCGACATCGCCAAGTGGTGGCTTGGACGGGCGGAGGAGGCGGAGACGTCCCCATGGAGCCGGAAGGTGAGGATGAGGATCTCCCTCCTCCCTACCGGAACTCGGATTTTTCCGAGACCGAGACGCCCAGGTGGGGCGACATGGACGAGGATGACGACATGGACTTCGACATCACGAAGAAGCGCCCATCCTCGGACCCACTGAGGTGACCCGGCGGAGACCCACCGGGACCCCCTGGCGGAGGACCATCAGGACCCCCTGGAAGATGCCCACCAAGTGGACCCCCTGGAGGCGGACCACCGGGCGGCAGTGGACCCCCTGGACCGGGCGGACCCGGCAGAGGCCCTCCTGGAGGACCCCCTGGGGCGCCCGACGAACCACCAGGGAACGGCGACCCGGATACCACCTGGCGGTGGATTGTCTACCTCTGCAGGAGGGTCCAGTTCCGCGAGCGCGAGGTAGACACGGGCAAGGGCGAGATGACTCGCATCGCCAGGGTCGCTGCGCGCGCGCAGAGAGAGCTGGACATCGCCAAGATTGAGAGGGTCAAGAGCGCCAGCGTCGCCACTGCCACCCGGAGGCTGCTGGACATCGCCAGGGGCGAGACCAGGTCGCTGAATAAGGTCATCAGCGGCCTGCAGCAGAGGCTGGACGCGCTGGAAGCCCGTGGGAGCGTCGGCAGCGACCACCCACCCCTGGAGTCTGGCTCGTCGGACGACTGCTGGGGACCCGGACCAGGTCCAGGCAGACCCCACGCCCCCGGCGGAGCCCCCAGGAGTCGCCCCAGCGCCAGTGCCCCCTCTCTCACCGCCCCCTCTCACCACAGCGCGGGCCGCCGCAACGAGCGCGTGCCGCCCGGCAGTGGCAGCGAGGATTGGCGTGATGAATGGCTCAGCGCGGAGTACCGCAACCGCCGTGCTCCACCGCGGACACCGGTACGCCCCAGGCGCCCCGCACCAGCCCAGGAGCCAATGCCAATGGCTGGTGGACGTTATGGTGGACTCAGGGATGAGGTCCCCAGAGGAGACGTGGAGTGGGATGTCGGCGAAGGTGAGGACCTGGACCTGGACCTGGAGGAGTTCGACATCAGCCCGCCGCGTGGTGTACGACGGGAGGCCGCTGAACGCAGCCGCCGGCGCCGTGATGAGGAGGCATACATGGAAGGAGTACGGCGTGAACATCTAGGTTCAGCGTACATGGAGGAACCGCGGCGTAGTCACAGGGATTCCATGGAGGAGATGGACGTGGCGGCCGTGGGAGTCCGTGGGCGAGGCCGATGGGAACCTCGGTCGACCTCGCGGCCGGCGTTCATGGTCTCTAAGGCCGCGGATGCCGCCGTGTGGGAAGACTTGAAGGACATCAACCCCCTCAACCTCGACCGCTTCTTGGAGAAGCTGGACGATTGGGGGGTAACCGTTACTGAGGACATGCATCCCGCTGATGCGGAGAAGTATGTCTTCAGACGGTTCAGGTACCGCCTGCCGGAAGTGCTCCAAGAGCTATACTTCGTGGCGACCAAGGAGGGGAAAATCAAGACCCTCAAGGAAGCGAAGAAGTGGCTCAACGAGCAGGAGCGGGTGGACGCTCCGCAGGTGGCTGCCAAGCGTTGGAAGTCCATCAAGCTACAGCATGTTGGACGGGAGATCCGCCTACGGGACTGGCGTGACTTCCGAGGGCAATACACCCTCTTCCGTCGCAACGTGGAGGATTGGAACGAGGGTGACGAGCAGGCTCGCCTGCTCTCCATGCTGCCGGAAGCATGGATCAAGAGGGTCACCAAGGAGGAAGCCAAGCGGGGCAAGTCCAACCACACGGTCAAGATTATGCTCCCCAAAGGGTATCATACGAACGTGGTGAGTTGAACAAGGAAGAACGTGGCCCGGGATGTCAAACGGCACTCCCTGCGGAACGCTCTGCTCATCACCGTCTCGGGCGATCGCGAGAAGACCGCGATGTGGCGCCTTGACGAGTGTGACGTGAGCGGCCAGACCATCCGTCTGCAGGCCATCCCGGCGCGGATGAGCTGCGACGAGATTCTGGAGTGGGTTGGAGAGGAGGTGCTCAAGGAGTACCGGAACCTCCACCACACCCGCGGGTTGAGGCCCGGCGACCGCGACGTCAACTACGTTGGCGAGGGACCTGGCGGGGAAGCTACCATGGACCCAGCGGGAGCCGACGGCGATGAGACTCTCGTCGATGATGACGACGACGATGAGCCCGCCGAGGTAGCCGTTTGTGCCTTCGTGGCCAACAACCTGAGCGCGGGGAGCAAACCGGGAAACTGGAAGCCCCTGCAGCAGGGTTGGAGGAAAAAGGAGAAGAGGGACCCTCGCCGCATTCGCGACCCTCCGCTGTCCTTTGGGGAGTTCATACGAGCTCACCTTCAGGGCTTTTTTGTGTGTTATGGGAGGAAGAAAGGCTTCAACCATGACCACCGAACATGCCCCATCCACCAAGCCGACACGGAGGCCTACAAGAGGGCGCACGGGTCGAAGAAGCGTGCGCCCGCGGGTATCCGGGAAGCCAAAGTGGAGGTGGACAAGGATGAGCTCTCCAAGCTGATGTCGCAGGGGACCGAGTTGGCAAAGGAGATTCAGGAGATCAAGAGGAACTGGGTCCCCAGGTCGGACAACAAGAACAAGGAGAACAACCAGAATGACCAAAACAGGGAGAAGGACAAGAAGACTAGAAGGGGAAGGAAGAAGGGCGTCAACGAGGTTGATGCAGAGGAGAACACCCCTACTTCCACAACCGACGCCCCCTAGCGGAGCCCCTGCAGCCAAGGGCCCCAGCTAGGGCGGTCGCAGGATGGTGACGTGGGAAGCGCCGAACCATCCCAGTCGGGAGTCGATAAGCACAAAGGGTAGCGGAGGCGGGGTGAGGGCAAGTGAAGGCACGAACCCTTGCACCCGTCCGTCCTTCGCGGCCAAGAACGTGTTTGATGTACTACAAGATCTATCCGAGAGTATCGGAGGATCACCCGGACCGCAGCTGGATGCTGCAGATGGGCAGCCTGAGCCCATTGTCCACGACCTGCACCAGTCGCTGGTTGAGCTTCTGGAACGGCCAGAGATCCTGAGCTTGCACGCCGTGCGCCGAGTAGGGCGTGAGCGGCAGTTGCATCTTAAGGTCCGTGCCTTATCTGGGGAAGTGGAGAAGGTCTTCGACGTGTTGGTCGACACGGCGCTCAGGTCAGCTTGGTCAAGGCTGGCCTACTTCCGCCAGAGTGTTTGACTGACAGTCGGAAACCTGTCAGGCTGAAGGTGGCGAACGGCCAGTACATGGTGGGAGGCACGAAGGAAGCGGCCATGGGGCTGCAGTTCGTGAACCATCGTGAGCTGAGCCGCCCAGACCTCGGCAAGGAAATCCCCCTGCATGGTCGCTTCTACGAGGCCGAGATGGACTGGGACATGATCGTTGGGTACGACTTCATGATGGAGACGGACTCCGGCGTCCTCCCGGCCCAGGCCTCCCTGACCCTGTACCAGGACGACCAGCTCTCTTGGCTTTCGTCACCTGAGCACCATGTGGAATGCCAATGGATCCACCCGGAACGCAATCAGCTCGAAGTGGCCGCGCTGGACACTGAGCCAACTGGTCCTGCAAACCAGGAGTACGGCGTAATGCCGGAAGTGGCGAGCCGAGTTGTCGCGGACCTGGGAGCTTCGGATCTGGCCCTGGATGCGTTCTCTTCAGGAACCTCCGCCCATTATCGGGTGTGTGAGAAGTACTGGAGCGCCCAGGACTCCGCGTGGAAGAAGCACTGGGGTCCGCATCAGGGATTGATGTGGATCCATTGCCCCCGTTGTGACATTCCAAGAGCGATAGCGAAGATTCGCAAGGACCGCTCCAAAGCAGTGCTGGTTGTTCCTATGGGATGCACCGAGGAAGAAAGTACCCGACATTGGGTGATCTCATTGACCAACATGACCTTAAACAAGGTCGTCCTACCGGCTGGAGAGAGTGTCTATCAGGACGCTAAGGGACAGCCCATGCCACCCCAGAGATGGCCAACAGAATTCCACTATGTGGATGGGGGCCTTGATCAGGCCGACGCCACGGACTTCGTGTGTGTCAACCGCATCATAGCAGAGCCATGGCGGCAATGCTTCGCGGTTCCCCCTGTTGACATAGGAGAATCGGAAGACCCCCTCACAGAAGAGGAGTTGGATCTGGTTCAGGGGTATATGGATCAGCCCTTTCACGACTGGGGAAACCAGCGTGAGGGCAAAGGCCAGGACAAAGCCTGGTCGGAAGTGGACTCAATCGTCTCCGGTTCCTATGACGGGAATACCTTAGTACAGAGGGTGCTGGATCACATGTCCAGCCAGGACGAGCCGCCTGGCGGTAACCCACCCACCTACGGCGATCTATTCCGAGGCAAGACCAGAGATGGCCCTTTGGGCCACCTGGGAAGACCGCCTGAGCCAAAGACGAGCGGGGTCGCTACCCCTCAAGTAAGCTCAGTGGTCCAGGTGCCCGGAAAAGCCAAGGCGGAGTCGGATGATTGCCCCAAGATCCAGGCGTTGGAGCCAGGCTGACGCAGAAGTATGGGGACACCTTCTTCAGCGGAAAGCCTGTGTTTCCCCCACCGCTGCGTGGACCATATGGCGAGGCCAAGATACGACTGAAGCAGGACCCCCGTGTGTATCGTCACCGAGAGTTTGCCCTGAGGGGCGAGAGGAAGGAGGCCATGGAGAAGATCCTCCGTGACTTCATCCAGAGAGGCTGGCTTGAGCCGTGCCACTCCGAGTGGGCCTCTCCGTGCTTTGTCGTCCCCAAGAAGGTGGCCGGTGAGTGGCGGCTCGTGGTCGACTACCGCGGCCTAAACGCCCAAACGCAGCACGACAGCTATACGCTGCCCCTCATTGAGGACATGCTGCAAAAACAACACAGGCGGAGGATCTTCACGGTGATCGACCTGAAACATGGTTATCATCAGATGCCTCTCGCCGAGGAGTCCCGTGCCTGCACAGCCATGAGCACCCCACTTGGACCTCTCCAGTGGAAGGTGATGCCCATGGGCGTTACCAACGGCAATGCGGCTTTTCAGCGGATACTGGAGAACCTGCTTGAGCCGGTGCGTGACTGTGCGGACCCCTTCGTGGACGACGTGATCATCGCGTCCGGGGACCCCAGTATGAGCTACGAGGAGCTCCTGGAGGCACATGAGAGGGACGTCACTCGAGTGCTCAACCTTCTGGTTCGGCACAAACTCACAGGCAGCAGTGACAAGGCCACCATTGCGGTAAGCGAGGTGGTCTTCGCTGGCCACGTAGTCGGGAGCAGGCAGCGAAAGCCCATACCTGGCCAGGTGGCTGCGATCGAGCACTGGGAAAAGCCCAAAACAGTCTCTGAGCTACGGGCGTATCTGGGGTTCTGCAACTACTACTCGGGGTATATCAAGATGTATGCCGAGTATGCAGCCCCCATGACGACCATGCTCAAGGGCAACCGAGAGGAGACCAAGAAGGGGTCCAATAAGGCTCTGGTCTGGGATGCTGATTCCGACCGTGCCTTTGAGGGGATGAAGCAGGCGCTGCTATCTGCAGTGGGTCTGCACCTCGTGGATCCCGACCGAGGGTTCGTCCTGCGCACCGACGCTTCCGACTACGCCGTAGGCGCTGTGTTGGAGCAAGTGCTTGACGATGGGAGGCATGTGCCCGTGGCCTTCTGGAGCCGAGTCCTGGCGGAAGGCCAGAGACGGACGTACACGCCCCGAGAAAAGGAGGCGTATGCCATCATCATGGCTCTCAGGAAATGGGCTGGGTACATAGCCCTCCATCCCGTCAACGTCTGCACCGACCATCAGAGTCTGCAGTCGTGGCACAAGGAGCACGTGGACACCCCCTCTGCTCCCGCCTCCCGACGGGCAAGATGGCATGAGACCCTGGCCAAGTTCGATCTCACGATTGTGTATATTCCTGGAAAGGATAACACCGTGGCGGACTGCCTCAGCAGGTGGGCCTCCCCCGCCAGCAAGGCCATGACGGACATCTCTGCCCATGGCGATGAGGCTGAGACCGCTGAAGCCAAGAGGATCATTGAAATGGAGCGCCTGATGGAGGAGGAGGGTGTGAAATGCTTCGTCGTCATGGCTGCGGATGCCCCCCCCCGGAACGAGGATGGGCAGAGCGGTCAGAGTACTCGCCCCTGAGGGAGCTGAGTCCGACAAGCACCTCTTCCCGGAGTCTTGCCTCCAGGACGACTGGACCGACGATTACGCCAAGTCTGAGGCCTTTGCGGCCGAGTATAGGGCTGTGACCGACCCTGATGACGGGCAGAAGTGGCCAAAGGGGCTGACTGAGGAAGATGGCAAGCTCTACCGGAATGGTAAGCTGCTAGTACCGGAGTCCCGGGTGCTCGAGCTTTGTGAAGCTTGGCACCACCACATGCTGCACTCAGGGGTCAAGAAGCAAGCCCTTGACATGCAGCGCCGGTTCGAGATCGACCACATCGTTCTCTACACGGCCATCAAGAAGGTCAGGAAGGGTTGCTCGGTCTGCCAGGCCTGCAATCCCGATAACCAGAACGTCAAGGGGGAAGCCCAATGGACCCCGGTTCCTGACCAGCCCATGGAGAGCGTGGCCATGGACGTCTTCTCCATGCCCGAAGTGCACATCGGCAAGGAGACCTTTGACTGTGTGGTTCTTCGGGTGGATCGCCACAGTGGCTACGTAGTAGCCGTTCCGGCACGCAAAAAGGGGTTGCTTGCCAAGGAAGTGGCAGTCATAATGATTCGTCATTGGCTGACCGTCTTTGACATCCCCCGCACCATTTGCAGTGACCGAGGGCCCCAGTTTACTGGTGGCTGGTTCAAGGCCATGTGTTCCCTCATGGGAATACGTCACGCCAAGAGCGTCGCCTATCTCAGCCGGTCTAACGGCCGAGCTGAAGTGGCTCGACGGCAGCTGTTCGAGAAGCTGCGCAAGATTCACATCACCAATCCACGTCGGAACTGGTTTGAGGAGATGTGGCCCGCTCTGAAGGCCCATCATGACACCCCCACACCGGGTGGTTTGTCACCTCACCAGATTCTGTTCAGCAGGGACCCCCTCGGTCGGGGACTTCCCTTGTCTGGTGATTGCATGGCTATGGATGCCAAGGAATTCTTCGCGCGGCAAGAGCAAACGGCGCGGGACATCCGCCAGCAGCCCGAGAAGGAGCATGCTGAGCGTCAGAAGTCCGCCCCGAGCTCGACAGCGCAGAAGTTCAGGGTGGGAGACCCGGTGTGGGTGATCAGACCCCGCCCTATGGGCACCCACCGCACCAAAACCTGGTTCACACCTGGAGAGGTGGTTCGCAGGATTGGTGAGGACACCTACCGCATCAAGGTAGGTCACAGACAGTTCCGGGAGCGCCACGAGAGTCAACTCCGTGTGCGGGAACCCGACCTCCGTGGCCAGCATGTGTCCCTGAGCTACGCCGCACATGAGGCCGATTCGGACGACGACTATGCTGAGCAGGACGACTATACAGTCGAGAAGATCCTTGCTCAGCGTCCGGATACCTCAGCACCCGGAGGCCTGGAGTTCAAGGTTCGTTGGCGAGGATATGGGCCGTCCCACGATACCTGGGAACCCGTCTCCTCGTTCGTGCCGCGGGTTAATGCTCCCTTCATGGAGTACATCCGCAAGCACAAGACCAAGATCCATGTCTCGGACTTGGCAGCACTCACCCGGGCGATTGCAGCCAGGGGTGCCTGATCAGCGCCCTGAGCTCTCCCCTGATGCATTTTGAGCGCCTGGGAGGTCGACGGATCGTCCCTTACTTGCTTGCTCTCTTCCATCTTTCGGTGACCTGCCATCAGAGTGGCCATATACCCCCCCCTGCTGAATCCAGAGGAGGATGGCCCCTCTCTTCTTCGATTCGTCACCCCCCCCCCCTGCTGAATCCTTGGGAAACCAGGTAGGGCGACTGACTTTCATATTTCTGAGCTCTTGGGGCCTTGAAGCCCATACGGCGTTGCGCAACGGATGCCGCTGTCATCGGCATTGCGATGTTTTTTGGTTTGTGGTCTGGTTCCATGGGACTTGCGGAATCCAGACCAGTCGACGTGTGTCTCGAGACTATATATGGCCTGAACTCAGGCGTTTTCCTGTCCCCCCTCCTGCATATGCCTTATCCTGACCGGGACGTGGTTTGGCGCTCTGTCCAGAGTGTGTTTACACGCCTATTACCCCATCGATTGCTTGTTTTTCTGCCCCCCAGGATATGTGCATCTATATGTCACCCCATCACCGAAAGGTGGACTGTTTTCCCCCTGATGGGATGCGAATCGACTACGAAGGCGCCCTGAGTCGCCGTTTACATGTTCTCACATAGGGTCCAGCTTGAAGCAGTACCTAAGTACAGATTCTTCTGTTTGAGTGCCCGTGATACCGTGTGCCCTATTCGCTGTGATGTGGAGATTTTGATGGCGCCAGGCGGGAAGCCCAGTTGCCTGACTACACTCCCAGCGGTCCGCCACTGTCCGTCCCGGTTGAGCCTGCCGACTCGCAGACGCACTTGCAGTCGGATGGGGAAGGTTTGCCTGGGAAACTGGTGGTTTGAGGAGTCGACGCCTCCGCCCACACTGCATGAGGACTCCCTCATGTATGGCCTTCGTGGTAATAGGGCGAGGGAAAAGACGGCCTTGACGCCCGATCCCTTAAGGAGGAGCTCGTTGGGCTGTACCACTCTGGACTCGCGTCGTGGATATGGACATGGTGCGCCCGAGGAAGGACCCGTGGGGACTCTCCCCCAGCCGGCGGGACTTGGGAAGCTTGGGGTAGCCTGATGGGTCTTTGTGGTCGCTCTCGACCTGTGGGACCACCTCGGTCGTTGTGTGACGCCTATGTTGGCCGTGTATGCCACTGCCAATGTGGTAGTGACCGTAGCAGCCGGCACCCGGTGCGCCTGGTATGGGTTAACGGGTCCTTTGGATGCCGAACAATCGCCGCCAGGACCCGGGATTTGATACTTGATACTATACTTGCAGTTACTAACAGCTACAGCGGCGTACCTGTCTTACTGTCGGATTTGGGCAGCCTAACCTGCGAATCAGCCTGAAGTGAGGATGTGACACCACCCCCCCGCTTCAGGAAATGGTCCTGGGTACCCGCTGCCATGCGTGGGTGTTATCGAGCCCCCCCCAAGGGGTTTGCTCTAAGGAGGGGGGTGAAGCGGTACCGGGAACCCCATGGCTAGGGTAGGGCATACAACCGGTCTCCGGTCCACTAACCCCATGTACGGAAGGGAAGACGCCCGTTGACGCCAGGTGCGAGCCCGGCGGGAGCGTATTCCGTGCCGTAAAGCCCCGCATCGGCAACCGATGCGCCGCCAGCGGAGATTTATATATCAGAATATCAGGAATCAACAGGGTTTTATTTTCATATTGTTTCCGTCAATTTTTACGCTTCCGTTCTGATATTCACTGTTTTGACAGCTGGCGGTTAGTTCGCGACTTTAGCGTAACCGCCAGTTTAACTGTTATATACAGATATTTTAGCGCAAATTGTGACGAAGACTCTGAAGTCTTCAGGAATTGGATTGATGCATCCGCAATTTTCACATCTTACACTCGCAAACTTAATCCGAATTTTTCAGGATGTCGAAATCGGATTTTCGACTTCGACATCCCCGCACTTGATTTGACCTCTTTCGAGTGGACCTACGTGCTTCCCTATGCACGAATCGACTTTCTTATATCTTGCCCTCCATTTGTCTTAGAGATTTGGGCAAAACAAAGTTGATTCGTGAGGCCACTTGTGAGGGTCATATCTCGTGCCGCTTGCGAGGAATGACAATAAGAAAACGTGGGATGTATTCACAATACTCCCGACGTAATTTGGGAAGCTTTATACGCCTTGCGTCTCCACACGTGCGCGCTAGCGTAATGGATCATGGTCAAGAGGGTAGAGTTTGCGTTATAACTCTTTGGCCATGATATCGCGTGCGTTAAGATAACTTTGAAGTGTAGCGCGCGAGTGTTGGTGTTGCATAGGAACTCTCTTTGAGTTCCTATGAGCGATTGACACATAGTTATGCCCTTGGGGGGGCATGACATATCGTGGGGGGAGCTACCTTTTTGGGCAATATGGAGTATGTGCCTTGTGTTGTGTTGCGTGCCCATTTGGCGGGTCCATCGCTCCAAGCCAAACCCGCCAATGGACCTCATATTGCGCAAGCCCCTTCTCCATACTCCCCGCTATCAATTGCGAGCCCAACCTTCGTGGAGGAAAGCTTGTGTGGCAATCCCAAAGCGATGCGTTGGGAGCAAGGTGTGTGTTTTGCAATTTTCCATATTTTCATGTGCCCACTTAGGAAGTAGCGCTCGTGACCTTTCAAAGCGCCCCAAGTGGAGCACATATGTACATAGGTACCTACCCTACCAGGACCGGCCCCTGCTGTGCCCCTTCCGCCTGTAACCCCTGCCGATTTGCTCCTGATCAACGATTGCATTTATCAAAATCCAGGGTCCAAATCCAAAAATATAGAAAATAAAATACAATCCTCCTTCAACCCTGAACAGCAACCAGATCCCACAAATCAAGCAATGATCCAATCCACACTGCGGGCTTCCGTTCAGCACACCGGTCGTCCCACGGTGGCGGGCATGTATAAGAATTGCACCAAAGAAATTGGCATATGAACACAAATAAAGCAAAGTTGGGGAAAGAGGTAAACATACACATTCACAGCCATAAACCCCTCATTCCCTGGACTCAAGACCTTCCCTTGACTCACCAACATATTGCCCTGAACCAGGTCAAATGAGATGGCTGAGTGCCATGTGTCACAAGTCACTACACAAACCCCAAAAATGTGTTCACTCCCAAGCCTCTAAATCCTAGCCCAATAGGGGAGGTGGCGTGTCATGGCCTAGAGTGGCACTCAGGACCATGCCCTACCCTGACATAACCTTGGTTGGACTTGGAGTTGATTGGGTATGGAGAACTGCCCCATGATGTTGACCTTACAACATGGCAAAATCAGGCAAATCACACCATTATGCCCAAAAGTCAATTATATACTCAAAAATGCATACGGCAAATATCCACATGCTCCATGCATGTGTCAAACCGGAAAGTAATATACAAGGGTGATATAGACCAAAGGTCCATGCCCAAGAATATTCCATCATTGGCTCCGAAACCTCTCCGGTTATGTACATGGCATACTTCACAAGTCAGCTCATGAGTTTGAGACCTAATTTTGTGAGGCCTCGTGTGCCAAGCCAAAATGACCACGTGATCCGGCATATGGTGAGGTGCAACACCAAAGCATATGCCAACATATGAGCAACATACCATAGTTCACGGATCTCTAGGCACTTTACTGTTAGCCGACCAGTTGAGCACATAAAACACAAAAATGAGCATAAAATGAGGTCAAAAACATGCAAATAATTCAAAATACAAAGTTGTCATGATAGTATATCTCTATGCTCACCCATGATATCCGCTCATGGTTCAATGCACAAATGATTGGAACCATTTGCGAACAGTTCCCCAACATGGATCCCCAATCGGGCGCATGGAGATACCTTCGCCACTGGTATCTACATGCCCCATGAAAATGGGAGTGCACTCATGGATCTCTTTGCCAAACATACCGTGAGCAATACATACGCGGTAGCCTTAGTCTAGCGCTTTGAATTCCACAGTTGAGACATGGGCAAAGCCCTTGTCACGTGTGGCTCCCCATCTCTTTGGCCACACGAAGATATATAACATGGGCGTGAGCATATCGAAGCACATAGCATGCATATAACACAACCCTCAAAAAGTGGCTCCCACCATGGTATGCCATGCCCCTCCATGGACATAACTTCACGTTAAAAATACGTGGGAACCCAAAGAAAATTACTTATGCAACCCCAACACTCATGCGGTACACTCGAAAGTCGCAATAAAATTTTCGGTTGCACGGTCCAAGAGTTATATATCCCTTTCTACCCTCCTGACCCTTATCCGTTGCTATACCGGGCATGTGTACCTAACAAAGGCGTTTGATGCTTTCTAAATTCACTTGAGACCAAGGTGCTTGCAACGCAACCTTTCTTTTTCTCTTTCCTCACACTCGCGCGTAGATATGGCCCTTCAAAGTGGTCCCACGATTCAGTTTTGTTTCCCTTATATCTCCCAGTCAAATGGGTGGCAAGTATAAGGAAAACCTGATTCGGGCATAGGGAAAGGAGTATGACCACTCGAAGAAGACCAAATCAAGTGCGGCGATGTCGAAGTCGAAAATCCGATTTCGACATCGCGACAGATTCAGAATAGAATTTCGAGTGCATATTTAGAAAATTGCGGAAGCAACGAACCCTTTACTGATGAAATCTGACCCTTCATCGGAGCTTCCGCCAAAATATCTGGAAATAACAGTTAACCAATCGGTTACCGCAAAATCGCGAGCCAACTGACAGTCGCCGATACATTGACCATCAGAACGAAAGGCGGAAAATTACGGAAACATTATGATAAAAAAACCCTGTTGATTTCTCGGTACTGAATATGGCCGCTCATAGCCGGAATGGCCAAACCTATCACACTATCACATCAGGTTAGGTCAGGTGGATGGGAGAGTATGATATCAGCCAATGGCGGCTTGCCGGCACATAGATACACACCCCAAGTGACCCCAAGATGGCCACGGGGGTCCGAACAGGCTTCACCCCCCTTCTCAGAGCGTTGTCACCGCTCGGAAGTCATTGAAGAGAGGACGGGAGGACCCCAATGAGCTCCAACCCCCCCCTCCATGTCCCAAGGACACATGGAGGCCCCACACACGTCGTAGGCGTCCCCCATGCCCCAAGGGAGGGGTGAGGACACTGATAATTGGTGCCCTACGCCATATCCGGTCTCCTCTTGATCTACAACATGGACCAAGGGGATCAAAGATAGAGAAACGTCGTCGGTCGACCTAAATAAGTATACCACAATGAAATATATATGTGGAGTTCGAGTGAAGGGGGTATATGGCCAATCAAGGCCAATAACTCCCCGGATGAACGCCCTCACCCGTCTCCTCAATCACAGAAACAAACAAAATGCCAGTCCGAATCCATTACGGTGCTACTGCAGCCACCAAATGGACCAATACGTCCTTGACATCCAAGGAAATATTCTTTTTCTTCAGGTAGTGCATCCAGACCGTGGTGTACCTCGGCACAAAACTGCTCGGAGGCTCCCACGAATCCCTGGACGCGGCGAATCGCTTCCAACTAACCTTGTAAAGCCTCCCCCCAGGCGTCCCCGGGTCCGGCTAGTCCGCCAGGATTCTCTCGGCGGTGAAGTCGTGGTCCTCACCCTCGTCGTCTGAGTCCACATCGCCGGCCGTGAACTCGAAGGTGACGGGACGTCCGCTGGGGTCCGGTGTTCGGGGACGAAGCTGGGTGTGGTTGCGGTCCAGGATCTTGTTATCCCCCACACGAACCGCATACACATCCTGCCCGACCTTCCGCATGATCACCCCCGGCACATACCAAGATGCCTGCCGATGCCTTGACAGGACATCCTTGTGGTGCCGCTCCACCCACACGGTGTCTTGGAGAGCATACTTCTGGACCTTTCCCTGCTTGAACTACTTGGCCCTCTTGTCCTGCTCGTCCTGAAGTGCCTTGCACACCTTGGCCGCCGTGTCGTCCGCCTCAGCCATCATAGCGTTCGCATCCCGGGCCACTTTGCCATGGTTCAACCACGGGAGAGTGCGTGAGACTCGATCCCGTAGGAACAGGATACGATGGGGCGACAGTCCAGTGGGTCCCGGAAGGTCGTGATACGCTTGGAGTACTCTCCACAGCGAATTATACCAGTTCCAGCCCGGTTCGTCGATGTGCGGCTGGCGGAACTTCTCGAACATCTGCCGCCCGGCCACCTCAGCCCGGCCATTCGACCGGCTGTGGTATGCCACGGTCTTGGCGTGCCGAATCCGCATGTGCTTGCACATCGTCTTGAACCACGCCCCCACGAATTGACTGCCCCGATCGCTGCAGATGACAGCCGGGACATCAAAAATCGTCAGCCAATGCCTGATCATGGCATTAGCGTCGGTCTTGGCCTGCAGCCCCATTCCATGCTTGTCCTTCTTGTCCTTCTTCTTGGACTTCTTGCCCGGCACTGCCACGATATACCCACTGTGCCTGTCCACCGCCAGGATGACACAGTCGTAGGTCTCTCCGTCCACGGTGACCTCAGGCATGGCGAACACATCCATGGCTACGGACCGCATAGGGGCTTCCGGTATAGCCGTGTACACCGGATTGCCAGCTGTGGAGTGGTTGGGGCTCTTCGTGGTGCGACAGACGGCACAGTCGCTGCAGTACCTATCCAGGATGGCGTAGTACCCCGGAGGGAACTTGAAACGCCACTCCAGATCCTGCTGCATCTTGTCTCGGCCAGGGTGCATGAGCTGGGCGTTGTGCCAATGGTCAATGAGCTCCTCCACTCGGTTCTCGGGCACCAGCAGCTTGTCCTTGAGGAACAACTTGTCCCCATCCTCGGTCAAGCCCTCCGGCCATTCGTCGTCCGACGGGGCGCTCACGGCGTTCCAGTACTTGCCCCAGTGCTCGGATGCCGCAGAGTCATCCGACCAGTCCTCTGTGAGCACCGACTTGACTAGCTCTACAGGGGCCACCATCGGTTGCTCGAGGGTTTCCTCTCGAATAGCTTGGACGCGGGCGCCCCGGAACTTGGCCAGGTCTGTACGGTTTGCCATCACCACAAAACACTTGACCCCCTCTTGCTCCATGGCCTTCTCCATCTCGATGATGCGCTTGGCCTCCTCGGTCTCCTCGGCGTCGCCATGGCTGGATATGTCAATCCACGCCTTGCCCGCGGGGTAGGCCCAGCGACTGAGGCAATATTGCCACAGTGATGCCACAGATCTGCCACAGTGTTGTCCTTCCCCGGGACGTATACGACGCTGAGGTCGAACTTGACGAACATCTCGTGCCATCGGGCCCTCCTAGCCGCTGGTCCTGAGGGGGTGTCGACATGCTCCTTGTGCCAGCTCTGTAGGGACTGGTGGTCCGTGCAAACCACCACCGGCTGCAGTCCGATGTGGCCAGACCACTTCCTGAGCGCACATACAATGGCGTATGTCTCCTTTTCCCTCGCGCCCCATGTTTGGCGTTGGCCCTCGGCCAGGATCCTGCTCCAATACGCCACGGGAACATGAGTCCCGTCGTCCCGGACTTGCTCGAGGACTGCCCCCACGGCATAGTCCGAGGCGTCTGTCCGTAGCACGAATCCCTTGTCCGGGTCCACCAGGAACAGCCCCAACTGCCCCAGGAGTCGTTCCTTCAGGCTGTTGAACGCATGCTCAGCCTCAGGGGTCCAGGCAAACTTCTTCTTGCTCCCCTTCCGGCCAACGAACTTGCCCACTTGCAGCATCTTGTGCAGCGGCCCCAACAGTTCTGCATACATTCGGACATAGCCCGAATAGTAGTTGCAGAACCCCATGAAGGATCGGAGTTCGCTTATGGTCTGAGCTTTTCCCAGTGGTGCAGGGACGCCAGCTTCCCAGGCATGGGACGGCGTTGCCCGTGACCAACCACGTGACCCGCGAACTCCACTTCCTTCACGATAAGTGAGGCTTTGGTGGGCTTGCACACCATGTTGTTATCGTCCAACTCGCTGAGCACTCGGCGCAGATCCTTCTCATGCGCGTCGATGAGCTCGTCCTCAGTCATGTTCTCCGTGCCGGACCCGATGATGATGTCATCCACGAAGGGATCGGCACAGTCCTGGACAGGACCGAGTAGGTCCTCCATCATGCGCTGGAAGGCGGCGTTGCCATTCTTGGCGCCCATAGGCACCACTTTCCACTGCATGGGCCCCAGCGGCGTCGACATCGCTGTGCAGGGCCTGGAGTCCGGGTGTAGCGGCATCTGGTGATAACCGTGTTTCAGGTCCAACACCGTGAAGATCCGCTTTTTCTGTTGTTTTTGGAGGATGGAGTCGATCAGGGGAAGCGAGTACGAGTCGTGCTCGGTCTGCTCGTTCAAACCCCTGTAATCCACCACCAACCTCCACTCGCCCTTCTCCTTCTTGGGCACGATGAAGGCTGGGCTGGCCCACTCACTGTCGGAGGGTTCGATCCATCCCCGCTCAATGAATTCGGCCAACAGCTTCTTCATGGCCTCGGCCCGATCGCCCTGAAGTTGGTACTCCCGATGACGATAGATCTTGGGGTTCGGCTTCAGCTTGATCTTCGCTGTGCCAAACCTCCCACGATCTGGAGGGTTCTTGTTGGCGACGCCACTGAATAGCCGCGGATAGGCTTTGATCAGCCTCTCCCTCAGCTCGGCGACCTTCGGGTTCTCCTGGGCCTCTTCAGCCGCTTGCTTCGGTATCGATACAACCGACCGCACTGCGGTGTAGGCCTCTTCCGGGTCCGAATCCGACTCCTCCTCGTCCGATATACCGTCTTCATCGTCGTGGGGCATGCTTCCCACCGATAATCCCCGAAAATTTGCGGCCTCGGTCTGGGGCTCGTCGCTACCGGTTCCCACTCTTGAAAAACCGCACGTTGGTGGGTCCGACCCAACCAGACCATCGTATTGGTCCGCGATGTGATCCATGACCCTCGCCACGAACTCATCCTTCACGTACTTGCCGGTGACCAACATCTTGTCGTCCCACTAATGCGGAGATGTGACCATGGCCCGCCTCTTCTTGGCTGCCACACGGTCGTGCATCCCCATCCGCATGTAGTTGACGACATCGTCGATCTCGGCGTGGGACAGGACGTCAATGCCATCAATTGGCTGATCCGTCCCCTCCTTGGGCTCAAACATGACCTTCATGGGCACCGCCTCCACCCTACGGATGAATGCTTCATCACCCGTGGGCTGGGCATGCGCCCCATCCACCAGGAAAGCCTTGGTACCCCACGCTTGACCCGGGCAGGGCATTGATACACCCTTGGCGTCCATGAACAACTCCTCCTCTGGCCCGAATGACATCTCGTTCAGGGTGATGGAGTCCAGCGTCGACTTGAGACCCTCCAGCGGACATGGGGTGGATCCTATGCCTGTTATGACCAGTATCCCCTTCGCCCTATCCGCGATGATCTTCTCCACCGTACGTCTCGTATTGTCCAGGGAGCCATGCCAATACATGGGTCCCCACTCCTTCAAACCCCAATGCCGGTGCCAGGCTGAGTCCCCTCGATGCCAGTGAAGCCTACACTTCCTCTGTCACCGCCCTTCGTGAAAGGCCCGCTACGGGGCTGACTGAGCGCATCAGCGAGTGGAACGCGGCACCGGAGGACGCCGGCGCCGCTACGCCAACGCCGGGACCAAGCCGCATCGAAGAGATGTCCGAGACCAGCGTCCCGCTGCTTGCTCCACTAGGAGGCGAGGCGACCACCCTCCTACCCCCCGACCACGGTGCCCCCACCCCCGCCTCGGATATTCAAATCGACCCCCGCCTCCCCGCTGGTTTTTATTACGTCCGCGACGTATTCTCCGAAAGCCAAGAGGAAACGGTAAAAAAGATTCTCCACGGCAACACGTGGGAGAAGTACCACGGGCGCTCAGTCCAACACTTCGGCCACGCATACCTCGGCCCGAGCAAAGTCGCCGCCACGTCCCCCATCCCGGAAGAGTTTTCCTCCATCCTCCAAACCTACAATGCCGCGCTGGAGCGGCTAGGCCTCTCACACCCTCCTCCCAACCAAATCACGGGCACAATGTATCTCCCGGGAGAGGGCATCGGCTACCACGGGGACGACCCCTTGCTAGGCGACCCAGTGTCCATTTTTGGTTCCCAATCGGACACCACAATGTTCTTTAAGAACCCCTCCAACGGGGACTCCTTTCGCATCCGCCTGTTTGCCCGCTCTCTCCTGGTCCTCACGGGGGCCGCACGCCATGAGTGGCACCACGGTATACCTCGACGGAGAGAAGACGAAGTGTTTGGGCTAACCGTCCCTCGTACCGTCCCTCGCCTCGCTCTAATCCTCCGACACATACCACAGGCAAGCTAACCCACGAAAGCCAGAGGGCCGGGTACCCGCCTCCTGCACTGTCCAGCCCCCTCTACCTGAACACAAAAGGGCCAAGATTCAGTGAACCACTGGCCCAGTCACGGCTTCCACCATCACAGGCAAGGGGCTAGACAACGAGCTCACCTCGGCCGGGATACCGGCCGACCAAATTCAGCACTTTCTTTGCCTTAGCCAGCCCAGCCAGCCCGGCTCCCCAGTGCCCCCCCAGCCCCCCCCTATCCCGCCCCCCCCGAGATCCAAAACGCGCCTACGGAAGGGTTACCAACGGCCTCACCGCCCCCCCATACCCCTCCCTTCAGAACTGCGTTTTCTATCCCACAACTTGCAGAAGAAACCCATAGTGAGCAGCCAAATTCTCCGACACCTCAAGAACGACTTCGACATCCTCTTCCTCCAAGAAATCAATCACGCCCCCATCCTCCCCCACGTATACGCCTACGGTTCGGGCACTAAAGCCACCATCGTTTCGAATATCAGCCAAGACAAACACTCCAGAGGCGAGCATGGTTCCGTCTTGGTCTGTTCCCCCCGGCTCTCCCGCTTCGTTACCCCCCTTCCCCGACTAGATACAGAAGGGATGCTGGCGGCAGCCGTTCTCACTCTCCCGGGGGCCCCGCCCACCTTGCTGGTCTCGGTATACGCCCCAAGCACGGACGTCCACCGCTCAAAAATTGAAAACATCCTACGGCCACTCATGCATCAGTATCCTAACCACGTCCTCGGTGGGGACACCAATTGCATAATGTGCCCTGAACTAGACGGATCGAACCTCCAAACGGACAACGAATGGCCGTGGCTTCGCAGACAGATCACGAGCGACCCGCCGCGTCTCATCGATACCTTTCGATAGGGTGCATATCCAGGGGCCCCCTCCCAGTCATACACAAATTGACTACAACCTCAATCAAGCATCTCCTCCCTCGCCACAAACACGAAAACATCCACGCACCGTCCAGCTTCCATTTTTACAATCACACTTCGTGGTTCAAAGGCCTCCCTTTCAAATGGTCCTCCGGAAATTTCAACATGGCGCCATTTGCTTTCCACGACGACTTGCGCCCTCGCCATTGCCACGCTTGCCCCGACCCGCACCCGATGGATGTTATCTCTTTCGTCTCACACTGCCCAACGTGCGAACACCTGGTCCAAACCTACATTCAATGCTGGCGCCCCTCCTTCACCACGGTGGTGTCCCAATGGTGGTCCGCGACCACACACGTGGGGGAGAGACGCAATTTCGTCCGGGGGCTTGTTCCCATGACGCTGTACACCAAACTCACAACCCCCCCCTCCGGCCGAAGAAAACCAGCACACTGTCACGACTTAAAACTCGCCCTGAAGGATCGTGTTCCCCTGCTCCTCAGCGCCCTATACCGCACGCTGGAATGGCTAAAAGACCACCCCCCTCCAGCCCCGCTCACCCCCCCTACGGGCCCCAACTCATGGGGACGCCCCTGGTCGCCCTACAGCACGTCGCACACCGCCCAACAACGCCCCTCCCCCGCCTACCACCCTCCCCCCCCCCTCCCGGACAAAGTCGCACACAAGCCCCCAAAGCGCCCCCGCCCCCCATCTCCTGCGGCACACACCAAAACTCGAAAACACGGCCGCCAGCCCCCAAGGCCCGTCCGGCCTCTATCACTGAAATGCGGTACCGCAAGTCAACCCCAGCCAGAGCCTCCGCCCCCCAAACGGCCGCTCACAATCAGGGACATGTTCAACCTCCCCCCCCCCCCTAGACCAGCACCCCCCCTCGCCGCCTCCGCCCCCATTTCCGCCCCTTCTCCTCGCATAACAAAGTACTTCGCACCAGCCCCCCCCTCCCCCGCGAGCACAAACTCACAATCGTCCTCACACTCGTCCAACGTGTCATCTCTTTGAAAAAGCCACACTTACACATTTTCTCACGCCGACCCTCGACAGCCCTAGCGGCGCAATCCATCAGTACTACCACACTGGCACTCACCAGTCACTTCTGCAAATGAATCCCTCCCCCAAGCCACCCCCCGTGCTCAAGCCGTCATGCTCTAACCCCCAATCCGCAACCACACCGCCTTCGGGTATCAAGCAGAGACCCCGGCCTGCGGTTGTCTATAACGGGGCTGCCAAGTCTCTTTGAGATGAAGCAGACGAGGACAGCAACGTGCAGCGGTACTCAGCCCGCGATTGAACTTGATTTCGGGCTCCCGCCCCTCCCCAAAAAAAGCTTGGCGCGCAAGAGCCTTTCTCCCCGGCCTGGCCAGCCACAAAAGGCGCCGTTCAGTGCAAAAAAAGCCTACACTTCCTCAGAAGTGGGGCATCCCGGGAAGCAAAGACATCCGTCTCGGGCGCTTCGGCTCCCAGCGTCTGGATCATCCTGGTATACACCTGCGGCGCCGTTCCATACTCCGTGAGCTGAACTCCACGGTCTCCTCTGGACTTGGCACCCACAGCTTGCACCGCTTGGACGATCCGATCCTCTTCCTCAGCATTCCATTGGGATGATCCGCATGCATAGTCCGTGGACAGCCATGTGAGGCATTCATCATCCTCCCGAACCAGCGTTGCGCGATGGGGAAGGGCTCCAATGGCGTTTGCCACCATGAAGTCATACCCCATGATCATATCCCAATCAGTAATGTCGGCCACATAGAAGTTCCCGGAAAGAGTGCTTCTCTTCGCCTGATCAGGGCAGTTCAAGCGCTCATGCTCCCAGAATTCCATACTGATAGTGGCCTCATGGGTGCCACCACCCATAATCCCTCCGTTGGCGACCTTCAGGCGGACCGGTTCCCGGTTCGGCTGCAGGAATTCCTCCTTGAACAAACCTCTCCGGACCAGGCTCACCTGGGCACCCGTATCCACCAACACATCCACCACCTTCTCCTCTCGTCCGCACCGTACTCGCACTTTCAAGTGCAACTGCCGCTCGTCGCCATGAGGTGTATGGACGACTCTCACGGCATGCAACTCTAGCACGTCCGGGTGCATAAGGACTTCAAGGGTATGGTCACGGATGGTGTAGATCTTGGGTTGGTCCTGCCCGTCCACGGGGCTCTCCGTGGTCGCTCCTTCCTTCTTGCCATGTCCCGTACCCACATGTACTTCCCTTGGCAGGGCGCTCCAGGGGTTGGGAGTGGCAAAACTCATTGGTTTTGGCTCTTCTGGAACCTTCTTCGGCACCCGATGTGCCTTCGCTTTTTCTGGGATTCCACTGATTTTCGGAGGAGAGACCTCCGCGGTCCCACTCCCGTGGGGGCTCCTCTAGCTGTCCTCTAGCTAGTCTAGACTTGGCTTCCTGCAGCCCCCTCCGGCTGCGATCCGCCAGGACTTTGTCCACCACGTTGCTGGGCTTTGAGTTCCTCCAACGACCTCAACATGTCCTCAGCCACCTCCTCGATCGACCTCACTCGTCGCTCTTGGCCAGGTCCACTACCATAGCCTCTTCCTCCGCCTTTTCCTTGGCCTTTGCCTTGGCCTTTTCCCCCGTCTCCGCCCTTCACCTTCCAATCGGAAATCCGTCGCTCCTTGGGCTTCTTCTCGGGGTGAGCGGCGAAGTAGGCCTTCTTGTCCGCCTCATACACCTTGCACTGACTGTGGTCGTGTGCATGGTTGTTTCCCTTGCCATAACAGACCCAGCACCCGTCGTGCTGAGATCTGTACTCTCGGAACGAGAGCGGTGGGTTCCCAATCCTCCTTGGCGCGTTGCCCTTCTTGGATCCCACCCGGCCCCATCTGGACCGATCCTGCCCATGGTCCCTCACGTTGTGCGCCACAAACGCGAAGAAATGGGCCTCCTCGTGATCCTCCCGGGACCAGTGATCTTGGCCACTTCCACTACCATCCTCTGCAGAATCCGCCGTGTCCTCCTGGATCTCCCGATGATGGCGGTCTTCTCGCTGGCCTCGTTGTCCATGACCATGTCGATCCTGCACGTGGGCCTCGTTCTTCGCATTGAGCTTCAGCTCCACCGTGATGTACTTCACGATCTCGTCCAGGCTCATGCGGGCGAAGATGACTTGCATCCTCAGCGGCTCCCCGCGCCTCCACTCCACGTTGTTGAGGCGCAGCAACCTTTGCCCCATGGAGTCTCCAAATACCTCCACATACACGGCGTTCTTTTGTCCCAACATCCGGTTGGGCTCGCCCAGGTTCCTCCTGAAGAACTCCATGATACCCGCATGGGTATCCTCCGCCGCCATGATCCTCACTGCCACCCGCTTCTTGGCGCGCTTCTTCTCCTCGTCCTCCATTCGCCTCTTCCAGTGGCCGGGTAGGACGTCCTTCAGGAGGTGGCGGATCTGGCTGGCCTCGTTCCAGTCCTCCACCAGCTTGAGGCATCTGCGGTACTTCCGCAGATACCGGTTCCACTCCCGGACCCGCAACTCACCGCGGTCCAGCGGCAGCGGGATGGACCACAAGTCCTCCAGCTTCTGGTTCGGAGCGTCCACCCGCTCCTCATCCTCCAACCACTGGAGGCAGGCCTGCTCCGTACGGATCAGTCCTTCCCGGATCTGATCCCGCAGCTCCTCCTTCAGGTCCTGCGCCAGCCGGTGTGGGAATGTCCGGCATACCCACTCGTCCCACAGCGCTCCCCGCATCTCGCCGACGTCCTCCTCGGCGAAATCCTCCCAATCCAGGATGAAGTCATTCAGGTTGGAGGGGTTGCCATCGTAGTAGGGGATTTTGATTCCCCTGAGGTCGTCAATCCTGATGGCGTCTCCGACGTCCCCAGCCACCACTCCACCGAGACGGATACCACCTGTGGAGGGGGGGTGTGAGTACACTCCCCGTACATCCCTCTCCTCCATGGAGTGCGGTCCAGTTGGGCCTGAACCCATGGGGTTTGGAATGCGGGAAGGACTTGCTCCGTCGGCCGTCCATATCCCCGTATTGGGGTACTTTGCCCACAGGTTTCCGCCTGGATGACCTTGACAATGTCCGTCGGCGCTTCCCATGGTTCGCCCCTGCATGGTCTGGCTCTGTATCTCCTCCTCCGCAAAAATTACCATATTCGTCGTGATCGGTACACCCTGGGTGGCATGGGACATCTGTACCGTCAGGCTCCTCGGGTCCGCGGTTACTGACGCGTTCCCGTGGGGGGCCGGCCACGGGACGCTGCGGTGACACGCACAGGTGAGCAGGCAGGCAAGGCACTACGCTCACAAGGGCATCAATACGCCTGTGTCATGTGACAAAGCGTTTCAGAATCCTTGCCACTCTGCAAAGAGGGAACGAAAATATGTACAGCAACACATCAGGATATGTACACATGGGGTTAAGACTGGACTGGGGTAAGGGCATCACAGGACTACCAGACACTCAGTCCCAACTCATATCCCAATCCCAGGTCCGACCCTCTCAGTGGCTGATGGGGGCGGGGGCTCAAACACAACCCATGCCCTGCTCAGTCCGGACCCTGAAACCCTGCCAATAGGGGGGGTGTCCCGCCCAGCCACAGGCGAGTTCCTGGGAACCAAGGGGCTCCAAGGTCGACCGACAGTGGCTCCGCATGCTCCCTTACTGGCAGGTCCCAACTCTACTCTGAGCCAGAGATATGGCCCCGCCATTATCACCCAGGAGTTGGTAGCTGAAAATGGGCTGTTTCAGCCCAAACTGAAATTAACTCAAAAATACCCAAAATTGACCCCTCGTCCGGACCAGCCAGAGGTAGGGACGAGGCAACTGACCCTATGCCCTTCGAGTACGAACTCCCTGGAGCCCTCACCCAACCTGGTTCCCTTTGAGGTCCCGGCATCAGGGCAACACGGATGAGTCAAGTGGGGTCATGATGCCAAAATCACCAAAATTGGCGTCATTCCCACGCGCGGCTCGCTCGGCCAAGGTGAGGCCAATGGCTCACAGGGTAGGAGGCAGGACCTAGGACTCATATCTGAGTGTACAACTCGGATTTAGGTCCGGGCTCCTTATGGGCTTAGAGAAATGGGGCCGCCAATCGACCACACGGAAGGGGGAAATTGGGGTCCCAAAATTGGGTCATTTTGGCTGCCCGAAATGAGCCAAAGTTCGGTGTGCTCCCAATAGTATATCTCCACGCCGGCTTGGAGATCGGATCCGCCATTCCATACGCGATCCACTGGGAGTCTAACGGAGACTCCCATGCCCTTGGCTTTCGGAGATCTCCATGCTGCCTGGCGTGGTGACGATCCCAATTGGGTCCACAAATGCAAAAATGGCAAAATTGCCCATACTCAATTTGGCCTAGCGCCTTAACGAAGGCGGCTCCGCTTCGCCCACGTGGTGTGTGGACCATGGGGACCATTACCCATAACACCCATGTCATATATGGTCCATTGGTCCATGCTTCCGGCGTGCACGAGGGTTAGAACATAGTGCACGGCGGGCAGCAAAAGTGGAAAATCGCTCAAAATGGACAAAATTGCGCACACTCATGGTTAAGGCAAATGAGGCACATGCCCGACTTGGACCGGAGTGTGCCACAGGATTGGCATCAAGTCATATCTTTCGGGCGTCGCCCAACTCCTCCGATATTGGGAATGGCAGGGTCGCCAAGTGAGCCCATGATTTGGGATAGTCCCAAATCGCCAACATGGCGGCCACGGCATGCCAAGCCTAAGGGGAGTTATTCGCCGGGTCCAAGATATGTTGGGCACCGAAGTATGGTCCCTCCAAATCATACTTGGGTCATGATGTCAATTGAGCGCAACGTTGAGATACACGGTCGCCACTTGACATCATGACGGGCCAAAAATGGCAAAATTGGCACAAGCACACACAAAAGTGCATTGAAAGGTGCACAATTATATTATAATATCTTTGGCTTGGATCGTGCAATCAACTAATCCTTCTAAACACAATGACTTGACACCAATGACCTTCGATCCCACATATGTGCTCCACTTGGGGCGCCTTGAAAGGTTACGAGCGCTACTTCCCAAGTGGGCACACGAAAATATGGAAAATTGCAAAACACACACCTTGCTCCCAACGCATCGCTTCGGGATCACCACACAAGCCTCCCCTCACGAAGGTTAGGCATGCAATTGACTGTAGGGAGTATGGAGAAGGGGCTTGCACAATATGAGGTCCATTGGCGGGTTCGACTTGGAGCAATGGACCCGCCAAATGGGCACGCAACACAACACATGGCACATACCACATATTGCCCAAAAAGGTAGCTCCCACCACGATATGTCATGCCCCTCCAAGGGCATAACTTTGTGTCAATCGCTCATAGGAACTCAAGGAGAGTTCCTATGCCACACCAACACTTGCGCGCTACACTCGAAAGTTATCTTAACGCACGCAATATCATGGCCAAAGAGTTCTATCGTAACGCAAACTCTACCCAATTGACCATGATCCATTACACTAGCGCGCACGTGTGGAAACGCAAGGCATATAATGCTTCCTAAATTACGTCGGGAGTATTGTAAATACATCCCACGTTTCCTTATCATAATTCCTCGCAAGCAGCACGAGATATGACCTTCACAAGTGGCCTCACGAATCAACTTTGTTTTGCCCATATCTTTAAGACAAATGGAGGGCAGGATAAAAGGGAAGTTGATTCGTGCATAGGGAAGCACGTAGGTCCACTCGAAAGAGGTCAAATCAAGTGCGGGGATGTCGAAGTCGAAAATCCGATTTCGACATCCCGAAGCATCCATGCAGTTCCTGGCGACTTTGGAGCCTTCGTGACGGATAGCGTTAAAATTTCCATTATAAACAGTTAAACTGGCGGTTACGGTAAAGTCGCGAACCAACCGCCAGCAGTCAAAACAGTGAGTATCGGAACGGAAGCGTAAAAATTGACGGAAACAATATGAAAATAAAACCCTGTTGATTCCTGATATTCTGATACACAAATCTCCGCTGGCGGTGCATCGGTTGCCGATGCGGGGCCTCACGGCACGGAACACGCCGTGCATGGGGTTAGTGGACCGGAGACCGGTTGTATGCCGTAACCTGGCCATGGGGTTCTGGGTACCGCTTCACCCCCCTCCTTAGAGCAAACCCTGGGGGGGCTCGATAACACCCACGCATGGCAGCGGGTACCCAGGACCACTCCCTGAAAGGGGGGGGGGGTGTCACATCCTCACTTCAGTAAGTCACCGTAAGATAGGTATCCCACAGTGGGATAGGTATGCTGCTGTAACAGCTCGTAGCACATGTATAGTATCAAGTATCAAGTCCCGGGTCCTGGCGGCGATTGTTCGGCATCCAAGGGACCCGTTAACCCATACCAGGCGCACCGGGTGCCGGCTGCTACGGTCACCACCACAGTGGCAGTGGCATACGCGGCCAACATAGGCGTCACACGACGGCCGAGGTGGCCCCACAAGTCCAGAGCGACCACAAAGATCCATCAGGCTACCCCAAGCTTCCCAAGGCCTGCCGACTGGGGAGAGTCCCCACGGGTCCTTCCCCGGGCGCACCATGTCCATATCCATACGACGCGAGTCCAGAGTGCCATAGTCGAACTCCTTACGAACCCCAAATCGTAAGGGAACTCCTCCTGAAGGGATCGGGCATCAAGGCCGTCTTTTCCCTCGCCCTACTGCCACGAAGGCCATACATGAGGGAGTCCTCATGCAGTGTGGGCGGAGGCGTCGACTCCTCAAACCACCAGTTTCCCAGGCAGACTGACCGAGGTCAGGAGCACCGGAGGCCGCCATCCGAATGCAAGTGCGTCTGCAAATCGGTAGGCTCACACTGGGACTGACAGTGGCGGACCGCTGGGAGTGTAGTCAGGCAACTGGGCTTCCCGCCTGGCGCCATCAGGATCTCCACACATCACAGCGAATAGGGCAACACGGTATCACGGGCACTCAAACAGTAGAATCTGTAATCAAGTACTGGTCCAGGCTGGACCAGGCTGTAAGGATATGTACACGGCGACTCAAGGCGCCTCTGTATCCCGATTCGTGGTGAAAAACAGTCCATCCCTCAGCGATGGGCTGATGACACTTAACGTACAGATGCACATATCCTGGAGGGCAGAAAAAAAAGCAACAATTTGGGTAATTAGGCGTGTAAACACACTCAGAACAGAGTGCCAAACCACGCCACGGTCAGGATAAGGCAAATGCAGGAGGATGGACAGGATAACGCCTGGGTTCAGGCATATATAGTCTCGAGACACACGTCGACTGGCCTGGATTCCGCAAATGCCATGGAACCAGACCACACACTCAAAAATCGCAATGCCGATGACAGCGGCATCCGTTGCGCAACGTCGTATGGGCTTCAAGGCCCCAAGAGCTCAAAAATATGAAGGTCAGTCGCCCTACCTGGTTTCCCAAGGATTCAGCAGGGGGGGGGAGTGACGAATAAAAGAAGAGAGGGGCCATCCTCCTCTGGATTCAGCAGGGGGGGGTATATGGCCACTCTGTCACCGAAAGATGGAAGAGAGCAAGCAAGTAAGGGACGATTCGTCGGCCTCACAAGCGCTCATAACACATCAGGGGAGAGCTCAGGGCGCTGATCAGGCACCCCTGGTTGCAATCGCCCGGGTGAGTGCTGCGAAGTCCGAGACATGGATCTTGGTCTTGTGCTTGCGGATGTACTCCATGAAGGGAGTATTGACCCGCGGCACGAACGAGGAGACGGGTTCCCAGGTGTCGTGGGACGGCCCATAGCCTCGCCAACGAACCTTGAACTCCAGACCTCCGGGTGCCGAGGCTTTCGGACGCTGAGCCAGGATCTTCTCGACCGTATAGTCGTCCTGCTCAGCATAGTCGTCGTCCGAATCGGCCTCATGCCTGGCGTAGTCCAGGGACACATGTCGGCCACGGAGGTCGGGTTCCCGCACACGGAGTTGACTCTCGTGGCGCTCCCGGAACTGTCCGTGACCCACCTTGATGCGGTAGGTGTCCTCACCAATGCTGCGGACCACCTCGCCGGGTGTGAACCAGGTCTTGGTGCGGTGGGTGCCCATGGGGCGGGGTCTGATCACCCACACCGGGTCTCCCACCCTGAACTTCTGCGCTGTCGAGCTCGGGGCGGACTTCTGACGCTCAGCATGCTCCTTCTCAAGCTGCTGGCGGATGTCCCGCGCCGTTTGCTCCTGCCGCGCGAAGAACTCCTTGGCATCCATAGCCATGCCATCGCAACGCATCGCTTCGGGATCACCACACAAGCTTCCCTTCACGAAGGTTAGGCATGCAATTGACTGTAGGAAGTATGGAGAAGGGGCTTGCACAATATGAGGTCCATTGGCGGGTTCGACTTGGAGCAATGGACCCGCCAAATGGGCACGCAACACAACACATGTCGTCCTGGAGGCAAGACTCCGGGAAGAGGTGCTTGTCGGACTCAGTTCCCACAGGGGGTGCCGGACCGGGCCTTCCGCCCGCGGCACCCACAGGGGCGAGTACACTGACCGCTCTGCTCACCCTCGAAGCGAGGGGGGCATCTGCGGCCATGACGACGAAGCATTTGGCACCCTCCTCCTCCATCAGGCGCTCCATTTCAATGATCCTCTTGGCTTCAGCGGTCTCAGCCTCATCGCCATGGGCAGAGATATCCTGCATGCCCTTGCTGGCGGGATAGGCCCACCTACTGAGACAGTCCGCCACGGTGTTATCCTTTCCAGGAATATAAACAACCGTAAGGTCGAACTTGGCCAAGGTCTCGTGCCATCTTGCCCGTCGGGAGGCGGGACCCGAGGGGGTGTCCACGTGCTCCTTGTGCCACGACTGCAGACTCTGATGGTCGGTGCAGACGGTGACGGGATGGAGGGCTATGTACCCAGCCCATTTCCTGAGAGCCATGACAATGGCATACGCCTCCTTTTCACGGGGCGTCCACGTCCGTCTCTGGCCTTCCGCCAGGACTCGGCTCCCGAAGGCCACGGGCACGTGCCTCCCATCGTCAAGCACTTGCTCCAACACAGCGCCAATGGCGTAGTCGGAAGCGTCGGTGCGCAGGACGAACCCTCGGTCGGGATCCACGAGGTGCAGACCCACTGCGGATAGCAGCGCCTGCTTCATCCCCTCAAAGGCACGGTCAGACTCTTCAGTCCAGACCAAAGCCTTCTTGGACCCCTTCTTGGTCTCCTCTCGGTTGCCCTTGAGCATGGTCGTCATGGGGGCTGCATACTCGGCATACATCTTGATGTACCCCGAGTAGTAGTTGCAGAACCCCAGATACGCCCGTAGCTCAGAGACCGTCTTGGGCTTTTCCCAGTGCTCAATCGCAGCCACCTTGCCAGGTATGGGCTTTCGCTGCCCGTTCCCGACTACGTGGCCAGCGAAGACCACCTCGCTTACCGCAATGGTGGCCTTGTCACTGCTGCCCGTGAGCTTGTGCCGAACCAGAAGGTCCAGCACTCGAGTGACGTCCCTCTCGTGTGCCTCCAGGAGCTCCTCGTAGCTCATGCTGGGGTCCCCGGACGCGATGATCACGTCGTCCACGAAGGGGTCCGCACAGTCGCGCACCGGCTCAAGCAAGTTCTCCAGCATCCGCTGAAAGGCCCCTTTGCCGTTGGTAACGCCCATGGGCATCACCTTCCACTGGAGAGGTCCAAGTGGGGTGCTCATGGCTGTGCAGGCACGGGACTCCTCGGCGAGAGGCATCTGATGATAACCCTGCTTCAGGTCAATCACCGTGAAGATCCTCCGCCGGTGTTGCTTTTGCAGCATGTCCTCAATGAGGGGCAGCGTATAGCTGTCGTGCTGCGTTTGGGCGTTCAGGCCGCGGTAGTCGACCACGAGCCGCCACTCACCGGCAACCTTCTTGGGGACGACGAAGCAGGGAGAGGCCCACTCGGAGTGGCACGGCTCAAGCCAGCCTCTCTGGATGAAGTCGCGGAGGATCTTCTCCATGGCCTCTTTCCTCTCGCCCCTCAGGGCAAACTCCCGGTGGCGATACACACGGGGGTCCTGCTTCAGTCGTATCTTGGCCTCGCCATACGGTCCACGCACCGGTGGGGGAAACACAGGCTTACCGCTGAAGAAGGTGTCACCATACTTCTGCTTCAGCCTGGCCCTCAATGCCTGGATCTTGGGGCAGTCATCGGACTCCGCCTTGGCTTTTCCGGGCACTTGAACCACGGAGCTTACTTGAGGGGTAGCGACCCCGCTCGCTTTCGGCTCAGGTGGTCTTCCCAGGTTGCCCAAAGGGCCATCCCTGGTCTTGCCTCGGAATAGATCGCCGTAGGTGGGTGGGTTACCCCCGATTGGCTCGTCCTGGCTGGACAGGTGGTCCAGTACCCTCCTTACGAAGGTATCTCCATCATAGGAACCAGAGACGATCCAGTCCACTTCCCACCAGGCCTTGTCCTGGCCTTTGCCCTCACGCTGGTTTCCCCAGTCGTGAAAGGGCTGATCCATATACCCCTGAACCAGATCCCACTCCTCTTCAGTGAGGGGGTCTTCGGAGTCCGATTCTTCGATGTCAACAGGGGGAACCGCAAAGCATTGCCTCCAAGGCTCTGCTATGATACGGTTGACACACACGAAGTCCGTGGTGTCGGCCTGATCAAGGCCCCCATCCACATGGTGGAATTCTGTTGGCCATCTCTGGGGTGGCATGGGCTGTCCCTTAGCGTCCTGATAGACACTCTCTCCAGCCGGTAGGACGACCTTGTTCAAGGTCATGTTGGTCAATGAGGCTACCCAATGTCGGGTACTTTCCTCCTCGGTGCATCCCATAGGAACAACCAGCACTGCCTTGGAGCGGTCCTTGCGAATCTTCGCTATCGCTCTTGGAATGTCCCAACGGGGGCAATGGATCCACATCAGTCCCTGATGCGGGCCCCAGTGCTTCTTCCACGCGGAGTCCTGTGCGCTCCAGTACTTCTCACACACCCGCAGATGGGCGGAGGTTCCCGAAGAGAACGCATCCAGGGCCAGATCCGAAGCTCCCAAGTCCGCGACAACTCGGCTCGCCACTTCCGGCCTTACGCCGTACTCCTGGTTTGCAGGACCAGTTGGCTCAGTGTCCAGCGCGGCCACTTCGAGCTGATTGCGTTCGGGGTGGATCCATTGGCATTCCACATGGTGCTCAGGTGACGAAAGCCACGAGAGTTGGTCGTCCTGGTACAGGGTCATAGAGGCCTGGGCCGGGAGAACGCCGGAGTCCGTCTCCATCATGAAGTCGTACCCGACGATCATGTCCCAGTCCATCTCGGCCTCGTAGAAGCTACCGTGCAGGAGGATTTCCCTGCCGAGGTCTGGGCGGCTCAGCTCACGATGGTTCACGAACTGCAGCCCAATGGCTGCTTCCTTCGTGCCTCCCACCATGTACTGGCCGTTCGCCACCTTCAGCCTGACAGGTTTCCGACTGTTGGTCAGACACTCTGGTGGAAGTAGGCCAGCCTTGACCAAGCTGACCTGAGCTCCCGTGTCGACCAACACGTCGAAAACCTTTTCCACTTCCCCGCATAAGGCACGGACCTTAAGATGCAACTGCCGCTCGCGACCGACACGGCGCACGGCGTGCAAACTCAGGATCTCCGGCCGTTCCAGCAGCTCAACAAGCGACTGGTGCAGGTCGTGGACAATGGGCTCAGGCTGCCCATCTGCAGCATCCAGCTGCGGTCCGGGTGATCCTCCGATACTCTCGGAAAGATCGTGTAGTACATCAAACACATTCTTGGTCGCGAAGGACGGACGGGTGCAAGGGTTCGTGCCTTCACTTGCCCTCACCCCGCCTCCGCGACTGGGTGCCAGACCGGGCCTTCCGCCCGCGGCAGTCCCCTTGTGCTTATCGACTCCCGACTGGGATGGTTCGGCGCTTCCCACGTCACCATCCTGCGACCGCCCTAGCTGGGGCCCTTGGCTGCAGGGGCTCCGCTAGGGGGCGTCGGTTGTGGAGGAAGGGGTGTTCTCCTCCGCATCAACCTCGTTGATGCCCTTCTTCCTTCCCCCTTTCTTGCCCTTGTTCTTGTCCTTGTCCTTGTTCTGGTCATTCTGGTTGTTCTCCTTGTTCTTGTTGTCTGACCTGGGGACCCAGTTCCTCTTGATCTCCTGGATCTCGTTGGCCAACTCGGTCCCCACCGACGACATCAGCTTGGCCAGCTCGTCCTTGTCGACCTCCATTTTGGCTTCCCGGATACCCGCGGGCGCACGCTTCTTCGACCAGTGCGCCTTCTTGTAAGCCTCCGTGTCGGCCTTGTGGACGGGGCATGTTCGGTGGTCATGGTTGAAGCCTTTCTTCCCCCCATAACACACGAAACAGCCCTGCGGGTGAGCTCGTATGAACTCCCCAAAGGACAGCGGAGGGTCGCCAATACGGCGAGGGTCCCTCTTCTCCTGCTTCCTCCAACCCTGCTGCAGGGGCTTCCAGTTTCCCGGCTTGCTCCCCGTGTTCAGGTTCTTGGCCACGAAGGCACAAACGGCCACTTCGGCGGGCTCATCGTCGTCGTCATCGTCGACGAGAGTCTCATCGCTGCCGGCTCCCGCTGGGTCCATGGCAGATTCCCCGCCAGGTCCCTCGCCAACGTAGTTGACGTCGCGGTCGCCGGGCCTCAACCCGCGGGTGTGGTGGAGGTTTCGGTACTGCTTGAGTACTTCCTCGCCAACCCACTCCAGGATCTCGTCGCAGCTCATCCGCGCCGGGATGGGCTGCAGACGGATGGTCTGGCCGCTCAACTCACAATCGTCAAGGCGCCACATCGCGGTCTTCTCGCGATCGCCCGAGACGGTGATGAGAAGAGCGTTCCGCAGGGAGTGCCGTTTGACATCCCGGGCCACGTTCTTCTTCGCCCAAGACACCACGTTCGTATGATACTCCTTGGGGAGCATCATCTTGACCGTGTGGTTGGACTTGGCCCGCTTGGATTCCTCCTTGGTGACTCTTTTGATCCATGCTTCCGGCAGCATGGAGAGCAGGCGAGCCTGCTCGTCACCCTCGTTCCAGTCCTCCACGTTGCGGCGGAAGAGGGTGTATTTCCCTCGGAAGTCTCGCCACTCTCGTAGGCGGATCTCCCGTCCATCATGCTCAAGCTTGATGGACTTCCAGCGCTTGGCCGCCACCTGCGGAGCGTCCACCCGCTCCTGCTCGTTGAGCCACTTCTTGGCTTCCTTGAGGGTCTTGATTTTCCCCTCCTTGGTCGCCATGAAGTATAGCTCTCCGAGCACTTCCGGCAGGCGGTACCTGAACCGTTTGAAGACATACTTCTCCGCATCAGCGGGAGGCAGGTCTTCAGTGACGGTCAGCCCCCAATCGTCCAGCTTCTCCAAGAAGCGGTCGAGGTTGAGGGGGTTGCCATCGTACATGGGGGGCTTGATGTCCTTCAAGTCTTCCCACACGGCGGCGTCCGCGGCCTTAGAGACTATGAACGCCGGCCGCGAGGTCGACCGAGGTTCCCATCGGCCTCGCCCACGGACTCCCACGGCCGCCACGTCCATCTCCTCCATGGAATCCCTGTGGCTACGCCGCGGTTCCTCCACGTACGCTGAACCGAAATGTTCACGCCGTACTGCATCCATGTACGCATCCTCATCACGGCGCCGGCGGCTGCGTTCAGCGGCCTCCCGTTGTACACCACGCGGCGGGCTGATGTCGAACTCCTCCAGGTCCAGGTCCAGATCCAGGTCCTCACCTTCGCCGACATCCCACTCCACGTCTCCTCTGGGGACCTCATCCCTGAGTCCACCATAACGTCCTCCAGCCCTGGGGATTGGCGCCGGGGCTGGTGCCGGGCGTCGGGGGCGTACAGGCGTCCGCGGTGGGGCACGGCGGTTGTGGTAGTCCGCGCTGAGCCACTCATCGCGCCATTCCTCACCGCCACTGCCGGGCGGCACGCGCTCGTTGCGGCGGCCCGCGCTGTGGTGAGAGGGGGCGGTGAGAGAGGGGGCACTGGCGCTGGGGCCACTCCTGGGGGCTCCGCCGCGGGCGTGGGGTCTGCCTGGACCTGGTCCGGGTCCCCAGCCATCGTCTGACGAGCCAGACTCCAGGGGTGGGTGGTCGCCGCCGACTCTCCCACGGGCTTCCAGCGCATCCAGCCTCTCCTGCAGGCCGCTGACGACGTTGGTCAGCGACTTGGTCTCGGCCCTGGCGATGTCCAGGTCCTTCTGGGCGCGCGCGGCGACCCCGGAGATGCGAGCCATCTCGACCTTGCCCGTGTCTACCTCGCACTCGAGGGCAAAGACCCTCCTGCGGAGGTAGATAATCCACCGCCAGGTGGTATCCGGGTCGCCGTTCCCTGGTGGGTCGTCGGGGTCCCCAGGGGGTCCTCCAGGAGGGCCTCCGCCGGGTCCGCCCGGTCCAGAGGGTCCTCCCCCGCCCCGGTGGTCCGCCTCCAGGGGGTCCACTCGGTGGGCGTCCTCCAGGGGGTCCTGATGGTCCTCCGCCAGGGGGTCCCGGTGGGTCTCCGCCGGGTCGCCTCGGTGGGTCCGAGGATGGGCGCTTCCTCGTGATGCCGAACTCCATGTCGTCATCCTCGTCAATGTCGCCCCACCTGGGCGTCTCGGTCACGGAGGACTCCGAGCTCCGGTAGGGAGGAGGGGGCTCCTCATCCTCACCTTCCGGTTCCATGGGGACGTCTCCGCCGCCTCCGCCCGTCCAAGCCACCACTTGGCGATGTCGACGGCCTCGTTCATCCCCGTCACTGGCGGTGAAGAAGGGGTCACTGTCGTGGGGGTGCCCACCCGCTGGCCTCCGCGGCCTCTCGGGGGTCTTCCCCTTGCCCTTCCTCCGTCGACGGGCGGTGGTGCCACTGCTCCCACTGCTGCCCGTGTCGGCCTCATCCAGCGCCATCCTGGAGGAGGCGTCCCCTTCGAAAAGCTTTCGAAGGGTCTCCACCCGTGATGCTCCCGGGGGAGTCTCACGGCGGAGTTTGGCCTCTGCCTCCTCCATTGCGGCGGCAGTGGCTGCGGCAGCTCGCGCCTCGGCTTCCTCCCGAGCACGAGCCGCCTCGGCTTCCCGGGCCTGCAGCAGCCGCGCCTTCTGCGCTTCCAACGCTGCCAGCTCCGCCTCCGTCTTGGCCTTCTCCTCAGCGACCTTCCGTCGCGCGGCCTCGATGGCTTCTTTCTTGGCGGCGTCCTCCTGGGCCTTAGCCGTGGCTTCGGCGTGGGCCCTTTCCTCCGCCTCCTTCTTTGCCCTCTCTCGGGCAAGCGCCTCTTCCAGCGCCTTCACCTCGGCCTCCTTGCAGGCAATGGCCTCCTGCGTCAGGCGGGCTTCCTCGTCGGCTGCCGCCAACTCACCGTTGACCTGGGCGGTCGCTGCCCCGTGGGCGGCTACGGCCGTGAGTCCGGCCGCAATGGCCGCCACGGTCTGGGCGTGGATGGCCATGCCATGCGCCCACTGCGCAGCCTCCTCCTGAGCGATGCCGGTGGCGCCCTCCACGGCAGCGCTGTACTGCCGGGCCCGTTGCCGGGCAACCCGACGGTTGCAGGGCACCCCACAGGCGCGCTCACAGGCGCGCGCCACGTCCCTTTCGGGAGCGACGCTGCTGCTGGAGCTGGCCTGGTCGGCCGGCATCCACCCGCGTTGGGCCGACTCCACGTCGCTGCTGGGGCCTGCTGGGGCCTGCCGGGCCCTCAGGAGCAGCGGACGGGGCTTGCCCTGGGTCTGCTTGGCGACTTGGATGTAGTCGCCAAGGGTGGTGGAGCCGGGGTGGTGACCACCATTGGCCCGTGGGGGACTGGGGGCTGGGGTTCCGCCCTTGGCGCCTTGGGCGGCTTCGGCGGCCAGGGACTCCTGGTACTCCCGCCACTTCCGGTCCCTCTTCCTGTCCCCGGCGGACCGCTTCTCCGTCCCCGGAGACGCGCTGCTGCTGCCCTGCAGCCTGCGCTCGCTCCCCGGTTCCGGGAACTTCTTCTCGATCACGTCCCACAGGGAGACGTTGATCGAGGCGCCCGACGGGTAGGCGTTGGGGTCCTCGTCCTCCTCAATCCCGTCGGGGCGCAGCCCTTCGCCGGGCCTGTCCGGCCGGGTCCACGTTCTCCAGCGCCTCTGCTGGTGGCGGTACTCGTACCCTTCCGCCCGCAGCCAGTCCTCCACGGCCTGCAGGCGGTCGGGGGCGATGTCCGTGCGGAGCTCGAAGCTCCTGGGCATGCCGCCTTTGCACTGGGGGTTGCTGTGGCGGTAGTGCTGGTCCCAAACCAACCCACGCAGCAGGCGTGCTGCATGGGGGTGGGGCCGCGGCCACGTCCTGCCCGCTTCCTGCCAATTCACCATGGCAGCGGGGGCGTAGATGGTCTCGAAGTCCTTGATGTGCACTCGTTCAACTCAACAAACTGGTTGTGGTTGTTGAGGAGGGTGCTGCAGCACTGGATTGGAAGTGCGGCTGGTGCTGGTCAGCCGGTGGTTGTGGAGGTGGTTGACGCGGCCTTGCTGGTCGGCCGATGGGACTCCGGGTCGGCCGATGGGGCTGATGCAGGAGTCCTGGTCTGTGCACCTCTTTCACGGTTGCTGCGCGGTCAGGGCGATGCGCTGGACGGCGCTGCGGGCTCTGTGACGAACTCGGCGCTGTCGCTGAGTGGCGCTGCGAGCCGCTGCGCTGCGCTGCGAGACGCTGCGCTGCGCTGCGAGCTGCGAGCTGCGCCGCGCTGCTGCGACGCGCTGCTCGGGGTTGGTGGCCCCGAGTGGCACGCGAGGGTTGGGTAACCCCGCGGCGGTGAAACGCTTTTGACGCGTTCCCGTGGGGGGCCGGCCACGGGACGCTGCGGTGACACGCACAGGTGAGCAGGCAGGCAAGGCAGTACGCTCACAAGGGCATCAATACGCCTGTGTCATGTGACAAAGCGTTTCAGAATCCTTGCCACTCTGCAAAGAGGGAACGAAAATATGTACAGCGACACATCAGGATATGTACACATGGGGTTAAGACTGGACTGGGGTAAGGCCCCACAGGACTATAGACACTCAGTCCCAACTCATATCCCAATCCCAGGTCCGACCCTCTCAGTGGCTGATGGGGGCGGGGGCTCAAACACAACCCATGCCCTGCTCAGTCCGGACCCTGAAACCCTGCCAATAGGGGTGGTGTCGCGCCCAGCCACAGGCGAGTCCCTGGGAACCAAGGGGCTGCAGGGCCGACTGACAGTGGCTCCCTATGCTCCCTTACTGGCAGGTCCCAACTCCACTCTGAGCCAGAGATATGGCCCCGCCATTATCACCCAGGAGTTGGTAGCTGAAAATGGGCTGTTTCAGCCCAAACTGAAATTAACTCAAAAATACCCAAAATTGACCCCTCGTCCGGACCAGCCAGAGGTAGGGACGAGGCAACTGACCCTATGCCCTTCGAGTACGAACTCCCTGGAGCCCTCACCCAACCTGGTTCCCTTTGAGGTCCCGGCATCAGGGCAACACGGATGAGTCAAGTGGGGTCATGATGCCAAAATCACCAAAATTGGCGTCATTCCCACGCGCGGCTCGCTCGGCCAAGGTGAGGCCAATGGCTCACAGGGTAGGAGGCAGGACCTAGGACTTCTATCTGAGTGTACAACCTGGATTTAGGTCCGGGCTCCTTATGGGCTTAGAGAAATGGGGCCGCCAATCGACCACACGGAAGGGGGAAATTGGGGTCCCAAAATTGGGTCAATTTGGCTGCCCGAAATGAGCCAAAGTTCGGTGTGCTCCCAATAGTATATCTCCACGCCGGCTTGGAGATCAGATCCGCCATTCCATACGCGATCCACTGGGAGTCTAACAGAGACTCCCATGCCCTTGGCTTTCGGAGATTCCGAAGCTGCCTGGCGTGGTGACGATCCCAATTGGGTCCACAAATGCAAAAATGGCAAAATTGCCCATACTCAATTTGGCCTAGCGCCTTAACGAAGGCGGCTCCGCTTCGCCCACGTGGTGTGTGGACCATGGGGACCATTACCCATAACACCCATGTCATATATGGTCCATTGGTCCATGCTTCCGGCGTGCACGAGGGTTAGAACATAGTGCACGGCGGGCAGCAAAAGTGGAAAATCGCTCAAAATGGACAAAATTGCGCACACTCATGGTTAGGGCAAACAAGGCACATGCCCGACTTGGACCGGAGTGTGCCATAGGATTGGCATCAAGTCATATTGGTCCAACATATCTTTCGGGCGTCGCCCAACTCCTCCGATATTGGGTATGGCAGGGTCGCCAAGTGAGCCCATGATTTGGGATAGTCCCAAATCGCCAACATGGCGGCCACGGCATGCCAAGCCTAAGAGGAGTTATTCGCCGGGTCCAAGATATGTTGGGCACCGAAGTATGTACCCTCATATCATACTTGGGTCATGATGTCAATTGAGCGCAACGTTGAGATACACGGTCGCCACTTGACATCATGACGGGCCAAAAATGGCAAAATTGGCACAAGCACACACAAAAGTGCATTGAAAGGTGCACAATTATATTATAATATCTTTGGCTTGGATCGTGCAATCAACTAATCCTTCTAAACGCAATGACTTGACACCAATGACCTTCGATCCCACATATGTGCTCCACTTGGGGCGCCTTGAAAGGTTACGAGCGCTACTTCCCAAGTGGGCACACGAAAATATGGAAAATTGCAAAACACACACCTTGCTCCCAACGCATCGCTTCGGGATCACCACACAAGCTTCCCTTCACGAAGGTTAGGCATGCAATTGACTGTAGGGAGTATGGAGAAGGGGCTTGCACAATATGAGGTCCATTGGCGGGTTCGACTTGGAGCAATGGACCCGCCAAATGGGCACGCAACACAACACATGGCACATACCACATATTGCCCAAAAAGGTACCTCCCACCACGATATGTCATGCCCCTCCAAGGGCATAACTTTGTGTCAATCGCTCATAGGAACTCAAGGAGAGTTCCTATGCCACACCAACACTTGCGCGCTACACTCGAAAGTTATCTTAACGCACGCAATATCATGGCCAAAGAGTTATAACGCAAACTCTACCCAATTGACCATGATCCATTACACTAGCGCGCACGTGTGGAAACGCAAGGCATATAATGCTTCCTAAATTACGTCGGGAGTATTGTAAATACATCCCACGTTTCCTTATCGTAATTCCTCGCAAGCAGCACGAGATATGACCTTCACAAGTGGCCTCACGAATCAACTTTGTTTTGCCCATATCTTTAAGACAAATGGAGGGCAGGATAAAAGGGAAGTTGATTCGTGCATAGGGAAGCACGTAGGTCCACTCGAAAGAGGTCAAATCAAGTGCGGGGATGTCGAAGTCGAAAATCCGATTTCGACATCCTGAAAGATTCGGATTAAAATTGCGAGTATTAATTATGAAAATTGCGGAAGCATCCATGCAGTTCCTGGCGACTTTGGAGCCTTCGTGACGGATAGCGTTAAAATTTCCATTATAAACAGTTAAACTGGCGGTTACCGTAAAGTCGCGAACCAACCGCCAGCAGTCAAAACAGTGAGTATCGGAACGGAAGCGTAAAAATTGACGGAAACAATATGAAAATAAAACCCTGTTGATTCCTGATATTCTGATACACAAATCTCCGCTGGCGGTGCATCGGTTGCCGATGCGGGGCTTCACGGCACGGAACACGCCGTGCATGGGGTTAGTGGACCGGAGACCGGTTGTATGCCGTAACCTGGCCATGGGGTTCTGGGTACCGCTTCATTACGTGCCCTTCCCGCATGGACCCAGCCGGTGCCGTGTGTTCCCCGAGCATTGTGCATTCGCTGAACATGGGAACAAACGGCAGCGCACCCGGGTCAACACGCGGAGGCGCGTAGGGTGCCTCTGCAGGGCCGTCCATGGGTTTATCCATGGCGCTCCTGAGGGTCTTAACCCGCTCCACCAGTTCTGCCGCGGCCGGCTTTGCCGGGAGCTCCGGACCCGAGGCGAGGGGCTGTAGCTCCTCTAGCCTTTCCAGGCGTCCCGACATGTCCTCCACTAGGTGGAGGAGGCTGTCAACCACTCGCTCCTGCTTCTCCAGGGCCAGCTCCAGATTCTCCCGGTACCGGTCCCGTTCCGCTCGCAGCTCCTCCATGTCTTTCTCCGCGGCCGACTGGTCGTCCAGGATCCCCGCGACGTCTTCCTCTAGACCGTCCTTGGCGTTGTCCAGGAGGTCAAGGCGATGCACGATGGCGTCCATCCCCATCTTCGGATACTTGCCCATGAGGGAGGACACGTGCTCGCAGTGGCACGCAGCGTGCTTTTCGGCCGGATTCAGCGCATCCCGCGGTTCCCGGCACCTCAGACTCATCGCCCATGGGCGTATCGCCTATGGCGTCCGTCTCTGGTCCCGTGTGCCGGGGCACAGGTGCCGTCCGGGCCCTGGCTGGCCTCTCCAAGCCCTCGGCGTCGTGCTTCAGGGTGGGCTCGGGGGCCGTATGCGCCCTGGCGATCGGCGAGGGCGTCTCCTCCGACTCCGAGGGTTGCTCATAGGCTGTCCGATAGCCCTCGGAGTGCGCCTCGGATTCCCACAGCCTGACCGGGCTAGGGTCCGTATCCATAGCCCTGGCGTCCCTTGCCGCGGACTTGGGTGAACCCCGCTTCCGGTAGCGCCGGGCCCGTCCTCCACTGCTGCCTGAATGGCAGGCCTCCTCAGAGTCCTCTGCGGCGGAGCGGAGGTTGCATGCCTTTCTGCAGCGACGCTCACACATGGAGACCAGGTCCTCCATGTCACGTCCTCCTCTTTCCGAATGTCGTACTTCTCTTCGGGCTTCAACTTCCGGAGTTCGTCATGCTCTTGAACGTCTCGGTTCTTCTATGGCTCCAATCTCCGGCGTGGTATCCACCGAGTCCACAATACGCACCCGGGGCGTACTTGGGCAGGGCTCATAGGGGCCCAAGTCCCCGGGTCGGCGGTAGGTAGGGGCAGCAGGTACGCCTCTGCTACCATAAAGAAGGTCCCTACCAGGACCGGCCCCTGCTGTGCCCCTTCCGCCTGTAACCCCTGCCGATTTGCTCCTGATCAACGATTGCATTTATCAAAATCCAGGGTCCAAATCCAAAAATATAGAAAATAAGATACAATCCTCCTTCAACCCTGAACAGCAACCAGATCCCACAAATCCAGCAATAATCCAATTCACACTGCGGGCTTCCGTTCAGCACACCGGTCGTCCCACGGTGGCGGGCATGTACAAGAATTGCACCAAAGAGGAAAGCCCTGAAATTGGCATATGAACACAAATAAAGCAAAGTTGGGGAAAGAGGTAAACATACACATTCACAGCCATAAACCCCTCATTCCCTGGACTCAAGACCTTCCCTTGACTCACCAACATATTGCCCTGAACCAGGTCAAATGAGATGGCTGTGTCTGTGTGTGTGCACGTCACATGTGTCACAAGTCACTACACAAACCCCAAAAATGTGTTCACTCCCAAGCCTCTAAATCCTAGCCCAATAGGGGAGGTGGCGTGTCATGGCCTAGAGTGGCACTCAGGACCATGCCCTACCCTGACATAACCTTGGTTGGACTTGGAGTCGATTGGGCTTGGGGAACTGCCCCATGATGTTGACCTCACGACATGGCAAAATCAGGCAAATCACACCATTATGCCCAAAAGTCAATTATATACTCAAAAATGCATACGGCAAATATCCAAATGCTCCATGCATGTGTCAAACCGGAAAGTAAAATACAAGGGTGATATAGACCAAAGGTCCATGCCCAAGAATATCCCATCATTGGCTCCGAAACCTCTCCGGTTATGTACATGGCATACTTCACAAGTCAGCTCATGAGTTTGAGACCTAATTTTGTGAGGCCTCGTGTGCCAAGCCAAAATGACCACGTGATCCGGCATATGGTGAGGTGCAACACCAAAGCATATGCCAACATTTAAGCAACATACCATAGTTCACGGATCTCTAGGCACTTTACTGTTAGCCAACCAGTTGAGCACATAAAACACAAAAATGAGCATAAAATGAGGTCAAAAACATGCAAATAATTCAAAATACAACGTTGTCATGATAGTATATCTCTATGCTCACCCATGATATCCGCTCATGGTTCAATGCACAAATGATTGGAACCATTTGCGAACAGTTCCCCACCTTGGATCCCCAATCGGGCGCATGGAGATACCTGCGCCACTCGTATCTACATGCCCCATGAAAATGGGAGTGCACTCATGGATCTCTTTGCCAAACATACCATGAGCAATACATACGCAGTAGACTTAGTCTAGTGCTTTGAATTCCACAGTTGAGACATGGGCAAAGCCCTTGTCACGTGTGGCTCCCCATCTCTTCGGCCACACGAAGATATATAACATGGGCGTGAGCATATCGAAGCACATACCATGCATATAACACAACCCTCAACAAGTGGCTCCCACCATGGTATGCCATGCCCCTCCATGGACATAACTTCACGTTAAAAATACGTGGGAACCCAAGGAAAGTATCTATGCAACCCCAACACTCATGCGGTACACTCGAAAGTCGCAATAAAATATTCAGTTGCACGGTCCAAGAGTTATATATCCCTTTCTACCCTCTTGACCCTTATCCGTTGCTATACCAGGCATGTGTACCCAACAAAGGCGTTTGATGCTTCCTAAATTAACTTGAGACCAAGGTGCTTGCAACGCAACCTTTCTTATTCTCTTTCCTCACACTCGCGCGTAGATATGGCTCTTCAAAGTGGTCCCACGATTCACTTTTGTTTCCCTTATATCTCCAAGTCAAATGGGTGGCAAGTATAAGAGAAACCTGATTCGGGCATAGGGAAAAGAGTATGACCACTCGAAGAAGACGAAATCAAGTGCGGCGATGTCGAAGTCGAAAATCCGATTTCGACATCGCGAAAAATTCAGAATAAAATCTCGAGTGCATATTTCGAAAATTGCAGAAGCAACGAACCCTTTACTGATGAAATCTGACCCTTCATCGGAGTTTCCGCCAACTACCATGAAGCGGGTTCGGGGAGATCCGCTAGACTCCCGCTCTGATACCGCCGGCCTCGCCGCCCTTTGCCCGAACTTAGCTGCATTGAATCATACCACTGGCAAACCCCCTGTTTTGCGTCGTTGATTTTCGTGTTTCGAAACTCCTTTTGACTTTCTCCAAAACTGCCGACTCAGTCCGGTTTCTCTAGAATTCTGCCGACTCAGTCCGGTTTCTCGAAAATCCTCCAATGCTGTCCTCCCTTAGCACAAGATACGGAGGAGAAACACCTTGTTACGCAGCTTTGGCTCAGTGTTGCATAAATTCTTGTACGGGCCTTGTCCACCCTGACACATTCTGAGCTGCAAAATACAGGGAGGACAGAATGTAATAATAAAATGCATAAAAACACACAAGGTATTTACACTGCACTGTCAACCGGCGGCATATGCCCTTTTTTCTGTGATCGGACGCTGGCACGGGGATTGCGCGTCCCCTTTTGCGGCGCCTGCGGCTCGGCCTGCCGGTCTGTTCCCGGCCTGCCAACGATCTGTTGCCGAGCCTCTCAATAAGCCACTTGGTGGCCAGCAGGGAGGCATACCGAATCTGCGTCACCCCCCTCCTTAGAAGCGGTGTGTGGCCACTTGCCGACAAGACACACACTGCTCCAGGGAGAGGCGAGGCTCGCTGCGGATCTGTCTGGAAAAAAAAATTCGACTGGATACCCCGTGAAACAAAGGTACGCGGTTAACCACCATACCCAGTGTACACCAGGCACGGGTACAGAAATCCAGCGGCACAGTGCAGAACCAGGGTGTCACTCAAGCCATCACCTGGTCGCTGGGACGTTGTTGAAACTATCCCTGCTATATATATGGCCATCAGGGCCATACCCGCACAGATGCTAAAAAAGACCTTAACAGATCTTATCTCCCAACCCACTCTCCGTGCAGGTCTCATCCAGCGCCCTGATAAGCTGGTCTTTCCTCTGTGTCTTGGGCCTGCATCTCTCCGTAGAGAGCAGCACCCCCAGGTCTTGACATCGCCCGCACGCTCCGTGGCTTTCAACTGGATCCCCACGCGTCCAGTCTTCCCCTGTGCCTTGACGCGGCTCCAACAAATTGGTACAGCCGAGCTGGGAACGAACGTGCCGCGTCGAATTCGACGCTCGTAGCTTTTCGAACTTACTGGGTCGGCACCGCCGTCGTCAGCGATGGCGCCTCGCCGTTCGGGGCCTTCGCTGGCGCTGCCGCGATCTGCCCTACCCTGGTACGTACGCTGACACTGTTCGTCTCGGTATATCTCCACGTATGGGCTGGAATGAGTGGACGTCGGCGTACAAGAATTTTGAAGAGGGTTCCGGGAGATCCGCTGACACCGCCGGCCTCGTGGCCTTTTGCCCGAACTTAGCTGCATTGAATCATACCACTGGCAAACCCACTGTTTTGCGTCGTTGATTTTCGTGTTTCGAAACTCCTTTTGACTTTCTCCAAAACTGCCGACTCAGTCCGGTTTCTCGAAAGTCCTGCCGACTCAGTCCGGTTTCTGGAAAATCCTCCAATGCTGTCCTCCCTTAGCACAAGATACGGAGCAGAAACACCTTGTTACGCAGCTTTGGCTCAGTGTTGCACAAATTCTTGTACGGGCCTTGTCCACCCTGACACATTCTGAGCTGCAAAATACAGGGAGGACAGAATGTAATAATAAAGTGCATAAAAACACACAAGGTATTTACACTACACTGTCAACGGGCGGCATATGCCCTTTTTTCTGTGATCTGACGCTGGCACGGGGATTGCGCGTCCCCTTTTGCGGCGCCTGCGGCTCGGCCTGCCGGTCTGTTGCCGGCCTGCCGACGATCTGTTGCCGAGCCTCTCAATAAGCCACTTGGTGGCCAGCAGGGAGGCATACCGAATCTGTACCTATGGAGGAATCGAAGGTCATTGGTGTCAAGTCATTGTGTTTAAAAGGATTGGTCGACTACTCAATCCAAGCCGAAGATATTATAATATATTTTTGCGCCTTTCAAGGCACCCTTGGGTGTTTTTTCGCCAATATTGCTGTTTTTTGCCCGTCATGATGTCAAGTGGCGACCGTGTATCTCAACGTTGCGCCCAATGGACATCATGACTTCGGTGCCCGACATATCTTGGACCCGGCGAATATCTCCTCTTGGGCTTGGCGTACCGTGGCCGCCATGTTGGCGATTTGGGACCATCCCAAATTATGGGCTCACTTGGCGACCCTGCCATTCCGGAAACCGGAGGAGTTGGGCGACGCCCAAAAGATATGTTGGACACATATGACTTGATACCAATCCTTTGGCACACTCCGGTCCGTGTCGGGCATGTGCCTCATTTGCCCCAACCATGAGTGTGCGCATTTTCGGCCATTTTGAGCAATTTTCCACCTTTTCTACCCGCCGTGCACTATGTTCAGCCCACCCGTGCACGCCGGACGCATGGACCAATGGACCATATATGACATGGGTGTTATGCATATTGGTCCTCATGGCTCACACACCACGTGGGCGAAGCGGAGCAACCTTCGTTAAGGTGCTAGCCCAAAGTGAGTGTGGGCAATTTTGCCATTTTGGCATTTGTGGACCCAATTGAAATCATCACCACGCCAAGTGGCATGGACATCTTTGGGAACCAAAGTCATGGGAGTCTTAGTTGGACTCCTGGTAGATCGCGCATGGAATGGCGAAACTGATCTCCAAGCCGGCGTGGAGATATACTATTGGGAGCACCCCGAGTTTTGGCTCATTTCGAGCAGCCAAAATGACCCCTTTTTGGGACCCGAATTTCAACCCCCCGTGTGGTCAATTGGCGGTCCCATATGTCTCTGCCCACAGGGAGCCCGGACTCAATTTTAAGTTGTACACTCAGATATAAGTCCTAGGTCCTGCCTCCTATCCTCTGAGCCATTGGCCTTGCCCTGGCCGGGCGAGCCACGCGTGAGAATGATGCCAATTTTGGTGATTTTGGCATCATGACCCCACTTGACGAACCAGTGGTGCCCTGATGCCGGGACCTGAGAGGGAACCAGGTTGGGTGAGGGCTCCAGGGAGTTTGTACTCGAAGGGCATAGGGTCAGTTGTCTCGTCCCCACCTCTGGCGGGTCCGAACGAGGGGTCAATTTGGGTTTTTTTTCGGCTAATTTCAGTTTGGGCTGAAACAGCCCATTTTCAGCTACCAACTCCTAGGAGATAATAGCGAGGCCATTCCTCTGGCTCAGAGGGGTGTTGGGACCTGCTGTTTGGGGATCATGGGCTGCCATCGTCGGTTGGCCTTGGAGCCACTTGGTTTCCAGGAACTCGCCTGTGGCTAGGCGGGACACCCCCCCTATTGGCAGGGTTTCAGGGTCCGGACTGAGCAGGGCATGGGTTGTGTTTGAGCCCCCGCCCCCACCAGCCACTGAGAGGGTCGGACCTGGGATTGGGATATGAGTTGGGACTGAGTGTCTATTGTCATGTGATGCCCTTACCCCAGTTCAGTCTTCACCCCATGTGTACATATCCTGATGTGTTGTTGTACATACTTTTGTTTCCTTGTTTCAGAGTGGCAAGGATCCTGAAACGCTTTGTCACATGACACGAGCGTAATGATGCCCTTGTGAGCGTAGTGCTTTGCCTGCCTGCTCACCTGTGCGTGTCACCGCAGCGTCCCGTGGCCAGGCCCCCCACGGGAACGCGTCAATAGGGCCGTCACATCTGGATCCTCTGATCCAGACAGGAGTTTGGCCAGCAGTTCGGCCGTATGATCCAGGGCACCGTAGGCTGGCCTTGGATGATGTTGTTCCTCAACTCGAGTCGGGCCCACCTCGGGAGCCCTTGGGGTTGGACAACATGCTCTTGGATACTCCAGTCTCGGTCGTCTTGGCAGGGATGCTGTCTCGGCTCTGTCGGACGGCGGGCCAGAGTGCGCGTAGGACCCTTGGTCTGTACGTGGTCTGGATCCATGTACTGCCAATGGCTGCTCCCCGTCTTCTCCACGAATGGATTTGTAGTACTCCTCATGGAGGATGTATTCATCCATTTTCTTCCTCAGTTCCTGATACTCCTCGGGGCCTTCAATCGCTGTTGAGGATGAAGCCGGACAGTTGGATCTGGATACTGAGGCTGCTACACGTCTGTGGAGATGACTGAGGCTGTCTCCACCGTGGGCCGCTAAGGCCTCGGTGGTAAGGCCTTTATTTTCTTCCGCCCTTCGGCGTTCTGGATCTCCTTGGGACCCAGATGCGCCACTGAGATGTTGTGGAGCTCGGTAAGGTGGTTCACTCATTGGGTGGGCCATGCTGCCCGTTTGCACTTGGACAGTTCTGATGGGCCAGGTCCTGACGCTTGGCATGGACCTGATGAATTTGATGTTGAGCTTTGTGTGTTGCACTTCTTCTCAGGGTCGGTTCAAAAAGTCACAAGGGACTGTCGCTGCTACCGGAAAGATGTCCTTGATTTATGCCCTAGATATTTTGATGAAATCCTGCAGGTTTTGTAGTTGGAAACCCAAACCAAAGCAGCAAGTAGAGCAAGAACAGGATGTGGATCGAATCAATGATTGGTTTTGGAATCCAGTGTAACACACAAGGGCTGCAGATAGACAATGCAGGTTTATACACAAAGATTCAATCACAAATGGATAATACAAAAGATTTCATATGAAAATTGGTCTGACTCTTGCCTCCAAGATAGCATTAGGCACTTCATGTGCACTCTTTTGGGTGAAACGGTGCTGGTTAGGAATGTGGGGCATATATGTCAGGACCACACAGAAAATGACTTGGCCAAGCAACTGAATTCAGAAACAGTTACAAAGTAGGACCACAATAAGTGGTAGAAACAATTGAGTATAGGGCCCTCTGGGTGGGAGACCACTAGGCTTAACCTCCAAGGCGTAAAGCATCAAATGCCTATTTTATTTCGGTATATCCTCCATGAAGGAAGGTACCTCCGCTCAGTTGAGTGGTAGGGGTGAACTTCATGGGGGGCTAGGGTCACAACCCTAGTTACTTTGAGAAAGTGTACTTAAGGCATCCAAAGAGAGATAAAAACACTTAGGTTTGTCTTAGCATCAACAAAATGGTTTTAAGGGGGGCTTGGCCTGGATCAAGCCCTCCAAGAAAGACATGGCAGTGACTTTTTCTTACTGGTATGTCCGGTGTAGTGCTGTAATGTGTGGGAATGTCAGCGCCAGGCTTCCACAAGGACAGACTAGGGGTAATCTGAACTGTGGAACTGGAATTCCTGAATTTCTACCACCAGCAGATGATGTAATGTAGATAAATCTCAGGTTAACCTGTAGTCTGGTAGTGTTCCGAACACAACCAGAAACTTAGTTTGGAGCTTCGTTCTGCTGCCGGTAGACTTCATTCCAGCTTCATCTGTGGAGATTCCTCCAATTTTGTCTTGATTTGAGAGCATCCTACTGACTTGTTTCTACCATTTCGCTAAACCGGGACGTCAATTCTCTTAAAGAACTTTATATATGGCTTCTACGGACTTCAGGCAGACACTTCTGGAGTCTGGTGGAACAGGCAAAAACTGTTTCGTCAGCAAAGTGAGCCTCATTTGCGAATTCAGGTTCTAGATCAGCCGAATTGTTCAGATTGTGGTCTGAAAGCAAGAGATTGACGTACTTCACCTTCAAAAACACCACCGCCACTGTAAACACGGTTATATACGGTGTGTTGCAGCTTATGGCCCACAGGCTATCGCCTTCCGTGAACCTCCGGCAGAGTCTGTCATGTTTTAGCTGCAGGATTCAAGGTCAGCATGTCCATCATCATGAATGATTCATCATGTCAACATTTTCTTAGAATCTGTTAGATGCTCGCTTTGTGAGATAAAAACTCGCCGACCCAGGGTGAACTGACTTTTGTTTACTGCTGTGGTCCTCGTTTGCACACTCTCCGTTTACTCATTATTGCTGATTTCAGCAGATTCCAGCCTTAAAACCTGTACATTCGTGCATTCCAGGACATTGTGGAAACGTTTATAGTGATTTCAACACTGTATTTTTGCCTCTCCTGCTGCTTGCTGCTGGTGTAGGGTTTCCTGCTGCTTGTTTTTGGAGATGAAAAGCTTTTGTTTGCTGAAATACAATCAATCCAGGATGGCCCAAGCCAGAGATGTGCAAGTAGAAGAGATTCAGGATCAAAGCATGAAGGGCTGCAGTGTAAACAGTGAAAGATGAAAGGTTATTCACAGAAACTGCAACTCAAGGCACATCTGATTGCATATTCACAAATATAGCTGAAATGTTTTGGAAAAGAGTTGGAAAACTGCCTCATGGTCTCTCTATCTCAGGAGATGTGCACTCTTTGTTTTGGGTCCCATATGTGCTGAGGTGGCAGGGCATGTGGCTATGAGGTCTATGCCATGTCACATGGGATCTTCCTACTTAGCTAGGCTGACCGGGAATTGAACCCGCCACCTCTCAAAAAGAGGAGCCCAGCCCCCTAGGGTGCATACCATTAGGACAGCTAAGAATTCATGAGAAAACATAGATAAATTCATAGGCTCTACCCTGGATATGTCAGTTCTCAGTCAACTCAGGAAAAGATGATTTGCCTCACAAATGATAGGGGATTAAGGGGTCCACTCCATATCCTGATTGGGTGTTTGGTTCCATAGGTCAAAATGTGTTATCACCACTTTTGGTGGGGCCAATACTAAGATTGAAATGCCTGGATGCTCAGTGCATCTCTAATACAACTAGAGTATGCGTCAAAGCATTGGAATAGCACTTTTTCTTACTCCCCCCTTGTGCTGTGGTGGCCACCACTGTCGCATTTTCAGGAAAAAGGGATTTTTTCGTGGCCTTTCCTTGGTTTCCACATCTACTCTAAAATACCTATAGTTTCCCTCACACAGAAAAATGGGCGCTCACCATGGCTGGCGCTCTCTTGCTGCTCTGTTTGTAACATTTCCTACAGGAAGCTCAGCGCTCATGGCGCTGCCGGGGTTCCTGTGGCTTGGCTGGGTGAGTTTGGGTGCATGCCATAAACATGTGCATGGGCATCCCTCCCTCCAAGACGCAGCGCGACATAAACCCAACGCAAGACACAATATACACATTCGCATGGGTTATCGTAAACCTGCTGCCGACCTGTGACCTGTCTTAGGGCGAAGTGAGTTGTTAAATAATTAAATTGCCCCTTGGTGGGGTCTTGGGTTCTGCTCAGTCTCCTGGCGGCTTACTCACGGCCTACTCAGCGACGCTTTCGCGAGGATGTCTGCAGAGACAGGAATGGGAGAATTATGGATGAATCCACGCAAACGCGAAGCGACAACACCTAAATCCGTCAAATGACGGCCTAGAATTTTTCTAAGACAACACACCTGAGCAGAATCAGATTGTGCATCAGAAGTACATTTTTATAAAAATTATAGTCAGCTCTAGATTTTTTAAATCAAGAAATTCCTAGCCATAAAAAGGCGGCGCGCAGGAGCGGCTCCTAGTGAAGCGCCGGAAAATGCAGAAATAATGGAATTATAAACGTATGTCCCACGTAACTTGGAAAATGACGAGACACACATTAATAGATAAACATACATATTCCACCCACACTGACAGAAGGGTCAAAAATCCAAGAATTCGAAAATCAACAAAAAGACTTCAATGAATCAGGTATAAACTACAGGTGTGCTCGTCTCGTATGCAGCATACACATTGCTCGTCTCGTGTCTCAGTGAACGAGTCTTGTAGCAGCGCTAACAACGATAGAATGCAATAGAGGGATTGATTAGAAAGATTGCAGATGATTAGACGTCAGATCAGGGTGATTAGACATACACACAAGTGCATAGCGACGTTTTTCGCTTGCGCCTCGCTCACGTGCCCACTTGCTCTCTCTCTCCAGTGGTAGGTAAGGTGAGTAAGCCCAGGTGGGGCCACCCACTGGTGGAGTTCGTGATTGTGGTTCAGATGGGCAGGTTTGCCCAAGACACTCGTGCATGCTCGTGCATTCACACACGCAATAAAGGGTAGGCCACGCGAAATGCGCACGGTAAATCTTGTTTAGGTTACCCAGGGGCTCCTCGGTACGTTCTTTAAGAGAACCTGAGGAATCTCTTAACGCTTGCTTGCTTGACAGGGTGTGTTTGCGGACAGTGTATTATAGGTCACACTGAGAAGCGTATAATATGTGGAGTGTGGCTTGGTTCCTCCGCCGCAAACACCCCTTCATTTGCCTTTGCTTTACAGGTGGGCAGGTAGGGTGATTGGTGCAGCAGCATACCATTTTTTTCTTGCCCTGCTAAACAAGGGCGCAGATCACACAAACAATTGACTGCACCTCCGCCAGGAGTGGCGAGGGCAGTTCGACTCCTTCGACATCCACGCAGTGCACGCAAAAAGAACACCTCTTCCCTCCAAGCCCTAGCAGGGGAAACACGTTGTGGCGTCCCCTGTTAGGCCACAGTTGCTTAGCAGCGCTGTCTTCTCTTGTCTTCTTCACAGGAGGGTCGTTAGGACCCACGACACGTTCTTCAACCACACCCAGTAGAGTGTGCGTGTAGGAGTGGTAGTCCTGAGTGGGGGCTTGAGCCAGTTGCAGAAGTGCTCGCCCACCAGGATGGTGCCACTGTAGGGTGGGTAGGACCTGTAGTGCGTGTGTCACTGTCCCACCCGTTTCCTGCAATTTTAGCAGGGTTGGTGGGCGGTGGCAGTGGTTAGGTCAGTGTTTTGGCCACTTAGCAAAACGGCGTTTTCATGCCTTCATAGCTTTTGGCCACCCCTCCCTGTAGTAGACAGATAAGTAGGGAAAACAATACCTGGATTAGTACGCTGGGTATTCCCCAAAGGTTTTGCGCCAGCACAGAAAATGGGCGCTTAGGGGAGGGGAGACCTGGGGCGTACCCCGTGGCATCAATAAGCCAACCCCCCAGGTTTAGCAAGCGTGCCGACTTGGGTATAATTAGGACACCACTTCTGCGGCTTGCTCTCAGGACCTTAGGAATAGCACACTCACACATACGCTTTGGCAGGTAAGGGTAAGGTTCAGTCCCTAGCTTTAGTCTTGGAGGCAAGCGTCTCAGCGAGCCTCAGCCACTCACCAAGGTTGTTCTGGGACGAGTAGTCAACCAGAACTGAGTTTGGGCGTCCCTCAGGTAGAGCAAACGCAGAGAAGGGCTCCCAGGTGGCCTCTTTGACTCCAAACCCTTCCCAAAGGGTGAGGAAACGCCAACCCTGGCGATAGCGGTGGCGTAGGACAGACTTCACCAGGTAGAAGCCCTCCTTAGCCATCTCCTCGGCGTTCATGTTGGGGAGTTCACCTTCAACTTCCATAGGGCTGGCAGCCCCTTGTAGGTCCAGAGCGGCGATTTCCTCGTCGTTCAGCTCCCACTCCTCCCCACAGAGGTCTTCAGGATCATAGTAGCGCTTCAGGTGTTGAGCAGCGCACACCAGGGTCCCCCCTAGACGGGGAGAACACCGCACGGTGATACGGTGTCCATCCACTGATAGAATCTTGTACGGCCGGAAGTATGGGTCATCGCTGGTAGAGCGTGGCCAGGCCGGTAGTCGACTGTGGTGCACCAGCACCCAGTCCCCCTCTTGGTAGGTGGCCGGTACTCGGTGCTTATTCTTCTTGTTCCACTGACGCTTCCTCACTCTCTGGAGCATAGCCTTGGCCTTGTCCACCTTCGCTTGTTGCTCTTGGACCCACTCACCCACAGAAGAATGGGTGTCCTCTGGATAGGGGGCATGTAGGAACCATGCCGGACGCCCTAGGAATAGCTCATGGGGGGAGTAGCCAGTAGCTGAACTCTCTTGGGAGTTCATCATCAAGGATATGACGGGGAGTAGTCTCACCGAGTCTCTGGTGCGTTCAGCTTTGCACCATATCCGTACATTCTCCTTCAGGACACGGATCTGTCGCTCACATAGGGGGTTCCTCGTGTGCGAGTAGGGAACCCCCGTAGACAGTTGAACATTGAGGGATCTCAGGACCCTCTTGTACCAACCGGTATCTGAGCGTACTCGTACGTCCTCATCGGAGTTGATCTCGTTGGGCGCCCCATAGACACAAAACCACTCCTCCAGGAGTATCTTGATAGTCTCCTCTCCGGTAATGTGCTTGGTACATGGGAACACCCTGGTAAACTTGGTCAACCCACAGGTTACCACGAGGGCGAAGTCATAGCCCCCGAACTTCGGCATCTCCGTGTAGTCCACGTATAGAACACTGTTAGCACAGTGAGGGATGGGCAGGGTCGAGTAGAGACCTCTGTCCCTGATATCCCCTGGTTTACAGGACCTGCACGGGCACTTGTCCACGATAGACTGGAGGGTTTTCCGCAGTTCGTCATCAGTCCACGTAGTGTGGAACCACTGATTGAACAGCCTCAGGGTACAGTCAGCACCCACCTGACAGCTGGACTCATGGGTCCACTTCAGCAGCGCTGGGACTCTGTCACTAGGCACAACAATGCGGTACTCGTGCCGGAGGTAGCTCTTGTCCCTCTTCCACTGGTCGTGGTTGACCAGGAGGGGTTCAAGGCGTTTCTGTAACGGCAGCAGTGACAGCACTCAGATTAAACATCAATGTGATCAGAATTTCAATGATTCTCAGATGTACATTAGTGCAGTAAATTTTCCGCTTGTTTTTATGTTTTCCGGTCGCCGCCAGATGTCGCCTGTGAGCGCGCGTCGAGTCGCATTTGTCTTTCGTGATCTCCCAATCGGATTTATTTAAATTATTTCGAATGATTTCACGTTGTGTCATTATGTGCGATGAATGCGCATTGAGATTCTATGTCTGCTCCATTTTTGTAGACCTGGTTTTCGTACTCTTCATATTCTACCATGGAGTTCACTGGACTTTCAAGTGCTTCGCATATGTCGCTCCCAGAGGCTGGATATGGGTCTGAAGAGGGTCATGTGGGTTCGGAGATATCAGGGGCAGTGTCGGGCGTTACGACCCCTGGGGCATCAAGGCTACAGGCTTCGCAGTTACAAGAAAGATCAACCACTATGCAGCGGTTACATGGTAGCAGAGGAAATCATGACTCTGCTTCTGGAATCTCCACGGACACTCTGAGATCATCGGACTTTAGCGGGGCTATCACTCGTAGAGAGTCACTGCGTGTTCCCCCTGAGGTTACCTTCGTGGCATCTCCCCAGCAGACCGAGGATCATCCTTCAGAGTGCCCTTGCTGTGGCCATAGACATTGGCCTGGAGTTCATACTTGTGCTGATTGCTGTGTGAACGCCCCACCCAACCTTGAACCCGGTCGAGAATCTCCCTCCTCGAGTGAATCTGGTTCCTCCTCTCACGCTTTGCCTGATCTTGAAGACAGCAGCAGCGTGGGAGAGCAGTCTGGGCCTGGAATTAGTGGTGATTACTCGGAAAACCACATCCAGGAAATCTGGAACCAGGAGTTCCTGAACCGCCAGAATTGGCTACTGACGGAGGCGAGCTACCGAGGCCGCCTGAGGGACTGGTTCAGGGCGTCGTGCCAGTTCATCAGGGACAGCGGCCGGTTGCGATTCGACGCCCAATTGCAGGAACAAGAGGGCTGGGAAGAGCTGATGGACCAGTTCGACCACCAGGCAGCCGTGATGGTGCAGATGGCCATCATCGCCGAGGAGAGACGCCAGAATGTGCGTCGGCACGCTGGTCCGTTGGGCGCCTGGGGTCCGAACGACGGAGAGGTCGACGAGATGAGGTGTGATTCGACACATTCTCACCTCTCCGGGGAGCAACTCTCCAAGCTTCCCAACTTCAACTCCAGTGTTGACAGCTGGGTTGATGAAGTGAGAAGCAAAGGAAAACCTATGAGATGCCCGTCATGTGGCGAGTGTGCCAAGGACTGCTCCTGTCGACGCCAGATTTCGTCGCTGGAAGACAGGGTGAAGGAGCTGAAGAAGGCCGCCAAGGAGAAAAAAGAGGGATGACGACAGCAAGTGGAAGGAGATGGAGCAGAAGCTGGAGAAGCTTACAAATCTGGTACAAAATCTGAGCACTACTGGGCTCACTGGACCACCACGTACAATGGCAAGCCACCCAGCACCTACCTCCTCAGCTGCACCTGCATCAACGCCTTACGGCGTTCCACATTCTCCGGCACCCCCAGCTTTTACTGGTCACATCCCAGCTTTTACTGGAAGTTCTGGTATCCCCCCTACTGGATTTGGAAGTCTTATTGGGTTGAATCTGGGTACCGAAGGAGGAGAATCTTCGTCGGAGAGGTCTATACTGTCTGTTGGTACTGTCGAAGATATTGATGGAGAAGCAAGGACCACCGTGAAGGAGAGAGCAATGGCCTTGAAGAAGAAGGACCGGCGGCAGAAGGAAAACGAGGCAAAATTGAAGGAAAAGCAGAGGAAATTGAAGGAGATGAGGCTGCATCAAGCACAACCGACGCCGTTTGTGCAGCCTACTGTGGACCAGGTGTTGCTGGCGGCTGCAATTGCGCAGGCACAGGCAATGGGAGGCGCCGCTGTCAACCCGGTGTTCGTCAATCCGGTTGGCACATCCACAGGTTTCAACCTCAACCACCTGCTCAACCCGTTGCACATGAGGCTCCGAGGCTCCATGATGAAGCAGCCCAACTTCTCAGGGCACCCAAATTATTGGGCGTCCTTCGAGAGGCAGTTCATAGTGTGGCTGCAGACGGAGAAACTGGACAGGGAACTCTGGATTCTCGGGTCGATGGACTGTTTGACTGGCAAACTCAGAGAAAGTACATACAATCTTTATGTGGAAAGGCAGAATCAAGGAGATCCCCTGACTTATGAAGAGCTGTATCGAAGTCTCAAGAAGAAAGGCTCTCGACTTCCTGAAGATCATTACAGGAACCGTCTGGAGATCTTCAGGGCGATCAAGAAATTGTTTCTGGAAGAAATTCAAATTGCAAGGCAAGATTGGGAGTTTTTGGTGCAAGAGGCGGAGAACTCGGGAGAAGGACTTTCTGAAGGCGAAATGAAGAAGATCCTCCTGAGCAACTTCACGCCAGAGACCAGGCAGAAGATCAGAGACTCAGGCGGACCAAAAAGTCCTGGGCAACTGGGTTGAAGTCCGAGGATTACCGGAAACTATGCGAAAAATGGCAGTTCGTGAGTTGCTACACTCTATCAGTGCTACTGGATTGAAAGACATCACTATTCGTGAGGGCAGATAGAGAGTTGGTTTCCATGATTCTGAACAGTCGGAGTTTTTCTGTAGCATGGTGGATGGCAAAGTGAAGTATAAGGGAACAGTTTTGAAGGTACGACCGTGGATCTTCTCATACGGAGTCGAGCAGATCTAGGACCAACTTGAAAAGTATGCAAACTTAGAACGCCAGAAGTCCCAGGATGCACAAGGCTTCGGAGGCAAGGTCAACGCTGTTGGTGAGAAGGGATGCTCTGTGTGCATTGCCCTTGGAAAGGAAGGTCGAGCGGCGACTCACACGACCGCAGATCACAGGTGGACGCCCTCAGATCTCAAGACAATTCAGTCCAAATTGGATGGAAAGGGATATTCTCCCAAAAATCCCAAGCAGGATGGAGCACGAGATGCTGACCAGCATGGAAGGGGAAAGGGTAAGGGGCAGTCCAAAAAAAAGAATAGAGACGGGACACGAAAAGAATACTCGCAGCAAGGCGGAGATCCAAGTGGCTCAGGATGGACCGATGCTGGTGGAAAATCTGGTGGAAAATCTGGTGAAAAGGGTGGAAAAGGCCAAGGAAAGTCCGGGAATCAAGATGATTCCAAAGTGAATGGCTACCCCCTGTATACGGAGACGCCAGCAAACAAGACCTTCGGCAACAACAAGGATACTGGAGGTCGAGGCAAGGGCAGAACCAACGAATCCAACCCCAATTCTAACACCTCCAACAACAAAGGCCAAGGAGGTAAGAAAGGTGGTGGTGGAAAGTCATTTGGTGGTCGTGGACGTGGAAAAGGAGTCAATGCCGTCGAAGCAGGAGAAGAATGGGTTGACGAAGGACAAGTACAAGACGTGCAGCCGAAGGACGAAGAAGAATGGCAATAGGGAAGCCAACTTGACCCAATTCCCAACACTGGGGTTGAGTGGCAGGAGACAAAACCCATCAGGGTAGTTGGGGCGGTGGATGGACGCTGCGGGGACCGGCTGGCGCGCTCCTCCGGCCTCCTTTACCCTGCCTGGGTCCTCAGCGCTGTCCGGCGAGGCAAGCAGCACCAGTTTGTCTGCTGGATCAAGGTCAGGACAACAGATGGTAAGGTTAAACTTGCCAAATGTCTGATTGACAATGGTTCAGAGGTCAATCTGGTAAGAAAAGGCTTTCTGCAGGAGGATGAGGCGAAGATGTCCTCGACCCCTGTCCAGCTGGAGGGAGTCAGCGGACATCGCCTTGACGGTGGCGACAGAGAAGCAGAATTGGCGGTCAGATTGGTGAAACAATCTGTGTGGAGCATGGAAGAGACGGTCACGGAGGAGTGGTTTGCTGGAAAATTCCATGAAGCCAGCATAAAGTATGATTTATTCTTGGGTCAACCCTGGCTTCACGCCCACCGTGTGTCGCCCATGGGACACAGGACATGCTTCCTCCAAGATCCGTCGACCAGCGACCCGTCTGACCTGTATTATCTGCACCCATATACCAAGAGTATCCATCAATTCAAGGAGCGAAATAAGCTGCATATTCAGCACCATCAGCAGGAATGGACAGGGAATCAGGATGAATTTGACGAAAGAAAAGGTGGAATCATTGAACTGCAAGAAGTGGAAGTTAGTTTGCTATCGTGTAGTCGACAAATGGCAGGACATTCTGGTGGATTATTTCGAAAGGAACCACAATTTTCGTCCGCAAGTTGATGCCTTTGCAAACAAAAAGAATAAAAGATTTCCGAAGTTGTACGACGATGCCTGGAGTTAGGACTGGTCTGAACCTCTATGGATCAATCCACCCTTCGACGTTTCCCCTCGTGTGGTGCAGAAGCTGAAGCAATCCGGCGCAAAGGTGATTTTAATTGTCCCCAACTGGCCAAGACAATCTTGGTTCAAGGACATTATGGACATTTCAATCGACATTGTCGAGCTACCTCACAAGGGAGTGAAGCTGTATTGCAAAGACAATGGCAAGCCTTTGCCACAGCGTCCGTGGACCACGTTGGCGTGCTTAGTTGACGGGAATCTGGGAGATTTTTGGCAAGATGGCAGTGAAATGGGAACAGAAGAGGTCATCTCAAATTCCTCAAGAATCGACGAAATTCAGGTGGATGAAGACGATCGAGAGCGGAATCCCGACGTATCGTCGCGGAAGGAGGGGAGGACAATCGGCGTCCCTCAAGAGAACGCCTCCAACCATTACAATTCGTCCCCATCAGACAAGAATCCAGCCAGAAAAGTCAAGATTTCAAGCAAGAATGATGACAACTCTCCAAGAATCTCGCCTGAATTGACAGGAATGAAGCTGAATTCGTCCGACCATCCCTTCAAGACATTTGTGGACCCCTTTCATTTGTGGGATCCCACGGAGGAGCCAGCTCAGGTGAGCTTCATCCGCCAGCAATGGGACGAAGAAGTTTGGAATGAAGTGGCCAGGAATATGAGACCACGACCAACAATTCGCAAATTGGTGGACATAATGTCGGTGATTAAATGTGAGAATCAGGTCGACGGAGACAAGATATCTGCAAGAAGGGACGCAGTGTTCGAAGATTATCAAGATGACGTGCTGAGTGGGAACTTGTGGAAAAACCCCCCAAATTCGATGTGAAAATGGGGAAGCCAAGATTGACATAATCGAAGGCTCAAAGGTGCACAAACAACGTCCATTCTATCTCCACGGCACCAAAGCAGATGCCCTGCGAAAGATTATTGAGCGCAATCTCTATGAGTTCGGTTGGTTGGAGGGCTGCATGAGTTCTGAGTGGTGTTCAGCACCATTTACTGTGCCAAAACCCCCACCTGCCGACCAATCCAGTATAGATGCTTGGCGTCTAGTGGTGGTGTACAGGGCCCTGAATGCCGCCACAGTACCAGACGCGCATCCTCTTCCTTTAATCGAGAAGGAGATCGCCGCGAGAGCCAAAGGTAAGCTCTTTACTGTGTTGGATTTGCGCAATGGCTTTCATCAGATGCCCCTTCGGAAGGAGGATAGGCATTTGACGGCAATGTGCACGCCCTGTGGCACTGTCGAGTGGACTGTACTGCCGATAGGTTTGAAGAATGCGCCGTCGATGTTCCAGAAGATGATGGAGACTATTTTATTTCAGAAGCACAAGTCTCTGGATTTACAAGAATTCTGCAGCATCTACATTGACGACCTTCTGATTGCCACGCCGTTGGGAAAAAACTTTGATGAGTGCCTGAAGTTGCACGAAGAACAAGTCCGAAAGGTTCTCGAAGTCCTTCGACAAGAGAAGCTCGTGTGTGGACCCAAGAAGGGCAAGATGTTCCTCCAGAGTGTGGAATTTTGTGGCTCTGTCTTGGAAGATGGGACAAGAAGACCAGCCCCAGGAAAAATGCCTGCCCTGCAGCTATGGGGAAGGCCTAAAACCATCACGCAGCTTCGTGCCTTTTTAGACTGCTGCAATTATTACCACGAGTTCCTTCCTCTCTACGCCAAGTTCTCTGGTCCATTGACAGAGTTACTCAAGGTTGGCAAAATAGAAGGAAAGAAGTGATCTCAAGTCAAGCTGAAGTGGACGCCAGAATGTGAAGAAGCCTTTACTGGTCTCAAGGAAGCATTGGCAAATGTGGTTACATTAAAGACTCCGTGGTTGGATGGAAGACCTTTTTATATTCGTACAGACGCCAGTCGTTACGCCATTGGTGCTACGATCGAACAAGTCGATGACGAAGGTCACCATCATCCTCTGGCTTTCTGGTCTCGCAAGCTTACAACAAGACAGCAAAATTGGAGTCCAAGGGAACAAGAAGCCTACGCAATCCTTTGTGCCTTACGGCGTTATCAAGGTTGGATCTTGGGCCATCGCGTTGAGGTACTGACTGACCACAGGTCACTGGAGAGCTGGAGGACAGAACATGTGAATACCCCTGGTGGACCAGCTGGGAGAAGAGGCCGTTGGCATGAAACGCTGAGCAGATTTGACCTCCATGTGACTTACATTCTGGGTCGCAACAATACAGTGGCGGACGCCCTGAGTCGCTGGGCCTACCCAGCCTCAGAGGCTTACTCTGAAGTGAGTTTTCATGGGACAGCGACGGATAAAGCCGAAGTGATCGAGTTTGATAAGGAGGAACAAGCACTGATCAAGAAACATTGTCTCCAATGTTCGATTAAAAATCGGATGAAGGTGGATTTGGTCAGATGCAAGGAGATTACCAAGGCAGATCAGACTGCAGGAGTTAACTCTGACTCTGAGTCGTCGCTGCCACTCCTTAATGTGTTTCCAGTGACAAGATCCAAAGCGAAATCCACGCTCCCTCCACAACAAAAGGACAAGGAAACTTCCTTCCTCTATGTGGATTGGACGAAGATGTACAAGGAGGACAGGTTCTTTGGGTCTGTATACCACAAGTTGAAAGGGGACAAGCCTTACGACTCTGAAGAGACGTCTGATTTGAAAATCCAAGGCGACAAGTTATTTTGGCAGGGACGGATTTGTGTTCCTGACTGTCTGATTGACCAATATGTCAAACATTGGCATCGGAATGAGACAGCCCACACACATTCTCGTGTTCTTGAGCAGGAGCTACGACACAGAGTGTACACACGGGACCTCAAGAGTGCCTGTGAACGAGTTGCCAAAGGATGCAAGCAATGTCAGGCGACCATCCCCAAGAATCAAAAGGCAGAAGGATTACTGAAGGGATTACCAATTCCTGAGAGGCTGTTCGACAAGGTGACGGCGGATGTCTTCGAGTTGGGACAAACCAAGAGGAATGTCTCTACACGAGGAAGCCTGTCGATGGGGTTTTGTTAATTCAAGACGGCCACAGTGGCTACATCCAGGTCCTCCCTTGCAACACGAAGCATCTCACCTCTGAAGTGGCTGCCAAGTGGACTGCAAGTCAGTGCATGAGTAACTGGGATGTTCCCAGTGAAATTCTGACGGACAGTGGGAAGGAGTTCATTGGGACTTGGTGGGAGAACATGTGTGCTCTATTGGGAGTTCATCATCTTCGTGCCCGAGTCTACGACCATCGAGCTCTCCCTGCTGAACGCGCTGGAAGAATTCTTATCAACATTCTGAGAAAATTCCTGGCGACTGAAAAGGACTACAATTGGTTGGAAACAATTTACTGTGTCTTGAGGAGATACCATCGTACCAAGAATTACACTGGATTGAGTCCGAATGAGCTTGTTTTAGGTCGTGAGAAGATGGGTCCAGGACCAGTGATGTATCATCCAAGGCAGTGGTACGACGCATCGCAATGGTTTGAGAGGATCAAGGATTTAGAGTCCAAGTGGATCCAAGCCAAAGTGGAGAGTCAAGCAGATTGGTTGAATTTCAAAATTGAATCGAGAACGCAAGGAAAACCCTTCGAGAAAGGCCAGCAAGTTTGGCTTCGTAAGTCAGACGATACCCTGAAGGACGACAACAAATTGTTACCTTTGTGGATTGGCCCATTCCAAGTCAAGAGTCAACTAAGTGAGACTACATCCAACATGGAAATTGAGCCAGGCAGGCATCAAGAAGTACATCGAGACCGTTTGAAGGCCGAAGTACCCTGCCCCAAAGGAAGGTTCAAGCCTCTTTATTGGACTTCGAAGTACCTGAGCGACAGGAAGATGGTCACCAGCAGTTTCGAGTTGGAGAAAATCCTTGATTACAAGAAAAATGCTCGGAACAAGTGGTACTTTCTGTGCAGATGGAAAGGATTCGGTCCAGAAGAAGACAAATGGGAGCCAGCTTCAAGCTTCATCCATGGGTATACGGACACTTTCATCACGTTCCTGAAGAAACACCCTGAGATTGACCGTGAGCTCTCGCTGATCAAAGATTGTGTCACCAAGGAAGACTTACAAGCACAAGAAGAAGCTCCAATTGTGCCAGAATCTATTTGAGACAAGATCTGATCAGAATTTGAATCGCGGAAACTTCCGAGGAGGTTTACGGTCAACATATACCCTTGGCATGGGGACAATACAGTCCTGACGCATCGTCTATGTGGTTCGATGAACAGATGATGGGACATTCTGGGGTCATCCTGGTCATTCCATCCATCATTCCCATCATGGTCTTCATGTGAATCATGTGCTTCATTGTAGATGATTCCAATCCAAAGATCCGAAAGGCCATTATCCTCAACCACGACGACACTCTCGTGTGTTGCTGTCGACTGGGCCCCTCTACTCGCCTTGGGAAGGACTCGTTCGAGTTCCTGCTCATTACAGAGATTCTGGCACATGACTGAGTCTGATCCATTTCATGTGTTTGACGGATCTGCTCAGAAAGCCATTTCAATCAGCTCTTACATTGAGACTGTTGGTTTGTCTTCCAATCGACCACTGTCAGAAGGCTCATATAGACCAAGTGACAACGATGGTGTTCTTACTTGTGTCGACTCGCTGTTCATCTGTGGATTGTGTTGGAATCCCCCTCAGAATCAGCTCAACTTTGGCAAATTCCTGGTACCAAGCACTGGATGCTTATACATGCTGGGACTATAATGAGTCAATTACCACTTCTGGCTGATACTGGATCAAACATGAAGCCCTGGAGACGATACTTACAGTGTGATGTACACTCACTGGGTTTTCTTGGCTGTCATTACTCTTGGATGATTGGATTTCCATCATGGGATTCATCATCATCATGAGGATTTGACCTGGATTGGCTATGAATGAGAACTGGATTTCCGTTCAGCACAACACACAGAGTCTATCGACAATGAATTGGACCTGTATTGGCTTGTTGCAGATTTCGCCACCCTCAATCCGTGTGCAATTCACTGAATTTGGTCTCAATTCAGTCACATTTTGTACCATAATCTTGCATCTGGTCTCATGACTGCAAATGACACCAGCCAGTTTCACATATCTTGGACTCCATGAAGGGATACCCTATTTTTTTGACGCTCGACGACATGGCCACGCTAGTTTTCTGTTTTCTGGCACTGGGATGTCAGATCCTGATTTCATCATGAATCATGGATCACGGATCATCATCTACATTCTTCACTCAGACTTTCAATTTTCGAATTTTCGAGCTTGAACGAAGCTTTTTCTGTGTGCCCTAAGGTACCTATGCGTTTCATTCAAGTCGATGGCCATCGCAAAGCACAGATCTCAGCACAATTTTGCTCAATTCAGCTCATTTTCTCACATTTTGTCACGGATTAGTTGGTGTTTGGTCACTTTAGCCGTTTCTTTCACTTCACTTGACCCAGCCTGACATACTGGCGTATGTTTTCTGAGGGGGAGTGTAACGGCAGCAGTGACAGCACTCAGATTATTCATCAATGTGATCAGAATTTCAATGATTCTCAGATGTACATTAGTGCAGTATATTTTCCGCTTGTTTTTATGTTTTCCGTTTGCCGCCAGATGTCGCCTGTGAGCGCGCGTCGAGTCGCATTTGTCTTTCGTGATTTCCCAATCGGATTTTTTTAAATTATTTCGAATGCTTTCACGTTGTGTCATTATGTGCGATGAATGCGCATTGAGATTCTATGTCTGCTCCATTTTTGTAGACCTGGTTTTCGTACTCTTCATATTCCACCATGGAGTTCACTGGACTTACAAGTGCTTCGCATATGTCGCTCCCAGAGGCTGGATATGGGTCTGAAGAGGGTCATGTGGGTTCGGAGATATTGTAACCACTGCATAGTGGTTGATCTTTCTTGTGATTGCGAAGCCTGTAGCCTTGATGCCCCAGGGGTCGTAACGCCTGACACTGCCCCTGATATCTCCGAACCCAACTGACCCTCTTCAGACCCATATCCAGCCTCTTGGAGCGACATATGCGAAGCACTTGTAAGTCCTTTGAACTCCATGGTGAGATATGAAGAGTACGAAAACCCGGTCTACAAAAATGGAGCAGACATAGAATCTCAATGCGCATTCATCGCAACTAATGACACAACGTGAAATCATTCGAAATAATTTAAATAAATCCGATTGGGAAATCGGGAAAGACAAATGCGACTCGACGCGCGCTCACAGGCGACATCTGGCGGCGAACGGAAAACATGAAATGAAGCGGAAAATTTACTGCACTAATGTACATCTGAGAATCATTGAATTTCTGATCACATCAGTGTATAATTGAGTGCTGTCACTGCTGCCCTTACACTCCCCCTCTGAAAACATACGCCAGTATGTCAGGCTGGGTCAGGTGAAGTGAACGAAACGGCGAAAGTGACCAAAAACTGCCTAATCTAAGGCAAAATCTGTGAAATTGAGCTGAATCGAGCAAAATTGTGCTGAGATCTGTGCTTCGCGATGGCCATCGACTTGAATGAAACGTATAGGTACCTCAGGGCACACAGAAAAAGCTTCGTTCAAGCTCGAAAATTCGACAATTGAAAGTCTGAGTGAAGAATGTACATGATGATCCATGATCCATGATTCATGATGAAATCAGGATCTGACATCCCACTGCCAGAAAACAGAAAACGAGCGTCGCCATGTCGTCGAGCGTCAGAAAAATAGGGTATCCCTTCATGGAGTCCAAGATATGTGAAACTGGCTGGTGTCATTTGCAGTCATGAGACCAGATGCCAGATTATGGTACAAAATGTGCCTGAATTGGGACCAGAATCAGTGAATCGCACACGGATTCAGGGTGGCGAAACTCACCGCAAGCCAAAATAGGTCCAATTCAATGTCGATAGACACTGTGTGTAGTGTTGAACGGAAATCCAGTTCTCATTCATAGCCAATCCAGGTCAAATCCTCATGATGATGATGAATCCCATGATGGAAATCCAATCATTTAAAGTAATGATAGCCAAGAAAACCCAGCGGATATTCACCACACTGTCAGTATTGTTCCCAGGGCTTCATGTTTAATCCAGTATGAGCCAGAAGGGGTAATTGACTCGTTATAGTCCCAGAATGTATAAGCATCCAATGCTTGGTACTGGGAATTTGCCAAAATTGAGCTGATTCTGAGGGGGATTCCAACACAATCCACAGATGAACAGCGAGTCGACACAAGTAAGAACACCATCGTCGTCACTTGGTCTATATAAGCCCTTTGACAGTGGTCGTTTGGAAGACGAACCAACCATCTCAATGTAAGAGCTGATGGAGATGGCATTCTGAGCAGATCCGTCAAACACATGAAATGGATCAGACTCAGTCATGTGCCAGAATCTCTGTAATGAGCACGAACTCGAACGAGTCCTGCCCAAGGCGAGTAAAGGGGTCCAGTCGACAGCAAAAGGCGATAGTGTCGTCGTGGTTGAGGATAAAGGCCTCTCGGAACTTCCGATCGGAATCATCTGAGATGAAGCACATGATTCACATGATGGCCATGATGGGAATGATGGATGGAATGACCAGGATGACCCCAGAATGTCCCATCATCTGTCCATCGAACCACTTAGACGATGCGTCAGGACTGTATTGTCCCCATGCCAAGGGTATATGTCGACCGTAAACCTCTTGAAAAGTTTCGGCGACCCAAATGCTGATCAGATCTTGTCTGAAATGGATGATGCCACGATTGGAGCTTCTTCTTGTGCTTGTAAGTCTTCCTTGGTGACACAATCCTTGATCAGCGAGAGCTCTTTGTCAATCTCAGGGTGTTTCTTCAGGGACTTGATGAAAGTATCCGTATACCCATGAATGAAGCTTGAAGCTGGCTCCCATTTGTCTTCTTCTGGACCGAATCCTTTCCCTCTGCACAGAAAGTACCACTTGCCTCCAGCATTCTTCTTGTACTCAAGAATCTCCTCCAACTCGAAACTGCTTGTGACCATCTTCCTGTCGCTCAGGTACTTCGAAGTCCAATAGAGAGGCTTGAACCTTCCTTTGGGGCAGGGTACTTCGGCCTTCAAACGATCTCGATGTACTTCTTGATGCCTGCCTGGCTCAATCTCAATGTTGAATGTAGTCTCACTTAGTTGACTTTTGACTTGGAATGGGCCATCCCACAAAGGTAACAATTTGTTGTCGTCCTTCAGGGTCTCGTCTGACTTACGAAGCCAAACTTACTGGCCTTTCTCGAAGTGTTTTCCTTGCGTTCTTGACTTATTTCTGAAATTCAACCAATCTGCTTGACTTTCCACTTAGGCTTGGATCCACTTGGACTCTAGATCCTTGATCCTTTCAAACCATTGCGAGGCGTCGTAGCACTGCCTTGGATGATACATCACTGGTCCTGGACCCATCTTCTCTCGACCAAAAACCAGCTCATTCGGACTTAATCCAGTGTAATTCTTGGTGCGATGGTACCTCCTCAAGACACAGTAAATTGTCTCCAACCAATTGTAGTCTTTTTCAGTCGCCAGAAACTTTCTCAGAATGGAGATAAGAATCCTTCCAGCGCGTTCAGCAGGGAGAGCTCGATGGTCATAGACTCTGGCACGAAGATGATGCACTCCCAATAGGGCACACATGTTCTCCCACCAAGTCCCAATGAACTCCTTCCCACTGTTTGTCAGAATTTCACTGGGTACATCCCAGTTACTCATGCACTGACCTGCAGTCCACTTGGCAGCCATTTCAGAGGTGAGATGCTTCGTGTTGCAAGGGAGGACTTGGATGTAGCCACTGTGGCGGTCTTGAATTAACAAAACCCCATCGATAGGCTTCCTCGTGTAGAGGCATTCCTCTTGGATTTGCCCCAACTCGAAGACATCCGCCGTCACCTTGTCGAACAACCTCTCAGGAATTGGTAATCCCTTCAGTAGTCCTTCTGCCTTTTGATTCTTGGGGATGGTCGCCTGACATTGCTTGCATCCTTTGGCAACTCGTTCACAGGCGCCCTTGAGGTCCCTCGTGTACACTCTGTGGCGTAGCTCCTGTTCCAGCACACGAGAATGTGTGTGGGCTGTCTCATGCCGATGCCAATGTTTGACATATTGGTCAATCAGACAATCAGGAACACAAATCCGTCCTTGCCAAAAAAACTTGTCGCCTTGGATTTTGAAATCAGACGTCTCTTCAGAGTCGTAAGGCTTGTCCCCTTTCAACTTGTGGTATACAGACCCAAAGAACCTGTCCTCCTTGTACATCTTCGTCCAATCCACATAGAGGAAGGAAGTTTCCTTGTCCTTTTGTTGTGGAGGGAGCGTGGATTTTGCTTTGGATCTCGTCGTAGTAAACACATTCAGGAGTGGCAGCGACGACTCAGAGTCAGAGTTAACTCCTGCAGTCTGATCTGCCTTGGTAATCGCCTTGCATCTGACCAAATCCACCTTCATCTGATTTTTAATCGAACATTGGAGACAATGTTTCTTGATCAGTGCTTGTTCCTCCTTGTCGAACTCGATCACTTCAGCTTTATCCGTCGCTGTCCCATGAAAACTCACTTCAGAGTAAGCCTCTGAGGCTGGGTAGGCCCAGCGACTCAGGGCGTCCGCCACTGTATTGTAGCGACCCGGAATGTAAGTCACATGGAGGTCAAATCTGCTGAGAGTTTCATGCCAACGGCCTCTTCTCCCAGCTGGTCCACCAGGGGTATCCACATGTTCTGTCCTCCAGCTCTCCAGTGACTTGTGGTCAGTCAGTACCTCGACGCGATGGCCCAAGATCCAACCTTCATAACGCCGTAAGGCACAAAGGATTGCGTAGGCTTCTTGTTCCCTTGGACTCCAATTTCGCTGTCTTGTTGTAAGCTTGCGAGACCAGAAAGCCAGAGGGTGATGGTGACCTTCGTCGTCGACTTGTTCGATCGTAGCACCAATGGCGTAACGACTGGCGTCTGTACGAATATAAAAAGGTCTTCCATCTAACCACGGAGTCTTTAATGTAACCACATTTGCCAGTGCTTCCTTGAGACCAGTAAATGACTCTTCACATTCTGGCGTCCACTGGAGCTTGACTTGAGATCCCTTCTTTCCTTCTATTTTGCCAACCTTGAGTAACTCTGTCAATGGACCAGAGAACTTGGCGTAGAGAGGAAGGAACTCGTGGTAGTAATTGCAGCAGCCTAAAAAGGCACGAAGCTGCCTGATGGTTTTAGGCCTTTCCCAGAGCTGCAGGGCAGCCATTTTTCCTGGGGCTGGTCTTCTTGTCCCATCTTCCAAGACAGAGCCACAAAATTCCACCGATTGGAGGAACATCTTGCCCTTCTTGGGTCCACACACGAGCTTCTCTTGTCGAAGGACTTCGAGAACTTTTCGAACTTGTTCTTCGTGCAACTTCAGGCACTGATCAAAGTGGTTTCCCAACGGCGTGGCAATCAGAAGGTCGTCAATGTAGATGCTGCAGAATTCTTGTAAATCCAGAGACTTGTGCTTCTGAAATAAAATAGTCCCCATCATCTTCTGGAACATCGACGGCGCATTCTTCAGACCCATCGGCAGTACAGTCCACTGGACAGTGCCACAGGGCGTGCACATTGCCGTCAAATGCCTGTCTTCTTTTCGAAGTGGCATTTGGTGAAAGCCATGGCGCAAATCCAACACAGTAAAGAGCTTGCCTTTAGCTCTCGCGGCGATCTCCTTCTCAATTAAAGGAAGAGGATGCGCGTCTGGTACTGTGGCGGCATTCAGGGCCCTGTAATCCACCACTAGACGCCAAGCATCTATGCTGGATTGGTCAGCAGGTGGGGGTTTTGGCACAGTAAATGGTGCTGAACACCACTCAGAACTCATGCAGCCCTCCAACCAACCGAACTCATAGAGATTGCGCTCAATAATCTTTCGCAGGGCATCTGCTTTGGTGCCGTGGAGATAGAATGGACGTCTGGCTCCTCCGTGGGATCCCACCAATCAAAGGGGTCCACGAATGTCTTGAAGGGATGGTCGGACGAATTCAGCTTCATTCCTGTCAATTCAGGCGAGATTCTTGGAGATTTGTCTTCATTGTTGCTTGAAATCTTGACTTTTTTGGCTTGATTCTTGTCTGATGGGGACGAATTGTAATGGATGGAGGCGTTCTCTTGAGGGACGCCGATTGTCCTTCCCTCCTTCCGCGACGATACGTCGGGATTCTGCTCTCAATCGTCTTCATCCTCCCCAATTTTGTCGATTCTTGAGGAATTTGAGATAACCTCTTCTGTTCCCATTTCACTGCCATCTTGCCAATAATCTCCCAGATTCCCGTCAACTAAGCACGCCAACGTGCTCCACGAACGCTGTGGCAAAGGCTTGCCATTGTCTTCGCAATAAAGCTTCACTCCCTTCTGAGGTAGCTCGACAATGTCGATAGAAATGTCCATAATGTCCTTGAACCACTCTTGTCTTGGCCAATTGGGGACAATTAAAACCGCCTTCGCGCCGGATTGCTTCAGCTTCTGCACTACACGAGGAAAAACGTCGAAGGGCGGATTGATCCAAAGAGGTTCAGACCAGTCCTCACTCCAGGCATCGTCGTAGAACTTCGGAAATCTTTTATTCTTTTTGTTTGCAAAAGCATCAACTTCAGGACGAAAATTGTGGTTCTTTTCGAAATAATCCACCAGAATGTCCCGCCATTTGTCGACTACTCGATAGCAAACTGACTTCCACTTCTTGCTGTTCAACGAATCCACCTTTCCCTCGTCGAAATCTTCTTGATTCCTTGTCCATTCCTGCCCATCTTGCTGAAAATGCAGCTTATTTCTGTCCTTGAATTGGTGGATACTCTTGGTATATGGGTGCAGATAATACAGTTCGGACGGGTCGGTGGTCGACGGATCTTGGAGGAAGCGGGTCCTGTGTCCCATGGGCGACACACGGTGGGCGTGAAGCCAGGGTTGACCGAGGAATACTTTATGCTGGCTTCATAGAACTTTCCAGCAAACCACTCCTCAGTGACCGTCTCTTCCACACTCCAGACTGATTGTTTCACCAATCTGACCGCCAATTCTGCTTCTCTGTCGCCACCGTCAAGGCGATGTCCGCTGACTCCCTCAAGCTGGACAGGGGTGGAGGACATCTTCGTCTCATCCTCCTGCAGAAAGCCTTTCCTCACCAGATTGACCTCTGAAGCATTGTCAATCAGACATCTGGCAAGTTTAACCTTACCATCCGTCGATCTGACCTGGATCCAGCAGACAAACTGGCGCTGCTTGCCTCGCCGGACAGCGCTGAGGACCCAGGCAGGGTACAGGAGGCCGGAGGACCGCGCCAGTCGATCCCAGCAGCGTCCATCCACCGCCCCAACTACCCTGATGGGGTTTTCCTCCTGCCACTCCACCCCAGTGTTGGGATTTGGGTCAAGTTGGCTTCCCTATTGCCATTCTCTTTCTTCGTTCGGCTGTACGTCCTGTACTTGTCCTTCGTCAACCCATTCTTCTCCTGCTTCGACAGCATTCACTCCTTTTCCACGTCCACGACCACCAAATGATTTTCCACCACCACCTTTCTTACCTCCTTGGCCTTTGTTGTTGGAGGTGTTGGAATTGGGGTTGGATTCGTTGGATCTGCCCTTGCCTCGACCTCCAGTATCCTTGTTGTTGCCGAAGGTCTTGTTCGCTGGCGTCTCCGCGTACAGGGGGTTGCCATTCACCTTGGAATCATCTTGATTCCCGGACTTTCCCTTGCCATTTCCACCTTTTTGGCGATTTTTTCCACCATTTTTTCCACCAGCATCGGTCCATCTTGAGTCGCTTGGATCTCCGCCTTGCTGCGAGTAATCTTTTGGTGTCCAGTCTCTGTTCTTTCCTTTGGACTGCCCCTTACCCTTTCCCCTTCCATGCTGGTCAGCATCTCGTGCTCCATCCTGCTGGGGACTTTTGGGAGAATTTCCCTTTCCATCCATTTTGGACTGAATTGTCTTGAGATCTGAGGGCGTCCACCTGTGGTCTGCGGTCGTGTGAGTCGCCGCTCGACCTTATTTTCCAAGGGCAATGCACACAGAGCATCCCTTCTCACCAACGGCGTTGACCTTGCCTCCGAAGCCATGTGCATCCTGGGACTTCTGGCGTTCTAAGTTTGCATACTTTTCAAGTTGGTCCCAGATCTGCTCGACTCCATAGGAGAAGATCCACGGTCGTACCTTCAAAACTGTTCCCTTATACTTCACTTTTCCATCCACCATGCTGCAGAAAAACTCCGACTGTTCAGAATCGTGGAAACCAACTCTCCATCTGCCCTCACGAATAGTGATGTCCTTCAATCCAGTAGCACTGATAGAGTGTAGTAACTCACGAATAGCCATTTTTCCCATATTTTCTGGTAATCCTCGGACTTCAACCCAGTTGCCCAGGACTTTTTGGTCCGCCTGAGAGTCCCTGATCTTCTGCTTTGTCTCCGGCCCGAGCTTGCTCAGGAGGATCTTCTTCATTTCGCCTTCAGAAAGTCCTTCTCCAGAGTTCTCCGCCTCCTGCACCAAAAACTCCCAATCTTGCCTTGCAATTTGGATCTCTTCCAGAAATAATTACTTGATCGCCCTGAAGTTCTCCAGACGGTTCCTGTAATGATCTTCAGGGAGTCGAGACCCTTTCTTGTTGTGACTGCGATACAACTCCTCATAGCTCAGGGGGTTCCCTTGATTTTGTCTTTCGACATAAAGATTGTAGGTACTTTCCCTGAGCTTGCCAGTCAAGCAGTCCATCAACCCAAGGATCCAGAGCTCCTTGTCCAGCTTCTCCGTCTGCAGCCACACCATGAACTGCCTCTCGAAGGACGCCCAGTAATTAGGGTGCCCTGAGAACTTCGGCTGCTTCATTACTGAACCACGAAGCCTCATGTGCAACGGGTTCAGCAAGTGGTTCAGGTTGAAACCTGTGGATGTGCCGACCGGATTGACGAACACTGGGTTGACTGCGGCGCCCCCCATTGCCTGTGCCTGCGCAATTGCGGCCGCCAGCAACGCCTGGTCCACAGTAGGCTGCACGAACGGCGTCTGCGGTGCTTGGTGCAGCCTCATCTCCTTCAATTTCTTCTGCTTTTCTTTGATCTTGGCCTCATTTTCTTTCTGCCGCCGGTCCTTCTTCTTCAAGGCCATTGATCTCTCCTTCACGGTGGTCCTTGCTTCTTAATCAATATCTTCGACAGTACCAACAGACAGTATAGACCCATGCGACGAAGATTCTCCTCCTTCGGTACCCAGATTCAACCCAATAGGACTTCCAAATCCAGTAGGGGGGATACCACAATTTCCAGTAAAAGCTGGATTGTGGCCAGTAAAAGCTGGGGGTGCTGGAGAATGTGGAGCGCCGTAAGGCGTGGATGTGGGTGCAGCTGAGGAGGTAGGTGCTGGGTGGCTTGCCATTGTAGGCGCTGGTCCAGTGAGCCCAGTAGTGCTCAGATTTTGTACCAGATTTGTAAGCTTCTCCAGCTTCTGCTCCATCTCCTTCCACTTGCTGTCATCATCCCTCTTTCTCTCCTTGGCGTCCTTCTTCAGCTCCTTCACCTTGTTTTCCAGCGACAAAATCTGGCGTCGACAGGAGCAGTCCTTGGCACCTTCACCACAGGACGGGCATCTTGTCCCTTTTCCCTTGCTTCTTACCTCGTGGACCCAAGTGTCAACACTGGAGGCAGAGCTGGGGAGTTTGGACAGTTGCTCCCTGGGGAGCTGCGAATGTGTCGAATCACACCTCATTTCGTCGACCTCGTCGTCGTTCCGACCCCAGACGCCTGACGGACCAGTGTGCGGATGCACATTCTGCCGTCTCTCCTCGGCGATGATGGCCATCTGCACCATCACGGCGGCCTGGTGGTCGAACTGGTCCAAGAGCTCCTCCCAGTCCTCTTGTTCCTGCAACTGGGCGTCGAATCGCAACCGGCCCGTGTCCCTGATGAACTGGCACGACGCCCTGAACCAGTCCCTCAGGCGGCCACGGTAGCTCGCCTCCGCCAGCAGCCAATTCTGGCGTTGCAGAAATTCTTGGTTCCAAATATCCTGAAATTGGTGTTCCCAGTATTCACCATGTCATCCATTCCAGTATTGGATGGCTCTCCTTCGCTGCTGCTGTCTTCTAGATCAGGCAAAGCTTGAGAGCTGGAACCAGATTCGCTTGAGGAGGGAGATTCTGGACCGGGTTTAAGGTTGGGTGGGGCGTTCACACAACAATCTGCACAAGTATGAACTCTAGGCCAATGTTTATGGCCACAGTAAGGGCACTCTGATGGATGATCCTCGGTTTGCTGGGGAGATGCTACGAAGGTAACCTCGGGGGGAACACGCAGCGACCCAGAGAGGGTGTTAGGCCCGCTAAAGTCCGACGATCTCAGAGTATCAGTGGAGATTCCAGAAGCAGAGTCATGATTTCCTCTGCTACCATGTAACCGCTGCATAGTGGTTGATCTTTCTTGTGATTGCGAAGCCTGTAGCCTTGATGCCCCAGGGGTCGTAACGCCCGACACTGCCCCTGATATCTCCGAACCCAACTGACCCTCTTCAGACCCATATCCAGCCTCTTGGAGCGACATATGCGAAGCGCTTGTAAGTCCTTTGAACTCCATGGTGAGATATGAAGAGTACGAAAACCCGGTCTACAAAAATGGAGCAGACATAGAATCTCAATGCGCATTCATCGCAACTAATGACACAACGTGAAATCATTCGAAAAAATTTAAATAAATCCGATTGGCAAATCACGAAAGACAAATGCGACTCGACGCGCGCTCACAGGCAACATCTGGCGGCGAACGGAAAACATGAAATGAAGCGGAAAATTTACTGCACTAATGTACATCTGAGAATCATTGAAATTCTGATCACATCAGTGTATAATTGAGTGCTGTCACTGCTGCCGTTACAGATATCAGGGGCAGTGTCGGGCTTTACGACCCCTGGGGCATCAAGGCTACAGGCTTCGCAGTTACATGAAAGATCAACCACTATGCAGCGGTTACAGTTTCTCCAGGGGCTTGTAGATATCCCCAAACTCCTTCAGGTAACCAGATCGTTGGAGTCCATCCAGGGGGCGTATCATCGTCATGTTGAGGTCCAAGTGGACGTCCATACGGCTGAACACCTCCTTAGCCAGCGCTTCAGACCAGGCACCAATCAGGGCGTCGAAGTTGTTGCGGCTGATGTAGTCGGCACACTCGTTCTTCACTCCCTGGATATGGTGTACCGTCAGCCGTAGTTGACTGAGGTAGGTCCACCAGCGCCGTAGCTTGGCCTTCTCAGGTGGGGGGCCCTGTTGGAAACTGCGGAACGGTTCTTGGCCGCACAGCCAGACCACAGGGTTACTCGCCAACAGTCGTGCTTGTGAGGATATAGCACCAGCATACCCGCGAGCAATTCCTGCTCATAGGTGGAGTAATTCCCCCTGGCCTGGTTCCACTTCCAGTTCCAGTGGCCCAGAGGTACTAGGACCCACTTGTCGTCAGGGTAGCTGTGCTTGAGGGTTCCATCTCGGTGGAGACCTTCCGTCCCCCATTGGGAAATGGCAGAGTCGAACTCCTCCTTCTCTAGTGCTTGCCATTGGAACAACGTTCCACCACCGCCCACATTGCTGGCGTCGGTCACCAGGATAATCTCCCCTTGTACCCTAGGCACACCCAAGCACTTAGCGTTGGCTACCTTGTCTTTGAGCTCGTCAAACGCTTGTTGCTCTTGTGGGCCCCGGCGCCAAGTAGTACTCTTCTTGATCAAGTCCGTCAGGATGGCGCTGGTGTAGGTGAATTTTTTGATATGGCGGCAATAGAAGTTGCACCCCCCAATGAAACTGCGTACATCATGACGTCCCTTCTTGGGCATCCATCAGGGGTTTGGCCTTAGAGGCCGCTGGGGTCCACGACCCATAGCCAACGTCAAACCCCAGGTACTGCATGGTCTCCTGCATGAACTCACACTTCTCCAGCTTGAGTCGTGTGTGGTTCTCCTGGCAGACCGCAAAGAACTCACCCAAGAGGATTAGGTGATCCTCCTGGGTATTGGTCCCGAGGCATACATCGTCGATGTGAGCCTCCATCTGGGCCCCACGGGATATAAGCTCCTGCACCTTAGGTCTCCTTCGTAGGATGGACAAGATCTTGTTCATCAGCTCTTGGAATAGAGCGGGTGCGTTGGCCACACAAAACAGCATGACCTTCCACTTGAACACCCTCCCCTGAGGGGTGATGAAGGCCAGTAGTTCCTGTGCGTTGGGCGTCAGGTCCACCTGCCAGAATACCCTCCTCTTGTCCATTTTGGTCTTGTAGCGACAGGAAGCTATCTTCTCCAGGGTAGACTCCATATTGGGAATGGACCCTGAGTGGTTCAGTGTTTTCTTGTTCAGCTCTCCGTAGTCCACTACCAGCCGTTTGGCTGTAGACCCAGGTTTAGCCACCAGGAAACAGGGGCTGCAGTGTAGGGGGTAGTCCCCGTCCTTGTACTCCAGGACTAGGCCAGCGTCGATACTTTCTTGTATCTGTCGCTCAATCTCGTCGGCCTGCTCTTTAGGAGCTGGATAGGGTCTCCTCCGGATCTTGTGACCCACGAACTCCGGTTTCAGCTTGAGGTCCATCTGTACCAGCTTGTCACATGAGGCTGGAGGGGGTAGTTCTCCGAACACCTCCAGATAGGTCCTTATAAGCTTCTGTACCCGCGGGTCCAATACCTTGATCTTGTCCTCCATGTCCTCGTCAGAGAGGCCTGTGTGATACCTACGATGTTGAAGATATTATTGCAGAACGCATGGCAAAGAACGACAGAGGCAACAGTGAAAAGCAATGGCTGGTCCAGTGGAAGGGTTTTCCTGCCTCCGCCCAAACATGGGAGCCGCTTGAGAATCTCAGTGGCTGTGAGGCCTTCATCGCGCGGTTCAAGGAGGAGCGTGAAGCAAATGAACGGGCTGACCTCGAGAAGCGCAAGAGAACAAGAGATGCACAGGAAGGAGAGCGCCAGAAGAAGCAAAAATCAGAGTCTGGGACGGCCTTATTAGATTCTGCCACGTCAGCACCACTGCAGGCTCAAACAGGTCGGCGAACTTCCGTTGTCTGGACAGCTTTCACAGAAGACGGTGAGGACCCAGGGTTTGCCAGATGTGTCCTGCACAGAGGAAATGGAGTCTGCAGCATTCGAATCAAACACTGCAGTGGCACTACAAATATGCGTGCACATCTGATGGCACACCACAACGAGTGGTTCATTCAGGAGACGGAAAAGAATTGTGACATGCAGGACAAATTGGTTGCAAATGGCACTGGTGTCATCGAACTACAAACAACACCAAAGTGGACTGCGCAGAAGATACATCTGTCCAATAGAAAACTGAGCTACTGGCTGTGCCGCCGGAGACGTGCACCACACTTGGTCACTGACGAAGAGTTCATGTATTTTTGTGATGAAATTTCATGCAGCAAGTATCAGCCCTGTTCTGAGAAGGAGGTACTGAAGCAAACTTTGGAGATGGTTGCAGCTGGCAGGGTCAACAATCGCAAAATCATCACACATTTGAAGGAGCGGAAAGTGAAGCCAAGCATGGCCTCTGACATTTGGAGTGACAGCGATGTATCACTGATGGTTACCTTTTTATACTACATTGACGAAGACTGGGAGAACCTGCACGCCATGCTCATTGGCTGTACAGGTTCCACTGGTGAACGGCATACTGGCGAAAACATTCGAAGGCAAACCATGGAGGATGTTCTTACTGTTGGACTGACGTTTCGGGACATTCACGGCAAAGTTTCTGATCAAGGAAGTAGAATTAAAAAGGCCTGGGGTGGATTGCCGGGTGGTTACTGCGTCGGTCACACCATCGAACTGGCAGTGAAGGAATACCTGCAAAGTGACGGAATTTCTGACGTCGTGCAGGAGGCAAAAGGGATGACGACTTTTTTTCATAGATCAGGGAACTGTCTTGACCGGCTGGCGGACTTACTGCTGTTAGAGCCTTCAGGGCGCAATGGACGGAGAAATGGCAGCCTCAGCATGCTGAACGCCCTCGACCAAAACCTGCAGCACAAAAGAAGACAGGACTGTCAGCTCTTTTTCAGGATGAATTTGAAGAGGCAGCAGGTCCACCTGTTCATGCTCCAGATTTGCAACCTGACGACGAACTGTCAGCATATACGGCACTGCCAGTAGAAAGCATGCAGACGAATGTCATAGAATGGTGGCGTCGACACCGAACTGTTTTTCCCAACCTGAGTAGGATGGTGCGACAGTACCTTGCGACGCCTGCCACTTCTGCTGGAGTAGAACGGCTCTTCAGCGCAGCTGGTTTGACGTTCGGTGATCTGGCGCACGCTATGAAAGAGGAAACGCTCGGCTGCGGGTTGCTCGCCACATACAACTACACGCACGCTTTGTATTGTTATCCTTAAGTGTGCGTATTTGTTGGTCAGATTCTGATCATTACAATCACCACTTTCCCCAACCTGAGTAGAAAGGCGCGACAGTACCTTGCAACGCCTGCCACTTCTGCTGGAGTGGAAAGTCTCCTCAGTGCTGCTGCTTTGACGTTCAGTGATCTCGTTGTCGGTCAGATTCTGATCATTATAGTCAGGATGATCATGCATCAGGTTCAGGTTCGCGATGGCAGTTGTACGTGCTGTTTCATGCTGCAACCATTGTCCATGTAACAGTCGTGGTGTCGTACCACACCGGCACTGCTCAGAAGCTGACTTTCAGACTCGTTTTTGCAACCTGTGTTTATTGCGTTTTGCCTGGTGCTCATAACCCCGGTGCCTTTCAAAAGAAAAACCACAGTGGTGTGCATCATTAGTTTTCGCTTCTTCTGCAGTTCAGCGGCAGTTTGCCATTTTTGATTCCTTGCTGATTGCACTGGCGGCTCAACTGTGGTGTGCCGCTGCGCGCCGAAATAATCGATTCGATTTCAACGCAGGTAGCAAAAGAATCGGTAGATTGCAATTATCTTGTTTGGCTTGCCAATCATTACCGATTAATCGATTAATCGATTAATCACCAAAATCGATTCCAAACCTTACATAGGGGATGCCAAGGGTCGTGAATCAACTTAATCCTTGAAGCACATGATTTATGGGAAAAACTGCATATATCGGCGATATTTGCATGCACACATCTAGGGGTCATTGACAGGTCATTGAGGAGCAAAGATTTCAGCAAACATTTTTGGAGTAAGCCCATAGTAAGTGCTTTCAAATATGCCAACTATGGTTGAATTGTCCTCGCCCACCCATGTCATTAGCGTATGCATATGAGTGCGTATGGCACGCGTGCTCACAAGGCGACGCTATATAAAATAGAAGGCAAGGTTGCAAAAATCAACCAAGCCATCCGCGATGTTGAGCATGGTCTCTACTCTACATAATGCCTTGGTTCAAGGCTCAACCCCCCATTGGCTTCGAGTACGAGCCTCGAGGGATTGGCCATTTTGGCCTAATTTCCAACCAAACTTTGTCCTCTTTCGAAAATTATGAGTTTTGGTACGCATTGAATTGCGTGGAACCATCGAGGAGTTGGCTTGAAAAACCAAAATGGCCTAGGGTTTTTGGTTTTGTGAGCATCATGTTCGGTGATTAACGTGCATGCTCACAAGGCCACAAAGTCAGCGTTTTTGCACGCAAGCGAACTTCGGTTTGCGAAACCCATAGGCTGCCTAAAACATCCCTATTGCCCTCTTCTCCATATAAAGTGATATGCCCACGTAAAAGGGGCACGGATGAAAGGCATAGGGGAGAGATGTAGAGTACCGTCCGAACTCATGGTCCTGAAGAACCATGAGTTCGAGCGATCGGCGGAAAACTTTGCGCGCTGATTTTCTCGCAGACGCAACGGCGAAAAATTCTGGTGAACACACCAGATTAAGATACATGAAAAGCCCTACAGATCCAGCCCTTGACTTCCCTTAGAACCTCAAAGGTAAAGGAGAAAATCCATCGCAAAACTCGCCACAGAGAAGCTACGCAAACGCGCGAACGGGCAACAACAAGCAGCGATTTTGGGACAAACTAGAAGTCGCGGTAGAAAAAGGGTATTTCACCGATTTCCAACCAAAAATCGATCCAGAAGGTAAAATTATGGTAATTTCACATCGATTGGATGGTTGGGGATCAGATTCCGGATCCCGCGGATTGGCGAAAGAGGATATTCCGCTGACAGGGGGTTGTAAACGGCGTCCGTGCAGGTGTGACGGCTCCCGGGCCTCCGGGCCATGGGCCACAGGTTCTGGGTACCGCTTCAATACCAAGGAACCCGTTGAAACCTTCTTACCGTCCTACAACAAAGTTTGGAGACATTACCTGCAGAAACAGTATCTCACCCAAACCGTTGACATCCTCGCCCACCTTGGTGGACCGCTCTCATGAGCGTGCCACGAAAAGAAAACCCTAACCAATATGGGGATATATTATTGTTTGGGGAAAGGAGGAGGAAGCGAGAAGCGGTGGGAGACAGGAAAGAATGTGAAGAGAATGTGCATGCACGGCGCGCTCCTCAGTTACAAAAATCCTCACCGGAGCAGGGCGGTGGGTACCGCAGGTTTACCCCACCGTCTACCTCTCTCACAGCTAAAGGCTTGAGAGTCCTTGGGGTGGGGTGGCGTGGCATATAGCCTGGGGCGGAAGTGGGACGTGTTCTTTCGGGGGTCTTAATGCCATTCAAACCCCTATCCTTGGGTCTTACTGGAGCACTCCTACCACCACCAGGACCAAGTCCTGCCCACGATGCCGCCCCCCGTCAAGGGTACTAACAACGTGGCAAGCACTTCCCGAAGACTCTACCGGGTTGTGCGCATGGTGGTGCTTGCCAGGTTTCGGAGTGCCGCCCGGTACCGAAACCACGACCCCACGACCGTCCCTGACCCGTAACCCAAGCCCACGAGCTACAACATTTGCTCAAAATGGCGAAGGCCTGAAAATTTCCTTGCGTTGGCGGGTACAACCCATTTTCCCTTCTTGTGTTGGGCGTGATGGTTTTCCACCGATTTGCCCTTGTCCACACGAGGGTGGGTATACAAGGTACGAAGTACTCGTGTGGCTCACATTACGTGGCAAAAAATTCGTGGCGTGCAAGATTGCCACTACATACGGCGAGGACTTAAGCCTAGAGGGAGGGGTCGTCCTCTACAATACAGGTATTCTAATGTGAATTGCAGTGGGTGACTCTGCCCCGTCACTCCATGAGTGGGTGGGGTCTTCAAAGGCAAAGGGTGTCGTTGCGGATTTGGGCCATCTCTGCCGCCTGGGTATTTGTCCCTGGTCGCTTTGCGTGCCCGGGTTGGGAGTGGGTACCCTCCATTGCCATTGCATGGGGCCGCATGCTGGCTTGGTGTGCTCTTCATGTTCTTGATGAATTTCATGGGGGATGTTCCTGCCTGCAACGAGAGGGAACAAACAACATGACGAAAAGAACTAAAGGGACGAGTGTGCACATGCATATGTTTATGAGAGAATATGTATGTTAATGCTTTCTCTATAGTTCCCCACGAGTGGACTTGGATTTCCACAACACCCGAGGGGTCCTCTATCCCAACACCCAACCAAACGGGTTGGGATATGGGCTTGGCATTTTTCCTCATAGCAACCCGTGCGTGGACTTGGATTTCCACAACACACACGAGTCTCTCTGTCTGAGACACACCAAAACCGGGTGTGCCCATGGCCAATGGTAGTGACGCGTTCCCGTGGGGGGCCTGGCCACGGGACGCTGCGGTGGACACGCGCAAGCAAGCAGGCAGGCAAAGCACTGCGCTCACAGGGGCATCGTCACGATCGCAGGACAATAGACAATCAGTCCCAACTCTTATCCGAATCCCAGGTCCGACCCTCTCAGTGGCTGGCAGGGGCGGGGGCTCAAACACAACCCATGCCCTGCTCAGTCCGGACCCTGAAAGCCTGCCAATAGGGGGAGGTGTCCTGCCCAGCCACAGGCGAGTTCCTGCGAACCAGGGGGCTCCAAGGACAACCGATAGTGGCTCCCTATGCTCCCTAACGGCAGGTCCCAACTCCTCTCTGAGCCAGAGATATGGCACCGCCATTATCCCCTAGGAGTTGGTAGCTGAAAATGGGCTGTTTCAGCCCAAACTGATATTAGCTCCGAAAAATCCAAAATTGACCCCTGGTCTGGACCCGCCAGAGGTAGGGACGAGGCAACTGACCCTATGTCCTTCAAGTATGAACAGTTTCGTCAAGTGGGGTCATGATGCCAAAATCGCCAAAATTGGCGTCCTTCCCACGCCTGGCTCGCCCGGCTAGGGCAAGGCCAATGACTCACAGGATAGGAGGCAGGACCTCCGAGCTCTTTCTGAGTGCACAACTTGTAATTAGGTCCCGGCTCCCTGTGGGCATAGAGATATGCGGCCGCCAATTGACCACACGGGGGGGTGAATTTGGGGTCCCAAAATGGGGTCATTTTGGCTGCTCAAAATGGGCCAAAATCCGGGATACTTCCAATGATATATCTCCACACCGGCTTGGAGATCGGATCCGCCATTCCATACGCGATCCACCGTGAGTCCAATGGAGACTCACATGTGTACTTAGCTTCCAAAGATCTCCATGCCACTCGGCGTGGTGACCATCCCAATAGGGTCCACAACTGCCAAAATGGCAAAATCATCCACACTCACTTTGGGCTAGCACCTTGTCGAAGATTGCTCCGCTTTGCCCACGTGGTGTGCGAACCATGATGATCAATATACATAACACCCATGTCATATATGGTCCATTGGTCCATGCGTCTGGCGTGCACGAGGGGGCTGAATATGGTGCACGGCGGGCAGAAAAGGTGGAAAATTGCTCAAAATGGCCGAAAATGCGCACACTCATGGGTGGGGCAAAAGAGGCACATGCCCGACTTGGACCGGAGTGTGCCATATGATTGGTATCAAGTCATATGCGTCCAACATATCTTTTGGGCGTCGCCCAAACCCCTCCGGCTTTGGGAATGGCAGGGTCGCCCAGTGAGCCCATGATTTGGGATCGTCCCAAATCGCCAACATGGCGGCCACAGTATGCCAAGCCCAAGAGGAGTTATCAGCTGGGTCCAAGATATGCCGGGCACCGAAGTATGTACCCCCATAACATACTTGGGTCATGATGTCAATTGAGCGCAAGGTTGAGATACACGGTTGCCATCATGACGGGCAAAAGACAGCAATATTGGCAAAATAAACACGCAAAAGTGCCTTGAAAACTACACAAATATATTATAATATCTTCGGCTTGGATTGAGTAATCAACCAATCCTTCTGAACACAATGACTCGACACCAATGACCTCCGATTCCACATATGTGCTCGACTTGGGGCGCTTTGGAAGGCCGCGCGCGCTGCCTCCCAAGTGGGCACATGCAAAAATGGAATATTGCAAAAAACACACCTTGCTCGCAACGCATCGCTTCGGGAGCGCTCCACAAGCGTCCTTTCACGAAGGTTAGGCTTGCAAGTGTCGGTTGGGAGTACAATGAAGGGCTTTGTGCGATATGGGGTCCATTGGCGGGTTAGTCTTGGAATGGTGCACCCGCCAAATGGGCACGTGATATGACACCAAATATGGCATACAACCCTACCCTCGCCTTCTACACCCAACCTAGTGGCCTAGAATCAAAGTATGCCTATATTCTAGAGTAACTTTGGTCCCTTAACACGCATGCAAGTGCTTTGGTCGAAAATCGACCTCACTTCGGAAAGCCGACTTTTAGCATGCACGCAAAATATGTTGCCAATATATATATGGAGATCATATATGCACTATCCGGGGAAGACGAGTGATATGCCCCGGATGTAGGGGCAAGCAAAGAGGGAGAAAACGCCAACTCAACATACTTCTACATGTACTTCGACGCCAAGTACGTGAGATTGCCGATTTCTTGGAAAACACTCAAAATAAATAACCCTTTGGGCCTATGGAGTTGGGATCCTTTCGCCTCATCCTATGACTATGGGGGGCAAAACCTCATACACAGTGCCTATGAGGCACGTTAGTTCGCCCTTGGGCGCTTGAACGCTCGTAACCCTTGTTATTTCACTTGGGGGTTCAAAGCGCCTTCCGCCGCCCAGATTTTCTGGGGAAAATCTGGGACGCGATGCGTCTTATCAAGAAGAAAATTGCGGATCACTCGAAGAGTGTTTCAGTCTTAACTTCAAGAAGAATCGTTTTACAGAATCATCTAATGCAGTGCACGGAACGGGCGACGTCAGGCGGCGATTTCACGACAATTAGAAATCGCGGTAGAAATCAGGTTTTTCACCGATTTCTAACCGCAGATCGACCAAGACAGTAAAATTATGGTAATTCCACATCGATTTAATGGTTAGAAATCGGGTTCCAGATTTCGCGGGTTAGAGAACAGGGATATCCCGCTGACAGCCGGTGTCAACGGCTTCCGCACGGGTGTGACGGCTCACAGGCCTCCGGGCCATCGGCCATAATGGGTGTGACGGCTCACAGGCCTCCGGCCATGGGCCATAGGTTCTGGGTACCGCTTCACCCCCCTCCTTAGAGCAAACCCGGGGGGGGGCTCGATAACACCCAAGCATGGCAGCGGGTACCGAGGACCATCCCCTGAAGGGGGGGGGTGTCACATCCTGACTTCAGGCTGATTTGCGGGTTAGGCTGCCCAGCACAATCCCACAGTAAGGCAGGTACGGTGGTGTAGCTGTTAGTAACTGCAAGTATAGTATCAAGTATCAAGTGCCGGCTGCGACAGTCACTGACGCGTTCCCGTGGGGGGCCGGCCACGGGACGCTGCGGTGACACGCACAGGTGAGCAGGCAGGCAAAGCACTACGCTCACAAGGGCATCAATACGCTCGTGTCATGTGACAAAGCGTTTCAGGATCCTTGCCACTCTGCAACAAGGGAACGAAAGCATGTACAGCAACACATCAGGATATGTACACATGGGGTTGAGACTGGATCGGGGTAAGGGCATTACAGGACAATAGAGACTCAGTCCCAACTCTTATCCCAATCCCAGGTCCGACCCTCTCAGTGGCTGGTGGGGGCGGGGGCTCAAACACAACCCATGCCCTGCTCAGTCCGGACCCTGAAACCCTGCCAGTAGGGGAGGTGTCCCGCCCAGCCACAGGCGAGTTTCTGGGAACCAAGGGGCTCCGAGGCCAACCCACAGTTGCCCCCTATGCTCCCATAACAGCAGGTCCCAACTCCCATCTGAGCCAGAGATATGGCCCCGCCACTATCCCTCAGGAGTTGGTAGCTGAAAATGGGCTGTTTCAGCCCAAACTGATATTAGCTACAAAATCTCCAAAATGGACCCCTCGTCCGGACCCACCAGAGGTAGGGACGAGGCAACCCACCCTATGCCCTTCGAGTACGAACTACCTGGAGCCCTCACCCAACCTGGTTCCCTCTGAGGTCCCGGCATCAGGGCACCACTGGTTCGTCAAGTGGGGTCATGATGCCAAAATCACCAAAATTGGCCTCATTCCCACGCGTGGCTCGCCCGGCCAGGGCAAGACCAATGGCTCACAGGATAGGAGGCAGGACCTAGGACATCTATCTGAGTGTACAACGTGGTGTTAGGTCCGGGCTCCCTATGGGCATAGAGAAATGTGGCCGCCAATTGACCACACGGAAGGGGGAAATTGGGGTCCCAAAATGGGGTCATTTTGGCTGCTGGAAATGAGCCAAAATTCGGGGTGCTCCCAATAGTATATCTCCACGCCGGCTTGCAGATCTGATCCGCCATTCCATACGCGATCCACCGTGAGTCCAATGGAGACTCCCTTGCACTTGGCTCTCAGAGATCTCCATGCCACATGGCGTGGTGCCGATCCCAATTGGGTCCACAAATGCCGAAGTGGCAAAATTGTCCACACTCACTTTGGGCTAGCACCTTAACGAAGGTTGCTCCGCTTCGCCCACGTGGTGTGTGAACCATGGGGACCAATATACATAACACCCATGTCATATATGGTCCATTGGTCCAGGCGTCCGGCGTGCACGGGTGGGCTCAACATAGTGCACGGCGGGCAGAAAAGGTGGAAAATTGCTCAAAATGGCCAGAAATGCGCACACTCATGGTTGGGGCAAATGAGGCACATGCCCGACTTGGACCGGAGTGTGCCGAAGGATTGGTATCAAGTCATATGTGTCCAACATATCTTTTGGGCGTCGCCCAACTCGTCCAGTTTTGGGAATGGCAGGGTCGCCAAGTGGGCCCATGATTTGGGATGGTCCCAAATCGCCAACATGGCGGCCACGGTATGCCAAGTCCACGAGGAGTTATCCGCCGGGTCCGAGATATGTTGGGCACCGAAGTATGTACCCCCATAACATACTTGGGTCATGATGTCAATTGAGCGCAACGTTGAGATACACGGTCGCCACTTGACATCATGACGGGCCAAAAAAGGCAAAATTGGTACAAAGACACACAAAAGTGCCTTGAAAGGTGCACAATTATATTATAATATCTCCGGATTGCATCGTGCAATCAACTAATCCTTCTAAACACAATGACTTGACACCAATGACCTTGGATTCCACATATGTGCTCCACTTGGGGCGCTTTGAAAGGTTACGAGCACTACTTCCCAAGTGGGCACATGAAAATATGGAAAATTGCAAAACACACACCTTGCTCCCAACGCATCGCTTCGGGATCGCCACACAAGCTTCCCTTCACGAAGGTTAGGCTTGCAATTGATTGTAGGGAGTATGGAGAAGGGGCTTGCAAAATATGAGGTCCATTGGCGGGTTTGGCTTGGAGCGATGGACCCGCCAAATGGGCACGCAACACAACACAAGGCACATACTCCATATTGCCCAAAAAGGTAGCTCCCCCCACGATATGTCATGCCCCTCCAAGGGCATAACTTTGTGTCAATCGCTCATAGGAACTCAAAGAGAGTTCCTATGCAACACCAACACTCGCGCGCTACACTCGAAAGTTATTCTAACGCACGCAATATCATGGCCAAAGAGTTCTAACGCAAACTCTACCCTCCTGACCATGATCCATTACGCTAGCGCGCACGTGTGGAGACGCAAGGCATATAATGCTTCCTAAATTACGTCAGGAATATTGTGAATACATTCTACGTTTTCTTACTGTCATTCCTCGCAAGCGGCACGAGATATGACCCTCACAAGTGGCCTCACGAATCAACTTTGTTTTGCCCATATCTCCAAGACAAATGGAGGGCAAGATAAAGGGAAAGTTGATTCGTGCATAGGGAAGCATGTAGGTCCACTCAAAAGAGGTCAAATCAAGTGCGGGGATGTCGAAGTCGAAAATCCGATTTCGACATCCTGAAAAATTCGGATTAAGGTTGCGAGTGTAAGATGTGAAAATTGCGGATGCATCAATGCAATTCCTGAAGACTTTAGAGCCTTCGTCACGGATAGCGCTAAAATTTCCGTTATTAACAGTTAAACTGGCGGTTACGCTAAAGTCGCGAGCTAACCGCCAGCTGCCAAAACAGTGAATATCAGAACGGAAGCGTAAAAATTGACGGAAACAATATGAAAATAAAACCCTGTTGATTCCTGATGTTCTGATATATAAATCTCCGCTGGCGCTGCATCGGTTGCCGATGCGGGGCTTTACGGCACGTAACACGCTCCCGCCGGGCTCGTACCGGGCGTCAACGGGCGCCTTCCGTACATGGGGTTAGTGGACCGGAGGCCGGTCTTCCCTTCCGTACATGGGGTTAGTGGACCGGAGACCGGTTGTATGCCGCAACGTAGCCATGGGGTTCTGGGTACCGCTTCACCCCCCTCCTTAGAGCAAACCCTGGGGGGGGGCTCGATAACACCCACGCATGGCAGCGGGTACCCAGGACCATTTCCTGAAGGGGGGTGTGTCACATCCTCACTTCAGGCTGATTCGCAGGTTAGGCTGCCCAAATCCCACAGTAAGATAGGTACAGTGCTGTAGCTGTTAGTAAATGCAAGTATAGTATCAAGTATCAAGTCCCGGGTCCTGGCGGCGATTGTTCGGCATCCAAAGGACCCGTTAACCCATACCAGGCGCACCGGGTGCCGGATGCTACGGTCACCACCACAGTGGCAGTGGCATACACAGCCAACATAGGCGTCACACGACGAACGAGGTGGTCCCACAGGTCGAGAACGACCACAAAGATCCATCAGGCTACCCCAAGCTTCCCAAGGCCCGCCGACTGGGGAGAGTCCCCACGGGTCCTTCCTCGGGCGCAACATGTCCTTATCCAGACGACGCGAGTCCAGAGTGGTACAGCCGAACAAGCTCCTCCTTAAGGGATCGGGCATCAAGGCCGTCTTTTCCCCCGCCCTATTACCACGAAGGCCATACATGAGGGAGTCCTCATGCAGTGTGGGCGGAGGCGTCGACTCCTCAAACCACCAGTTTCCCAGGCAGACTGACCGAGGTCAGGAGCACCGGAGGCCGCCATCCGACTGCAAGTGCGTCTGCGAGTCGGTAGGCTCACACTGGGACTGACAGTGGCGGACCGCTGGGAGTGTAGTCAGGCAACTGGGCTTCCCGCCTGGCGCCATCAGGATCTCCACATCACAGCGAATAGGGCACACGGTATCACGGGCACTCAAACAGAAGAAACTGTATGTAGGTACTGGTCCAGGCTGGACCTCAAGTAAAAGCATGTAAACGGCGACTCAGGGCGCCTCCGTATCCGATTCCGGGAAAAACAGTCCACACTCAGTGATGGGCTAACATACAGATGCACATATCCTGGAGGAGCAGAAAAACAAGCAATAAATGGGGTAACAGGCGTGTAAACACACTCTGGACTGAGTGCCAAACCACGCCCCGGTTAGGATAAGGCATATGCAGGAGGGTGGACAGGAAAACGCCTGAGTTCAGGCCGTATATAGTCAGCTGATACACGTCGACTGGTCCGGATTTCGCAAGTGCCATGGAACCAGACCACACACCAAAAAAATGGCAAAGCCGATGACAGCGGCATCCGTTGCGCAACGTCGTATGGGCTTCAAGGCCCCAAGAGCTCAGAAATATGAAGGTCAGTCGCCCTACCTGGTTTCCCAAGGATTCAGCAGGGGGGGAGTGACGAATAGAAGAAGAGAGGGGCCATCCTCCTCTGGATTCAGCAGGGGGGGGTATATGGCCACTCTGATGGCAGGTCACCGGAAGATGTAAGAGAGCAAGCAAGTGAGGGACGATTCGTCGACCACACAGGCGCTCAAAAAGCATCAGGGGAGAGCTCAGGGCGCTGATCAGGCACCCCTGGCTGCAATCACCCGGGTGAGTGCTGCCACCTATGATTTTGTGGGGCATTCTGCGGCCAAAACCGCATTTACGCTACCGCACTGGATCTGAAACGGCCCACTGGATCTGAAACGGCCGCGGTGCCAAAAATTTGTCGTTCAAACATGAATTTTTGCAAAATCCATTGCTTGAATACATTTTCTTCCTTGGCACAAAGTGTGGATGTGTCAGAACATTACAATGCTGTGGTTGAATCTAAAGATGCCTGCCAAAAGTCGTTTTAATATTGTTGTTCTGCTGTTTTTGTGCTGCTCAGCTGTAGTGCAGATCGATCCGGACATTTCCGGCTATTGCCTGCTAAATTTTGACACAACATTTCTGACTAATGCTTTGCAATTGCCTTTGTTTTGCCTTGCTTGCAAACACAACGTTGAACTGGTGAGAACTGTTGAGAACTGAGGTCCCTGGGACTTGATTTGTGTTGCTGGTAAAGGTTTCGGAACAGTTGACAGTTGACGTGCTGTGCACTTGCTTGTGTTGTGCCTTCTTTGCCCAGTCTTGGCTCTCTGAGTTTACTATTTGCCTGATTTGTTGCAAAGCCTGTTCTGCAACCCTTGACTCTCCCTGAAAAGGGATCTCCTGTGGTGCAGAAGTACCCATTCCAACGGTCAGGCTTTGTAGCTCATCTTTGGCAAATAGTCTCAAACTTGCAGGCACGGGCCCTTTGCACCGCACAATGCTCAAAAGAACTAGCCTTCACAAAGGTTGGCAGGTGTTTGAAGTGACATTGAGAACTGAGGTGTGTGGTTAACTGAGAAGTCAGTTTGAACTGGTCCCACCCTACGATGCTCAAAAGAGCTTTGCTTCACAAAGGTTGGCACAGGTTTTTGAACTGACTTTGAGAACTGAGGTGTGCAGGTAACTCAGAACTCGGCTTGAACTGGTTGCAGCGTACGAGGCTCCAAAGAACTTTGCTTCACAAAGGTTGCCACAGGCTTTTGAAATGACGATGAGAACTGAGGTGTGTGGTTAACTGAGAACTCGTTTTGAACTGGTCGCACCGTACGAGGCGCTAAAGAACTTCGCGTCACAAAGGTTTTTGAAATGACACTGAGAGCTAAGGTGTGTGGTTAACTGAGAACTCGGTTTGAACTGGTCGCAGCGTACAAGGCGCTAAAGAACTTCGTGTCACAAAGGTTGGCCCAGCTTTTTGAAATTAAGTTGAGAATTGAGGTGAGTGGGTAACTGAGAACTCGGTTCGTGGTGCAGTGGTGGTTCAAGCTGTCTTGAATGGTTGAGAACTGCTGTAAGGAACTGGATGTGTACTGCCGGTGAACGGCATGCTGCTGCTGCCTGTTTTGTGTCACTCCTGGTTTTCCCCGGATTCGAAAAGCAACCCGTGCGCTTGCTACAGCATTGTCGCACAGCATGTAAGCGCTTTTTGCAACTGTTTCCTGATCGCCGCAATATTGTATACGACCCACTGCACTGCATTGCACTGGTGCTCACCATGATCTTGCTTCATGCGTTGGACCTCTTGTTCAAAGATAAACACCCGAATCATGTTGAAGAGTTGAGAAGGATATACCGGCAGCATATACAAGGTGGTGAATATAGGGGACCGGCTCAGGCTGGACCGGAATACAAAGGATGGAAGCTGTCCAATAACCAAGCAAAAGCATTGCTGGACACGGAGGAGTTCTGGGTGGCTTTAGCAGGGCTCTTTGGGCGTGCTTGTGCACATGTAGTTGATGATTTGGTGTTTTATGTCAGTGAGCTCCGCCGGCTGGCAGATCAATTGTTATCATGGAATGCATCCAGAGTGAGCACTCGCAATGCTGATTGTGACCGGCTCCATGCATTGTATATCCAATTGGGTCTCCCGAAGGAACGAATTACAGCGCAAGTGCACTATTTTCTCTGCCACTACCAGTCCCGGCTGGAGTGGCATGGGAATTTGCAAGGCCTCAACACGGAGGGGGGCGAACATTGCCATGGGCACGACAAGGAATTTGTGATGCGTCGCCCTAGTACGCCCCACTGGAAGTGTCCAATAGGAATTGAGATCGGTGTGGAGGATTCTGCCTTAGGGCTGGCGCTATGGGCAGAGGGCCACCAGGTGCCCAGCACGGGGTGTGATCACACCATCACTGTAGGTTTGTCCCAACCTGAACCACCAACACCCCCCCTCCTCTTCTCATAATAGCCACACAAGCAATGCAGAATCCCCACCTTTTTTCTCATCACACGCGCTACATACATTGCTTGGTGTTTTCCCGCCTATCCATTTTCATACACGATACACAAATTGCGCCCTGCCCGTCATTGTTCGCTTTGTGTCGTCTTCAGGCCAAAGGCAATCGGAAGCTCGATAGTGCTGCGGACATCCATGTGAGCAGCGACAGCGGAGATGGGGGCGATGACGGGAGCATGGTGGTGCCGAAGAAGGATGCAGCAGCAACAGCGATCAGTGATTATTTCTCAGCAAACCATTGCTGCACAACAACCCACTGCACATTGTGCCAAGTTTGCTGACACCAGAGGCATGGAGCGCACTGCATGTTGTTTTGTGTTCCTCCATCCATTAGCTGTTGCTGAAATGCAGCGACTTTGCAGCTGCAAGACTCATTTTGCATATTACGATTCGTTGATGGTAGTCAGAGTGACAGTTCAGCCAGTGGCCTCTTCTGAATTTGTAAGTTAATTGATTACAGCTGTTTTTGAACCATCTGCTGAAGGTACAACACACAGCGATGACAATTTTTCTGTTGCTTCACCAGTTAATATTTATCAGCAACCCGCTGAAGTGCAACAACCCACTGCCTGCTTGGCAAGAATTGATGGCAGCACAGGCATTTCCTGCATCCATTAGTTGTTGCTGTTATGCTGACATGCAGTGGTCTTGCATGTGCAAGACTCATTTTGCATATTACGATTCGTTGATGGTAGTTAGGCGGTACGGTGCAGCCAGTTGTCTGCTGTGCATATGTCAGTAAACTGATTGCTGCTTTTTTTGAACCCTCAACTGAAGGTACAGCACACAGCAATGCTTTGAAGTTCGAATGTGCATCGTGCAGCTGTGCAGATTGCTGTGCAGCTCTGCAGCTGTGTAGGTGGTACGGTGCAGCCAGTTGTCGGCTCTGCATATGTCAGTAAACTGATTACAGCTGTTCTTGAACCCTGAACTGAAGGTACAGCACACAGCAATAATTTGAAGCTCGAATGTGCATCGTGCAGCTGTATGTTTTTTTTAGTGAAATGTTTGTTATGAAAAGTCGGGGTATTGACGAGCATATCACATTATAACTGCATGGTGCAAGACAAAAAGCACAAGGACAATGTGAATCGTGTGTAGATCAGGTTCAATCTATGTTGTCTACATACATTGCAATGGTTTCCATTTTGTATTGTGTTGGAGGAAGTAAGTAATTCATTTCTCCACACAAATTGAGTTTTTGTTTTGCCCGAAATATTGGATGTGCATGACATCTTGGCACTCAAAATGAGCCATGCGTCAACTCTTATTATGAATGATAGGCAAAAACCACAAAATTTTCAGAACAAGCTTAATACACAACAAAGATGTGTCAATTTTGTCAACCATTTGGATAGAATCCGGGTTTTGGCCACTTTGTGCCCGGTAAAATCAAAGGTGCCAAGTCCGAAACGTGGATCTTGGTCTTGTGCTTGCGGATGTACTCCATGAAGGGAGTATTGACCCGCGGCACGAACGAGGAGACGGGTTCCCAGGTATCGTGGGACGGCCCATAGCCTCGCCAACGAACCTTGAACTCAAGACCTCCGGGTGCCGAGGCTTTCAGACGCTGAGCCAGGATCTTCTCGACAGTATAGTCGTCCTGCTCAGCATAGTCATCATCCGAATCAGCCTCATGTGCGGCATAGCTCAGGGACACATGTTGGCCACGGAGGTCGGGTTCCCGCACACGGAGCTGACTCTTGTGGCGCTCCCGGAACTGTCCGTGACCCACCTTGATGCGGTAGGTGTCCTCACCAAACCTGCGGACCACCTCGCCGGGTGTGAACCAGGTTTTGGTGCGGTGGGTGCCCATAGGGCGGGGTCTGATCACCCACAGCGGGTCTCCCACCCTGAACTTCTGCGCTGTCGAGCTCGGGGCGGACTTCTGACGCTCAGCATGCTCCTTCTCGAGCTGCTGGCGGATGTCCCGCGCCGTTTGCTCTTGCCGCGCGAAGACTTCCTTGGCATCCATAGCCATGCCATCACCAGACAAGGGAAGTCCCCTACCCAGGGGCTCCCTGCCGAACAGAATCTGGTGAGGGGACAAACCGCCCGGAGTGGGGGTGTCATGATGGGCATTCAGAGCAGGCCACATCTCCTCAAACCAGTTCCGACGTGGATTGGTGATGTGGATCTTGCGCAGCTTCTCGAACAGCTGCCGTCCAGCCACTTCAGCACGGCCGTTAGACCGGCTGAGATAGGCGACGCTCTTGGCATGACGTATTCCCATGAGGGAACACATAGCCTTGAACCAGCCACCAGTAAACCGGGGCCCTCGGTCACTGCAAATGGTGCGGGGGATGTCAAAGACGGTCAGCCAATGACGAATCATCATGACTGCCACTTCCTTGGCAAGCAACCCCTTTTTGCGTGCCGGAACGGCTACTACGTAGCCACTGTGGCGATCCACGCAAAGAACCACACAGTCAAAGGTCTCCTTGCCAATGTGCACTTCGGGCATGGAGAAGACGTCCATGGCCACGCTCTCCATGGGCTGGTCAGGTACCGGGGTCCATTGGGTTTCCCCCTTGACGTTCCGGTTATCGGGATTGCAGGCCTGGCAGACCGAGCAACCCTTCCTGACCTTCTTGATGGCGGTGTAGAGAACGATATGGTCGATCTCGAACCGACGCTGTATGTCAAGGGCCTGCTTCTTGACCCCTGGGTGCAGCATGTGGTGGTGCCAAGCTTCGCACAGCTCAAGCACCCGGTACTCCGGTACTAGCAGCTTACGATTCCGGTAGAGCTTGCCATCTTCCTCAGTCAGCCCCTTTGGCCACTTCTGCCCGTCATCAGGGTCGGTCACAGCCCTATACTCGGCCGCAAAGGCCTCAGACTTGGCGTAGTCGTCGGTCCAGTCGTCCTGGAGGCAAGACTCAGGGAAGAGGTGCTTGTCTGACTCAGCTCCATCAGGGGCGAGTACTCTGACCGCTCTGCTCACCCTCGTGCTGAGGGGGGCATCGGCAGCCATGTAGACGAAGCATTTCACACCCTCCTCCTCCATCAGGCGCTCCTTTTCGATGATCTCCTTGGCTTCAGCGGTCTCAGCCTCATCGCCATGGGCAGAGATGTCCGTCATGCCCTTGCTGGCGGGATAGGCCCACCTGCTGAGACAGTCCGCCACGGTGTTATCCTTTCCAGGAATATACACAACCGTGAGATCGAACTTGGCCAAGGTCTCATGCCATCTTGCCCGTCGGGAGGCGGGACCAGAGGGGGTGTCCACGTGCTCCTTGTGCCACGACTGCAGACTCTGATGGTCCGTGCAGACGGTGACGGGATGGAGGGCTATGTACCCAGCCCATTTCCTGAGAGCCATGACGATGGCATACGCCTCCTTTTCACGGGGCGTCCACGTCCGTCTCTGGCCTTCCGCCAGGACTCGGCTCCAGAAGGCCACGGGCACGTGCCTCCCATCGTCAAGCACTTGCTCCAACACAGCGCCAACGGCGTAGTCGGAAGCGTCAGTGCGTAGGACGAACCCTCGGTCGGGATCAACGAGGTGCAGACCGACTGCGGATAGCAGCGCCTGCTTCATCCCCTCAAAGGCACGGTCGGAATCAGCATCCCAGACCAGAGCCTTCTTGGACCCCTTTTTGGTCTCCTCTCGGTTGCCCTTGAGCATGGTCGTCATGGGGGCTGCATACTCGGCATACATCTTGATATACCCCCAGTAATAGTTGCAGAACCCCAGATACGCCCGTAGCTCAGAGACCGTTTTGGGCTTTTCCCAGTGCTCGATCGCGGCCACCTTGCCAGGTATGGGCTTTCGCTGCCCGTTCCCAACTAAGTGGCCAGCAAAGACCACCTCGCTTACCGCATTGGTGGCCTTGTCACTGCTGCCCGTGAGTTTGTGCCGAACCAAAAGGTCAAGCACTCGAGCGACGTCCCTCTCATGTGCCTCCAGGAGCTCCTCGTAGCTCATACTGGGGTCCCCGGACACGATGATCACGTCGTCCACGAAGGGGTCCGCACAGTCACGTACCGGCTCAAGCAGATTCTCCAGCATCCGCTGAAAAGCCGCATTGGCATTGGTAACGCCCATGGGCATCACCTTCCACTGGAGAGGTCCAAGTGGGGTGCTCATGGCTGTGCAGGCACGGGACTCCTCGGCGAGAGGCATCTGATGATAACCATGTTTCAGGTCAATCACCGTGAAGATCCTCCGCCTGTGTTGTTTTTGCAGTGCTGCGTTTGGGCGTTTAGGCCGCGGTAGTCGACCACGAGCCGCCACTCACCGGCAACCTTCTTGGGGACGACGAAGCACGGAGAGGCCCATTTGGAGTGGCACGGCTCGAGCCAGCCTCTCTGGATGAAGTCACGGAGGATCTTCTCCATGGCCTCCTTCCTCTCGCCCCTCAGGGCAAACTCCCGGTGACGATACACACGGGGGTCCTGCTTCAGTCGTATCTTGGCCTCGCCATACGGTCCACGCACCGGTGGGGGAAACACAGGCTTACCGCTGAAGAAGGTATCACCATACTTCTGCTTCAGCCTGGCCCTCAATGCCTGGATCTTGGGGCAGTCATCAGACTCCGCCTTGGCTTTTCCGGGCACTTGAACCACGGAGCTTACTTGAGGGGTAGCGACCCCGCTCGGTTTCGGCTCAGGTGGTCTTCCCAGGTGGCCCAAAGGGCCATCTCTGGTCTTGCCTTGGGACAGATCGCCGTAGGTGGGTGGGTTACCGCCAGGCGGCTCGTCCTGGCTGGAAATGTGATCCAGCACCCTCTGAACGAAGCTATTCCCTTCATAGGAACCGGAGACGATTGAGTCCACTTCCCACCAGGCTTTGTCCTGGCCTTTGCCCTCACGCTGGTTTCCCCAGTCGTGAAAGGGCTGATCCATATACCCCTGAACCAGATCCAGCTCCTCTTCAGTGAGGGGGTCTTCCGATTCTCCGATGTCAACAGGGGGAACCGCAAAGCATTGCCTCCAAGGCTCTGCGATGATACGGTTGACACACACGAAGTCCGTGGCGTCGGCCTGATCAAGGCCCCCATCCACATAGTGGAATTCCGTTTGCCATCTCTGGGGTGGCATGGGCTGTCCCTTAGCGTCCTGATGTACACTCTCTCCAGCCGGTAGGACGACCTTGTTTAAGGTCATGTTGGTCAATCAGGCTACCCAATGTCGGGTACTTTCCTCCGCGGTGCATCCCATAGGAACAACCAGCACTGCCTTGGAGCGGTCCTTGCGAATCTTCCCAATCGCTCTTGGAATGTCCCATCGAGGGCAATGGATCCACATCAAGCCCTGATGCGGACCCCAGTGCTTCTTCCATGCGGAGTCCTGTGCGCTCCAGTACTTCTCACATACCCGAAGATGGGCGGAGGTTTCTGAGGAGAACGCATCCAGGGCCAGATCCGACGCTCCCAGGTCCGCGACCACTCGGTTAGCCACTTCCGGCATTACGCCGTACTCCTGGTTTGCAGGACCAGTTGGCTCAGTGTCCAGTGCGGCCACTCCGAGCTGATTGCGTTCGGGGTGGATCAATTGGCATTCCACATGGTGCTCAGGTGACGAAAGCCACGAGAGTTGGTCGTCCTGGTACAGGGTCATGGAGGCCTGGGCCGGGAGGACGCCGGAGTCCGTCTCCATCATGAAGTCGTACCCAACGATCATGTCTCAGTCCATCTCGGCCTCGTAGAAGCGACCATGCAGGAGGATTTCCTTGCCGAGGGCTGGGCGGCTCAGCTCACGATGGTTCACGAACTGCAGCACAATGGCCGCTTCCTTCGTGCCTCCCACCATGTACTGGCCGTTCGCCACCTTCAGCCTGACAGGTTTCCGACTGTCGGTCAGACACTCTGGTGGAAGTAGGCCAGCCTTGACCAAGCTGACTTGAGCTCCCGTGTCGACCAACACGTCGAAAACCTTTTCCACTTCCCCGCATAAGGCATGGACCTTAAGATGCAACTGCCGCTCGCGACCGACACGGCGCACGGCGTGCAAACTCAGGATCTCCGGCCGTTCCAGAAGCTCAACAAGCGACTGGTGCAGGTCGTGGACAATGGGCTCAGGCTGCCCATCTGCAGCATCCAGCTGCGGTCCGGGTGATCCTCCGATACTCTCGGATAGATCTTGAAGTACATCAAACACATTTTTGGTCACGAAGGACGGACGGGTGCAAGGGTTCGTGCCTTCACTTGCCCTCACCCCGCCTCCGCGACTGGGTGCCGGACCGGGCCTTCCGCCCGCGGCAGTCCCTTTGTGCTTATCGACTCCCGACTGGGATGGTTCGGCGCTTCCCACGTCACCATCCAGCGACCGCCCTAGCTGGAGCCCTTGGCTGCAGGGGCTCCGCTAGGGGGCGTCGGTTGTGGAAGAAGGGGTGTTCTCCTCCGCATCAACCTCGTTGACGCCCTTCTTCCTTCCCCCTTTCTTACCCTTCTTGTCCTTGTCCTTGTTCTGGTCATTCTCGTTGTTCTCCTTGTTCTTGTTGTCTGACCTGGGGACCCAGTTCCGCTTGATCTCCTGGATCTCCTTGGCCAACCCGGTCCCCTGCGACACCAGCTTGGAGAGCTCGTCCCTGTCCACCTCCACCTTGGCTTCCCGGATACCCGCGGGCGCACGCTTCTTCGACCCGTGCGCCTTCTTGTAAGCTTCCGTGTCGGCCTTGTGGACGGGTCATGTTCGGTGGTCATGGTTGAAGCCTTTCTTCCTCCCCTAACACACGAAACAGCCCTGAGGGTGAGCTCGGATGAACTCCCCAAAGGACAGCGGAGGGTCGCCAATGCGGCGAGGGTCCCTCTTCTCCTGCTTCCTCCAACCCTGCTGCAGGGGCTTCCAGTTTCCCGGTTTGCTCCCCGCGCTCAGGTTTTTGGCCACGAAGGCACAAACGGCCACTTCGGCGGGCTCATCGTCGTGGTCATCGTCGACGAGAGTCTCATCGCCGCCGGCTCCCGCTGAGTCCATGGCAGCTTCCCTGCCAGGTCCCTCGCCAACGTAGTTGACGTCGCGATCGCCGGGCCTCAACCCGCGGGTGTGGTGGAGGTTCCGGTACTCCTTGAGCACCTCCTCTCCAACCCACTCCAGGATCTCGTCGCAGCTCATCCGCGCCGGGATGGCCTGCAGACGGATGGTCTGGCCGCTCAACTCACACTCCTCAAGGCGCCACATCGCGGTTTTCTCGCGATCGCCCGAGACGGTGATGAGCAGAGCGTTCCGCAGGGAGTGCCGTTTGACATCCCGGGCCACGTTCTTCCTCGTCCAAGCCACCACGTTCGTATGATACTCTTTGGGGAGCATCATCTTGACCGTGTGGTTGGACTTGGCCCGCTTGGATTCCTCCTTGGTGACCCTCTTGATCCATGCTTCCGGCAGCATGGAGAGCAGGCGAGCCTGCTCGTCACCCTCGTTCCAGTCCTCCACGTTGCGGCGGAAGAGGGTGTATTTCCCTCAGAAGTCTCGCCAATCTCGTAGGCGGATCTCCCGTCCATCATGCTCAAGCTTGATGGACTTCCAGCGCTTGGCAGCCACCTGCGGAGCGTCCACCCGCTCCTGCTCGTTGAGCCACTTCTTGGCTTCTTTGAGGGTCTTGATTCTCCCCTCCTTGGTCGCCACGAAGTATAGCTCTCCGAGCACTTCCGGCAGGCAGTACCTGAACCGTCTGAAGACATACTTCTCCGCATCAGCGGGATGCATGTCCTCAGTAACGGTTACCCCCCAATCGTCCAGCTTCTTCAAGAAGCGGTCGAGGTTGAGGGGGTTGCCGTCGTACATGGGGGGCTTGATGTCCTTCAAGTCTTCCCACACGGCGGCATCCGCGGCCTTAGAGACCATGAACGCCGGCCATGAGGTCGACCGAGGTTCCCATCGGCCTCTCCCACGGACTCCCACGGCCGCCACGTCCATCTCCTCCATGGAATCCCTGTGGCTACGCCGCGGTTCCTCCATGTACGCTGAACCCAGATGTTCACGCCGTACTCCTTCCATGTATGCCTCCTCATCATGGCGCCGGCGGCTGCGTTCAGCGGCCTCCCGTCGTACACCACGCGGCAGGCTGATGTCGAACTCCTCCAGGTCCAGGTCCAGGTCCTCACTTTCGCCGACATCCCACTCCACGTCTCCTCTGGGGACCTCATCCCTGAGTCCACCATAACGTCCACCAGCCATTGGGATTGGCTCCAGGGCTGGTGCGGGGCGCCGGGGGCGTACCGGTGTCCGCGGTGGAGCACGGCGGTTGCGGTACTCCGCGCTGAGCCACTCATCACGCCAATCCTCACTGCCACTGCAGGGCAGCACGCGCTCGTTGCGGCGGCCCGCGCTGTGGTGAGAGGGGGCGGCAAGAGAGGGGGCACTGGTGCTGGGGCGACTCCTGGGGGCTTCGCCGGGGGCGTGGGGTCTGCCTGAACCTGGTCCGGGTCCCCAGCCGTCGTCCGACGAGCCAGACTCCAGGGGTGGTTGGTCGCTGCCGACGCTCCCACGGGCTTCAAGCGCGTCCAGCCTCTGCTGCAGGCCGCTGATGACCGTGTTCAGCTGCCTGGTCTCGGCCCTGGCGATGTCCAGCTCTCTCTGCGCACGTGCGGCGACCTCGGAGATGCGAGTCATCTCGCCCTTGCCTGTGTCTACCTCGCGCTCGAGGAACTGGACCCTCCTGCGGAGGTAGACAATCCACCGCCAGGTGGTATCCGGGTCGCCGTTCCCTGGTGGGTCGTCGGGGTCCCCACGGGGTCCTCCAGGAGGGCCTCCGCCGGGTCCGCCCGGTCCAGGGGGTCCTCCCCCGCCCGGTGGTCCGCCTCCAGGGGGTCCACTTGGTGGGCGTCCTCCAGGGGGTTCTGATGGTCCTCCGCCAGGGGGTCCCGGTGGGTCTCCGCCGGGTCGCCTCGGTGGGTCCGAGGATGGGCGCTTCTTCGTGATGCCAAGTCCATGTCGTCATCCTCGTCCATGTCGCCCCAACTGGGCGTCTCGGTCTCGGAAGACTCCGAGCTCCTGTAGGGAGGAGGGAGATCCTGATCCTCACCTTCCGGTTCCATGGAGACGTCTCCGCCTCCTCCGCCCGTGCAAGCCACCACTTGGCGATGTCGGCGGCCTCGTTCATCCCCGTCGCTGGCGGTGAAGGAGGGGTCACCGTCGTGGGGGTGTCCACCCGCTGGCCTGCGTGGCCTCTCGGGGGTCTTCCCCTTACCCTTCCTCCGTCGGTGGGCGATGGGGCCACTGCTCCCACTGCTGCCCGTGTCGACCTCGTCCAGCGTCATCTTGGAAGAGGCGTCACCTTCGAAAAGCTTTCGAAGGGTCTCCACTCGTGATCCTCCTGGGGGAGTCTCGCGGCGGAGTTTGGCCTCTGCCTCCCCCATTGCGGCGGCTGTGGCTGCGGCAGCTCGCGCTTCGGCGTCCTCCCGGGCACGAGCCGCTTCGGCGTCCCGGGCCTGCTGCAGCCGAGCCTTCTCTGCTTCCAACGCCGCCAGCTCCGCCTCCGTCTTGGCCCTCTCCTCAGCGACCTTCCGTCGCGCGGCCTCGATGGCGTCCTTCTTGGCGGCGTCCGCCTGGGCCTTAGCCGTCGCCTCGGCGTGGGCCCTCTCCTCTGCCTCCTTCTTTGCCCTCTCTTGGGCAAGCGCCTCTTCCAGCGCCCTCACCTCGGCCTCCTTGCAGGCAATGGCCTCCTGCGTCTGGCGGGCTTCCTCGTCGGTTGCCCTGATCCGGGCAGCCACTGCCTCATGGGCGGCCGCAGCCGTGAGACCGGCCGCGATGGCTGCCACTTTCGAGGCGTGGTAATCCATGCCTCTGCCCCACTCGGTGGCCTCCTCATGGGCGATGCCGACGGCGCCCTCCACGGCAGCGTTCTGCTGCGTGGCCCGTTGCCGGGTAACCCGAAGGTTGCAGGGCACCCCACAGGCGCGCTCACAGGCGCGCGCCACGTCCCTTTGGGCGGGAGCGGCGCCGCTGCTGGAGCTGGCCTGGTCGGCCGGCATCCTCCCGCGGTGGGCCGACTCCACGTCGCTGCTGGGGCCTGCTGGGGCCTGCTGGGGCCTCAGGAGCAGCGGACAGGGCTCGGCCTTGGTCTGCTTGGCGACTTGGATGTAGTCGCCAAGGGTGGTGGAGCCAGGGTGGTGACCGCCATTGGCCCGTTGGGGACTGGGGGCTGGGGTTCCGCCCTTGGCGCCCTGGGCGGCTTCGGCGGCCAGGGACTCCTGGTACTCCCGTCACTTCCGGGTCCTGCTTCCTGTCCCCGGCGGACCGCTTCCCCTTCCCCGGAGACGCGCTGCTGCTGCTGGGCTGCAGCCTGCGCTCGCTCCCCGGTTCCGGGAAGTTCTTCTCGATCATGTCCCACATGGAGACGTTGATCGAGGCGCCCGACGGGTACTCGTTGGGCATCTCGTCCTCCTCAATCCCGTCGGGACGCAGCCCTTCGCCGGGCCTGTCCGGCCGGGTCCAGGTTATCCAGCGCCTCTGCTGGAAGCGGAAGGCAAACCCTTCCGCCCGCAGCCAGTCCTCCACGGCCTGCAGGCGGTCGGGGGCCATGTCGGTGCGGAGCTCGAAGCTCCCGGGCATGCCGCCTTCGCACTGGGGGTGGTCCTGGCGGTAGTGCTGGTCCCAAACCAACCCACGCAGTAGTTGCGCTGCATGGGGGTGGGGCCGCGGCCACCTCCTACCCGCTTTTTGCCAGTTTACCATGGCAGCGGGGGCGTAGTTGGTCTTGAGGTCCTTGGTTTGCACTCGTTCTGCTCAACGAACCGGTCCTGGTGGTGTTTGTTGAGGCGGGTGCTGCAGCACTGGGCTGGGAGTGCGGCTGGTGCTGGTCAGCCGGTGGTTGTGGAGGTGGTTGACGCGGCCTTGCTGGTCGGCCGATGGGACTCGCTGATGCAGGAGTCCTGGTCAGTCCACGTCCTCCACGGTCGCGACGCGGTCAGGGAGATGCTCCAAACGGCGCTGCTGGCTCCGTGACGAACTTGGCGCTGTCGCTGGGTGGCGCTGCGAGCCGCTGCGCTGCGCTGCGAGCCGCTGCGCTGCGCTGCGAGCTGCGAGCTGCGCCGCGCTGCTCGGGGTTGGTGGCCCCGAGTGGCACGCGAGGGCTGGGTAACCCCGCGGCGGTGAAACGCTTTTGACGCGTTGCCGTGGGGGGCCGGCCACGGGACGCTGCGGTGACACGCACAGGTGAGCAGGCAGGCAAAGCACTACGCTCACAAGGGCATCAATACACTCGTGTCATGGGACAAAGCGTTTCAGGATCCTTGCCACTCTGCAACAAGGGAACGAAAGTATGTACAGCAACACACCAGGATATGTACACATGGGGTTAAGACTGGACTGGGGTAAGTGTATCGCAAGACAATAGACACTCAGTCCCAACTCGTATCCCAATCCCAGGTCCGACCCTCTCAGTGGCTGGTGGGGGCGGGGGCTCAAACACAACCCATGCCCTGCTCAGTCCGGACCCTGAAACCCTGCCAATAGGGGAGGTGTCCCGCCGAGCCACGGGCGAGTTCCTGGAAACCAAGAGTACTGCGAGGCGACCTGACAGTGGCCCCCCACGCTCCCCTAACAGCAGGTTCCAACTCCCATCTGAGCCAGAGATATGGGCCCGCCATTATCCCTCAGGAGTTGGTAGCTGAAAAATCGGCTGTTTCAGCCCAAACTGATATTAGCTACAAAATCTCCAGAATTGACCCCTCGTCTGGTCCCACCAGAGGTAGGGACGAGGCAACTGAGCCTGTGCCCTTCGAGTACGAACTACCTGGAGCCCTCACCCAACCTGGTTCCCTCTGAGGTCCCGGCATCAGGGCACCACGGGTTCGTCAAGTGGGGTCATGATGCCAAAATCACCAAAATTGGCCTCATTCACACGCGTGGCTCGCCCAGCCAGGGCAAGACCAATGGCTCACAGGATAGGACGCAGGACCTGGGACTCATTTCTGAGTGTACAACTCGAAGTTAGGTCCGGGGTCCCTATGGGCAGAGAGGAATGGGGCCGCCAATTGACTACACGGAAGGGGGAAATTGGGGTCCCAAAATGGGGTCATTTTGGCTGTTCGAAATGAGCCAAAATTCGGGGTGCTCCCAATAGTATATCTCGACGCCGGCTTCGAGATCGGATCCGCCATTCCATACACGATCCACCAGGAGTCCAACATAGACTTCCGTGCACTTGGCTCCCAAAGATCTCCATGCCACATGGCGTGGTGACGATCCCAATTGGGTCCACAAATGCCAAAGTGGCAAAATTGTCCACACTCACTTTGGGCTAGCACCTTGACGAAGGTTGCTCCGCTTCGCCCACGTGGTGTGTGAACCATGGGGACCAATATACATAACACCCATGTCATAAATGGTCCATTGGTCCAGGCGTCCGGCGTGCACGGGTGGGCTGAACATAGTGCACGGCGGGCAGAAAAGGTGGAAAGTTGCTCAAAATGGCCAAAAATGCGCACACTCATGGTTGGGGCAAATGAGGCACATGCCCGACTTGGACCGGTGTGTGCCATAAGATTGGTATCAAGTCATATGTGTCCAACATATCTTTTGGGCGTCGCCCAACTCCTCCGGTTTTGGGAATGGCAGGGTCGCCAAGTGGGCCCATGATTTGGGATGGTCCCAAATTGCCAACATGGCGGCCACGGTATGCCAAGTCCACGAGGAGTTATGCGCTGGGTCCAAGATATGTTGGGCACCGAAGTATGGGCCCCCATAACATACTTGAGTCATGATGTCAATTGAGCGCAACGTTGAGATACACGGTCGCCACTTGACATCATGACGGGCCAAAAACGGCAAAATTGGTACAAAGACACACAAAAGTGCCTTGAAAGGTGCACAATTATATTATAATATCTCCGGATTGGATCGTGCAATCAACTAATCCTTTTAAACACAATGACTTGAAACCAATGACCTTCGATTCCACATATGTGCTCCACTTGGGGCGCTTTGAAAGGTTACGAGCGCTACTTCCCAAGTGGGCACATGAAAATATGGAAAATTGCAAAACACACACCTTGCTCCTAACGCATCGCTTCGGGATCGCCACACAAGCTTCTCTTCACGAAGGTTAGGCTTGCAATTGATTGTAGGGAGTATGGAGAAGGGGCTTGCACAATATGAGGTCCATTGGCGGGATTGGCTTGGAGCGATGGACCCGCCAAATGGGCACGCAACACAACACAAGGCACATACTCCATATTGCCCAAAAAGGTAGCTCCCCCCACGATATGTCATGCCCCTTCAAGGGCATAACTTTGTGTCAATCGCTCATAGGAACTCAAGGAGAGTTCCTATGCAACACCAACACTCGCGCGCTACACTCGAAAGTTATCTTAACGCACGCAATATCATGGCCAAAGAGTTCTAACGCAAACTCTACCCTCCTGACCATGATCCATCACGCTAGCGCGCACGTGTGGAGACGCAAGGCATATAATGCTTCCTAAATTACGTCGGGAGTATTGTGAATACATCCCACGTTTCTTTACTGTCATTCCTCGCAAGCGGCACGAGGTATGACCCTCACAGGTGGCCTCACGAATCAACTTTGTTTTGCCCATATCTCTAAGACAAATGGAGGGCAAGATAAAGGAAAAGTTGATTCGTGCATAGGGAAGCACGTAGGTCCACTCGAAAGAGGTCAAATCAAGTGCGGGGATGTCGAAGTCGAAAATCCGATTTCGACATCCTGAAAAACTCGGATTAAGGTTGCGAGTGTAAGATGTGAAACTTGCGGATGCATCAATCCAATTCCTGAAGACTTTAGAGCCTTCGTCACGGATAGCGCTAAAATTTCCATTATTAACAGTTAAATCGGCGGTTACGCTAAAGTCGCGAGCTAACCGCCAGCTGCCAAAACAGTGAATATCAGAACGGAAGCGTAAAAATTGACGGAAACAATATGAAAATAAAACCCTGTAGATTCCTGATGTTCTGATATATAAATCTCCGCTGGCGGTGCATCAGTTGCCAATGCGGGGCTTTACAGCACGGATCACGCTCCCGTCGGGCTCGCACTGTGCGTCAACGGGCGCCTTCCGTACATGGGGTTAGTGGACCGGAGGCCGGTCTTCCCTTCCATACATGGGGTTAGTGGACCGGAGACCGGTTGTATGCCGCAACCGAGCCATGGGGTTCTGGGTACCACAGTGGAAGTGGCATACACGGCCAACATAGGCGTCACACGACGACCGAGGTGGTCCCAGGTATGGGCTTCCGCTGCCCGTTCCCAACTACGTGGCCAGCGAAGACCACCTCGCTTACCGCAATGCTGGCCTTGTCAATGCTTTTGCACTGAACGGCGCTTTTTGTGGCTGGCCAGGCTGGGGAGAAAGGCTCTTGCGCGCCAAGCTTTTTTCAGGGAGGGGCGGGAGCCCAAAACCAAGTTCAATCGCGGGCTGAGTACCGCTGCACGTTGCTGTCCTCCTCTGCCTTATCTCAATGAGACCTGGCAGCCCCGTTATAGACAAACGCAGAGCCGGGGTCTCTGCCTGACTCCCGAAGGCTGTACGGTTGTGGTTTCGGGGCTAGAGCATGACAGCTTGAGCACGGGGGGTGGCTTGGGGGAGGGATTCATTTGCAGAAGTGACTGGTGAGTGCCAGTGTGGTAGTAATGATTGGTTGCGCCGTGTTAGGGCTGTTGAGGGCTGGCGTGAGAGAAACGTGTAAGTGTGGCTTTTTCAAAGAGATGACACGTTCGACGAAGATGAGGACGATTGTGAGTTTGTGCTCGCGGGAGGGGGGGGGGGCTGGTGCGAAGTACCTTGTTATGCGGGGAGAAGGGGCGGAAACAGGGGCGGAGGCGGCGAAGGGGGGTGCTGCTTGAGGGGGGGGGGGAGGTTGAACATGTCCCGGATTGTGAGCGGCCGTTTGCGGGGCGGGGGCTCTGGCTGAGGTTGGCTCGCGGTTATGCGTTTCAGCGATAGAGGCCGGACAGGTCTCGGGGGCTGGCGGGCGTGTTTCCGAGCTTTGGCGTGTGCCGCAGGGGGTGGGGGACGGGGGCGCTTTGGAGGCTTGTGTGCCACTTTGTCCGGGAGGGGGAGGGGAGGGTGGTAGCCGGGGCAGGGGCGCTGTAGGGCGGTGTGTGACGTGCTGTAAGGCGACCAGGGGCGTCCCCATGAGTTGGGGCCCGTGGGGGGGGTGAGCGGTGCTGGTGGGGGGTTATCGTTTAGCCATTCCAGCGTGCGGTATAGGGCATTGAGGAGCAGGGGAACACGAGCCTTCAGGGCGAGTTTTAAGTAATGACAGTGTGCTGGTTTTCTTCGCCCGGAGGGGGGGGTTGTGAGTTTGGTGTACAGGGACATGGGGACAAGTCCCCGGACGAAATTGCGCCTCTCCCCGACGTGTGTGGTCGCGGACCACCATTGGCACACCACCGTGGTGAAGGGGGGGCGCCAGCACTGAATGTAGGTTTGCACCAGGTGTTCGCACGTGGGGCAGTGTCAGACGAAAGAGATAACATCCATTGGGTGCAGGTCGGGGCAAGCGTGGCAATGGCGAGGGCGCAAGTCGTCGTGGAAAGCAAAAGGCGCCATGTTGGAGTTTCCAGAGGACCATTTGAAGGGGAGGCCTTGGAACCATGAAGTGTGGCTGTAAAAATGGAAGCTGGACGTTGCGTGGATGTTCTCGTGTTTGTGGCAAGGGAGGAGGTGCTTGATTGGGGTGGTAGTCAGTTTGTGTATGACGGAGAGGGGGCCTCTGGATATGCACCCTATCAGGGGGGGGGGAAGGAGGGAGGGGTCCCAGACCATCACGTGGGCGGCCCACTTTGAGTAAGCATCCGAGATTTCATTCCCCACAAAACCGGCGTGCCCTTTGATCCACCCCCAACCCTGGATCATCCCTGGGCGTAGGGAGGCCTGGATGGACTGAAGAGAGGATTCCCACGTGCCGGCTGGCGAGCGTGACGGGAGGTCTTGGGGGGTGCTCGGGGAGAGAACAGTGATAACGTGGAGGCTGTCCCCTAGCACGGCAAAGGTGAGGTGCGGGTGAGATGCAAGGGCCCACCGTAGGAACATAATAGCCGCCCAGAGCCGGGAGACGATGTGAGGAGGAGGGCAAGGGCTGCTTCACAACCCCATTCTTCGAGGTCATCGGGGTCAAGGGGATGAGGTTCATCTGGGAGCCGGTACAGCTCGCCATGCAGCCACGACTCGAGTAGAACTCTGCCGTGTGGCCCGGGGGGGGGGGTTGAGGATGTACTCTTTGGGGTGGAGAAGGGGAGGGGTAAGCAGTTCGTGGTGCCCCGCCAGTTGGGGGCGGACAGAAATGCCTGGGTTTTGAAAGGTGTACTCTTTTTCGTTGCGGCGGAGACCGGGGTCTTTGCTGGTGTGGGTGGTGCCGTCCGAAAACTGGAGTGTGGCCGATTCTGTATGCACCCCCGTGACTGTTCCTAGGTGGAACCCTAGGTGTTGGGATGTTCGTTTCAACATGTTGCCGAACTTGCTGTATTGTGGTGCTGGTTTGGTGGCTAGGGACCGGACTTGAACTTTCTCTTTCGGGAGGAAGAGGGAGGGGCGGCAGGAGGCCCAGAGGCAGGTGCTGTGGTAGCGGAGGCCTATGGTGTGGCACGCGTTCATGACGGTGTCTTGGATTGGGTTGCGTGTGGTGGAGAGCATCGCTTCGGAAAAGGACTCGTTTGTCGAGGCTGGGCCGTCCCCGTTGAGGTACCTGATTGCGGCGTTCACCAGGGACATGCAAATGGGAAAAGTGAAGTGGCGGAGTCCTAAGCCTCCCTGGTGGCGGGGGGTGTAGCGGTCCTTAGGAGAGACGAGGCGGGAAATCCTGTTGGCCTTGTCTGGCGAGGGGTCATGTGCAATATTTTGCCAGATCATGGCCTGGAGGGCTCCCAACTCGTTCAGGGCCAGGGGGTGCGCCATGAGGCGGTGGGAAAGAATAGGGATGAGTTGGACGTTTACTAAGAGAATGTATTCCGAAAGGGTGAGCCGGAGGGGTTGGAGGGGTGTGAAAAACGAGCGTATTTCCGACTTGGCCAATGCCAGCGTTTGCGCCTCGTGGTTGGCGGTGAAGATGTACACCCCTAGGTATTTGTAGCAGTTGTGTGATTGCCCCGTCTTCTGGTTGGTTGTTGACAGGGGGGTGCCCGAGGGGGAGGTGAAAGTTCTGGGGGGGGCTGTTCCCATAGCATGGATTTCGGTTTTGCTGAGGTTTAAGTCCAGGCCCCACTCCCTGGCGACTGTGTCGAAGAAATTCAAAATTTTTTGTATGCGGTCCCCATCCTCTGATCGATAGAGGAGGTCGTCAGCCAAGGCGTGGCCCGACTCGTGTGGGGAGGGGGGTGCCGTGACGTGAGACGGCAGGGCGAAGTGGAGAACGTTGAGGTAAAGGCAGAAAAGGATGGGTGACATGGGGCATGCCTGCCGAACACCTCTGGTTTGCAGGTGGGAGGAGTGGGTGTGCCCTGACTCCACCGGGAAGTCACGGGGGGCACAGTACAAGGATTAAATGATGTTTACAAGGTGCGTGGGAAAGTCCAGGCGGGACAGCACTGTGAAGAGGGTGGTGTGGGGGACGGAGTTGAAAGCCTTATTGAAATCAATGTAGAGGCTGTAGCTACCGACTGATTCCCGAAACGTGGATAAAAGGTTGAAAATGTGGTCTTGGCATCTGCGGTTGGGAAGCCCGCCGAACTGGGTGAGGTGTATGGTGGAGTGTTCGATGGCTGCTGCCAGTAGCTCACGGTTGGCGTGTGTTGCAATTATTTTGTAAACGCTGTTCAGCAGGGCTATAGGCCTGTAATTTACAGGGTTCGTCACGTCACCTTTCTTAAAAAGTAAGATAATGTTGGCTTCGAGCCATTTCTCGGGCAACGGTTGGTGGAGGTAGTGGTTACATACCCTCCAAATGAATTGTTGGACAGGGGGGGGGGGGGATGTGCAAAGTGTAGTTGTTTGTGAAGTCCCGCCCACCCGCCTTGTTGGGCTTTGACCTCTTGAACGTGTTGCGGAATGATTCCCAGGTAATGTCAGGGAGAGGGCTGTGTTTTGTGGGTTCGGGGCAGGTAGGGGAGTGTGTGAGCAGGCGATCCACTAGCGTGCTCGGCAGTGCGTAATCGAGGCTGCCCCCCAGGGTGAGGAGTGTGGAAGAAAAAAAGGAGCTCACTTCTTTAGGGGTGGAGACGAGCTGTGTGGTGCCCGGGCACTTCAGCGCTATTTCACCGCGTTCCACGGGGTTGAGCGCTACGTTGATGGTGCGCTTGATCCTAGTTTTTCTCACAAGGCAGCGATGGATTTTGGTGGTTGCGGCCTCCTTCACTTTCGTTTCCCACTCCTTGACGAGTTTGTTCAGTGTGTCCATGGAAGCGAGGAAGTTGGGATGGTTGGAGGGGGGCAGGGTTTGCAGCAACCAGTAAGAAAAAGTGCTTTTCCAATGCTTTGAGGCATACTCTAGTTGTATTAGAGATGCACTGAGCATCCAGGCATTTCTATCTTAGTATTGGTTCCACCAAAAGTGGTGATAACAGATTTTGACCTATGGAACCAAACACCCAATCAGGATATGGAGTGGACCCCTTAAACCCCATTTCAATGTGAGGCAAATCATCTTTTCCTGAGTTGACTGATAACTGACATATCCAGGGCAGAGCCTATGAATTTATCTATGTTTTTCCAAGAATTCTTAGCTGTCCTAATGGTATGCACCCTAGGGGGCTGGGCACCTCTTTTTGAGAGGTCCTGGGTTCAATTCCCGGTCAGCCTAGCTAAGTAGGAAGATCCCATGTGACATGGCAGTGACCTCATCGCAACATGCCCTGCCACCTCAGCACATATGGGACCAAAAAACAAAGAGTGCACATCTCCTGAGATGGCACTATGGAGATAGAGTGACCATGGGGCAGTTTTCCAACTCTTTTCCAAAACATTTCAGCTATCTTTGTGAATATGCAATCCGATTTGACCTGAGTTGCAGTTTCTGTGAATATCCTTTCATCTTTCACTGTTTACACTGCAGCCCTTCATGCTTTGATCCTGGGTCTCTTCTCCTTGCATACCTCTGGGTTGGGCTATCCTGGATTGACTGTATTTCAGCAAACAAAAGCTTTTCATCTTCAAAAACAAGCAGCAGGAAGCCCTACACCAGCAGCAAGCAGCAGGAGAGGCACAAACACAGTGTTGAAACCACTATAAACTTTTCTGGTAGCAAGAGGCAGACTGTCTCTGCGCACCGGCAGCAACCCCGCGCCGTACATCCAGTGCGCCGAGTACAGTCACCTATAAGCAGAAGGGCGAACGAAGATGGACACAAGGAAGGAGGACGCCGACGTGAAGACAGCGCCTGAGGCACCGGCAAGGCCAGCACCTGCTGAACCTGGACCTGGACCTAGCGCTGTACCTTCGGAGCCCTTACATGGCCCAGTGGAAGTGGCTGAGGACTCGTTGGATGGACTCCAGACGGCCTTCAGGGCCCTCTCAGTCGAAGAGGTGGTCACTCAGCCTGTGAAGAGGAAAAGAGAGAGCGAGAAGGATGCTGGAGACGAAGCAGACGAAGGAGAGGAACAAGGGCAAGACCTGACGAATGACCCTACCTTCGAAGGCGCACCAAGCGCTTCTGGCTTCCACCCATCACCCTCTTCTATAACCACCACACTCCCAATTCCAGACCCAGCCGCTGCAACATCCACTCCCATAACCAACCCGCCTATGGCAGAGGGCACAGGCTTTACTGGCATGCCTTCCTACCCCGCCTATGGTATGGGCCCACCTACCACTGCGTTCCCTGAGGCAACTACTGCCAGTGAGCCGGTGGCTTCCAGTTCTGCGCCGCGATGGTATGCGGCTGACTATCCCCATCCACTACCCGCTACTGGAACCTATGTGGATGTTCCTGGGTATGCACCTGGGTATGCAACCTTCAGTGGGTTGAGGAGAGGACATGAGTCTCTTAGAGGCAGGAGTAGAGGATCGGGGAGATCCTCCATCAGGTCCCTGACGCGGTCGGAGATCAACGAGGTGCTCCGAGGAGCCAGTTCTAAAATTGTGGGCGACCTCACTCAAGAGATCCGAGAGAAACTGGAGCCCCTGATGATACCGCCCCAAGCGTCACCTACCACGGTGGGAATGTCACCCCACCGAGTACAGGCCAACCACCTGGCGGCAGGGCTGACAAACACCCTGGGGAGCCTGAGGAGTCGACCGATGCCGAACCCTGCAGCGATACCGAGAAGTCCTTTCGTACCGAGAACAGCCCAGCCGCCCTACAGCCACGTGACGAACTCTACGAGGGCTGAGCTGGACCGGCTGGGGCTGACAGCCTTGAGGGCAATGGTGGACGTGGAGCCTTATGGCTCTAGTGATCTAGGCGGAGACCCCTCCGATGATGAGCCGCCGTCTATGAGTTCTGCTTTGCTCTCGGAGGAGGATGACCCGGAGGACCCCGAGAACCCAAGGGGAAAGAAGAAGAAGAAGAAGAAGAAGACCCGACGCCCTGAGGGACGCAGGTCTCAGGAGGCGAAGGCTATTGCCACCTCCAAGATCGTGGTGAACCTGCCTGAGTTCACGGGCAACGACCTCAGCGAGTTCGCTGAGAATTTTTGCCGGTTTCTCCGATTGACCGGCCAAACCCACGCTAGTGGACGAGTCAAGTGCGATCTGCTCCTGCAGTGCTGCAGGACCAAGTACCTGGAGAAGCAGGTCAGGCAGATCGTGACTAACTCCGCCAGCTTTGCCGATGTGTTTGTTGCCTTGGAGAGGCAGTACCCGACCTACGAGACCGACCTCTCCATCAGGGCCGAGATCCAGAACCTGCCAGTGCTGCCCAACAACCCCAAACCTGGCAGGGTCTCTGAGCTGTTGGCTGATCTGGATCACTGGGCTGGACGACTGACGCCCGGATCCTACAGCAGTGACGACCTGCTGTTCTGGTTGGTGGCCAAGCTCCCTCAAGAGCTGTGGGACGAGTGCCGTACGACGGCGGAGCGCAAGGCTAGATCCCTCCGCTACGAGGATCTATGCGTGCTACTCCTGGAGCTGGCGCTGGAGAAGGAGAGCAACCAGCACTTGAACAACTACCGTCCTGGTGGTGGAGGTTCTGGAGGCCATGGCAAAGGGTACCAAGGGTCCCGACCTGGGCAGGGGACTACCCCGAAACACGCCGACGCCCGTATCATGGAGAACGTTAAGGAGCTATTCTGGTGTGATGCCAGAGACGAGCAGGGCCACCTGCAGCATGCCCCTGACTGCGAGCAGCGAGACTGCTTCGTAGTCCAGGGGAAGCAGCAGGAGAAGAACACCGGCGCCAAAGCGAAGCTGCCGGATCATTACAGGTGCACCATCACGTGTGCATTCTGCGGGAAGCAGAAGCACTACGAGGATGAGTGCTACCATAAGCAACGCCTATCGGCGAAGCTTAAGGGTGAAGATCCTGGCAAAGGCTCAGGCAAAGGTGGAGGCAAAGGCAAAGGCAACGACTCCGGCAAGGGCAAGTCGAAAGGACGTGGTCAAGGGCAAGACAAGGGTCAAGGCGGAGGAGGAGGAGGCGCTAACCGCCAGCCAGACAAAGACAACAAGAACAAGGACAAGAACGGAGGCAACCCCAACCCTAATCCAGGGGGGGACCTCCGAGCCCTCTGGAGGGCAGTCTGGTCCTACCACACGCTCACAAACGCAGGCCCAGCAAGAACAAAGAGCCAAGCGTGAGTATGAAGGTGGTGATGACGGCAACGCTAAGAAGAGGAGCCGTTTCATGAGGATGGCCCGCAAATTGCGGAACAAGGGGTTCGAGGTGACCTGTCCCGCGGAGTTCTGACGGGGACGCTCCGGTGGCACCCAAGACCTGGTGTTTTGGGTACGTATCCGACTAGGGGGACGCGAATACCTGGGGGTATTGGATACTGGCGCCACAATATCTATAGTGGCCAAGAAAATTTTACCTTGTGGGAGCCTGAAGAACACCATGACCACCGCTGCTATACGTATGGGGGATGGACATGTGGTGCACAGCTGCGGGGACTGTGAAGTGGAGGTACCTATGGGCTCCCGGACTATCGCCCATCGTTTCTATCTGATGGACACTGAGGACTTCGACTTTGTAATGGGGACTGACTTCTTCGTACAGCACTCCCAGATACAAACCCTGACGCTGCAAGCGCCCTACCTCCTCTACGTAGACCACGGCAGTGGCAGAGAGTCTGTGCCACTGGAGCAATCGGAACATACCTCGAGTCACCTGAGGCTATCGAAGGAGGAGCCCTCGAACATGATGGCGGCCTCCAAAACTGAGGACTATCAACTATTGGGGGAAGTCCTGGACCAAGGTCTGAAGGAGTCGGGTTACTCTCGAGAAGACCTGAGTGTGGAGTTGTTCGCCAGCGACAAGCAGCATGTACTGGACCTTTACTACAGCAAGGGGAAGAACTGCAGCTACAAATTTTACTGGCCCTCTTTCGGGATGGCCTACGGCAACCCCAGGTTCAGTGAACTCGGGAGGGTGCTGACCAAGGTGGCCTTGGAACGTTCCTGTATGGTCCTGTGTTCCCCCGATTGGGGAGCCCATGGGGGCAACGAATACTGGCGAAACCTCCTGGACAGGCTGACTATCAGCTCTGGTCGGTTACCTGATGAGGCCATCTACGTGCCTCTGGGGCGTAAGACGCCTGTTGGGAAACCCAGATGGGGGAGTATGCTGAGCGTGGTGGACGGAGGTCTTACCTCCATCCCCTGGGAGGATCTGGACCCGACTCTGGTCCGGGCTATACAACGAGAAAGCGACGGACTCGCCTTGGCCGACTTGAAGGATCGCCTACGACCTCAAGATGCTGTTGAGACTACACCCGGAGGAGATGAGTACGTCGTGACTGACACCAACGCCCCCAACTCTCCCTGCCATGTACCTGTTCCTGATGGAGTCTCTGAGTGTGGACTATCTGAGCTACCTAGCTCTATCCACTCAGATGACGAAACTGAGCACGATGCCTTCTTCGTGCAGACCTGTGTGGAGGAAGTGGAGAACGCCGAGTACGTCGCCCCACTAAAACCCCTACTCTCCATGAGGGTGGAAGACCCCGTGGATGAAGAGCTGGACCCTCGATCCAGGCTAAGGGAGTATGTGGATTCCAAGAGGAAGTTGGTGGCGAAAAAGCTATGCTACGCGAAGCCTACTCGCAGCTCATGGCCACTGAAGCAAGGACGTATGGGAGATCTCTCCCAATTGAAGGCGGACCTCGAACAGAAGATCACCACCTGGCAAAGGGAGGTAGATCTTAAGCTTATGAAGAGCGTGTGGGGCGCCCATGTGAGGACCCCAGAGGAGGACGACCTCTCGGAGGAATGTGTATGTGAACCCCCTCGAGCGTGCCTATGTTGCCATCGTCCACCGGAGACGTTGAACAAGACCTTCTATATGCCTACCAAGGGCTGAAGGACACTACCACGGGCGAAGAGTCGGTGGAGGACCACCTCCCGACGTCTATTACTCAGGGGGCAAGCAACTTACACTCCGACGAGGACATGGAGGACAAGATCAAGGTACTGGACCCGCGGGTACAGAAGCTTATAAGAACCTATCTGAAGGTGTTCGGAGAACTACCCCCTCGAGCCTCATGTGACAAGCTGGTACAGATGGACCTCAAGCTGAAACCCGAGTTCGTGGGTCACAAGATCCGGAGGAGACCCTATCCAGCTCCTAAAGAGCAGGCCGACGAGATTGAGCGACAGATACAAGAATGTATCGACGCTGGCCTAGTCCTGGAGTACAAGGACGGGGACTACCCCCTACACTGCAGCCCCTGTTTCCTGGTGGCTAAACCTGGGTCTACAGCCAAACGGCTGGTAGTGGACTACGGAGAGCTGAACAAGAAAACGCTGAACCACTCAGGGTCCATTCCCAATATGGAGTCTACCCTGGAGAAGATAGCCTCCTGCCGCTACAAGACCAAAATGGACAAGAGGAGCGGATTCTGGCAACTGGACCTGACGCCCAACGCACAGGAACTACTGGCCTTCATCACCCCTCAGGGGAGGGTGTTCAAGTGGAAGGTCATGCCGTTTGGCGTGGCTAACGCAGCCGCTCTATTCCAAGAGCTGAGGAACAAGATCTTGTCCATCCTACGAAGGAGACCTAAGGTGCAGGAGCCAATATCCCGTGGTGCCCAGATGGAGGCTCACATCGACGATGTATGCCTCGGGACCAATACCCAGGAGGATCACCTAATCCTCTTGGGTGAGTTCTTTGCGGTCTGCCAGTAGAACCACACACGACTCAAGATGGAGAAGTGTGAGTTCATGCAGGAGACCATGCAGTACCTGGGGTTTGACGTTGGCTATGGGTGGTGGACCCCAGCGGCCTCTAAGGCCGAACCCCTGATGGATGCCAAGGGACGACACGAAGACCCCAAGAAAGGACTTCATGATGTACGCAGTTTCATTGGGGCGTGCAACTTCTATCGCCGCCACATCAAAGACGTCACCTACAGCGCCGTTCTGACGGACTTGATCAAGAAGAGTACTACTTGGCGCTGGGGCCCACAAGAGCAACAAGCGTTTGACGAGCTCAAAGACAAGGTAGCCAACGCTAAGTGCTTGGGCGTGCCTAGGGCACAAGGGGAGATTATCCTGGTGACCGACGCCAGCAATGTGGGCGGTGGTGGAACGTTGTTCCAATGGCAAGCACTAGAGAAGGAGAAATTCGACTCGGCCATTTCCCAATGGGGGACGGAAGGTCTCAACCGAGATGGAACCCTCAAGCACAGCTATCCTGACGACAAGTGGGTCCTAGTACCTCTGAGCCACTGGAACTGGAAGTGGAACGAGGCCAGGGGGAACTACTCCACCTATGAGCAGGAATTGCTCGCGGGTATGCTAGTGCTATCCTCACAAGCACGACTGTTGGGGAGTAGCCCTGCGGTCTGGCTGTGCGACCAAGAACCGGTCCGCAGTTTCCAGAAGGGCCCCCCACCTGAGAAGGCCAAGGTACGGTGCTGGTGGACCTACCTCAGTCAACTACGGCTGACGGTACACCATATCCAGGAAGTGAAGAACGAGTGTGCCGACTACATCAGCCGCAACAACTTCGACGCCCTGATTGGTGTCCGGTCTGAAGCGTTGGCTAAGGAGGCGTTCAGCCGTATGGACGTCCACTTGGACCTCAACATGACGATGATACGCCCCCTGGATGGACTCCAACAATCGGAGTACCTGAAGGAGTTTGGGGATATCTACAAGCCCCTGGAGAAACGCCTTGAACCCCTCCTGATCAACCAAGACCAGTGGAAGAGGGACCAGAGCTACCTCTGGCACGAGGACCGCATTGTGGTGCCTAGTGACAGAGTCCCAGCGCTGCTGAAGTGGACCCATGAGTCCAGCGGTCATGTGGGTGCTGACGGCACCCTGAGGCTGTTCAAGCAGTGGTTCCACACTAGGTGGACTGACGACCAACTGCGGAAAACCCTCCAGCCTATCGAGGACAAGTGCCCGTGCAGGTCCTGTAAACCAGGAGATATCAGGGACAGAGGTCTCTACTCGACCCTGCCCATCCCTCACTGTGCTAACAGTGTTCTATACGTGGACTACACGGAGATGCCGAAGTTCGGGGGCTATGACTTCGCCCTCGTGGTAACCTGTGGGTTGACCAGGTTTACCAGGGTGTTCCCATGTACCATGCACATTACCAGGGAGGAGACTATCAAGATACTCCTGGAGGAGTGGTTTTGTGTCTATGGGGCGCCCAAGGAGATCAACTCCGATGAGGACGTACGAGTACGCTCAGACACTGGCTGGTACAAGAGGGTCCTGAGATCCCTCAATGTCCAGGTGTCTACGGGGATTCCCTACTCTCACACGAGCAACCCCCTATGTGGGCGACAGATCCGTGTCCTCAAGGAGATTGTAAGGATATGGTGCAAAACTGAACGCACCAGAGACTGGGTGAGACTACTCCCCGTCATATCCTTGATGATGAACTCCCAAGAGAGTTCAGCTACTGGCTACTCGCCCCATGAGCTATTTGTAGGGCGCCCGGCATGGTTCCTACATGCCCCCTATCCACAGGACACCCATTCTTCTGTGGGTGAGTGGGTCCAAGAGCAACAAGCGAAAGTGGACAAGGCCAAGGCAATGCTCCAGAGAGTGAGGGAGCGTCAGTGGAACAAGAAGAACAAGCACCGAGTACCGGCCACCTACCAAGAGGGGGACTGGGTGCTGGTGCAGCACAGTCGACTACCGGCCTGGCCACGCTCTACCAGCGATGACCCATACTTCGGGCCGTACAAGATTCTATCAGTGGATGGACACCGTATCACCGTGCGGTGTTCTCCCAGTCTAGGGGGGACCCTGGTGTGCGCTGCTCAACACCTGAAGCGCTACTATGATCCTGAAGACCTCTGTGGGGAGGGGTGGGAGCTGAACGACGAGGAAATCGCCGGTCTGGACCTACAAGGGGCTGCCAGCCCTATGGAAGTTGAGGGTGAACTCCCCGACATCAACGCCGAGGAGATGGCTAAGGAGGGCTTCTACCTGGTGAAGTCTGTCCTACGCCATCGCTATCGCCAGGGTTGGCGCTTCCTCACCCTCTGGGAAGGGTTTTGAATCGAAGAGGCCACCTGGGAGCCCTTCTCTGCGTTTGTTCTACCTGAGGGATGCCTAAACTCAGTTCTGGTTGACCACTTGTCCCAGAACAACCTTGGTGAGTTGCTGAGGCTCGCCGAGACGCTTGCCTCCAAGACTAAAGCTAGGGACTGAACCTTACCCTTACCTGCCAAAGCGTATGTGTGAGTGTGCTATTCCTAAGGTCCTGAGAGCAAGCCGCAGAAGTGGTGTCCTAATTATACCCAAGTCTGCACGCTTGCTAAACCTGGAGGGTTGGCTTATTGATGTCACGGGGTAGGCCCCGGGTCTCCCCTCCCCTAAGCGCCCAATTTCTGTGCTGGCGCAAAACCTTTGGGGAATACCCAGCGTACTAATCCAGGTATTGTTTTCCCTACCTATCTGTCTACTACAAGGAGGGGTGGCCAAAAGCTATGAAGGCATGAAAACGCCGTTTTGCTAAGTGGCCAAAACACTGACCTAACCACTGCCACAGTCCACCAACCCTGCTAAAATTGCAGGAAACGGGTGGGACAGTGACACACGCACTACAGGTCCCACACACCCTACAGTGGCACCATCCTGGTGGGCGAGCACTGCTGCAACTGGCTCAAGCCCCCACTCAGGACTACCACTCCTACACGCACACTCTACTGGGTGTTGTTGAAGAACATGTCGTGGGTCCTAGCGACCCCCCTGTGAAGAAGACAAGAGAACACAGCGCTGCTAAGCAACTGTGGCCTAACAGGGGACGCCACAACGCGTTTCCCCTGCTAGGGCTTGGAGGGAAGAGGTGCTCTTTTTGCGTGCACGGCGCAGATGTCGTTGGAGTCGGACTCCCTGCTCTGCCACAGGCAGAGGCGGGGTTATTTGTTTGTGTGACCTGCGCCCTTGTTTAGCAGGGCATGAAAAAAATGGTATGCTGCTGCACCAATCACCCTACCTGCCCACCTGTAAGACAAAGGCAAATGAAGGGGTGTTTGCGGCGGAGGAACCAAGCCACACTCCACGTATTATACGCTTCTCAGTGTGACCTATAATACACTGTCCGCAAACACGCTGAAGGATCAGCTCCCCTGTCAAGCAAGCAAGCGTTAAGGGACTCCTGAGGTTCTCTTAAAGAACGTACCGAGGAGCCCCTGGGTAGCCTAAACAAGGTTTACCGTGCGCACTTCGCGTGGCCTACCCTTTAATGCGTGTGTGAATGCACGAGCATGCAAGACTGTCTTCGGTAAACCTGCCCATCTTAACCGCAATCACGAACTCCACCAGGGGGTGGCCCCACCTGGGCGTACCTACCTTACCTACCGCTGGAGAGTGAAGCAAGGTGAGGAGAAAAACGGGGCGCAAGCGAAGAACGTCGCTATGCACTTGTGTGTATGTCTAATCACCCTGATCCGACCTCTAATCATCTGCAATCTTTCTAATCAATCCCTCTATTGCATTCTATCGTTGTTAGCGCTGCTACAAGACTCGTTCACGGAGACACGAGACGAGCAATGTGTATGCTGCATACGAGACGAGCACACCTGTAGTTTATACCTGATTCATTGAAGTCTTTTTGTTGATTTTCGAATTCTGGGATTTTTGATACTTCTATTAGTGTGGGTGGAATCTGTATGTTTATTTATTAATGTGTGTCTCGTCGTTTTCAAGAGTACGTGAGACATACGTTTATAATTCCATTATTTTTCCATTTTCCGGCGCTTCGCTAGGAGCCGCTCCTGCGCGCCGCCCGATTATACGTAGGAATTTCTTGATCTCAAAAATCTAGAGATGACTATAATTTTTATAAAAATGTGCTTCTGATGCACAATTGGATTCTGCTCAGGTGTGTTGTCTTAGAAAAAGTCTAGGCCGTCATTTGACGGATTTTGGTGTCGTCGCTTCGCTTTTGCGTGGATTCGTCCATAATTCTCCCATTCCTGCCTCTGCAGATACCCACGCGCAGCCTCGCTGAGTAGGCCGTGTTCGGGCCGAAACGCAGCAGCCTGGAGAGACTGAGCAGAACCCAAGACCCCACCAAGGGGCATTTTAATTTTTTTACGACTCCCTTCGCCCTAAGACAGGTCACAGGTCGCCAGCAGGTTTACGAGAACCCATGCGAGTGTGTATATTGTGTCTTGCGTTGGGTTTGTGTCGCGCTGCGTCTTGGAGGGAGGGATGCACATGCACATGTTTTGGCATGCTCCCAAACTAACCCAACCAAGCCACAGGAGCCCCGGCAGCGCCATGAGCGCTGAGTCTTCTGTAGAAAATGTTACAAACAGAGCAGCAAAAGAGCGCCAGCCATGGTGAGCGCCCATCTTTCTGTGTGAGGGAAACTATAGGTATTTTAAAGTAGATGTCGAAACCAAGGAAAGGCCAAGAAAAAATCCCTTTTTCCTAAACTGCGACAGTGGTGGCCACCACAGCACAAGGGGGGAGTAAGAAAAAGTGCTTTTCCAATGCTTTGAGGCATACTCTAGTTGTATTAGAGATGCACTGAGCATCCAGGCATTTTCATCTTAGTATTGGTCCCACCAAAAGTGGTGATAACACATTTTGACCTATGGAACCAAACACCCAATCAGGATATGGAGTGGACCACTTAATCCCCTTTCAATGTGAGGCAAATCATCTTTTCCTGAGTTGACTGAGAACTGACATATCCAGGGCAGAGCCTATGAATTTATCTATGTTTTTTCCATGAATTTATAGCTGTCCTAGTGGTATGCACCCTAGGGGGCTGGGCACCTCTTTTTGAGAGGTCCTGGGTTCAATTCCCGGTAAGCCTAGCTAAGTAGGAAGATCCCATGTGACATGGCAGTGACCTCATCGCCACATGCCCTGCCACCTCAGCACATATGGGACCCAAAACAAAGAGTGCACATCTCCTGAGATGGCACTATGGAGATAGAGTGACCATGGGGCAGTTTTCCAACTCTTTTCCAAACAATTTCAGCTGTCTTTGTGAATATGCAATCCGATTTGACCTGAGTTGCAGTTTCTGTGAATATCCTTTCATCTTTCACTGTTTACACTGCAGCCCTTCATGCTTTGATCCTGATTCTCTTCTCCTTGCATACCTCTGGCTTGGGCTATCCTGGATTGACTGTATTTCAGCAAACAAAAGCTTTTCATCTTCAAAAACAAGCAGCAGGAAATTCTACACCAGCAGCAAGCAGCAGGAGAGGCACAAACACAGTGTTGAAACCACTATAAACTTTTTTTTCTTAACCAGAGCCGAGGGGGTGGGGTGTGATGGTGTGGTGATATTGTGGTAGCTGGTCGCTACTTCTTCCAGCACCACATCTGTGAAGAACTCTATGTCTGCCGAGGATACAGACTCAAATCAGGGGAGGGTAGACTCGCACCATCGCGCCGGGGGGGCGAGGGAGTCGTGGTGCTTGGAGCGCTCCCCCTCTGTCAGTTTGCGGAAAGCTTTCCTCTTAGTGGTGGGTGTTTCGGAGAGTGGGTGCGGGGGGACTTGAGAGGTATACGTGACTGGGTGGTGGTCTGACGTTTTGTCGTCGGGTTGGATGGTTGCAGAGGTGGGGGCAAAAAATTCCGAGGCCGCCAGGGAGAGCAAAATATGGTCGAGTCGGCTGCTGCTTGCCCTGAACGGGGTGGGGTATCGGGAGAGAGACCGCTCGGTCGGGTGAAAGTGCCGGAAGGTATCGATGAGGCGTGGCGGGTCGCTCGTGACCTGCCTGCGGAGCCATGGCCACTCGTTGTCCGTTTGGAGGTTCGCTCCGTCCAGCTCAGGGCACATTATGCAGTTGGTGTCTCCGCCTAGGACGTGGTTGGGATACTGATGCATGAGTGGCCGCAGGATGTTTTCAATTTTTGAGCGGTGGACGTCCGCGCTCGGGGCGTATACCGAGAGAAACAAGGTGGGCGGGGCCCCCGGGAGGGTGAGAACGGCTGCCGCCAGTAGCCCTTCCGTATCAAGTCGGGGGAGGCTGGTAACGAAACAGGCGAGCCGGAGGGAGCAAACCAAAACGGACCCGTGCTCGCCTCTGGAGTGTTTGTCCTGGTTGATGTTCGAAACAATGGTGGCTTTAGTGCCCGAACCGTAGGCGTATACGTGGGGAAGCATGGGGGCGTGATTGATTTCTTGGAGGAAGAGGATGTCGAAGTCGTTCTTGAGGTGTCGGAGAATTTGGCTGCTCACTATAGGCTTCTTCTGCAAGTTGTGGGACAGAAAACGCAGTTCTGAGGGGAGGGGTATCAGTGACAGCACTCAGATTATACATCAATGTGATCAGAATTTCAATGATTCTCAGATGTACCTTAGTGCAGTAAATTTTATGCTTCATTTCATGTTTTCCGTTCGCCGCCAGATGTCGCCTGTGAGCGCGCGTCGAGTCGCATTTGTCTTTCGTGATTTCCCAATCGGATTTATTTAAATTATTTCGAATGATTTCACGTTGTGTCATTATGTGCGATGAATGCGCATTGAGATTCTATGTCTGCTCCATTTTTGTAGACCGGGTTTTCGTACTCTTCATATTCCACCATGGAGTTCAAAGGACTTACAAGTGCTTCGCACATGTCGCTCCGAGAGGCTGGATATGGGTCTGAAGAGGGTCAGTTGGGTTTGGAGATATCAGGGGCAGTGTGGACACCCTTAGATCATCGGACTTTAGCGGGGCTATTACTCCTTCTGGGTCAGCGCGTGTTCCCCCTGAGGTTACATTCGTGGCATCTCCCCAGCGAACCGAAGATCAACCTTCTGAGTGTCCTTACTGTGGCCATAGGCATTGACCTGGAGTTCATACCTGTGCTGATTGTTGTGTGAACGCCCCACCCAACCTTAAACCCGGTCGAGAATCTCCCTCCTCGAGTGAATCTGGTTCCTCCTCTCACGCTTTGCCTGATCTTAAAGACAGCAGCAGCAAAGGAGAGCAGTCTGAGCCTGGAATTAGTGGTGATTACTGGGAAAACCACATCCAGGAAATCTGCAACCAGGGGTTCCTGAACCGCCAGAATTGGCTGCTGGCGGAGGCGAGCTACGGAGGCCGCCTGAGGGACTGGTTCAGGGCGTCGTGCCAGTTCATCAGGGACAGCGGCCGGTTGCGATTCGACGCCCAACTGCAGGAACAAGAGGATTAGGAAGAGCTGCTGGACCAGTTCGACCACCAGGCAGCCGTGATGGTGCAGATGGCCATCATCGCCGAGGAGAGACGCCAGAATGTGCGTCAGCACGCTGGTCTGTCGGGCGCCTGGGGTCCGAACGACGACGAGGTCGACGAAATGAGGTGTGATTCGACACATTCGCACCTCTCCAGGGAGCAATTGTCCAAACTCCCCAGCTCCACCTCCAGTGTTGACACTTGGGTCGACCAGGTGAGAAGCAAAGGAAAAGGGACAAGATGCCCGTCCTGTGGCGAGTGTGCCAAGGACTGCTCCTGTCGACGACAGATTTTGTCGCTGGAAGACAGGGTGAAGGAGCTGAAGAAGGCCGCCAAGGAGAAAAAGAGGGATGATGACAGCAAGTGGAAGGAGATGGAGCAGAAGCTGGAGAAGCTGACGAATCTGGTACAAAATCTGAGCACTACTAGGCTCACTGGACCAGCGCCTACAATGGCAAGCCACCAAGCACCTACCTCCTCAGCTGCACCTGCATCCACGCCTTACGGCGTTCCACATTCTCCAGCACCCCCAGCTTTTACTGGTCACATCCCAGCTTTTACTGGAATTTCTGGTATCCCCCCTACTGGATTTGGAAGTCCTATTGGGTTCAATCTGGGTACTGAAGGAGGAGAATCTTCGTCGGAGAGGTCTGTGTTGTCTGTTGGTACTGTTGCTGATATCGATGGAGAAGCAAAGACCACCGTGAAGGAGAGATCAATGGCCTTGAAGAAGAAGGACAAAGAAAAGAAGGAAAATGAGGCCAAAACGAAGGAAAAGCAGAAGAAATTGAAGGAGATGAGGCTGCATCAAGCACAACCAACGCCGTTCGTGCAGCCTACTGTAGACCAGGCGTTGTTGGCGGCCGCAATTGCGCAGGCACAGGCAATGGGAGGCGCCGCCGTGGACCCAGTCTTCGTCAATCCGGTTGGCACAGCCACAAATTTCAACCTGAACCACCTGCTGAATCCGTTGCACATGAGGCTGAGAGGATCAGTAATGAAGCAACCGAAGTTCTCAGGGCACCCAAATTACTGGGCGTCCTTCGAGAGGCAGTTCATGGTGTGGCTGCAGACGGAGAAACTGGACAAGGAACTCTGGATCCTTGGGTTGATGGACTGTTTGACTGGCAAACTCAGGGAAAGTACATATAATCTTTATGTCGAAAGACAGAATCAAGGAGATCCCCTGACTTATGAAGAGCTGCATCGAAGTCTCGAGAAGAAAGGCTCTCGACTTCCTGAAGATCATTACAGGAACCGTCTGGACAACTTCAGGGCGATCAAGAAATTGTGTCTTGAAGAGATCCAAATAGCAAGGCAAGACCCGGAGTTTTTGGTGCAAGAGGCAAAGAACTCTGGAGAAGGCCTTTCTGAAGGCGAAATGAAGAAGATCCTCCTGAGCAAGCTCACGCCAGAGACCAAACAGAAAATCAGGGACTCTCAGGCGGACCAAAAAGTCCTGGGCAACTGGGTTGAAGTCCGATGATTGCCAGAAACTATGGGAAAAATGGCAGTTCGTGAGTTGCTACACTCTATCAGTGCTACTGGATTGAAAGACATTACTATTCGTGAGGGCAGATGGAGAGTTGGTTTCCATGATTCTGAACAGTCGCAGTTTTTCTGTGGCATGGTGGATAGAAAAGTGAAGTATAAGGGAACAGTTTTGAAGGTGCGGCCGTGGATCTTCTCGTATGGAGTCGAGCAGATCTGGGACCAACTTGAAAAGTATGCAAACTTAGAACGCGGGAAGTCACAGGATGCACAAGGCTTCGGAGGCAAGGTCAGCGCCGTTGGTGAGAAGGGATGCTCTGTGTGCATTGCCCTTGGAAAAGAAGGTCGAGCGGCAACTCACACAACCGCAGATCACAGGTGGACGCCCTCAGATCTCAAGACAATTCAGTCCAAAATGGATGGAAAGGGAAATTCCCCCAAAAATCCCCAGCAGGATGGAGCACGAGATGTTGACCAGCATGGAAGGGGAAAGGGTAAAGGGCAGTCCAAAGGAAAGAACAGAGACTGGACACCAAAAGATTACTCGCAGCAAGGCGGAGATCCAAGTGGCTCAAGATGGACCGATGCTGGTGGAAAATCTGGTGGAAAATCTGGTGAAAAAGGTGGAAAAGGCCAAGGAAAGTCCGGGAATCAAGATGATTCCAAGGTGAATGGCAACCCCCTGTATACGGAGACGCCAGCAAACAAGACCTTCGGCAACAACAAGGATACTGGAGGTCGAGGCAAGGGCAGATCCAACGAATCGTACCCCAATTCTAACACCTCCAACAACAAAGGCCAAGGAGGTAAGAAAGGTGGTGGTGGAAGGTCATTTGGTGGTCGTGGACGTGGAAAAAGAGTCAATGCCGTTGAAGCAGGAGAAGAATGGGTTTACGAAGGACAAGTACAGGACGTGCAGACGAACGTCGAAGAAGAATGGCAATAGGGAAGCCAACTTGACCCGAATCCCAACACTGGGGTTGAGTGGCAGGAGACAAAACCCATCAGGGTAGTTGGGGTGGTGGATGGACGCTGCTGGGATAGGCTGGCGCGGTCCTCCGGCCTCCTGTACCCTGCCTGGGTCCTCAGCGCTGTCCGGCGAGGCAAGCAGCGCCAGTTTGTCTGCTGGATCCAGGTCAGAACAACGGATGGTGAGGTTAAACTTGCCAAATGTCTGATTGACAATGGTTCAGAGGTCAATCTGGTGAGAAAAGGCTTTCTGCAGGAGGATGAGGCGAAGATGTCCTCGACACCTGTCCAGCTGGAGGGAGTCAGCGGACATCGCCTTGACGGTGGCGACAGAGAGGCGGAATTGGGTGTCAGATTGGTGAAACAATCTGTGTTGAGCGTGGAAGACACAGTCACTGAGGAGTGGTTTGCTGGAAAATTCTTTGAAGCCAGCATAAAGTATGATTTATTCTTGGGTCAACCTTGGCTTCACGCTCACCGTGTGTCGCCCATGGGACACAGGACATGCTTCCTCCAAGATCCGTCGACCACCGACCCGTCTGACCTGTATTATCTGCACCCATATACCAAGAGTATCCACCAATTCAAGGAGCGAAATAAGGTGCATATTCAGCAAGATGGGCAGGAATGGACAGGGAATCAAGAAGAATTCGACGAAGGAAAGGTGGAATCATTGAACTGCAAGAAGTGGAAGTCAGTTTGCTATCGTGTAGTCGACAAATGGCGGGACATTCTGGTGGATTTTTTCGAAAGGAACCACAATTTTCGTCCTCAAGTTGATGCCTTTGCAAACAAGAAGAATAAAAAATTCCGAAGTTCTACGACGATGCCTGGAGTGAGGACTGGTCTGAACCTCTATGGATCAATCCCCCCTTCGACGTTTTTCCTCGTGTGGTGCAGAAGCTGAAGCAATCCGGCGCAAAGGCGATTTTAATTGTCCCCAATTGGCCAAGACAAGAGTGGTTCAAGGACATTATGGACATTTCAATCGACATTGTCGAGCTACCTCACAAGGGAGTGAAGCTGTATTGCGAAGACAATGGCAAGCCTTTGCCACAGCGTTCGTGGAGCACATTGGCGTGCTTGGTTGACGAGAATCTGGGAGATTATTGGCAAGATGACAGTGAAATGGGAACAGAAGAGGTCATCTCAAATTCCTCAAGAATCGACGAAATTGAGGTGGATGAAGACGATCGAGAGCGGAGTCCCGACGTATCGTCGCGGAAGGAGGGAAGGATAATCAGCGTCCCTCAAGAGAACGCCTCCATCCATTCCAATTCGTCCCCATCAGACAAGAATCAAGCCAAAAATGTCAAGATTTCAAGCAAGAATGATGACAAATCTCCAAGAATCTCGCCTGAATTGACAGGAATGAAGCTGAATTCGTCCGACCATCCCTTCAAGACATTCATGAACCCCTTTGATTGGTGGGATCCCACGGAGGAGCGAGCTCAGGTGAGCTTCATCCGCCAACAATGCGACGAAGAAGTTTGGAATGAAGTGGCCAAGAATATGAGACCACGACCAACAATTCGCAAATTGGTTGACATAATGTAGGTGATTCAATGTGGGAATCAGGTGGACGGAGACAAGATATCTGCAAGAAGGGACGCAGTGTTGGAAGATTATCAAGATGACGTGCTGAGTGGGAAGTTGTGGAAAAACCCCCCAATTCGATGTGAGAATGGGGAAGCCAAGATTGACATAATCGAAGGCTCAAAGGTGCACAAACAACGTCCATTCTATCTCCACGGCACCAAAGCAGATGCCCTGCGAAAGATTATTGAGCGCAATCTCTATGAATTCGGTTGGTTGGAGGGCTGCATGAGTTCGGAGTGGTGTTCAGCACCATTTACTGTGCCAAAACCCCCACCTGCTGACCAATCCAGCATAGATGCTTGGCGTCTAGTGGTGGATTACAGAGCCCTGAATGCCGCCACTGTACCAGACGCGCATCCTCCTCCTTTAATCAATAGGGAGATCGCCGCGAGAGCCAAAGGCAAGCTCTTTACTGTGTTGGATTTGCGCCATGGCTTTCACCAAATGCCACTTCGGAAGGAGGATAGGCATTTAACGGCAATGTGCACGCCCTGTGGCACTGTCCAGTGGACTGTACTGCCGATGGGTCTGAAGAATGCGCCGTCGATGTTCCAGAAGATGATGGAGACTATTTCATTTCAGAAGCACAAGTCTCTGGATTTACAAGAATTCTGCAGCATCTACATTGACGACCTGCTGATTGCCACGTCGTTGGGAAACAACTTTGATGAGTGCCGGAAGTTGCACGAAGAACAAGTTTGAAACGTTCTCGAGGTCGTTCGACAAGAGAAGCTCGTGTGTGGACCTAAGAAGGGCAAAATGTTCCCCCAGAAGTGTGGAATTTTGTGGCTCTGTCTTGGAAGATGGGACACGAAGACCAGCCCCAGGGAAAATGGCTGCCCTGCAGCTCTGGGAAAGGCCTAAAACCATCACGCAGCTTCGTGCCTTTTTAGGCTGCTGCAATTACTACCACCAGTTCCTTCCTCTCTACGCCAAGTTCTCTGGTCCATTGACAGAGTTACTCAAGGTTGGCAAAATAGAAGGAAAGAAGGGATCTCAAGTCAAGCTCAAGTGGACGCCAGAATGTGAAGAGGCCTTTACTGGTCTCAAAGAAGCACTGGCAAATGTGGTTACATTAAAGACTCCGTGGTTGGATGGAAGACCTCTTTATATTCGTACAAACGCCAGTCGTTACGCCATTGGTGCTACGATCGAACAAGTCGATGACGAAGGTAACCATCATCCTCTGGCTTTCTGGTCTCGCAAGCTTACAACAAGACAGCTAAATTGGAGTCCAAGGGAACAAGAAGCCTACGCAATCCTTTGTGCCTTACGGCGTTATGAAGGTTGGATCTTGGGCCATCGCGTTGAGGTACTGACTGACCACAAGTCACTGGAGAGTTGGGGGACAGAACATGTGGATACCCCTGGTGGACCAGCTGGGAGGAGAGGCCGTTGGCATGAAACTCGCAGCAGATTTGACCCCCATGTGACTTACATTCCGGGTCGCTACAATACAGTGGCGGATGCCCTGAGTCGCTGGGCCTACCCAGCCTCAGAGGCTTACTCTGAAGTGAGCTTTCATGGGACAGCGACGGATAATGCTGAAGTGATCGATTTTGACAAGGAAGAACAAGCACTGATCAAGAAACATTGTCTCCAATGTTCGATTAAAAATCGGATGAAGGTGGAATTGGTCAGATGCAAGGAGATTACAAAGGCAGATCAGACTGCAGGAGTTAACTCTGACTCTGAGTCGGCGTTGCCACTCCTTAATGTGTTTCCAGTGACAAGATCCAAAGCGAAATCCACGCTCCCTCCACAACAAAAGGACAAGGAAACTTTCTTCCTCTATGTGGATTGGACGAAGATGTACAAGGAGGACAGGTTCTTTGGGTCTGTATACCACAAGTTGAAAGGGGATAAGCCTTACGACTCTGAAGAGACGTCTGATTTCAAAATCCAAGGCGACAAGTTATTTTGGCAAGGACGGATTTGTGTTCCTGATTGTCTGATTGACCAATATGTCAAACATTGGCATCGGAATGAGAAATCCGAGGAACATTCTCGTGTTCTGGAGCAGGAGCTACGACACAGAGTGCCTGTGAACGAGTTGCCAAAGGATGCAAGCAATGTCAGGCGACCATCCCCAAGAATCAAAAGGCAGAAGGACTACTGAAGGGATTACCAATTCCAGAGAGGTTGTTCGACAAGGTGACGGCGGATGTCTTCCAGTTGGGACAAATCCAAGAGGAATGTCTCTACACGAGGAAGCCTATCGATGGGGTTTTGTTAATTCAAGACCGCCACAGTGGCTACATCCAGCTCCTCCCTTGCAACACGAAGCATTTCACCTCTGAAATGGCTGCAAAGTGGACTGCAAGTGAGTGCATGAGTAACTGGGATGTTCCCAGTGAAATTCTGACGGACAGTGGGAAGGAGTTCATTGGGACTTGGTGGGAGAACATGTGTGCTCTATTGGGAGTTCATCATCTTCGTGCCCGAGTCTACGACCATCGAGCTCTCCCTGCTGAACGCGCTGGAAGAATTCTTATCAACATTCTGAGAAAATTACTGGCGACTGAAAAAGACTACAATTGGTTGGAGACAATTTACTGTGTCTTGAGGAGATGCCATCGTACCAAGAATTACACTGGATTATGTCCGAATGAGCTTGTTTTTGGTCGGGAGAAGATGGGTCCAGGACCAGTGATGTATCATCCGAGGCAGTGCTACGACGCCTCGCAATGGTTTGAGAGGATCAAGGATTTAGAATCCAAGTGGTTCCAAGCCAAAGTGCAGAGTCAAGCAGATTGGTTGAATTTCAAAAATAAATCGAGAACGCAAGGAAAACCCTTCGAGAAAGGCCAGCAAGTTTGGCTTCGTAAGTCAGACGAGACCCTGAAGGACGACAACAAATTGTTACCTTTGCGGGATGGCCCATTCCAAGTCAGTGGTCAGCTAAGTGAGACTACATTCAACATTGAAATTGAGCCAGGCAGGCATCAAGAAGTACATCGTGATCGTTTGAAGACCGAAGTACCCTGCACCAAAGGAAGGTTCAAGCCTCTCTATTGGACTTCGAAGTACCTGAGCGACAGGAAGATTGTCACCAGCAGTTTCGAGTTGGATAAGATCCTTGATTACAAGAAAAATGCTCGGAACAAGTGGTACTTTCTGTGCAGATGGAAAGGATTCGGTCCAGAAGAAGACAAATCAGAGCCAGCTTCAAGTTTTATCCATGGGTATACGGACACTTTCATCAGGTTCCTGAGGAAGCACCCTGAGATTGACCGTGAGCTCTCGCTGATCAAAGATTGTGTCACCAAGGAAGACTTACAAGCACAAGAAGAAACTCCAATTGTGGCAGAATCTATTCGAGACAAGATCTGATCAGAATTTGAATCGCCGAAACTTTTGAAAAGGTTTACGGTCGACATATACCCTTGGCATGGGGACACAACAGTCCTGACGCATCGTCTATGTGTTTTGATGAAGAGATGATGGGACATTCTGGGGTCATCCTGGTCATTCCATCCATCATTCCCATCATGGTCATCATGTGAATCATGTGCTTCATTGTAGATGATTCCAATTCGAAGATCCGAAAGGCCATTATCCTCAACCACGACGACACTCTCGTGTGTTGCTGTCGACTGGGCCCCTCTACTCGCCTTGGGAAGGACTCGTTCGAGTTCCTGCTCATTACAGAGATTCCGGCACATGACTGAGTCCGATCCATTTCATGTGTTTGACGGATCTGCTCAGAAAGCCATTTCAATCAGCTCTTACATTGAGACTGTTGGTTTGTTTTCCAATCGACCACTGTCAGAGGGCTTATATAGACCAAGTGACAACGATGGTGTTCTTACTTGTGTCGACTCGCTGTTCATCTGTGGATTGTGTTGGAATCCCCCTCAGAATCAGCTCAAATTTGGCAAATTCCTGGTACCAAGCATTGGATGCTTCTACATTCTGGAACTATATTGAGTCAATTACCACTTCTGGCTCGTACTGGATCAAACATGAAGCCCTGGAGACAATACTGACAGTGTGGTGATCACTCACTGGGTTTTGTTGGCTATCATTACGTTTACATGATTGGATTTCCATCATGAGATTCATCATCATCAGAAGGATTTGACCTGGATTGGCTATGAATGAGAACTGGATTTCCGTTCAGCACTACACACAGTGTATATCGACAATGAATTGGACCTATATTGGCTTGTTTCAGACTTCGCCACCCTCAATCTGTGCGCGATTCACTGATTTTGGTCTCCATTCAGTCACATTTTGTACCATAATCTGGGATCTGGTCTCATGACTGCAAATGACACCGACCAGTTTTACATATCTTTGACTCCATAAAGGGATACCCTACTTTTCGGACGCTCGACGACATGGCGACGCTCGTTTTCTGTTTTCTGGCAGTGGGATGTCAGATCCTGATTTCATCATGGATCATGGATCAGCATCATGCATGTACATTCTTCACTCAGACTTTCAGATTTTGATTTTTTGAGCTTGAACGGAGCTTTTTCTGTGTGCCCTAAGGTACCTATGCGTTTCATTCAAGTCGATGGCCATCGCGAAGCACAGATCTCAGCACAATTTTGCTCAATTCAGCTCATTTTCTCACATTTTGCCTTAGATTAGTCGGTTTTTGGTCACTTTAGCCATTTCTTTCACTTCACCTGACCCAGCCTGACATACTGACGTATGTTTTCAGAGGGGGAGTGTAACGGCAGCAGTGACAGCACTCAGATTATACATCAATGTGATCAGAATTTCAATGATTCTCAGATGTACCTTAGTGCAGTAAATGTTCCGCTTCATTTCATGTTTTCCGTTCGCCGCCACATGTCGCCTGTGAGCGCGCGTCGAGTCGCATTTGTCTTTCGTGATTTCCCAATCGGATTTATTTAAATTTTTTCGAATGATTTCACGTTGTGTCATTATGTGCGATGAATGCGCATTGAGATTCTATGTCTGCTCCATTTTTGTAGACCGGGTTTTCGTACTCTTCATATTCCACCATGGAGTTCAAAGGACTTACAAGTGCTTCGCACATGTCGCTCCCAGAGGCTGGATATGGGTCTGAAGAGGGTCAGTTGGGTTCGGAGATATCAGGGGCAGTGTCGGGCGTTACGACCCCTGGGGCATCAAGGCTACAGGCTTCGCAGTTACAAGAAAGATCAACCACTATGCAGCGGTTACATGGGGGGGCAGTGAGGCCGTTGGTACCCCTTCCGTAGGCGCGTACCGGCCTTCGGGGGGGGCGGGATAGGGGGGGGCTGGGGGACTGCCGGGGAGTCGGGCTGGCTGGGCTGGCTAAGGCAACTGAAATGCTGAATTTGGTCGGCTGGTACTCCGGCCGAGGCGAGCTCTTCGTCTAGCCCCTTGCCGGTGACTGAGGAAGCCGTGACTGGGCCGGTGATTCACTGAATCTTGACCCTTGTGTTTTCAGGCAGAGGGGGCTGGAGAGCGCAGGAGGCGGGTATCCGGCCCTCTGGCTTTCGTGGGTTACCTTGCCTGTGGGATGTGGCGGAGGATTAGAGCGAGCCGAGGGATGGTACACGGGACAGTTAGCCCAAACACTTCGTCTTCCCTCCGTCGGGGTATCCCGTGGTGCCACTCATGGCGTGCGGCCCCCGTGAGGACCAGGAGAGAGCGGGCAAAGAAGCGGACACGGAAAGAGTCCCCGTTGGAGGGGTATTTAAAGAACATTGTGGTGTCCGACTGGGAACCAAAAATGGACATCGGGTCGCCTAGCAAGGGGTCGTCCCTGTGGTAGCCGATGCCCTCTCCCGGGAGATACATTGTGCCGGTGATTTGGTTGGGGGGGGGGAGGGAGAGGCCCAGTCGCTCCAGCGCGGCATTGTAGGTTTGGATGATAGAGGAAAACTCTTCCGGAATGTGGGACGTGGCGGTGACTTTGTTCGGGCCGAGGTATGGGTGGCCAAAGTGTTGGACTGAGCGCCCGTGGTATTTCTCCCACGTGTTGTCGTGGAGAATCTTTTTTACGGTTTCCTCTTGGCTCTCGGAGAATACGTCACGGACGTAATAAAAACCAGTAGGGAGGCGGGGGGGGATTTGTATCTCCGAGGCAGGGGTGGGGGCATCGTGGTTGGGGGGTAGGAGGGTGGTCGCCTCGCCTCCCAGCGGAGCAAGCAGCGGGACGCTGGCCTCGGACATCTCTTCAATGCGGTTTGGTCCCGGCGTGGGCGTAGCGGCGTCGGCGTCGTCCGGTGCTGCGTTCCACTCGCTGATGCGCTCAGTCAGCCCTGTTGCGGGCCTATCACGAAGGGCGGTGACGAGCTGGGACACGAAGGCCGTGGACCCTAAGGCGGCGCCCGCTTGGAGGCGTTGCACGATGGGTTGCTCGTGCTCGGCCACATCCGGGTCTTGAGCGGGGAGTATCTTCTCGAGGGCGAGGAGGTTGCGGTGTAGTGGGGCAAAGGCAGCGTCTCCATTTTTGAAATCATGCGCTAGCAGCGCGGATTCCTCCTTTTCGTAGACCACGAGGTGGGCTTGTTGGTGCTCGTAGGGAGGTCGCGTGGGTTCGAACGACACGTACCAGCCAAGGAACCCCGCTTGGACGCGCAAGTCGAGAGCATGCGCCAATCTTGGGGCCACTAGGAGCACGGCGGTCTTCGGGGCCTTAGACGAGTCGTATGAGGGCGGGGCCGGGGTATCATCTAATGCAGTGCACAGAACAGGCAACGTCAGGCGGCGATTTCACGACAATTAGAAATCGCAGGAAAAATCACGTATTTCACCAATTTCTAACCGCAGATCGACCAAGACAGTAAAATCATGGTAATTCCACATCGATTTAATGGTTAGAAATCGGGTTCCAGATTTCGCGGGTTAGAGAACAGGGATATCCCGCTGACAGCCGGTGTCAACGGCTTCCGCACGGGTGTGACGGCTCACAGGCCTCCGGGCCATGGGCCATAAAGGGTGTGACGGCTCACAGGCCTCCGGGCCATGGGCCATAGGTTCTGGGTACCGCTTCACCCCCCTCCTTAGAGCAAACCCTGGGGGGAGCTCGATAACACCCAAGCATGGAGGCGGGTACCGAGGACCATCCCCTGAAGGGGGGGGGTGTCACATCATCACTTCAGGCTGATTTGCAGGTTAGGCTGCCCAGCACAATCCCACAGTAAGACTGGTACGGTGCTGTAGCTGTTAGTAACTGCAAGTATAGTATTAAGTATCAAGTGCCGGCTGCGACGGTCAGTACCACAGTGGCAGTGGCATACACGGCCAACATAGGCGTCACACGACGACCGAGGTGGTCCCAGGTATGGGCTTCCGCTGCCCGTTCCCAACTACGTGGCCAGCGAAGACCACCTCGCTTACCGCAATGGTGGCCTTGTCACTGCTGCCCGTGAGTTTGTGCCGAACCAGAAGGTCCAGCACTCGGGTGACGTCCCTCTCATGTGCCTCCAGGAGCTCCTCAGAGCTCATACTGGGGTCCCCAGACGCGATGATCACGTCGTCCACGAAGGGGTCCGCACAGTCACGCACCGGCTCAGGCAGGTTCTCCAGCATCCGCTGAAAAGCCGCATTGCCGTTGGTAACGCCCATGGGCATCACCTTCCACTGGAGAAGTCCAAGTGGGGTGCTCATGGCTGTGCAGGCACGGGACTCCTCGGCGAGAGGCATCTGATGATAACCGTGTTTCAGGTCAATCACCGTGAAGATCCTCCGCCGGTGTTGTTTTTGCAGCATGTCCTCAATGAGGGGCAGCGTATAGCTGTCATGCTGCCTTTTGGCGTTTAGGCCTCAGTAGTCGACCACGAGCCGCCACTCACCGGCCACCTTCTTGGGGACGACGCAGCACGGGGAGGCCCACTCGGAGTGGCACGGATCAAGCCAGCCTCTCTCGATGAAGTCACGGAGGATCTTCTCCATGGCCTCCTTCCTCTCGCCCCTCAGGGCAAACTCCCGGTGTCGATACACACGGGGGTCCTGCTTCAGTCGTATCTTGGCCTCGCCATACGGTCCACGCACCGGTGGGGGAAACGCAGGTTTTCCGCTGAAGAAGGTTTCACCATACTTCTGCTTCAGCCTGGCCCTCAATGCCTAGATCTTGGGGCACTCATCGGACTCCGTCTTGGCTTTTCCGGGCACCTGGACCACTGAGCTTACTTGAGGGGTAGCAACCCCACTCGGTTTCGGCTCAGGTGGTCTTCCCAGGTGGCCCAAAGGGCCATCTCTGGTCTTGCCTCGGATCAGGTCGCCGTTGTTTGGTGGGTTACCTCCGATTGGCTCGTCCTGGCTGGACATGTGGTCCAGCACCCTCTGTACGAAAGTATTCCCATCATAGGAACCAGAGACGATCGAGTCCACTTCCCACCAGGCTTTGTCCTGGCCCTTGCCCTCACGCTGGCTTCCCCAGTCGTGAAGGGGCTGATCCATATACCCCTGAACCAGATCCAACTCCTCTTCAGTGAGGGGGTCCTCCGATTCTCCGGTGTCAACAGGGGAAACCGCAAAGCATTGCCGCCATGGCTCCGGTACGATGCAGTTGACACACACGAAGTCCGTGGTGTCGGCCTGTTCAAGGCCCCCATCCACATAGTGGAATTCCGTTGGCCATCTCTGGGGTGGCATGGGCTGTCCCTTAGCGTCCTGATAGACACTCTCTCCAGCCGGTAGGACGACCTTGTTTAAGGTCATGTTGGTCAATGAGACCACCCAATCTCGGGTGCTTTCCTCCTCGGTGCATCCCATAGGAACAACCAGCATTGCCTTGGAGCGGTCCTTGCGAATCTTCGCTACCTCCCTTGGAATGTCCCATCGGGGACAATGGATCCACATCAAGCCCTGATGCGGACCCCAGTGCTTCTTCCACGCGGACTCCTGGGCGCTCCAGTAATTCTCACAAACCCGAAGATGGGCGGAGGTTCCTGAAGAGAATGCATCCAGGGCCAGATCCGAAGCTCCCAGCTCCGCGACCACTCGGCTCGCCACTTCCTGCATTACGCCGTACTCCTGGTTTGCTGTCCCAGTTGGCTCAGTGCCCAGCGTGGCTACTTCGAGCTGATTGCGTTCCGGGTGGATCCATTGGCATTCCACATGGTGCTCAGGTGACGAAAGCCACGAGAGCTGGTCGTCCTGGTACAGGGTCATTGAGGCCTGGGCCGGGAGAACGCCGGAGTCCGTCTCCATCATGAAGTCGTACCCAACGATCATGTTGCAGTCCATCTCGGCCTCGTAAAAGCGACCTTGAAGGAGGATTTCCTTGCCAACGTCCGGGCAGCTCAGCTCACGGTGGTTCACGAACTGCAGCCCAATGGCCGCTTCCTTCGTGCCTCCCACCATGTACTGGCCTTTCGCCACCTTCAGCCTGACAGGCTTCCGACGGTCGGTCAAGCACTCTGGCGGAAGTAGGCCACCCTTGACCAAGCTGACCTGAGCTCCCGTATCGACCAACACGTCGAAGACCTTCTCGACTTCCCCGCATAAGGCACGGACCTTAGGGTGCAACTGCCGCTCATGCCCGACACGGCGCACGGCGTGCAAGCTCAGGATCTCCGGCCGTTCCAGAAGCTCAACAAGCGACTGGTGCAGGTCGTGGACAATGGGCTCAGGCTGCCCATCTGCAGCATCCAGCTGCGGTCCGGGTGATCCTCCGATACTCTCGGATAGATCTTGAAGCACCACAAACACATTCTTGGTCGCGAAGGATGGACGGGTGCAAGGGTTCGTGTCTTCACTTGCCCTCACCTTGCCACCGCGACTGTCTTTTGTTTCGGGTGCCGGACCGGGCCTTCCGCCCGCGGCAGTCCCTTTGTGCTTATTGTCTCCTGACTGGGATGGTGTGGCGCTTCCCAGGACACCATCCTGCGACCGCCCTAGCTGGGGCCCTTGGCTGCAGGGGCTCTGCTAAGGGGCGTGGGTTGTGGTAGTAGGGGTACTCTCCTACGCATCAACCTCGTTGACACCCTTCTTCTTTCCCCCTTTCTTACCCTTCTTGTCCTTGTCCTTGTTCTTGTCGTTCTGCTTGTTCTCCTTGTTCTTGTTGTCCGACCTGGGGACCCAGTTCCTCTTGATCTCCTGGATCTCCTTGGCCAACTCGGTCCCCACCGACATCAGCTTGGAGAGCTCGTCCTTGTCAACATCCACTTTGGTCTCCCGGATACCCGCGGGTGCACGCTTCTTCGACCCGTGCACCTTCTTGTAGGCCTCCGTGTCGGCCTTGTGGATGGGGCATGTCCGGTGGTCATGGTTGAACCCTTTGTTCCTCCCATAACACACGAAACAGCCCTGAGGGTGAGCACCTATGAACTCCCCAAAGGACAGCGCGGGGTCGCCAATGCGGCCGGGGTCCTTCTTCTCCTTCTTCTTCCAACCCTTCTGCAGGGGCTTCCAGCTTCCCCGGTTGCTCCCCGTGTTCAGGTTGTGGGCCACAAAGGCACAAACGGCCATCCTTGCGGGCTCATCGTCGTGGTCATCGTCGTCGAGAGCCTCATCGCCATCGGCTCCGATTGGGTTCATGGCAGCTTCCCTGCCAGACCCCTCGCCAACGTAGTTGACGTCACGGTTGCCGGGCCTCAACCCGCGGGTGTGGTGGAGGTTCCGGTACTCCTTGAGTACCTCTTCTCCAACCCACTCCAGGATCTCGTTGCAGCTCATCCGCGCCGGGATGGCCTGCAGACGGATGGTCTGGCTGCTCACGTCACACTCATCAAGGCGCCACATCGCGGTCTTCTCGCGATCGCCCGTGACGGTGATGAGGAGGGCGTTCCGCAGGGAGTGCCGTTTGACATCCCGGGCCACGTTCTTCCTTGTCCAAGCCACCACGTTCGTATCATGCTCCTTGGGGAGCATCATCTTGACCCTGTGGTTGGACTTGGCCCTCTTGGCCTCCTCCTTGGTGACTCTCTTGATCCATGCTTCCGGCAGCATGGAGAGCAGGCGGGCCTGCTCGTCACCCTCATTCCAATCCTCCACGTTGCGGCGAAAGAGGGTGTATTGCCCCCGGAAGTCCCGCCAATCTCGTAGGCGGATCTCCCGACCATCATGCTGAAGCTTGATGGACTTCCACCGCTTGGCAGCCACCTGCGGAGCGTCCACCCGCTCCTGCTCGTTGAGCCACTTCTTGGCTTCCTTGAGGGTCTTGATTTTCCCCTCCTTGGTCGCCATGAAGTATAGCTCTTGGAGCACTTCCGGCAGGCGGTACCTGAACCGTTTGAAGACATATCTCTCCGCATCCGCAGGATCCATGTCTTCAGTGACGGTCACCCCCCAATCGTCCAGCTTCTCCAGGAAGCGGTCGAGGTTGAGGGGGTTGCCATCGTACATGGGGGGCTTGATGTCCTTCAGGTCCTCCCACACGGCGGCATCCGCGGCCTTAGAGACCATGAACGCCGGCCGCGAGGTCGACCGAGGTTCCCATCGGCGTCCCCCACGGACTCCCACGGCCGCCACTTCCATCTCCTCCACGGTATCCATGTGGCTAGGCCGCGGTTCCTCCATGTACGCTGAACCTAGATGTTCACGACGTACTCCTTCCATGTATGCTTCCTCATCACCGCGCCGGCGGCTGCGTTCAGCGGCCTCCCGTCGTACACCACGCGGCGGGGTAATGCCAAACTCCTCCAGGTGTTCCTCACCTCCGCCGACATCCCACTCCACGTCTCCTCCAGGGGCCTCATCCCCGAGTCCACCATAACGTCCGCCAACCATTGGGATTGGCTCGGTGGCTGCTGCAGGGCGTCGGGGGCGTACCGGTGTCCGCGGTGGAGCATGGCGGTTGTGGTACTCCGCACTAAGCCACTCATCACGCCACTCCTCACTGCCACTGCCGGGCGGCACGCGCTCATTACGGCGGCCCGCGCTGTGGTGGGAGGGGGCGCTGAGAGAGGGGGCACTGGCGCTGGGGCGACTCCTGGGGGCTCTGCAGGGGGGCGTGGGCTCTGCCTGGACCTGGTCCAGGTCCCCAGCCGTCGTCCTACGAGCCAGACTCCAGGGGTGGGTGGTCGCTGCCGACGCTCCCACGGCCTTCCAGGTCGTCCAAACTCTGCTGCAGGCCGTTGATGACCTTGTTCAGCAGCCTGGTCTCGCCCCTGGCGATGTCCAGCTCCCTCTGCGCGGCGGTGGGGACTTTGGCGATCTTGACCATCTGCGTCTTGGCGATGTCCAGCTCCCTCTGTGCGCCCGCGGCGACCCTGGCGATGCGGGTCATCTCGCCCTTGCCCGTGTCTACCTCGCGCTCGAGGGACTGGACCCTCCTGCGGAGGTTAACAATCCACCGCCAGGTGGCATCCGAGTCACCGTTCCCTGGTGGGTCGTCAGGGTCCCCAGGGGGTCCTCCAGGAGGGCCTCTGCCGGGTCCGCCCAGTCCAGGGGGTCCTCCCCCTCCCGGAGGTCCGCCTCCGGGGGGTCCACTTGGTGGGCGTCCTCCAGGGGGTCCTGATGGTCCTCCGCCAGGGGGGGTCCCGGTGGGTCTTCGCCGGGTCGCCTCGGTGGGTCCGAGGATGGGGGCTTCTGCGTGTAACCGAAGTCCGTATCTTCCTCCTCGTCCAGGTCGCCCCACCTAGGCGTCTCGGTCTCGCACTCGGTGGATACCGAGCTCCGGTAGGGAGGAGGAAGATCCTCACTCGCACCCTCCGGCTCCATGGGGACGTCTCCGCCTCCTCCGCCAGCCAGTCCTCGGCGATGTCGGCGGCCTCGTTCATCCCCGTCGCTGGCGGTGAAGAAGGGGTCGGAGTCGTGGGGGTGACCGCCCGCTGGCCTCTGTGACCTCTCGGGGGTCTTCCCCTTACCCTTCCTTCGTCGGTAGGCGGTGGGGCCACTGTCCCCACTGCTGCCCGTGTCGACCTCCTCCAGATCCAGCGTCATCTTGGAGGAGGCGTCCCCTTCGAAGAGCCTTCGAAGGGTCTCCACTCGGGATCCTCCCGGGGGAGTCTCGCGCTGGAGCTTGGCCTCCGCCTCCTCCATTGCGGCGGCCGTGGCTGCGGCAGCTCGCCTTTCGGCCTCCTCCCGGACAGGAGCAGCCTCGGCTTCCCTGGCCTGCTGCAGCCGAGCCTTCTCACCCTCCAACGCTGCCAGCTCCGCCTCCGTCTTGGCCCTCTCCTCAGCGACCTTCCGTCGCGCGGCCTCGATGGCGTCCCTCCTTGGCCGCTGCCTCGGCGTGGGCGCTTTCCTCCGCCTCCTTCTTTGCCCTCTCTTGGGCAAGCGCCTCTTCCAGCGCCTTGGACTCGGCCTCCTTGCAGGCAATGGCCTCCTGGGTCAGGCGGGCTTCCTGGGGGGCTGCCGCCACCTCACCCCTGACCCGGGCAGTGGCTGCCTCCTGGGCGGCTGCGGCCGTGAGTCGGTCTGCAATGGCCGCCACGGTCGAGGCGTTGAAAGCCATGCCTCCGCCCCAATCTGTGGCCCCCTCCTGGGCGATGCCGACGGCACCCTCCACGGCAGTGTTCTGCTGCGTGGCCCGTTGCCGAGCAACCCGAAGGTTGCAGGGCACCCCACAGGCGCGCTCGCAGGCGCGCGCCACGTCCCTTTGGTCGGGAGCGACGCTGCTGCTGGAGCTGGCCTGGTCGGCCGGCATCCTCCCGCGGTGGGCCGACTCCACGTCGCTGCTTGGAGCTGACTTCCTCAGGTGCAGCTGACGGTGCTTCGCCTTGGCCTGCTTGGCGACTTCGAGGAATTCGCCAAGGGTGGTGTGGCCGGGGTGGTGACCGCCACTGGCCCGTTTGGGGCTGGGGGCTGGGGTTCGGGCCTTGGCAGCTTGGGCGGCTTCGGCGGCCAGGCATTCCTGGTACTCCCGCCACTTCTTGTCCCGCTTCCTGTCCCCGGCGGAACGCTTCTCCTTCCTGGGAGACGCGCTGCTGCTGCTGCCCTGCAGCGTGCACTCGTTCCCCGCTTCCGGGAACTTCTTCTCGATCATGACCCACATGGATACGTTGATCGAGGCGCCTGACGGGTACTCGTTGGGGTTCACGTCCTCCTCAATCCTGTCGGGGCGCAGCCCTTCGCCGGGCCTGTCTGGCCGGGTACAGACCCTCCAGCGCTTCGTGCGGAAGCGGTAGGCATACCCTTCCACCCGCAGCCAGTCTTCCACTGCCTGCAGGCGGTCGGCGCCCATATCCGCGCGGAGCTCGAAGCTCCCGGGCATGCCGCTTTCACACTGGGGATTGCTGTGGCGGTAGTGCTGGTCCCACACCAACCCACGCAGTAGGCGCACCGCATGGGGGAGGGGCCGCGGCCACGCCTTGCCCGCCTCCTGCCAATTCACCATCGGTGTCGATGGACCGGTCTTGGGGGTGGCTGTTGAGGCGGTTGATGTAGCTGGGATTGCGGCCTTGCTGGTCGGCCGAAAGAACTCGTTGATGTCGGACTTCTGGTCCCTACACCTCCTTCACGGACTCGGCGCTGTTGCCGGGCGCGGCTGCGAAGCCCGTGGTACTCGGGGTTCAGGTGGCCCCGAGTGGCACGCGAGGGATGGGTAACCCCGCGGCGGTGAAACGCTTTTGACGCGTTCCCGTGGGGGGCCTGGCCACGGGACGCTGCGGTGGACACGCGCAAGCAAGCAGGCAGGCAAAGCACTGCGCTCACAGGGGCATCATCACGCTCGTGTCATGTGACAAAGCGTTTCAGGATCCTTGCCACTCTGAAACAAGGGAACAAAAGTATGTATAGCAACACATCAGGATATGTACACATGAGGTTAAGACTGGACTGGGGTAAGGGCATCGCAGGACAATAGACACTCAGTCCCAACTCATATCCCAATCCCAGGTCCGACCCTCCCAGTGGCTGGTGGGGGCGGGGGCTCAAACACAACCCATGCCCTGCTCAGTCCGGACCCTGAAACCCTGCCAATAGGGGAGGGTGTCCTTCCCAGCCACAGGCGATTACCTGGGAACCAAGGGGCTCCAAGGCCAACCGACAGTGGATCCCCGTGCTCCGTCAAAGGCAGGTCCCAAATCCCATCTGAGCCAGAGGGATGGCCCCGCCATTATCCCCTAGGAGTTGGTAGCTGAAAATGGGCTGTTTCAGCCCAAACTGATATTAGCTCCGAAAACTCCAAAATCGACCCCTCGTCCGGACCCGCCAGAGGTAGGGACGAGGCAACCGACCCTATGCCCTTTGAGTACGAACTCTCTGGAGCCCTCACCCAACCTGGTTCCCTCTGAGGTTCCGGCATCAGGGCACCAAGGGTTCGTCAAGAGGGGTCATGATGCCAAAATCCCCAAAAAAGGCGTTTTTCCCACGCGTGGGTTGCCCGGCTGGGGCACGGCCAATGGATCACAGGATAGGAGGCGAGACCTGAGACCTATATCTGAGTGCACAACCTAAAATTTGGTCTGGGCTCCCTGTTGGTATAGAGATATGGGGCCGCCAATCGACCACACGGGGGGGTGAAATTCGGGTCCCAAAAGGGGGTCATTTTGGCTGCTCAAAATGAGCCAAAATACGGGATATTCCCAATGGTATCTGCCATTCCATACGCGATCCACCGGGAGTCCAATGGAGACTCACATGTCCTTGGCTCTCAAAGATCTCCATGCCACTCGGCGTGGTGACCATCCCAATTGGGTCCACAACTGCCAAAATGGCAAAATCGTCCACACTCACTTTGGGCTAGCACCTTGACGAAGGTTGCTCCGCTTCTCCCACCAGGTGTGCGAACCATGGTGACCTATATACATAACACCCATGTCATATATGGTCCATTGGTCCATGCGTCCAGCGTGCACGAGGGGGCTGAACATGGTGCACGGCGGGCAGAAAATGTGGAAAATTGCTCAAAATGGCCAAAAATGCGCACACTCGTGGGGGGGGGCAAATGAGGCACATGCCCGAATTGGACCAGAGTGTGCCATAGGATTGGTATCAAGTCATATGTGTCCAACATATCTTTTGGGCGTCGCCCAAACCCCTCCGATTTCGGGAATGGCAGGGTCGCCAAGTGAGCCCATGATTTGGGATCGTCCCAAATCGCCAACATGGCGGCCACGGTATGCCAAGCCCAAGAAAAGTTATTCGCCGCGTCCAAGATATGTTGGGCACCGAAGTATGTACCCCCAAAACAAATCTAGGTCATGATGTCAATTGAGCGCAACGTTGAGATACATGGTCGCCACTTGACATCATGACGGGCAAAAAACAGCAATATTGGCGAAAAAACACGCAAAAGTGCCTTGAAAACTACACAAATGTATTATAATATCTTGGGCTTGGATTGAGTAATCGACCAATCCTTCTAAACACAATGACTCGACACCAATGACCTTCGATTCCACATATGTGCACCACCTGGGGCGCTTTGGAAGGCCGCGCGCGCTGCCTCCCAAGTGGGCACATGCAAATATGGAATATTGCAAAACACACACCTTGCTCGCAATGCATAGCTTCGGGAGCGCTCCACAAGCGTCCCTTCACGAAGGTTAGGCTTGCGAGTGTTGGTGGGAGTACAATGAAGGGCTTTGTGCGATATGGGGTCCATTGGCGGGTCAGTCTTGGAATGGTGCACCCGCCAAATGGGCACGTGATATGACACCAAATATGGCATACAACCCTACCCTCGCCTTCTACACCCAACCTAGTGGCCTAGAATCAAAGTATGCCTATATTCTAGAGTAACATTGGTCCCTTAACACGCATGCAAGTGCTTTGGTCGAAAATCGACCTCCTTTCGGAAAGCCGAATTTTAGCATGCACGCAAAATATGTTGCCAATATATATATGGAGATCATATATGCACTATCCGGGGAAGACAAGTGATATGCCCCGGATGTACAGGCAAGCAAAGAGGGAGAGAACGCCAACTCAACATACTTCCACACGTACTTGGACGCCAAGTACGTGAGATTGCCCATTTCTTGGAAAACACTGAAAATAAATAACCCTTTGGGCCTATGGAGTTGGGATCCTTTGGCCTCATCCTATGACTATGGGGGGCAAAACCTCATACACAGTGCCTATGAGGCACGTTACTTCGCTTTTGGGCGCTTGAACGCTCGTAACCCTTGTTATTTCACTTTGAGTTCAAAGCGTCTTCAGCCGCCCAGATTTTCTGGGGAAAATCTTGTACGCGATGCGTCTTATCAAGAAAAAAATTGCGGATCACTCGAAGAGTGTTTCAGTCTTAACTTCAAGAAGAATCGTTTTACAGAATCATCTAATGCAGTGCACGGAACGGGCGACGTCAGGCGGCGATTTCACGACAATTAGGAATCGCGGTAGAAATCGGGTATTTCACCGATTTCTAACCGCAGATCGACCAAGACAGTAAAGTTATGGTAATTCCACAAATCGATTTAATGGTTAAAAATCGGATTCCAGATTTCGCGGGTTAGAGAACAGGGATATCCCGCTGACAGCCGGTGTCAACGGCTTCCGCACGGGTGTGACGGCTCACAGGCCTCCGGGCCATGGGCCATAACGGGTGTGACGGCTCACAGGCCTCCGGGCCATGGGCCATAGGTTCTGGGTACCGCTTCAGTAGTGTGTGTGTGTGCATGTCATTAATTTAGTTACGGGGTTATATGGTTGCCTATTACGTTGCTTATCACCCACCCCCCAAGCAAGCAGGACCTAGGTTCACACCTACCTTTGGGGTTTCGTAGCCGTGTACACCGGCCCAAGTTTACACACGGAGGTGTAAACATGAACCCTCATACACGGTGTAGAGGGGTCGGGGGAGTAGGGTGGGCTGATACACCAGCGGGACCGTGCGGGCAACCTCCCCAATTTGCTGCGCTACGCCTTGCCGCAGAAACACCCACCGACAAAGTCAACACGCAAGCTAACCTAAGTGTCTATACGCACGCCCTCAAGACACAAACGAACACCAAGCAACAAGGTGGCGTATCTCTACACGTGTTCTATTGTGGATATGCTTACTGTTTGATGTGCATGCGTGAGTAGTTTGTGGAAACTCTTGCACGTGTGGTATGTGTGGGGTGCCCCCATCTGATGCCCCAAGGCCGCCACCGCGAGACCCACACTCTGTGATGCCCTCCGGGCGAGTGTGTGCCCCCGGGCCCTGCCAATGGGTGTGCGCGCACAAGTGTGTCTTGTGCTTGAAGCGTGCATCGCTCTCTTATGTGTATATGTGATATGTATACGTAGTATGGCTCCTAGGTGAGGGGTTAGCAGTGAGGTCAGGTTATTCTTATATGGTTATGAGGTTTGTCGATTTAAGTGTGTCTACTCACACCCTCATCCCATCTCCGTACCTCCTCCTTTACCCTCTATGTGGTGCATCACGTGTGACACACATGCTAAATTAGACATCCACACGGACACGACCCTGGGCTGAGCCGTGCCCGTAACATACAGCCACAACCGTGACTGGTTCACGATCTCATCATCCATTCTGGTCCGTTCCACACAGGTCCACACCCCACAGGTTCATCCTTCTTGGTGTCTGGTCCGTTTGCAATCGGGCCTTTGGCTAGGCCTTGTATGAGTGTTTACAAGCAAGTGAACGAGCAAGCTTACATCTTACAAGCAAGAGCTCACTCGTTAATAGAAAAGTTTATAGTGTTTTCAGCACTGTGTTTTTGTATCTCCTGCTGCTTGCTGTTGGTGTAGGGTTTCCTGCTGCTTGTTTTGGAAGATGAAAACCTTTTGTTTGTTGAAATACAGTAGTTCCAAGTCAATCCAGGATAACCCAAGCCAGAAGTATGCAAGGAGAAGAGAATTCAGGATCAAAGCATGAAGGGCTGCAGTGTAAACAGTGAAAGATGATTGGATATTCACAGAAACTGCAACTCAGGTCACAAATGAATGCATATTCACAAGGATAGCTGAAATGCTTTTGGAAAAGAGTGATAAAACTGCCCCATGGTCATTCTCTCTCCATAGTGCCATCTCAGGAGATGTGCACTCTTTGTTTTGGGTCCCATATGTGCTGAGGTGGCAGGGCATGTGGCGATGAGCTCACTGCCATGTCACATGGGATCTTCCTACTTAGCTAGGCTGACCAGGAATTGAACCCAGGACCTCTCAAAAAGTGGTGCCTAGCCCCCCTAGGGTGCATACCACTAGGGCAGATAAGTATTCATGGAAAAACATAGATAAATTCATAGGCTCTGCCTTGGATATGTCAGTTCTCAGTTAACTCAGGAAACGATGTTTTACTTCACATTGAAAGGGGATTAAGGGGTCCACTCCATATCCTGATTGGGTGTTTGGTTCCATAGGTCAAAATGTGTTATCACCACTTTTGGTTGGACCAATACTAAGATAAAAATGCATGGATGCTCAGTGCATCTCTAATACAACTAGAGTATGCCTCAAAGCAATGGAAAAGCACTTTTTCTTACTCCCCCCTTGTGCTGTGGTGGCCACCACTGTCGCATTTTAGGAAAACGGGAATTTTTCTTGGCCTTTCCTTGGTTTCCACATCTACTTTAAAATACCTATAGCTTCCCTCACACTGAAAAATGGGCGCTCACCATGGCTGGCGCTCTTTTGCTGCTCTGTTTATAACATTTCCTACAGAAGACTCAGCGCTCATGGCGCTGCCGGGGCTCCTGTGGCTTGGTTGGGTTAGTATGGGAGCATGCCACACATGTGCATATGCATCCCTCCCTCCAAGACGCAGCGTCGACACAAACCCAACGCAAGACACAATATACACACTCGCATAGGTTCTCGTAAACCTGCTGGCGACCTGTGACCTGTCTTAGGGCGAAGGGAGTCGTAAAAGAAATTAATTTGCCCCTTGGTGGGGTCTTGGTTCTGCTCAGTCTCTCCAGGCACCTGCGTTCCGGCCCGAACACGGCCTACTCAGCGAGGCTGCGCGTGGATATCTGCAGAGGCAGGAATGGGAGAATTATGGACGAATCCACGCAAAAACGAAGCGACGACACCAAAATCCGTCAAATGACGGCGTAGAATTTTTCTGAAACAACACACCTGAGCAGAATCGAATTGTGCATCAGAAGCACATTTTTATAGAAATTATAGTCATCTCTGGATTTTTTAAATCCAGAAATTCATACGCATAAAATGGCGGCGCGCAGGAGCGGCTCCTAGCGAAGCGCCGGAAAATGGAGAAATAATGGAATTATAAACGTATGTCTCACGTAGTCTTGAAAATGACGAGACACACATTAATAAATAAACATACAGATTCCACCCACACTAATAGAAGCTTCAAAAATTCAAGAATTCGAAAATGAACGAAAAGACTTCAATGAATCAGGTATAAACTACAGGTATGCTCGTCTCGTATGCCGCATACACATTGCTCGTCTCGTGTCTCCGTGAACGAGCCTTGTAGCAGCGCTAACAAAGATAGAACGCGATAGAGGGATTGATTAGAAAGATTGCAGATGATTAGCGGTCAGATCAGGGTGATTAGACATACACACAAGTGCATAGCAACGTTCTTCGCGTGCGCCCCTCACTTGCTCTCTCTCCCAGCGGTAGGTAAGGTGAGTAAGCCCAGGCGGGGCCACCCCCTGGTGGAGTTCGTGATTGACGCTCAGATGGGCAGGTTTGCCCACGATCTTCGTGCATACTCGCGCATGCACACACGCATTAAAGGGTAGGCCACGCGAAGTGCGCACGGTAAACCTTGTTTAGGCTACCCAGGGGCTCCTCGGTACGTTCCTTAAGAGAACCTGAGGAGTCCCTTGGAGCTTGCTTGCTTGACAAGGGTAGCTGGTCCTCCAGCGTGTTTGCGGACAATGTATTATAGGTCACACTGAGAAGGGTATAATACCTGGAGTGTGGCTTGGTTCCTCTGCCGCAAACACCCTTTCATTTGCCTTTGTTTTACAGGTGGGCAGGTAGGGTGATTGGTGCAGCAGCATTTTTTTATGCCCTGCTAAACAAGGGCGCAGATCCCACAAACAAGTAACTCCGCCTCTGCCTGTGGCAGAGCAAGGAGTCCGACTTCATCGACATCTGCGCCGTGCACGCAAGAGCACCTCTTCCCTCCAAGCCCTTGCAGGGGAAACGCGTTGTGGCGTCCCCTGTTAGGCCACAGTTGCTTAGCAGCGCTGTGTTCTCTTGTCATTTCACAGGAGGGTCGCTAGGACCCACGACACCTTTGCCTTCGCAACGCCCAGTAGAGTGTGCGTGTAGGAGTGGTAGTCCTGTGTGGGGGCTAGAGCCAGTTGCCCAGTGCTCGCCCACCAGGATGGTGCCACTGTAGGGTGTGTAGGACCTGTAGTGCGTGTGTCACTGTCCCACCCGTTTCCTGCAATCTTAGCAGGGTTGGTGGGCTGTGGCAGTGGTTAGGTCAGTGTTTTGGCCATATAGCAAAACGGCGTTTTCATGCCTTCATAGCTTTTGGCCACCCCTCCCTGTAGTAGACAGATAGGTAGGGAAAACAATACCTGGATTAGTACGCTGGGTATTCCCCAAAGGTTTTGCGCCAGCACAGAAATTGGGCGCTTAGGGGAGGGGAGACCCGGGGCGTACCCCGTGGCATCAATAAGCCAACCGTCCAGGTTTAGCAAGCGTGCAGACTTGGGTATTTTAGGACACCACTTCTGCGGCTTGCTCTCAGGACCTTAGGAATAGCACACTCACACATACGCTTTGGCAGGTAAGGGTAAGGTTCAGTCCCTAGCTTTAGTCTTGGAGGCAAGCGTCTCAGCGAGCCTCAGCAACTCACCAAGGTTGTTCTGGGACAAGTAGTCAACCAGAACTGAGTTTAGGCGTCCCTCAGGTAGAACAAATGCAGAGAAAGGCTCCCAGGTGGCCTCTTCGACTCCAAACCCTTCCCAGAGGGTGGGGAAGCGCCAACCTTGGCGATAGCGGTGGCGTAGGACAGACTTCACCAGGTAGAAGCCCTCCTTAGCCATCTCCTCGGCGTTCATGTCGGGGGGTTCACCTTCAACTTCCATAGGGCTGGCTGCCCCTTGTAGGTCCAGAGCTGCGATTTCCTCGTCGTTCAGCTCCCACTCCTCCCCACAGAGGTCTTCAGGATCATAGTAGCGCTTCAGCTGTTGAGCAGCGCACACCAGGGTCCCCCCTAGACGGGGAGAACACCGCACGGTGATACGGTGTCCATCCACAGATAGAATCTTGTACGGCCCGAAGTATGGGTCATCGCTGGTAGAGCGTGGCCAGGCGGGTAGTCGACTGTGGTGCACCAGCACCCACTCCCCCTCTTGGTAGGTGGCCGGTACTCGGTGCTTGTTCTTCTTGTTCCACTGACGCTCCCTCAGTCTCTGGAGCATAGCCTTGGCCTTGTCCACCTTCGCTTGTTGCTCTTGGACCCACTCACCCACAGAAGACTGGGTGTCCTCTGGGTAGGGAGCATGTAGGAACCATGCCGGGCGCCCGAGGAATAGCTCATGGGGCGAGTAGCCAGTATCAGAACTCTCTTGGGAGTTCATCATCAAGGATATGACGGGGAGTAGTCTCACCCAGTCCCTGGTGCGTTCAGTCTTGCACCATATCCGTACGTTCTCCTTGAGGACACGGATCTGTCGCTCACATAGGGGGTTGCTCGTGTGAGAGTAGGGAATCCCCGCAGACACCTGGACATTGAGGGATCTCAGGACCCTCTTGTACCAGCCAGTATCTGAGTGTACTCGTACGTCCTCATCGGAGTTGATCTCCTTGGGCGCCCCATACACACAAAACCATTCCTCCAGGAGTATCTTGATAGTCTCCTCACCGGTAATGTGCTTGGTACATGGGAACACCCTGGTAAACCTGGTCAACCCACAGGTTACCACGAGGGCGAAGTCATAGCCCCCGAACTTCGACATCTCCGTGTAGTCCACGTATAGAACACTTTTAGCACAGTGAGGGATGGGCAGGGTCGAGTAGAGACCTCTGTCCCTGATATCCCCTGGTTTACAGGACCTGCACGGGCACTTGTCCACGATAGGCTGGAGGGTTTTCCGCAGTTGGTCGTCAGTCCACGTAGTGTGGAACCACTGCTTGAACAGCCTCAGGGTGCGGTCAGCACCCACATGACCGCTGGACTCATGGGTCCACTTCAGCAGCGCTGGGACTCGGTCACCAGGCACCACGATGCGGTCCTCGTGCCATAGGTAGCTCTTGTCCCTCTTCCACTGGTCCGGGTTGACCAGGAGGGGTTCAAGGCGTTTTTCCAGGCGCTTGTAGATATCCCCGCACTCCTTCAGGTACTCCGATTGTTGGAGTCCATCCAGGGGGCGTATCGTGGTCATGTTGAGGTCCAAGTGGACGTCCATACGGCTGAACGCCTCCTTAGCCAGCGCTTCAGACCGGGCACCAATCAGGGCGTCGAAGTTGTTGCTGCTGATGTAGTCGGCACACTCGTTCTTCACTCCCTGGATATGGTGTACCGTCAGCCGTAGTTGACTGAGGTAGGTCCACCAGCGTCGTAGCTTGGCCTTCTCAGGTGGAGGACCCTTCTGGAAACTGCGGACCGGTTCTTGGTCGCACAGCCAGACCACAGGGTTACTCCCCAACAGTCGTGCTTGTGAGGATAGCACCAACATACCCGCGAGCAATTCCTGCTCATAGGTGGAGTAGTTCCCCCTGGCCTGGTTCCACATCCAGTTCCGGTGGCCCAGAGGTACTAGGACCCACTTGTCGTCAGGGTAGCTGTGCTTGAGGGTTCCATCTCGGTTGAGACCTTCCGTCCCCCATTGGGAAATGGCCGAGTCGAACTCCTCCTTCTCTAGTGCTTGCCATTGGAACAACGTTCCACCACCGCCGACATTGCTGGCGTCGGTCACCAGGATAATCTCCCCTTGTGCTCCAGGCACGCCGAAGCATTTAGCGTTGGCTACCTTGTCTTTGAGCTCGTCAAACGCTTGTTGCTCTTGTGGGCCCCAGCGCCAAGTCCTACTCTTCTTGATCAAGTCCGTCAGAACGGCGCTGGTGTAGGTGACGTCTTTGATGTGGCGGCGATAGAAGTTGCACGCCCCAATGAAACTGCGTAAATCATGAAGTCCTTTCTTGGGGTCTTCGTGTCGTACCTCAGCATCCATCAGGGGTTTGGCCTTAGAGGCCGCTGGGGTCCACCACCCATAGCCAACGTCAAACCCCAGGTACTGCATGGTCTCCTGCATGAACTCACACTTCTCCAGCTTGAGTCATGTGTGGTTCTCCTGGCAGGCCGCAAAGAACTCACCCAAGAGGATCAGGTGATCCTCCTGGGTATTGGTCCCGAGGCATACATCGTCGATGTGAGCCTCCATCTGGGCACCACGGGATATGAGCTCCTGCAACCTTAGGTCTCCTTCGTAGGATGGACAAGATCTTGTTCATCAGCTCTTGGAATAGAGCGGGTGCGTTAGCCACGCCAAACGGCATGACCTTCCACTTGAACACCCTCCCCTGAGGGGTGATGAAGGCCAGTAGCTCCTGTGCGTTGGGCGTCAGGTCCACTTGCCAGAATCCGCTTCGCTTGTCCATCTTGGTCTTGTAGCGGCAGAAGGCTATCTTGTCCAGGGTAGACTCCATATTAGGAATGGACCCTGAGTGGTTCAGCGTCTTCTTGTTCAGCTCTCCGTAGTCCACTACCAGCCGTTTGGCTGTAGACCCAGGTTTGGCCACCAGGAGACAGGGGCTGCAGTGTAGGGGGTAGTCCCCGTCCTTGTACTCCAGGACTAGGCCAGCGTCGATACATTCTTGTATCTGTCGCTCAATCTCGTCGACCTGCTCTTTAGGAGCTGGATAGGGTCTCCTCCGAATCTTGTGACCCACGAACTCGGGTTTCAGCTTGAGGTCCATCTGTACCAACTTGTCACATGAGGCTGGAGGGGGTAGTTCTCCGAACACCTCCAGATAGGTCCTTATCAGCTTCTGTACCCGCGGGTCCAATACCTTGATCTTGTCCTCCATGTCCTCGTCAGAGTGTAAGTTGCTTGCCCCCTGAGTAATAGACGTCGGGAGGTGGTCCTCCACCGACTCTTCGCCCGTGGTAGTATCCTTCAGCCCTTGGTAGGCATATAGAAGGTCTTGTTCAACCATCTCCGGTGGATGATGGCAACATAGGCACGCTCGAGGGGGTTCACATACACATTCCTCCGAGAGGTCGTCCTCCTCTGGGGTCCTCACATGGGCGCCCCACACGCTCTCCATGAGCTTAAGATCTACCTCCCTTTGCCAGGTGGTGATCTTCTGTTCGAGGTCCTCCTTCAATTGGGATAGGTCTCCCATACGTCCTTGCTTCAGTGGCCATGAGCTGCGGGTAGGCATCGCGTAGCATAGCTTTTTCGCCAGCAACTTCCTCTTCGAATCCACATACTCCCTGAGCCTGGACCGTGGGTCCAGCTCCTCGTCCAAGGGGTCTTCCACCCTCATGGAGAGTAGGGGTTTCAGTGGGGCGACGTACTCGGCGTTCTCCACTTCCTCCACACAGGTCTGCACGAAGAAGGCGTCGTGCTCAGTCTCGTCGTCTGAGTGGATAGAGCTAGGTAGCTCAGATAGTCCACACTCAGAAACTCCATCAGGGACAGGTACATGACAGGGAGAGTTGGGGGCGTTGGTGTCAGTCACGACGTACTCCTCTCCTCCGGGTGTAGTCTCAACAGCATCTTGAGGTCGTAGTCGATCCTTCAAGTCACCCAAGGCGAGTCCATCGCTTTCTCGTTGTATAGCCTGGACCAGAGTCGGGTCCAGATCCTCCCAGGGAATGGAGGTAAGACCTCCGTCCACCACGCTGAGCATACTCCCCCATCCGGGCTTCCCAATAGGCCTCTCGCGTCCCAGAGGCACGTAGATGGCCTCATCAGGCAAACGAACAGAGCTGATAGTCAGCCTGTCCAGGAGGTCTCGCCAGTACTCGTTGCCCCCATGGGCTCCCCAATCTGGGGAACACAGGACCATACGGGAACGTTCCAAGGCCACCTTGGTCAGCACCTTCCCCAGTTCACTGAACCTGGAGGTCCCGTAGGCCATCCCGAAAGAGGGCCAGTAAAATTTGTAGCTGCAGTTCTTCCCCTTGCTGCAGTAAAGGTCCAGTACATGTTGCTTGTCGCTGGCGAACAACTCCACACTCAGGTCTTCTCGAGAGTAACCCAGCTCCTTCAGACCTTGGTCTAGGACTTCCCCCAATAGTTGATAGTCCTCAGTTTTGGAGGCCGCCATCATGTTCGAGGGCTCCTCCTTCGATAGTCTCAGGTAACTCGAGGTATGTTCCGACTGCTCAAGTGGCACAGACTCTCTGCCACTGCCGTGGTCCACGTAGAGGAGGTAGGGCACTTGCAGCGTCAGGGATTGTATCTGGGAGTGCTGTACGAAGAAGTCAGTCCCCAGTACAAAGTCGAAGGCCTCAGTGTCCATCACATGGAACCGATGGGCGATAGTCCGAGAGCCCATAGGTACCTCCACTTCACAGTCCCCGCAGCTGTGCACCACATGTCCGTCCCCCATGCGTATAGCAGCGGTGGTCATGGTGTTCTTCAGGCTCCCACAAGGTAAAATTTTCTTGGCCACTATAGATATTGTGGCGCCAGTATCCAGTACCCCCAAGTAGTCACGTCCCCCTAGTCGCATACGTACCCAAAACACCAGGTCTTGGGTGCCACCAGAGCGTCCCCGTCAGAACTCCGCGGGACAGGTCACCTCGAACCCCTTGTACCGCAATTTGCGGGCCATTCTCATGAAACGGCTCCTCTTCTTAGCGTTGCCGTCATCACCACCTTCATGCTCACGCTTGGCTCCTTGTTCTTGCTGGGCCTGCGTCTGTGAGCGTGTGGTAGGACCAGACTGCCCTCCAGAGGGCTCGGAGTTCCCCCCTGGATTAGGGTTGGGGTTGCCTCCGTTCTTGTCCTTGTTCTTGTTGTCGGGCTGGCGGTTAGCGCCTCCTCCTCGTCCACCTTGACCCTTGTCTTGCCCTTGACCACGTCCTTTCGACTTGCCCTTGCCGGAGTCGTTGCCTTTGCCTTTGCCTCCACCTTTGCTTGAGCCTTTGCCAGGATCTTCACCCTTAAGCTTCGCCGATAGGCGTTGCTTATGGTAGCACTCATCCTCGTAGTGCTTCCGCTTACCGCAGAATGCACACGTGATGGTGCACCGGTAATGATCCGGCAGCTTCGCTTTGGCGCCGGTGTTCTTTTCCTGCTGCTTCCCCTGGACTACGAAGCAGTCTCGCTGCACGCAGTCAGAGGCGTCCTGCAGGTGGCCCTGCTCGTCTCTGGCGTCACACCAGAATAGCTCCTTCACGTTCTCCATGACACGGGCGTGGGCGTGTTTTGGGGTAGTCCCCTGCCCAGGTCGGGACCCTTGGTACCCTTTGCCATGGCCTCCAGAACCTCCACCACCAGGACGGTAGTTGTTCAAGTGCTGGTCGCTCTCCTTCTCCAGCGCCATCTCCAGGAGCAGCACGCATAGATCCTCGTAGCGGAGGGATCTAGCCTTGCGCTCAGCCGTCAAACGGCACTCGTCCCATAGCTCTCGGGGGAGCTTGGCCACCATCCAGAACAGCAGGTCGTCGCTGCTGTAGGAACCGGGCGTCAGTCGTCCAGCCCAGTGATCCAGGTCAGCCAACAGCTCGGAGACCCTGCCAGGTTTGGGGTTGCTGGGCAGCACGGGCAGGTTCTGGATCTCGGCCCTGATGGAGAGGTCGGTCTCGTAGGTCGGGTACTGCCTCTCCAGGGCAACCAACACATCGGCAAAGGTGGCGGAGTTAGTCACGATCTGCCTGACCTGCTTCTCCAGGTACTTGGTCTTGCAGCACTGCAGGAGCAGATCGCACTTCACTCGCCCACTAGCGTGGGTTTGGCCAGTCAGTCGTAGGAACCGGCCAGAATTCTCAGCGAACTCGCTGAGGTACTTGCTGGTGAACTCAGGCAGGTTCACCACGATTTTGGAGGTGGCAGTAGCCTTCGCCTCCTGAGTCCGGCGTCCTTCAGGGCGTCAGGTCTTCTTCTTCTTCTTCTTCTTCTTACCCTTCGGGTCCTCGGGGTTCTTAGGGTCATCGTCATCTGAGGGCGAAGAAGAATCCATCGACGGCGGCTCATCATCGGAGGGGTCTCCGCCAAGATCACTACAGCCATAAGGCTCTACGTCCACCATAGCCCTCAAGGCTGTCAGCCCCAGCCGGTCCAGCTCGGCCCTCGTCGAGTTCGTCACGTGGCTGTAGGGCGGCTGGGCCGTTCTCGGGACGAATGGACTTCTCGGTATAGGTGCAGGAGTCGGCATGGGTCGGCTCCTCAGGCTCCCCAGGGTATTTGTCAACCCTGCCGCCAGGTGGTTAGCCTGTACTCGGTGGGGTGACATTCCCACCGTAGTAGGTGACGCATGGGGCGGGATCATCAGGGGCTCCAGTATCTCCCTGATCTCTTGCGTGAGGTCGCCCACGATTTTTGAAGTGGCTCCTCGGAGCACCTCATTGATCTCCGACCGCGTCAGGGACCTGTTGGAGGATCTTCCCGGTCCTCTACTCCTGCCTCCAAGAGACTCTGGTCCTCTCCTCAACCCACTCAAGGGTGCATACCCAGATGCATACCCAGGAGCATACCCAGGAACATCCATATAGGTTCCAGTAGCGTGTAGTGGATGGGGATAGTCAGCCGCATACCATCGCGGCGCAGAGCTGGAAGCCACCGGCTCACTGGCAGTAGTTGCCTCATGGAGCGCAGTGGTAGGTGGGCCCATACCATAGGCGGGGTAGGGAGGCATGCCAGTAAAGCCTGTGCCCTCTGCCATAGGCGGGTTGGTTGTGGAAGTGGATGTTGCAGCGGCTGGGAGTGTGGTGGTTATACGAGAAGGTGATGCGTGGAGGCCAGAAGCGCCTGTTGCGCCTTCGAAGGTAGGGTCATGCGTCAGGTCTTGCCCTTGTTCCTCTCCTTCGTCTGCTTCTCCTCCAGCATCCTTCTCGCTCTCGTTCTCTCTCTTCCTCTTCACAGGCTGAGGCTGAGAGACCACTTCTTCGACGGACAGGGCCCCGAAGGCCGTCTGGAGTCCATCCAGGGAGTCCTCAGCCGCATCCACTGGCCCATGTAAGGGCTCCGCCGAAGGTACAGCGCCAGGTGCCGGCCTTGCCGGTGCCTCGGGCGCTGGCGCTGTCTTCGCGTCGGCGTCCTCCTTTCCTGGATCCATCTTCTTTCACCCTTCTGCTTATATTTGCCCGTACTCGGCGCACTGGGTGTACGGCACGGGGTTGCTGCCGGTGCGCAGAGACAGGCTGCCTCTTGCTACCAGAAACGTTTATAGTGTTTTCAGCACTGTGTTTTTGTATCTCCTGCTGCTTGCTGTTGGTGTAGGGTTTCCTGCTGCTTGTTTTGGAAGATGAAAACCTTTTGTTTGCTGAAATACAGTAGGTCCAAGTCAATCCAGGATAACCCAAGCCAGAAGTATGCAAGGAGAAGAGAATTCAGGATCAAAGCATGAAGGGCTGCAGTGTAAACAGTGAAAGATGATTGGATATTCACAAAAAAATGCAACTCAGGTCACAAATGAATGCATATTCACAACGATAGCTGAAATGTTTTTGGAAAAGAGTTAGAAAACTGCCCCATGGTCATTCTCTCTCCATAGTGCCATCTCAGGAGATGTGCACTCTTTGTTTTGGGTCCCATATGTGCTGAGGTGGCAGGGCATGTGGCGATGAGCTCACTGCCATGTCACATGGGATCTTCCTACTTAGCTAGGCTGACCAGGAATTGAACCCAGGACCTCTCAAAAAGAGGTGCCTAGCCCCCCTAGAGTGCATACCACTAGGGCAGATAAGTATTCATGGAAAAACATAGATAAATTCATAGGCTCTGCCTTGGATATGTCAGGTCTCAGTTAACTCAGGAAAAGATGTTTTACTTCACATTGAAAGGGGATTAAGGGGTCCAATCCATATCCTGATTGGTTGTCTGGTTCCATAGGTCAAAATGTGTTATCACCACTTTTGGTTGGACCAATACTAAGATAAAAATGCATGGATGCTCAGTGCATCTCTAATACAACTATAGTATGCCTCAAAGCAATGGAAAAGCACTTTTTCTTACTTTAATACAAGCGTTACATCAAGCACATCAAGCAACATCAAGCACTTGCAAGCTCTCCTAAACTGTCCAAAGCACGAAGGTGGCAGGTGTGGGCATCGGACCCGTGTTTATCTTTGTGTCTAGTGTTTTCAGCGGTTCTTTTACCCTGAGGCCATCGTGGCCTCTTTTCTCTCGTTAGTGAGCTACCGCGCGCACGGTGGGCCATCGTGGCCGTGTTTGTTAAGTGGCCTAAGCATGCACAAGGCAGTGGCGAGCACAAGTCAGACATGCATCCCTGACCTCTATCCCTACTTTCCCACGTGCTCCCTTGTGCAGGCACAGTCCTACGTTACTGTTGGACACTTCCGTCAATACTCCTGGCAGTTTTCTCAAGATGTGAAATTCTTGCACTTTCGCGTTGCACCGCTTCGCATGTACCGTTACCTTCCGAATTGTCTAAAAGTGTGATTTCACTTTGCCTTTAGTTTTAATTTTTTGAAAAACTACCTGCCTTTACCTTCTGGCCCCCACATGCCTTATGCGACACGCGGGGACCCGACTCTGCGCGCAACAGCTCGCGATCTCGCCTACTACATATTGCGGGACCTGCGGGATCCCGTTCGTGGATTTTTGGATTTAGGCGGTGGTTCGATTCCCACCGATCGGAGCTACTTCAGCGGCCGTGCAGCCAGCTCCGAGATTGCCTGCGTAGGTTCGATTCCCTATGGGAGGGAATCCTGCAAACCTGCCATTTGCTGCTGTTTTTGCACTGTGCCTCCCAGCTATCCGGGTCGGGGCTCCCGGGTCACGTAAGCGTTGACGTGCTCATTCAATCATGTGACCCATGTATTGTACAACCAGGTAAGTACAACTGTACAGGGCTGCATGTTACTGTGTTGGTGTGGTTGCTTTCACTTAATCCTGTTAATCAATTTCAGCTACTCGTGGTCAACCTGCCAAACAGTTTCAGCAAAAGGAAAAGAAAAAGAAATTCTTCCATTTCCAAAGGCTTACACGGTGATGTGGCTGTGTCACTTACGGCTGCATATGCAGTTTCAGCTACTTCCGCCTGTTCACCTATCTGCTTGTTGATATACTGTAGCATAACAGTGTGGTTCCCGTACCTGGTGGGACTGATATCTAGTCAGAGCAAAATTGGCCTCTGAAGCTCTGCTATATCCTGGTTCGTGGCGCAAGCGCGCGAGCAGTGTGAGAGTATTCCTTTTTTTTTAAACATGTCAACACCTGTGCGAGTTCTTGAGGGTTCAAGTATGCACACAGTGGTATGTACAGGGGGTGTTAGGGCTGGGCGGGGCCTTAGATGATCCCTAGGGGTTGTCATGGGGCTGTGCCGGCCGGCTGGGCACCCTGCGCGTGTACCTGTGGCTGTCCTTGGAAACAGTAAGCCCAGTTTGCGTTGTGTACAGGGAAGTAACAGGCTGGAGGCGGGCGTATCCTGGTGTTACTGGCTGTCACCTTACCAGGGCTAATGGACCTCTGGCGTCAGTGGGCGTGACTGAAAAAAGAAAGGGATGGGGGGCGGCTGTCAGTTGGGTGATGCGTGGAAGCATCATGGAGAGGGGGTGCCGGGGGGGTGAAGAGAGGAGGGTGGGGGGTACGGGGGCCTGGGAATGCAGCTGACATAAGCCGGCGGAGAAAACACAGGTAGGTGCATGGTCTGCCCTATGAAGGGTCATCACGGCGCCTGATATAGTGTACACCGCCCTGGTGGCCAGCGAGCAATTAGATTAGGCTGCTTGTGACGACGAAGCTGGAGATCCGTTCAGTTCAGGGGGCCTGGGAAGCAAGCCGGGGGCAAAGGGGGGCAGGGCTGGGCAAGAACAAAGACGTGTGGTTATACGAAACGCCAGATACGGGAAGAGGGGCACAAGACAAACTGTACTGCGAGGTAGAGAGGTGGAATGGCAATGCCGCGGAGCCGACGAACCGTGACGGTTCTGTGATGCACCATACGAGCATGGGGGCGAACTGCGGGCTGGATATAAGTCTCTGATGCGAGCGGGAGTCCTGTGAGACGCGGAAGGAACTTTATCAGTTGCCAGGGCAAAGGAAGGAGGTAACCGATGACAGGCGGCCGGACTCTTTTTTGCCCTTTTGTGGAGGGGAACCGTGTCCTGGACATGCTGGGGCAATTCGCTTTGTGCCCCGGCGCGCGGGGGCTTTGGGGGTGCATGACGTTGGGACAGGGGGGGGGGCCGATATAAGTGTTGGGGTGTGGCGTGGGGGGGCGTCAGAGGTGCTGTATGGGCCATGGGACATAAAAAAGGTGTTGGCCCCCAGGGGCGGGGGCAAGGGCTCGGGGAGGGGGTGGTCACGGCGGGCAGTGCAAATTGCTTTGACTATAGAAGTGAGGTGAGAGCGTCGGGATGGAAGGGCTTCCCGCAGGACGGGCTTCTGTGATGGATGTGGGATGAGCTGTTTGTAAAGTGTCAACGGGACTAAAGTGCGCGCAAAATTACGTAACTCGCCTTTGGTGCGCACTCGGTCCTGGAGCCAGGAGTGCACCACGGGTGCCAGCGCAAAGCCCCACGCGTCGGCCATTTGATGGAGAAAGGGACGGAAGACGGAGCAGAAGGCGACACAGGACGGGAGATCTAGAGGGTGGACGACGTCGCAGTGCGGGCATTGGCGGCCAGGTAGGTCGCAGTAGGGTGCAGAGCCTTTGGAACCTTTCACTGCCATGACCCATTTGTCCGCGAATGCGCTGAACCAGCTGTAATGAGAAGACTAGTCGAAGCTCAGGGACGTTGCAACGGCTGTGTGCTGGTGGCGGGGGTACAAGCGCCGCCTAGTGACGCGTTCCCGTGGGGGGCCGGCCACGGGACGCTGCGGTGGACACACGCAAGTGAGCAGGCAGGCAAAGCACTACGCTCACAAGGGCATCAATGCGTTGTCATGTGACAAAGCGTTTCAGAATCCTTGCCACTCTGCAAAGAGGGAACGAAAGTATGTACAACAACACATCAGGATATGTACACATGGGGTTAAGACTGGACTGGGGTAAGGGCATTACAGGACAATGGACACTCTATCCTAACTTGTATCCCAATCCCAGGTCCGACCCTCTCAGTGGCTGGTGGGGGCGGGGGCTCAAACACAACCCATGCCCTGCTCAGTCCGGACCCTGAAACCCTGCCAATGGGAGAGGTGTCCCACCTAGCCACAAGCGAGTTCCTGAGAACCAACTGACGCCAAGGTCAACCGACGATGGCTCCCTATGCTCCCTGGAGGGCAGGTCCCAACGCCACTCTGAGCGAGAGATATGGCCCCGCCATTATCACCCAGGAGTTGGTAGCTGAAAATGGGCTGTTTGGGCCCAAACTGAAATTAACTCAAAAATCCCCAAAATTGACCCCTCGTCTGGACCCGCCAGAGGTAGGGACGAGGCAACTGACCCTATGCCCTTCGAGTACGAACTCCTTGGAGCCCTCACCCAACCTGGTTCCCTTTGAGGTCCCGGCAGCAGGGCAACACGGATGAGTCAAGTGGGGTCATGATGCCAAAATCACCAAAATTGGCGTCATTCCCACGCACGGCTCGCTCGACCAAGGTAAGGCCATTGGCTCACAGGGCAGGAGGCACGACCTAGGACTTATATCTGAGTGTACAACTTGAATTTAGGTCCAGGCTCTCTATGGGCTTCGAGAAATGGGGCCGCCAATTGACCACACGGAAGGGGAAATTGGGGTCCCAAAATGGGGTCATTTTGGCTGCTTGAAATGAGCCAAATTTCGGTGTGCTCCCAATAGTATATCTCCACGCCGGCTTGGAGATCGGATCCGGCATTCCATACGTGATCCACCGGGAGTCCAACGGAGACTCCCATGCACTTGGCTCTCGGAGAATCTATGCCACTCGGCGTGGTGACGATCCCAATTGGGTCCACAAATGTCAAAATTGCAAAATTGCCCACACTCACTTTGGGCTAGCGCCTTAACGAAGGTGGCTCCACCTCGCCCACGTGGTGTGTGGACCATGGGGACCATTACCCATAACACCCATGTCATATATGGTCCATTGGTCCATGCGTCCGGCGTGCACGAAGGTTAGAACATGGGGCACGGCGGGCAGCAAAAGTGGAAAAATGCACAAAATGGCCAAAAATGCGCACACTCATGGTTGGGGCAAATGAGGCACATGCCCGACTCGGACCGGAGTGTGCTATAGGATTAGTATCAAGTCATATTGGTCCAACATATCTTTTGGGCGTCGCCCAACTCCTCCGATATTGGGAATGGCAGGGTCGCCAAGTGAGCCCATGATTTGGGATAGTCCCAAATCGCCAACATGGCGGCCACGGTATGCCAAGCCTAAGAGGAGTTATTCGCCGGGTCCAAGATATGTTGGGCACCGAAGTATGTACCCTCATATCATACTTGAGTCATGATGTCAATCGAGCGCAACGTTGAGATACTCGGTGGCCACTTGACATCATGACGGGCCAAAAATGGCAAAATTGGCACAAAGACAAACCAAAGTGCCTTGAGAGGCGCACAATTATATTATAATATCTTTGGCTTGGATCGTGCAATCAACTAATCCTTCTAAACACAATGACTTGACACCAATGACCTACGATCCCACATATGTGCTCCACTTGGGGCGCCTTGAAAGGTTACGAGCGCTACTTCCCAAGTGGGCACACGAAAATATGGAAAATTGCAAAACACCCACTTTGCTCCCAACGCATTGCTTCGGGTTCACCACACAAGCTTCCCTTCACGAAGGTTAGGCTTGCAATTGATCGTAGGGAGTATGGAGAAGGGGCTTGCACAATATGAGGTCCATTGGCGGGCTTGTCTTGGAGCAATGGACCCGCCAAATGGGCACGCAACACAACACATGGCACATACCAAATATTGCCCAAAAAGGCAGCTCCCACCACGATATGTCATGCCCCTCCAAGGGCATAACTTTGTGTCAATCGCTCATAGGAACTCAAGGAGAGTTCCTATGCGACACCAACACTTGCGCGCTACACTCGAAAGTTATCTTCACGCACGCAATATCATGGCCAATGTATCGTAACGCAAACTCTACCCTCTTGACCATGATCCATTACACTAGCGCGCACGTGTGGAGACGCAAGGTATATAATGCTTCCTAAATTACGTCGGGAGTATTGTGAATACATCCCACGTTTCTTTATCGTCATTGCTCGCAAGCGGCACGAGATATGACCCTCACAAGTGGCCTCACGAATCAACTTTGTTTTGCCCGTATCTCTAAGACAAATGGAGGGCAAGATAAAAGGAAAGTTGATTCGTGCATAGGGAAGCCCGTAGGTCCACTCGAAGGAGGTCAAATCAAGTGCGGGGATGTCGAAGTCGAAAATCCGATTTCGACATCCTGAAAAATTCGGATTAAGGTTGCGAGTATTAATTATGAAAATTGCGGATGCATCAATGCAGTTCCTGGCGACTTTGGAGCCTTCGTCGCGGATAGCGTTAAAATTTCCATTAATTACAGTTAAACTGGCGGTTACGGTAAAGTCGCGAACCAACCGCCAGCAGTCAAAACAGTGAGTATCAGAACGGAAGCGTAAAAATTGACGGAAACAATATGAAAATAAAAGCCTGTTGATTCCTGATATTCTGGTGCACAAATCTCCGCTGGCGGTGCATCGGTTGCCGATGCGGGGCTTCACGGCACGGAACACGCCGTACATGGGGTTAGTGGACCGGAGACCGGTTGTATGCCGTAACCTGGCGATGGGGTTCTGGGTACCGCTTCACCCCCCTCCTTAGAGCAAACCCTGGGGGGGCTCGATAACACCCAAGCATGGCAGCGGGTACCCAGGACCATAACCTGAAGGGGGGGGTGTCACATCCTCACTTCAGGCTGATGCAGGGTAGGCTGCCCAAATTCCACAGTAATTCCACAGTAAAATAGGTATGATGCTGTAAAAGCTCGTAGCACATGTATAGTGTCAAGTATCAAGTCCCGGGTTCTGGCGGCGATTGTTCGGCATCCAAAGGACCCGTTAACCCATACCAGGCGCACCGGGTGCCGGCTGCTACGGTCACCACCACAGTGGCAGTGGCATACACGGCCAACATAGGCGACACACGACGACCGAGGTGGTCCCACAAGTCGAGAGCGACCACAAAGATCCATCAGGCTACCCCAAGCTTCCCAAGGCCCGCCGACTGGGGAGAGTCCCCACGGGTCCTTCCTCGGGCGCACCATGTCCATATCCATACGAGGCGAGTCCAGAGTGCCATAGTCGAACTCCTTACGAACCCCAAATCGTAAGGGAACTCCTCCTGAAGGGATCGGGCATCAAGGCCGTCTTTTCCCTCGCCCTACTGCCACGAAGGCCATACATGAGGGAGTCCTCATGCAGTGTGGGCGGAGGCGTCGACTCCTCAAACCACCAGTTTCCCAGGCAGACTGACCGAGGTCAGGAGCACCGGAGGCCGCCATCCGAATGCAAGTGCGTCTGCAAATCGGTAGGCTCACACTGGGACTGACAGTGGCGGACCGCTGGGAGTGTAGTCAGGCAACTGGGCTTCCCGCCTGGCGCCATCAGGATCTCCACACATCACAGCGAATAGGGCAACACGGTATCACGGGCACTCAAACAGTAGAATCTGTGATCAAGTACTGGTCCAGGCTGGACCAGGCTGTAAGAATATGTACACGGCGACTCAAGGCGCCTCTGTATCCGGATTCGTGGTGAAAAACAGTCCATCCCTCAGCGATGGGCTGATGACACTTAACATACAGATGCACATATCCTGGAGGGCAGAAAGACAACCAACAATCTGGGTAAATAGGCGTGTAAACACACTCAGAACAGAGTGCCAAACCACGCCACGGTCAGGATAAGGCAAATGCAGGAGGATGGACAGGATAACGCCTGAGTTCAGGCATATATAGTCTCGAGACACACGTCGACTGGCCTGGATTCCGCAAATGCCATGGAACCAGACCACACACTCAAAAATCGCAATGCCGATGACAGCGGCATCCGTTGCGCAACGTCGTATGGGCTTCAAGGCCCCAAGAGCTCAAAATTATGAAGGTCAGTCGCCCTACCTGGTTTCCCAAGGATTCAGCAGGGGGGGTGAGTGACGAATAGAAGAAGAGAGGGGCCATCCTCCTCTGGATACAGCAGGGGGGGGTATATGGCCACTCTGTCACCGAAAGATGGGAGAGAGCAAGCAAGTAAGGGACGATCCGTCGGCCTCACAGGCGCTCATAACACATCAGGGGAGAGCTCAGGGCGCTGATCAGGCACCCCTGGCTGCAATCGCCCGGGTGAGTGCTGCCAAGTCCGAGACATGGATCTTGGTCTTGTGCTTGCGGATGTACTCCATGAAGGGAGTATTGACCTGCGGCACGAATGAGGAGACGGGTTCCCAGGTGTCGTGGGACGGCCCATAGCCTCGCCAACGAACCGTGAACTCCAGACCTCCGGGTGCCGAGGCTTTCGGACGCTGAGCCAGGATCTTCTCGACAGTATAGTCGTCCTGCTCAGCATAGTCGTCGTCCGAATCGTGGCGCTTGATGCGGTAAGTGTCCTCACCAATCCTGCAGACCACCTCGCCGGGTGTGAACCAGGTTTTGGTGCGGTGGGTGCCCATGGGGCGGGGTCTGATCACCCACACCGGGTCTCCCACCCTGAACTTCTGCGCTGTCGAGCTTGGGGCGGACTTCTGACGCTCAGCATGCTCCTTCTCAAGCTGCTGGCGGATGTCCCGCGCCGTTTTCTCTTGCCGCGCGAAGAACTCCTTGGCATCCATAGCCATGCCATCACCAGACAAGGGAAGTCCCCTACCCAGGGGGTCCCTGCCAAACAGAATCTGGTGAGGGGACAAACCGCCCGGAGTGGGGGTGTCATGATGGGCCTTCAGTGCAGGCCACATCTCCTCGAACCAGTTCCGCCGTGGATTGGTGATGTGGATCTTGCGCAGCTTCTCGAACAGCTGCCGTCCAGCCACTTCAGCACGGCCGTTAGACCGGCTGAGATAGGCGACGCTCTTGGCATGACGTATTCCCATGAGGGAACAGATAGCCTTGAACCAGCCACCAGTAAACTGGGGCCCTCGGTCACTGCAAATTGTGCGGGGGATGTCAAAGACGGTCAGCCAATGACGAATCATCATGACTGCTACCTCCTTGGCAAGCAACCCCTTTTTGCGTGCCGGAACGGCTACAACGTAGCCGCTGTGGCGGTCTACACAGAGAACCACACAGTCAAAGGTCTCCTTGCCAATGTGCACCTCGGGCATGGAGAAGACGTCCATGGCCACGCTCTCCATGGGCTGGTCAGGAACTGGGGTCCATTGGGGTTCCCCCTTGACGTTCCGGTTATCGGGATTGCAGGCCTGACAGACCGAGCAACCCTTCCTGACCTTCTTGATGGCGGTGTAGAGAACGATGTGGTCGATCTCGAACCGGCGCTGCATGTCAAGGGCTTGCTTCTTGACCCCTGGGTGCAGCATGTGGTGGTGCCAAGCTTCACAAAGCTCGAGCACCCGGGACTCCGGGACTAGCAGCTTACCATTCCGGTAGAGCTTGCCATCTTCCTCGGTCAGCACCTTTGGCCACTTCTGCCCGTCGTCAGGGTCGGTCGCAGCCCTATACTCGGCCGCAAAGGCCTCAGACTTGGCGTAATCGTCGGTCCAGTTGTCCTGGAGGCAAGACTCCGGGAAGAGGTGCTTGTCGGACTCGGCTCCCTCAGGGGCGAGTACTCTGACCGCTCTGCTCACCCTCGTTGCGAGGGGGGCATCCGCGGCCATGACGACGAAGCATTTGGCACCCTCCTCCTCCATCAGGCGCTCCATTTCAATAATCCTCTTGGCTTCAGCGGTCTCAGCCTCATCGCCATGGGCAGAGATATCCTGCATGCCCTTGCTGGCGGGATAGGCCCACCTACTGAGACAGTCCGCCACGGTGTTATCCTTTCCAGGAATATAAACAACCGTAAGGTCGAACTTGGCCAAGGTCTCATGCCATCTTGCCCGTCGGGAGGCGGGACCTGAGGGGGTGTCCACGTGCTCCTTGTGCCACGACTGCAGACTCTGATGGTCGGTGCAGACGGTGACGGGATGGAGGGCTATGTACCCAGCCCATTTCCTGAGAGCCATGACGATGGCATACGCCTCCTTTTCACGGGGCGTCCACGTCCGTCTCTGGCCTTCCGCCAGGACTCGGCTCCAGAAGGCCACGGGCACGTGCCTCCCGTCGTCAAGCACTTGCTCCAACACAGCGCCAATGGCGTAGTCGGAAGCGTCGGTGCGCAGGACGAACCCTCGGTCGGGATCCACGAGGTGCAGACCCACTGCGGATAGCAGCGCCTGCTTCATCCCCTCAAAGGCACGGTCGGACTCTTCAGTCCAGACCAGAGCCTTCCTGGACCCCTTCCTGGTCTCCTCTCGGTTGCCCTTGAGCATGGTCGTCATGGGGGCTGCATACTCGGCATACATCTTGATATACCCCGAGTAGTAATTGCAGAACCCCAGATACGCCCGTAGCTCAGAGACCGTTTTGGGCTTTTCCCAGTGCTCAATCGCAGCCACTTTGCCAGGTATGGGCTTTCGCTGCCCGTTCCCGACCACGTGGCCAGCGAAGACCACCTCGCTTACCGCAATGGTGGCCTTGTCACTGCTGCCCGTGAGTTTGTGCCGAGCCAGAAGGTCCAGCACTCGAGTGACGTCCCTCTCGTGTGCCTCCAGGAGCTCCTCGTAGCCCATGCTGGGGTTCCGGACGCGATGATCACGTCGTCCACGAAGGGGTCCGCACAGTCGCGCACCGGCTCAAGCAGGTTCTCCAGCATCCGCTGAAAAGCCGCATTGCCGTTGGTAACGCCCATAGGCATCACCTTCCACTGGAGAGGTCCAAGTGGGGTGCTCATGGCTGTGCAGGCACGGGACTCCTCGGCGAGAGGCATCTGATGATAACCATGTTTCAGGTCAATCACCGTGAAGATCCTCCGCCGGTGTTGTTTTTGCAGCATATCCTCAATGAGGGGCAGCGTATAGCTGTCGTGCTGCGTTTGGGCGTTCAGGCCGCGGTAGTCGACCACGAGCCGCCACTCACCGGCAACCTTCTTGGGGACGACGAAGCAGGGAGAGGCCCACTCGGAGTGGCACGGCTCAAGCCAGCCTCTCTGGATGAAGTCACGGAGGATCTTCTCCATGGCCTCTTTCCTCTCGCCCCTCAGGGCAAACTCCCGGTGACGATACACACGGGGGTCCTGCTTCAGTCGTATCTTGGCCTCGCCATACGGTCCACGCACCGGTGGGGGAAACACAGGCTTACCGCTGAAGAAGGTATCACCATACTTCTGCTTCAGCCTGGCCCTCAACGCCTGGATCTTGGGGCAGTCATCGGACTCCGCTTTGGCTTTTCCGGGCACTTGAACCACGGAGCTTACTTGAGGGGTAGCGACCCCGCTCGCTTTCGGCTCAGGCGGTCTTCCCAGGTGGCCCGAAGGGCCATCTCTGGTCTTGCCTCGGAATAGATCGCCGTAGGTGGGTGGGTTACCCCCGATTGGCTCGTCCTGGCTGGATAGGTGGTCCAGCACCCTCTGCACGAAGGTGTTCCCGTCATAGGAACCAGAGATGATCGAGTCCACTTCCCACCAGGCTCTGTCCTGGCCCTTGCCCTCACGCTGGTTTCCCCAGTCGTGAAAGGGCTGATCCATATACCCCTGAACCAGATCCCACTCCTCTTCAGTGAGGGGGTCTTCCGAATCCGATTCTTCGATGTCAACAGGGGGAACCGCAAAGCATTGCCGCCATGGCTCTGCTATGATGCGGTTGACACACACGAAGTCCGTGGTGTCGGCCTGATCAAGGCCCCCATCCACATAGTGGAATTCTGTTGGCCATCTCTGGGGTGGCATGGGCTGTCCCTTAGCGTCCTGATAGACAATCTCTCCAGCCGGTAGGACGACCTTGTTTAAGGTCATGTTGGTCAATGAGGCTACCCAATGTCGGGTACTTTCCTCCTCGGTGCATCCCATCGGAACAACCAGCACTGCCTTGGAGCGGTCCTTGCGAATCTTCGCTATCGCTCTTGGAATGTCCCAACGGGGGCAATGGATCCACATCAGTCCCTGATGCGGACCCCAGTGCTTCTTCCACGCGGAGTCCTGGGCGCTCCAGTACTTCTCACACACCCGCAGATGGGCGGAGGTTCCTGAAGAGAACGCATCCAGGGCCAGATCCGAAGCTCCCAAGTCCGCGACAACTCGGCTTGCCACTTCCGGCCTTACGCCGTACTCCTGGTTTGCAGGACCAGTTGGCTCAGTGTCCAGCGCGGCCACTTCGAGCTGATTGCGTTCGGGGTGGATCCATTGGCATTCCACATGGTGCTCAGGTGACGAAAGCCACGAGAGTTGGTCGTCCTGGTACAGGGTCATGGAAGCCTGGGCCGGGAGGACGCCGGAGTCCGTCTCCATCATGAAGTCGTACCCGACGATCATGTCCCAGTCCATCTCGGCCTCGTAGAAGCTACCGTGCAGGAGGATTTCCTTGCCGAGGTCTGGGCGGCTCAGCTCACGATGGTTCACGAACTGCAGCCCAATGGCCGCTTCCTTCGTGCCTCCCACCATGTACTGGCCGTTCGCCACCTTCAGCCTGACAGGTTTCCGACTGTCGGTCAGACACTCTGGTGGAAGTAGGCCAGCCTTGACCAAGCTGACCTGAGATCCCGTGTCGACCAACACGTCGAAAACCTTTTCCACTTCCCCGCATAAGGCACGGACCTTAAGATGCAACTGCCGCTCGCGACCGACACGGCGCACGGCGTGCAAACTCAGGATCTCCGGCCGTTCCAGAAGCTCCACAAGCGACTGGTGCAGGTCGTGGACAATGGGCTCAGGCTGCCCATCTGCAGCATCCAGCTGCGGTCCGGGTGATCCTCCGATACTCTCGGATAGATCCTGTAGTACATCAAACACATTCTTGGTCGCGAAGGACGGACGGGTGCAAGGGTTCGTGCCTTCACTTGCCCTCGGCCCGCCTCCGCGACTGGGCGCCGGACCGGGCCTTCCGCCCGCGGCAGTCCCCTTGTGCTTATCGACTCCCGACTGGGATGGTTCGGCGCTTCCCACGTCACCATCCTGCGACCGCCCTAGCTGGGGCCCTTGGCTGCAGGGGCTCCGCTAGGGGGCGTCGGTTGTGGAAGAGGGGGTGTTCTCCTCGGCCTCAACGTCGTTGATGCCCTTCTTCCTTCCCCCTTTCTTACCCTTGTTCTTGTCCTTGTCCTTGTTCTGGTCATTCTGGTTGTTCTCCTTGTTCTTGTTGTCCGATCTGGGGACCCAGTTCCGCTTGATCTCCTGGATCACCTTGGCCAATTCGGTCCCCACCGACGACATCAGCTTGGCCAGCTCGTCCTTGTCCACCTCCATCTTGGCTTCCCGGATGCCCGCGGGCGCACGCTTCTTCGACCCGTGCGCCTTCTTGTAAGCGTCCGTGTCGGCCTTGTGGACGGGGCATGTTCGGTGGTCATGGTTGAAGCCTTTCTTCCTCCCATAACACACGAAACAGCCCTGCGGGTGAGCTCGTATGAACTCCCCAAAGGACAGCGGAGGGTCGCCAATGCGGCGAGGGTCCCTTTTCTCCTGCTTCCTCCAACCCTGCTGCAGGGGCTTCCAGTTTCCCGGCTTGCTCCCCGCGCTCAGGTTCCTGGCCACGAAGGCACAAACGGCCACCTCGGCGGGCTCATCGTCGTCGTCATCGTCGACGACAGTCTCATCACCGCCGGCTCCCGCTGGGTCCATGGCGTCTTCCCCGCCAGGTCCCTCGCCAACGTAGTTGACGTCGCGGTCGCCGGGCCTCAACCCGCGGGTGTGGTGGAGGTTTCGGTACTCCTTGAGTACCTCCTCGCCAACCCACTCCAGGATCTCGTCGCAGCTCATCCGCGCCGGGATGGGCTGCAGACGGATGGTCTGGCCGCTCAACTCACAGTCGTCAAGGCGCCACATCGCGGTCTTCTCGCGATCGCCCGAGACGGTGATGAGAAGGGCGTTCCGCAGGGAGTGCCGTTTGACATCCCGGGCCACGTTTTTCTTCGCCCAAGACACCACGTTCGTATGATACTCCTTGGGGAGCATCATCTTGACCGTGTGGTTGGACTTGGCCCTCTTGGATTCCTCCTTGGTGACCCTCTTGATCCATGCTTCCGGCAGCATGGAGAGCAGGCGAGCCTGCTCGTCACCCTCGTTCCAATCCTCCACATTGCGGCGGAAGAGGGTGTATTTCCCTCGGAAGTCACGCCAGTCCCGTAGGCGGATCTCCCGTCCATCATGCTCAAGCTTGATGGACTTCCAGCGCTTGGCAGCCACCTGCGGAGCGTCCACCCGCTCCTGCTCGTTGAGCCACTTCTTGGCGTCCTTGAGGGTCTTGATTTTCCCCTCCTTGGTCGCCACGAAGTATAGCTCGCAGAGCACTTCCGGCAGGCGGTACCTGAACCGTTTGAAGACATATCTCTCCGCATCCGCGGGAGGTAGGTCTTCAGTGACGGTCAGCCCCCAATCGTCCAGCTTCTCCAAGAAGCGGTCGAGGTTGAGGGGGTTGCCATCGTACATGGGGGGGTTGATGTCCTTCAAGTCTTCCCACACGGCGGCGTCCGCGGCCTTAGAGACCATGAACGCCGGCCGCGAGGTCGACCGAGGTTCCCATCGGCCTCGCCCACGGACTCCCACGGCCGCCACGTCCATCTCCTCCATGGAGTCCCTGTGGCTACGCCGCGGTTCCTCCACGTACGCTGAACCAAAATGTTCACGCCGTACTGCATCCATGTACGCATCCTCATCACGGCGCCGGCGGCTGCGTTCAGCGGCCTCCCGTCGTACACCACGCGGCGGGCTGATGTCGGTCTCCTCCAGGTCCAGGTCCAGGTCCAGGTCCTCACCTTCGCCGACATCCCACTCCACGTCTCCTCTGGGGACCTCATCCCTGAGTCCACCATAACGTCCTCCAGCCCTGGGGATTGGCGCCGGGGCTGGTGCCGGGCGTCGGGGGCGTACAGGCGTCCGCGGTGGGGCACGGCGGCTGGGGTAGTCCGCGCTGAGCCACTCATCGCGCCATTCCTCACTGCCACTGCCGGGCGGCACGCGCTCGTTGCGGCGGCCCGCGCTGTGGTGAGAGGGGGCGGTGAGAGAGGGGGCACTGGCGCTGGGGCGACTCCTGGGGGCTCCGCCGGGGGCGTGGGGTCTGCCTGGACCTGGTCCGGGTCCCCAGCCGTCGTCCGACGAGCCAGACTCCAGGGGTGGGTGGTCGCTGCCGACGCCCCCACGGGCTTCCAGCGCATCCAGCCCCTCCTGCAGGCCGCTGACGACGTTGGTCAGCGACTTGGTCTCGGCCCTGGCGATGTCCAGGTCCTTCTGCGCGCGCGCGGCGACCCCGGAGATGCGAGCCATCTCGACCTTGCCCGTGTCTACCTCGCACTCGAGGGCAAAGACCCTCCTGCGGAGGTAGGCAATCCACCGCCAGGTGGTATCCGGGCCGCCGTTCCCTGGTGGGTCGTCGGGGTCCCCAGGGGGTCCTCCAGGAGGGCCTCCGCCGGGTCCGCCCGGTCCAGGGGGTCCCCCCCCGCCCGGTGGTCCGCCTCCAGGGGGTCCACTTGGTGGGCGTCCTCCAGGGGGTTCTGATGGTCCTCCGCCAGGGGGTCCCGGTGGGTCTCCGCCGGGTCGCCTCGGTGGGTCCGAGGATGGGCGCTTCCTCGTGATGCCGAACTCCATGTCGTGATCCTCGTCCATGTCGCCCCACCTGGGCGTCTCGGTCACGGAGGACTCCGAGCTCCGGTAGGGAGGAGGGAGATCCTCATCCTCACCTTCCGGTTCCATGGGAACGTCTCCGCCGCCTCCGCCCGTCCAAGCCACCACTTGGCGATGTCGACGGCCTCGTTCATCCCCGTCACTGGCGGTGAAGAAGGGGTCACTGTCGTGGGGGTGCCCACCCGCTGGCCTCCGCGGCCTCTCGGGGGTCTTCCCCTTGCCCTTCCTCCGTCGACGGGCGGTGGTGCCACTGCTCCCACTGCTGCCCGTGTCCGCCTCATCCAGCGCCATCCTGGAGGAGGCGTCCCCTTCGAAAAGCTTTCGAAGGGTCTCCACTCGTGATGCTCCCGGGGGAGTCTCACGGCGGAGTTTCACCTCTGCCTCCTCCATTGCGGCGGTGGTGGCTGCGGCAGCTCGCGCCTCGGCTTCCTCCCGAGCACGAGCCGCCTCGGCTTCCCGGGCCTGCAGCAGCCGCGCCTTCTGCGCTTCCAACGCTGCCAGCTCTGCCTCCGTCTTGGCCTTCTCCTCAGCGACCTTCCGTCGCGCGGCCTCGATGGCTTCCTTCTTGGCGGCGTCCTCCTGGGCCTTAGCCGTCGCTTCGGCGTGGGCCCTTTCCTCCGCCTCCTTCTTTGCCCTCTCTTGGGCAAGCGCCTCTTCCAGCGCCTTCACCTCGGCCTCCTTGCAGGCAATGGCCTCCTGCGTCAGGCGGGCTTCCTCGTCGGCTGCCGCCAACTCACCGTTGACCTGGGCAGTTGCTGCCCCATGGGCGGCTACGGCCGTGAGTCCGGCCGCAATGGCCGCCATGGACTGGGTGTGGATGGCCATGCCATGTGCCCACTCCGCAGCCTCCTCCTGGGCGATGCCGGCGGCGCTCTCCACGGCAGCGCTGTACTGCCTGGCCCGTTGCCGGGCAACCCGACGGTTGCAGGGCACCCCACAGGCGCGCTCACGGGCGCGCGCCACGTCCCTTTCGGGAGCGACGCTCCTGCTGGAGCTGGCCTGGTCGGCCGGCATCCTCCCGCGGTGGGCCGACTCCACGTCGCTGCTGGGGCCTGCTGGGGCCTGCCGGGCCCTCAGGAGCAGCGGACGGGGCTTGGCCTGGGTCTGCTTGGCGACTTGGATGTAGTCGCCAAGGGTGGTGGAGCCGGGGTGGTGACCACCATTGGCCCGTTGGGGACTGGGGGCTGGGGTTCCGCCCTTGGCGCCTTGGGCGGCTTCGGCGGCCAGGGACTCCTGGTGCTCCCGCCACCTCCGGTCCCTCTTCTTGTCCCCGGCGGACCGCTTCACCTTCCCCGGGGACGCGCTGCTGCTGCCCTGCAGCCTGCGCTCGCTCCCCGGTTCCGGGAAGTTCTTCTCGATAACGTCCCACAGGGAGACGTTGATCGAGGCGCCCGACGGGTACACGTCGGGCTCCTCGTCCTCCTCAATCCCGTCGGGACGCAGGCCTTCGCCGGGCCTGTCCGGCCGGGTCCACGTCCTCCAGCGCCTCTGCTGGTGGCGGTACTCGTACCCTTCCGCCCGCAGCCAGTCCTCCACGGCCTGCAGGCGGTCGGGGGCGATGTCCGTGCGGAGCTCGAAGCTCCTGGGCATGCCGCCTTCGCACTGGGGGTTGCTGTGGCGGTAGTGCTGGTCCCAAACCAACACACGCAGCAGGCGTGCTGCATGGGGGTGGGGCCGCGGCCACGTCCTGCCCGCTTCCTGCCAATTCACCATGGCAGCGGGGGCGTAGATGGTCTCGAAGTCCTTGATGTGCACTCGTTCAACTTGTGGAGGTGGTTGACGCGGCCTTGCTGCTCGGCCGATGGGACTCCGGGTCGGCCGATGGGGCTGATGCAGGAGTCCTGGTCCGTGCACCTCTTCCACGGCTGCTGCGCGGTCAGGGCGGTGCTCTGGACGGCGCTGCGCGCTCCGTGACGAACTCGGCGCTGTCGCTGAGTGGCGCTGCGAGCCGCTGCGCTGCGCTGCGAGACGCTGCGCTGCGCTGCGAGCTGCGAGCTGCGCCGCGCTGCTGCGACGCGCTGCTCGGGGTTGGTGGCCCCGAGTGGCATGCGAGGGTTGGGTAACCCCGCGGCGGTGAAACGCTTTTGACGCGTTCCCGTGGGGGGCCGGCCACGGGACGCTGCGGTGGACACACGCAAGTGAGCAGGCAGGCAAAGCACTACGCTCACAAGGGCATCAATGCGTTGTCATGTGACAAAGCGTTTCAGAATCCTTGCCACTCTGCAAAGAGGGAACGAAAGTATGTACAACAACACATCAGGATATGTACACATGGGGTTAAGACTGGACTGGGGTAAGTGCATTACAGGACAATACACACTCTATCCTAACTTGTATCCCAATCCCAGGTCCGACCCTCTCAGTGGCTGGTGGGGGCGGGGGCTCAAACACAACCCATGCCCTGCTCAGTCCGGACCCTGAAACCCTGCCAATGGGAGTGGTGTCACACCTAGCCACAGGCGAGTTCCGGGCAACCAAGGCGCTCCAAGGTCAACCGACAGTGGCTCCCTATGCTCCCTAAACGGCGGGTCCCAACTCCACTCTGAGCCAGAGATATGGCCCCGCCATTATCACCCAGGAGTTGGTAGCTTAAAATGGGCTGTTTCAGCCCAAACTGAAATTAACTCAAAAATCCCCAAAGTTGACCCCTCGTCTGGACCCGCCAGAGGTAGGGACGAGGCAACTGACCCTATGCATTTCGAGTACAAACTCCCTGGAGCCCTCACCCAACCTGGTTCCCTTTGAGGTCCCGGCAGCAGGGCAACACGGATGAGTCAAGTGGGGTCATGATGCCAAAATCACCAAAATTGGCGTCATTCCCACGCACGGCTCGCTCGGCCAAGGTAAGGCCATTGGCTCACAGTGCAGGAGGCAGGACCTAGGACTCATATCTGAGTGTACAACTTGAATTTAGGTCCGGGCTCCCTATGGGCTTAGAGAAATGGGGCCGCCAATTGACCACACGGAAGGGGGAAATTGGGGTCCCAAAATTGGGTCATTTTGGCTGCTTGAAATGAGCCAAAATTCGGGGTGCTCCCAATAGTATATCTCCACGCCGGCTTGGAGATCGGATCTGGCATTCCATATGTGATTCACCGGGAGTCCAACGGAGACTCCCATGCCCTTGGCTCCCTGAGATCTCCATGCCACTCGGCGTGGTGACGATCCCAATTGGGTCCACAAATGTCAAAATCGCACACTTGCCCACACTCACTTTGGGCTAGCGCCTTAACGAAGGTGGCTCCACCTCGCCCACGTGGTGTGTCGACCATGGGGACCATTACCCATAACACCCATGTCATATATGGTCCATTGGTCCATGCGTCCGGCGTGCACGAAGGTTAGAACATGGGGCACGGCGGGCAGCAAAAGTGGAAAAATGCACAAAATGGCCAAAAATGCGCACACTCATGGTTGGGGCAAATCAGGCACATGCCCGACTCGGACCGGAGTGTGCCATAGGATTGGTATCAAGTCATATTGGTCCAACATATCTTTTGGGCGTCGCCCAACTCCTCCGATATTGGGAATGGCAGGGTCGCCAAGTGAGCCCATGATTTGGGATAGTCCCAAATCGCCAACATGGCGGCCACGGTATGCCAAGCCTAAGAGGAGTTATCCGCCGGGTCCAAGATATGTTGGGCACCGAAGTATGTACCCTCATTTCATACTTGAGTCATGATGTCAATCGAGCGCAACGTTCAGATACACGGTCGCCACTTGACATCATGACAGGCCAAAAATGGCAAAATTGGCACAAAGACAAACCAAAGTGCCTTGAGAGGCGCACAATTATATTATAATATCTTTGGCTTGGATCGTGCAATCAACTAATCCTTCTAAACACAATGACTTGACACCAATGACCTACGATCCCACATATGTGCTCCACTTGGGGCGCCTTGAAAGGTTACGAGCGCTACTTCCCAAGTGGGCACACGAAAATATGGAAAATTGCAAAACACCCACTTTGCTCCCAACGCATCGCTTCGGGTTCACCACACAAGCTTCCCCTCACGAAGGTTAGCCTCGCAATTGATCGTAGAGAGTATGGAGAAGGGGCTTGCACAATATGAGGTCCATTGGTGGGCTTGTCTTGGAGCAATGGACCCGCCAAATGGGCACGCAACACAACACATGGCACATACCAAATATTGCCCAAAAAGGCAGCTCCCACGACGATATGTCATGCCCCTCCAAGGGCATAACTTTGTGTCAATCGCTCATAGGAACTCAAGGAGAGTTCCTATGCGACACCAACACTTGCGCGCTACACTCGAAAGTTATCTTAACGCACGCAATATCATGGCCAATGTATCGTAACGCAAACTCTACCCTCTTGACCATGATCCATTACACTAGCGCGCACGTGTGGAGACACAAGGTATATAATGCTTCCTAAATTACGTCGGGAGTATTGTGAATACATCCCAAGTTTCCTTATCGTCATTGCTCGCAAGCGGCACGAGATATGACCCTCACAAGTGGCCTCACGAATCAACTTTGTTTTGCCCGTATCTCTAAGACAAATGGAGGGCAAGATAGAAGGAAAGTTGATTCGTGCATAGGGAACCACGTAGGTCCACTCGAAGGAGGTCAAATCAAGTGCGGGGATGTCGAAGTCGAAAATCCGATTTCGACATCCTGAAAAATTCGGATTAAGGTTGCGAGTATTAATTATGAAAATTGCGAATGCATCAATGCAGTTCCTGGCGACTTTGGAGCCTTCGTCGCGGATAGCGTTAAAATTTCCATTAATTACAGTTAAACTGGCGGTTACGGTAAAGTCGCGAACCAACCGCCAGCAGTCAAAACAGTGAGTATCAGAACGGAAGCGTAAAAATTGACGGAAACAATATGAAAATAAAACCCTGTTGATTCCTGATATTCTGGTACACAAATCTCCGCTGGCGGTGCATCGGTTGCCGATGCGGGGCTTCACGGCACGGAACACGCCGTACATGGGGTTAGTGGACCGGAGACCGGTTGTATGCCGTAACCTGGCCATGGGGTTCTGGGTACCGCTTCACTAGCCGCGCCACTGAATTTATGGTGCCACGGGCTTTTTTGGAAGGTGACCGAGTACCGTGCCGGTGGCTGGCGGTGTGTGAGGGTGAGGCGACACGCATGTGCGGTGTATTTTGTGAAGCGGTCTGCGACCTCGTTGCCTGGAAAGCCCACGTGGGACTTGAGCCACCCCGCCCCGATGGTGAATGTGGTCTCAGAGATGAGACTGCAGAGTACTGTCTGCCAGGTGCCCTCGGACGAAGCAGAGGGTGGGGGGTACACTGTGCCAGACAGAAACCAGTCAACGCAATCAACGAAATGTGAATTATGAATACAGAAGAATGCCTTACCACGGAACTGAATTGATTCCAATAAATGGACACACTGAACGAAAGACCAGAACTCAGAGTCGCAACTGCCGAAGTAGGGGCACGGAATAGACAGGATCAGTACTGTGCCGTCTGTCCATACGAGGACTACGGCAGAGCCAGAGAGCGGGTTATCCCAGGAGCCATCTAAATATACCCAAAGCCACTCGCGTGCTGACGGGTGGGAGAGGGCCTGAATGATGCAGGAGCACCCCCACGACTGCAGGGCAGGTACCTGAGGCGGTTCAATTTCTTCTGGATAGCGGAACAAGTGTCCGTACTCTTTGGTTTCAATCGCACTGAGGAGTAGGGGACGGCGCGGGGTGGCAGGGGAAGAGGGGGACGCAGGAGTGAGGGGGCAAGTGCGCGGTGTTTTGGGGGGGTCCGGCCCCACGGGGCAGAGCTGGGGCTGGGGTTGGGTGGTGAAATTGTGCCGTTTGTCCTGAATGTGGAAAAGGGTGCCGTGGACATCGAATTTAATCAGAGCCGCGGAGTCGGGGGCAGAGTAGGTAAGTACTGTTCCTGAGAACCATCCAGAGGTGAACTCCACGTGGACACGCTCCTTGGGGAGTAGTTGTTCAACGGGGCATGGGTTCCATTCCCCAAATCCGTGAAACCTCCCCCCTAGGGCATAGACCGAGTCGACAAAGGCGTTTTGTAGCCAATTCGCTTTCCGGGCTTTTAATGCTTCGGAAACGTACCTGGAGCATTGAGGCGGTCCATCATGGTTCAGGTACCTCATGGAGTAATTGAATATTTGGGACCGCATGAAGGTCTGAAGGGGCATCAGCGAAAAACAGCCCTGGGGCCTGCCCAAGTGCCGGTCCTTTTGGGAAAGGTGGTGGGGAAGTCGGCCATATTGGGCGACATTGTGCCATATGGATTGCTGTACTTTGTACAGTTGTGCATCAGTGACAAGCCCTGCCATTAAGCGGTATGTGAGGACCGGGATAAGCTGTTTATTGACAAGACTGATGAGCTCAGTGGCAGTGAGTTGAAGCGGGGCCAGCCGAACAAAGAAAGCATTAATTTCCGTGTGGACAAAATCGAGCACTTTACTGTGGAAGACCTATGTATAAAAAAAGACGCCGAGGTACTTGTAGCAGGACCTTGGCTGCCCACGGGAGTCGAGTGTGGATATCTGGCTGCCGTGTCTTGAGACAATTTCGGCGTGTCCAGAGCCTCGCAGAGCGCGAAGCTCGGTTTTTTCGACATTCATGTCGAGGCCCAGAGATTGTGCGGGGCCGTCGAAGGCCTCAAAAACCGTGCGCACATCTTGAAGAGAGCGGGCGCGAAAAAGTATGTCGTCTATGAAAGCATGTATGCTCCGTTCGATGTTCCACTCCACTTTGGAGTCCAAGTAAAAGAACATCATGTTTACGTAAAGGTTGAACAGAAGGGGGCTGAGAGGGCACCCCTGTCTATCTCCCCTGCGCTGCGCGTGACCGATTGTGGGGACACCCTCCACAATGGGCTGTTCGTAGGCGTGCGCGTAGAGACGTTAGATAGAGAAAATGAGGTCCCGCGGGAGTGAGTAACCGTGCAATGTTTTCCACAAAGCCTCCAACCGCACCGAGTTGAAGGCTTTGTTAAAATCAATGTAAAGGTGATACAGCCTACTCTTGGTCAAAAGCATGCGGGCCACTACATCGTAAATGTGGTCGCCGCAACGGTGGCCCTTCAAACCCCCGTGTTGACATTTATGAGGGAGGCTGTGTTTTGTGGCAATCGCCGTGAGCTGTGTGCATTGCCACGCAGCGGCCATTTTGATGATAGACTGAATCAGGCATATGGGCCTATAGGTTGATGCGGTGCGTGCATCTCCTTTTTTATAGAGGAGGCAGACGTGCGCCCGTGCCCACTTGGGGGGCCGACCGTAAAGAAGAACATGTCTAATGGCTTCAAGCAGGACACGTTGGATTCCTGGAAGGCATAAGGAGATTACATAATAATTTCTTTCGTCCTCTCCCGTGGCTTTGGATGGGGATGCCCTGCGGGTTACCTCGCGCAACGATGGTAATTCAGGCAAGGGAAGTGGCTGGTCGGCAGTGCCCGCAGGGCATTGCGGCAAAAGGGAGATGATCGGTTGTAGCACACTGTCCGGGACCTGGAACTCAGGATCGCCTCCGAGGTAGGACAGGCACTCAGAAAAAACCGCGCCTACTTTCTCCGGCTCACAAACCAGGTCAGGTGAGTTTGTAGAAGGGTCCAACAGGTGCACCAGGGTGTGTTGCTTGGGGCTTAGGACACTGTCAATGGTTTTTTTGATCGTAGTGCAAGCGTTTCTTTTCCCGGGCCGATTGCTTCTTACGCCACTTGTCGCTCAGTTGCTGGCGGTTCTTCAGGGCCTCTTTACGTCGCTGGGTGTTTTGAGGAAGGCTCGACAGTGCCCACTTAAAATCCCTCTCAATTTTGGTCTCGGAGTGCTTTGTAGGGGGGCCAGCTACACTGTGGTAGGCCTGGGCCACTTGGTCAACAAGAGAGTTTGCGTGATTGATGAAGTCTCCCTGCGGGACGGTGGTTGGGCGGTACCCAACAACCCATACCTCGAGTGGTTGAAGATTCGCGTGAAATCGCTCCTGTTCCTCCGGCGTGAGCCTGCGGAATCGTGTAGTGGGTGCAGGGGGGGGGGGGTACTGAGGTGTGCAAGGAAGGTGGAGGGTGTAATGAATAGGGTGGTGGTCTGAGGAAGTGTCGGCCGATTCCATGTCTGCCTCCACTAAAGAGGCCGACGGCAGGGACACAACTGATGAGTAAAATAGGAGCAGATCAATGCGGGTGTCACACGGGAGTAGTGAATTTCTGTAGCGGGTAAAAGCCAAACGCTCCCTGTGAACAGTGCGGAAGGTGTCTGCAGCTGCTTTTTTTTCCTGGACTAGCGACGTTGAAACCAGACCGGGTGGTCAGGAGCAGAGGTCGCAGTGGCATGAACAGCAACATGGCTTGGCACAGAAGACATAACGATAGTGTTGACTGAATAGTATCCTGCAAACAGATATGGTACACATAGCCAATGAAATACCTGATATGCACATATGAGAAATCCACCCTATCATCCACTAATTGATATAACTACTAAACATCCAAGATTACCTTATCTATCCCACATCCTATGTTCCTAACAAGGAAATGGAATATGATATACCCTATCCCACATATATCCCATATATAGGGCCATATAATGCTCCCTTAGGGGTACAATGCCAGGGTAGGGTTGTGACCTGCTTCACCCCCCCACGTAAAATGACTGCCACGGGCAGGAAGTACATGCCCGAGAGGAACGTAGCAGTCACAAACAGCAGCAAATTTCAGGTTAGCAGACTCTCTCCCATTGGAATCGAATCTACGCAGGCAATCACGGAGCCGGCCGCACGGCCGCTGAAGTAGCTGCCATCGGTGGGGATCGAACCACTGCCGAAATCCAGAAATTCACGAATGGGGTCCCGCAGGTCCCGCAATAAGTAGTACTAGCAATCGGCCCGCGCAAATGCGCGGGTTGCAAACAAAATTTATAGAGTGATAGGGCCGCGTCCTCACAGTTGGGTATCCAGCCTACGCGGTGATCCTATCAGGGTTCGCACTGGTCCCATGGGTAGGGATGGCAGAGGCTCCGCATTGATCTTGTTGTCGGCCCATCACTCACGGTATGAGACGTTGAAGTTGGATGGCATGTACGTTGTGAGCTGTGGAAGATCTCAGTCCAATATTTCCAGCCAAACGATGTTTTCAATGACTCGTCAACTTGCACGGGACACACTCGGAGTGATCAACAATGGGTTCATAAGAAACTTGTCTGACGGCACCACATCCATTTCTCCGCCAACAGTTGAACAAAGGCCGGCCATTTTAGACACGACACTCCATTGCATCATCACATGCACACTTTTCCCATTGGCGTGGTAGATGACTCGGAGGCTCCAACCATACAAACGAATCATGCTCTGTGTCTCCACACCATGCATACATCCGACCATGGGAATAATTCAGCTTCTTAGATCTCCGCACCGTGATGCCTTGGTCGCAAAGGGTGCAAGTTCCCAAAACTTCTCCTTCTTTATGACTCTTCGCAAGCACTTCGTCCCTGGTTTGTAGCCAACGGTGTGCCACTTTCTGCTTTTTCGCTGGAGATCGCAATGACATTGATCTGAAAAACAAAAAGGAAACCGGATAGACACGAATGTGTTTTTCACAATAAACTTCTATGCCTGTCTTCAACGCCATAGAAGAAGCACAAGCCTTGCAGTTGATGGATGGCTGGTGAATCTGATTCGGAATCCGTCATATCTTCCCTAGAAAGCAGGAGGTGCAGGAAATTCATTGGATTGTGTTTCGCTGGTGGTGTTGAAAAACACCGTTTGCAGCTACTCGGGAGAACTTCTCAATTCTTCGCAGCCGCCTTTCTTGCACGCTCGCGTATCTTTTTCCTTTCCTTCTCCATTCGCTTGCGTGCTTGCCGCTCTTGATGCCTATTCATCCGCGCTTGTTGCTGCAGCAGCGCACGTGCTCCGTCTCGGACGAAGCCTCGCACGGCTGTGGCCAGGTTGGCCCTCGCATCCTCCAAGTCCGTGGTGGGGTTTCCCAGAGGACGTGTTGGGAACCGCCGTTCTTGTTCCTGAACGAGAGGACAAAAAGCAATATGAGGTAGAACCTCTTTTTTTTTTTTTTTTTGGTCAAACATTAGCGTACCTTACGTTGAGGCTTCATGAGCTTGCGAACCCTCTGAACTGCGTTTGGGCCTCGGGGTCCCCGAGGTTCAGCCTTTGTGAGGCGTCGCTCGGGAGGAGGTGGTCGGCGTTGGGCTTCTGCTGCACGAAGGGCTTCGCGGTATGCACGAGCCCTTTCCAATACTTCGCGGTCGAAGGTATCGGGGTAGCGGGGAAGTGCCGCCCAGCCCCGGGGAAGTGCCCAGGGGTCCCCCTCTAAAGGGTTCGCCGGGGCCGCAGGGGAGACAGCCGGAGGAGCTGTGGCATGTGATGCCTGGGTTGGGTTGCGCAGAGACTGCAGCAAATTGCGCAAGTTCCCGTTGGTATCCTTGGGAGGCCTCAAGCTCTCCTCCACAGAAGGCACCGGTGAGGGCGCCCGCTGTGGCGAAGGGCTATCAGCAACCACAAGAACATCCGCCGAGGATGCTGCCGGGGATGGCAACCTTGCGGGCGATGCCGGGGATGGCAACTGTAGTGCCTGGAACGGCGACCGAGGGTAGTCCGTGGGATGCCACAGACACTCCACTTCACTCTAGGGGCTACAGTCGAAGGGATTAAAGCTGCTTGCAGACATGAGTACCTGCGAAGAGCAATGGGTGAACCGGACAGGGGGGTATTGCACCAGCGATGCAATGCCGGCAGGAAGTTTGCTCTAAGCCGCTCGGGGACATAGAGGAAACCTCGGGGGAAGTGCAAAAATGGACTGACACATGTGCCGTGCTGTGCAGCGCCGGCGCTGGCGCTTCCGATAACATCGACGGATAGCGCTAACAGGTGGTTCTGGGAGTAGTTACAGGCGGTTAGCGCCCGCTCGGCCAACTGAACAGCCAGAATCAGCGAAGATGCAACCGTACTGCACACCGATCGATGCGCCTCAAAAATGCGCATACATCTGTGTAATTAGAAAAAAAAATGCCGCCTTGTAGCATAAATTCTTTTCTGCGATGCGCAGACGCGCGCCGCCCCCAGGCCCGCGCCTGGACACGACGACGACCAGTCTGAAAATAATAGAAACTAGTGCAAATGCCTGCGCTTGAAGCGCGAGCCATATCACCATATCACCATAGCACCATATCTCACACCGCACCGCATTCCGCAAACCCAATACAACACACCTCATGTCCTGTACCTCATAACCCGTGCCACATGATTCATGTCTCAAACATCATATCCCGTACTCTATGAGTGAAGTTTACCCCTCCTAAACTGTACTCTGACACCACATTTGACACCGCAATTCGCATAATCCATATTTCCAAACGCATCACCCATACCTCACACTGTGTACAACATACCGCATATCCCGTACCTCGTATCCCGTACCTCATGACTCATGTCTCAAACCTCATATCCCGTACTCTATCAAACAGCATATCCCGTACTCTATGAGTCAAATTTACCCCTCCTAAACTGTACTCTGAAACCACATTTCACACCGCGATTCCCATAATCCATATTTCCAAACACATCACCCATGCCTCACACTGTGTACAACATACCACATATCCCGTACCTCGTATCCCGTACCTCATGACTCATGTCTCAAACCTCATGTCCCGTACTCTATGAGTGAAATATGCCCCTGTTAAACTGTACTCTGACACCACATTTGACACCGCGATTCCCATAATCCATATTTCGAAACACATCACCCGTACCTCACACTGTGTACAACATACCGCATATCCCGTACCGGGTATCCCGTACCTCATGACTCATGTCTCAAACCTCATATCCCGTACTCTATAAGCCAGAGAACTGTACTCTATGAGTGACATTTACCCCTCCTAATGACTCATGTCTCAAACATCATATCCCGTACTCTATGAGTGAAATATACCCCTCCTAAACTGTACTCTGACACCACATTTGACACCGCGATTCCAATAATCCATATTTTCAAACACATCACCCATACCTCACACTGTGTACAACATACCGCATATCCCATACCGGGTATCCCGTACCTCATAACTCATGTCTCAAACCTCATATCCCGTACTCTATAAGCGAGAGAACTGTCGCCACTGCTGCCTGTTGGCTAAAATCGCCAAAAGTCAACAGGCGGGATTATTCGATCGATTGTACAGTACATACAGATTTTTGAAACAAATGATTCCATGATTTCAGATCGATTTCTTGTGCCAGAAATCGAAATCGCAAATCCGCCAGATGCCATTTGACGGGCACGCGCGCGCGCAGGCAGCAGCGTGCACAGTTCGGAGGATTTTTTGGGTACGACGAACGACGACGAACGAACGTCCAATCCACAATTAAATATATTAAGAGAGGCGAAATCGCGAGCTGTTGCGCGCAGAGTCTGGTCCCCGCGTGTCGCATAAGGCATGTGGGGTCCAGCAGGTAAGGGCAGGTAGTTTTTCAAAGAATTAAAACGAAAGGCAAAGTGAAATCACACTTTTAAACAAAACTGAAGGTAATGGTACATGCGAAGCGGTGCGACGCGAAAGTGCAAAAAATTCACTTTTTGAAAAAAACTGCCAGGAGAATTGACGGGAGGGTCAAACAGCAACGTAGGAGGGTGCGTGCACAAGGGGGCACGAGGGATAAAAGAGATAGAGGCCAGGGAAACATTCACAGGGGCCACAACAAAACTTGATGGCCTTCGGCCAGGGGACTGTTACCACGGGGGGCTAACGGTCCTGTCTCGCAGTGCAACGCGGGGCAACCGTGGTACCCAGAACCCCATGGCTAGGGTAAAGCATACAAACGGTCTCCGGTCCACTAACCCCATGTACGGAAGGGAAGACGCCCGTTGACGCTCCATTCCGTGCCGTAAAGCCCCGCATCGGCAACCGATGCACCGCCAGCGGAGATTTGTGTATCAGAATATCAGGAATCAACAGGGTTTTATTTTCATATTGTTTCCGTCAATTTTTACGCTTCCGTTCTGATATTCACTGTTTTGACTGCTGGCGGTTGGATCGCGACTTTACCGTAACCGCCAGTTTAACTGTTTATAATGGAAATTTTAACGCTATCCGTCACGAAGGCTCCAAAGCCTTCAGGAACTGCATGGATGCTTCCGCAATTTTCACATCTTACACTCGCAACCTTAATCCGAATTTTTCAGGATGTTGAAATCGGATTTTCGACTTCGACATCCCCGCACTTGATTTGACCTCTTTCGGGTGGACCTACGTGCTTCCCTATGCACGAATCAACTTTCCTTTTATCCTGCCCTCCATTTGTCTTAAAGATATGGGCAAAACAAAGTTGATTCGTGAGTCCACTTGTGAGGGTCATATCTCGTGCCCCTTGCGAGGAATGACAATAAGGAAACGTGGGATGTATTCACAATACTCCCGACGTAATTTAGGAAGCATTATATGCCTTGCGTCTCCACACGTGCGCGCTAGTGTAATGGATCATGGTCAAGAGGGTAGAGTTTGCGTTACAACTCATTGGCCATGATATTGCGTGCGTTGAGATAACTTTCGAGTGTAGCGCGCAAGTGTTGGTGTTGCATAGGAACTCTCCTTGAGTTCCTATGAGCGATTGACACAAAGTTATGCCCTTGGAGGGGCATGACATATCGTGGTGGGAGCTACCTTTTTGGGCAATATGTGGTATGTGCCATGTGTTGTGTTGCGTGCCCATTTGGCGGGTCCATTGCTCCATACCGAACCCACCAATGGACCTCATATTGTGTAAGCCCCTTCTCCATACTCTCCACGATCAATTGCAAGCCTAACCTTTGTGAAGGGAAGCTTGTGTGGCGATCCCAAAGCGATGCGTTGGGAGCAAGGTGTGTGTTTTGCAATTCTCCATATTTTCATGTGCCCACTTGGGAAGTAGCGCTCGCAACCTTTCAAGGCGCCCCAAGTGGAGCACATATGTGGGATCCAAGGTCATTGGTGTCAAGTCATTGTGTTTAGAAGGATTAAGTGATTGCACGATCCAAGCCGAAGATATTATAATATAATTGTGGACCTTTCAAGGCACTTTTATGTGTCTTTGTACCAATTTTGCCGTTTTTGGCTAGTCATGATGTCACGTGGCGACCGTATATCTCAACGTTGCGCTCAATTGACATCATGACCCAAGTATGTTATGAGGGTACATACCTCGGTCCCCAACATATCTTGGACCCGGCGAATAACTCCTCTTGAGCTTGGCATACCATGGCCGCCATGTTGGCGATTTGGGACTATCCAAATCATGGGCTCACTTGGCGACCCTGCCATTCCCAATACCGGAGGAGTTGGGCGACGCCCAAAGGATATGTTGGACATATATGACTTGATACCAATCCTATGGCACACTCCGGTCCAAGTTGGGCATGTGCCTCATTTGCCCCAACCATGAGTGTGCGCATTTTTGGCCATTTTGAGCAATTTTCGACTTTTGCTGCCCGCCGTGCACTATGTTCTAACCCTCGTGCACGCCGGACGCATGGACCAATGGACCATATATGACATGGGTGTTACGGTTAATGGTCCCCATGGTCCACACACCACGTGGGCGAAGCGGAGCCACCTTCGTTAAGGCGCTAGCCCAAAGTGAGTGTGGGCAGGTTTGCAATTTTGGCATTTGTGGACCCAATTGGGATCGTCACCACGCCGAGTGGCATGAAGATCTATGAGAGCCAAGTGCATGGGAGTCTCCGTTGGACTCCTGGTGGATGGCGTATGGAATGGCGGATCTGATCTCCAAGCCGGCGTGGAGATATACTATTGGGAGCACCCCGAATTTTGGTTCATTTCGAGCAGCCAAAATGACCCCATTTTGGGACCCCAATTTCCCCCTTCCGTGTGGTCAATTGGCGGCCCCATTCATCTATGCCCACAGGGAGCCTGGGCCTAAATCCAAGTTGTACACTCAGATATGAGTCCCAGGTCCTGCCTCCTACCCTGTGAGCCAATGGCCTTACCTTGGCTGAGCGAGCCGCGCGTGGGAATGACGCCAGTTTTGGTGATTTTGGCATCATGACCCCACTTGACTCATCCGTGTTGCCCTGATGCCGGGACCTCAAAGGGAACCAGGTTGGGTGAGGGCTCGAGAGAGTTCGTACTCGAAGGACAAAGGGTCAGTTGCCTCGTCCCTACCTCTGGCGGGTCCGGACGAGGGGTCAATTTTGGGGATTTTTGAGTTAATTTCAGTTTGGGCTGAAACAGCCCATTTTCAGCTACCAACTCCTGGGTGATAATGGCGGGGCCATATCTCTGTTCCAGAGGGGAGTTGGGACCTGTTGCTAAGGGAGCATAGAGAGCCACTGTCGGTTGACCTTGAAGCCCCTTGGTTATCAGGGACTCGCCTGTGGCTAGGCGGGACACCTCTCCAATTGGCAGGGTTTCAGGGTCCGGACTAAGCAGGGCATGGGTTGTGTTTGAGCCGCCGCCCCCACCAGCCACTGAGAGGGTCGGACCTGGGATTGGGATATGAGTTGGGACTGAGTGTCTATTGTCCCATGATGCCCTTACCCCAGTCCAGTCTTAACCCCGTGTGTACATATCCTGATGTGTTGTTGTACATACTTTTGTTCCCTCTTTGCAGAGTGGCAAGGATTCTGAAACGCTTTGTCACATGACATGAGCGCATTGATGCCCCTGTGAGCGTGGTGCTTTGCCTGCCTGCTCACTTGCGCGTGTCCCGCAGCGTCCCGTGGCCGGCCCCCCACGGGAACGCGTCAAAAGCGTTTCACCGCCGCGGGGTTACCCAACCCTCGCGTGCCACTCGGGGCCACCAACCCCGAGCAGCGCGGCGCAGCTCGCAGCTCGCAGCGCAGCGCAGCGGCTCGCAGCGCAGCGCAGCGGCTCGCAGCGCCACCCAGCGACAACGCCGAGTTCGTCACGGAGCCAGCAGCGCCGTCCAGAGCATCGCCCTGACCGCGCCGCGACCGTGAAGGAAGTGAACAGACCAGACCCATCGGCCGACCAGCAAGGCCGCGTCAACCACTTCCACAACCACAGGCTGACCAGCACCAGCCGCACGCCCAGTCCAGTGCTGCAGCACCCGCCTCAACAACCACCACCAGTTCGTTGAGTTGTACGAGTGCATACCAAGGACCTCAAGACCAACTACGCCCCCGCTGCCATGGTAAACTGGCAGGAAGCAGGTAGGTTGTGGCCGCGGCCCCACCCCCATGCGGCACGCCTGCTGCGTGGGTTGGTCTGGGACCAGCACTACCGCCACAGCCACCCCCAGTGTGAAGGCGGCATGCCCGGGAGCTTCGAGCTCCGCGAGGACATGGGGGAGGACCGCCTGCGGGCAGTGGAGGAGTGGCTGCGGGCGGAAGGCTACGAGTGGCGCTTCCGCCGCAAGCGCTGAAGGACGTGGACCCGGCCGGACAGGCCCGGCGAAGGGCTGCGCCCCGACGGGATCGAGGAGGACGAGACCCCCAATGAGTACCCGTCGGGGGCCTCGATCAATGTCTCCCTGTGGGACATGATCGAGAAGAGCTTCCCGGAACCGGGGAGCGAGCGCAGGCTGCAGGGCAGCAGCAGCGCGTCTCCGGGGAAGGAGAGGCGGTCCGCCGGGGACAGGAAGCGGGAGCGGAAGTGGCGGGAGTACCAGGAGTCCCTGGCCGCCGAAGCCGCCCAAGGCGTCAAGGGCGGAACCCCAGCCCCCAGTCCCCAACGGGCCAATGGTGGTCATCACCCCGGCCACACCACCCTTGGTGACTTCATGGAAGTCGCCAAGCAGACCCAGGCCAAGCCCCGTCGGCTGCTCCTGAGGCCCCAGCAGGCCCCAGCAGGCCCCAGCAGCGACGTGGAGTCGGCCCACCGCGGGAGGATGCCGGCCGACCAGGCCAGCTCCGGCAGCAGCACCGCTCCCGCCAAAAGGGACGTGGCGCGCGCCTGTGAGCGCGTCTGTAGGGTGCCCTGCAACCTTCGGGTTGCCCGGCAACGGGCCACGCAGCGGAACGCTGCCGTGGAGGGCGCCGTCGGCATCGCCCATGAGGAGGCCACCGAGTGGGGCAGAGGCATGGACTACCACGCCTCGAAAGTGGCAGCCATCGCGGCCGGTCTCACGGCTGCGGCCGCCCATGAGGCAGTGGCTGCCCGGATCAGGGCACCCGACGAGGAAGCCCGCCGGACGCAGGAGGCCATTGCCTGCAAGGAGGCCGAGGTGAAGGCGCTGGAAGAGGCGCTTGCCCAAGAAGGGGCAAAGAAGGAGGCGGAGGAAAGGGCCCACGCCGAAGCAACGGCTAAGGCCCAGGAGGACGCCGCCAAGAAGGAAGCCATCGAGGCCGCGCGACGGAAGGTCGCTGAGGAGAAGGCCAAGACGGAGGCGGAGCTGGCGGCGTTGGAAGCGCAGAAGGCGCGGCTGCAGCAGGCCCGGGAAGCCGAGGCGGGTCGTGCTCGGGAGGAAGCCGAAGCGCGAGCTGCCGCAACCACCGCCGCCGCAATGGAGGAGGCAGAGGCCAAAGTCCGCCGCGAGACTCCCCCGGGAGGATCACGAGTTGAGACCCTTCGAAAGCTTTTCGAAGGGGACGCCTCCTCCAGGATGACGCTGGATGAGGCGGACACGGGCAGCAGTGGGAGCAGTGGCACCACCGCCCATTGACGGAGGAAGGGCAAGAGGAAGACCCCCGAGAGGCCGCGGAGGCCAACGGGTGGACACCCCCACGACAGTGACCCCTTCTTCACCGCCAGTGACGGGGATGAACGAGGCCGCCGACATCGCCAAGTGGTGGCTTGGGCGGGCGGAGGCGGCGGAGACGTCCCCATGGAACCGGAACGTGAGGATGAGGATCTCCCTCCTCCCTACCGGAGCTCGGAGTCTTCCGTGACTGAGACGCCCAGGTGGGGCGACATGGACGAGGATGACGACATGGACTTCGGCATCACGAGGAAGCGCCCATCCTCGGACCCACCGAGGCGACCCGGCGGAGACCCACAGGGACCCCCTGGCGGAGGACCATCAGGACCCCTGGAGGACGCCCACCAAGTGGACCCCCTGGAGGCGGACCACCGGGCGGGGGAGGACCCCCTGGACCGGGCGGACCCGGCGGAGGTCCTCCTGGAGGACCCCCTGGGGACCCCGACGACCCACCAGGGAACGGCGACCCGGATACCACCTGGCGGTGGATTGTCTACCTCCACAGGAGAGTCCAGTTGCTCGAGCTGGAGGTAGACACGGGCAAGGGCGAGATGGCTCGCATCTCCAGGGTCGCCGCGCGCGCGCAGAAGGAGCTGGATATCGCCAGGGCCGAGACCAAGTCGCTGACCAACGTCGTCAGCGGCCTGCAGCAGAGGCTGGACGCGCTGGAAGCCCGCGGGAGCGTCGGCAGCGACCACCCATCCCTGGAGTCTGGCTCGTCGGACGACGGCTGGGGACCCGGACCAGGTCCAGGCAGACCCCACGCCCCCGGCGGAGCCCCCAGGAGTCGCCCCAGCGCCAGTGCCCCCTCTCTCACCGCCCCCTCCAACCACAGCGCGGGCCGCCGCAACGAACGCGTGCCGCCCGGCAGTGGCAGTGAGGATTGGCGTGATGAGTGGCTCAGCGCGGAGTACCGCAACCGCCGTGCTCCACCGCGGACACCGGTACGCCCCCGGCGCCCCGCACCGGCCCCTGGGCCAATCCCAATGGCCGGTGGACGTTATGGTGGACTCAGGGATGAGGTCCCCGGAGGAGACGTGGAATGGGATGTCGGTGAAGGTGAGGACCTGGATCTGGACTTGGAGGAGTTCGACATCAGCCCGCCGCGTGGTGTATGACGGGAGGCCGCTGAACGCAGCCGCCGGCGCCGTGATGAGGATGCGTACATGGAAGAAGTACGGCGTGAACATTTTGGTTCAGCATACGTGGAGGAACCGCGGCGTAGCCACAGGGGTTCCATGGAGGAGATGGACGTGGCGGCCGTGGGAGTCCGTGGGCGAGGCCGATGGGAACCTCGGTCGACCTCGCGGCCGGCGTTCATGGTCTCTAAGGCCGCGGACGCAGCCGTGTGGGAAGACTTGAAGGACATCAAGCCCCCCATGTACGACGGCAACCCCCTCAACCTCGACCGCTTCTTGGAGAAGCTGGACGATTGGGGGCTGACCGTCACTGAAGACCTGCCTCCCGCGGATGCGGAGAGATATGTCTTCAAACGGTTCAGGTACCGCCTGCCGGAAGTGCTCGGCGAGCTATACTTCATGGCGACCAAGGAGGGGAAAATCAAGACCTTCAAGGAAGCCAAGAAGTGGCTCAACGAGCAAGAGCGGGTGGACGCTCCGCAGGTGGCTGCCAAGCGCTGGAAGTCCATCAAGCTTGAGCATGATGGACGGGAGATCCGCCTACGGGACTGGCGTGACTTCCGAGGGAAATACACCCTCTTCCGCCGCAACGTGGAGGATTGGAACGAGGGTGACGAGCAGGCTCGCCTGCTCTCCATGCTGCCGGAAGCATGGATCAAGAGGGTCACCAAGGAGGAATCCAAGCGGGCCAAGTCCAACCACACGGTCAAGATGATGCTCCCCAAGGAGTGTCATACGAACGTGGTGGCTTGGGCGAAGAAGAACGTGGCCCGGGATGTCAAACGGCACTCCCTGCGGAACGCTCTTCTCATCACCGTCTGTGGCGATCGCGAGAAGACCGCGATGTGGCGCCTTGACGATTGTGAGTTGAGCGGCCAGACCATCCGTCTGCAGCCTATCCCGGCGCGGATGAGCTGCGACGAGATCCTGGAGTGGGTTGGCGAGGAAGTACTCAAGGAGTACCGAAACCTCCACCACACCCGCGGGTTGAGGCCCGGCGACCGCGACGTCAACTACGTTGGCGAGGGACCTGGCGGGGAAGATGCCATGGACCCAGCGGGAGCCGGCGGCGATGAGACTCTCGTCGACGATGACGACGACGATGAGCCCGCCGAAGTGGCCGTTTGTGCCTTCGTGGCCAGGAACCTGAGCGCGGGGAGCAAGCCGGGAAACTGGAAGCCCCTGCAGCAGGGTTGGAGGAAGAAGGAGAAGAGGGACCCTCGCCGTATTGGCGACCCTCCGCTGTCCTTTGGGGAGTTCATACGAGCTCACCCTCAGGGCTGTTTCGTGTGTTATGGGAGGAAGCGAGGCTTCAACCATGACCACCGAACATGCCCCATCCACAAGGCCGACACGGACGCTTACAAGAAGGCGCACGGGTCGAAGAAGCGTGCGCCCGCGGGTATCCGGGAGGCCAAGATGGAGGTGGACAAGGAGGAGCTGGCCAAGCTGATGTCGTCGGTGGGGACCGAGTTGGCCAAGGAGATCCAGGAGATCAAGCGGAACTGGGTCCCCAGGTCGGACAACAAGAACAAGGAGAACAACCAGAACAACCAGAACAAGGACAAGGACAAGAAGCCTACTCGTAGTGAGAGGAGGAAGAAGGGCGTCAACGACGTTGAGGCCGAGGAGAACACCCCCTCTTCCACAACCGACGCCCCCTAGCGGAGCCCCTGCAGCCAAGGGCCCCAGCTAGGGCGGTCGCAGGATGGTGACGTGGGAAGCGCCGAACCATCCCAGTCGGGAGTCGATAAGCACAAAGGGACTGCCGCGGGCGGAAGGCCCGGTCCGGCACCCAGTCGCGGAGGCGGGCTGGGGGCAAGTGAAGGCACGAACCCTTGCACCCGTCCGTCCTTCGCGACCAAGAATGTGTTTGATGTACTACAGGATCTTTCCGAGAGTATCGGAGGATCACCTGGACCGCAGCTGGATGCTGCAGATGGGCAGCCTGAGCCCATTGTCCACGACCTGCACCAGTCGCTTGTTGAGCTTCTGGAACGGCCAGAGATCCTGAGTTTGCACGCCGTGCGCCGTGTCGGTCGCGAGCGGCAGTTGCATCTTAAGGTCCGTGCCATATGCGGGGAAGTGGAAAAGGTTTTCGACGTGTTGGTCGACACGGGAGCTCAAGTCAGCTTGGTCAAGGCTGGCCTACTTCCACCAGAGTGTCTGACCGACAGTCGGAAGCCTGTCAGGCTGAAGGTGGCGAACGACCAGTACATGGTGGGAGGCACGAAGGAAGCGGCCATCGGGCTGCAGTTCGTGAACCATCGTGAGCTGAGCCGCCCAGACCTCGGCAAGGAAATCCTCCTGCACGGTCGCTTCTACGAGGCCGAGATGGACTGAGACATGATCGTTGGGTACGACTTCATGATGGAGACGGACTCCGGCGTCCTCCCGGCCCAGGCCTCCATGACCCTGTACCAGGACGACCAGCTCTCGTGGCTTTCGTCACCTGAGCACCATGTGGAATGCCAATGGATCCACCCCGAACGCAATCAGCTCGAAGTGGCCGCGCTGGACACTGAGCCAACTGGTCCTGCAAACCAGGAGTACGGCGTAATGCCGGAAGTGGCGAACCGAGTGGTCGCGGACCTGGGAGCGTCGGATCTGGCCCTGGATGCGTTCTCTTCAGGAACCTCCGCCCGTCTTCAAGTGTGTGAGAAGTACTGGAGCGCACAGGACTCCGCGTGGAAGCAGCACTGGGGTCCGCATCAGGGATTGATGTGGATCCATTGCCCCCGTTGGGACATTCCAAGAGTGATAGCGAAGATTCGCAAGGACCGCTCCAAGGCAGTGCTGGTTGTTCCTATGGGATGCACCGAGGAGGAAAGTACCCGACATTGGGTAGCCTCATTGACCAACATGACCTTAAACAAGGTCGTCCTACCGGCTGGAGGAAGTGTCTATCAGGACGCTAAGGGACAGCCCATGCCACCCCAGAGATGGCCAACGGAATTCCACTATGTGGATGGGGGCCTTGATCAGGCCGACACCACGGACTTCGTGTGTGTCAACCGCATTATAGCGGAGCCTTGGAGGCAATGCCTTGCGGTTCCCCCTGTTGACATCGAAGAATCGGAATCAAAAGGGCCCCTCACTGAGGAGGAGTGGGATCTGGTTCAGGGGTATATGGATCAGCCCTTTCACGACTGGGGAAACCAGCGTGAGGGCAAAGGCCAGGACAAAGCCTGGTGGGAAGTGGACTCGATCGTCTCTGGTTCCTACGATGGAGATACCTTCGTAAGGAGGGTACTGGACCACCTGTCCAGCCAGGACGAGCCAATCGGGGGTAACCCACCCACCTACGGCGATCTATTCCGAGGCAAGACCAGAGATGGCCCTCTGGGCCACCTGGGAAGACCGCCTGAGCCGAAAGCGAGCGGGGTCTCTACCCCTCAAGTAAGCTCCGTGGTTCAAGTGCCCGGAAAAGCCAAGGCGGAGTCCGATGACTGCCCCGAGATCCAGGCATTGAGGGCCAGGCTGAAGCAGAAGTATGGTGATACCTTCTTCAGCGGTAAGCCTGTGTTTCCCCCACCGGTGCGTGGACCGTATGGCGAGGCCAAGATACGACTGAAGCAGGACCCCCGTGTGTATCGGCACCGGGAGTTTGCCCTGAGGGGCGAGAGGAAAGAAGCCATGGAGAAGATCCTCCGTGACTTCATCCAGAGAGGCTGGCTTGAGCCGTGCCACTCCGACTGGGCCTCTCCCTGCTTCGTCGTCCCCAAGAAGGTTGCCGGTGAGTGGCGGCTCGTGGTCGACTACCGCGGCCTGAACGCCCAAACGCAGCACGACAGCTATACGCTGCCCCTCATTGAGGACATGCTGCAAAAGCAACACCGGCGGAGGATCTTCACGGTGATTGACCTGAAACATGGTTATCATCAGATGCCTCTCGCCGAGGAGTCCCGTGCCTGCACAGCCATGAGCACCCCACTTGGACCTCTCCAGTGGAAGGTGATGCCCATGGGCGTTACCAACGGCAATGCGGCTTTTCAGCGGATGCTGGAGAACCTGCTTGAGCCGGTGCGCGACTGTGCGGACCCCTTCGTGGACGACGTGATCATCGCGTCCGGGGACCCCAGTATGAGCTACGAGGAGCTCCTGGAGGCACACGAGAGGGACGTCACTTGAGTGCTGGACCTTCTGGTTCGGCACAAACTCACGGGCAGCAGTGACAAGGCCACCATTGCGGTAAGCGAGGTGGTCTTCGCTGGCCACGTAGTCGGGAACGGGCGGCGAAAGCCCATACCTGGCAAGGTGGCTGCGATTGAGCACTGGGAAAAGCCCAAAACGGTCTCGGAGCTACGGGCGTATCTGGGGTTCTGCAATTACTACTCGGGGTATATCAAAATGTATGCCGAGTATGCAGCCCCCATGACGACCATGCTCAAGGGCAACCGAGAGGAGACCAAGAAGGGGTCCAAGAAGGCTCTGGTCTGGACTGAAGAGTCCGACCGTGCCTTTGAGGGGATGAAGCAGGCGCTGCTATCCGCAGTGGGTCTGCACCTCATGGATCCCGACCGAGGGTTCGTCCTGCGCACCGACGCTTCCGACTACGCCATTGGCGCTGTGTTGCAGCAAGTGCTTGGCGACGGGAGGCACGTGCCCGTGGCCTTCTGGAGCCGAGTCCTGGCGGAAGGCCAGAGACGGACGTGGACGCCCCGGGAAAAGGAGGCGTATGCCATCGTCATGGCTCTCAGGAAATGGGCTGGGTATATAGCCCTCCATCCCGTCACCGTCTGCACCGACCATCAGAGTCTGCAGTCGTGGCACAAGGAGCACGTGGACACCCCCTCAGGTCCCGCCTCCCGACGGGCAAGATGGCATGAGACCTTGGCCAAGTTCGACCTTACGGTTGTGTATATTCCTGGAACGGATAACACCGTGGCGGACTGTCTCAGTAGGTGGGCCTATCCCGCCAGCAAGGGCATGCAGGATATCTCTGCCCATGGCGATGAGGCTGAGACCGCTGAAGCCAAGAGGATCATTGAAATGGAGCGCCTGATGGAGGAGGAGGGTGCAAAATGCTTCGTCGTCATGGCTGCGGATGCCTTCCTCGCGTCGAGGGTGAGCAGAGCGGTCAGAGTACTCGCCCCGGAGGGAGCCGAGTCCGACAAGCACCTCTTCCCGGAGTCTTGCCTCCAGGACGACTGGACCAACGATTACGCCAAGTCTGAGGTCTTTGCGGCCGAGTATAGGGCTGTGACCGACCCTGACGACGGGCAGAAGTGGCCAAAGGGGCTAACCGAGGAAGATGGCAATCTCTACCGGAATGGTAAGCTGCTAGTACCGGAGTCCCGGGTGCTCGAGCTTTGTGAGGCTTCGCACCACCACATGCTGCACCCAGGGGTCAAGAAGCAGGCTCTTGACATGCAGCGTCGGTTCGAGATCGACCATATCCTTCTCTACACCGCCATCAAGAAGGTCAGGAAGGGTTGCTCGGTCTGTCAGGCCTGCAATCGCGACAACCGGAACGTCAAGGGGGAACCCCAATGGACCCCGGTTCCTGACCAGCCCATGGAGAGCGTAGCCATGGACGTCTTCTCCATGCCCGAAGTGCACATTGGCAAGGAGACCTTTGACTGTGTGGTTCTCTGTGTGGACCGCCACAGCGGCTACGTTGTAGCCCTTCCGGCACGCAAAAAGGGGTTGCTTGCCAAGGAAGTGGCAGTCATGATGATTCGTCATTGGCTGACCGTCTTTGACATCCCCCGCACCATTTGCAGTGACCGAGGGCCCCAGTTTACTGGTGGCTGGTTCAAGGCTATGTGTTCCCTCATGGGAATACGACATGCCAAGAGCGTCGCCTATCTCAGCCGGTCTAACGGCCGTGCTGAAGTGGCTGGACGGTAGCTGTTCGAGAAGCTGCGCAAGATCCACATCACCAATCCACGTCGGAACTGGTTTGAGGAGATGTGGCCTGCTCTGAAGGCCCATCATGACACCCCCACTCCGGGCGGTTTGTCCCCTCACCAGATTCTCTTCGGCAGGGACCCCCTGGGTAGGGGACTTCCCTTGTCTGGTGATGGCATGGCTATGGATGCCAAGGAATTCTTCGCGCGGCAAGAGCAAACGGCGCGGGACATCCGCCAGCAGCTTGAGAAGGAACATGCTGGGCGTCAGAAGTCCGCCCCGAGCTCGACAGCGCAGAAGTTCAGGGTGGGAGACCCGGTGTGGGTGATCAGACCCCGCCCTATGGGCACCCACCGCACCAAGACCTGGTTCACACCCGGCGAGGTGGTCCGCAGGATTGGTGAGGACACCTACCGCATCAAGGTGGGTCACGGACAGTTCCGGGAGCGCCACGAGAGTCAACTCCGTGTGCGGGAACCCGACCTCCGTGGCCAACATGTGTCCCTGAGCTACGCCGCACATGAGCCTGATTCGGACGATGACTATGCTGAGCAGGATGACTATACCGTCGAGAAGATCCTGGCTCAGCGTCCGAAAGCCTCGGCACCCGGAGGTCTGGAGTTCAAGGTTCGTTGGCGAGGCTATGGGCCGTCCCACGACACCTGGGAACCCGTCTCCTCGTTCGTGCCGCGGGTCAATACTCCCTTCATGGAGTACATCCGCAAGCACAAGACCAAGATCCATGTCTCGGACTTGGCAGCACTCACCCGGGCGATTGCAGCCAGGGGTGCCTGATCAGCGCCCTGAGCTCTCCCCTGATGCGTTTTGAGCGCTTGTGAGGCCGACGAATCGTCCCTTACTTGCTTGCTCTCTTCCATCTTCCGGTGACAGAGTGGCCATACACCCCCCCCTGCTGAATCCAGAGGAGGATGGCCCCTCTCTTTCAATTCTATTCGTCACTCCCCACCTGCTGAATCCTTGGGAAACCAGGTAGGGCGACTGACCTTCATTTTTTTGAGCTCTTGGGGCCTTGAAGCCCATACGACGTTGCGCAACGGATGCCGCTGTCATCGGCATTGCGATTTTTGGTGTGTGGTCTGGTTCCATGGCACTTGCGGAATCCAGACCAGTCGACGTGTATCTCGAGACTATATATGCCTGAACTCAGGCGTTATCCTGTCCACCCTCCTGCATTTGCCTTATCCTGACCGTGGCGTGGTTTGGCGCTCTGTTCAGAGTGTGTTTACACGCCTATTTACCCCGCTTGTTTTGCTTTTCTGCCCTCCAGGATATGTGCATCTGTATGTTGCTGTCTTCAGCCCATCACCGGAGTGTGGACTGTTTTTCACGAATCGAATACGAAGGCGCCTTGAGTCGCCGTGTACATGTTCATACAGCCTGGTCCAGCCTGCACCAGTACCCGAATACAGATTCTACTATACATGTGCTACGAGCTTATACAACATCATACCTATCTTACTGTGACTTACTGAAGTGAGGATGTGACACCCCCCCCCTTTCAGGAAGTGGTCCTGGGTACCCGCTGCCATGCGTGGGTGTTATCGAGCCCCCCCCACGGTTTGCTCTAAGGAGGGGGGTGAAGCGGTACCCAGAACCCCATGGCTAGGGTAAAGCATACAACCGGTCTCCGGTCCACTAACCCCATGTACGGAAGGGAAGACGCCCGTTGACGCTCCATTCCGTGCCGTAAAGCCCCGCATCGGCAACCGATGCACCGCCAGCGGAGATTTGTGTATCAGAATATCAGGAATCAACAGGGTTTTATTTTCATATTGTTTCCGTCAATTTTTACGCTTCCGTTCTGATATTCACTGTTTTGACTGCTGGCGGTTGGATCGCGACTTTACCGTAACCGCCAGTTTAACTGTTTATAATGGAAATTTTAACGCTATCCGTCACAAAGGCTCCAAAGCCTTCAGGAACTGCATGGATGCTTCCGCAATTTTCACATCTTACACTCGCAACCTTACTCCGAATTTTTCAGGATGTCGAAATCGGATTTTCGACTTCGACATCCCCGCACTTGATTTGACCTCTTTCGAGTGGACCTACGTGCTTCCCTATGCACGAATCAACTTTCCTTTCATCCTGCCGTCCATTTGTCTTAAAGATATGGGCAAAAGAAAGTTGATTCGTGAGTCCACTTGTGAGGGTCATATCTCGTGCCCCTTGCGAGGAATGACAATAAGGAAAACCTGGGATGTATTCACAATACTCCCGACGTAATTTAGGAAGCATTATATGCCTTGCGTCTCCACACGTGCGCGCGAGTGTAATGGATCATGGTCAAGAGGGTAGAGTTTGCGTTACAACTCATTGGCCATGATATTGCGTGCGTTAAGATAACTTTCGAGTGTAGCGCGCAAGTGTTGGTGTTGCATAGGAACTCTTCTTGAGTTCCTATGAGCGATTGACACAAAGTTATGCCCTTGGAGGGGCATGACATATCGTGGTGGGAGCTACCTTTTTGGGCAATATGTGGTATGTGCCATGTGTTGTGTTGCGTGCCCATTTGGCGGGTCCATTGCTCCAAGCCGAACCCACCAATGGACCTCATATTGTGTAAGCCCCTTCTCCATACTCTCCACGATCAATTGCAAGCCTAACCTTTGTCAAGGGAAGCTTGTGTGGCGATCCCAAAGCGATGCGTTGGGAGCAAGGTGTGTGTTTTGCAATTTTCCATATTTTCATGTGCCCACTTGGGAAGTAGCGCTCGTAACCTTTCAAGGCGCCCCAAGTGGAGCACATATGTGGGATCGAAGGTCATTGGTGTCAAGTCATTGTGTTTAGAAGGATTAAGTGATTGCACGATCCAAGCCGAAGATATTATAATATAATTGTGGACCTTTCAAGGCACTTTTATGTGTCTTTGTACCAATTTTGCCGTTTTTGGCTAGTCATGATGTCAAGTGGCGACCGTATATCTCAACGTTGCGCTCAATTGACATCATGACCCAAGTATGTTATGGGGGTACATACTTCGGTCCCCAACATATCTTGGACCCGGCGAATAACTCCTCTTGAGCTTGGCATACCATGGCCGCCATGTTGGCGATTTGGGCCTATCCCAAATCATGGGCTCACTTGGCGACCCTGCCATTCCCAAAACCGGAGGAGTTGGGCGACGCGCAAAAGATATGTTGGACATATATGACTTGATACCAATCCTATGGCACACTCCGGTCCAAGTCGGGCATGTGCCTCATTTGCCCCAACCATGAGTGTGCGCATTTTTGGCCATTTTGAGCAATTTTCCACTTTTGCTGCCCGCCGTGCACTATGTTCTAACCCTCGTGCACGCCGGACGCATGGACCAATGGACCATATATGACATGGGTGTTACGGTTAATGGTCCCCATGGTCCACACACCACGTGGACGAAGCGGAGCCACCTTCGTTAAGGCGCTAGCCGAAAGTGAGTGTGGGCAGGTTTGCAATTTTGGCATTTGTGGACCCAATTGGGATCGTCACCACGCCGAGTGGCATGAAGATCTTTGAGAGCCAAGTGCATGGGAGTCTCTGTTGGACTCCCGGTGGATCGCGTATGGAATGGCGGATCTGATCTCCAAGCCGGCGTGGAGATATACTATTGGGAGCACCCCGAATTTTGGTTCAATTCGAGCAGCCAAAATGACCCCATTTTGGGACCCCAATTTCCCCTTCCGTGTGGTCAATTGGCGGCCCCATTTCTCTATGCCCACAGGGAGCCCGGACCAAAATTCAAGTTGTACACTCAGATATGAGTCCTAGGTCCTGCCTCCTACCCTGTGGGCTAATGGCCTTACCTTGGCCGAGCGAGCCGCGCGTGGGAATGACGCCAGTTTTGGTGATTTTGGCATCATGACCCCACTTGACTCATCCGTGTTGCCCTGATGCCGGGACCTCAATTGGAACCAGGTTGGGTGAGGGCTCCAGAGAGTTCGTACTCGAAGGGCATAGGGTCGGTTGCCTCGTCCCTACCTCTGGCGGGTCCGGACGAAGGGTCAACTTTGGGGATTTTTGAGTTCATTTCAGTTTGGGCTGAAACAGCCCATTTTCAGCTACCAACTCCTGGGTGATAATGGCGGGGACACATCTCTGGCACAGAGGAAGGTTGGGACCTGCCGCTAAGGGAGCATAGAGAGCAACTGTTGGTTGACCTTGGAGCTGCTTGGTTCCCAGGAACTGGTCTGTGGCTAGGCGGGACACCTCTCCCATTGGCAGGGTTTCAGGGTCCGGACTGAGCAGGGCATGGGTTGTGTTTGAGCCCCCGCCCCCACCAGCCACTGAGAGGGTCGGACCTGGGATTGGGATATGAGTTGGGACCGAGTGTCTATTGTCTCATGATGCCCTTATCCCAGTCCAGTCTTAACCCCATGTGTACATATCCTGATGTGTTGTTGTACATACTTTTGTTCCCTCTTTGCAGAGTGGCAAGGATTCTGAAACGCTTTGTCACATGACATGAGCGCATTGATGCCCCTGTGAGCGTAGTGCCTTGCCTGCCTGCTCACTTGCGCGTGTCCCGCAGCGTCCCGTGGCCGGCCCCCCACGGGAACGCGTCAGTAATGGTACATGCGAAGCGGTGCGACGGGAAAGTGCAAAAACTTCACTTTTTGAAAAAAACTGCCAGGAGAATTGACGGGAGGGTCAAACAGCAACGTAGGACTGTGCGTGCACAAGGGGGCACGAGGGATAAAAGAGATAGAGGCCAGGGAAACATTCACAGGGGCCACAACAAAACTTGATGGCCTTCGGCCAGGGGACTGTTACCACGGGGGGCTAACGGTCCTGTCTCGCAGTGCAACGCGGGGCAACCGTGGTAACAGCCACTACAGCCCTTTTTTCACACTTTGGAACACTGAACACCGTGATCTTGTCATATTGTTGCCTTGCGATGCATCACGGTCTTGTGCCTGCCTCTGTCTTGTGCATGCTTAGGCCCAGTAATAAACACGGCCACGATGGCCCCACGGTGCGCGCGGTAGCTCACTAAGTAGAGGCAAGAGGTCACGATGGCCTCAGGGTAAATGATCGACGATCATTTAGGCACAAACCAAAACACGGGTATGATGCCCACACCTTGCACCCACGTGCTTTAGATCGTATATGAGGGCTTGATGTGCTTGATGTTCTTGATGTGCTTGCCCGTAACGCTTGTAGTAATGAGTGAGCTCTTGATTGTAAGATGTAAACTTGCTTGATTACTTGCTTGTAAAAGACCGAAACAAGGCCTAGCCAAAGGCCCACTTGTCAAACAGACCAGACACCAAAGAACAGAAAGCAAGGAGTCGGATCATGAGTGGATCGGGGATCGTGAGACGCCACGGCTGTGGCTGGTGTGTTGATGGGCACGGCTCAGCCAAGGGTCGTGCCCTGGTCCCTGTTTAATTGTAGCATACGTGTCACACGTGATGCACCACTTAGAGGGTAAAGGAGGAGGTACGGAGATGGGATGAGGGTGTGAGTAGACACACTTAAATAGACAAACCTCTTAACCATATAATAATAATCTGACCTCACTACTAACCCCTCACCTAGGAGCCATACTACGTATATATATCATATATACACATAATAGAGCGATGCACGCTGTCAAACACAAGACACACTTGTGCGCGCACACCCATTGGCAGGGCCCGGGGGCACACACTCGCCCGGAGGGCATCACAGAGTGTGGGTCTCGCGGTGGCGGCCTTGGGGCACGTGATGGGGGCACTCAACACATACGGCACGTGCAAGAGCTTCGACAAACTACTCACGTACACACAACAAACAGTAAGCATATCCAGAATAGAACACGTGTATAGATACGCCACCTTGTTGCTTGGTGTTCGTGTGTGTCTTGGGGGCGTGCGTATAAACACTTAGGTTAGCTTGCGTGATACCTTTGTCGGTGGGTGTGCCACCGGCGGGCCGTAGCGCAGGGGGTCACCTCCAGGTTGCAAATTGGGGAGGTCGCCCGTACGGTCCCGCTGGTGTATCAGCCCACCCTACTCCCCGGGGGCACGATGACACGCCCTGAAGGAGTTCTACTCCCCCAACCCCTCTACACCGTGTATGACGGTTCATGTTTACACCTCCGTGTGTAAACTTGGGCCGGTGTACACGGCTACAAAAACCCCAAAAGTAGGTGTCAACCTAGGTCTTGCTTGTTCGGGGGGTGGGTGATAACCAATGTAATAGGCAACCATATAATCCCGTAACTAAATTAATGGCATGCGCAGACACACGCTACCATTGGCCACGGGCACACCCGGTTTTGGTGTGTCTCGGAAAGAGAGACTCGTGTGTGTTTTGGAAATCCAAGTCCACGCACGGGTCTCTATAAACAAAAATGCCACGCCCACATCCCAACCCGTTTGGTTGGGTGTTGGGATAGAGGACCCCTCGGGTGTTGTGGAAATCCAAGTCCACTCTAGAGAAAACATTAATATACATATTCTCTCATAAACATATGCATGTGCACACTCGCCCTTTTCATCATATTGTTTGTTCCCTCTCGTTGCAGGCAGGAATTCCCCCGCAAAATTCATCAAGGACATGAAGAGCACACCCAGCCAGCATGCGGCCCCATGCGATGGCAATGGAGGGTACCCACTCCCAACCCGGGCACGCACAGCGACCGGGGATAAATACCCAGGCGGCGGAGACAGCCCAAATCCGCAACGCCACTCTTTGCCTTTGAAGACCCCACCCACTCATAGAGTGAGCGTCAAAGGCACCCATTGCAATTCATATTAGAATACTTGTATTGTAGAGGACGACCCTTCCCTCTAGGCTTAAGTCCTCGCCGTATGAAGTGGCAATTTTGCACGCCACGAAGTTTTTTCCACGTAATGTGAGCCACACGAGTACTTCGTACCTTGTATACCTACCCTCGTGTGGACAAGGGCAAATCGGTGGAAAACTATCACGCCCAACACAAAAAGAGAAAATGGGTTGTACCCGCCAACCCAGCGAAGTTTTCAAGCCTTCGCCATTTTGAGCAAATGTTGTAGCTCGTTGGCTTCGGTCACGGGTCAGGGACGGTCGTGGGGTCGTGGTTTCGGTACGGGGCGGCACTCCGAAACCTTGCAAACACCACCATGCGCACAACCCGGTAGAGTCTTCGGGAAGTGCTTGCCACGTTGATAGCACCCTTGACGGGGGGCGTCATTGTCGGCAGGACTTGTGGCAGTAGTCCTGGTGGTGGTAGGAGTGCTCCAGTAAGACCCAAGGATAGGGGTTTGAATGGCATTAAGACCCCCGAAAGAACACGTCCCACTTCCGCCCCAGGCTATATGCCACGCCACCCAAGCCCAAGGACTCTCAAGCCTTTAGCGGTGAGAGAGGTAGACGGTGGGGTAAACCTGCGGTACCCACCGCCCTGCTCCGGTGCGGATTTTTGTAACCGAGGAGCGCGCCGTGCATGCACATCTTCTTTCCTGTCTCCCACCGCTTCTCGCTCTCTCCTCCCTTCCCCAAACAATAATATATCCATATTGGTTAGGGTTTTCTTTTCGTGGCACGCTCATGAGAGGGGTCCACCAAGGTGGGCAAGGATGTCAACGGTTTGGGTGAGATTCTGTTTCTGCAAGTAATCTCTCCAAACTTTGTTGTAGGACGGTAAGAAGGTTTCAACAGGTTCCTCGGTATCCCAATCTTTGGTATAACCCTCCCACCGCACCTTGAAGAGAAGTCTCTTGCGGTGAGTACAGTGACTTAATATTTTCTTGACATTATAGGTGTCCTCCTCAAACTGGCAGGGCACTCTAGCAACCTCCTCCGTGTAATGTAGAGGCACGGGGGAGCGGGGGGAGTTGACCGTTCTCATTAAACAATCAACGTGGACGTCAACTAACCTCCGTTGGTCCACTTGAATAACATAGAGGTCGTGCGCCTTCTTGGCCACAACCTCATAGGGCCGATCCCAATAGGGACAAGTCTTATCGGCAAGATTTTTGCGTTTGCGACGGACCCATACGCGGTCCCCTTTTGAGAAATTGGGGGACATCCTCCTACTCTTATTATATTTATGAGCCATTGTCTCTTGCACTTGAATCATAGCCCTCCGTGCAAGAGTAATAAGCTCCTCACCCGGTTGGAAGTAATGAGCGGCGTCTTGGGCCACCCCCTTAGGCTCAGCAAGAGGAGGCCCCTTAGTACGGTTGTGTTTACCAAACACAATCTCATTAGGTGTATAACCTGAAGGACCTGTAGTCTCATGCCACGCTCATACAACGGCGGGCAAAACCTCTACCCAATTATTGCCTTTCCTCAAGGTAAGGGCTTTAGCAACGGCACGCCTTAGCTGCTTGCCAGTATTTTCGGCTTTGCCATTACCTTGGTGCCTACCCGCAAGACACATAGTCGAGCGGGCACCAATCTTAGAACAAAGGGTTTGGAAATATTGGCTCACAATATTTGGCCCACGGTCGGAGCATATTTCACGAGGGGCTCCGAACCTATCTGACCAGCGCTCCATTACCAAATGGGCCGCTCTTCTCCCCGTTAGCCTCTCATCCTTGTCTTCATGACGGGGTTTAGGAATAGGGATCGCGATGAGATAGCCGGAAAGCCGGCATACACATAGGAGCATTTGGTCATACACCTCTCCATCATGGGAGGTGGAAGGGTAGTGAAATACATCAAGCGCTATGGAACCCATGGGCTCCATAGGTATAGGCATAGGGGTCATGTACCCTTGTTTGCGCTTGGTGTCATGCGTGTGAATGGCACATGAGGGACACGTTTGACATTGCAGTTCCACTGCTTTGTACAACCCCTCACCTTCCACGCCATGGTTAATTTCCTTCCAGTGTTTTTCCACACTGGAGGTAGTTAAGTGAAGTGCATAGTGGTATTCGGCTACCAAACGATACACCAGCGGCGTAGGAACACAGGTAGGTAGGTAGGTATCTTCGGGAGCTCGGGATGCCTCCTTTGACATTGCAGGAAGAAGGTCTTACCAAGGGGACGTCCTGTCCCTCCCACTGCCCTATGTCAGGTGCCTCTTGAGCCGCTCCCGCATGTGCTTGGGAAGGCATTGTCGCGGCCACCCGGTCCATGTGTCCCAGGTGGGAGGGTGTCCCCACATGTGTCCATGGGTAGGGCCACATGCCCCCTCCCTTGGGCGGCAGCTCTGGGGGGCTGCCCAGCCGCGTGGAGTATCTCTCACCACAAGGGGTATTGCTCCCGCTTGTCTACGGTACGACCGCCTCACCCTTGTGGCTTGAGTTGCGGGGCCACTCTGCTTGGCAGGTGACCCCCTCCTGGACTGTGTACCGGCTCGCCTGTCACCGGTTGCTTCCATGGCTCCGGGTGACGTTTGCCATGGTCCCCGATGCAGCCTGGCCGGGCTCGGACCAGCGGCCTTGGAGTACCGCTCCTGCCACTGGCCCGGTGGGTCGGCTGGGTCGCCCCAGTGCGTCCGACCCATGGGGTATTGGTTCTTTCCTGTCCCTCGGCCGCCCTATGTGTGTGCAGTGTCCTGGGCCGCTGGGCTCCTGTTCACCGGTGTGCCCGCGCGGTTTGCTGTGGTGTGTCTGCGGTGTCCTGGGCCGGCTGGCTCCTGTTCACCGGTGTGCTCGCTCGGTGTGTTGTGTTGCATGTGCGGTGTCCTGGGCCACTGGGCTCCTGTTCACCGCTGTGCGTGCTGTGTGCGGTGCGCGTGTGCCATGGTTGGTTGTGTCCCTCTTCCTCCCCCCATAATTTCCGTTTTTTTTTTTACTTTTTTTTTTTTTACTCCTTTTTTGTTTTTTTTTTTGGGAAAAAAAAGAAAAAACAAAAAAGGGAAAAACAGGGGCGCGCGTACACAGCAGGCACAGGCATGGGCAGCTGGTGCGGCAATGTAATAGCGTTGTGTCCTCTGGCGTGTGTCGTCGGTGCTGTGGCAGCGGTCGCGCCCCGGGGGTGCGGCTCGCGCGTCCTGATGTACACGGGCTTTGGTCAGGGTGGGTTTGGTGAGGTGTCTCTTTGCTTCTGGAGCTGGCTGGTTAGGCGGCTGTGTGGGCTGTGGGTGTGGGCTGTGGTTACGTTGTTCCCTCGGCGGGCTTGGTTAGGAGTCAAGTGTTAGCGGTTTCGGGGTGTGGCTCGGGTTTGACTTGTGCTTGGGTTCTGGCTCGGTTAGGCGGTTGCGACGTTAACGGGCCTGGGTTCGGTGCCTTTGGGCGCAGTGGTGCTCGTTGTCGTGTGCGTTGGCTTCCTTCGGCGTCCGGTTCGTTTGGTGACTTCTGGGCGGGGCCTGGCGTGGCGCCCGGTGGTGGTGGTTTGCTGGGTAACGGGGTTAGATGGCGCCGCCGCTGGCCGGGGGGTCAGGCGCGTCGTGTTGTGTGGCGCGCAGGGCTCCTGGGGTGCTGTGGGTGTCGCCGGTGTCGGTGCGCCGACGCTTGTGGGATGGTGAGGGGGTGTGTGTGTGCGGGGCTGGGCTTTGGGTGATGTCCCACAGGCGGATGCCGTCTCGCTGCGTTTCCTGGAGGGTCTCCCGCAAGCGCCTGAGGACATACGGGTGGTTCTGGGGCGCGGGGAGGTTGCGGGGGTGGACTCCGAGGGGGTGGAGCGCATCGGCCAGCATGGCTTCCCATGCGGCCTGCGGCATGCACCCCCCCGCCGGCTGGAGGCGGCAGTTCTCCACCGACCCCTTGCGGGGCCGATGGACCAGGCCCTCGAGGGAGGGCTCTCCCCAGGCCCACTTTCGCAGCTCCCAGAGCTGCGTGTGGGTCCAGCGCTGCCACCACTGTTCCTGGGCGGGCCTGCGGTCTTGGGCGGAGGAGTGGGCGTGGGTGGGTGTGACGGGGTCCTGGGGACCGGTGGCGGTGGCGGGCCTGGGGAATTCCTCGTAGTCCTGTTCCGTGGGGGTGTGTGGGGAGTGGGGGCGCACGCGGAAGTGGACCCGCGGGTGTGCGCGTACGGTCTCCGCCTCGGGGTTGGGCGGGGACTCTCGGCGGCGGCGGTAGTGGGGCATGCGTTGTATGTGGGCTGTCATCGAGGGTTGGTAGGGGGGTGGGGACGCTGCTGGTGGACCCTGGCGTTGTTCTGGCTTGGTCGGGAGCGGCCCGTGGGCCTGGGGTGCGGGCTTTGAAGGGTGGCGGGACGAGGTGCGTCGCGCTTCGGCCGCGGCGCGCTCCGCCATGAAGGTGGTGGCGGTGGCGTCGGTGACGGTGGGGGGGCGCCGCGCTGGGCGCTGCTGCCTTCGGGCCTGGGACGGCTGGGGCCGGATGTCGTAAGGGACGTCCTCGGGGGGCCGGGCTCGCGCTGCCGTCGTGGCGCCGGGTTAGGGCTTGGGTTTGGGCTTGGCTGCGGGTTGCGGTCGTGGCGTGCTGGCGGGTTTGGGTGGCCGTTTGGCGGCGGCCTTGGGTTTCGGCTGGGTCGTGGTTGTGGGCTTCGTCGGGGCGTGGGCCTTGGCGGCGGCGGGGCTGCTTGTGGTGGGGGCGGGTTTGGAGGCCCGTTTGGGAGGTGTCCCCCGCGGCCTGGGGGGTGGAGTGCTGGATGAGGACGTGGTGGTGGTGGTGGATGAGGTGGTCGTGGTGGTGGAGGTTGTGGAGTGGGAGGCAGAGGAGAAGGCTGTGGGAGACGGCGGAGGGTCCTGGGCTTCGGGGGCGGGCGTATGATGCTGGGTCCTGTAAGTAGCGAGAACGAGGGTGCAGGTTCGGGCACCGGGCGTGTGCGCGCGTTTTCCCTGGTGATCCGTGCGTGCTGGTGCTGGCGTGGCGGCGTTGTCTCGGCTGCGCGGGCACGTGGGTTACCCGGGGGGTGGCCATATCTGCTCCAGGACGTACGGGTGTGTTTGCTGGAAATAGTCGAGGGTCTGGAAGAAGCATCGCTGGATGCCGGGCATGTCCTCCTCTGTGAGGTGGGGGTAGTTTTGGGTGGGGGTGTCTGGGCCCGGCCACAGCAGCGTCATGAGGCAGGCTGCCACCATGTACGGGCATAGTTGTAGGGTGGTGGGGCGTGGGGGGGTGGGTCCCCTGCGGTTTGGGGGGGCTTCCCTCTGCTGGGGGCGCAGCGTGACCACCCACACCCATCGGTCCGTGGGGATCCCCCAGGTCCGTTGGGTCCACTTGGCGAGGCAATACATCGCCCTACCAAGGCCCTGGTAGCCGCTGCGGATGGAGAGCAGCGTGTCCAGGGATTTGGGTTCCCACGTGCCCCAGATGTGGGGGTCGTCCGGGTCGTCCCCCCTGGCGTACGTGTCGGGGCCTGGGTTGTGTGTGGGGGGGGATGTAGTCGGCGGGGAGGAAAGAGTCGGTGCCGTGTACGACCCAGTGGTCTGTGGGTGCGTGGTAGTTGGTGGTGGAGAGGGTGTAGTGCAGATTGTACATGAGGGTCATGTACGTGGAGGGGGCTGGCTGCTGCTCGGCGGGGCCGGGGATGTCCCCCGGGATGTTCTGCCGGAAGTTGCTCAGGGAGGCCATCCGGGCTACCCATGTTTCGCGCTCCCACTCTTTGGTGCTGTCGGGGGTGGCGTCGGGTGGGGGGTGGGCCATGTCGGGCTCGTGGTAGCGGGTGCGGCCCTTGGTGTCCACCCGCCCCGGCACGGGGTGTCTGACCAGGTGTCGCCCCCAGTCGATGGGGGGCACCCAGATCCGGCTCCCCGTGGGGGGCGGGCTTTCGCCGTCTGGGGTGGCGCGTGGGGGGCGCTCGTGTCGGGCGACGTGGAGGAAGGCGTCGAAGAGGAAGTCTCTGACGCCTTCCCGCAGGGTGGCCGCCACAACCAGGGTGGCCGCCCGGATGGGGGTGCTGGTGCCGGAGGTGCGGAGGTACAGCACGACGTCCTGTTCCCCGAGTCCCCGGAGGTGCTGCCGTACCGCTGCGGGGTTGTGTAGGGCGTAGGGTTCGGTCGGTGCGGCGGCTGGTGGTGCGGGGTGTGATCGGGGGGGTGGTGTGGGTTGGGGGGGATGGTCGTCGTTGTCGCGCGTAACGTCCGGTGATGGGGTCTCTTGTGGCGGTCGCGGGAGGGGGGATTCGCGGTGGCGTGTGTCGGCGGGGGTATCGACGTCAATTGGCTGGTGCTGGCTGCCGCGTGTTGTGTCCGTGGCCTGGTCTCGGGGGGGGGGCGGGGGGGGTGGTGTGGGGGTGGCGCTGTTGGTGGTGGGGGGGGCGGGGGTGGGTGTTGTGCTGGCTGGGGGTCTGGGCGTCCCTGTTGGTCGTGTGGGTGTTGCGTGTGTGCGCCGTGCGGCCCTTGCGGTTCTTGACTGGACGTGTTGCCGGGGTGTGGGTGGGAGGCGGCCGCATGAGCGTCCGGGTGGGGCTGTGGTCCGTATGTAATGGGTGGCTGCTGGTGGATGGTGCTCGCTGGTACGGGGTGTGGGTGGGTGGGCTGCTGGTGGTGGTGGGGTGGGGAGGGCGGGGGTGGGTGTTGTGCTGGCTGGGGGTCCGGGCGTCCCTGTGGGTCGTGTGGGTGTTGCGTTCTCATTGAACAATCAACGTGGACGTCAACCAACCTCCGTTGGTCCACTTGAATAACATAGAGGTCGTGCGCCTTCTTGGCCACAACCTCATAGGGCCGATCCCAATAAGGACAAGTCTTATCGGCAAGATTTTTGCGTTTGCGACGGACCCATACGCGGTCCCCTTTTGAGAAATTGGGGGACATCCTCCTACTCTTATTATATTTATGAGCCATTGTCTCTTGCACTTGATTCATAGCCCTCCGTGCAAGAGCAATAAGCTCCTCACGCCGTTGGAAGTAGTGAGCGGCGTCTTGGGCCACCCCCTTAGGCTCAGCAAGAGGAGGCCCCTTAGTACGGTTGTGTTTACCAAACACAATCTCATTAGGTGTATAACCTGAAGGACCTGTAGTCTCATGCCACGCTCGTACAACGGCGGGCAAAACCTCTAGCCAATTATTGCCTTTCCTCAAGGTAAGGGCTTTAGCAACGACACGCCTTAGCTGCTTGCCAGTATTTTCGGCTTTGCCATTACCTTGGTGCCTACCCGCAAGACACATAGTCGAGCGGGCACCAATCTTAGAACAAAGGGTATGGAAATATTGGCTCACAAATTGTGGCCCACTGTCGGAGCATATTTCACGAGGGGCTCCGAATCTATCCGACCAGCGCTCCATTACCAAATGGGCCGCTCTTCTCCCCGTTAGCCCTTCATCCTTGTCTTCATGACGGGGTTTAGGAATAGGGATCGCGATGAGATAGCCGGAAAGCGGGCATACACATAGGAGCATTTGGTCATACACCTCTCCATCATGGGAGGTGGAAGGGTAGTGAAATACATCAAGCGCTATGGAACCCATGGGCTCCATAGGTATAGGCATAGGGGTCATGTACCCTTGTTTGCGCTTGGTGTCATGCGTGTGAATGGCACATGAGGGACACGTTTGACATTGCAGTTCCACTGCTTTGTACAACCCCTCACCTTCCACGCCATGGTTAATTTCCTTCCAGTGTTTTTCCACACTGGAGGTAGTTAAGTGAAGTGCATCGTGGTATTCGGCTACCAAACGATACATCAGCGGCGTAGGAACACACCACCGTCCATTACGGACGAGCTTATTATCCACCAACCTCACTCCATCTTGGAAGCTCCCATTCAAGGCATCTTGCCACATTTTTTTGTAGCGTTGACAATTTGGGTAGTGTTTAGCCCAATTTATCTCAAAAACATTGCGAGCATCCTCCCCATGTATAGGAGTTGCCTTCTTGTGGGACTTCCAAGATTTTCTTATCTTGACGATTCGCTCCAGTCTCCGAAGCTTTCTCTTTTGCTTCGTCCCCCCCCCCACTGGAGGCGAAGCCAGAGGGGGTGGATCACAAGCGGGCGCCCCTTGAGCCCGAGGCGCCACTTTAGACCTAGTAACAGCGGGCGCCACAACCGCCCTAAATACAAGGGGGCGCGCGAGAAGTTCCTCCTTCACGGCCGCCATCATGTCCCGCACATCCCCGGCCGCTTGGGCCATCCCATGTATGGACACATCACCGAACGCCGCGTTAGCAGGGTAAGCCCAACGGGACACGAAATCACCCACGGGGTTCACTGGCCCCGGAGTGTAAACCACATGGAGGTCGAATTTAGAGAACAACTCATGCCAACCTGCTTTGCGTGGAGAGGGACCCCCCACGGTTTTGAGGTCCTCCGTAGCCCAATTTTCAAGGCTACGGTGGTCCGTACGGACCTCCACGCGCTTGTTCCCCACCCAACCATGCCATTTTAAAAGCGCCGCCACTATGGCGTAGCATTCTTTCTCCCGAGGGCTCGAATTCAATTGGCTGCCTGACAATTTGCGGGAGAAAAAGGCAAGGGGGCGTAGGGCACCATCGGGACCTTCCTGCTGTAGGGCCGCCCCCACCGCCCAATTACTAGCGTCCGGGGTGAGGACAAAGTCCTTATCCCAATTGGCTAGTTCGAGGGGAACAATATCCGTAATAGCACGCTTGAGCTTCAAAAAGGCCTCGTTAGCCAAAGCATTCCATGTTAGGCCTATCTTTTTGCCATTCTTATGCTTAGGCAAATTCTTCAACATCTCAATCAAAGGAGTAGCTATCGAGGCGTAGTTTTGGACATAGCCCGAATAATAGTTGGCGAGCCCGAAGAACCGCCGGAGCTCCCAAACATTATCCGGTTTGTCCCAACGCTCAAGCGCCAACATTTTCCCTGGCGCGGCCGAGGTGTGCCATTTTCCAACACATGGCCACAAAACTCAACCGAGCGAACAAAGAAATCGGTTTTCCTAACCGAAGCAACCAACTCCTCTTTTCGTAGCCTATCCAACACGGCACGCACGTCGCGGTCGTGGTTAGCCAATAGCTACTCCTCCGTCGCACCGGAGGAACCAATAATAATATCATCAATATATACGTCCGCACAATCCAAACCCTGCAAAACATGGTCCATGACCTGTTGAAAAATAGCGGGCCCATTCTTGATACCCATAGGCATAACACGCCATTGGTATCGCTTACCCGCCAAATTCATGGCGGTCTTAGCCCGGGACTCAGGGTGAAGGGGAATTTGATGAAACCCTTTACTCAAGTCCACAATAGTGAAAATCTTGTGTTTGGATTGATTTTCCAACATGTTTTCTTTGAGGGGGAGGGGGTGTGCGTCGGGCAAGGTAGCCTCATTAAGTTGGCGGTAGTCCACCACGAGGGGCCATTTTCCTTTCTCTTTCTTGGGCACAATGAAACCGTTGGACGCCCATTCGGAGGCAGGGCACGGCTCAATCCAGCCACGAGCCAAAAAGTCCTCCACTATTTCTTGCTCCGCCGCGGCACGCTCCCCCACCAACCGTATAGGTTTCACGGACTTGGGTGTAACGGCGGCAGTGACAGCACTGAATTATACACTGATGTGATCAGAATTCCAATGATTCTCAGATGTACATTAGTGCAGTAAATTTTCCGCTCAGTTTCATGTTTTCCGTTCGCCGCCAGATGTCGCCTGTGAGCGCGCGTCGAGTCGCATTTGTCTTTCGTGATTTCCCAATCGGATTTATTTAAATGTTTTCGAATGATTTCACGTTGTGTCATTAGGTGCGATGAATGCGCATTGAGATTCTATGTCTGCTCCATTTTTGTAGACCGGGTTTTCGTACCTTTCATATTCCACCATGGAGTTCACTGGACCTTCAAGTGCTTTGCATATGTCGCTCCCAGAGGCTGGATATGGGTCCGAAGAGGGTTATGTGGGTTCGGAGATATCAGGGGCAGTGTCGGGCGTTACGACCCCTGGGGCATCAAGGCTACAGGCTTCGCAGTCACAACAAAGATCAACCACTATGCAGCGGTTACATGGTATGAGAGGAGATCATGACTCTGCTTCTGGAATCTCCACTGATACTCTGAGATCGTCGGAATTTAGCGGGGCTATTACTCCTTCTGGGTCGCTGCGTGTTCCCCCCGAGGTTACATTCGTAGCATCTCCCCAACAAGCCGAGGTTCAACCATCAGAGTGCCCTTACTGTGGCCATAAACATTGGCCTGGTGTTCATACTTGTGCTGAGTGTTGCATGAACGCCCCACCCAACCTTAAACCCGGTCGAGAATCTCCCTCCTCGAGTGAATCTGGTTCCTCCTCTCACGCTTTGCCTGATCTGGAAGACAGCAGCAGCGAAGGAGAGCAGTCTGAAGCTGAAATTAGTGGTGATTACTGGGAAAACCACTTTCAGCAGATCTGGAATGAGGAATTCCTGCACAGGCAGAATTGGCTGCTGGCGGAGGCGGGCTATCGTGGCCGCCTGAGGGACTGGTTCCGGGCGTCGTGCCAGTTCCTCAGGGACAGCGGCCGGTCAAGATTTGATGCCCAATTGCAGGAGCAAGAGGACTGGGAGGAGTTGATGGACCAGTTCGACCACCAGGCAGCCGTGATGGTGCAGATGGCCATCATCGCCGAGGAACGACGGCAGAATCTGCGTCAGCAGCCTGGTCCGTCAGGCGCCTGGAGTCGGAACGACGACGAGGTCGACGAGATGAGGTGTGATTCAACACATTCTCACCTCTCCAGGGAGCAACTGTCCAAGCTTCCTGACTCCAACTCCAGTGTTGACAGCTGGGTTGATGAAGTCAGAAGCAAGGGGAAAGGGACGAGATGCCCTTCCTGTGGCGAATGCGCCAAGGACTGCTCCTGTCGAAGGCAGATTTCGTCGCTGGAGAACAAGGTGAAGGAGCTGAAGAACGCCGCCAAGGAGAAAAAGAGGGATGATGACAGCAAGTGGAAGGACATGGAACAGAAGTTGGAGAAGCTTACAAATCTGGTACAAAATCTGAGCACTACTGGGCTCTCTGGACCAGCGCCTACAATGGCAAGCCACCCAGCACCTACCTCCTCAGCTGCACCCACATCCACGCCTTACGGCGCTCCACATTCTCCAGCACCCCCAGCTTTTACTGGCCACCATCCAGCTTTTACTGGAATTTCTGGTATCCCCCCTACTGGATTTACAAATCCAATTGGGTTCAATCTGGGTACTGAAGGAGGAGAATCTTCGTCAGGGAAGTCTGTACTGTCCGTGGGTACTGTCGGAGATATTGATGGAGAAGCAAGGACCACTGTGAAGGAGCGATCCATGGCCTTGAAGAAGAAGGACCGGCAGCAGAAAGAAAACGAGGCAAAAATCAAAGAAAAACAGAAGAAATTGCAGGAGATGAGGATGCATCAAGCTCAACCAACGCCGTTCGTGCAGCCTACTGTAGACCAGGCGTTGCTGGCGGCCGCAATCGCGCAGGCACAGGCCATGGGAGGCGCCGCAGTCAATCCAGTTTTCGTCAATCCGGTCGGCACAGCCACCAACTTCAACCTGGACCACTTGCTGAACCCTTTGCATATGAGGCTGAGAGGGTCAGTGATGAAGCAGCCGAAGTTCTCAGGACATCCCAATTACTGGGCGTCCTTCGAGAGGCAGTTCGTGGTGTGGCGGCAGACCGAGAAGCTGGACAAGGAGCTCTGGATCCTTGGGTTGATGGATTGCTTGACGGGCAAGCTCCGAGAGAGCACATACAATTTGTATGTGGAGCGGCAAAATCAGGGGAATCCCCTGACGTATGAGGAGCTGTACCGCAGCCTGAAGAAGAAAGGGTCTCGACTACCTGAAGATCATTACAGGAACCGTTTGGAGAACTTCAGGACGATCAAGAAATTATTTCTGGAAGAGATTCAAATTGCAAGGCAAGATTGGGAGTTTTTGGTGCAAGAGGCGGAGAACTCTGGAGAAGGACTTTCTGAAGGCGAAATGAAGAAGATCCTCCTGAGCAAACTCACGCCGGAGACCAAGCAGAAGATCAGGGACTCTCAGGCGGACCAAAAAGTCCTGGGCAACTGGGTTGAAGTCCGAGGATTACCAGAAACTATGGGAAAAATGGCTGTTCGTGAGTTGCTACACTCTATCAGTGCTACTGGATTGAAGGACATCACTATTCGTGAGGGCAGATGGAGAGTTGGTTTCCACGATTCTGAACAGTCGGAGTTTTTCTGCAGCATGGTGGATGGAAAAGTGAAGTATAAGGGAACAGTTTTGAGGGTACGACCGTGGATCTTCAGTTATGGAGTTGAGCAGATCTGGGACCAACTTGAAAAGTATGCAAACTTGGAACGCCAGAAGTCCCAGGATGCACATGGCTTCGGAGGCAAGGTCAACGCCGTTGGCGAGAAGGGATGCTCTGTGTGCATTGCCCTTGGAAAAGAAGGTCGAGCGGCGACTCACACGACCGCAGATCACAGATGGACGCCCTCAGATCTCAAGACAATTCAGTCCAAAATGGATGGAAAGGGAAATTCTCCCAAAAATCCCCAGCAGGATGGAGCACGAGATGCTGACCAGCATGGAAGGGGAAAGGGTAAAGGGCAGTCCAAAGGAAAGAACAGAGACTGGACACCAAAAGATTACTCGCAGCAAGGCGGAGATCCAAGCGACTCAAGATGGACCGATGCTGGTGGAAAATCAGGTGGAAAAAATGGCCAAAAAGGTGGAAATGGCAAGGGAAAGTCCGGGAATCAAGATGATTCCAAGGTGAATGGCAACCCCCTGTACGCGGAGACGCCAGCGAACAAGACCTTCGGCAACAACAAGGATACTGGGGGTCGAGGCAAGGGCCAATCCAACGAATCCAACCCCAATTCCAACACCTCCAACAACAAAGGACAAGGAGGTAAGAAAGGTGGTAAGGGGAAATCATTTGGAGGTCGTGGACGTGGAAAAGGAGTGAATGCTGTCGAAGCAGGAGAAGAATGGGTTGACGAAGGACAAGTACAGGACGTACAGACGAACGAAGAAGAAGAATGGCAATAGGGAAGCCAACTTGACCCAAATCCCAACACTGGGGTTGAGTGGCAGGAGGAAAAACCCATCAGGGTAGTTGGGGCGGTGGATGGACGCTGCTGGGATCGACTGGCGCGGTCCTCCGGCCTCCTGTACCCTGCCTGGGTCCTCAGCGCTGTCCGGCGAGGCAAACAGCGCCAGTTTGTCTGCTGGATCCAGGTCGGATCGACGGATGGTAAGGTTAAACTTGCCAGATGTCTGATCGACAATGGTTCGGAGGTGAACCTGGTGAGGAAAGGCTTTCTGCAGGAGGATGAGACGAAGATGTCCTCCACCCCTGTCCAGCTGGAGGGAGTCAGCGGACATCGCCTTGACGGTGGCGACAGAGAAGCAGAATTGGCGGTCAGATTGGTGAAACAATCAGTCTGGAGTGTTGAAGAGACGGTCACTGAGGAGTGGTTTGCTGGAAAATTTTATGAAGCCAGCATAAAGTATGATTTATTCTTGGGTCAACCTTGGCTTCACGCTCACCGTGTGTCGCCCATGGGACACAGGACATGCTTCCTCCAAGATCCGTCGACCACCGACCCGTCCGAACTGTATTATCTGCACCCATATACCAAGAGTATCCACCAATTCAAGGAGAGAAATAAGCTGCATTTTCAGCAAGATGGGCAGGAATGGACACGGAATCAAGAAGATTACGGCGAAGGAAAGGTGGATTCGTTGAACAGCAAGAAGTGGAAGTCAGTTTGCTATCGAGTAGTCGACAAATGGCGGGACATTCTGGTGGATTATTTCGAAAAGAACCACAATTTTCGTCCTGAAGTTGATGCTTTTGCAAATAAAAAGAATAAAAGATTTCCGAAGTTCTACGACGATGCCTGGAGTGAGGACTGGTCTGAACCTCTTTGGATCAATCCGCCCTTCGACGTTTTCCCTCGTGTAGTGCAGAAGCTGAAGCAATCCGGCGCGAAGGCGATTTTAATTGTCCCCAATTGGCCAAGACAAGAGTGGTTCAAGGACATTATGGACATTTCAATCGACATTGTCGAGCTTCCGCACAAGGGCGTGAAGCTGTATTGCGAAGACAATGGCAAGCCTTTGCCACAGCGTTCGTGGAGCACGTTGGCGTGCTTAGTTGACGGGAATCTGGGAGATTATTGGCAAGATGGCAGTGAAATGGGAACAGAAGAGGTTATCTCAAATTCCTCAAGAATCGACGAAATTGGAGTGGATGAAGACGATCGAGAGCAGAATCCCGACGTATCGTCGCGGAAGGAGGGAAGGACAATCGGCGTCCCTCAAGAGAACGCCTCCATCCATTACAATTCGTCCCCATCAGACAAGAATCAAGCCAAAAAAGTCAAGATTTCAAGCAAGAATGAAGACAAATCTCCAAGAATCTCGCCTGAATTGACAGGAATGAAGCTGAATTCGTCCGACCATCCCTTCAAGACATTCGTGGACCCCTTTGATTGGTGGGATCCCACGGAGGAGCGAGCTCAGGTGAGCTTCATCCGCCAACAATGCGACGAAGAAGTTTGGAATGAAGTGGCCAAGAATATGAGACCACGACCAACAATTCGCAAATTGGTGGACATAATGTCGGTGATTAAATGTGGGAATCAGGTCGACGGAGACAAGATATCTGCAAGAAGGGACGCAGTGTTCGAAGATTATCAAGATGACGTGCTGAGTGGTAAGTTGTGGAAAAACCCCCCAAATCGATGTGAAAATGGGGAAGCCAGGATTGAGATAATCGAAGGCGCCAAGGTTCACAAACAACGTCCATTCTATCTCCACGGCACCAAAGCAGATGCCCTACGAAAGATTATTGAGCGCAATCTCTATGAGTTCGGTTGGTTGGAGGGCTGTATGAGTTCTGAGTGGTGTTCAGCACCATTTACTGTGCCAAAACCCCCACCTGCAGACCAATCCAGCATAGATGCTTGGCGTCTAGTGGTGGATTACAGAGCCCTGAATGCCGCCACAGTACCAGACGCGCATCCTCTTCCTCTAATCGAGAAGGAGATAGCAGCGAGAGCCAAAGGCAAGCTCTTTACTGTGTTGGATTTGCGCCATGGCTTTCATCAGATGCCCCTTCGAAAGGAGGACAGGCATTTGACGGCAATGTGCACGCCCTGTGGCACTGTCCAGTGGACTGTACTGCCGATGGGTCTGAAGAATGCGCCGTCGATGTTCCAGAAGATGATGGAGACTATTTTATTTCAGAAGCACAAGTCTCTGGATTTACAAGAATTCTGCAGCATCTACATTGACGACCTTCTGATTGCCACGCCGTTGGGAAACAACTTTGATGAGTGCCTGAAGTTGCACGAAGAACAAGTTCGAAAAGTTCTCGAAGTCCTTCGACAAGAGAAGCTCGTGTGTGGACCCAAGAAGGGCAAGATGTTCCTCCAATCGGTGGAATTTTGTGGCTCTGTCTTGGAAGATGGGACAAGAAGACCAGCCCCAGGAAAAATGGCTGCCCTGCAGCTCTGGGAAAGGCCTAAAACCATCACGCAGCTTCGTGCCTTTTTAGGCTGCTGCAATTACTACCACGAGTTCCTTCCTCTCTACGCCAAGTTCTCTGGTCCCCTGACAGAGTTACTCAAGGTTGGCAAAATAGAAGGAAAGAAGGGATCTCAAGTCAAGCTCAAGTGGACGCCAGAATGTGAAGAGGCATTTACTGGTCTCAAGGAAGCACTGGCTAATGTGGTTACATTAAAGACTCCGTGGTTGGATGGAAGACCTTTTTATATTCGTACAGACGCCAGTCGTTATGCCATTGGTGCTACGATCGAACAAGTCGACGACGAAGGTCACCATCATCCCCTGGCTTTCTGGTCTCGCAAGCTTACTACAAGACAGCGAAATTGGAGTCCAAGGGAACAAGAAGCCTACGCAATCCTTTGTGCCTTACGGCGCTATGAAGGTTGGATCTTGGGCCATCGCGTTGAGGTACTGACTGACCACAAGTCACTGGAGAGCTGGAGGACAGAACATGTGGATACCCCTGGTGGACCAGCTGGGAGAAGAGGCCGTTGGCATGAAACTCTCAGCAGATTTGACCTCCATGTGACTTACATTCCGGGTCGCTACAACACAGTGGCGGACGCCCTGAGTCGCTGGGCCTACCCAGCCTCAGAGGCTTACTCTGAAGTGAGTTTTCATGGGACAGCGACGGATAAAGCTGAAGTGATCGAGTTCGACAAGGAGGAACAAACACTGATCAAGAAACATTGTCTCCAATGTTCGATTAAAAATCGGATGAAGGTGGATTTGGTCAGATGCAAGGAGATTACCAAGGCAGATCAGACTGCAGGAGTTAACTCTGACTCTGAGTCGTCGCTGCCACTCCTGAATGTGTTTCCTCTGACGAGATCCAAGTCGAAATCCACGCTCCCCCCCCAGCAAAAGGACAAGGAAACTTCCTTCCTCTATGTGGATTGGACGAAGATGTACAAGGAGGACAGGTTCTTTGGGTCTGTTTACCACAAGTTGAAAGGGGACAAGCCTTACGACTCTGAAGAGACGTCTAATTTCAAAATCCAAGGCGACAAGTTATTTTGGCAAGGACGGATTTGTGTTCCTGATTGTCTGATTGACCAATATGTCAAACATTGGCATCGGAATGAGACAGCCCACACACATTCTCGTGTGCTGGAACAGGAGCTACGCCACAGAGTGTACACAAGGGACCTCAAGGGTGCCTGTGAACGAGTTGCCAAAGGATGCAAGCAATGTCAGGCGACCATCCCCAAGAATCAAAAGGCAGAAGGACTACTGAAGGGATTACCAATTCCTGAGAGGCTGTTCGACAAGGTGACGGCGGATGTCTTCGAGTTGGGGCAAATCCAAGAGGAATGCCTCTACACGAGGAAGCCTATCGATGGGGTTTTGTTAATTCAAGACCGCCACAGTGGCTACATCCAAGTCCTCCCTTGCAACACGAAGCATCTCACCTCTGAAATGGCTGCCAAGTGGACTGCAAGTCAGTGGATGAGTAACTGGGATGTGCCCAGTGAAATTCTGACGGACAGTGGGAAAGAGTTCATTGGGACTTGGTGGGAGAACATGTGTGCCCTATTGGGAGTTCATCACCTTCGTGCCCGAGTCTACGACCATCGAGCTCTCCCTGCTGAACGCGCTGGAAGAATTCTTATCTCCATTCTGAGAAAATTCCTGGCGACTGAAAAAGACTACAATTGGTTGGAGACAATTTACTGTGTCTTGAGAAGATACCATCGTACCAAGAATTACACTGGATTAAGTCCGAATGAGCTGGTTTTTGGTCGTGAGAAGATGGGTCCAGGACCAGTGATGCATCATCCAAGGCAGTGCTACGACGCATCACAATGGTTTGAGAAGATCAAGGATCTAGAGTCCAAGTGGATCAAAGCCAAAGTGGAAAGTCAAGCAGATTGGTTGAATTTCAAAAATAAGTCAAGAACGCAAGGAAAACCCTTCGAGAAAGGCCAGCAAGTTTGGCTTCGTAAGTCAGACGAGACCCTGAAGGACGACAACAAATTGTTACCTTTGTGGGATGGCCCATTCCAAGTCAAAAATCAACTAAGTGAGACTACATTCAACATTGAGATTGAGCCAGGCAGGCATCAAGAGGTACATCGAGATCGTTTGAAGGCCGAAGTACCCTGCCCCAAAGGAAGGTTCAAGCCTCTCTATTGGACTTCGAAGTATCTGAGCGACAGGAAGATGGTCACAAGCAGTTTCGAGTTGGAGAAGATTCTTGAATACAAGAGGAATGCTCGAGGCAAGTGGTACTTTCTGTGCAGATGGAAAGGATTCGGTCCAGAAGAAGACAAATGGGAGCCAGCTTCAAGTTTCATCCATGGGTATACGGATACTTTCATCAAGTTCCTGAAGAAACACCCTGAGATTGACAAAGAGCTCTCGCTGATCAAGGATTGTGTCACCAAGGAGGACTTACAAGCACAAGAAGAAGCTCCAATTGTGGCATCATCCATCCCTGACAAGATCTGATCAGAATTTGGGTCGCCGAAACTTTCAAAGAGGTTTACGGTCGACATATACCCTTGGCATGGGGACAAAACAGTCCTGACGCATCGTCTGTGTGGTTCGATGGACAGATGATGGGACATTCTGGGGTCATCCTGGTCATTCCATCCATCATTCTCATCATGGCCATCATGTGAATCATGTGCTTCATCTCAGATGATTCCAATCGGAAGTTCCGAGAGGCCTTTATCCTCGACCACGACGACACTATCGCCTTTTGCTGTCGGCTGGGCCCCTCTACTCGCCTTGGGAAGGACTCGTTCGACTTCGTGCTCATTTCAGACATTCTGGCACATGACTGAGTCTGATCCATTTCATGTGTTTGACGGATCTGCTCAGAATGTGATTTCCATCAGCTCTTACATTGAGACGGTTGGTTCGTATTCCACTAGACCACTGTCAAAGGGCTTATATAGACCAAGTGACGACGATGGTGTTCTTACTTGTGTCGACTCGCTGTTCATCTGTGGATTGTGTTGGAATCCCCCTCAGAATCAGCAATTTTGGCAAATTCCCAGTACCAAGCATTGGATGCTTATACATTCTGGGACTATAACGAGTCAATTACCCATTCTGGCTCATACTGGATTAAACATGAAGCCCGGGGAACAATACTGACAGTGTGGGGATACCCCACTGGGTTTTCTTGGTTATCATTACTTCAAATGATTGGATTTCCATCATGGGGAGTCATCATCATCATGAGGATTTGACCTGGATTGGCTATGAATGAGAACTGGATTTCCGTTCAACACTACACACAGTGTCTATCGACATTGAATTGAACCTATTTCGGCTTGCGGTGAGTTTCGCCACCCTGAATCCATGCGCGATTCACTGATTTTGGTCCCAATTCAGGCACATTTTGTACCATAATCTGGCATCTGGTCTCATGACTGCAAATGACACCAGCCAGTTTCACACATATTGGACTCCATGAAGGGATACCCTATTTTTTTGACGCTCGACGACATGGCGACGCTCGTTTTCTGTTTTCTGACAGTGTGATGTCAGATCCTGATTGCATCATGCATCATGGATCATGGATCATCATGTACATTCTTCACTCAGACTTTCAATTTTCGAATTTTCGAGCTTGAACGAAGCTTTTTCTGTGTGCCCTAAGGTACCTATGTGTTTCATTCAAGTCGATGGCCATCGCGAAGCACAGATCTCAGCACAATTTTGCTCAATTCAGCTCAATTTCACACATTTTGGCATAGATTTGTCAGTTTTTGGTCACTTTCGCCGTTTCGTTCACTTCACTTGACCCAGCCTGACATACTGGCGTATGTTTTCAGAGGGGGAGTGTAACGGCGGCAGTGACAGCACTGAATTATACACTGATGTGATCAGAATTCCAATGATTCTCAGATGTACATTAGTGCAGTAAATTTTCCGCTCAGTTTCATGTTTTCCGTTCGCCGCCAGATGTCGCCTGTGAGCGCGCGTCGAGTCGCATTTGTCTTTCGTGATTTCCCAATCGGATTTATTTAAATGTTTTCGAATGATTTCACGTTGTGTCATTAGGTGCGATGAATGCGCATTGAGATTCTATGTCTGCTCCATTTTTGTAGACCGGGTTTTCGTACCTTTCATATTCCACCATGGAGTTCACTGGACCTTCAAGTGCTTGGCATATGTCGCTCCCAGAGGCTGGATATGGGTCCGAAGAGGGTTATGTGGGTTCGGAGATATCAGGGGCAGTGTCGGGCGTTACGACCCCTGGGGCATCAAGGCTACAGGCTTCGCAGTCACAACAAAGATCAACCACTATGCAGCGGTTACATTGGGTTTGGCGTTCGGGTATAGGTCAAGTTTAGCAAACTCCAACCGCTCCGTACCACGGACCTTAGGGTGTTCCTGGCCCGGACAGAGACGAACCTCCCCACTAAAAACATTGCGCTCATAGTCCGCGAGGATGCGCCTCCTCATGAGCTCCACCTCCGGAGACACAATAGGCTCTTGGGTGGTGACAACGCCACCCACACGAGAAGCCGCCAACAATCGTGTGGCGGCTTTAGTTTTTCGGTAGCGCTTAACGGTAGCGGCCCTCCCACCCAATGACTCTCGTTCAATTTTTGCAATGCGTGAACGCAGGCATTCTTGTGCCTCCAAATCTTCGGGGGTAGGATCAAGAGTAACGGGTGCGAGGAGTTTTTTTATGGGGCGCCTGATACGTGAGGGTGCGCACCGAAACCAAATGGTTAGGCACCCTTTCATCCTCCGACTCTTCCTCTGAGGTCATGCCCGGCTCGCCATCCGTGTTGGGGTTAGAGACGGCCGGTGCCGAAACGGAGGCCACATGACATTCAGTGGCCGCCAAATTTTCCTCCGCAATACCACGGTCCACGTAGAGCGCCACCGTGGACCAACCCCGTTGAGGAAGGGGCGTGAGGCGGTCATTTTGATAGAGACATGCTTTAGTCTCCGGCCCAGGAAGGTGGTACCCTTGCAAAGTAATTTCCATAAGGGGTTTCCACCACTCCCTATGTGTCCACTTCGGCCCTACGACGATGGCTCGTAGTTCTTCTTGCCGAATTTTCCGAACACAATCGGAAAACCGATGATAGGGAGGGCACATCCAATACAATCTGGAGGGGTCCGCGGGGGTGGAAAAGAAATCTTCAAGCCGCGAAACCCAACGGGTAGCCTGGGCCATACCCGGGACCCCTTTTGAAGGCGTCTACGTCGGGGTTTTGGCCAAATTTTTTTTGACACGTGCGGCCCAATATGGCGTGAGGCCATAGTCAGACTGGGTCCACATGGACCCATCACGCCGTGTGGGTAGAACATCATGGGCAAGGACTTCGGGAGCAAATTCACTGAGCTCCAAAGCACAAGCCCGATCCTGTACGGGGGCCACGGAGGAAGCGGTCAAGGCATGGGATATGTGCTTCTCGACCTCAACACGGTTAGGCGGTTCGCCACCAGGGGGCGTAACCAGAATGGCCGGGGCAGGGTGCGTAGGAGTGACCGCCCCAATGACTGGAACGGTTAGGCCCCACATGGACTGACGTGACACCTTACCATGAATGGGTTTCACCAAAAATGGTTTGCCGGTTCGTGGAGCCTCACGGAAGTCCTCAATCCAAATACGGGGGTGCACTGGATGGTGAGAGTACAAACAATTGAAACGGGCAAAGTGGCTCACACAATGTTCGTAACCCCATGGGTGCCCCAAAGCCATATCCCAAGGTAAATTCGGGACAAGGTACGGGGACACACCATACTGGGCAACACGAGGAAGTGAAACACTACCATCCACAACCCCCGTAAACTGAATTTTGGCGTCTATTTGCTCGTCCCCCCCCGGCAAAGGCGTCTCATTATCGGCTTGGAGTAGGCGCCTGTGTTGGGGTGATTCATATTTTTTGGAGAGTTGGTCTCCAAAAACATTGGGGTTGGCCAAAGCGACCGCTTGGCACCCAAAATCCACCAAAACACGGAGGGCCTTGAATTCTCCATTGGGCGAAACAACCGGAACACAAAGTTCAGTTTGAATCTCACTAGTCACTATATGCCCCTTCATGACTCTCGATGCAACGAGAGCCACGGTAGTGTCACAGGCGTGCCCGAGGGTTTCTTCTTTCGAAGGGGGCGCCTCTGGGCACTCCTACCAACGTCCGCGCCCGTTCGGCGCTCCCTTGCCTCCCTTATCGCCCTTGCCGCCGCCAGCCTTATAACCACCACCACCCTTATCACCACCGCAACCCTTATCGCCACCCTTAGGCTTACCACCTTTAGACTTACCCGCAATGTTCCAATGAGTCTCATTGCACGGAGAATTAGGCTTACACGTCCAAAGGGTGGTATTGGTGGCACCCCAATCAATCCAAGACATGTCCATCTCCGTTTGCTTACGTGTTTTCCAATGTTTGGAACACGGAACCCAAAAGGTAGGTGGCGGTTTAGCCCCGGGGTCGACGGGTTTCTTCGCCGGAGGCTTAGGGTGACCCACGGCGTTGACGGAGGTGTCAGCGGGTTCGGAGGTGTTAGGGTCCGCCGTAGCCTCCGCATTCACCGCATTCACCGCGGTTTTATTGTGAGAAGGGCGATGAGTGTACGTCACCGTCATCTTGTCTCCTTTATTGAGGCGTTCGAGAGCTTCCTTCTCCGATACGCTTTTATGGGCGAGGGCGTAGATTTCCGCAGGCTTCAAACGAGGCCTACGTTGCTCCACTTTCATAGTGTAGCCGCCTTTGTGAGGTGTGTTGTTGAGTTTCAAGATCCACTCCTGGAGAGCAGGGTCTTTGCAGTCAACTATCACCCCCGGCCCTGAATAGGAAACAATCTCAGGAACCGTAGTGCAAGCTTCAGCGCTATATTTCCTGAGTTCTTTTTCGAATGGGGCGCGACCCGGCAAAGGGTCAAGGCCACTAAAATCCACCACATAGCTGTCTGGGCTATTCTTAGCCTCTTGCTTGACGACTCTCTCCTTGATCCAGGGGAGCTTGCTCAGGAGCTGCTCTCGGATCACGTGGGGACGAGTCTCATTGCTCAGAGGCAACAAACGTTGCCAACGAGCATAGAAATCTTCAAGGTCGATGAGGGTCACTTGCCCTTTAACCACCCTGGTGGTGAGGGCTCGCCACCTTTCATCAGCCCTTGAGGGGTAATTTCCGTGGAAACATTGTTCCAAAAAGTCCCACAACTCTTTGAGGGTGGGGGCAGTGCGTGTGTGGTAAAGAAGGTCCCTACCAGGACCGGTCCCCGCTGTGCCCCTTCCGCCTGTAACCCCTGCTGATTTACTCCGGATCAACGATTGCATTCCTCAAGTTCCAGGGTCCAAATCCAAAAATATAGAAAATGTAATCCTCCTTCAACCCTGAACAGCAACTAGATCCCACAAATGCAGCAATAGCCCAATTCACAAACCAAATCAGGCTGCGGGCTTCCGTTCAGCACACCGGTCGTCTCACGGTGGCGGGCATATACAAGAATTGCACCAAGGAAGAAAGCCCTGAAATTGGCATATGAACACAAATAAAGCAAAGTTGGGGAAAGATGGAAGCTTACACAATCACAGCCATAGACCCCTCATTCCCTGGACTCAAGACCTTCCCTTGACTCACCAACATGATGCCCTGAACCCAGTCCAATAAGATGGTTAAATGCCATATGTCAAAAGTCATTACATAAACCCCAAAAATGTGTTCACTCCCAAGCCCCTAAATCCTAGCCCAATAGGGAAGGTGGCGTGTCATGGCCTAGAGTGGCACTCAGGACCACTCCCTACCCTGACATAACCTTGATTGGACTTGGAGTCGAATTGGCTTGGAGATATGCCCCATGAGTTTGAACTCATAACATGCCAAAAAACTGCCAATTCACACCATATTGGCCATATATCAAATATATGCGAAAAATTGAAGTTACCACTTATCCGAAGGCTCAAAGCATGCATGGAATCGAAGTCTAGTATTCATGGAGGATAGAGACCAAAGGCCAATGCCCATGTACATCCCCATTTTACCCTCGAAACCCCTTCGGATATGGGCGCCACGCACTGCCCAAGTCAGCCCATGATCTTGAGACCAATTCTTGTGATCCTTCGTGCGCCAAGCCAAATGGAGTACACGATCCGGCATATGGTGGTGTTCAACTCCAAAGCATATGCCAACATATGAACAACATACCATGGTTCGACTCCCCATAGGCTTCTTGCTGTTTGCCGACCAGGTAAGTACACAAAACGCAAAAATGAGCAAAAATTGAGGTCGAAAACATGAAAATATGACCAAATACAAAGTTGTCATGATAGTATATCTCTATGCTCACCCATGATATCCGCTCATGGTTCAATACACAAGTGATTGGAACCATTTGCGAACAATTACCCCACTTGACTCCCCAATCAGGCGCATGGAGATACCTCTGCCACCCATATCTACATGCCCCATGAAAATGGGAGTGCACTCATGGATCTCTTTCCCAAACATACCATGAGCAATACATATGCGGTAGACTTAGTCTAGCGCTTTGAATTCCACAATTGGGACATGGGCAAAACCCTTGTCACGTATGGCTCCCCATCTCTCCGGCCACACGAAGATATATAACATGGGCGTGAGCATATCAAGACATATACCATGCATATAAAACATACCCTCAAAAGTGGCTCCCACCATGATATGCCATGACCCTCCATGGGCATAACTTCACGTTAAAAATACGTAGGAACCCAAGGAAAGTATCTATGCAACCCCAACACTCATGCGATACACTCGAATGTCGCATTAAAATATTCGGTTGCATGGTCCAAGACTTATATATCACTTTATACCCTCTTGACCATTATTCCTTGCCACACGGGCATTCGTACACACCAAAGGCGTTTGATGCTTCCTAAATTAACTTGAGACCAATGCGCTTGCAACGCAACCTTCCTTATTCTCTTTCCTCACACTCGCGCGTAGATATGGCCCTTCAAAGTGGTCCCACGATTTGCTTTTGTTTCCCTTATATCTCCAAGTCAAATGGGTGGCAAGTATAAGGGAAACCTGATTCGGGCATAGGGAAAAGAGTATGACCACTCGAAGACGACAAAATCAAGTGCGGCGATGTCGGAGTCGAAAATCCGATTTCGGCATCGCGAAAAATTCAGATTAAAACTTCGAGTGCTTATTTAGAAATTTGCGGAAGCAACGAACCCTTTGCTGATGAAATCTGACCCTTCAACGGGATATCCGCCAAAATATCTGGAAATAACAGTTAACCAATCGGTTAACGCAAAATCGCGAGCCAACTGACGGTCGCCGATACATTGACCATCAGAACGAAAGGCTGAAAAGTTACGGAAACATCATGATAATAAAGCCCTGTTGATTCCTGATATTCTGATATATAAATCTCAGCTGGCGGCGCCTCGGTACTGAATATGGCCGCTCATAGCCGGAATGGCCAAACCTATCACACTATCACATCGGGTTAGTTCAGGTGGACGGGAGAGTATCATATCAGCCAATGGCGGCTTGCCGGCGCATAGATACACACCCCAAGTGACCCCAAGATGGCCACGGGGGTCCGAACCGGCTTCACCCCCCTTCTCAGAGCGTTGTTACCGCTCGGAAGTCATTGAAGAGAGGACGGGAGGACCCCAATGGGCTCCAACCCCCCCCCCATGTCCCAAGGACACATGGAGGCCCCACACACGTCGTAGGCGTCCCCCATGCCCCAAGGGAGGGGTGAGGACACTGATACTCAGCGCCCCACGCCATATCCGGTCTCCTCTTGATCTACAACATGGACCCAGGGGATCAAAGATAGAAAAACGTCGTCGGTCGACCTAAATAAGTATACCACAATGAAATATATATGTGGAGATCGAGTGAAGGGGGTATATGGCCAATCAAGGCCGAAAAGTCCCCGGATGAACGCCCTCACTTGTCTCCCCAAGCACAGAAACAAACAAAATGCCAAGGGGGATCCATTATGGTGCTACAGCAGCTACCAAGTGGACCAACACGTCCTTGACATCCAAAGAAATGTTCTTTTTCTTTAGGTAGTCCATCCAGACCGTGGTGTACCTCGGCACAAAACTGCTCGGAGGCTCCCACGAATCCCTGGATGCGGCGAATCCCTTCCAACGGACTTTGTAAAGCCTACCCCCAGGCGTCCCCGGGTCCGGCTTGTCCGCCAGGATCTTCTCAGCGGTGAAGTCGTCGTCCTCACCCCCGTCGTCCGAGTCCACATCGCCGGCCGTGAACTCGAAGGTGACGGGACGTCCGCTGGGGTCCGGTGCTCGGGGACGAAGCTGGGTATGGTCGCGGTCCAGGATCTTGTTATCCCCCACACGAACCGCATACACATCCTGCCCGACCTTCCGCACGATTACCCCCGGCACATACCAAGATGCCTGCCGATGCCTGGACAGGACATCCTTGTGGTGCCGCTCCACCCACACAGTGTCTTGGAGAGCATACTTCTGGACTTTTCCCTGCTTGAAGTACTTGGCCCTCTTGTCATGCTCGTCCTGAAGTGCCTTGCACACTTTGGCCGCCGTGTCGTCCGCCTCAGCCATCATGGCGTTCGCATCCCGGGCCACCTTGCCATGGTTGAACCACGGGAGAGTGCGTGACACTCGATCCTGTAGGAACAGGATGCGATCGGGCGACATTCCAGTGGGCCCCGGAAGGTCATGATACGCTTGGAGTACCCTCCACAGCGAATTGTACCAATTCTGGCCCGGTTCGTGGATGTGCAGCTGGCGGAACTTCTCGAACATCTGCCGCCTGGCCACCTCAGCCCGGCCATTCGACCGGCTGTGGTATGCCACGGTCTTGGCGTGCCGAATTCCCATGTGCTTGCACATCGTCTTGAACCACGTCCCCATGAATTGACTGCCCCGATCGCTGCAGATGACAGCTGGGATATCGAAAATCGTCAGCCAATGCCTGATCATGGCATTAGCGACGGTCTTGGCCTGCAGCCCCACTCCATGCTTGTCCTTCTTGTCCTTCTTCTTGGACTTCTTGCCCGGGACTGCCACGATATACCCGCTGTGCCTGTCCACCGCCAGGATGACACAGTCGTAGGTCTCTCCGTCCACGGTGACCTCAGGCATGGCGAATACATCCATGGCCACGGACCGCATAGGGGCCTCCGGTATAGCCGTGTACACCGGGTTGCCCGCTGTGGAGTGGTTGGGGCTCTTCGTGGCCCGACACACGGCACAGTCGCTACAGTACCTATCCAGGATGGCGTAGTACCCCGGGGGGAACTTGAAACGCCACTCCAGGTCCTGCTGCATCTTGTCTCGGCCAGGGTGCATGAGCTGGGCGTTGTGCCAATGGTCAATGAGCTCCTCCACTCGGTTCTCGGGCACCAGCAGCTTGTCCTTGAGGAACAACTTGTCCCCATCCTCGGTCAAGCCCTCAGGCCACTCGTCGTCCGACGGGGCGCTCACGGCATTCCAGTACTTGCTCCAGTGCTCGGATGCCGCGTAGTCATCCGACCAGTCCTCTGTGAGCACCAACCTGACTAGCTCTACAGGGGCCACCATCCATTGCTCGAGGGTTTCCTCTCGAATAGCTTGGACGCGGGCACCCCGGAACTTGGCCAAGTCCGTACGATTTGCCATCACCACAAAGCACTTGACCCCCTCTTGCTCCATGGCCTTCTCCATCTCGATGATGCGCTTGGCCTCCTCGGTCTCCTCGGCGTCGCCATGGCTGGATATGTCCATCCACGACTTGCCCGCGGGATAGGCCCAGCGACTGAGGCATTCTGCCACAGTGTTGTCCTTCCCCGGGACGTACACGACGCTGAGGTCGAACTTGGCGAACGTCTCGTGCCATCGGGCCCTCCTTGCCGCCGGTCCCGAGGGGGTGTCGACGTGCTCATTGTGCCAGCTCTGCAAGGACTGATGGTCTGTGCAAACCACCACCGGTTGCAATCCGATGTGGCCAGACCACTTCCTGAGCGCACAAACAATGGCGTACGTCTCCTTCTCCCTCGCGGTCCAGGTGCGGCGTTGGCCCTCGGCCAGGATCCGGCTCCAGAACGCCACGGGTACATGTGACCCGTCGTCTCGGATCTGCTCGAGGACTGCCCCCACAGCATAGTCCGAGGCGTCCGTCCGTAGCACGAATCCCTTGTCCGGGTCCACCAGGAATAGCCCCAGTTGCCCCAGAAGTCGCTCCTTCAGGCGGCTGAACGCATCTTCGGCCTCAGGGGTCCAAGCAAGCTTCTTCTTGCTCCCCTTCCGGCCATCGAACTTGCCCACTTGCAGCATCTTGTGCAGCGGCCCGAACAGTTCTGCATACATCCGGACATAGCCCAAATAGTAGTTGCAGAACCCCATGAAGGACCGGAGTTCGCTGATGGTCTGGGGCTTCTCCCAGTGGTGCAGGGACGCCAGCTTCCCAGGCATGGGACGGCGTTGCCCGTGACCAACCACGTGACCCGCGAACTCCACTTCCTTCACGAAGAGTGAGGCTTTGGTGGGCTTGCACACCATATTGTGCTTGTCCAACTCGCTGAGCACTCGGCGCAGATCCTTCTCATGCGCGTCGATGAGCTCGTCCTCAGTCATGTTCTCCGTGCCGGACCCGATGATGATGTCATCCACGAAAGGGGTCGGCACAGTCCCGGACAGGACCGAGTAGGTCCTCCATCATGCGCTGGAAAGTGGCGTTGCCATTCTTGGCGCCCATAGGCACCACTTTCCACTGCATGGGCCCCAGCGGCGTCGACATCGCTGTGCAGGGCCTGGAGTCCGGGTGTAGCGGCATCTGGTGATAACCGTGTTTCAGGTCCAGCACCGTGAAAATCCGCTTTTTCTGTTGTTTTTGGAGGATGGAGTCGATCAGGGGAAGCGAGTACGAGTCGTGCTCGGTCTGGTCGTTCAAACCTCTGTAATCCACCACCAACCTCGACTCGCCCTTCTCCTTCTTGGGCACGATGAAGGCTGGTCTGGCCCATTCACTGTCGGAGGGTTCGATCCATCCCCGCTCAATGAACTCGGCCAACAGCTTCTTCATGGCCTCGGCCCGATCGCCCTGAAGTTGGTACTCCCGATGACGATAGATCTTCGGGGTCGGCTTCAGCTTGATCTTCGCTGTACCAAACCTCCCACGATCCGGAGGGTTCTTGTTGGCGACGCCACTGAATAGCCGCGGATAGGCCTTGATCAGCCTCTCGTTCAGCTCGGCGACCTTCGGGTTCTCCTTGGCCTCTTCAGCCCCTTGCTTCGGTATAGACACAACCGACCGCACTGCGGTATAGGCCTCTTCTGGGTCCGATTCCGACTTCTCCTCGTCCGATATGCCGTCTTCATCGTCGTGGGGTGCACTTCCCACCGATAATCTTCGGAAATTTGCGGCCTTGGGCTGGTGACTGTCGCTATCGGCTCCCATTCTTGGAAAATCCCATGTTGGTGGGTCCGACCCAACCGGACCATCGTATTGGTCCGCGATGTGATCCATGACCCTCGCCACGAACTCGTCCTTCTCGTACTTGCCGGTGACCAACATCTTGTCATCCCGCCAGTGCGGAGATGTGACCATGGCCCGCCTCTTCTTGGCTGCCACACGGTCGTGCATCCCCATCCGCATGTAGTTGACGACGTCGTCGATCTCGGCGTGGGACAGGAAGTCAATGCCATCAATTGGCTGATCCGTCCCCTCCTTGGGCTCAAACATGACCTTCATGGGCACCGCCTCCACCCTACGGATGAATGCTTCATCAGCGGTGGGCTGGGCTTGCGCCCCATCCACCAGGAAAGCCTTTGTACCCCACGCTTGACCCGGGGAGGGCATTGATACACCCTTGGCGTCGATGAACAGCTCCTCCTGTGGCCTGAATGACATCTCGTTCAGGGTGATGGAATCCAGCGTCGATTTGAGACCCTCCAGCGGACAAGGGGTGGATCCTATGCCGGTTATGACCAGGATCCCCTTCGCCTTATCCGCGACGATCTTCCCCACCGTACGTCTGGTGTTATCTAGGGAGCCATGCCAATACATGGGCCCCCACTCCTTCATACCCCAATGCCTGTGCCAGGCTGAGTCTCCTCGATGCCAATGCCTCCTACACTTCCGCAAAAGTGGGGCCTCCCGGGAAGCGAAGACGTCCGTCTCGGGCGCTTCAGCTCCCAGCGTCTGAATCATCCTGGCGTACACTTGCGGCGCCATTCCATACTCAGTGAGCTGAACTTCACGGTCTCCTCTGGACTTTGCGCCCACAGCTTGCACCGCTCGGACGATCCGATCCTCTTCCTCAGCATTCCATTGGGATGACCCGCACGCATAATCCGTGGACAGCCATGTGAGGCATTCGTCGTCCTCCCGGACCAGCGTTGCGCGATGGGGAAGGGCTCCAATGGCGTCGGCCACCATGACATCATACCCCATGATCATATCCCAATCGGTAATGTCGGCCACATAGAAGTTCCCGGATAGAGTGCTTCTCTTCGCCTGATCAGGGCGGTTCAAGCGCTCATGCTCCCAGAATTCCATACTGATAGTGGCCTCATGGGTGCCCCCACCCATGATCTCTCCGTTGGCGACCTTCAGGCGGACCGGTCTTCGGCTGGGCTGCAGGAGTTCTTCCTTGAACAACCCTCTCCGGACCAGGCTCACCTGGGCACCCGTATCCACTAACACATCCACCATCATCTCCTCTCGTCCGCACCGTACTCGCACTTTCAAGTGCAACTGCCGCTCGTCGCCATGAGGGGTATGGACGACTCTCACGGCATGCAACTCTAGCACGTCCGGGTGCATCAGGACTTCAAGGGTATGGTCACGGATGGTGTAGATCTTGGGTTGGTCCTGCCCGTCCACGGGGCTCTCCGTGGTCGCTCCTTCCTTCTTGCCATGTCCCGTACCCACATGTACTTCCCTTGGCAGGGCGCTCCAGGGGTTGGGAGTGGCGAAGCTCAGTGGTTTTGGCTCTTCTGGAGCCTTCCGCGGCACCCGATGTGCCTTCGCTTTCTCTCGGATTCCACTGATTTTCGGAGGAGAGACCTCCGAGGTCCCACTCCCGTGGGGGCTCCTCTAGACTTGGCTTCCCGCAGCCCCTTTCCGGCTGCGATCCGCCAGGACTTTGTCTACCACGTTGCTGGGCTTTGAGTTCCTCCAACGTCCTCAACATGTCCTCAGCAACCTCCTCGATCGACCTGACTCGTCGTTCTTGGCCAGGTCCACCACCATAACCTCTTCCTCCGCCTTTTCCCTGGCCTTTGCCCTGGCCTTTTCCCCCGTCTCCGCCCTTCGCCTTCCAATCAGAAATCCGCTGCTCCTTGGGCTTCTTCTCGGGGTGAGCGGCGAAGTAGGCCTTCTTGTCCGCCTCATACACCTTGCACTGACGGTGGTCGTGTGCATGGTTGTTTCCCTTGCCATAACAGACCCAGCACCCGTCGTGCTGAGACCTGTACTCTCGGAACGAGAGCGGTGGGTTCCCGATCCTCCTTGGCGCTCTACTCTTATTGGGTCCCACCTGGCTCCATCTGGACCGATCCTGCCCATGATTCCTCACGTTGTGCGCCACAAACGCGAAGAAGTGGGCCTCCTCGTGATCCTCCCGGGACCCGGTCCAGTGGTCTTGGCCACTTCCACTACCATCCTCCGCTGAGTTGGCCGTGTCCTCCTTGATCTCCCGATGATGACGGTCTTCTCGGTGGCCTCGTTGTCCATGACCATGTCGATCCTGCACGTGGGCCTCGTTCTTCGCATTGAGCTTCAACTCCACCGTGATGTACTTCACGATCTCGTCAAGGCTCATGCGGGCGAAGATGACTTGCATCCTCAGCGGCTCCCCGCGCCTCCACTCCACGTTGTTGAGGCGCAGCAACCTTTGCCCCATGGAGTCTCCAAACACCTCCACGTACACGGCGTTCTTCAGTCCCAACATCCGGTTGGGTTCGCCCAGGTTCCTCCTGAAGAACTCCATGATACCCGCATGGGTATCCTCCGCCGCCATGATCCTGACCGCCACCCGCTTCTTGGCGCGCTTCTTCTCCTCGTCCTCCACTCTCCTCTTCCAGTTGCCGGGGAGGACGTCCTTCAGGAGGTGGCGGATCTCGCTGGCCTCGTTCCAGTCCTCCACCAGCTTGAGGCATCTGCGGTACTTCCGCAGATACCGGTTCCACTCCCGGACCCGCAACTCACCGCGGTCCAGCGGCAGTGAGATGGACCACAGGTCCTCCAGCTTCTGGTTCGGAGCGTCCACCCGCTCCTCATCCTCCAACCACTGGAGGCAGGCCTGCTCCGTACGGATCAATCCTTCCCGGATCTGATCCCGCAGCTCCTCCTTCAGGTCCGGCGCCAGCCGGTGTGGGAATGTCCGACATACCCACTTGTCCCGCGGCGCTCCCCGCATCTCGCCGACGACCTCCTCGGCGAAGTCCTCCCAGTCCAGGATGAAGTCATCCAGGTTGGAGGGGTTGCCATCGTAGTAGGGGATTTTGATTCCCCTGAGGTCGTCAATCCTGATGGCGTCTCCGACGTCTCCAGCCACCACTCCACCGAGACGGATACCACCTGTGGCCGGGGGGTGTGAGTACACTCCCCGTACATCCCTCTCCTCCATGGAGTGCGGTCCAGTTGGGCCTGAACCCATGGGGTTTGGAATGCGGGAAGGATTTGCTCCATCGGCCGTCCATATCCCCGTATTGGGGTCCTTCGCCCACAGGTTTCCGCCGGGATGACCTCGACCATGTCCGTCGGCGCTTCCCATGGTTCGCCCCTGCATGGTCTGGTTCTCGATCTTCTCTTCCGCATAAACTACCATATTCGTCGTGATTGGTACATCCTGGGCGGCATGGGACATCTGTACCGTCAGGCTCCTCGGGTCCGTGGTTACGTGCCCTTCCCGCATGGACCCAGCCGGTGCCGTGTGTTCCCCGAGCATTGTGGATTCGCTGAACATGGGAACAAACGGCAGCGCACCCGGGTCAACACGCGGAGGCGCGTATGGTGCCTCTGCAGGGCCGCCCATGGGTTTCTCCGTGGCGCTCCTGAGGGTCTTAACCCGCTCCACCAGGTCTACCGCGGCCGGCTTTGCCGGGAGCTCCGGACCCGAGGCGAGGGGCTGTAGCTCCTCTAGCCTTTTCAGGCGTCCCGACATGTCCTCCACCAGGTGGAGGAGGCTGTCCACCACTCGCTGCTGCTTCTCCAGGGCCAGCTCCAGATTCTCCCGGTACCGGTCCCGTTCCGCTCGCAGCTCCTCCATGTCTTTCTCCGCGGCCGACTGGTCGTCCAGGATCCCCGCGACGTCCTCCTCTAGACCATCCTTGGCGTTGTCCAGGCGGTCAAGACGATGCACGATGGCGTCCATCCCATCTTCGGGTACTTGCCCACGAGGAAGGACACGTGCTCGCAGTGGCAGGCAGCGTGCTTTCCGCCGGATTCAGCACATCCCGCGGTTCCCGGCACCTCGGACTCATCGCCCATGGGCGTATCGCCTATGGCGTCCGTCTCTGGTCCCGTATGCCGAGGCACAGGTGCCGTCCGGGCCCTGGCTGGCCTCTCCAAGCCCTCCGCGTCGTGTTCCAGGCTGGGTTCTGGGGCCGTGTTCGCCCTTGCGGGCGTTCTGGCCGTCTCCTCCGACTCCGAAGGTGGCTCATAGGCTGTCCGATAGCCCTCGGAGTGCCCCTCGGATTCCCACAGCCTGACCGGGCTAGGGTCCGTATCCATAGCCCCGGCGTCCCTTGCTGCGGATTTGGGTGACCCGCGCTTCCGGTAGCGCCGGGCCCCTCCTCCACTGCTGCCTGAATGGCAGCCCTCGTCGGAGTCCTCCGCGGCGGAGCGGAGGTTGCATGCCTTTCGGCAGCGACGCTCACACATGGAGACCAGGTCCTCCATGTCACGTCCTCCTCTTCCCGAATGTCTTGCTTCTCTTCGGGCTTCAACTTCCGGAGTTCGCCATGCTCTTGAACGTCTCGGTTCTTCTATGGCTCTAATCTCCGGCGTGGTCTCCACCGAGTCCACAATACGCACCCGGGGCGTACTTGGGCAGGGCTCATAAGGGCCCAAGTCCCCGGGTCGGCGGTAGGTAGGGGGAGCAGGTAAGCCTCTGCTACCATAAAGAAGGTCCCTACCAGGACCGGCCCCCGCTGTGCCCCTTCCGCCTGTAACCCCTGCTGATTTACTCCGGATCAACGATTGCATTCCTCAAGTTCCAGGGTCCAAATCCAAAAATATAGAAAATGTAATCCTCCTTCAACCCTGAACAGCAACTAGATCCCACAAATGCAGCAATAGCCCAATTCACAATCCAAATCAGGCTGCGGGCTTCCGTTCAGCACACCGGTCGTCTCACGGTGGCGGGCATATACAAGAATTGCACCAAGGAAGAAAGCCCTGAAATTGGCATATGAACACAAATAAAGCAAAGTTGGGGAAAGATGGAAACTTACACAATCACAGCCATAGACCCCTCATTCCCTGGACTCAAGACCTTCCCTTGACTCACCAACATGATGCCCTGAACCCAGTCCAATAAGATGGTTAAATGCCATATGTCAAAAGTCATTACATAAACCCCAAAAATGTGTTCACTCCCAAGCCTCTAAATCCTAGCCCAATAGGGAAGGTGGCGTGTCATGGCCTAGAGTGGCACTCAGGACCACACCCTACCCTGACATAACCTTGATTGGACTTGGGGTCGAATGGGCTTGGAGATATGCCCCATGAGCTTGAACTCATAACATGCCAAAAAACTGCCAATTCACACCATATTGGCCATATATCAAATATATGCTCAAAATTGAAGTTACCACTTATCCGAAGGCTCAAAGCATGCATGGAATCGAAGTCTAGTATTCATGGAGGATAGAGACCAAAGGCCAATGCCCATGTACATCCCCATTTTACCCTCGAAACCCCTTCCGATATGGGCGCCACGCACTGTCCAAGTCAGCCCATGATCTTGAGACCAATTCTTGTGATCCTTCGTGCGCCAAGCCAAATGGAGTACACGATCCGGCATATGGTGGTGTTCAACTCCAAAGCATATGCCAACATATGAACAACATACCATTGTTCGACTCCACATAGGCTTCTTGCTGTTTGCCGACCAGATAAGTACACAAAACGCAAAAATGAGCAAAAATTGAGGTCAAAAACATGAAAATATGATCAAATACAAAGTTGTCATGATAGTATATCTCTATGCTCACCCATGATATCCGCTCATGGTTCAATACACAAGTGATTGGAACCATTTGCGAACAATTACCCCACTTGGATCCCCAATACCTTCGCCACCCATATCTACATGCCCCATGAAAATGGGAGTGCACTCATGGATCTCTTTCCCAAACATACCATGAGCAATACATATGCGGTAGACTTAGTCTAGCGCTTTGAATTCCACAATTGGGACATGGGCAAAACCCTTGTCACGTATGGCTCCCCATCTCTTCGGCCAAACGAAGATATATAACATGGGCGTGAGCATATCAAGACATATACCATGCATATAAAACATACCCTCAAAAGTGGCTCCCACCATGATATGCCATGACCCTCCATGGGCATAACTTCACGTTAAAAATACGTAGGAACCCAAGGAAAGTATCTATGCAACCCCAACACTCATGCGGTACACTCGAAAGTCGCATTAAAATATTCGGTTGCACGGTCCAAGAGTTATATATCACTTTATACCCTCTTGACCATTATTCCTTGCTACACCGAAGGCGTTTGATGCTTCCTAAATTAACTTGAGACCAAGCACTTTTTCTTACTCCCCCCTTGTGCTGTGGTGGCCACCACTGTCGCATTTTAGGAAAACGGGAATTTTTCTTGGCCTTTCCTTGGTTTCCACATCTACTTTAAAATACCTATAGCTTCCCTCACACTGAAAAATGGGCGCTCACCATGGCTGGCGCTCTTTTGCTGCTCTGTTTATAACATTTCCTACAGAAGACTCAGCGCTCATGGCGCTGCCGGGGCTCCTGTGGCTTGGTTGGGTTAGTATGGGAGCATGCCACACATGTGCATATGCATCCCTCCCTCCAAGACGCAGCGTCGACACAAACCCAACGCAAGACACAATATACACACTCGCATAGGTTCTCGTAAACCTGCTGGCGACCTGTGACCTGTCTTAGGGCGAAGGGAGTCGTAAAAGAAATTAATTTGCCCCTTGGTGGGGTCTTGGTTCTGCTCAGTCTCTCCAGGCACCTGCGTTCCGGCCCGAACACGGCCTACTCAGCGAGGCTGCGCGTGGATATCTGCAGAGGCAGGAATGGGAGAATTATGGACGAATCCACGCAAAAACGAAGCGACGACACCAAAATCCGTCAAATGACGGCGTAGAATTTTTCTGAAACAACACACCTGAGCAGAATCGAATTGTGCATCAGAAGCACATTTTTATAGAAATTATAGTCATCTCTGGATTTTTTAAATCCAGAAATTCATACGCATAAAATGGCGGCGCGCAGGAGCGGCTCCTAGCGAAGCGCCGGAAAATGGAGAAATAATGGAATTATAAACGTATGTCTCACGTAGTCTTGAAAATGACGAGACACACATTAATAAATAAACATACAGATTCCACCCACACTAATAGAAGCTTCAAAAATTCAAGAATTCGAAAATGAACGAAAAGACTTCAATGAATCAGGTATAAACTACAGGTATGCTCGTCTCGTATGCCGCATACACATTGCTCGTCTCGTGTCTCCGTGAACGAGCCTTGTAGCAGCGCTAACAAAGATAGAACGCGATAGAGGGATTGATTAGAAAGATTGCAGATGATTAGCGGTCAGATCAGGGTGATTAGACATACACACAAGTGCATAGCAACGTTCTTCGCGTGCGCCCCTCACTTGCTCTCTCTCCCAGCGGTAGGTAAGGTGAGTAAGCCCAGGCGGGGCCACCCCCTGGTGGAGTTCGTGATTGACGCTCAGATGGGCAGGTTTGCCCACGATCTTCGTGCATACTCGCGCATGCACACACGCATTAAAGGGTAGGCCACGCGAAGTGCGCACGGTAAACCTTGTTTAGGCTACCCAGGGGCTCCTCGGTACGTTCCTTAAGAGAACCTGAGGAGTCCCTTGGAGCTTGCTTGCTTGACAAGGGTAGCTGGTCCTCCAGCGTGTTTGCGGACAATGTATTATAGGTCACACTGAGAAGGGTATAATACCTGGAGTGTGGCTTGGTTCCTCTGCCGCAAACACCCTTTCATTTGCCTTTGTTTTACAGGTGGGCAGGTAGGGTGATTGGTGCAGCAGCATTTTTTTATGCCCTGCTAAACAAGGGCGCAGATCCCACAAACAAGTAACTCCGCCTCTGCCTGTGGCAGAGCAAGGAGTCCGACTTCATCGACATCTGCGCCGTGCACGCAAGAGCACCTCTTCCCTCCAAGCCCTTGCAGGGGAAACGCGTTGTGGCGTCCCCTGTTAGGCCACAGTTGCTTAGCAGCGCTGTGTTCTCTTGTCATTTCACAGGAGGGTCGCTAGGACCCACGACACCTTTGCCTTCGCAACGCCCAGTAGAGTGTGCGTGTAGGAGTGGTAGTCCTGTGTGGGGGCTAGAGCCAGTTGCCCAGTGCTCGCCCACCAGGATGGTGCCACTGTAGGGTGTGTAGGACCTGTAGTGCGTGTGTCACTGTCCCACCCGTTTCCTGCAATCTTAGCAGGGTTGGTGGGCTGTGGCAGTGGTTAGGTCAGTGTTTTGGCCATATAGCAAAACGGCGTTTTCATGCCTTCATAGCTTTTGGCCACCCCTCCCTGTAGTAGACAGATAGGTAGGGAAAACAATACCTGGATTAGTACGCTGGGTATTCCCCAAAGGTTTTGCGCCAGCACAGAAATTGGGCGCTTAGGGGAGGGGAGACCCGGGGCGTACCCCGTGGCATCAATAAGCCAACCGTCCAGGTTTAGCAAGCGTGCAGACTTGGGTATTTTAGGACACCACTTCTGCGGCTTGCTCTCAGGACCTTAGGAATAGCACACTCACACATACGCTTTGGCAGGTAAGGGTAAGGTTCAGTCCCTAGCTTTAGTCTTGGAGGCAAGCGTCTCAGCGAGCCTCAGCAACTCACCAAGGTTGTTCTGGGACAAGTAGTCAACCAGAACTGAGTTTAGGCGTCCCTCAGGTAGAACAAATGCAGAGAAAGGCTCCCAGGTGGCCTCTTCGACTCCAAACCCTTCCCAGAGGGTGGGGAAGCGCCAACCTTGGCGATAGCGGTGGCGTAGGACAGACTTCACCAGGTAGAAGCCCTCCTTAGCCATCTCCTCGGCGTTCATGTCGGGGGGTTCACCTTCAACTTCCATAGGGCTGGCTGCCCCTTGTAGGTCCAGAGCTGCGATTTCCTCGTCGTTCAGCTCCCACTCCTCCCCACAGAGGTCTTCAGGATCATAGTAGCGCTTCAGCTGTTGAGCAGCGCACACCAGGGTCCCCCCTAGACGGGGAGAACACCGCACGGTGATACGGTGTCCATCCACAGATAGAATCTTGTACGGCCCGAAGTATGGGTCATCGCTGGTAGAGCGTGGCCAGGCGGGTAGTCGACTGTGGTGCACCAGCACCCACTCCCCCTCTTGGTAGGTGGCCGGTACTCGGTGCTTGTTCTTCTTGTTCCACTGACGCTCCCTCAGTCTCTGGAGCATAGCCTTGGCCTTGTCCACCTTCGCTTGTTGCTCTTGGACCCACTCACCCACAGAAGACTGGGTGTCCTCTGGGTAGGGAGCATGTAGGAACCATGCCGGGCGCCCGAGGAATAGCTCATGGGGCGAGTAGCCAGTATCAGAACTCTCTTGGGAGTTCATCATCAAGGATATGACGGGGAGTAGTCTCACCCAGTCCCTGGTGCGTTCAGTCTTGCACCATATCCGTACGTTCTCCTTGAGGACACGGATCTGTCGCTCACATAGGGGGTTGCTCGTGTGAGAGTAGGGAATCCCCGCAGACACCTGGACATTGAGGGATCTCAGGACCCTCTTGTACCAGCCAGTATCTGAGTGTACTCGTACGTCCTCATCGGAGTTGATCTCCTTGGGCGCCCCATACACACAAAACCATTCCTCCAGGAGTATCTTGATAGTCTCCTCACCGGTAATGTGCTTGGTACATGGGAACACCCTGGTAAACCTGGTCAACCCACAGGTTACCACGAGGGCGAAGTCATAGCCCCCGAACTTCGACATCTCCGTGTAGTCCACGTATAGAACACTTTTAGCACAGTGAGGGATGGGCAGGGTCGAGTAGAGACCTCTGTCCCTGATATCCCCTGGTTTACAGGACCTGCACGGGCACTTGTCCACGATAGGCTGGAGGGTTTTCCGCAGTTGGTCGTCAGTCCACGTAGTGTGGAACCACTGCTTGAACAGCCTCAGGGTGCGGTCAGCACCCACATGACCGCTGGACTCATGGGTCCACTTCAGCAGCGCTGGGACTCGGTCACCAGGCACCACGATGCGGTCCTCGTGCCATAGGTAGCTCTTGTCCCTCTTCCACTGGTCCGGGTTGACCAGGAGGGGTTCAAGGCGTTTTTCCAGGCGCTTGTAGATATCCCCGCACTCCTTCAGGTACTCCGATTGTTGGAGTCCATCCAGGGGGCGTATCGTGGTCATGTTGAGGTCCAAGTGGACGTCCATACGGCTGAACGCCTCCTTAGCCAGCGCTTCAGACCGGGCACCAATCAGGGCGTCGAAGTTGTTGCTGCTGATGTAGTCGGCACACTCGTTCTTCACTCCCTGGATATGGTGTACCGTCAGCCGTAGTTGACTGAGGTAGGTCCACCAGCGTCGTAGCTTGGCCTTCTCAGGTGGAGGACCCTTCTGGAAACTGCGGACCGGTTCTTGGTCGCACAGCCAGACCACAGGGTTACTCCCCAACAGTCGTGCTTGTGAGGATAGCACCAACATACCCGCGAGCAATTCCTGCTCATAGGTGGAGTAGTTCCCCCTGGCCTGGTTCCACATCCAGTTCCGGTGGCCCAGAGGTACTAGGACCCACTTGTCGTCAGGGTAGCTGTGCTTGAGGGTTCCATCTCGGTTGAGACCTTCCGTCCCCCATTGGGAAATGGCCGAGTCGAACTCCTCCTTCTCTAGTGCTTGCCATTGGAACAACGTTCCACCACCGCCGACATTGCTGGCGTCGGTCACCAGGATAATCTCCCCTTGTGCTCCAGGCACGCCGAAGCATTTAGCGTTGGCTACCTTGTCTTTGAGCTCGTCAAACGCTTGTTGCTCTTGTGGGCCCCAGCGCCAAGTCCTACTCTTCTTGATCAAGTCCGTCAGAACGGCGCTGGTGTAGGTGACGTCTTTGATGTGGCGGCGATAGAAGTTGCACGCCCCAATGAAACTGCGTAAATCATGAAGTCCTTTCTTGGGGTCTTCGTGTCGTACCTCAGCATCCATCAGGGGTTTGGCCTTAGAGGCCGCTGGGGTCCACCACCCATAGCCAACGTCAAACCCCAGGTACTGCATGGTCTCCTGCATGAACTCACACTTCTCCAGCTTGAGTCATGTGTGGTTCTCCTGGCAGGCCGCAAAGAACTCACCCAAGAGGATCAGGTGATCCTCCTGGGTATTGGTCCCGAGGCATACATCGTCGATGTGAGCCTCCATCTGGGCACCACGGGATATGAGCTCCTGCAACCTTAGGTCTCCTTCGTAGGATGGACAAGATCTTGTTCATCAGCTCTTGGAATAGAGCGGGTGCGTTAGCCACGCCAAACGGCATGACCTTCCACTTGAACACCCTCCCCTGAGGGGTGATGAAGGCCAGTAGCTCCTGTGCGTTGGGCGTCAGGTCCACTTGCCAGAATCCGCTTCGCTTGTCCATCTTGGTCTTGTAGCGGCAGAAGGCTATCTTGTCCAGGGTAGACTCCATATTAGGAATGGACCCTGAGTGGTTCAGCGTCTTCTTGTTCAGCTCTCCGTAGTCCACTACCAGCCGTTTGGCTGTAGACCCAGGTTTGGCCACCAGGAGACAGGGGCTGCAGTGTAGGGGGTAGTCCCCGTCCTTGTACTCCAGGACTAGGCCAGCGTCGATACATTCTTGTATCTGTCGCTCAATCTCGTCGACCTGCTCTTTAGGAGCTGGATAGGATCTCCTCCGAATCTTGTGACCCACGAACTCGGGTTTCAGCTTGAGGTCCATCTGTACCAACTTGTCACATGAGGCTGGAGGGGGTAGTTCTCCGAACACCTCCAGATAGGTCCTTATCAGCTTCTGTACCCGCGGGTCCAATACCTTGATCTTGTCCTCCATGTCCTCGTCAGAGTGTAAGTTGCTTGCCCCCTGAGTAATAGACGTCGGGAGGTGGTCCTCCACCGACTCTTCGCCCGTGGTAGTATCCTTCAGCCCTTGGTAGGCATATAGAAGGTCTTGTTCAACCATCTCCGGTGGATGATGGCAACATAGGCACGCTCGAGGGGGTTCACATACACATTCCTCCGAGAGGTCGTCCTCCTCTGGGGTCCTCACATGGGCGCCCCACACGCTCTCCATGAGCTTAAGATCTACCTCCCTTTGCCAGGTGGTGATCTTCTGTTCGAGGTCCTCCTTCAATTGGGATAGGTCTCCCATACGTCCTTGCTTCAGTGGCCATGAGCTGCGGGTAGGCATCGCGTAGCATAGCTTTTTCGCCAGCAACTTCCTCTTCGAATCCACATACTCCCTGAGCCTGGACCGTGGGTCCAGCTCCTCGTCCAAGGGGTCTTCCACCCTCATGGAGAGTAGGGGTTTCAGTGGGGCGACGTACTCGGCGTTCTCCACTTCCTCCACACAGGTCTGCACGAAGAAGGCGTCGTGCTCAGTCTCGTCGTCTGAGTGGATAGAGCTAGGTAGCTCAGATAGTCCACACTCAGAAACTCCATCAGGGACAGGTACATGACAGGGAGAGTTGGGGGCGTTGGTGTCAGTCACGACGTACTCCTCTCCTCCGGGTGTAGTCTCAACAGCATCTTGAGGTCGTAGTCGATCCTTCAAGTCACCCAAGGCGAGTCCATCGCTTTCTCGTTGTATAGCCTGGACCAGAGTCGGGTCCAGATCCTCCCAGGGAATGGAGGTAAGACCTCCGTCCACCACGCTGAGCATACTCCCCCATCCGGGCTTCCCAATAGGCCTCTCGCGTCCCAGAGGCACGTAGATGGCCTCATCAGGCAAACGAACAGAGCTGATAGTCAGCCTGTCCAGGAGGTCTCGCCAGTACTCGTTGCCCCCATGGGCTCCCCAATCTGGGGAACACAGGACCATACGGGAACGTTCCAAGGCCACCTTGGTCAGCACCTTCCCCAGTTCACTGAACCTGGAGGTCCCGTAGGCCATCCCGAAAGAGGGCCAGTAAAATTTGTAGCTGCAGTTCTTCCCCTTGCTGCAGTAAAGGTCCAGTACATGTTGCTTGTCGCTGGCGAACAACTCCACACTCAGGTCTTCTCGAGAGTAACCCAGCTCCTTCAGACCTTGGTCTAGGACTTCCCCCAATAGTTGATAGTCCTCAGTTTTGGAGGCCGCCATCATGTTCGAGGGCTCCTCCTTCGATAGTCTCAGGTAACTCGAGGTATGTTCCGACTGCTCAAGTGGCACAGACTCTCTGCCACTGCCGTGGTCCACGTAGAGGAGGTAGGGCACTTGCAGCGTCAGGGATTGTATCTGGGAGTGCTGTACGAAGAAGTCAGTCCCCAGTACAAAGTCGAAGGCCTCAGTGTCCATCACATAGAACCGATGGGCGATAGTCCGAGAGCCCATAGGTACCTCCACTTCACAGTCCCCGCAGCTGTGCACCACATGTCCGTCCCCCATGCGTATAGCAGCGGTGGTCATGGTGTTCTTCAGGCTCCCACAAGGTAAAATTTTCTTGGCCACTATAGATATTGTGGCGCCAGTATCCAGTACCCCCAAGTATTCACGTCCCCCTAGTCGGATACGTACCCAAAACACCAGGTCTTGGGTGCCACCAGAGCGTCCCCGTCAGAACTCCGCGGGACAGGTCACCTCGAACCCCTTGTACCGCAATTTGCGGGCCATTCTCATGAAACGGCTCCTCTTCTTAGCGTTGCCGTCATCACCACCTTCATGCTCACGCTTGGCTCCTTGTTCTTGCTGGGCCTGCGTCTGTGAGCGTGTGGTAGGACCAGACTGCCCTCCAGAGGGCTCGGAGTTCCCCCCTGGATTAGGGTTGGGGTTGCCTCCGTTCTTGTCCTTGTTCTTGTTGTCGGGCTGGCGGTTAGCGCCTCCTCCTCGTCCACCTTGACCCTTGTCTTGCCCTTGACCACGTCCTTTCGACTTGCCCTTGCCGGAGTCGTTGCCTTTGCCTTTGCCTCCACCTTTGCTTGAGCCTTTGCCAGGATCTTCACCCTTAAGCTTCGCCGATAGGCGTTGCTTATGGTAGCACTCATCCTCGTAGTGCTTCCGCTTACCGCAGAATGCACACGTGATGGTGCACCGGTAATGATCCGGCAGCTTCGCTTTGGCGCCGGTGTTCTTTTCCTGCTGCTTCCCCTGGACTACGAAGCAGTCTCGCTGCACGCAGTCAGAGGCGTCCTGCAGGTGGCCCTGCTCGTCTCTGGCGTCACACCAGAATAGCTCCTTCACGTTCTCCATGACACGGGCGTGGGCGTGTTTTGGGGTAGTCCCCTGCCCAGGTCGGGACCCTTGGTACCCTTTGCCATGGCCTCCAGAACCTCCACCACCAGGACGGTAGTTGTTCAAGTGCTGGTCGCTCTCCTTGTCCAGCGCCATCTCCAGGAGCAGCACGCATAGATCCTCGTAGCGGAGGGATCTAGCCTTGCGCTCAGCCGTCAAACGGCACTCGTCCCATAGCTCTCGGGGGAGCTTGGCCACCATCCAGAACAGCAGGTCGTCGCTGCTGTAGGAACCGGGCGTCAGTCGTCCAGCCCAGTGATCCAGGTCAGCCAACAGCTCGGAGACCCTGCCAGGTTTGGGGTTGCTGGGCAGCACGGGCAGGTTCTGGATCTCGGCCCTGAAGGAGAGGTCGGTCTCGTAGGTCGGGTACTGCCTCTCCAGGGCAACCAACACATCGGCAAAGGTGGCGGAGTTAGTCACGATCTGCCTGACCTGCTTCTCCAGGTACTTGGTCTTGCAGCACTGCAGGAGCAGATCGCACTTCACTCGCCCACTAGCGTGGGTTTGGCCAGTCAGTCGTAGGAACCGGCCAGAATTCTCAGCGAACTCGCTGAGGTACTTGCCTGTGAACTCAGGCAGGTTCACCACGATTTTGGAGGTGGCAGTAGCCTTCGCCTCCTGAGTCTGGCGTCCTTCAGGGCGTCAGGTCTTCTTCTTCTTCTTCTTCTTCTTACCCTTCGGGTCCTCGGGGTTCTTAGGGTCATCGTCATCTGAGGGCGAAGAAGAATCCATCGACGGCGGCTCATCATCGGAGGGGTCTCCGCCAAGATCACTACAGCCATAAGGCTCTACGTCCACCATAGCCCTCAAGGCTGTCAGCCCCAGCCGGTCCAGCTCGGCCCTCGTCGAGTTCGTCACGTGGCTGTAGGGCGGCTGGGCCGTTCTCGGGACGAATGGACTTCTCGGTATAGGTGCAGGAGTCGGCATGGGTCGGCTCCTCAGGCTCCCCAGGGTATTTGTCAACCCTGCCGCCAGGTGGTTAGCCTGTACTCGGTGGGGTGACATTCCCACCGTAGTAGGTGACGCATGGGGCGGGATCATCAGGGGCTCCAGTATCTCCCTGATCTCTTGCGTGAGGTCGCCCACGATTTTTGAAGTGGCTCCTCGGAGCACCTCATTGATCTCCGACCGCGTCAGGGACCTGTTGGAGGATCTTCCCGGTCCTCTACTCCTGCCTCCAAGAGACTCTGGTCCTCTCCTCAACCCACTCAAGGGTGCATACCCAGATGCATACCCAGGAGCATACCCAGGAACATCCATATAGGTTCCAGTAGCGTGTAGTGGATGGGGATAGTCAGCCGCATACCATCGCGGCGCAGAGCTGGAAGCCACCGGCTCACTGGCAGTAGTTGCCTCATGGAGCGCAGTGGTAGGTGGGCCCATACCATAGGCGGGGTAGGGAGGCATGCCAGTAAAGCCTGTGCCCTCTGCCATAGGCGGGTTGGTTGTGGAAGTGGATGTTGCAGCGGCTGGGAGTGTGGTGGTTATACGAGAAGGTGATGCGTGGAGGCCAGAAGCGCTTGTTGCGCCTTCGAAGGTAGGGTCATGCGTCAGGTCTTGCCCTTGTTCCTCTCCTTCGTCTGCTTCTCCTCCAGCATCCTTCTCGCTCTCGTTCTCTCTCTTCCTCTTCACAGGCTGAGGCTGAGAGACCACTTCTTCGACGGACAGGGCCCCGAAGGCCGTCTGGAGTCCATCCAGGGAGTCCTCAGCCGCATCCACTGGCCCATGTAAGGGCTCCGCCGAAGGTACAGCGCCAGGTGCCGGCCTTGCCGGTGCCTCGGGCGCTGGCGCTGTCTTCGCGTCGGCGTCCTCCTTTCCTGGATCCATCTTCTTTCACCCTTCTGCTTATATTTGCCCGTACTCGGCGCACTGGGTGTACGGCACGGGGTTGCTGCCGGTGCGCAGAGACAGGCTGCCTCTTGCTACCAGAAACGTTTATAGTGTTTTCAGCACTGTGTTTTTGTATCTCCTGCTGCTTGCTGTTGGTGTAGGGTTTCCTGCTGCTTGTTTTGGAAGATGAAAACCTTTTGTTTGCTGAAATACAGTAGGTCCAAGTCAATCCAGGATAACCCAAGCCAGAAGTATGCAAGGAGAAGAGAATTCAGGATCAAAGCATGAAGGGCTGCAGTGTAAACAGTGAAAGATGATTGGATATTCACAAAAAATTGCAACTCAGGTCACAAATGAATGCATATTCACAACGATAGCTGAAATGTTTTTGGAAAAGAGTTAGAAAACTGCCCCATGGTCATTCTCTCTCCATAGTGCCATCTCAGGAGATGTGCACTCTTTGTTTTGGGTCCCATATGTGCTGAGGTGGCAGGGCATGTGGCGATGAGCTCACTGCCATGTCACATGGGATCTTCCTACTTAGCTAGGCTGACCAGGAATTGAACCCAGGACCTCTCAAAAAGAGGTGCCTAGCCCCCCTAGAGTGCATACCACTAGGGCAGATAAGTATTCATGGAAAAACATAGATAAATTCATAGGCTCTGCCTTGGATATGTCAGGTCTCAGTTAACTCAGGAAAAGATGTTTTACTTCACATTGAAAGGGGATTAAGGGGTCCAATCCATATCCTGATTGGTTGTCTGGTTCCATAGGTCAAAATGTGTTATCACCACTTTTGGTTGGACCAATACTAAGATAAAAATGCATGGATGCTCAGTGCATCTCTAATACAACTATAGTATGCCTCAAAGCAATGGAAAAGCACTTTTTCTTACTTTAATACAAGCGTTACATCAAGCACATCAAGCAACATCAAGCACTTGCAAGCTCTCCTAAACTGTCCAAAGCACGAAGGTGGCAGGTGTGGGCATCGTACCCGTGTTTATCTTTGTGTCTAGTGTTTTCAGCGGTTCTTTTACCCTGAGGCCATCGTGGCCTCTTTTCTCTCGTTAGTGAGCTACCGCGCGCACGGTGGGCGATCGTGGCCGTGTTTGTTAAGTGGCCTAAGCATGCACAAGGCAGTGGCGAGCACAAGTCAGACATGCATCCCTGACCTCTATCCCTACTTTCCCACGTGCTCCCTTGTGCAGGCACAGTCCTACGTTACTGTTGGACACTTCCGTCAATACTCCTGGCAGTTTTCTCAAGATGTGAAATTCTTGCACTTTCGCGTTGCACCGCTTCGCATGTACCGTTACCTTCCGAATTGTCTAAAAGTGTGATTTCACTTTGCCTTTAGTTTTAATTTTTTGAAAAACTACCTGCCTTTACCTTCTGGCCCCCACATGCCTTATGCGACACGCGGGGACCCGACTCTGCGCGCAACAGCTCGCGATCTCGCCTACTACATATTGCGGGACCTGCGGGATCCCGTTCGTGGATTTTTGGATTTAGGCGGTGGTTCGATTCCCACCGATCGGAGCTACTTCAGCGGCCGTGCAGCCAGCTCCGAGATTGCCTGCGTAGGTTCGATTCCCTATGGGAGGGAATCCTGCAAACCTGCCATTTGCTGCTGTTTTTGCACTGTGCCTCCCAGCTATCCGGGTCGGGGCTCCCGGGTCACGTAAGCGTTGACGTGCTCATTCAATCATGTGACCCATGTATTGTACAACCAGGTAAGTACAACTGTACAGGGCTGCATGTTACTGTGTTGGTGTGGTTGCTTTCACTTAATCCTGTTAATCAATTTCAGCTACTCGTGGTCAACCTGCCAAACAGTTTCAGCAAAAGGAAAAGAAAAAGAAATTCTTCCATTTCCAAAGGCTTACACGGTGATGTGGCTGTGTCACTTACGGCTGCATATGCAGTTTCAGCTACTTCCGCCTGTTCACCTATCTGCTTGTTGATATACTGTAGCATAACAGTGTGGTTCCCGTACCTGGTGGGACTGATATCTAGTCAGAGCAAAATTGGCCTCTGAAGCTCTGCTATATCCTGGTTCGTGGCGCAAGCGCGCGAGCAGTGTGAGAGTATTCCTTTTTTTTTAAACATGTCAACACCTGTGCGAGTTCTTGAGGGTTCAAGTATGCACACAGTGGTATGTACAGGGGGTGTTAGGGCTGGGCGGGGCCTTAGATGATCCCTAGGGGTTGTCATGGGGCTGTGCCGGCCGGCTGGGCACCCTGCGCGTGTACCTGTGGCTGTCCTTGGAAACAGTAAGCCCAGTTTGCGTTGTGTACAGGGAAGTAACAGGCTGGAGGCGGGCGTATCCTGGTGTTACTGGCTGTCACCTTACCAGGGCTAATGGACCTCTGGCGTCAGTGGGCGTGACTGAAAAAAGAAAGGGATGGGGGGCGGCTGTCAGTTGGGTGATGCGTGGAAGCATCATGGAGAGGGGGTGCCGGGGGGGTGAAGAGAGGAGGGTGGGGGGTACGGGGGCCTGGGAATGCAGCTGACATAAGCCGGCGGAGAAAACACAGGTAGGTGCATGGTCTGCCCTATGAAGGGTCATCACGGCGCCTGATATAGTGTACACCGCCCTGGTGGCCAGCGAGCAATTAGATTAGGCTGCTTGTGACGACGAAGCTGGAGATCTGTTCAGTTCAGGGGGCCTGGGAAGCAAGCCGGGGGCAAAGGGGGGCAGGGCTGGGCAAGAACAAAGACGTGTGGTTATACGAAACGCCAGATACGGGAAGAGGGGCACAAGACAAACTGTACTGCGAGGTAGAGAGGTGGAATGGCAATGCCGCGGAGCCGACGAACCGTGACGGTTCTGTGATGCACCATACGAGCATGGGGGCGAGCTGCGGGCTGGATATAAGTCTCTGATGCGAGCGGGAGTCCTGTGAGACGCGGAAGGAACTTTATCAGTTGCCAGGGCAAAGGAAGGAGGTAACCGATGACAGGCGGCCGGACTCTTTTTTGCCCTTTTGTGGAGGGGAACCGTGTCCTGGACATGCTGGGGCAATTCGCTTTGTGCCCCGGCGCGCGGGGGCTTTGGGGGTGCATGACGTTGGGACAGGGGGGGGGGCCGATATAAGTGTTGGGGTGTGGGGTGGGGGGGCGTCAGAGGTGCTGTATGGGCCATGGGACATAAAAAAGGTGTTGGCCCCCAGGGGCGGGGGCAAGGGCTCGGGGAGGGGGTGGTCACGGCGGGCAGTGCAAATTGCTTTGACTATAGAAGTGAGGTGAGAGCGTCGGGATGGAAGGGCTTCCCGCAGGACGGGCTTCTGTGATGGATGTGGGATGAGCTGTTTGTAAAGTGTCAACGGGACTAAAGTGCGCGCAAAATTACGTAACTCGCCTTTGGTGCGCACTCGGTCCTGGAGCCAGGAGTGCACCACGGGTGCCAGCGCAAAGCCCCACGCGTCGGCCATTTGATGGAGAAAGGGACGGAAGACGGAGCAGAAGGCGACACAGGACGGGAGATCTAGAGGGTGGACGACGTCGCAGTGCGGGCATTGGCGGCCAGGTAGGTCGCAGTAGGGTGCAGAGCCTTTGGAACCTTTCACTGCCATGACCCATTTGTCCGCGAATGCGCTGAACCAGCTGTAATGAGAAGACTAGTCGAAGCTCAGGGACGTTGCAACGGCTGTGTGCTGGTGGCGGGGGTACAAGCGCCGCCTAGTGACGCGTTCCCGTGGGGGGCCGGCCACGGGACGCTGCGGTGGACACACGCAAGTGAGCAGGCAGGCAAAGCACTACGCTCACAAGGGCATCAATGCGTTGTCATGTGACAAAGCGTTTCAGAATCCTTGCCACTCTGCAAAGAGGGAACGAAAGTATGTACAACAACACATCAGGATATGTACACATGGGGTTAAGACTGGACTGGGGTAAGGGCATTACAGGACAATGGACACTCTATCCTAACTTGTATCCCAATCCCAGGTCCGACCCTCTCAGTGGCTGGTGGGGGCGGGGGCTCAAACACAACCCATGCCCTGCTCAGTCCGGACCCTGAAACCCTGCCAATGGGAGAGGTGTCCCACCTAGCCACAAGCGAGTTCCTGAGAACCAACTGACGCCAAGGTCAACCGACGATGGCTCCCTATGCTCCCTGGAGGGCAGGTCCCAACGCCACTCTGAGCGAGAGATATGGCCCCGCCATTATCACCCAGGAGTTGGTAGCTGAAAATGGGCTGTTTGGGCCCAAACTGAAATTAACTCAAAAATCCCCAAAATTGACCCCTCGTCTGGACCCGCCAGAGGTAGGGACGAGGCAACTGACCCTATGCCCTTCGAGTACGAACTCCTTGGAGCCCTCACCCAACCTGGTTCCCTTTGAGGTCCCGGCAGCAGGGCAACACGGATGAGTCAAGTGGGGTCATGATGCCAAAATCACCAAAATTGGCGTCATTCCCACGCACGGCTCGCTCGACCAAGGTAAGGCCATTGGCCCACAGGGCAGGAGGCACGACCTAGGACTTATATCTGAGTGTACAACTTGGATTTAGGTCCAGGCTCTCTATGGGCTTCGAGAAATGGGGCCGCCAATTGACCACACGGAAGGGGAAATTGGGGTCCCAAAATGGGGTCATTTTGGCTGCTTGAAATGAGCCAAATTTCGGTGTGCTCCCAATAGTATATCTCCACGCCGGCTTGGAGATCGGATCCGGCATTCCATACGTGATCCACCGGGAGTCCAACAGAGACTCCCATGCCCTTGGCTCTCGGAGAATCTATGCCACTCGGCGTGGTGACGATCCCAATTGGGTCCACAAATGTCAAAATTGCAAAATTGCCCACACTCACTTTGGGCTAGCGCCTTAACGAAGGTGGCTCCACCTCTCCCACGTGGTGTGTGGACCATGGGGACCATTACCCATAACACCCATGTCATATATGGTCCATTGGTCCATGCGTCCGGCGTGCACGAAGGTTAGAACATGGGGCACGGCGGGCAGCAAAAGTGGAAAAATGCACAAAATGGCCAAAAATGCGCACACTCATGGTTGGGGCAAATGAGGCACATGCCCGACTCGGACCGGAGTGTGCTATAGGATTAGTATCAAGTCATATTGGTCCAACATATCTTTTGGGCGTCGCCCAACTCCTCCGATATTGGGAATGGCAGGGTCGCCAAGTGAGCCCATGATTTGGGATAGTCCCAAATTGCCAACATGGCGGCCACGGTATGCCAAGCCTAAGAGGAGTTATTCGCCGGGTCCAAGATATGTTGGGCACCGAAGTATGTACCCTCATATCATACTTGAGTCATGATGTCAATCGAGCGCAACGTTGAGATACTCGGTGGCCACTTGACATCATGACGGGCCAAAAATGGCAAAATTGGCACAAAGACAAACCAAAGTGCCTTGAGAGGCGCACAATTATATTATAATATCTTTGGCTTGGATCGTGCAATCAACTAATCCTTCTAAACACAATGACTTGACACCAATGACCTACGATCCCACATATGTGCTCCACTTGGGGCGCCTTGAAAGGTTACGAGCGCTACTTCCCAAGTGGGCACACGAAAATATGGAAAATTGCAAAACACCCACTTTGCTCCCAACGCATTGCTTCGGGTTCACCACACAAGCTTCCCTTCACGAAGGTTAGGCTTGCAATTGATCGTAGGGAGTATGGAGAAGGGGCTTGCACAATATGAGGTCCATTGGCGGGCTTGTCTTGGAGCAATGGACCCGCCAAATGGGCACGCAACACAACACATGGCACATACCAAATATTGCCCAAAAAGGCAGCTCCCACCACGATATGTCATGCCCCTCCAAGGGCATAACTTTGTGTCAATCGCTCATAGGAACTCAAGGAGAGTTCCTATGCGACACCAACACTTGCGCGCTACACTCGAAAGTTATCTTCACGCACGCAATATCATGGCCAATGTATCGTAACGCAAACTCTACCCTCTTGACCATGATCCATTACACTAGCGCGCACGTGTGGAGACGCAAGGTATATAATGCTTCCTAAATTACGTCGGGAGTATTGTGAATACATCCCACGTTTCTTTATCGTCATTGCTCGCAAGCGGCACGAGATATGACCCTCACAAGTGGCCTCACGAATCAACTTTGTTTTGCCCGTATCTCTAAGACAAATGGAGGGCAAGATAAAAGGAAAGTTGATTCGTGCATAGGGAAGCACGTAGGTCCACTCGAAGGAGGTCAAATCAAGTGCGGGGATGTCGAAGTCGAAAATCCGATTTCGACATCCTGAAAAATTCGGATTAAGGTTGCGAGTATTAATTATGAAAATTGCGGATGCATCAATGCAGTTCCTGGCGACTTTGGAGCCTTCGTCGCGGATAGCGTTAAAATTTCCATTAATTACAGTTAAACTGGCGGTTACGGTAAAGTCGCGAACCAACCGCCAGCAGTCAAAACAGTGAGTATCAGAACGGAAGCGTAAAAATTGACGGAAACAATATGAAAATAAAAGCCTGTTGATTCCTGATATTCTGGTACACAAATCTCCGCTGGCGGTGCATCGGTTGCCGATGCGGGGCTTCACGGCACGGAACACGCCGTACATGGGGTTAGTGGACCGGAGACCGGTTGTATGCCGTAACCTGGCGATGGGGTTCTGGGTACCGCTTCACCCCCCTCCTTAGAGCAAACCCTGGGGGGGCTCGATAACACCCAAGCATGGCAGCGGGTACCCAGGACCATAACCTGAAGGGGGGGGTGTCACATCCTCACTTCAGGCTGATGCAGGGTAGGCTGCCCAAATTCCACAGTAATTCCACAGTAAAATAGGTATGATGCTGTAAAAGCTCGTAGCACATGTATAGTGTCAAGTATCAAGTCCCGGGTTCTGGCGGCGATTGTTCGGCATCCAAAGGACCCGTTAACCCATACCAGGCGCACCGGGTGCCGGCTGCTACGGTCACCACCACAGTGGCAGTGGCATACACGGCCAACATAGGCGACACACGACGACCGAGGTGGTCCCACAAGTCGAGAGCGACCACAAAGATCCATCAGGCTACCCCAAGCTTCCCAAGGCCCGCCGACTGGGGAGAGTCCCCACGGGTCCTTCCTCGGGCGCACCATGTCCATATCCATACGAGGCGAGTCCAGAGTGCCATAGTCGAACTCCTTACGAACCCCAAATCGTAAGGGAACTCCTCCTGAAGGGATCGGGCATCAAGGCCGTCTTTTCCCTCGCCCTACTGCCACGAAGGCCATACATGAGGGAGTCCTCATGCAGTGTGGGCGGAGGCGTCGACTCCTCAAACCACCAGTTTCCCAGGCAGACTGACCGAGGTCAGGAGCACCGGAGGCCGCCATCCGAATGCAAGTGCGTCTGCAAATCGGTAGGCTCACACTGGGACTGACAGTGGCGGACCGCTGGGAGTGTAGTCAGGCAACTGGGCTTCCCGCCTGGCGCCATCAGGATCTCCACACATCACAGCGAATAGGGCAACACGGTATCACGGGCACTCAAACAGTAGAATCTGTGATCAAGTACTGGTCCAGGCTGGACCAGGCTGTAAGAATATGTACACGGCGACTCAAGGCGCCTCTGTATCCGGATTCGTGGTGAAAAACAGTCCATCCCTCAGCGATGGGCTGATGACACTTAACATACAGATGCACATATCCTGGAGGGCAGAAAGACAACCAACAATCTGGGTAAATAGGCGTGTAAACACACTCAGAACAGAGTGCCAAACCACGCCACGGTCAGGATAAGGCAAATGCAGGAGGATGGACAGGATAACGCCTGAGTTCAGGCATATATAGTCTCGAGACACACGTCGACTGGCCTGGATTCCGCAAATGCCATGGAACCAGACCACACACTCAAAAATCGCAATGCCGATGACAGCGGCATCCGTTGCGCAACGTCGTATGGGCTTCAAGGCCCCAAGAGCTCAAAATTATGAAGGTCAGTCGCCCTACCTGGTTTCCCAAGGATTCAGCAGGGGGGGTGAGTGACGAATAGAAGAAGAGAGGGGCCATCATCCTCTGGATACAGCAGGGGGGGGTATATGGCCACTCTGTCACCGAAAGATGGGAGAGAGCAAGCAAGTAAGGGACGATCCGTCGGCCTCACAGGCGCTCATAACACATCAGGGGAGAGCTCAGGGCGCTGATCAGGCACCCCTGGCTGCAATCGCCCGGGTGAGTGCTGCCAAGTCCGAGACATGGATCTTGGTCTTGTGCTTGCGGATGTACTCCATGAAGGGAGTATTGACCTGCGGCACGAATGAGGAGACGGGTTCCCAGGTGTCGTGGGACGGCCCATAGCCTCGCCAACGAACCGTGAACTCCAGACCTCCGGGTGCCGAGGCTTTCGGACGCTGAGCCAGGATCTTCTCGACAGTATAGTCGTCCTGCTCAGCATAGTCGTCGTCCGAATCGTGGCGCTTGATGCGGTAAGTGTCCTCACCAATCCTGCAGACCACCTCGCCGGGTGTGAACCAGGTTTTGGTGCGGTGGGTGCCCATGGGGCGGGGTCTGATCACCCACACCGGGTCTCCCACCCTGAACTTCTGCGCTGTCGAGCTTGGGGCGGACTTCTGACGCTCAGCATGCTCCTTCTCAAGCTGCTGGCGGATGTCCCGCGCCGTTTTCTCTTGCCGCGCGAAGAACTCCTTGGCATCCATAGCCATGCCATCACCAGACAAGGGAAGTCCCCTACCCAGGGGGTCCCTGCCAAACAGAATCTGGTGAGGGGACAAACCGCCCGGAGTGGGGGTGTCATGATGGGCCTTCAGAGCAGGCCACATCTCCTCGAACCAGTTCCGCCGTGGATTGGTGATGTGGATCTTGCGCAGCTTCTCGAACAGCTGCCGTCCAGCCACTTCAGCACGGCCGTTAGACCGGCTGAGATAGGCGACGCTCTTGGCATGACGTATTCCCATGAGGGAACAGATAGCCTTGAACCAGCCACCAGTAAACTGGGGCCCTCGGTCACTGCAAATTGTGCGGGGGATGTCAAAGACGGTCAGCCAATGACGAATCATCATGACTGCTACCTCCTTGGCAAGCAACCCCTTTTTGCGTGCCGGAACGGCTACAACGTAGCCGCTGTGGCGGTCTACACAGAGAACCACACAGTCAAAGGTCTCCTTGCCAATGTGCACCTCGGGCATGGAGAAGACGTCCATGGCCACGCTCTCCATGGGCTGGTCAGGAACTGGGGTCCATTGGGGTTCCCCCTTGACGTTCCGGTTATCGGGATTGCAGGCCTGACAGACCGAGCAACCCTTCCTGACCTTCTTGATGGCGGTGTAGAGAACGATGTGGTCGATCTCGAACCGGCGCTGCATGTCAAGGGCTTGCTTCTTGACCCCTGGGTGCAGCATGTGGTGGTGCCAAGCTTCACAAAGCTCGAGCACCCGGGACTCCGGGACTAGCAGCTTACCATTCCGGTAGAGCTTGCCATCTTCCTCGGTCAGCACCTTTGGCCACTTCTGCCCGTCGTCAGGGTCGGTCGCAGCCCTATACTCGGCCGCAAAGGCCTCAGACTTGGCGTAATCGTCGGTCCAGTTGTCCTGGAGGCAAGACTCCGGGAAGAGGTGCTTGTCGGACTCGGCTCCCTCAGGGGCGAGTACTCTGACCGCTCTGCTCACCCTCGTTGCGAGGGGGGCATCCGCGGCCATGACGACGAAGCATTTGGCACCCTCCTCCTCCATCAGGCGCTCCATTTCAATAATCCTCTTGGCTTCAGCGGTCTCAGCCTCATCGCCATGGGCAGAGATATCCTGCATGCCCTTGCTGGCGGGATAGGCCCACCTACTGAGACAGTCCGCCACGGTGTTATCCTTTCCAGGAATATAAACAACCGTAAGGTCGAACTTGGCCAAGGTCTCATGCCATCTTGCCCGTCGGGAGGCGGGACCTGAGGGGGTGTCCACGTGCTCCTTGTGCCACGACTGCAGACTCTGATGGTCGGTGCAGACGGTGACGGGATGGAGGGCTATGTACCCAGCCCATTTCCTGAGAGCCATGACGATGGCATACGCCTCCTTTTCACGGGGCGTCCACGTCCGTCTCTGGCCTTCCGCCAGGACTCGGCTCCAGAAGGCCACGGGCACGTGCCTCCCGTCGTCAAGCACTTGCTCCAACACAGCGCCAATGGCGTAGTCGGAAGCGTCGGTGCGCAGGACGAACCCTCGGTCGGGATCCACGAGGTGCAGACCCACTGCGGATAGCAGCGCCTGCTTCATCCCCTCAAAGGCACGGTCGGACTCTTCAGTCCAGACCAGAGCCTTCCTGGACCCCTTCCTGGTCTCCTCTCGGTTGCCCTTGAGCATGGTCGTCATGGGGGCTGCATACTCGGCATACATCTTGATATACCCCGAGTAGTAATTGCAGAACCCCAGATACGCCCGTAGCTCAGAGACCGTTTTGGGCTTTTCCCAGTGCTCAATCGCAGCCACTTTGCCAGGTATGGGCTTTCGCTGCCCGTTCCCGACCACGTGGCCAGCGAAGACCACCTCGCTTACCGCAATGGTGGCCTTGTCACTGCTGCCCGTGAGTTTGTGCCGAGCCAGAAGGTCCAGCACTCGAGTGACGTCCCTCTCGTGTGCCTCCAGGAGCTCCTCGTAGCCCATGCTGGGGTTCCGGACGCGATGATCACGTCGTCCACGAAGGGGTCCGCACAGTCGCGCACCGGCTCAAGCAGGTTCTCCAGCATCCGCTGAAAAGCCGCATTGCCGTTGGTAACGCCCATAGGCATCACCTTCCACTGGAGAGGTCCAAGTGGGGTGCTCATGGCTGTGCAGGCACGGGACTCCTCGGCGAGAGGCATCTGATGATAACCATGTTTCAGGTCAATCACCGTGAAGATCCTCCGCCGGTGTTGTTTTTGCAGCATATCCTCAATGAGGGGCAGCGTATAGCTGTCGTGCTGCGTTTGGGCGTTCAGGCCGCGGTAGTCGACCACGAGCCGCCACTCACCGGCAACCTTCTTGGGGACGACGAAGCAGGGAGAGGCCCACTCGGAGTGGCACGGCTCAAGCCAGCCTCTCTGGATGAAGTCACGGAGGATCTTCTCCATGGCCTCTTTCCTCTCGCCCCTCAGGGCAAACTCCCGGTGACGATACACACGGGGGTCCTGCTTCAGTCGTATCTTGGCCTCGCCATACGGTCCACGCACCGGTGGGGGAAACACAGGCTTACCGCTGAAGAAGGTATCACCATACTTCTGCTTCAGCCTGGCCCTCAACGCCTGGATCTTGGGGCAGTCATCGGACTCCGCTTTGGCTTTTCCGGGCACTTGAACCACGGAGCTTACTTGAGGGGTAGCGACCCCGCTCGCTTTCGGCTCAGGCGGTCTTCCCAGGTGGCCCGAAGGGCCATCTCTGGTCTTGCCTCGGAATAGATCGCCGTAGGTGGGTGGGTTACCCCCGATTGGCTCGTCCTGGCTGGATAGGTGGTCCAGCACCCTCTGCACGAAGGTGTTCCCGTCATAGGAACCAGAGATGATCGAGTCCACTTCCCACCAGGCTCTGTCCTGGCCCTTGCCCTCACGCTGGTTTCCCCAGTCGTGAAAGGGCTGATCCATATACCCCTGAACCAGATCCCACTCCTCTTCAGTGAGGGGGTCTTCCGAATCCGATTCTTCGATGTCAACAGGGGGAACCGCAAAGCATTGCCGCCATGGCTCTGCTATGATGCGGTTGACACACACGAAGTCCGTGGTGTCGGCCTGATCAAGGCCCCCATCCACATAGTGGAATTCTGTTGGCCATCTCTGGGGTGGCATGGGCTGTCCCTTAGCGTCCTGATAGACAATCTCTCCAGCCGGTAGGACGACCTTGTTTAAGGTCATGTTGGTCAATGAGGCTACCCAATGTCGGGTACTTTCCTCCTCGGTGCATCCCATCGGAACAACCAGCACTGCCTTGGAGCGGTCCTTGCGAATCTTCGCTATCGCTCTTGGAATGTCCCAACGGGGGCAATGGATCCACATCAGTCCCTGATGCGGACCCCAGTGCTTCTTCCACTCGGAGTCCTGGGCGCTCCAGTACTTCTCACACACCCGCAGATGGGCGGAGGTTCCTGAAGAGAACGCATCCAGGGCCAGATCCGAAGCTCCCAAGTCCGCGACAACTCGGCTTGCCACTTCCGGCCTTACGCCGTACTCCTGGTTTGCAGGACCAGTTGGCTCAGTGTCCAGCGCGGCCACTTCGAGCTGATTGCGGTCGGGGTGGATCCATTGGCATTCCACATGGTGCTCAGGTGACGAAAGCCACGAGAGTTGGTCGTCCTGGTACAGGGTCATGGAAGCCTGGGCCGGGAGGACGCCGGAGTCCGTCTCCATCATGAAGTCGTACCCGACGATCATGTCCCAGTCCATCTCGGCCTCGTAGAAGCTACCGTGCAGGAGGACTTCCTTGCCGAGGTCTGGGCGGCTCAGCTCACGATGGTTCACGAACTGCAGCCCAATGGCCGCTTCCTTCGTGCCTCCCACCATGTACTGGCCGTTCGCCACCTTCAGCCTGACAGGTTTCCGACTGTCGGTCAGACACTCTGGTGGAAGTAGGCCAGCCTTGACCAAGCTGACCTGAGATCCCGTGTCGACCAACACGTCGAAAACCTTTTCCACTTCCCCGCATAAGGCACGGACCTTAAGATGCAACTGCCGCTCGCGACCGACACGGCGCACGGCGTGCAAACTCAGGATCTCCGGCCGTTCCAGAAGCTTCACAAGCGACTGGTGCAGGTCGTGGACAATGGGCTCAGGCTGCCCATCTGCAGCATCCAGCTGCGGTCCGGGTGATCCTCCGATACTCTCGGATAGATCCTGTAGTACATCAAACACATTCTTGGTCGCGAAGGACGGACGGGTGCAAGGGTTCGTGCCTTCACTTGCCCTCGGCCCGCCTCCGCGACTGGGCGCCGGACCGGGCCTTCCGCCCGCGGCAGTCCCCTTGTGCTTATCGACTCCCGACTGGGATGGTTCGGCGCTTCCCACGTCACCATCCTGCGACCGCCCTAGCTGGGGCCCTTGGCTGCAGGGGCTCCGCTAGGGGGCGTCGGTTGTGGAAGAGGGGGTGTTCTCCTCGGCCTCAACGTCGTTGATGCCCTTCTTCCTTCCCCCTTTCTTACCCTTGTTCTTGTCCTTGTCCTTGTTCTGGTCATTCTGGTTGTTCTCCTTGTTCTTGTTGTCCGATCTGGGGACCCAGTTCCGCTTGATCTCCTGGATCACCTTGGCCAATTCGGTCCCCACCGACGACATCAGCTTGGCCAGCTCGTCCTTGTCCACCTCCATCTTGGCTTCCCGGATGCCCGCGGGCGCACGCTTCTTCGACCCGTGCGCCTTCTTGTAAGCGTCCGTGTCGGCCTTGTGGACGGGGCATGTTCGGTGGTCATGGTTGAAGCCTTTCTTCCTCCCATAACACACGAAACAGCCCTGCGGGTGAGCTCGTATGAACTCCCCAAAGGACAGCGGAGGGTCGCCAATGCGGCGAGGGTCCCTTTTCTCCTGCTTCCTCCAACCCTGCTGCAGGGGCTTCCAGTTTCCCGGCTTGCTCCCCGCGCTCAGGTTCCTGGCCACGAAGGCACAAACGGCCACCTCGGCGGGCTCATCGTCGTCGTCATCGTCGACGACAGTCTCATCACCGCCGGCTCCCGCTGGGTCCATGGCGTCTTCCCCGCCAGGTCCCTCGCCAACGTAGTTGACGTCGCGGTCGCCGGGCCTCAACCCGCGGGTGTGGTGGAGGTTTCGGTACTCCTTGAGTACCTCCTCGCCAACCCACTCCAGGATCTCGTCGCAGCTCATCCGCGCCGGGATGGGCTGCAGACGGATGGTCTGGCCGCTCAACTCACAGTCGTCAAGGCGCCACATCGCGGTCTTCTCGCGATCGCCCGAGACGGTGATGAGAAGGGCGTTCCGCAGGGAGTGCCGTTTGACATCCCGGGCCACGTTTTTCTTCGCCCAAGACACCACGTTCGTATGATACTCCTTGGGGAGCATCATCTTGACCGTGTGGTTGGACTTGGCCCTCTTGGATTCCTCCTTGGTGACCCTCTTGATCCATGCTTCCGGCAGCATGGAGAGCAGGCGAGCCTGCTCGTCACCCTCGTTCCAATCCTCCACATTGCGGCGGAAGAGGGTGTATTTCCCTCGGAAGTCACGCCAGTCCCGTAGGCGGATCTCCCGTCCATCATGCTCAAGCTTGATGGACTTCCAGCGCTTGGCAGCCACCTGCGGAGCGTCCACCCGCTCCTGCTCGTTGAGCCACTTCTTGGCGTCCTTGAGGGTCTTGATTTTCCCCTCCTTGGTCGCCACGAAGTATAGCTCGCAGAGCACTTCCGGCAGGCGGTACCTGAACCGTTTGAAGACATATCTCTCCGCATCCGCGGGAGGTAGGTCTTCAGTGACGGTCAGCCCCCAATCGTCCAGCTTCTCCAAGAAGCGGTCGAGGTTGAGGGGGTTGCCATCGTACATGGGGGGGTTGATGTCCTTCAAGTCTTCCCACACGGCGGCGTCCGCGGCCTTAGAGACCATGAACGCCGGCCGCGAGGTCGACCGAGGTTCCCATCGGCCTCGCCCACGGACTCCCACGGCCGCCACGTCCATCTCCTCCATGGAGTCCCTGTGGCTACGCCGCGGTTCCTCCACGTACGCTGAACCAAAATGTTCACGCCGTACTGCATCCATGTACGCATCCTCATCACGGCGCCGGCGGCTGCGTTCAGCGGCCTCCCGTCGTACACCACGCGGCGGGCTGATGTCGGTCTCCTCCAGGTCCAGGTCCAGGTCCAGGTCCTCACCTTCGCCGACATCCCACTCCACGTCTCCTCTGGGGACCTCATCCCTGAGTCCACCATAACGTCCTCCAGCCCTGGGGATTGGCGCCGGGGCTGGTGCCGGGCGTCGGGGGCGTACAGGCGTCCGCGGTGGGGCACGGCGGCTGGGGTAGTCCGCGCTGAGCCACTCATCGCGCCATTCCTCACTGCCACTGCCGGGCGGCACGCGCTCGTTGCGGCGGCCCGCGCTGTGGTGAGAGGGGGCGGTGAGAGAGGGGGCACTGGCGCTGGGGCGACTCCTGGGGGCTCCGCCGGGGGCGTGGGGTCTGCCTGGACCTGGTCCGGGTCCCCAGCCGTCGTCCGACGAGCCAGACTCCAGGGGTGGGTGGTCGCTGCCGACGCCCCCACGGGCTTCCAGCGCATCCAGCCCCTCCTGCAGGCCGCTGACGACGTTGGTCAGCGACTTGGTCTCGGCCCTGGCGATGTCCAGGTCCTTCTGCGCGCGCGCGGCGACCCCGGAGATGCGAGCCATCTCGACCTTGCCCGTGTCTACCTCGCACTCGAGGGCAAAGACCCTCCTGCGGAGGTAGGCAATCCACCGCCAGGTGGTATCCGGGCCGCCGTTCCCTGGTGGGTCGTCGGGGTCCCCAGGGGGTCCTCCAGGAGGGCCTCCGCCGGGTCCGCCCGGTCCAGGGGGTCCCCCCCCGCCCGGTGGTCCGCCTCCAGGGGGTCCACTTGGTGGGCGTCCTCCAGGGGGTTCTGATGGTCCTCCGCCAGGGGGTCCCGGTGGGTCTCCGCCGGGTCGCCTCGGTGGGTCCGAGGATGGGCGCTTCCTCGTGATGCCGAACTCCATGTCGTGATCCTCGTCCATGTCGCCCCACCTGGGCGTCTCGGTCACGGAGGACTCCGAGCTCCGGTAGGGAGGAGGGAGATCCTCATCCTCACCTTCCGGTTCCATGGGAACGTCTCCGCCGCCTCCGCCCGTCCAAGCCACCACTTGGCGATGTCGACGGCCTCGTTCATCCCCGTCACTGGCGGTGAAGAAGGGGTCACTGTCGTGGGGGTGCCCACCCGCTGGCCTCCGCGGCCTCTCGGGGGTCTTCCCCTTGCCCTTCCTCCGTCGACGGGCGGTGGTGCCACTGCTCCCACTGCTGCCCGTGTCCGCCTCATCCAGCGCCATCCTGGAGGAGGCGTCCCCTTCGAAAAGCTTTCGAAGGGTCTCCACTCGTGATGCTCCCGGGGGAGTCTCACGGCGGAGTTTCACCTCTGCCTCCTCCATTGCGGCGGTGGTGGCTGCGGCAGCTCGCGCCTCGGCTTCCTCCCGAGCACGAGCCGCCTCGGCTTCCCGGGCCTGCAGCAGCCGCGCCTTCTGCGCTTCCAACGCTGCCAGCTCTGCCTCCGTCTTGGCCTTCTCCTCAGCGACCTTCCGTCGCGCGGCCTCGATGGCTTCCTTCTTGGCGGCGTCCTCCTGGGCCTTAGCCGTCGCTTCGGCGTGGGCCCTTTCCTCCGCCTCCTTCTTTGCCCTCTCTTGGGCAAGCGCCTCTTCCAGCGCCTTCACCTCGGCCTCCTTGCAGGCAATGGCCTCCTGCGTCAGGCGGGCTTCCTCGTCGGCTGCCGCCAACTCACCGTTGACCTGGGCAGTTGCTGCCCCATGGGCGGCTACGGCCGTGAGTCCGGCCGCAATGGCCGCCATGGACTGGGTGTGGATGGCCATGCCATGTGCCCACTCCGCAGCCTCCTCCTGGGCGATGCCGGCGGCGCTCTCCACGGCAGCGCTGTACTGCCTGGCCCGTTGCCGGGCAACCTGACGGTTGCAGGGCACCCCACAGGCGCGCTCACGGGCGCGCGCCACGTCCCTTTCGGGAGCGACGCTGCTGCTGGAGCTGGCCTGGTCGGCCGGCATCCTCCCGCGGTGGGCCGACTCCACGTCGCTGCTGGGGCCTGCTGGGGCCTGCCGGGCCCTCAGGAGCAGCGGACGGGGCTTGGCCTGGGTCTGCTTGGCGACTTGGATGTAGTCGCCAAGGGTGGTGGAGCCGGGGTGGTGACCACCATTGGCCCGTTGGGGACTGGGGGCTGGGGTTCCGCCCTTGGCGCCTTGGGCGGCTTCGGCGGCCAGGGACTCCTGGTGCTCCCGCCACCTCCGGTCCCTCTTCTTGTCCCCGGCGGACCGCTTCACCTTCCCCGGGGACGCGCTGCTGCTGCCCTGCAGCCTGCGCTCGCTCCCCGGTTCCGGGAAGTTCTTCTCGATAACGTCCCACAGGGAGACGTTGATCGAGGCGCCCGACGGGTACACGTTGGGCTCCTCGTCCTCCTCAATCCCGTCGGGACGCAGGCCTTCGCCGGGCCTGTCCGGCCGGGTCCACGTCCTCCAGCGCCTCTGCTGGTGGCGGTACTCGTACCCTTCCGCCCGCAGCCAGTCCTCCACGGCCTGCAGGCGGTCGGGGGCGATGTCCGTGCGGAGCTCGAAGCTCCTGGGCATGCCGCCTTCGCACTGGGGGTTGCTGTGGCGGTAGTGCTGGTCCCAAACCAACACACGCAGCAGGCGTGCTGCATGGGGGTGGGCCCGCGGCCACGTCCTGCCCGCTTCCTGCCAATTCACCATGGCAGCGGGGGCGTAGATGGTCTCGAAGTCCTTGATGTGCACTCGTTCAACTTGTGGAGGTGGTTGACGCGGCCTTGCTGCTCGGCCGATGGGACTCCGGGTCGGCCGATGGGGCTGATGCAGGAGTCCTGGTCCGTGCACCTCTTCCACGGCTGCTGCGCGGTCAGGGCGGTGCTCTGGACGGCGCTGCGCGCTCCGTGACGAACTCGGCGCTGTCGCTGAGTGGCGCTGCGAGCCGCTGCGCTGCGCTGCGAGACGCTGCGCTGCGCTGCGAGCTGCGAGCTGCGCCGCGCTGCTGCGACGCGCTGCTCGGGGTTGGTGGCCCCGAGTGGCATGCGAGGGTTGGGTAACCCCGCGGCGGTGAAACGCTTTTGACGCGTTCCCGTGGGGGGCCGGCCACGGGACGCTGCGGTGGACACACGCAAGTGAGCAGGCAGGCAAAGCACTACGCTCACAAGGGCATCAATGCGTTGTCATGTGACAAAGCGTTTCAGAATCCTTGCCACTCTGCAAAGAGGGAACGAAAGTATGTACAACAACACATCAGGATATGTACACATGGGGTTAAGACTGGACTGGGGTAAGTGCATTACAGGACAATAGACACTCTATCCTAACTTGTATCCCAATCCCAGGTCCGACCCTCTCAGTGGCTGGTGGGGGCGGGGGCTCAAACACAACCCATGCCCTGCTCAGTCCGGACCCTGAAACCCTGCCAATGGGAGTGGTGTCACACCTAGCCACAGGCGAGTTCCGGGCAACCAAGGCGCTCCAAGGTCAACCGACAGTGGCTCCCTATGCTCCCTAAACGGCTGGTCCCAACTCCACTCTGAGCCAGAGATATGGCCCCGCCATTATCACCCAGGAGTTGGTAGCTTAAAATGGGCTGTTTCAGCCCAAACTGAAATTAACTCAAAAATCCCCAAAATTGACCCCTCGTCTGGACCCGCCAGAGGTAGGGACGAGGCAACTGACCCTATGCACTTCGAGTACGAACTCCCTGGAGCCCTCACCCAACCTGGTTCCCTTTGAGGTCCCGGCAGCAGGGCAACACGGATGAGTCAAGTGGGGTCATGATGCCAAAATCACCAAAATTGGCGTCATTCCCACGCACGGCTCGCTCGGCCAAGGTAAGGCCATTGGCTCACAGTGCAGGAGGCAGGACCTAGGACTCATATCTGAGTGTACAACTTGAATTTAGGTCCGGGCTCCCTATGGGCTTAGAGAAATGGGGCCGCCAATTGACCACACGGAAGGGGGAAATTGGGGTCCCAAAATTGGGTCATTTTGGCTGCTTGAAATGAGCCAAAATTCGGGGTGCTCCCAATAGTATATCTCCACGCCGGCTTGGAGATCCGATCTGGCATTCCATATGTGATCCACCGGGAGTCCAACGGAGACTCCCATGCCCTTGGCTCCCAGAGATCTCCATGCCACTCGGCGTGGTGACGATCCCAATTGGGTCCACAAATGTCAAAATCGCAAACTTGCCCACACTCACTTTGGGCTAGCGCCTTAACGAAGGTGGCTCCACCTCGCCCACGTGGTGTGTCGACCATGGGGACCATTACCCATAACACCCATGTCATATATGGTCCATTGGTCCATGCGTCCGGCGTGCACGAAGGTTAGAACATGGGGCACGGCGGGCAGCAAAAGTGGAAAAATGCACAAAATGGCCAAAAATGCGCACACTCATGGTTGGGGCAAATCAGGCACATGCCCGACTCGGACCGGAGTGTGCCATAGGATTGGTATCAAGTCATATTGGTCCAACATATCTTTTGGGCGTCGCCCAACTCCTCCGATATTGGGAATGGCAGGGTCGCCAAGTGAGCCCATGATTTGGGATAGTCCCAAATCGCCAACATGGCGGCCACGGTATGCCAAGCCTAAGAGGAGTTATTCGCCGGGTCCAAGATATGTTGGGCACCGAAGTATGTACCCTCATTTCATACTTGAGTCATGATGTCAATCGAGCGCAACGTTCAGATACACGGTCCCCACTTGACATCATGACAGGCCAAAAATGGCAAAATTGGCACAAAGACAAACCAAAGTGCCTTGAGAGGCGCACAATTATATTATAATATCTTTGGCTTGTATCGTGCAATCAACTAATCCTTCTAAACACAATGACTTGACACCAATGACCTACGATCCCACATATGTGCTCCACTTGGGGCGCCTTGAAAGGTTACGAGCGCTACTTCCCAAGTGGGCACACGAAAATATGGAAAATTGCAAAACACCCACTTTGCTCCCAACGCATCGCTTCGGGTTCACCACACAAGCTTCCCCTCACGAAGGTTAGGCTTGCAATTGATCGTAGAGAGTATGGAGAAGGGGCTTGCACAATATGAGGTCCATTGGCGGGCTTGTCTTGGAGCAATGGACCCGCCAAATGGGCACGCAACACAACACATGGCACATACCAAATATTGCCCAAAAAGGCAGCTCCCACCACGATATGTCATGCCCCTCCAAGGGCATAACTTTGTGTCAATCGCTCATAGGAACTCAAGGAGAGTTCCTATGCGACACCAACACTTGCGCGCTACACTCGAAAGTTATCTTAACGCACGCAATATCATGGCCAATGTATCGTAACGCAAACTCTACCCTCTTGACCATGATCCATTACACTAGCGCGCACGTGTGGAGACGCAAGGTATATAATGCTTCCTAAATTACGTCGGGAGTATTGTGAATACATCCCAAGTTTCCTTATCGTCATTGCTCGCAAGCGGCACGAGATATGACCCTCACAAGTGGCCTCACGAATCAACTTTGTTTTGCCCGTATCTCTAAGACAAATGGAGGGCAAGATAGAAGGAAAGTTGATTCGTGCATAGGGAACCACGTAGGTCCACTCGGAGGAGGTCAAATCAAGTGCGGGGATGTCGAAGTCGAAAATCCGATTTCGACATCCTGAAAAATTCGGATTAAGGTTGCGAGTATTAATTATGAAAATTGCGGATGCATCAATGCAGTTCCTGGCGACTTTGGAGCCTTCGTCGCGGATAGCGTTAAAATTTCCATTAATTACAGTTAAACTGGCGGTTACGGTAAAGTCGCGAACCAACCGCCAGCAGTCAAAACAGTGAGTATCAGAACGGAAGCGTAAAAATTGACGGAAACAATATGAAAATAAAACCCTGTTGATTCCTGATATTCTGGTACACAAATCTCCGCTGGCGGTGCATCGGTTGCCGATGCGGGGCTTCACGGCACGGAACACGCCGTACATGGGGTTAGTGGACCGGAGACCGGTTGTATGCCGTAACCTGGCCATGGGGTTCTGGGTACCGCTTCACTAGCCGCGCCACTGAATTTATGGTGCCACGGGCTTTTTTGGAAGGTGACCGAGTACCGTGCCGGTGGCTGGCGGTGTGTGAGGGTGAGGCGACACGCATGTGCGGTGTATTTTGTGAAGCGGTCTGCGACCTCGTTGCCTGGAAAGCCCACGTGGGACTTGAGCCACCCCGCCCCGATGGTGAATGTGGTCTCAGAGATGAGACTGCAGAGTACTGTCTGCCAGGTGCCCTCGGACGAAGCAGAGGGTGGGGGGTACACTGTGCCAGACAGAAACCAGTCAACGCAATCAACGAAATGTGAATTATGAATACAGAAGAATGCCTTACCACGGAACTGAATTGATTCCAATAAATGGACACACTGAACGAAAGACCAGAACTCAGAGTCGCAACTGCCGAAGTAGGGGCACGGAATAGACAGGATCAGTACTGTGCCGTCTGTCCATACGAGGACTACGGCAGAGCCAGAGAGCGGGTTATCCCAGGAGCCATCTAAATATACCCAAAGCCACTCGCGTGCTGACGGGTGGGAGAGGGCCTGAATGATGCAGGAGCACCCCCACGACTGCAGGGCAGGTACCTGAGGCGGTTCAATTTCTTCTGGATAGCGGAACAAGTGTCCGTACTCTTTGGTTTCAATCGCACTGAGGAGTAGGGGACGGCGCGGGGTGGCAGGGGAAGAGGGGGACGCAGGAGTGAGGGGGCAAGTGCGCGGTGTTTTGGGGGGGTCCGGCCCCACGGGGCAGAGCTGGGGCTGGGGTTGGGTGGTGAAATTGTGCCGTTTGTCCTGAATGTGGAAAAGGGTGCCGTGGACATCGAATTTAATCAGAGCCGCGGAGTCGGGGGCAGAGTAGGTAAGTACTGTTCCTGAGAACCATCCAGAGGTGAACTCCACGTGGACACGCTCCTTGGGGAGTAGTTGTTCAACGGGGCATGGGTTCCATTCCCCAAATCCGTGAAACCTCCCCCCTAGGGCATAGACCGAGTCGACAAAGGCGTTTTGTAGCCAATTCGCTTTCCGGGCTTTTAATGCTTCGGAAACGTACCTGGAGCATTGAGGCGGTCCATCATGGTTCAGGTACCTCATGGAGTAATTGAATATTTGGGACCGCATGAAGGTCTGAAGGGGCATCAGCGAAAAACAGCCCTGGGGCCTGCCCAAGTGCCGGTCCTTTTGGGAAAGGTGGTGGGGAAGTCGGCCATATTGGGCGACATTGTGCCATATGGATTGCTGTACTTTGTACAGTTGTGCATCAGTGACAAGCCCTGCCATTAAGCGGTATGTGAGGACCGGGATAAGCTGTTTATTGACAAGACTGATGAGCTCAGTGGCAGTGAGTTGAAGCGGGGCCAGCCGAACAAAGAAAGCATTAATTTCCGTGTGGACAAAATCGAGCACTTTACTGTGGAAGACCTATGTATAAAAAAAGACGCCGAGGTACTTGTAGCAGGACCTTGGCTGCCCACGGGAGTCGAGTGTGGATATCTGGCTGCCGTGTCTTGAGACAATTTCGGCGTGTCCAGAGCCTCGCAGAGCGCGAAGCTCGGTTTTTTCGACATTCATGTCGAGGCCCAGAGATTGTGCGGGGCCGTCGAAGGCCTCAAAAACCGTGCGCACATCTTGAAGAGAGCGGGCGCGAAAAAGTATGTCGTCTATGAAAGCATGTATGCTCCGTTCGATGTTCCACTCCACTTTGGAGTCCAAGTAAAAGAACATCATGTTTACGTAAAGGTTGAACAGAAGGGGGCTGAGAGGGCACCCCTGTCTATCTCCCCTGCGCTGCGCGTGACCGATTGTGGGGACACCCTCCACAATGGGCTGTTCGTAGGCGTGCGCGTAGAGACGTTAGATAGAGAAAATGAGGTCCCGCGGGAGTGAGTAACCGTGCAATGTTTTCCACAAAGCCTCCAACCGCACCGAGTTGAAGGCTTTGTTAAAATCAATGTAAAGGTGATACAGCCTACTCTTGGTCAAAAGCATGCGGGCCACTACATCGTAAATGTGGTCGCCGCAACGGTGGCCCTTCAAACCCCCGTGTTGACATTTATGAGGGAGGCTGTGTTTTGTGGCAATCGCCGTGAGCTGTGTGCATTGCCACGCAGCGGCCATTTTGATGATAGACTGAATCAGGCATATGGGCCTATAGGTTGATGCGGTGCGTGCATCTCCTTTTTTATAGAGGAGGCAGACGTGCGCCCGTGCCCACTTGGGGGGCCGACCGTAAAGAAGAACATGTCTAATGGCTTCAAGCAGGACACGTTGGATTCCTGGAAGGCATAAGGAGATTACATAATAATTTATTTCGTCCTCTCCCGTGGCTTTGGATGGGGATGCCCTGCGGGTTACCTCGCGCAACGATGGTAATTCAGGCAAGGGAAGTGGCTGGTCGGCAGTGCCCGCAGGGCATTGCGGCAAAAGGGAGATGATCGGTTGTAGCACACTGTCCGGGACCTGGAACTCAGGATCGCCTCCGAGGTAGGACAGGCAGTCAGAAAAAACCGCGCCTACTTTCTCCGGCTCACAAACCAGGTCAGGTGAGTTTGTAGAAGGGTCCAACAGGTGCACCAGGGTGTGTTGCTTGGGGCTTAGGACACTGTCAATGGTTTTTTTGATCGTAGTGCAAGCGTTTCTTTTGCCGGGCCGATTGCTTCTTACGCCACTTGTCGCTCAGTTGCTGGCGGTTCTTCAGGGCCTCTTTACGTCGCTGGGCGTTTTGAGGAAGGCTCGACAGTGCCCACTTAAAATCCCTCTCAATTTTGGTCTCGGAGTGCTTTGTAGGGGGGCCAGCTACACTGTGGTAGGCCTGGGCCACTTGGTCAACAAGAGAGTTTGCGTGATTGATGAAGTCTCCCTGCGGGACGGTGGTTGGGCGGTACCCAACAACCCATACCTCGAGTGGTTGAAGATTCGCGTGAAATCGCTCCTGTTCCTCCGGCGTGAGCCTGCGGAATCGTGTAGTGGGTGCAGGGGGGGGGGGGGTACTGAGGTGTGCAAGGAAGGTGGAGGGTGTAATGAATAGGGTGGTGGTCTGAGGAAGTGTCGGCCGATTCCATGTCTGCCTCCACTAAAGAGGCCGACGGCAGGGACACAACTGATGAGTAAAATAGGAGCAGATCAATGCGGGTGTCACACGGGAGTAGTGAATTTCTGTAGCGGGTAAAAGCCAAACGCTCCCTGTGAACAGTGCGGAAGGTGTCTGCAGCTGCTTTTTTTTCCTGGACTAGCGACGTTGAAACCAGACCGGGTGGTCAGGAGCAGAGGTCGCAGTGGCATGAACAGCAACATGGCTTGGCACAGAAGACATAACGATAGTGTTGACTGAATAGTATCCTGCAAACAGATATGGTACACATAGCCAATGAAATACCTGATATGCACACATGAGAAATCCACCCTATCATCCACTAATTGATATAACTACTAAACATCCAAGATTACCTTATCTATCCCACATCCTATGTTCCTAACAAGGAAATGGAATATGATATACCCTATCCCACATATATCCCATATATAGGGCCATATAATGCTCCCTTAGGGGTACAATGCCAGGGTAGGGTTGTGACCTGCTTCACCCCCCCACGTAAAATGACTGCCACGGGCAGGAAGTACATGCCCGAGAGGAACGTAGCAGTCACAAACAGCAGCAAATTTCAGGTTAGCAGACTCTCTCCCATTGGAATCGAATCTACGCAGGCAATCACGGAGCCGGCCGCACGGCCGCTGAAGTAGCTGCCATCGGTGGGGATCGAACCACTGCCGAAATCCAGAAATTCACGAATGGGGTCCCGCAGGTCCCGCAATAAGTAGTACTAGCAATCGGTCCGCGCAAATGCGCGGGTTGCAAACAAAATTTATAGAGTGATAGGGCCGCGTCCTCACAGTTGGGTATCCAGCCTACGCGGTGATCCTATCAGGGTTCGCACTGGTCCCATGGGTAGGGATGGCAGAGGCTCCGCATTGATCTTGTTGTCGGCCCATCACTCACGGTATGAGACGTTGAAGTTGGATGGCATGTACGTTGTGAGCTGTGGAAGATCTCAGTCCAATATTTCCAGCCAAACGATGTTTTCAATGACTCGTCAACTTGCACGGGACACACTCGGAGTGATCAACAATGGGTTCATAAGAAACTTGTCTGACGGCACCACATCCATTTCTCCGCCAACAGTTGAACAAAGGCCGGCCATTTTAGACACGACACTCCATTGCATCATCACATGCACACTTTTCCCATTGGCGTGGTAGATGACTCGGAGGCTCCAACCATACAAACGAATCATGCTCTGTGTCTCCACACCATGCATACATCCGACCATGGGAATAATTCAGCTTCTTAGATCTCCGCACCGTGATGCCTTGGTCGCAAAGGGTGCAAGTTCCCAAAACTTCTCCTTCTTTATGACTCTTCGCAAGCACTTCGTCCCTGGTTTGTAGCCAACGGTGTGCCACTTTCTGCTTTTTCGCTGGAGATCGCAATGACATTGATCTGAAAAACAAAAAGGAAACCGGATAGACACGAATGTGTTTTTCACAATAAACTTCTATGCCTGTCTTCAACGCCATAGAAGAAGCACAAGCCTTGCAGTTGATGGATGGCTGGTGAATCTGATTCGGAATCCGTCATATCTTCCCTAGAAAGCAGGAGGTGCAGGAAATTCATTGGATTGTGTTTCGCTGGTGGTGTTGAAAAACACCGTTTGCAGCTACTCGGGAGAACTTCTCAATTCTTCGCGGCCGCCTTTCTTGCACGCTCGCGTATCTTCTTCCTTTCCTTCTCCATTCGCTTGCGTGCTTGCCGCTCTTGATGCCTATTCATCCGCGCTTGTTGCTGCAGCAGCGCACGTGCTCCGTCTCGGACGAAGCCTCGCACGGCTGTGGCCAGGTTGGCCCTCGCATCCTCCAAGTCCGTGGTGGGGTTTCCCAGAGGACGTGTTGGGAACCGCCGTTCTTGTTCCTGAACGAGAGGACAAAAAGCAATATGAGGTAGAACCTCTTTTTTTTTTTTTTTTGGTCAAACATTAGCGTACCTTACGTTGAGGCTTCATGAGCTTGCGAACCCTCTGAACTGCGTTTGGGCCTCGGGGTCCCCGAGGTTCAGCCTTTGTGAGGCGTCGCTCGGGAGGAGGTGGTCGGCGTTGGGCTTCTGCTGCACGAAGGGCTTCGCGGTATGCACGAGCCCTTTCCAATACTTCGCGGTCGAAGGTATCGGGGTAGCGGGGAAGTGCCGCCCAGCCCCGGGGAAGTGCCCAGGGGTCCCCCTCTAAAGGGTTCGCCGGGGCCGCAGGGGAGACAGCCGGAGGAGCTGTGGCATGTGATGCCTGGGTTGGGTTGCGCAGAGACTGCAGCAAATTGCGCAAGTTCCCGTTGGTATCCTTGGGAGGCCTCAAGCTCTCCTCCACAGAAGGCACCGGTGAGGGCGCCCGCTGTGGCGAAGGGCTATCAGCAACCACAAGAACATCCGCCGAGGATGCTGCCGGGGATGGCAACCTTGCGGGCGATGCCGGGGATGGCAACTGTAGTGCCTGGAACGGCGACCGAGGGTAGTCCGTGGGATGCCACAGACACTCCACTTCACTCTAGGGGCTACAGTCGAAGGGATTAAAGCTGCTTGCAGACATGAGTACCTGCGAAGAGCAATGGGTGAACCGGACAGGGGGGTATTGCACCAGCGATGCAATGCCGGCAGGAAGTTTGCTCTAAGCCGCTCGGGGACATAGAGGAAACCTCGGGGGAAGTGCAAAAATGGACTGACACATGTGCCGTGCTGTGCAGCGCCGGCGCTGGCGCTTCCGATAACATCGACGGATAGCGCTAACAGGTGGTTCTGGGAGTAGTTACAGGCGGTTAGCGCCCGCTCGGCCAACTGAACAGCCAGAATCAGCGAAGATGCAACCGTACTGCACACCGATCGATGCGCCTCAAAAATGCGCATACATCTGTGTAATTAGAAAAAAAAATGCCGCCTTGTAGCATAAATTCTTTTCTGCGATGCGCAGACGCGCGCCGCCCCCAGGCCCGCGCCTGGACACGACGACGACCAGTCTGAAAATAATAGAAACTAGTGCAAATGCCTGCGCTTGAAGCGCGAGCCATATCACCATATCACCATAGCACCATATCTCACACCGCACCGCATTCCGCAAACCCAATACAACACACCTCATGTCCTGTACCTCATAACCCGTGCCACATGATTCATGTCTCAAACATCATATCCCGTACTCTATGAGTGAAGTTTACCCCTCCTAAACTGTACTCTGACACCACATTTGACACCGCAATTCGCATAATCCATATTTCCAAACGCATCACCCATACCTCACACTGTGTACAACATACCGCATATCCCGTACCTCGTATCCCGTACCTCATGACTCATGTCTCAAACCTCATATCCCGTACTCTATCAAACAGCATATCCCGTACTCTATGAGTCAAATTTACCCCTCCTAAACTGTACTCTGAAACCACATTTCACACCGCGATTCCCATAATCCATATTTCCAAACACATCACCCATGCCTCACACTGTGTACAACATACCACATATCCCGTACCTCGTATCCCGTACCTCATGACTCATGTCTCAAACCTCATGTCCCGTACTCTATGAGTGAAATATGCCCCTGTTAAACTGTACTCTGACACCACATTTGACACCGCGATTCCCATAATCCATATTTCGAAACACATCACCCGTACCTCACACTGTGTACAACATACCGCATATCCCGTACCGGGTATCCCGTACCTCATGACTCATGTCTCAAACCTCATATCCCGTACTCTATAAGCCAGAGAACTGTACTCTCTGAGTGACATTTACCCCTCCTAATGACTCATGTCTCAAACATCATATCCCGTACTCTATGAGTGAAATATACCCCTCCTAAACTGTACTCTGACACCACATTTGACACCGCGATTCCAATAATCCATATTTTCAAACACATCACCCATACCTCACACTGTGTACAACATACCGCATATCCCATACCGGGTATCCCGTACCTCATAACTCATGTCTCAAACCTCATATCCCGTACTCTATAAGCGAGAGAACTGTCGCCACTGCTGCCTGTTGGCTAAAATCGCCAAAAGTCAACAGGCGGGATTATTCGATCGATTGTACAGTACATACAGATTTTTGAAACAAATGATTCCATGATTTCAGATCGATTTCTTGTGCCAGAAATCGAAATCGCAAATCCGCCAGATGCCATTTGACGGGCACGCGCGCGCGCAGGCAGCAGCGTGCACAGTTCGGAGGATTTTTTGGGTACGACGAACGACGACGAACGAACGTCCAATCCACAATTAAATATATTAAGAGAGGCGAAATCGCGAGCTGTTGCGCGCAGAGTCTGGTCCCCGCGTGTCGCATAAGGCATGTGGGGTCCAGCAGGTAAGGGCAGGTAGTTTTTCAAAGAATTAAAACGAAAGGCAAAGTGAAATCACACTTTTAAACAAAACTGAAGGTAATGGTACATGCGAAGCGGTGCGACGCGAAAGTGCAAAAAATTCACTTTTTGAAAAAAACTGCCAGGAGAATTGACGGGAGGGTCAAACAGCAACGTAGGAGGGTGCGTGCACAAGGGGGCACGAGGGATAAAAGAGATAGAGGCCAGGGAAACATTCACAGGGGCCACAACAAAACTTGATGGCCTTCGGCCAGGGGACTGTTACCACGGGGGGCTAACGGTCCTGTCCCGCAGTGCAACGCGGGGCAACCGTGGTACCCAGAACCCCATGGCTAGGGTAAAGCATACAAACGGTCTCCGGTCCACTAACCCCATGTACGGAAGGGAAGACGCCCGTTGACGCTCCATTCCGTGCCGTAAAGCCCCGCATCGGCAACCGATGCACCGCCAGCGGAGATTTGTGTATCAGAATATCAGGAATCAACAGGGTTTTATTTTCATATTGTTTCCGTCAATTTTTACGCTTCCGTTCTGATATTCACTGTTTTGACTGCTGGCGGTTGGATCGCGACTTTACCGTAACCGCCAGTTTAACTGTTTATAATGGAAATTTTAACGCTATCCGTCACGAAGGCTCCAAAGCCTTCAGGAACTGCATGGATGCTTCCGCAATTTTCACATCTTACACTCGCAACCTTAATCCGAATTTTTCAGGATGTTGAAATCGGATTTTCGACTTCGACATCCCCGCACTTGATTTGACCTCTTTCGGGTGGACCTACGTGCTTCCCTATGCACGAATCAACTTTCCTTTTATCCTGCCCTCCATTTGTCTTAAAGATATGGGCAAAACAAAGTTGATTCGTGAGTCCACTTGTGAGGGTCATATCTCGTGCCCCTTGCGAGGAATGACAATAAGGAAACGTGGGATGTATTCACAATACTCCCGACGTAATTTAGGAAGCATTATATGCCTTGCGTCTCCACACGTGCGCGCTAGTGTAATGGATCATGGTCAAGAGGGTAGAGTTTGCGTTACAACTCATTGGCCATGATATTGCGTGCGTTGAGATAACTTTCGAGTGTAGCGCGCAAGTGTTGGTGTTGCATAGGAACTCTCCTTGAGTTCCTATGAGCGATTGACACAAAGTTATGCCCTTGGAGGGGCATGACATATCGTGGTGGGAGCTACCTTTTTGGGCAATATGTGGTATGTGCCATGTGTTGTGTTGCGTGCCCATTTGGCGGGTCCATTGCTCCATACCGAACCCACCAATGGACCTCATATTGTGCAAGCCCCTTCTCCATACTCTCCACGATCAATTGCAAGCCTAACCTTTGTGAAGGGAAGCTTGTGTGGCGATCCCAAAGCGATGCGTTGGGAGCAAGGTGTGTGTTTTGCAATTCTCCATATTTTCATGTGCCCACTTGGGAAGTAGCGCTCGCAACCTTTCAAGGCGCCCCAAGTGGAGCACATATGTGGGATCGAAGGTCATTGGTGTCAAGTCATTGTGTTTAGAAGGATTAAGTGATTGCACGATCCAAGCCGAAGATATTATAATATAATTGTGGACCTTTCAAGGCACTTTTATGTGTCTTTGTACCAATTTTGCCGTTTTTGGCTAGTCATGATGTCACGTGGCGACCGTATATCTCAACGTTGCGCTCAATTGACATCATGACCCAAGTATGTTATGAGGGTACATACTTCGGTCCCCAACATATCTTGGACCCGGCGAATAACTCCTCTTGAGCTTGGCATACCATGGCCGCCATGTTGGCGATTTGGGACTATCCAAATCATGGGCTCACTTGGCGACCCTGCCATTCCCAATACCGGAGGAGTTGGGCGACGCCCAAAGGATATGTTGGACATATATGACTTGATACCAATCCTATGGCACACTCCGGTCCAAGTCGGGCATGTGCCTCATTTGCCCCAACCATGAGTGTGCGCATTTTTGGCCATTTTGAGCAATTTTCGACTTTTGCTGCCCGCCGTGCACTATGTTCTAACCCTCGTGCACGCCGGACGCATGGACCAATGGACCATATATGACATGGGTGTTACGGTTAATGGTCCCCGTGGTCCACACACCACGTGGGCGAAGCGGAGCCACCTTCGTTAAGGCGCTAGCCCAAAGTGAGTGTGGGCAGGTTTGCAATTTTGGCATTTGTGGACCCAATTGGGATCGTCACCACGCCGAGTGGCATGAAGATCTATGAGAGCCAAGTGCATGGGAGTCTCCGTTGAACTCCTGGTGGATGGCGTATGGAATGGCGGATCTGATCTCCAAGCCGGCGTGGAGATATACTATTGGGAGCACCCCCAATTTTGGTTCATTTCGAGCAGCCAAAATGACCCCATTTTGGGACCCCAATTTCCCCCTTCCGTGTGGTCAATTGGCGGCCCCATTCATCTATGCCCACAGGGAGCCTGGGCCTAAATCCAAGTTGTACACTCAGATATGAGTCCTAGGTCCTGCCTCCTACCCTGTGAGCCAATGGCCTTACCTTGGCTGAGCGAGCCGCGCGTGGGAATGACGCCAGTTTTGGTGATTTTGGCATCATGACCCCACTTGACTCATCCGTGTTGCCCTGATGCCGGGACCTCAAAGGGAACCAGGTTGGGTGAGGGCTCGAGAGAGTTCGTACTCGAAGGACAAAGGGTCAGTTGCCTCGTCCCTACCTCTGGCGGGTCCGGACGAGGGGTCAATTTTGGGGATTTTTGAGTTAATTTCAGTTTGGGCTGAAACAGCCCATTTTCAGCTACCAACTCCTGGGTGATAATGGCGGGGCCATATCTCTGTTCCAGAGGGGAGTTGGGACCTGTTGCTAAGGGAGCATAGAGAGCCACTGTCGGTTGACCTTGAAGCCCCTTGGTTATCAGGGACTCGCCTGTGGCTAGGCGGGACACCTCTCCAATTGGCAGGGTTTCAGGGTCCGGACTAAGCAGGGCATGGGTTGTGTTTGAGCCGCCGCCCCCACCAGCCACTGAGAGGGTCGGACCTGGGATTGGGATATGAGTTGGGACTGAGTGTCTATTGTCCCATGATGCCCTTACCCCAGTCCAGTTTTAACCCCGTGTGTACATATCCTGATGTGTTGTTGTACATACTTTTGTTCCCTCTTTGCAGAGTGGCAAGGATTCTGAAACGCTTTGTCACATGACATGAGCGCATTGATGCCCCTGTGAGCGTGGTGCTTTGCCTGCCTGCTCACTTGCGCGTGTCCCGCAGCGTCCCGTGGCCGGCCCCCCACGGGAACGCGTCAAAAGCGTTTCACCGCCGCGGGGTTACCCAACCCTCGCGTGCCACTCGGGGCCACCAACCCCGAGCAGCGCGGCGCAGCTCGCAGCTCGCAGCGCAGCGCAGCGGCTCGCAGCGCAGCGCAGCGGCTCGCAGCGCCACCCAGCGACAACGCCGAGTTCGTCACGGAGCCAGCAGCGCCGTCCAGAGCATCGCCCTGACCGCGCCGCGACCGTGAAGGAAGTGAACAGACCAGACCCATCGGCCGACCAGCAAGGCCGCGTCAACCACTTCCACAACCACAGGCTGACCAGCACCAGCCGCACAGTCCAGTGCTGCAGCACCCGCCTCAACAACCACCACCAGTTCGTTGAGTTGTACGAGTGCATACCAAGGACCTCAAGACCAACTACGCCCCCGCTGCCATGGTAAACTGGCAGGAAGCAGGTAGGTTGTGGCCGCGGCCCCACCCCCATGCGGCACGCCTGCTGCGTGGGTTGGTCTGGGACCAGCACTACCGCCACAGCCACCCCCAGTGTGAAGGCGGCATGCCCGGGAGCTTCGAGCTCCGCGAGGACATGGGGGAGGACCGCCTGCGGGCAGTGGAGGAGTGGCTGCGGGCGGAAGGCTACGAGTGGCGCTTCCGCCGCAAGCGCTGAAGGACGTGGACCCGGCCGGACAGGCCCGGCGAAGGGCTGCGCCCCGACGGGATCGAGGAGGACGAGACCCCCAATGAGTACCCGTCGGGGGCCTCGATCAATGTCTCCCTGTGGGACATGATCGAGAAGAGCTTCCCGGAACCGGGGAGCGAGCGCAGGCTGCAGGGCAGCAGCAGCGCGTCTCCGGGGAAGGAGAGGCGGTCCGCCGGGGACAGGAAGCGGGAGCGGAAGTGGCGGGAGTACCAGGAGTCCCTGGCCGCCGAAGCCGCCCAAGGCGTCAAGGGCGGAACCCCAGCCCCCAGTCCCCAACGGGCCAATGGTGGTCATCACCCCGGCCACACCACCCTTGGTGACTTCATGGAAGTCGCCAAGCAGACCCAGGCCAAGCCCCGTCGGCTGCTCCTGAGGCCCCAGCAGGCCCCAGCAGGCCCCAGCAGCGACGTGGAGTCGGCCCACCGCGGGAGGATGCCGGCCGACCAGGCCAGCTCCGGCAGCAGCACCGCTCCCGCCAAAAGGGACGTGGCGCGCGCCTGTGAGCGCGTCTGTAGGGTGCCCTGCAACCTTCGGGTTGCCCGGCAACGGGCCACGCAGCGGAACGCTGCCGTGGAGGGCGCCGTCGGCATCGCCCATGAGGAGGCCACCGAGTGGGGCAGAGGCATGGACTACCACGCCTCGAAAGTGGCAGCCATCGCGGCCGGTCTCACGGCTGCGGCCGCCCATGAGGCAGTGGCTGCCCGGATCAGGGCACCCGACGAGGAAGCCCGCCGGACGCAGGAGGCCATTGCCTGCAAGGAGGCCGAGGTGAAGGCGCTGGAAGAGGCGCTTGCCCAAGAAGGGGCAAAGAAGGAGGCGGAGGAAAGGGCCCACGCCGGAGCAACGGCTAAGGCCCAGGAGGACGCCGCCAAGAAGGAAGCCATCGAGGCCGCGCGACGGAAGGTCGCTGAGGAGAAGGCCAAGACGGAGGCGGAGCTGGCGGCGTTGGAAGCGCAGAAGGCGCGGCTGCAGCAGGCCCGGGAAGCCGAGGCGGGTCGTGCTCGGGAGGAAGCCGAAGCGCGAGCTGCCGCAACCACCGCCGCCGCAATGGAGGAGGCAGAGGCCAAAGTCCGCCGCGAGACTCCCCCGGGAGGATCACGAGTTGAGACCCTTCGAAAGCTTTTCGAAGGGGACGCCTCCTCCAGGATGACGCTGGATGAGGCGGACACGGGCAGCAGTGGGAGCAGTGGCACCACCGCCCATTGACGGAGGAAGGGCAAGAGGAAGACCCCCGAGAGGCCGCGGAGGCCAACGGGTGGACACCCCCACGACAGTGACCCCTTCTTCACCGCCAGTGACGGGGATGAACGAGGCCGCCGACATCGCCAAGTGGTGGCTTGGGCGGGCGGAGGCGGCGGAGACGTCCCCATGGAACCGGAACGTGAGGATGAGGATCTCCCTCCTCCCTACCGGAGCTCGGAGTCTTCCGTGACTGAGACGCCCAGGTGGGGCGACATGGACGAGGATGACGACATGGACTTCGGCATCACGAGGAAGCGCCCATCCTCGGACCCACCGAGGCGACCCGGCGGAGACCCACAGGGACCCCCTGGCGGAGGACCATCAGGACCCCTGGAGGACGCCCACCAAGTGGACCCCCTGGAGGCGGACCACCGGGCGGGGGAGGACCCCCTGGACCGGGCGGACCCGGCGGAGGTCCTCCTGGAGGACCCCCTGGGGACCCCGACGACCCACCAGGGAACGGCGACCCGGATACCACCTGGCGGTGGATTGTCTACCTCCACAGGAGAGTCCAGTTGCTCGAGCTGGAGGTAGACACGGGCAAGGGCGAGATGGCTCGCATCTCCAGGGTCGCCGCGCGCGCGCAGAAGGAGCTGGATATCGCCAGGGCCGAGACCAAGTCGCTGACCAACGTCGTCAGCGGCCTGCAGCAGAGGCTGGACGCGCTGGAAGCCCGCGGGAGCGTCGGCAGCGACCACCCATCCCTGGAGTCTGGCTCGTCGGACGACGGCTGGGGACCCGGACCAGGTCCAGGCAGACCCCACGCCCCCGGCGGAGCCCCCAGGAGTCGCCCCAGCGCCAGTGCCCCCTCTCTCACCGCCCCCTCCAACCACAGCGCGGGCCGCCGCAACGAACGCGTGCCGCCCGGCAGTGGCAGTGAGGATTGGCGTGATGAGTGGCTCAGCGCGGAGTACCGCAACCGCCGTGCTCCACCGCGGACACCGGTACGCCCCCGGCGCCCCGCACCGGCCCCTGGGCCAATCCCAATGGCCGGTGGACGTTATGGTGGACTCAGGGATGAGGTCCCCGGAGGAGACGTGGAATGGGATGTCGGTGAAGGTGAGGACCTGGATCTGGACTTGGAGGAGTTCGACATCAGCCCGCCGCGTGGTGTATGACGGGAGGCCGCTGAACGCAGCCGCCGGCGCCGTGATGAGGATGCGTACATGGAAGAAGTACGGCGTGAACATTTTGGTTCAGCATACGTGGAGGAACCGCGGCGTAGCCACAGGGGTTCCATGGAGGAGATGGACGTGGCGGCCGTGGGAGTCCGTGGGCGAGGCCGATGGGAACCTCGGTCGACCTCGCGGCCGGCGTTCATGGTCTCTAAGGCCGCGGACGCAGCCGTGTGGGAAGACTTGAAGGACATCAAGCCCCCCATGTACGACGGCAACCCCCTCAACCTCGACCGCTTCTTGGAGAAGCTGGACGATTGGGGGCTGACCGTCACTGAAGACCTGCCTCCCGCGGATGCGGAGAGATATGTCTTCAAACGGTTCAGGTACCGCCTGCCGGAAGTGCTCGGCGAGCTATACTTCATGGCGACCAAGGAGGGGAAAATCAAGACCCTCAAGGAAGCCAAGAAGTGGCTCAACGAGCAAGAGCGGGTGGACGCTCCGCAGGTTGCTGCCAAGCGCTGGAAGTCCATCAAGCTTGAGCATGATGGACGGGAGATCCGCCTACGGGACTGGCGTGACTTCCGAGGGAAATACACCCTCTTCCGCCGCAACGTGGAGGATTGGAACGAGGGTGACGAGCAGGCTCGCCTGCTCTCCATGCTGCCGGAAGCATGGATCAAGAGGGTCACCAAGGAGGAATCCAAGCGGGCCAAGTCCAACCACACGGTCAAGATGATGCTCCCCAAGGAGTGTCATACGAACGTGGTGGCTTGGGCGAAGAAGAACGTGGCCCGGGATGTCAAACGGCACTCCCTGCGGAACGCTCTTCTCATCACCGTCTGTGGCGATCGCGAGAAGACCGCGATGTGGCGCCTTGACGATTGTGAGTTGAGCGGCCAGACCATCCGTCTGCAGCCTATCCCGGCGCGGATGAGCTGCGACGAGATCCTGGAGTGGGTTGGCGAGGAAGTACTCAAGGAGTACCGAAACCTCCACCACACCCGCGGGTTGAGGCCCGGCGACCGCGACGTCAACTACGTTGGCGAGGGACCTGGCGGGGAAGATGCCATGGACCCAGCGGGAGCCGGCGGCGATGAGACTCTCGTCGACGATGACGACGACGATGAGCCCGCCGAAGTGGCCGTTTGTGCCTTCGTGGCCAGGAACCTGAGCGCGGGGAGCAAGCCGGGAAACTGGAAGCCCCTGCAGCAGGGTTGGAGGAAGAAGGAGAAGAGGGACCCTCGCCGTATTGGCGACCCTCCGCTGTCCTTTGGGGAGTTCATACGAGCTCACCCTCAGGGCTGTTTCGTGTGTTATGGGAGGAAGCGAGGCTTCAACCATGACCACCGAACATGCCCCATCCACAAGGCCGACACGGACGCTTACAAGAAGGCGCACGGGTCGAAGAAGCGTGCGCCCGCGGGTATCCGGGAGGCCAAGATGGAGGTGGACAAGGAGGAGCTGGCCAAGCTGATGTCGTCGGTGGGGACCGAGTTGGCCAAGGAGATCCAGGAGATCAAGCGGAACTGGGTCCCCAGGTCGGACAACAAGAACAAGGAGAACAACCAGAACAACCAGAACAAGGACAAGGACAAGAAGCCTACTCGTAGTGAGAGGAGGAAGAAGGGCGTCAACGACGTTGAGGCCGAGGAGAACACCCCCTCTTCCACAACCGACGCCCCCTAGCGGAGCCCCTGCAGCCAAGGGCCCCAGCTAGGGCGGTCGCAGGATGGTGACGTGGGAAGCGCCGAACCATCCCAGTCGGGAGTCGATAAGCACAAAGGGACTGCCGCGGGCGGAAGGCCCGGTCCGGCACCCAGTCGCGGAGGCGGGCTGGGGGCAAGTGAAGGCACGAACCCTTGCACCCGTCCGTCCTTCGCGACCAAGAATGTGTTTGATGTACTACAGGATCTTTCCGAGAGTATCGGAGGATCACCTGGACCGCAGCTGGATGCTGCAGATGGGCAGCCTGAGCCCATTGTCCACGACCTGCACCAGTCGCTTGTTGAGCTTCTGGAACGGCCAGAGATCCTGAGTTTGCACGCCGTGCGCCGTGTCGGTCGCGAGCGGCAGTTGCATCTTAAGGTCCGTGCCATATGCGGGGAAGTGGAAAAGGTTTTCGACGTGTTGGTCGACACGGGAGCTCAAGTCAGCTTGGTCAAGGCTGGCCTACTTCCACCAGAGTGTCTGACCGACAGTCGGAAGCCTGTCAGGCTGAAGGTGGCGAACGACCAGTACATGGTGGGAGGCACGAAGGAAGCGGCCATCGGGCTGCAGTTCGTGAACCATCGTGAGCTGAGCCGCCCAGACCTCGGCAAGGAAATCCTCCTGCACGGTCGCTTCTACGAGGCCGAGATGGACTGAGACATGATCGTTGGGTACGACTTCATGATGGAGACGGACTCCGGCGTCCTCCCGGCCCAGGCCTCCATGACCCTGTACCAGGACGACCAGCTCTCGTGGCTTTCGTCACCTGAGCACCATGTGGAATGCCAATGGATCCACCCCGAACGCAATCAGCTCGAAGTGGCCGCGCTGGACACTGAGCCAACTGGTCCTGCAAACCAGGAGTACGGCGTAATGCCGGAAGTGGCGAACCGAGTGGTCGCGGACCTGGGAGCGTCGGATCTGGCCCTGGATGCGTTCTCTTCAGGAACCTCCGCCCATCTTCAAGTGTGTGAGAAGTACTGGAGCGCACAGGACTCCGCGTGGAAGAAGCACTGGGGTCCGCATCAGGGATTGATGTGGATCCATTGCCCCCGTTGGGACATTCCAAGAGTGATAGCGAAGATTCGCAAGGACCGCTCCAAGGCAGTGCTGGTTGTTCCTATGGGATGCACCGAGGAGGAAAGTACCCGACATTGGGTAGCCTCATTGACCAACATGACCTTAAACAAGGTCGTCCTACCGGCTGGAGGAAGTGTCTATCAGGACGCTAAGGGACAGCCCATGCCACCCCAGAGATGGCCAACGGAATTCCACTATGTGGATGGGGGCCTTGATCAGGCCGACACCACGGACTTCGTGTGTGTCAACCGCATTATAGCGGAGCCTTGGAGGCAATGCCTTGCGGTTCCCCCTGTTGACATCGAAGAATCGGAATCAAAAGGGCCCCTCACTGAGGAGGAGTGGGATCTGGTTCAGGGGTATATGGATCAGCCCTTTCACGACTGGGGAAACCAGCGTGAGGGCAAAGGCCAGGACAAAGCCTGGTGGGAAGTGGACTCGATCGTCTCTGGTTCCTACGATGGAGATACCTTCGTAAGGAGGGTACTGGACCACCTGTCCAGCCAGGACGAGCCAATCGGGGGTAACCCACCCACCTACGGCGATCTATTCCGAGGCAAGACCAGAGATGGCCCTCTGGGCCACCTGGGAAGACCGCCTGAGCCGAAAGCGAGCGGGGTCTCTACCCCTCAAGTAAGCTCCGTGGTTCAAGTGCCCGGAAAAGCCAAGGCGGAGTCCGATGACTGCCCCGAGATCCAGGCATTGAGGGCCAGGCTGAAGCAGAAGTATGGTGATACCTTCTTCAGCGGTAAGCCTGTGTTTCCCCCACCGGTGCGTGGACCGTATGGCGAGGCCAAGATACGACTGAAGCAGGACCCCCGTGTGTATCGGCACCGGGAGTTTGCCCTGAGGGGCGAGAGGAAAGAAGCCATGGAGAAGATCCTCCGTGACTTCATCCAGAGAGGCTGGCTTGAGCCGTGCCACTCCGACTGGGCCTCTCCCTGCTTCGTCGTCCCCAAGAAGGTTGCCGGTGAGTGGCGGCTCGTGGTCGACTACCGCGGCCTGAACGCCCAAACGCAGCACGACAGCTATACGCTGCCCCTCATTGAGGACATGCTGCAAAAGCAACACCGGCGGAGGATCTTCACGGTGATTGACCTGAAACATGGTTATCATCAGATGCCTCTCGCCGAGGAGTCCCGTGCCTGCACAGCCATGAGCACCCCACTTGGACCTCTCCAGTGGAAGGTGATGCCCATGGGCGTTACCAACGGCAATGCGGCTTTTCAGCGGATGCTGGAGAACCTGCTTGAGCCGGTGCGCGACTGTGCGGACCCCTTCGTGGACGACGTGATCATCGCGTCCGGGGACCCCAGTATGAGCTACGAGGAGCTCCTGGAGGCACACGAGAGGGACGTCACTTGAGTGCTGGACCTTCTGGTTCGGCACAAACTCACGGGCAGCAGTGACAAGGCCACCATTGCGGTAGGCGAGGTGGTCTTCGCTGGCCACGTAGTCGGGAACGGGCGGCGAAAGCCCATACCTGGCAAGGTGGCTGCGATTGAGCACTGGGAAAAGCCCAAAACGGTCTCGGAGCTACGGGCGTATCTGGGGTTCTGCAATTACTACTCGGGGTATATCAAAATGTATGCCGAGTATGCAGCCCCCATGACGACCATGCTCAAGGGCAACCGAGAGGAGACCAAGAAGGGGTCCAAGAAGGCTCTGGTCTGGACTGAAGAGTCCGACCGTGCCTTTGAGGGGATGAAGCAGGCGCTGCTATCCGCAGTGGGTCTGCACCTCATGGATCCCGACCGAGGGTTCGTCCTGCGCACCGACGCTTCCGACTACGCCATTGGCGCTGTGTTGCAGCAAGTGCTTGGCGACGGGAGGCACGTGCCCGTGGCCTTCTGGAGCCGAGTCCTGGCGGAAGGCCAGAGACGGACGTGGACGCCCCGGGAAAAGGAGGCGTATGCCATCGTCATGGCTCTCAGGAAATGGGCTGGGTATATAGCCCTCCATCCCGTCACCGTCTGCACCGACCATCAGAGTCTGCAGTCGTGGCACAAGGAGCACGTGGACACCCCCTCAGGTCCCGCCTCCCGACGGGCAAGATGGCATGAGACCTTGGCCAAGTTCGACCTTACGGTTGTGTATATTCCTGGAACGGATAACACCGTGGCGGACTGTCTCAGTAGGTGGGCCTATCCCGCCAGCAAGGGCATGCAGGATATCTCTGCCCATGGCGATGAGGCTGAGACCGCTGAAGCCAAGAGGATCATTGAAATGGAGCGCCTGATGGAGGAGGAGGGTGCAAAATGCTTCGTCGTCATGGCTGCGGATGCCTTCCTCGCGTCGAGGGTGAGCAGAGCGGTCAGAGTACTCGCCCCGGAGGGAGCCGAGTCCGACAAGCACCTCTTCCCGGAGTCTTGCCTCCAGGACGACTGGACCAACGATTACGCCAAGTCTGAGGTCTTTGCGGCCGAGTATAGGGCTGTGACCGACCCTGACGACGGGCAGAAGTGGCCAAAGGGGCTAACCGAGGAAGATGGCAATCTCTACCGGAATGGTAAGCTGCTAGTACCGGAGTCCCGGGTGCTCGAGCTTTGTGAGGCTTCGCACCACCACATGCTGCACCCAGGGGTCAAGAAGCAGGCTCTTGACATGCAGCGTCGGTTCGAGATCGACCATATCCTTCTCTACACCGCCATCAAGAAGGTCAGGAAGGGTTGCTCGGTCTGTCAGGCCTGCAATCGCGACAACCGGAACGTCAAGGGGGAACCCCAATGGACCCCGGTTCCTGACCAGCCCATGGAGAGCGTAGCCATGGACGTCTTCTCCATGCCCGAAGTGCACATTGGCAAGGAGACCTTTGACTGTGTGGTTCTCTGTGTGGACCGCCACAGCGGCTACGTTGTAGCCCTTCCGGCACGCAAAAAGGGGTTGCTTGCCAAGGAAGTGGCAGTCATGATGATTCGTCATTGGCTGACCGTCTTTGACATCCCCCGCACCATTTGCAGTGACCGAGGGCCCCAGTTTACTGGTGGCTGGTTTAAGGCTATGTGTTCCCTCATGGGAATACGACATGCCAAGAGCGTCGCCTATCTCAGCCGGTCTAACGGCCGTGCTGAAGTGGCTGGACGGTAGCTGTTCGAGAAGCTGCGCAAGATCCACATCACCAATCCACGTCGGAACTGGTTTGAGGAGATGTGGCCTGCTCTGAAGGCCCATCATGACACCCCCACTCCGGGCGGTTTGTCCCCTCACCAGATTCTCTTCGGCAGGGACCCCCTGGGTAGGGGACTTCCCTTGTCTGGTGATGGCATGGCTATGGATGCCAAGGAATTCTTCGCGCGGCAAGAGCAAACGGCGCGGGACATCCGCCAGCAGCTTGAGAAGGAACATGCTGGGCGTCAGAAGTCCGCCCCGAGCTCGACAGCGCAGAAGTTCAGGGTGGGAGACCCGGTGTGGGTGATCAGACCCCGCCCTATGGGCACCCACCGCACCAAGACCTGGTTCACACCCGGCGAGGTGGTCCGCAGGATTGGTGAGGACACCTACCGCATCAAGGTGGGTCACGGACAGTTCCGGGAGCGCCACGAGAGTCAACTCCGTGTGCGGGAACCCGACCTCCGTGGCCAACATGTGTCCCTGAGCTACGCCGCACATGAGCCTGATTCGGACGATGACTATGCTGAGCAGGATGACTATACCGTCGAGAAGATCCTGGCTCAGCGTCCGAAAGCCTCAGCACCCGGAGGTCTGGAGTTCAAGGTTCGTTGGCGAGGCTATGGGCCGTCCCACGACACCTGGGAACCCGTCTCCTCGTTCGTGCCGCGGGTCAATACTCCCTTCATGGAGTACATCCGCAAGCACAAGACCAAGATCCATGTCTCGGACTTGGCAGCACTCACCCGGGCGATTGCAGCCAGGGGTGCCTGATCAGCGCCCTGAGCTCTCCCCTGATGCGTTTTGAGCGCTTGTGAGGCCGACGAATCGTCCCTTACTTGCTTGCTCTCTTCCATCTTCCGGTGACAGAGTGGCCATACACCCCCCCCTGCTGAATCCAGAGGAGGATGGCCCCTCTCTTTCAATTCTATTCGTCACTCCCCACCTGCTGAATCCTTGGGAAACCAGGTAGGGCGACTGACCTTCATTTTTTTGAGCTCTTGGGGCCTTGAAGCCCATACGACGTTGCGCAACGGATGCCGCTGTCATCGGCATTGCGATTTTTGGTGTGTGGTCTGGTTCCATGGCACTTGCGGATTCCAGACCAGTCGACGTGTATCTCGAGACTATATATGCCTGAACTCAGGCGTTATCCTGTCCACCCTCCTGCATTTGCCTTATCCTGACCGTGGCGTGGTTTGGCGCTCTGTTCAGAGTGTGTTTACACGCCTATTTACCCCGCTTGTTTTGCTTTTCTGCCCTCCAGGATATGTGCATCTGTATGTTGCTGTCTTCAGCCCATCACCGGAGTGTGGACTGTTTTTCACGAATCGAATACGAAGGCGCCTTGAGTCGCCGTGTACATGTTCATACAGCCTGGTCCAGCCTGCACCAGTACCCGAATACAGATTCTACTATACATGTGCTACGAGCTTATACAACATCATACCTATCTTACTGTGACTTACTGAAGTGAGGATGTGACACCCCCCCCCTTTCAGGAAGTGGTCCTGGGTACCCGCTGCCATGCGTGGGTGTTATCGAGCCCCCCCCACGGTTTGCTCTAAGGAGGGGGGTGAAGCGGTACCCAGAACCCCATGGCTAGGGTAAAGCATACAACCGGTCTCCGGTCCACTAACCCCATGTACGGAAGGGAAGACGCCCGTTGACGCTCCATTCCGTGCCGTAAAGCCCCGCATCGGCAACCGATGCACCGCCAGCGGAGATTTGTGTATCAGAATATCAGGAATCAACAGGGTTTTATTTTCATATTGTTTCCGTCAATTTTTACGCTTCCGTTCTGATATTCACTGTTTTGACTGCTGGCGGTTGGATCGCGACTTTACCGTAACCGCCAGTTTAACTGTTTATAATGGAAATTTTAACGCTATCCGTCACGAAGGCTCCAAAGCCTTCAGGAACTGCATGGATGCTTCCGCAATTTTCACATCTTACACTCGCAACCTTACTCCGAATTTTTCAGGATGTCGAAATCGGATTTTCGACTTCGACATCCCCGCACTTGATTTGACCTCTTTCGAGTGGACCTACGTGCTTCCCTATGCACGAATCAACTTTCCTTTCATCCTGCCGTCCATTTGTCTTAAAGATATGGGCAAAAGAAAGTTGATTCGTGAGTCCACTTGTGAGGGTCATATCTCGTGCCCCTTGCGAGGAATGACAATAAGGAAAACCTGGGATGTATTCACAATACTCCCGACGTAATTTAGGAAGCATTATATGCCTTGCGTCTCCACACGTGCGCGCGAGTGTAATGGATCATGGTCAAGAGGGTAGAGTTTGCGTTACAACTCATTGGCCATGATATTGCGTGCGTTAAGATAACTTTCGAGTGTAGCGAGCAAGTGTTGGTGTTGCATAGGAACTCTTCTTGAGTTCCTATGAGCGATTGACACAAAGTTATGCCCTTGGAGGGGCATGACATATCGTGGTGGGAGCTACCTTTTTGGGCAATATGTGGTATGTGCCATGTGTTGTGTTGCGTGCCCATTTGGCGGGTCCATTGCTCCAAGCCGAACCCACCAATGGACCTCATATTGTGTAAGCCCCTTCTCCATACTCTCCACGATCAATTGCAAGCCTAACCTTTGTTAAGGGAAGCTTGTGTGGCGATCCCAAAGCGATGCGTTGGGAGCAAGGTGTGTGTTTTGCAATTTTCCATATTTTCATGTGCCCACTTGGGAAGTAGCGCTCGTAACCTTTCAAGGCGCCCCAAGTGGAGCACATATGTGGGATCGAAGGTCATTGGTGTCAAGTCATTGTGTTTAGAAGGATTAAGTGATTGCACGATCCAAGCCGAAGATATTATAATATAATTGTGGACCTTTCAAGGCACTTTTATGTGTCTTTGTACCAATTTTGCCGTTTTTGGCTAGTCATGATGTCAAGTGGCGACCGTATATCTCAACGTTGCGCTCAATTGACATCATGACCCAAGTATGTTATGAGGGTACATACTTCGGTCCCCAACATATCTTGGACCCGGCGAATAACTCCTCTTGAGCTTGGCATACCATGGCCGCCATGTTGGCGATTTGGGCCTATCCCAAATCATGGGCTCACTTGGCGACCCTGCCATTCCCAAAACCGGAGGAGTTGGGCGACGCGCAAAAGATATGTTGGACATATATGACTTGATACCAATCCTATGGCACACTCCGGTCCAAGTCGGGCATGTGCCTCATTTGCCCCAACCATGAGTGTGCGCATTTTTGGCCATTTTGAGCAATTTTCCACTTTTGCTGCCCGCCGTGCACTATGTTCTAACCCTCGTGCACGCCGCACGCATGGACCAATGGACCATATATGACATGGGTGTTACGGTTAATGGTCCCCATGGTCCACACACCACGTGGACGAAGCGGAGCCACCTTCGTTAAGGCGCTAGCCGAAAGTGAGTGTGGGCAGGTTTGCAATTTTGGCATTTGTGGACCCAATTGGGATCGTCACCACGCCGAGTGGCATGAAGATCTTTGAGAGCCAAGTGCATGGGAGTCTCCGTTGGACTCCCGGTGGATCGCGTATGGAATGGCGGATCTGATCTCCAAGCCGGCGTGGAGATATACTATTGGGAGCACCCCGAATTTTGGTTCAATTCGAGCAGCCAAAATGACCCCATTTTGGGACCCCAATTTCCCCTTCAGTGTGGTCAATTGGCGGCCCCATTTCTCTATGCCCACAGGGAGCCCGGACCAAAATTCAAGTTGTACACTCAGATATGAGTCCTAGGTCCTGCCTCCTACCCTGTGGGCTAATGGCCTTACCTTGGCCGAGCGAGCCGCGCGTGGGAATGACGCCAGTTTTGGTGATTTTGGCATCATGACCCCACTTGACTCATCCGTGTTGCCCTGATGCCGGGACCTCAATTGGAACCAGGTTGGGTGAGGGCTCCAGAGAGTTCGTACTCGAAGGGCATAGGGTTGGTTGCCTCGTCCCTACCTCTGGCGGGTCCGGACGAAGGGTCACTTTTGGGGATTTTTGAGTTCATTTCAGTTTGGGCTGAAACAGCCCATTTTCAGCTACCAACTCCTGGGTGATAATGGCGGGGACACATCTCTGGCACAGAGGAAGGTTGGGACCTGCCGCTAAGGGAGCATAGAGAGCCACTGTTGGTTGACCTTGGAGCTGCTTGGTTCCCAGGAACTGGTCTGTGGCTAGGCGGGACACCTCTCCCATTGGCAGGGTTTCAGGGTCCGGACTGAGCAGGGCATGGGTTGTGTTTGAGCCCCCGCCCCCACCAGCCACTGAGAGGGTCGGACCTGGGATTGGGATATGAGTTGGGACCGAGTGTCTATTGTCTCATGATGCCCTTATCCCAGTCCAGTCTTAACCCCATGTGTACATATCCTGATGTGTTGTTGTACATACTTTTGTTCCCTCTTTGCAGAGTGGCAAGGATTCTGAAACGCTTTGTCACATGACATGAGCGCATTGATGCCCCTGTGAGCGTAGTGCCTTGCCTGCCTGCTCACTTGCGCGTGTCCCGCAGCGTCCCGTGGCCGGCCCCCCACGGGAACGCGTCAGTAATGGTACATGCGAAGCGGTGCGACGGGAAAGTGCAAAAACTTCACTTTTTGAAAAAAACTGCCAGGAGAATTGACGGGAGGGTCAAACAGCAACGTAGGACTGTGCGTGCACAAGGGGGCACGAGGGATAAAAGAGATAGAGGCCAGGGAAACATTCACAGGGGCCACAACAAAACTTGATGGCCTTCGGCCAGGGGACTGTTACCACGGGGGGCTAACGGTCCTGTCTCGCAGTGCAACGCGGGGCAACCGTGGTAACAGCCACTACAGCCCTTTTTTCACACTTTGGAACACTGAACACCGTGATCTTGTCACATTGTTGCCTTGCGATGCATCACGGTCTTGTGCCTGCCTCTGTCTTGTGCATGCTTAGGCCCAGTAATAAACACGGCCACGATGGCCCCACGGTGCGCGCGGTAGCTCACTAAGTAGAGGCAAGAGGTCACGATGGCCTCAGGGTAAATGATCGACGATCATTTAGGCACAAACCAAAACACGGGTATGATGCCCACACCTTGCACCCACGTGCTTTAGATCGTATATGAGGGCTTGATGTGCTTGATGTTCTTGATGTGCTTGCCCGTAACGCTTGTAGTAATGAGTGAGCTCTTGATTGTAAGATGTAAACTTGCTTGATTACTTGCTTGTAAAAGACCGAAACAAGGCCTAGCCAAAGGCCCACTTGTCAAACAGACCAGACACCAAAGAACAGAAAGCAAGGAGTCGGATCATGAGTGGATCGGGGATCGTGAGACGCCACGGCTGTGGCTGGTGTGTTGATGGGCACGGCTCAGCCAAGGGTCGTGCCCTGGTCCCTGTTTAATTGTAGCATACGTGTCACACGTGATGCACCACTTAGAGGGTAAAGGAGGAGGTACGGAGATGGGATGAGGGTGTGAGTAGACACACTTAAATAGACAAACCTCTTAACCATATAATAATAATCTGACCTCACTACTAACCCCTCACCTAGGAGCCATACTACGTATATATATCATATATACACATAATAGAGCGATGCACGCTGTCAAACACAAGACACACTTGTGCGCGCACACCCATTGGCAGGGCCCGGGGGCACACACTCGCCCGGAGGGCATCACAGAGTGTGGGTCTCGCGGTGGCGGCCTTGGGGCACGTGATGGGGGCACTCAACACATACGGCACGTGCAAGAGCTTCGACAAACTACTCACGTACACACAACAAACAGTAAGCATATCCAGAATAGAACACGTGTATAGATACGCCACCTTGTTGCTTGGTGTTCGTGTGTGTCTTGGGGGCGTGCGTATAAACACTTAGGTTAGCTTGCGTGATACCTTTGTCGGTGGGTGTGCCACCGGCGGGCCGTAGCGCAGGGGGTCACCTCCAGGTTGCAAATTGGGGAGGTCGCCCGTACGGTCCCGCTGGTGTATCAGCCCACCCTACTCCCCGGGGGCACGATGACACGCCCTGAAGGAGTTTTACTCCCCCAACCCCTCTACACCGTGTATGACGGTTCATGTTTACACCTCCGTGTGTAAACTTGGGCCGGTGTACACGGCTACAAAAACCCCAAAAGTAGGTGTCAACCTAGGTCTTGCTTGTTCGGGGGGTGGGTGATAACCAATGTAATAGGCAACCATATAATCCCGTAACTAAATTAATGGCATGCGCAGACACACGCTACCATTGGCCACGGGCACACCCGGTTTTGGTGTGTCTCGGAAAGAGAGACTCGTGTGTGTTTTGGAAATCCAAGTCCACGCACGGGTCTCTATAAACAAAAATGCCACGCCCACATCCCAACCCGTTTGGTTGGGTGTTGGGATAGAGGACCCCTCGGGTGTTGTGGAAATCCAAGTCCACTCTAGAGAAAACATTAATATACATATTCTCTCATAAACATATGCATGTGCACACTCGCCCTTTTCATCATATTGTTTGTTCCCTCTCGTTGCAGGCAGGAATTCCCCCGCAAAATTCATCAAGGACATGAAGAGCACACCCAGCCAGCATGCGGCCCCATGCGATGGCAATGGAGGGTACCCACTCCCAACCCGGGCACGCACAGCGACCGGGGATAAATACCCAGGCGGCGGAGACAGCCCAAATCCGCAACGCCACTCTTTGCCTTTGAAGACCCCACCCACTCATAGAGTGAGCGTCAAAGGCACCCATTGCAATTCATATTAGAATACTTGTATTGTAGAGGACGACCCTTCCCTCTAGGCTTAAGTCCTCGCCGTATGAAGTGGCAATTTTGCACGCCACGAAGTTTTTTCCACGTAATGTGAGCCACACGAGTACTTCGTACCTTGTATACCTACCCTCGTGTGGACAAGGGCAAATCGGTGGAAAACTATCACGCCCAACACAAAAAGAGAAAATGGGTTGTACCCGCCAACCCAGCGAAGTTTTCAAGCCTTCGCCATTTTGAGCAAATGTTGTAGCTCGTTGGCTTCGGTCACGGGTCAGGGACGGTCGTGGGGTCGTGGTTTCGGTACGGGGCGGCACTCCGAAACCTTGCAAACACCACCATGCGCACAACCCGGTAGAGTCTTCGGGAAGTGCTTGCCACGTTGATAGCACCCTTGACGGGGGGCGTCATTGTCGGCAGGACTTGTGGCAGTAGTCCTGGTGGTGGTAGGAGTGCTCCAGTAAGACCCAAGGATAGGGGTTTGAATGGCATTAAGACCCCCGAAAGAACATGTCCCATTTCCGCCCCAGGCTATATGCCACGCCACCCAAGCCCAAGGACTCTCAAGCCTTTAGCGGTGAGAGAGGTAGACGGTGGGGTAAACCTGCGGTACCCACCGCCCTGCTCCGGTGCGGATTTTTGTAACCGAGGAGCGCGCCGTGCATGCACATCTTCTTTCCTGTCTCCCACCGCTTCTCGCTCTCTCCTCCCTTCCCCAAACAATAATATATCCATATTGGTTAGGGTTTTCTTTTCGTGGCACGCTCATGAGAGCGGTCCACCAAGGTGGGCAAGGATGTCAACGGTTTGGGTGAGATTCTGTTTCTGCAAGTAATCTCTCCAAACTTTGTTGTAGGACGGTAAGAAGGTTTCAACAGGTTCCTCGGTATCCCAATCTTTGGTATAACCCTCCCACCGCACCTTGAAGAGAAGTCTCTTGCGGTGAGTACAGTGACTTAATATTTTCTTGACATTATAGGTGTCCTCCTCAAACTGGCAGGGCACTCTAGCAACCTCCTCCGTGTAATGTAGAGGCACGGGGGAGCGGGGGGAGTTGACCGTTCTCATTAAACAATCAACGTGGACGTCAACTAACCTCCGTTGGTCCACTTGAATAACATAGAGGTCGTGCGCCTTCTTGGCCACAACCTCATAGGGCCGATCCCAATAGGGACAAGTCTTATCGGCAAGATTTTTGCGTTTGCGACGGACCCATACGCGGTCCCCTTTTGAGAAATTGGGGGACATCCTCCTACTCTTATTATATTTATGAGCCATTGTCTCTTGCACTTGAATCATAGCCCTCCGTGCAAGAGTAATAAGCTCCTCACCCGGTTGGAAGTAATGAGCCGCGTCTTGGGCCACCCCCTTAGGCTCAGCAAGAGGAGGCCCCTTAGTACGGTTGTGTTTACCAAACACAATCTCATTAGGTGTATAACCTGAAGGACCTGTAGTCTCATGCCACGCTCGTACAACGGCGGGCAAAACCTCTACCCAATTATTGCCTTTCCTCAAGGTAAGGGCTTTAGCAACGGCACGCCTTAGCTGCTTGCCAGTATTTTCGGCTTTGCCATTACCTTGGTGCCTACCCGCAAGACACATAGTCGAGCGGGCACCAATCTTAGAACAAAGGGTTTGGAAATATTGGCTCACAATATTTGGCCCACGGTCGGAGCATATTTCACGAGGGGCTCCGAACCTATCTGACCAGCGCTCCATTACCAAATGGGCCGCTCTTCTCCCCGTTAGCCTCTCATCCTTGTCTTCATGACGGGGTTTAGGAATAGGGATCGCGATGAGATAGCCGGAAAGCCGGCATACACATAGGAGCATTTGGTCATACACCTCTCCATCATGGGAGGTGGAAGGGTAGTGAAATACATCAAGCGCTATGGAACCCATGGGCTCCATAGGTATAGGCATAGGGGTCATGTACCCTTGTTTGCGCTTGGTGTCATGCGTGTGAATGGCACATGAGGGACACGTTTGACATTGCAGTTCCACTGCATTGTACAACCCCTCACCTTCCACGCCATGGTTAATTTCCTTCCAGTGTTTTTCCACACTGGAGGTAGTTAAGTGAAGTGCATAGTGGTATTCGGCTACCAAACGATACACCAGCGGCGTAGGAACACAGGTAGGTAGGTAGGTACCTTCGGGAGCTCGGGATGCCTCCTTTGACATTGCAGGAAGAAGGTCTTACCAAGGGGACGTCCTGTCCCTCCCACTGCCCTATGTCAGGTGCCTCTTGAGCCGCTCCCGCATGTGCTTGGGAAGGCATTGTCGCGGCCACCCGGTCCATGTGTCCCAGGTGGGAGGGTGTCCCCACATGTGTCCATGGGTAGGGCCACATGCCCCCTCCCTTGGGCGGCAGCTCTGGGGGGCTGCCCAGCCGCGTGGAGTATCTCTCACCACAAGGGGTATTGCTCCCGCTTGTCTACGGTACGACCGCCTCACCCTTGTGGCTTGAGTTGCGGGGCCACTCTGCTTGGCAGGTGACCCCCTCCTGGACTGTGTACCGGCTCGCCTGTCACCGGTTGCTTCCATGGCTCCGGGTGACGTTTGCCATGGTCCCCGATGCAGCCTGGCCGGGCTCGGACCAGCGGCCTTGGAGTACCGCTCCTGCCACTGGCCCGGTGGGTCGGCTGGGTCGCCCCAGTGCGTCCGACCCATGGGGTATTGGTTCTTTCCTGTCCCTCGGCCGCCCTATGTGTGTGCAGTGTCCTGGGCCGCTGGGCTCCTGTTCACCGGTGTGCCCGCGCGGTTTGCTGTGGTGTGTCTGCGGTGTCCTGGGCCGGCTGGCTCCTGTTCACCGGTGTGCTCGCTCGGTGTGTTGTGTTGCATGTGCGGTGTCCTGGGCCACTGGGCTCCTGTTCACCGCTGTGCGTGCTGTGTGCGGTGCGCGTGTGCCATGGTTGGTTGTGTCCCTCTTCCTCCCCCCATAATTTTCGTTTTTTTTTTTACTTTTTTTTTTTTACTCCTTTTTTGTTTTTTTTTTTGGGAAAAAAAAGAAAAAACAAAAAAGGGAAAAACAGGGGCGCGCGTACACAGCAGGCACAGGCATGGGCAGCTGGTGCGGCAATGTAATAGCGTTGTGTCCTCTGGCGTGTGTCGTCGGTGCTGTGGCAGCGGTCGCGCCCCGGGGGTGCGGCTCGCGCGTCCTGATGTACACGGGCTTTGGTCAGGGTGGGTTTGGTGAGGTGTCTCTTTGCTTCTGGAGCTGGCTGGTTAGGCGGCTGTGTGGGCTGTGGGTGTGGGCTGTGGTTACGTTGTTCCCTCGGCGGGCTTGGTTAGGAGTCAAGTGTTAGCGGTTTCGGGGTGTGGCTCGGGTTTGACTTGTGCTTGGGTTCTGGCTCGGTTAGGCGGTTGCGACGTTAACGGGCCTGGGTTCGGTGCCTTTGGGCGCAGTGGTGCTCGTTGTCGTGTGCGTTGGCTTCCTTCGGCGTCCGGTTCGTTTGGTGACTTCTGGGCGGGGCCTGGCGTGGCGCCCCGTGGTGGTGGTTTGCTGGGTAACGGGGTTAGATGGCGCCGCCGCTGGCCGGGGGGTCAGGCGCGTCGTGTTGTGTGGCGCGCAGGGCTCCTGGGGTGCTGTGGGTGTCGCCGGTGTCGGTGCGCCGACGCTTGTGGGATGGTGAGGGGGTGTGTGTGTGCGGGGCTGGGCTTTGGGTGATGTCCCACAGGCGGATGCCGTCTCGCTGCGTTTCCTGGAGGGTCTCCCGCAAGCGCCTGAGGACATACGGGTGGTTCTGGGGCGCGGGGAGGTTGCGGGGGTGGACTCCGAGGGGGTGGAGCGCATCGGCCAGCATGGCTTCCCATGCGGCCTGCGGCATGCACCCCCCCGCCGGCTGGAGGCGGCAGTTCTCCACCGACCCCTTGCGGGGCCGATGGACCAGGCCCTCGAGGGAGGGCTCTCCCCAGGCCCACTTTCGCAGCTCCCAGAGCTGCGTGTGGGTCCAGCGCTGCCACCACTGTTCCTGGGCGGGCCTGCGGTCTTGGGCGGAGGAGTGGGCGTGGGTGGGTGTGACGGGGTCCCGGGGACCGGTGGCGGTGGCGGGCCTGGGGAATTCCTCGTAGTCCTGTTCCGTGGGGGTGTGTGGGGAGTGGGGGCGCACGCGGAAGTGGACCCGCGGGTGTGCGCGTACGGTCTCCGCCTCGGGGTTGGGCGGGGACTCTCGGCGGCGGCGGTAGTGGGGCATGCGTTGTATGTGGGCTGTCATCGAGGGTTGGTAGGGGGGTGGGGACGCTGCTGGTGGACCCTGGCGTTGTTCTGGCTTGGTCGGGAGCGGCCCGTGGGCCTGGGGTGCGGGCTTTGAAGGGTGGCGGGACGAGGTGCGTCGCGCTTCGGCCGCGGCGCGCTCCGCCATGAAGGTGGTGGCGGTGGCGTCGGTGACGGTGGGGGGGCGCCGCGCTGGGCGCTGCTGCCTTCGGGCCTGGGACGGCTGGGGCCGGATGTCGTAAGGGACGTCCTCGGGGGGCCGGGCTCGCGCTGCCGTCGTGGCGCCGGGTTAGGGCTTGGGTTTGGGCTTGGCTGCGGGTTGCGGTCGTGGCGTGCTGGCGGGTTTGGGTGGCCGTTTGGCGGCGGCCTTGGGTTTCGGCTGGGTCGTGGTTGTGGGCTTCGTCGGGGCGTGGGCCTTGGCGGCGGCGGGGCTGCTTGTGGTGGGGGCGGGTTTGGAGGCCCGTTTGGGAGGTGTCCCCCGCGGCCTGGGGGGTGGAGTGCTGGATGAGGACGTGGTGGTGGTGGTGGATGAGGTGGTCGTGGTGGTGGAGGTTGTGGAGTGGGAGGCAGAGGAGAAGGCTGTGGGAGACGGCGGAGGGTCCTGGGCTTCGGGGGCGGGCGTATGATGCTGGGTCCTGTAAGTAGCGAGAACGAGGGTGCAGGTTCGGGCACCGGGCGTGTGCGCGCGTTTTCCCTGGTGATCCGTGCGTGCTGGTGCTGGCGTGGCGGCGTTGTCTCGGCTGCGCGGGCACGTGGGTTACCCGGGGGGTGGCCATATCTGCTCCAGGACGTACGGGTGTGTTTGCTGGAAATAGTCGAGGGTCTGGAAGAAGCATCGCTGGATGCCGGGCATGTCCTCCTCTGTGAGGTGGGGGTAGTTTTGGGTGGGGGTGTCTGGGCCCGGCCACAGCAGCGTCATGAGGCAGGCTGCCACCATGTACGGGCATAGTTGTAGGGTGGTGGGGCGTGGGGGGGTGGGTCCCCTGCGGTTTGGGGGGGCTTCCCTCTGCTGGGGGCGCAGCGTGACCACCCACACCCATCGGTCCGTGGGGATCCCCCAGGTCCGTTGGGTCCACTTGGCGAGGCAATACATCGCCCTACCAAGGCCCTGGTAGCCGCTGCGGATGGAGAGCAGCGTGTCCAGGGATTTGGGTTCCCACGTGCCCCAGATGTGGGGGTCGTCCGGGTCGTCCCCCCTGGCGTACGTGTCGGGGCCTGGGTTGTGTGTGGGGGGGGATGTAGTCGGCGGGGAGGAAAGAGTCGGTGCCGTGTACGACCCAGTGGTCTGTGGGTGCGTGGTAGTTGGTGGTGGAGAGGGTGTAGTGCAGATTGTACATGAGGGTCATGTACGTGGAGGGGGCTGGCTGCTGCTCGGCGGGGCCGGGGATGTCCCCCGGGATGTGGTGCCGGAAGTTGCTCAGGGAGGCCATCCGGGCTACCCATGTTTCGCGCTCCCACTCTTTGGTGCTGTCGGGGGTGGCGTCGGGTGGGGGGTGGGCCATGTCGGGCTCGTGGTAGCGGGTGCGGCCCTTGGTGTCCACCCGCCCCGGCACGGGGTGTCTGACCAGGTGTCGCCCCCAGTCGATGGGGGGCACCCAGATCCGGCTCCCCGTGGGGGGCGGGCTTTCGCCGTCTGGGGTGGCGCGTGGGGGGCGCTCGTGTCGGGCGACGTGGAGGAAGGCGTCGAAGAGGAAGTCTCTGACGCCTTCCCGCAGGGTGGCCGCCACAACCAGGGTGGCCGCCCGGATGGGGGTGCTGGTGCCGGAGGTGCGGAGGTACAGCACGACGTCCTGTTCCCCGAGTCCCCGGAGGTGCTGCCGTACCGCTGCGGGGTTGTGTAGGGCGTAGGGTTCGGTCGGTGCGGCGGCTGGTGGTGCGGGGTGTGATCGGGGGGGTGGTGTGGGTTGGGGGGGATGGTCGTCGTTGTCGCGCGTAACGTCCGGTGATGGGGTCTCTTGTGGCGGTCGCGGGAGGGGGGATTCGCGGTGGCGTGTGTCGGCGGGGGTATCGACGTCAATTGGCTGGTGCTGGCTGCCGCGTGTTGTGTCCGTGGCCTGGTCTCGGGGGGGGGGCGGGGGGGGTGGTGTGGGGGTGGCGCTGTTGGTGGTGGGGGGGGCGGGGGTGGGTGTTGTGCTGGCTGGGGGTCTGGGCGTCCCTGTTGGTCGTGTGGGTGTTGCGTGTGTGCGCCGTGCGGCCCTTGCGGTTCTTGACTGGACGTGTTGCCGGGGTGTGGGTGGGAGGCGGCCGCATGAGCGTCCGGGTGGGGCTGTGGTCCGTATGTAATGGGTGGCTGCTGGTGGATGGTGCTCGCTGGTATGGGGTGTGGGTGGGTGGGCTGCTGGTGGTGGTGGGGTGGGGAGGGCGGGGGTGGGTGTTGTGCTGGCTGGGGGTCCGGGCGTCCCTGTGGGTCGTGTGGGTGTTGCGTTCTCATTGAACAATCAACGTGGACGTCAACTAACCTCCGTTGGTCCACTTGAATAACATAGAGGTCGTGCGCCTTCTTGGCCACAACCTCATAGGGCCGATCCCAATAAGGACAAGTCTTATCGGCAAGATTTTTGCGTTTGCGACGGACCCATACGCGGTCCCCTTTTGAGAAATTGGGGGACATCCTCCTACTCTTATTATATTTATGAGCCATTGTCTCTTGCACTTGATTCATAGCCCTCCGTGCAAGAGCAATAAGCTCCTCACGCCGTTGGAAGTAGTGAGCGGCGTCTTGGGCCACCCCCTTAGGCTCAGCAAGAGGAGGCCCCTTAGTACGGTTGTGTTTACCAAACACAATCTCATTAGGTGTATAACCTGAAGGACCTGTAGTCTCATGCCACGCTCGTACAACGGCGGGCAAAACCTCTAGCCAATTATTGCCTTTCCTCAAGGTAAGGGCTTTAGCAACGACACGCCTTAGCTGCTTGCCAGTATTTTCGGCTTTGCCATTACCTTGGTGCCTACCCGCAAGACACATAGTCGAGCGGGCACCAATCTTAGAACAAAGGGTATGGAAATATTGGCTCACAAATTGTGGCCCACTGTCGGAGCATATTTCACGAGGGGCTCCGAATCTATCCGACCAGCGCTCCATTACCAAATGGGCCGCTCTTCTCCCCGTTAGCCCTTCATCCTTGTCTTCATGACGGGGTTTAGGAATAGGGATCGCGATGAGATAGCCGGAAAGCGGGCATACACATAGGAGCATTTGGTCATACACCTCTCCATCATGGGAGGTGGAAGGGTAGTGAAATACATCAAGCGCTATGGAACCCATGGGCTCCATAGGTATAGGCATAGGGGTCATGTACCCTTGTTTGCGCTTGGTGTCATGCGTGTGAATGGCACATGAGGGACACGTTTGACATTGCAGTTCCACTGCTTTGTACAACCCCTCACCTTCCACGCCATGGTTAATTTCCTTCCAGTGTTTTTCCACACTGGAGGTAGTTAAGTGAAGTGCATCGTGGTATTCGGCTACCAAACGATACATCAGCGGCGTAGGAACACACCACCGTCCATTACGGACGAGCTTATTATCCACCAACCTCACTCCATCTTGGAAGCTCCCATTCAAGGCATCTTGCCACATTTTTTTGTAGCGTTGACAATTTGGGTAGTGTTTAGCCCAATTTATCTCAAAAACATTGCGAGCATCCTCCCCATGTATAGGAGTTGCCTTCTTGTGGGACTTCCAAGATTTTCTTATCTTGACGATTCGCTCCAGTCTCCGAAGCTTTCTCTTTTGCTTCGTCCCCCCCCCCACTGGAGGCGAAGCCAGAGGGGGTGGATCACAAGCGGGCGCCCCTTGAGCCCGAGGCGCCGCTTTAGACCTAGTAACAGCGGGCGCCACAACCGCCCTAAATACAAGGGGGCGCGCGAGAAGTTCCTCCTTCACGGCCGCCATCATGTCCCGCACATCCCCGGCCGCTTGGGCCATCCCATGTATGGACACATCACCGAACGCCGCGTTAGCAGGGTAAGCCCAACGGGACACGAAATCACCCACGGGGTTCACTGGCCCCGGAGTGTAAACCACATGGAGGTCGAATTTAGAGAACAACTCATGCCAACCTGCTTTGCGTGGAGAGGGACCCCCCACGGTTTTGAGGTCCTCCGTAGCCCAATTTTCAAGGCTACGGTGGTCCGTACGGACCTCCACGCGCTTGTTCCCCACCCAACCATGCCATTTTAAAAGCGCCGCCACTATGGCGTAGCATTCTTTCTCCCGAGGGCTCGAATTCAATTGGCTGCCTGACAATTTGCGGGAGAAAAAGGCAAGGGGGCGTAGGGCACCATCGGGACCTTCCTGCTGTAGGGCCGCCCCCACCGCCCAATTACTAGCGTCCGGGGTGAGGACAAAGTCCTTATCCCAATTGGCTAGTTCGAGGGGAACAATATCCGTAATAGCACGCTTGAGCTTCAAAAAGGCCTCGTTAGCCAAAGCATTCCATGTTAGGCCTATCTTTTTGCCATTCTTATGCTTAGGCAAATTCTTCAACATCTCAATCAAAGGAGTAGCTATCGAGGCGTAGTTTTGGACATAGCCCGAATAATAGTTGGCGAGCCCGAAGAACCGCCGGAGCTCCCAAACATTATCCGGTTTGTCCCAACGCTCAAGCGCCAACATTTTCCCTGGCGCGGCCGAGGTGTGCCATTTTCCAACACATGGCCACAAAACTCAACCGAGCGAACAAAGAAATCGGTTTTCCTAACCGAAGCAACCAACTCCTCTTTTCGTAGCCTATCCAACACGGCACGCACGTCGCGGTCGTGGTTAGCCAATAGCTACTCCTCCGTCGCACCGGAGGAACCAATAATAATATCATCAATATATACGTCCGCACAATCCAAACCCTGCAAAACATGGTCCATGACCTGTTGAAAAATAGCGGGCCCATTCTTGATACCCATAGGCATAACACGCCATTGGTATCGCTTACCCGCCAAATTCATGGCGGTCTTAGCCCGGGACTCAGGGTGAAGGGGAATTTGATGAAACCCTTTACTCAAGTCCACAATAGTGAAAATCTTGTGTTTGGATTGATTTTCCAACATGTTTTCTATGAGGGGGAGGGGGTGTGCGTCGGGCAAGGTAGCCTCATTAAGTTGGCGGTAGTCCACCACGAGGGGCCATTTTCCTTTCTCTTTCTTGGGCACAATGAAACCGTTGGACGCCCATTCGGAGGCAGGGCACGGCTCAATCCAGCCACGAGCCAAAAAGTCCTCCACTATTTCTTGCTCCGCCGCGGCACGCTCCCCCACCAACCGTATAGGTTTCACGGACTTGGGTGTAACGGCGGCAGTGACAGCACTGAATTATACACTGATGTGATCAGAATTCCAATGATTCTCAGATGTACATTAGTGCAGTAAATTTTCCGCTCAGTTTCATGTTTTCCGTTCGCCGCCAGATGTCGCCTGTGAGCGCGCGTCGAGTCGCATTTGTCTTTCGTGATTTCCCAATCGGATTTATTTAAATGTTTTCGAATGATTTCACGTTGTGTCATTAGGTGCGATGAATGCGCATTGAGATTCTATGTCTGCTCCATTTTTGTAGACCGGGTTTTCGTACCTTTCATATTCCACCATGGAGTTCACTGGACCTTCAAGTGCTTTGCATATGTCGCTCCCAGAGGCTGGATATGGGTCCGAAGAGGGTTATGTGGGTTCGGAGATATCAGGGGCAGTGTCGGGCGTTACGACCCCTGGGGCATCAAGGCTACAGGCTTCGCAGTCACAACAAAGATCAACCACTATGCAGCGGTTACATGGTATGAGAGGAGATCATGACTCTGCTTCTGGAATCTCCACTGATACTCTGAGATCGTCGGAATTTAGCGGGGCTATTACTCCTTCTGGGTCGCTGCGTGTTCCCCCCGAGGTTACATTCGTAGCATCTCCCCAACAAGCCGAGGTTCAACCATCAGAGTGCCCTTACTGTGGCCATAAACATTGGCCTGGTGTTCATACTTGTGCTGAGTGTTGCATGAACGCCCCACCCAACCTTAAACCCGGTCGAGAATCTCCCTCCTCGAGTGAATCTGGTTCCTCCTCTCACGCTTTGCCTGATCTGGAAGACAGCAGCAGCGAAGGAGAGCAGTCTGAAGCTGAAATTAGTGGTGATTACTGGGAAAACCACTTTCAGCAGATCTGGAATGAGGAATTCCTGCACAGGCAGAATTGGCTGCTGGCGGAGGCGGGCTATCGTGGCCGCCTGAGGGACTGGTTCCGGGCGTCGTGCCAGTTCCTCAGGGACAGCGGCCGGTCAAGATTTGATGCCCAATTGCAGGAGCAAGAGGACTGGGAGGAGTTGATGGACCAGTTCGACCACCAGGCAGCCGTGATGGTGCAGATGGCCATCATCGCCGAGGAACGACGGCAGAATCTGCGTCAGCAGCCTGGTCCGTCAGGCGCCTGGAGTCGGAACGACGACGAGGTCGACGAGATGAGGTGTGATTCAACACATTCTCACCTCTCCAGGGAGCAACTGTCCAAGCTTCCTGACTCCAACTCCAGTGTTGACAGCTGGGTTGATGAAGTCAGAAGCAAGGGGAAAGGGACGAGATGCCCTTCCTGTGGCGAATGCGCCAAGGACTGCTCCTGTCGAAGGCAGATTTCGTCGCTGGAGAACAAGGTGAAGGAGCTGAAGAACGCCGCCAAGGAGAAAAAGAGGGATGATGACAGCAAGTGGAAGGACATGGAACAGAAGTTGGAGAAGCTTACAAATCTGGTACAAAATCTGAGCACTACTGGGCTCTCTGGACCAGCGCCTACAATGGCAAGCCACCCAGCACCTACCTCCTCAGCTGCACCCACATCCACGCCTTACGGCGCTCCACATTCTCCAGCACCCCCAGCTTTTACTGGCCACCATCCAGCTTTTACTGGAATTTCTGGTATCCCCCCTACTGGATTTACAAATCCAATTGGGTTCAATCTGGGTACTGAAGGAGGAGAATCTTCGTCAGGGAAGTCTGTACTGTCCGTGGGTACTGTCGGAGATATTGATGGAGAAGCAAGGACCACTGTGAAGGAGCGATCCATGGCCTTGAAGAAGAAGGACCGGCAGCAGAAAGAAAACGAGGCAAAAATCAAAGAAAAACAGAAGAAATTGCAGGAGATGAGGATGCATCAAGCTCAACCAACGCCGTTCGTGCAGCCTACTGTAGACCAGGCGTTGCTGGCGGCCGCAATCGCGCAGGCACAGGCCATGGGAGGCGCCGCAGTCAATCCAGTTTTCGTCAATCCGGTCGGCACAGCCACCAACTTCAACCTGGACCACTTGCTGAACCCTTTGCATATGAGGCTGAGAGGGTCAGTGATGAAGCAGCCGAAGTTCTCAGGACATCCCAATTACTGGGCGTCCTTCGAGAGGCAGTTCGTGGTGTGGCGGCAGACCGAGAAGCTGGACAAGGAGCTCTGGATCCTTGGGTTGATGGATTGCTTGACGGGCAAGCTCCGAGAGAGCACATACAATTTGTATGTGGAGCGGCAAAATCAGGGGAATCCCCTGACGTATGAGGAGCTGTACCGCAGCCTGAAGAAGAAAGGGTCTCGACTACCTGAAGATCATTACAGGAACCGTTTGGAGAACTTCAGGACGATCAAGAAATTATTTCTGGAAGAGATTCAAATTGCAAGGCAAGATTGGGAGTTTTTGGTGCAAGAGGCGGAGAACTCTGGAGAAGGACTTTCTGAAGGCGAAATGAAGAAGATCCTCCTGAGCAAACTCACGCCGGAGACCAAGCAGAAGATCAGGGACTCTCAGGCGGACCAAAAAGTCCTGGGCAACTGGGTTGAAGTCCGAGGATTACCAGAAACTATGGGGAAAATGGCTGTTCGTGAGTTGCTACACTCTATCAGTGCTACTGGATTGAAGGACATCACTATTCGTGAGGGCAGATGGAGAGTTGGTTTCCACGATTCTGAACAGTCGGAGTTTTTCTGCAGCATGGTGGATGGAAAAGTGAAGTATAAGGGAACAGTTTTGAGGGTACGACCGTGGATCTTCAGTTATGGAGTTGAGCAGATCTGGGACCAACTTGAAAAGTATGCAAACTTGGAACGCCAGAAGTCCCAGGATGCACATGGCTTCGGAGGCAAGGTCAACGCCGTTGGCGAGAAGGGATGCTCTGTGTGCATTGCCCTTGGAAAAGAAGGTCGAGCGGCGACTCACACGACCGCAGATCACAGATGGACGCCCTCAGATCTCAAGACAATTCAGTCCAAAATGGATGGAAAGGGAAATTCTCCCAAAAATCCCCAGCAGGATGGAGCACGAGATGCTGACCAGCATGGAAGGGGAAAGGGTAAAGGGCAGTCCAAAGGAAAGAACAGAGACTGGACACCAAAAGATTACTCGCAGCAAGGCGGAGATCCAAGCGACTCAAGATGGACCGATGCTGGTGGAAAATCAGGTGGAAAAAATGGCCAAAAAGGTGGAAATGGCAAGGGAAAGTCCGGGAATCAAGATGATTCCAAGGTGAATGGCAACCCCCTGTACGCGGAGACGCCAGCGAACAAGACCTTCGGCAACAACAAGGATACTGGGGGTCGAGGCAAGGGCCAATCCAACGAATCCAACCCCAATTCCAACACCTCCAACAACAAAGGACAAGGAGGTAAGAAAGGTGGTAAGGGGAAATCATTTGGAGGTCGTGGACGTGGAAAAGGAGTGAATGCTGTCGAAGCAGGAGAAGAATGGGTTGACGAAGGACAAGTACAGGACGTACAGACGAACGAAGAAGAAGAATGGCAATAGGGAAGCCAACTTGACCCAAATCCCAACACTGGGGTTGAGTGGCAGGAGGAAAAACCCATCAGGGTAGTTGGGGCGGTGGATGGACGCTGCTGGGATCGACTGGCGCGGTCCTCCGGCCTCCTGTACCCTGCCTGGGTCCTCAGCGCTGTCCGGCGAGGCAAACAGCGCCAGTTTGTCTGCTGGATCCAGGTCAGATCGACGGATGGTAAGGTTAAACTTGCCAGATGTCTGATCGACAATGGTTCAGAGGTGAACCTGGTGAGGAAAGGCTTTCTGCAGGAGGATGAGACGAAGATGTCCTCCACCCCTGTCCAGCTGGAGGGAGTCAGCGGACATCGCCTTGACGGTGGCGACAGAGAAGCAGAATTGGCGGTCAGATTGGTGAAACAATCAGTCTGGAGTGTTGAAGAGACGGTCACTGAGGAGTGGTTTGCTGGAAAATTTTATGAAGCCAGCATAAAGTATGATTTATTCTTGGGTCAACCTTGGCTTCACGCTCACCGTGTGTCGCCCATGGGACACAGGACATGCTTCCTCCAAGATCCGTCGACCACCGACCCGTCCGAACTGTATTATCTGCACCCATATACCAAGAGTATCCACCAATTCAAGGAGAGAAATAAGCTGCATTTTCAGCAAGATGGGCAGGAATGGACACGGAATCAAGAAGATTACGGCGAAGGAAAGGTGGATTCGTTGAACAGCAAGAAGTGGAAGTCAGTTTGCTATCGAGTAGTCGACAAATGGCGGGACATTCTGGTGGATTATTTCGAAAAGAACCACAATTTTCGTCCTGAAGTTGATGCTTTTGCAAATAAAAAGAATAAAAGATTTCCGAAGTTCTACGACGATGCCTGGAGTGAGGACTGGTCTGAACCTCTTTGGATCAATCCGCCCTTCGACGTTTTCCCTCGTGTAGTGCAGAAGCTGAAGCAATCCGGCGCGAAGGCGATTTTAATTGTCCCCAATTGGCCAAGACAAGAGTGGTTCAAGGACATTATGGACATTTCAATCGACATTGTCGAGCTTCCGCACAAGGGCGTGAAGCTGTATTGCGAAGACAATGGCAAGCCTTTGCCACAGCGTTCGTGGAGCACGTTGGCGTGCTTAGTTGACGGGAATCTGGGAGATTATTGGCAAGATGGCAGTGAAATGGGAACAGAAGAGGTTATCTCAAATTCCTCAAGAATCGACGAAATTGGAGTGGATGAAGACGATCGAGAGCAGAATCCCGACGTATCGTCGCGGAAGGAGGGAAGGACAATCGGCGTCCCTCAAGAGAACGCCTCCATCCATTACAATTCGTCCCCATCAGACAAGAATCAAGCCAAAAAAGTCAAGATTTCAAGCAAGAATGAAGACAAATCTCCAAGAATCTCGCCTGAATTGACAGGAATGAAGCTGAATTCGTCCGACCATCCCTTCAAGACATTCGTGGACCCCTTTGATTGGTGGGATCCCACGGAGGAGCGAGGTCAGGTGAGCTTCATCCGCCAACAATGCGACGAAGAAGTTTGGAATGAAGTGGCCAAGAATATGAGACCACGACCAACAATTCGCAAATTGGTGGACATAATGTCGGTGATTAAATGTGGGAATCAGGTCGACGGAGACAAGATATCTGCAAGAAGGGACGCAGTGTTCGAAGATTATCAAGATGACGTGCTGAGTGGTAAGTTGTGGAAAAACCCCCCAAATCGATGTGAAAATGGGGAAGCCAGGATTGAGATAATCGAAGGCGCCAAGGTTCACAAACAACGTCCATTCTATCTCCACGGCACCAAAGCAGATGCCCTACGAAAGATTATTGAGCGCAATCTCTATGAGTTCGGTTGGTTGGAGGGCTGTATGAGTTCTGAGTGGTGTTCAGCACCATTTACTGTGCCAAAACCCCCACCTGCAGACCAATCCAGCATAGATGCTTGGCGTCTAGTGGTGGATTACAGAGCCCTGAATGCCGCCACAGTACCAGACGCGCATCCTCTTCCTCTAATCGAGAAGGAGATAGCAGCGAGAGCCAAAGGCAAGCTCTTTACTGTGTTGGATTTGCGCCATGGCTTTCATCAGATGCCCCTTCGAAAGGAGGACAGGCATTTGACGGCAATGTGCACGCCCTGTGGCACTGTCCAGTGGACTGTACTGCCGATGGGTCTGAAGAATGCGCCGTCGATGTTCCAGAAGATGATGGAGACTATTTTATTTCAGAAGCACAAGTCTCTGGATTTACAAGAATTCTGCAGCATCTACATTGACGACCTTCTGATTGCCACGCCGTTGGGAAACAACTTTGATGAGTGCCTGAAGTTGCACGAAGAACAAGTTCGAAAAGTTCTCGAAGTCCTTCGACAAGAGAAGCTCGTGTGTGGACCCAAGAAGGGCAAGATGTTCCTCCAATCGGTGGAATTTTGTGGCTCTGTCTTGGAAGATGGGACAAGAAGACCAGCCCCAGGAAAAATGGCTGCCCTGCAGCTCTGGGAAAGGCCTAAAACCATCACGCAGCTTCGTGCCTTTTTAGGCTGCTGCAATTACTACCACGAGTTCCTTCCTCTCTACGCCAAGTTCTCTGGTCCCCTGACAGAGTTACTCAAGGTTGGCAAAATAGAAGGAAAGAAGGGATCTCAAGTCAAGCTCAAGTGGACGCCAGAATGTGAAGAGGCATTTACTGGTCTCAAGGAAGCACTGGCTAATGTGGTTACATTAAAGACTCCGTGGTTGGATGGAAGACCTTTTTATATTCGTACAGACGCCAGTCGTTATGCCATTGGTGCTACGATCGAACAAGTCGACGACGAAGGTCACCATCATCCCCTGGCTTTCTGGTCTCGCAAGCTTACTACAAGACAGCGAAATTGGAGTCCAAGGGAACAAGAAGCCTACGCAATCCTTTGTGCCTTACGGCGCTATGAAGGTTGGATCTTGGGCCATCGCGTTGAGGTACTGACTGACCACAAGTCACTGGAGAGCTGGAGGACAGAACATGTGGATACCCCTGGTGGACCAGCTGGGAGAAGAGGCCGTTGGCATGAAACTCTCAGCAGATTTGACCTCCATGTGACTTACATTCCGGGTCGCTACAACACAGTGGCGGACGCCCTGAGTCGCTGGGCCTACCCAGCCTCAGAGGCTTACTCTGAAGTGAGTTTTCATGGGACAGCGACGGATAAAGCTGAAGTGATCGAGTTCGACAAGGAGGAACAAACACTGATCAAGAAACATTGTCTCCAATGTTCGATTAAAAATCGGATGAAGGTGGATTTGGTCAGATGCAAGGAGATTACCAAGGCAGATCAGACTGCAGGAGTTAACTCTGACTCTGAGTCGTCGCTGCCACTCCTGAATGTGTTTCCTCTGACGAGATCCAAGTCGAAATCCACGCTCCCCCCCCAGCAAAAGGACAAGGAAACTTCCTTCCTCTATGTGGATTGGACGAAGATGTACAAGGAGGACAGGTTCTTTGGGTCTGTTTACCACAAGTTGAAAGGGGACAAGCCTTACGACTCTGAAGAGACGTCTAATTTCAAAATCCAAGGCGACAAGTTATTTTGGCAAGGACGGATTTGTGTTCCTGATTGTCTGATTGACCAATATGTCAAACATTGGCATCGGAATGAGACAGCCCACACACATTCTCGTGTGCTGGAACAGGAGCTACGCCACAGAGTGTACACAAGGGACCTCAAGGGTGCCTGTGAACGAGTTGCCAAAGGATGCAAGCAATGTCAGGCGACCATCCCCAAGAATCAAAAGGCAGAAGGACTACTGAAGGGATTACCAATTCCTGAGAGGCTGTTCGACAAGGTGACGGCGGATGTCTTCGAGTTGGGGCAAATCCAAGAGGAATGCCTCTACACGAGGAAGCCTATCGATGGGGTTTTGTTAATTCAAGACCGCCACAGTGGCTACATCCAAGTCCTCCCTTGCAACACGAAGCATCTCACCTCTGAAATGGCTGCCAAGTGGACTGCAAGTCAGTGGATGAGTAACTGGGATGTGCCCAGTGAAATTCTGACGGACAGTGGGAAAGAGTTCATTGGGACTTGGTGGGAGAACATGTGTGCCCTATTGGGAGTTCATCACCTTCGTGCCCGAGTCTACGACCATCGAGCTCTCCCTGCTGAACGCGCTGGAAGAATTCTTATCTCCATTCTGAGAAAATTCCTGGCGACTGAAAAAGACTACAATTGGTTGGAGACAATTTACTGTGTCTTGAGAAGATACCATCGTACCAAGAATTACACTGGATTAAGTCCGAATGAGCTGGTTTTTGGTCGTGAGAAGATGGGTCCAGGACCAGTGATGCATCATCCAAGGCAGTGCTACGACGCATCACAATGGTTTGAGAAGATCAAGGATCTAGAGTCCAAGTGGATCAAAGCCAAAGTGGAAAGTCAAGCAGATTGGTTGAATTTCAAAAATAAGTCAAGAACGCAAGGAAAACCCTTCGAGAAAGGCCAGCAAGTTTGGCTTCGTAAGTCAGACGAGACCCTGAAGGACGACAACAAATTGTTACCTTTGTGGGATGGCCCATTCCAAGTCAAAAATCAACTAAGTGAGACTACATTCAACATTGAGATTGAGCCAGGCAGGCATCAAGAGGTACATCGAGATCGTTTGAAGGCCGAAGTACCCTGCCCCAAAGGAAGGTTCAAGCCTCTCTATTGGACTTCGAAGTATCTGAGCGACAGGAAGATGGTCACAAGCAGTTTCGAGTTGGAGAAGATTCTTGAATACAAGAGGAATGCTCGAGGCAAGTGGTACTTTCTGTGCAGATGGAAAGGATTCGGTCCAGAAGAAGACAAATGGGAGCCAGCTTCAAGTTTCATCCATGGGTATACGGATACTTTCATCAAGTTCCTGAAGAAACACCCTGAGATTGACAAAGAGCTCTCGCTGATCAAGGATTGTGTCACCAAGGAGGACTTACAAGCACAAGAAGAAGCTCCAATTGTGGCATCATCCATCCCTGACAAGATCTGATCAGAATTTGGGTCGCCGAAACTTTCAAAGAGGTTTACGGTCGACATATACCCTTGGCATGGGGACAAAACAGTCCTGACGCATCGTCTGTGTGGTTCGATGGACAGATGATGGGACATTCTGGGGTCATCCTGGTCATTCCATCCATCATTCTCATCATGGCCATCATGTGAATCATGTGCTTCATCTCAGATGATTCCAATCGGAAGTTCCGAGAGGCCTTTATCCTCGACCACGACGACACTATCGCCTTTTGCTGTCGGCTGGGCCCCTCTACTCGCCTTGGGAAGGACTCGTTCGACTTCGTGCTCATTTCAGACATTCTGGCACATGACTGAGTCTGATCCATTTCATGTGTTTGACGGATCTGCTCAGAATGTGATTTCCATCAGCTCTTACATTGAGACGGTTGGTTCGTATTCCACTAGACCACTGTCAAAGGGCTTATATAGACCAAGTGACGACGATGGTGTTCTTACTTGTGTCGACTCGCTGTTCATCTGTGGATTGTGTTGGAATCCCCCTCAGAATCAGCAATTTTGGCAAATTCCCAGTACCAAGCATTGGATGCTTATACATTCTGGGACTATAACGAGTCAATTACCCATTCTGGCTCATACTGGATTAAACATGAAGCCCGGGGAACAATACTGACAGTGTGGGGATACCCCACTGGGTTTTCTTGGTTATCATTACTTCAAATGATTGGATTTCCATCATGGGGAGTCATCATCATCATGAGGATTTGACCTGGATTGGCTATGAATGAGAACTGGATTTCCGTTCAACACTACACACAGTGTCTATCGACATTGAATTGAACCTATTTCGGCTTGCGGTGAGTTTCGCCACCCTGAATCCATGCGCGATTCACTGATTTTGGTCCCAATTCAGGCACATTTTGTACCATAATCTGGCATCTGGTCTCATGACTGCAAATGACACCAGCCAGTTTCACACATATTGGACTCCATGAAGGGATACCCTATTTTTTTGACGCTCGACGACATGGCGACGCTCGTTTTCTGTTTTCTGACAGTGTGATGTCAGATCCTGATTGCATCATGCATCATGGATCATGGATCATCATGTACATTCTTCACTCAGACTTTCAATTTTCGAATTTTCGAGCTTGAACGAAGCTTTTTCTGTGTGCCCTAAGGTACCTATGTGTTTCATTCAAGTCGATGGCCATCGCGAAGCACAGATCTCAGCACAATTTTGCTCAATTCAGCTCAATTTCACACATTTTGGCATAGATTTGTCAGTTTTTGGTCACTTTCGCCGTTTCGTTCACTTCACTTGACCCAGCCTGACATACTGGCGTATGTTTTCAGAGGGGGAGTGTAACGGCGGCAGTGACAGCACTGAATTATACACTGATGTGATCAGAATTCCAATGATTCTCAGATGTACATTAGTGCAGTAAATTTTCCGCTCAGTTTCATGTTTTCCGTTCGCCGCCAGATGTCGCCTGTGAGCGCGCGTCGAGTCGCATTTGTCTTTCGTGATTTCCGAATCGGATTTATTTAAATGTTTTCGAATGATTTCACGTTGTGTCATTAGGTGCGATGAATGCGCATTGAGATTCTATGTCTGCTCCATTTTTGTAGACCGGGTTTTCGTACCTTTCATATTCCACCATGGAGTTCACTGGACCTTCAAGTGCTTTGCATATGTCGCTCCCAGAGGCTGGATATGGGTCCGAAGAGGGTTATGTGGGTTCGGAGATATCAGGGGCAGTGTCGGGCGTTACGACCCCTGGGGCATCAAGGCTACAGGCTTCGCAGTCACAACAAAGATCAACCACTATGCAGCGGTTACATTGGGTTTGGCGTTCGGGTATAGGTCAAGTTTAGCAAACTCCAACCGCTCCGTACCACGGACCTTAGGGTGTTCCTGGCCCGGACAGAGACGAACCTCCCCACTAAAAACATTGCGCTCATAGTCCGCGAGGATGCGCCTCCTCATGAGCTCCACCTCCGGAGACACAATAGGCTCTTGGGTGGTGACAACGCCACCCACACGAGAAGCCGCCAACAATCGTGTGGCGGCTTTAGTTTTTCGGTAGCGCTTAACGGTAGCGGCCCTCCCACCCAATGACTCTCGTTCAATTTTTGCAATGCGTGAACGCAGGCATTCTTGTGCCTCCAAATCTTCGGGGGTAGGATCAAGAGTAACGGGTGCGAGGAGTTTTTTTATGGGGCGCCTGATACGTGAGGGTGCGCACCGAAACCAAATGGTTAGGCACCCTTTCATCCTCCGACTCTTCCTCTGAGGTCATGCCCGGCTCGCCATCCGTGTTGGGGTTAGAGACGGCCGGTGCCGAAACGGAGGCCACATGACATTCAGTGGCCGCCAAATTTTCCTCCGCAATACCACCGTCCACGTAGAGCGCCACCGTGGACCAACCCCGTTGAGGAAGGGGCGTGAGGCGGTCATTTTGATAGAGACATGCTTTAGTCTCCGGCCCAGGAAGGTGGTACCCTTGCAAAGTAATTTCCATAAGGGGTTTCCACCACTCCCTATGTGTCCACTTCGGCCCTACGACGATGGCTCGTAGTTCTTCTTGCCGAATTTTCCGAACACAATCGGAAAACCGATGATAGGGAGGGCACATCCAATACAATCTGGAGGGGTCCGCGGGGGTGGAAAAGAAATCTTCAAGCCGCGAAACCCAACGGGTAGCCTGGGCCATACCCGGGACCCCTTTTGAAGGCGTCTACGTCGGGGTTTTGGCCAAATTTTTTTTGACACGTGCGGCCCAATATGGCGTGAGGCCATAGTCAGACTGGGTCCACATGGACCCATCACGCCGTGTGGGTAGAACATCATGGGCAAGGACTTCGGGAGCAAATTCACTGAGCTCCAAAGCACAAGCCCGATCCTGTACGGGGGCCACGGAGGAAGCGGTCAAGGCATGGGATATGTGCTTCTCGACCTCAACACGGTTAGGCGGTTCGCCACCAGGGGGCGTAACCAGAATGGCCGGGGCAGGGTGCGTAGGAGTGACCGCCCCAATGACTGGAACGGTTAGGCCCCACATGGACTGACGTGACACCTTACCATGAATGGGTTTCACCAAAAATGGTTTGCCGGTTCGTGGAGCCTCACGGAAGTCCTCAATCCAAATACGGGGGTGCACTGGATGGTGAGAGTACAAACAATTGAAACGGGCAAAGTGGCTCACACAATGTTCGTAACCCCATGGGTGCCCCAAAGCCATATCCCAAGGTAAATTCGGGACAAGGTACGGGGACACACCATACTGGGCAACACGAGGAAGTGAAACACTACCATCCACAACCCCCGTAAACTGAATTTTGGCGTCTATTTGCTCGTCCCCCCCCGGCAAAGGCGTCTCATTATCGGCTTGGAGTAGGCGCCTGTGTTGGGGTGATTCATATTTTTTGGAGAGTTGGTCTCCAAAAACATTGGGGTTGGCCAAAGCGACCGCTTGGCACCCAAAATCCACCAAAACACGGAGGGCCTTGAATTCTCCATTGGGCGAAACAACCGGAACACAAAGTTCAGTTTGAATCTCACTAGTCACTATATGCCCCTTCATGACTCTCGATGCAACGAGAGCCACGGTAGTGTCACAGGCGTGCCCGAGGGTTTCTTCTTTCGAAGGGGGCGCCTCTGGGCACTCCTACCAACGTCCGCGCCCGTTCGGCGCTCCCTTGCCTCCCTTATCGCCCTTGCCGCCGCCAGCCTTATCACCACCACCACCCTTATCACCACCGCAACCCTTATCGCCACCCTTAGGCTTACCACCTTTAGACTTACCCGCAATGTTCCAATGAGTCTCATTGCACGGAGAATTAGGCTTACACGTCCAAAGGGTGGTATTGGTGGCACCCCAATCAATCCAAGACATGTCCATCTCCGTTTGCTTACGTGTTTTCCAATGTTTGGAACACGGAACCCAAAAGGTAGGTGGCGGTTTAGCCCCGGGGTCGACGGGTTTCTTCGCCGGAGGCTTAGGGTGACCCACGGCGTTGACGGAGGTGTCAGCGGGTTCGGAGGTGTTAGGGTCCGCCGTAGCCTCCGCATTCACCGCATTCACCGCGGTTTTATTGTGAGAAGGGCGATGAGTGTACGTCACCGTCATCTTGTCTCCTTTATTGAGGCGTTCGAGAGCTTCCTTCTCCGATACGCTTTTATGGGCGAGGGCGTAGATTTCCGCAGGCTTCAAACGAGGCCTACGTTGCTCCACTTTCATAGTGTAGCCGCCTTTGTGAGGTGTGTTGTTGAGTTTCAAGATCCACTCCTGGAGAGCAGGGTCTTTGCAGTCAACTATCACCCCCGGCCCTGAATAGGAAACAATCTCAGGAACCGTAGTGCAAGCTTCAGCGCTATATTTCCTGAGTTCTTTTTCGAATGGGGCGCGACCCGGCAAAGGGTCAAGGCCACTAAAATCCACCACATAGCTGTCTGGGCTATTCTTAGCCTCTTGCTTGACGACTCTCTCCTTGATCCAGGGGAGCTTGCTCAGGAGCTGCTCTCGGATCACGTGGGGACGAGTCTCATTGCTCAGAGGCAACAAACGTTGCCAACGAGCATAGAAATCTTCAAGGTCGATGAGGGTCACTTGCCCTTTAACCACCCTGGTGGTGAGGGCTCGCCACCTTTCATCAGCCCTTGAGGGGTAATTTCCGTGGAAACATTGTTCCAAAAAGTCCCACAACTCTTTGAGGGTGGGGGCAGTGCGTGTGTGGTAAAGAAGGTCCCTACCAGGACCGGTCCCCGCTGTGCCCCTTCCGCCTGTAACCCCTGCTGATTTACTCCGGATCAACGATTGCATTCCTCAAGTTCCAGGGTCCAAATCCAAAAATATAGAAAATGTAATCCTCCTTCAACCCTGAACAGCAACTAGATCCCACAAATGCAGCAATAGCCCAATTCACAAACCAAATCAGGCTGCGGGCTTCCGTTCAGCACACCGGTCGTCTCACGGTGGCGGGCATATACAAGAATTGCACCAAGGAAGAAAGCCCTGAAATTGGCATATGAACACAAATAAAGCAAAGTTGGTAAAAGATGGAAGCTTACACAATCACAGCCATAGACCCCTCATTCCCTGGACTCAAGACCTTCCCTTGACTCACCAACATGATGCCCTGAACCCAGTCCAATAAGATGGTTAAATGCCATATGTCAAAAGTCATTACATAAACCCCAAAAATGTGTTCACTCCCAAGCCCCTAAATCCTAGCCCAATAGGGAAGGTGGCGTGTCATGGCCTAGAGTGGCACTCAGGACCACTCCCTACCCTGACATAACCTTGATTGGACTTGGAGTCGAATTGGCTTGGAGATATGCCCCATGAGTTTGAACTCATAACATGCCAAAAAACTGCCAATTCACACCATATTGGCCATATATCAAATATATGCGAAAAATTGAAGTTACCACTTATCCGAAGGCTCAAAGCATGCATGGAATCGAAGTCTAGTATTCATGGAGGATAGAGACCAAAGGCCAATGCCCATGTACATCCCCATTTTACCCTCGAAACCCCTTCGGATATGGGCGCCACGCACTGCCCAAGTCAGCCCATGATCTTGAGACCAATTCTTGTGATCCTTCGTGCGCCAAGCCAAATGGAGTACACGATCCGGCATATGGTGGTGTTCAACTCCAAAGCATATGCCAACATATGAACAACATACCATGGTTCGACTCCCCATAGGCTTCTTGCTGTTTGCCGACCAGGTAAGTACACAAAACGCAAAAATGAGCAAAAATTGAGGTCGAAAACATGAAAATATGACCAAATACAAAGTTGTCATGATAGTATATCTCTATGCTCACCCATGATATCCGCTCATGGTTCAATACACAAGTGATTGGAACCATTTGCGAACAATTACCCCACTTGACTCCCCAATCAGGCGCATGGAGATACCTCTGCCACCCATATCTACATGCCCCATGAAAATGGGAGTGCACTCATGGATCTCTTTCCCAAACATACCATGAGCAATACATATGCGGTAGACTTAGTCTAGCGCTTTGAATTCCACAATTGGGACATGGGCAAAACCCTTGTCACGTATGGCTCCCCATCTCTCCGGCCACACGAAGATATATAACATGGGCGTGAGCATATCAAGACATATACCATGCATATAAAACATACCCTCAAAAGTGGCTCCCACCATGATATGCCATGACCCTCCATGGGCATAACTTCACGTTAAAAATACGTAGGAACCCAAGGAAAGTATCTATGCAACCCCAACACTCATGCGATACACTCGAATGTCGCATTAAAATATTCGGTTGCATGGTCCAAGACTTATATATCACTTTATACCCTCTTGACCATTATTCCTTGCCACACGGGCATTCGTACACACCAAAGGCGTTTGATGCTTCCTAAATTAACTTGAGACCAATGCGCTTGCAACGCAACCTTCCTTATTCTCTTTCCTCACACTCGCGCGTAGATATGGCCCTTCAAAGTGGTCCCACGATTTGCTTTTGTTTCCCTTATATCTCCAAGTCAAATGGGTGGCAAGTATAAGGGAAACCTGATTCGGGCATAGGGAAAAGAGTATGACCACTCGAAGACGACAAAATCAAGTGCGGCGATGTCGGAGTCGAAAATCCGATTTCGGCATCGCGAAAAATTCAGATTAAAACTTCGAGTGCTTATTTAGAAATTTGCGGAAGCAACGAACCCTTTGCTGATGAAATCTGACCCTTCAACGGGATATCCGCCAAAATATCTGGAAATAACAGTTAACCAATCGGTTAACGCAAAATCGCGAGCCAACTGACGGTCGCCGATACATTGACCATCAGAACGAAAGGCTGAAAAGTTACGGAAACATCATGATAATAAAGCCCTGTTGATTCCTGATATTCTGATATATAAATCTCAGCTGGCGGCGCCTCGGTACTGAATATGGCCGCTCATAGCCGGAATGGCCAAACCTATCACACTATCACATCGGGTTAGTTCAGGTGGACGGGAGAGTATCATATCAGCCAATGGCGGCTTGCCGGCGCATAGATACACACCCCAAGTGACCCCAAGATGGCCACGGGGGTCCGAACCGGCTTCACCCCCCTTCTCAGAGCGTTGTTACCGCTCGGAAGTCATTGAAGAGAGGACGGGAGGACCCCAATGGGCTCCAACCCCCCCCCCATGTCCCAAGGACACATGGAGGCCCCACACACGTCGTAGGCGTCCCCCATGCCCCAAGGGAGGGGTGAGGACACTGATACTCAGCGCCCCACGCCATATCCGGTCTCCTCTTGATCTACAACATGGACCCAGGGGACCAAAGATAGAAAAACGTCGTCGGTCGACCTAAATAAGTATACCACAATGAAATATATATGTGGAGATCGAGTGAAGGGGGTATATGGCCAATCAAGGCCGAAAAGTCCCCGGATGAACGCCCTCACTTGTCTCCCCAAGCACAGAAACAAACAAAATGCCAAGGGGGATCCATTATGGTGCTACAGCAGCTACCAAGTGGACCAACACGTCCTTGACATCCAAAGAAATGTTCTTTTTCTTTAGGTAGTCCATCCAGACCGTGGTGTACCTCGGCACAAAACTGCTCGGAGGCTCCCACGAATCCCTGGATGCGGCGAATCCCTTCCAACGGACTTTGTAAAGCCTACCCCCAGGCGTCCCCGGGTCCGGCTTGTCCGCCAGGATCTTCTCAGCGGTGAAGTCGTCGTCCTCACCCCCGTCGTCCGAGTCCACATCGCCGGCCGTGAACTCGAAGGTGACGGGACGTCCGCTGGGGTCCGGTGCTCGGGGACGAAGCTGGGTATGGTCGCGGTCCAGGATCTTGTTATCCCCCACACGAACCGCATACACATCCTGCCCGACCTTCCGCACGATTACCCCCGGCACATACCAAGATGCCTGCCGATGCCTGGACAGGACATCCTTGTGGTGCCGCTCCACCCACACAGTGTCTTGGAGAGCATACTTCTGGACTTTTCCCTGCTTGAAGTACTTGGCCCTCTTGTCATGCTCGTCCTGAAGTGCCTTGCACACTTTGGCCGCCGTGTCGTCCGCCTCAGCCATCATGGCGTTCGCATCCCGGGCCACCTTGCCATGGTTGAACCACGGGAGAGTGCGTGACACTCGATCCTGTAGGAACAGGATGCGATCGGGCGACATTCCAGTGGGCCCCGGAAGGTCATGATACGCTTGGAGTACCCTCCACAGCGAATTGTACCAATTCTGGCCCGGTTCGTGGATGTGCAGCTGGCGGAACTTCTCGAACATCTGCCGCCTGGCCACCTCAGCCCGGCCATTCGACCGGCTGTGGTATGCCACGGTCTTGGCGTGCCGAATTCCCATGTGCTTGCACATCGTCTTGAACCACGTCCCCATGAATTGACTGCCCCGATCGCTGCAGATGACAGCTGGGATATCGAAAATCGTCAGCCAATGCCTGATCATGGCATTAGCGACGGTCTTGGCCTGCAGCCCCACTCCATGCTTGTCCTTCTTGTCCTTCTTCTTGGACTTCTTGCCCGGGACTGCCACGATATACCCGCTGTGCCTGTCCACCGCCAGGATGACACAGTCGTAGGTCTCTCCGTCCACGGTGACCTCAGGCATGGCGAATACATCCATGGCCACGGACCGCATAGGGGCCTCCGGTATAGCCGTGTACACCGGGTTGCCCGCTGTGGAGTGGTTGGGGCTCTTCGTGGCCCGACACACGGCACAGTCGCTACAGTACCTATCCAGGATGGCGTAGTACCCCGGGGGGAACTTGAAACGCCACTCCAGGTCCTGCTGCATCTTGTCTCGGCAAGGGTGCATGAGCTGGGCGTTGTGCCAATGGTCAATGAGCTCCTCCACTCGGTTCTCGGGCACCAGCAGCTTGTCCTTGAGGAACAACTTGTCCCCATCCTCGGTCAAGCCCTCAGGCCACTCGTCGTCCGACGGGGCGCTCACGGCATTCCAGTACTTGCTCCAGTGCTCGGATGCCGCGTAGTCATCCGACCAGTCCTCTGTGAGCACCAACCTGACTAGCTCTACAGGGGCCACCATCCATTGCTCGAGGGTTTCCTCTCGAATAGCTTGGACGCGGGCACCCCGGAACTTGGCCAAGTCCGTACGATTTGCCATCACCACAAAGCACTTGACCCCCTCTTGCTCCATGGCCTTCTCCATCTCGATGATGCGCTTGGCCTCCTCGGTCTCCTCGGCGTCGCCATGGCTGGATATGTCCATCCACGACTTGCCCGCGGGATAGGCCCAGCGACTGAGGCATTCTGCCACAGTGTTGTCCTTCCCCGGGACGTACACGACGCTGAGGTCGAACTTGGCGAACGTCTCGTGCCATCGGGCCCTCCTTGCCGCCGGTCCCGAGGGGGTGTCGACGTGCTCATTGTGCCAGCTCTGCAAGGACTGATGGTCTGTGCAAACCACCACCGGTTGCAATCCGATGTGGCCAGACCACTTCCTGAGCGCACAAACAATGGCGTACGTCTCCTTCTCCCTCGCGGTCCAGGTGCGGCGTTGGCCCTCGGCCAGGATCCGGCTCCAGAACGCCACGGGTACATGTGACCCGTCGTCTCGGATCTGCTCGAGGACTGCCCCCACAGCATAGTCCGAGGCGTCCGTCCGTAGCACGAATCCCTTGTCCGGGTCCACCAGGAATAGCCCCAGTTGCCCCAGAAGTCGCTCCTTCAGGCGGCTGAACGCATCTTCGGCCTCAGGGGTCCAAGCAAGCTTCTTCTTGCTCCCCTTCCGGCCATCGAACTTGCCCACTTGCAGCATCTTGTGCAGCGGCCCGAACAGTTCTGCATACATCCGGACATAGCCCAAATAGTAGTTGCAGAACCCCATGAAGGACCGGAGTTCGCTGATGGTCTGGGGCTTCTCCCAGTGGTGCAGGGACGCCAGCTTCCCAGGCATGGGACGGCGTTGCCCGTGACCAACCACGTGACCCGCGAACTCCACTTCCTTCACGAAGAGTGAGGCTTTGGTGGGCTTGCACACCATATTGTGCTTGTCCAACTCGCTGAGCACTCGGCGCAGATCCTTCTCATGCGCGTCGATGAGCTCGTCCTCAGTCATGTTCTCCGTGCCGGACCCGATGATGATGTCATCCACGAAAGGGGTCGGCACAGTCCCGGACAGGACCGAGTAGGTCCTCCATCATGCGCTGGAAAGTGGCGTTGCCATTCTTGGCGCCCATAGGCACCACTTTCCACTGCATGGGCCCCAGCGGCGTCGACATCGCTGTGCAGGGCCTGGAGTCCGGGTGTAGCGGCATCTGGTGATAACCGTGTTTCAGGTCCAGCACCGTGAAAATCCGCTTTTTCTGTTGTTTTTGGAGGATGGAGTCGATCAGGGGAAGCGAGTACGAGTCGTGCTCGGTCTGGTCGTTCAAACCTCTGTAATCCACCACCAACCTCGACTCGCCCTTCTCCTTCTTGGGCACGATGAAGGCTGGTCTGGCCCATTCACTGTCGGAGGGTTCGATCCATCCCCGCTCAATGAACTCGGCCAACAGCTTCTTCATGGCCTCGGCCCGATCGCCCTGAAGTTGGTACTCCCGATGACGATAGATCTTCGGGGTCGGCTTCAGCTTGATCTTCGCTGTACCAAACCTCCCACGATCCGGAGGGTTCTTGTTGGCGACGCCACTGAATAGCCGCGGATAGGCCTTGATCAGCCTCTCCTTCAGCTCGGCGACCTTCGGGTTCTCCTTGGCCTCTTCAGCCCCTTGCTTCGGTATAGACACAACCGACCGCACTGCGGTATAGGCCTCTTCTGGGTCCGATTCCGACTTCTCCTCGTCCGATATGCCGTCTTCATCGTCGTGGGGTGCACTTCCCACCGATAATCTTCGGAAATTTGCGGCCTTGGGCTGGTGACTGTCGCTATCGGCTCCCATTCTTGGAAAATCCCATGTTGGTGGGTCCGACCCAACCGGACCATCGTATTGGTCCGCGATGTGATCCATGACCCTCGCCACGAACTCGTCCTTCTCGTACTTGCCGGTGACCAACATCTTGTCATCCCACCAGTGCGGAGATGTGACCATGGCCCGCCTCTTCTTGGCTGCCACACGGTCGTGCATCCCCATCCGCATGTAGTTGACGACGTCGTCGATCTCGGCGTGGGACAGGAAGTCAATGCCATCAATTGGCTGATCCGTCCCCTCCTTGGGCTCAAACATGACCTTCATGGGCACCGCCTCCACCCTACGGATGAATGCTTCATCAGCGGTGGGCTGGGCTTGCGCCCCATCCACCAGGAAAGCCTTTGTACCCCACGCTTGACCCGGGGAGGGCATTGATACACCCTTGGCGTCGATGAACAGCTCCTCCTGTGGCCTGAATGACATCTCGTTCAGGGTGATGGAATCCAGCGTCGATTTGAGACCCTCCAGCGGACAAGGGGTGGATCCTATGCCGGTTATGACCAGGATCCCCTTCGCCTTATCCGCGACGATCTTCCCCACCGTACGTCTGGTGTTATCTAGGGAGCCATGCCAATACATGGGCCCCCACTCCTTCATACCCCAATGCCTGTGCCAGGCTGAGTCTCCTCGATGCCAATGCCTCCTACACTTCCGCAAAAGTGGGGCCTCCCGGGAAGCGAAGACGTCCGTCTCGGGCGCTTCAGCTCCCAGCGTCTGAATCATCCTGGCGTACACTTGCGGCGCCATTCCATACTCAGTGAGCTGAACTTCACGGTCTCCTCTGGACTTTGCGCCCACAGCTTGCACCGCTCGGACGATCCGATCCTCTTCCTCAGCATTCCATTGGGATGACCCGCACGCATAATCCGTGGACAGCCATGTGAGGCATTCGTCGTCCTCCCGGACCAGCGTTGCGCGATGGGGAAGGGCTCCAATGGCGTCGGCCACCATGACATCATACCCCATGATCATATCCCAATCGGTAATGTCGGCCACATAGAAGTTCCCGGATAGAGTGCTTCTCTTCGCCTGATCAGGGCGGTTCAAGCGCTCATGCTCCCAGAATTCCATACTGATAGTGGCCTCATGGGTGCCCCCACCCATGATCTCTCCGTTGGCGACCTTCAGGCGGACCGGTCTTCGGCTGGGCTGCAGGAGTTCTTCCTTGAACAACCCTCTCCGGACCAGGCTCACCTGGGCACCCGTATCCACTAACACATCCACCATCATCTCCTCTCGTCCGCACCGTACTCGCACTTTCAAGTGCAACTGCCGCTCGTCGCCATGAGGGGTATGGACGACTCTCACGGCATGCAACTCTAGCACGTCCGGGTGCATCAGGACTTCAAGGGTATGGTCACGGATGGTGTAGATCTTGGGTTGGTCCTGCCCGTCCACGGGGCTCTCCGTGGTCGCTCCTTCCTTCTTGCCATGTCCCGTACCCACATGTACTTCCCTTGGCAGGGCGCTCCAGGGGTTGGGAGTGGCGAAGCTCAGTGGTTTTGGCTCTTCTGGAGCCTTCCGCGGCACCCGATGTGCCTTCGCTTTCTCTCGGATTCCACTGATTTTCGGAGGAGAGACCTCCGAGGTCCCACTCCCGTGGGGGCTCCTCTAGACTTGGCTTCCCGCAGCCCCTTTCCGGCTGCGATCCGCCAGGACTTTGTCTACCACGTTGCTGGGCTTTGAGTTCCTCCAACGTCCTCAACATGTCCTCAGCAACCTCCTCGATCGACCTGACTCGTCGTTCTTGGCCAGGTCCACCACCATAACCTCTTCCTCCGCCTTTTCCCTGGCCTTTGCCCTGGCCTTTTCCCCCGTCTCCGCCCTTCGCCTTCCAATCAGAAATCCGCTGCTCCTTGGGCTTCTTCTCGGGGTGAGCGGCGAAGTAGGCCTTCTTGTCCGCCTCATACACCTTGCACTGACGGTGGTCGTGTGCATGGTTGTTTCCCTTGCCATAACAGACCCAGCACCCGTCGTGCTGAGACCTGTACTCTCGGAACGAGAGCGGTGGGTTCCCGATCCTCCTTGGCGCTCTACTCTTATTGGGTCCCACCTGGCTCCATCTGGACCGATCCTGCCCATGATTCCTCACGTTGTGCGCCACAAACGCGAAGAAGTGGGCCTCCTCGTGATCCTCCCGGGGGCCGGTCCAGTGGTCTTGGCCACTTCCACTACCATCCTCCGCTGAGTTGGCCGTGTCCTCCTTGATCTCCCGATGATGACGGTCTTCTCGGTGGCCTCGTTGTCCATGACCATGTCGATCCTGCACGTGGGCCTCGTTCTTCGCATTGAGCTTCAACTCCACCGTGATGTACTTCACGATCTCGTCAAGGCTCATGCGGGCGAAGATGACTTGCATCCTCAGCGGCTCCCCGCGCCTCCACTCCACGTTGTTGAGGCGCAGCAACCTTTGCCCCATGGAGTCTCCAAACACCTCCACGTACACGGCGTTCTTCAGTCCCAACATCCGGTTGGGTTCGCCCAGGTTCCTCCTGAAGAACTCCATGATACCCGCATGGGTATCCTCCGCCGCCATGATCCTGACCGCCACCCGCTTCTTGGCGCGCTTCTTCTCCTCGTCCTCCACTCTCCTCTTCCAGTTGCCGGGGAGGACGTCCTTCAGGAGGTGGCGGATCTCGCTGGCCTCGTTCCAGTCCTCCACCAGCTTGAGGCATCTGCGGTACTTCCGCAGATACCGGTTCCACTCCCGGACCCGCAACTCACCGCGGTCCAGCGGCAGTGAGATGGACCACAGGTCCTCCAGCTTCTGGTTCGGAGCGTCCACCCGCTCCTCATCCTCCAACCACTGGAGGCAGGCCTGCTCCGTACGGATCAATCCTTCCCGGATCTGATCCCGCAGCTCCTCCTTCAGGTCCGGCGCCAGCCGGTGTGGGAATGTCCGACATACCCACTTGTCCCGCGGCGCTCCCCGCATCTCGCCGACGACCTCCTCGGCGAAGTCCTCCCAGTCCAGGATGAAGTCATCCAGGTTGGAGGGGTTGCCATCGTAGTAGGGGATTTTGATTCCCCTGAGGTCGTCAATCCTGATGGCGTCTCCGACGTCTCCAGCCACCACTCCACCGAGACGGATACCACCTGTGGCCGGGGGGTGTGAGTACACTCCCCGTACATCCCTCTCCTCCATGGAGTGCGGTCCAGTTGGGCCTGAACCCATGGGGTTTGGAATGCGGGAAGGATTTGCTCCATCGGCCGTCCATATCCCCGTATTGGGGTCCTTCGCCCACAGGTTTCCGCCGGGATGACCTCGACCATGTCCGTCGGCGCTTCCCATGGTTCGCCCCTGCATGGTCTGGTTCTCGATCTTCTCTTCCGCATAAACTACCATATTCGTCGTGATTGGTACATCCTGGGCGGCATGGGACATCTGTACCGTCAGGCTCCTCGGGTCCGTGGTTACGTGCCCTTCCCGCATGGACCCAGCCGGTGCCGTGTGTTCCCCGAGCATTGTGGATTCGCTGAACATGGGAACAAACGGCAGCGCACCCGGGTCAACACGCGGAGGCGCGTATGGTGCCTCTGCAGGGCCGCCCATGGGTTTCTCCGTGGCGCTCCTGAGGGTCTTAACCCGCTCCACCAGGTCTACCGCGGCCGGCTTTGCCGGGAGCTCCGGACCCGAGGCGAGGGGCTGTAGCTCCTCTAGCCTTTTCAGGCGTCCCGACATGTCCTCCACCAGGTGGAGGAGGCTGTCCACCACTCGCTGCTGCTTCTCCAGGGCCAGCTCCAGATTCTCCCGGTACCGGTCCCGTTCCGCTCGCAGCTCCTCCATGTCTTTCTCCGCGGCCGACTGGTCGTCCAGGATCCCCGCGACGTCCTCCTCTAGACCATCCTTGGCGTTGTCCAGGCGGTCAAGACGATGCACGATGGCGTCCATCCCATCTTCGGGTACTTGCCCACGAGGAAGGACACGTGCTCGCAGTGGCAGGCAGCGTGCTTTCCGCCGGATTCAGCACATCCCGCGGTTCCCGGCACCTCGGACTCATCGCCCATGGGCGTATCGCCTATGGCGTCCGTCTCTGGTCCCGTATGCCGAGGCACAGGTGCCGTCCGGGCCCTGGCTGGCCTCTCCAAGCCCTCCGCGTCGTGTTCCAGGCTGGGTTCTGGGGCCGTGTTCGCCCTTGCGGGCGTTCTGGCCGTCTCCTCCGACTCCGAAGGTGGCTCATAGGCTGTCCGATAGCCCTCGGAGTGCCCCTCGGATTCCCACAGCCTGACCGGGCTAGGGTCCGTATCCATAGCCCCGGCGTCCCTTGCTGCGGATTTGGGTGACCCGCGCTTCCGGTAGCGCCGGGCCCCTCCTCCACTGCTGCCTGAATGGCAGCCCTCGTCGGAGTCCTCCGCGGCGGAGCGGAGGTTGCATGCCTTTCGGCAGCGACGCTCACACATGGAGACCAGGTCCTCCATGTCACGTCCTCCTCTTCCCGAATGTCTTGCTTCTCTTCGGGCTTCAACTTCCGGAGTTCGCCATGCTCTTGAACGTCTCGGTTCTTCTATGGCTCTAATCTCCGGCGTGGTCTCCACCGAGTCCACAATACGCACCCGGGGCGTACTTGGGCAGGGCTCATAAGGGCCCAAGTCCCCGGGTCGGCGGTAGGTAGGGGGAGCAGGTAAGCCTCTGCTACCATAAAGAAGGTCCCTACCAGGACCGGCCCCCGCTGTGCCCCTTCCGCCTGTAACCCCTGCTGATTTACTCCGGATCAACGATTGCATTCCTCAAGTTCCAGGGTCCAAATCCAAAAATATAGAAAATGTAATCCTCCTTCAACCCTGAACAGCAACTAGATCCCACAAATGCAGCAATAGCCCAATTCACAATCCAAATCAGGCTGCGGGCTTCCGTTCAGCACACCGGTCGTCTCACGGTGGCGGGCATATACAAGAATTGCACCAAGGAAGAAAGCCCTGAAATTGGCATATGAACACAAATAAAGCAAAGTTGGGGAAAGATGGAAACTTACACAATCACAGCCATAGACCCCTCATTCCCTGGACTCAAGACCTTCCCTTGACTCACCAACATGATGCCCTGAACCCAGTCCAATAAGATGGTTAAATGCCATATGTCAAAAGTCATTACATAAACCCCAAAAATGTGTTCACTCCCAAGCCTCTAAATCCTAGCCCAATAGGGAAGGTGGCGTGTCATGGCCTAGAGTGGCACTCAGGACCACACCCTACCCTGACATAACCTTGATTGGACTTGGGGTCGAATGGGCTTGGAGATATGCCCCATGAGCTTGAACTCATAACATGCCAAAAAACTGCCAATTCACACCATATTGGCCATATATCAAATATATGCTCAAAATTGAAGTTACCACTTATCCGAAGGCTCAAAGCATGCATGGAATCGAAGTCTAGTATTCATGGAGGATAGAGACCAAAGGCCAATGCCCATGTACATCCCCATTTTACCCTCGAAACCCCTTCCGATATGGGCGCCACGCACTGTCCAAGTCAGCCCATGATCTTGAGACCAATTCTTGTGATCCTTCGTGCGCCAAGCCAAATGGAGTACACGATCCGGCATATGGTGGTGTTCAACTCCAAAGCATATGCCAACATATGAACAACATACCATTGTTCGACTCCACATAGGCTTCTTGCTGTTTGCCGACCAGATAAGTACACAAAACGCAAAAATGAGCAAAAATTGAGGTCAAAAACATGAAAATATGATCAAATACAAAGTTGTCATGATAGTATATCTCTATGCTCACCCATGATATCCGCTCATGGTTCAATACACAAGTGATTGGAACCATTTGCGAACAATTACCCCACTTGGATCCCCAATACCTTCGCCACCCATATCTACATGCCCCATGAAAATGGGAGTGCACTCATGGATCTCTTTCCCAAACATACCATGAGCAATACATATGCGGTAGACTTAGTCTAGCGCTTTGAATTCCACAATTGGGACATGGGCAAAACCCTTGTCACGTATGGCTCCCCATCTCTTCGGCCAAACGAAGATATATAACATGGGCGTGAGCATATCAAGACATATACCATGCATATAAAACATACCCTCAAAAGTGGCTCCCACCATGATATGCCATGACCCTCCATGGGCATAACTTCACGTTAAAAATACGTAGGAACCCAAGGAAAGTATCTATGCAACCCCAACACTCATGCGGTACACTCGAAAGTCGCATTAAAATATTCGGTTGCACGGTCCAAGAGTTATATATCACTTTATACCCTCTTGACCATTATTCCTTGCTACACCGAAGGCGTTTGATGCTTCCTAAATTAACTTGAGACCAATGCGCTTGCAACGCAACCTTCCTTATTCCCTTTCCTCACACTCGCGCGTAGATATGGCCCTTCAAAGTGGTCCCACGATTTGCTTTTGTTTCCCTTATATCTCCAAGTCAAATGGGTGGCAAGTATAAGGGAAACCTGATTCGGGCATAGGGAAAAGAGTATGACCACTCGAAGACGACAAAAACAAGTGCGGCGATGTCGAAGTCGAAAATCCGATTTCGACATCGCGAAAAATTCAGATTAAAACTTCGAGTGCTTATTTAGAAAATTGCGGAAGCAACGAACCCTTTGCTGATGAAATCTGACCCTTCCACATAGGATTTTATGACGTCCAAAAATCCCAAAACCTGCAACAGAAAAAAAAACACCCATTCAAGTAGTTAGCATGCTGTAAATTGTGTTTGGGCGATCTGTGTCCCCATACAACATGCTTTTTTGCATCTAGCACCCCCAAAGTAGGGGTGGGGAGGTCTTCAACTGCTTGGCTGAGGCCAAAAAACACAATTTTTCACCAAAAAGCGGCCATTTTTTGCCGGTTTTTTCCATGAAAAATGGCAAATTTTGGTGCATATGCATGCTGTAAATTGCGTTTTTGTGATCTGTGTGCCCCTACAACCTGCTTGTTAGCATCCAGCACCCTCAAAATAGGGGGAGGGGGTCTTCAACTGCTTATCTGAAGCTAAAAAAACTCAATTTTTAGCCAAAAAAAAACCATTTTTGGCCGTTTTTTTCATGAAAAATGGAAAATTTTGGTGCATACGCATGCTGTAAATTGTGTTTTCGTGATATATATGCCTCTACAACCTGCTTTTTCGTATCCAGCACCCTCCAAATGGAGAGGGGGGTCTTCAACTGCTTGACTGAGGCCAAAAGAACTCAATTTTTGACCGGAAAACGGTCTTTTTTTTTTTGCGATTTTTCATGAAAAACGGCAAATTTTGGTACATACGAATGCTGTAAATTGTGTTTTCCTGCTCTGTGTCTGCCTACATCCTGCTTTTTCGCATCCAGCACCCTCAAAACAGGGGGGGAGGGGTCTTCAACTGCTTGTCTGGGGCCAAAAACCTTCAATTTTTGACCAGAAAATGGCCATTTTTGGCCGATTTTTCATGAAAATTGGGAAGTTTTGGTACATACAGATGCTGCAAATTGTGTTTTCGTCGTCTGTGTGCCCTTACAACCTGCTTTTTCGCATCCCGCACCCTCAAAATGGGGGGGGGGGTCTTCGAATGCTTGTCTGGCGCCGAAAAACTCAATCTTTGACCAAAAAACGGCCATTCTTGGCCGTTTTTTTTTCATGAAAAATGACAAATGTTGGTGCATACGCATGCTGTAAATTGTGTTTTCGTGATCTGTGTCTGCCTAGAACCTGCTTTTTCGCATCCAGCACCCTCGAAAAAGGGGGGGGGGGTCTTCAAATGCTTGTCTGAGGCCGAAAAACTCAATTTTTGACCAAAAACGGCCATTCTTGGCCGTTTTTTCATGAAAAATGTATGCTGTAAATTGTGTTTTCGTGATCTGTCTCTCTCTAGAACCTGCTTTTTTGCATCCAGCACCCTCAAAATAGGGCGGGGGGTTTTCAATTGCCTGTCTGAAGCCGAAAAACTCAATTTTTGACCAAAAAGCGGCCATTTTTTGCCGTTTTTTTCATGAAAAATGGGAAATTTTGGTGCATATGGATGCTGTAAATTGTGTTTTCCTGATCTGTGTGTGCCTACAACCTGCTTTTTCGCATCCAGCACCCTCAAAATAGGGGGGGGGGGTCTTCAACTGCTTGGCTGAAGGCAAAAAAATTCAATTTTTGACCAAAAAACTGCCTTTTTTGGCCGATTTTGGAAGGAAAATGGTCTTCAACCGCTTGTCTGAGGCCAAAAAACTCAACTTTTGACCAAGAAACGGCCATTTTTTGGACGTTTTTGCATCGTTGGGCAAGATGCGAGAAAAGTGCACGTAGGCGCCGGCATGGGTTCGATGAAACATTCGGTCCGACCTGTGCAGACCACACTGCCATGCAGAGGCAACGGAGATGTGGGATGGACACCTGGGTTGTTGCGTTAAGAAAAGACAAAATAAGTTGCTGGCAAAATGCAGTTTGGGCATCTGCTCAATACACCTGTGTGTATGCAGGAGTGGGCAGCGGACCACTGTACGTTGGGTAGGCAACAGGCGCATCATATGTGTAAACAGGTGGGGATCCCAAGGACCCACCCGCAAAGGAAAAGAAACCAAAAGCCGAGAAGACCGAAGCGGACTGTCTTTGACAAACCACTCCGCTTGTAGATCTGAACATAGAGGAGCAGGACACCGAACACACATGGAACCATGATCAGCAGCCACAAGACGCAGTGTGTAACATCTCGGTAATCAATGTAACAGAACCCATCGTACTTGACATAAGAGGCCACCCCAATGAGGGGGAGCATTGAAATCAGACCAGAGAGCACAAAGATGGCCAATCCCACAAGCGCGACGTATTCCCACTTTGGCACCGTAGAAAACATGATCCGATACGTCAGGTATGCAATGAGCAGCGTGGCCATTTGGCTGGAGTATGTGGCGAAGGCAGAATAGAAACCCATGACGTCACAGCCAGTGGAATCGCCCCAAAATGAGCCCTGGATGGCCGTACCAATACATTGCACCAGGCAGGGAACGCACCTGATTATAGAACACGGTGCGTGCAGTTTGAGATTATGTTCCCCATCATTGAGAGCTTGAATGTTTTGCTCTATCGGGTGAGGATCCATTAAAGTACCCTCCCCCATCCCCCAGAATGAAACCCATATATTTGGAGAGCAGCCACACGGAGCAGGAATATAGGTTCAGGGGGGATCTGAAGCACGTACGCTGGGCCCAAGCTTGGGAAATAATGCAGCAAGTGTGAAGGCAAGAGCACCACAACTATATGTCTTGTTGGCATCTATAATGTCAGCAGGTAGTGCGTGCACTGTGCACAATGCGTGCGTGCAGCGTGCACAATGCGTGCGTGCAGCGTGTACAGTGCGTGCGTGCAGCGTGCACAGTGGGTGCGTGCAGCGTGCACAGTGCGTGCGTGCAGTGTGCACAGTGCGTGCGTGCAGTGTGCACAGTGCGTGCGTGCAGCGTGCACAGTGGGTGCGTGCGTGCAGTGTGCACAGTGGGTGCGTGCAGTGTGCACAGTGGGTGCGTGCGTGCAGCGTGCACGATGTGTGCGTGCAGCGTGCACAATGCGTGCGTGCAGCGTGCACAGTGCGTGCGTGCAGTGTGCACAGTGCGTGCGTGCAGTGTGCACAGTGCGTCCGGGTTTTATGCATGACGTCACCAACCAACTACTGCTGAGCATGAACCTCATTATTGACCTGTTGACTAGGCAAGGTGAGCTACTGATTGAATGCAATGGCTCCTCCCTGGCTTGGTAGTAGGCCAATATCTAGGCTGGACGGGCCCACTGATGGCTACACACACAATAGGAAAAGAATCATGGAGACACATATTATCAAAATATTGGGAGGGGCATTGGCCAAAGATGTCCATGTCGATACCCATGTGCACAGGTAAACGACGCGAGTGGACCGTGATTGAGGAAGTGGGCCGAAGGCTCCCCTTCCCAAATATTGTCCTTTAAAGTCCACAACATGCTGACAGTGTCTGCAATTAGGGGCAGACAAAGTCTACAGACTACAGACCATCCTGCCCGTGTGTCAAACCCCCTGGTGCCACCCCCCCCCCCCCCTCGTGCTCCTCTCGTCTGTGCCCCCGCCTGCCAAACAACCTGTCCCACAACCAAGCACAACACACACCATGCACCACCACAATCTTCCAAATCCATACAGCCTCACAATTGAAATGGGCAATGGGCCATGATGCCCACAGAACAGTTGCCTTTGGCCTGTGCAGATTTGAACTACTAAGCGACAACACACAATGCAAAGGTACTGGATAGCTCCATGATGTGCACGACACACCAATTATTACCACCCTGTTACACGACACCAATTATTCTCGAGGGACCGTTCAGATAACACATGAATATGGTCATCACACGACCTCCCAACTCGTCCAATTGTTGGCTGGGAGGATGCAAACTCTAGGTTGTAACGCCATGCACATCTTTTGCAAAATTACTAGAATTCTGGAGTCATGTCATGAAGAGTGCTTGTAGCAAAGACGATGAAAGTCAACACCCGGAATCATATCATCGTTTCAGTTTGGTGATTTGAGAATTCCGCATTGGTTTTTTGTAATTGTGTTGCCCACTTTGCTGGCGTCGGTGGATGAAAGTTGCCATGTCCTTTTTTCGCATCCAGTTTGGGGTGACACTGGAATTAATTGCCCATGCAACAAGCATCCTTGTTGTGTCATTTCAGACGGCAATCTTTAAGACCACAGGCTTGTCCTTCAACGCTAAAGACAAGACCCCAGCGTGCAGCGTGCACAATGCGTGCGTGCAGCGTGCACAATGCGTGCGTGCAGCGTGCACAGTGCGTGCGTGCAGTGTGCACAGTGCGTGCGTGCAGTGTGCACAGTGCGTGCGTGCAGTGTGCACAGTGCGTGCGTGCAGTGTGCACAATGCGTGCGTGCAGTGTGCACAATGCGTGCCTGCAGCGTGCACAGTGCGTGTGTGCAGCGTGCACAGTGCGTGCGTGCAGCGTGCACAATGCGTGCAGCGTGCACAATGCGTGCGTGCAGCGTGCACAGTGGGTGCGTGCAGTTTGCACAGTGGGTGCGTGCAGCGTGCACAATGCGTGCGTGCAGTTTGCACAGTGCGTGCGTGCAGCGTGCACAGTGGGTGCGTGCGTGCAGCGTGCACGATGCGTGCGTGCAGCGTGCACAATGCCTGCGTGCGGCGTGCACAGTGGGTGCGTGCGTGCAGCGTGCACAATGCGTGCGTGCAGCGTGCACCATGCGTGCGTGCAGCGTGCACAGTCCGTGCGTGCAGTGTTCACAGTGGGTGCGTGCAGTGTGCACAGTGGGTGCGTGCAGTGTGCACAGTGCGTGCGTGCAGGACGTGAATTGATGCAACAAACTCACGGACCCAGGACTGTCTCTCTCTCTCTCGTCTCTCTCTCTCTCTCTCACGCTCTCTCTCTCTCTCTCTCTCTCTCTCTCTCTCTCTCTCTCTCTCTCTCTCTCTCTCCTCTCTCTCTCTCTCTCTCTCTCTCTCTCTCTCTCTCTCTCTCCCCGTAATGTGCATGTGCTGTTGTGAATGTTTACATTTGCTGAATACGTTCAGTGGTGTTAGGCGGCACCCCCCCGAGTCTTCCCACCCCCGCAGCCCCATTCTTGATGTTACTGATTCCCATGAAACAGTCCCCTTGTAGCCAGGTCCCAAAAAAATGCGGTACATACACATGTTGTATCTTGGACACGCGGCACCTTGAACACGAGGGGGAGGAAGGCCGCCAAGGCCTCTTGCACACGGTGCATACCATCAAGAGCCGAGGCGTGATACGTTGCTACTTCTTGTTTTCTCTTGATGCGTTGCTCGCAAGCTCCAACATCTCATCGCTCAGGAACTCCAACACAGCAGCCACATGCACAAGTGCTCCCTTGCCAACACTGGAAGAGTACCGCCAATTTGCGGGATAGACGACATTGCTTTGAGAAGAGAAGTGGAGCATCATGCATCATGCATCATGGATTGCAACCGCAGCAGAATCATCAACCACCACAACGGCAAGCCAAACCACCACTTGAATGGAGAGATGGGACAGGCGGGCAAAAAATGACCGACACAACTGTGATATTTCCTCTGTGATATTTCAACTATGTGCATAGTGTGTACACTTAGCTATTTGGTTGGGGACGTATGAAGACAGCATGTCACGGGAGTTCGGGCTGAAGGTTGAGTTGGAAGTAACAAAGACCATAGCTTCAAGAAAAGGCCGGCGTGGTGTTACAGCTTCCAGATAGTTTCAGTAAGTCGGCGCAATACCTGTGCAATACACTCGTTCACGGATGTGTGTTGCAGAAAACTCTGGAGAACCAAGACCAGGAAATTATCCCGATATCTAACAATGGGGGGTAGGGAAGAAGAGTTCAAGTCAATTTCTTTTTCAGCTACGACCATGGAAGCGTATTGGGCGGAGGTGGACCCACCAATAGCAGTTCCCAGGGCTTGTGCGAAAATTGACGAGCACATCACAAAAGTGTCGTTGAACATGAGATCCCAGAAAACGAAATGCAAGACGTGGTGGAACGAAAATTTGTAGAAGCCAGGACGGGATTGGTCGCTAGCTATACAGTCCAGGCCCTTGACACCACCCTTGTGTACGAAAAACTTTACCCGATCCTCGCGGATATTGTGGGAGTTGTCTTGTTGGGTTCCACAAACCATTCAGGTTGGTAATTACGACGAAATCACAACGAAATCACTCTAATCCACATTTGTGGCTTCAAAAGTGCAAATATGGCTATTCAGGGGCACTTTTTGCACCCTCCGGACGATTATCTTGAGTAAAAGGCATGTAGGGTCACAATTTGTTGCTTGGCAAGCCTAACCGAGCTCTAGGGAAAAATTTCATTAACGCCAAATCACACGAAAGCACAACGACATCAATGAAATCAACCATCGCGGGTTCAAAAGTGCAAATACAGCTGTTTGGGAGATTGTTGCCACCAAGTGTTTCTAGCACATTGCCTAAGCCGGCTCTTTGGGTTGCCATCCAACGCGCGTTGCAATGCACGGTTTTTGCTTTGCAAGTTATGATGTGTGTTGTGTGTTGTGTGTGTGATATTTCATCTGCCCATAACGAGACACATGACATGGGCAACAATCCAATTTGAAACCGGATGAAAATTTCCCCATACCTCGTTAGGTCACAAACATGATATGAGTGCAATGTGGGCAATGAAGCAATGGCAGCGCAAACACAAAGCCAGGCAATGTTCTCAAACTGCCTCAATTACGTCAATTATTACGGGTTGGAAATGTGGCAGGTTTGAGGGGGCTTTAGCACCCTCCAATCATTTATCTTGAGCAAAGAGCATTTGGGGTCATAATTTGTGGTTTACCAGGCCCGAACCAACCTTAGGGACGAGGTTGAACAACTTGAAATCTCATGACATCTCCCCTAAATCTACCAATACTAGAATTACTCGTTAAAAAGGGCAAATATGGCTGTTTGGAGGCAATTTTGGCACCCACCGTTCATTAATCATGAGCCAAGAGCATTTAGGGTCACATATGGTGGTTTGCCAAGGCCGAACTAACCTTAGGAACAAGGTTGAGCAATTTGAAATCTCATGATACCTCCCCTAAAGCTACTTACACGAGAATTACATGTTAAATAGGGCAAATATGGCTGTTTTGAGGCAATTTTGGCTCCCGCCGTTCATTCATCTTGAGCCAAGAGCATTTAGGGTCACAAATGGTGGTTTGCCAAGGCCCAACTAACCTAGGGAACAAGGTTGAGCAATTTCAAATCTCATGACACTTCCCCTAAATCTACTTATACTAGAATTAGACGTCAAACAGGGCAAATAAGGCTGTTTTGAGGCAATTTTGGCACCCACCGTTGATATATCTTGATGCAAGAGCATGCAGGGTCACATATGGTGTTTTGCCAAGGCCAAGCTAACCTTAGGAACAAGGTGGAGAAATTTGAAATCTCATGATACCTCCCCTAAATCTACTTATACTAGAATTAGACGTCAAACAAGGCAAATATGGCTGTTTTGAGGCAATTTTGGCACCCGCCGTTGATACATCTTGATTCAAGAGCATGTAGGGTCACATATGGTGTTTTGCCAAGGCCAAACTAACCTTAGCAACAAGGGTGAGCAATTTGAAATCTCATGATACCTCCCCTAAATCTACTTATGCGAGATTTACAAGTTAAAAAGGGCAAATATGGCTGTTTTGGGGCAATTTTGGCACCCGCCACTGAATTATCTTGATGCACCACCATTTAGGGTCAAATATTGTGGTTTGCTAAGGCCAAACTAATCTTAGGGAGAACCTGGACCCATTTGAAATCTCATGAGACCTCCCCGAAATCCACTTATGCCACTTTCTTCGTGAAAAAGTGCCAAAAAAGGCCCGAAAAGGCGGTATTTTGGTAATATCTCCCTAAAGGTTGATGGGATGACCGTCATTTGATCACAGGAGGAGGATATGATTGCGATTGGCAGATTGCGCTTCTGAAATCTGCTTAACTGCGCACAGAATTGGCACAAATCTCGCAAAATGAGCCAAAAATGCTTGCGGCGGCGGGAAAATCGCGACCGCGGCGGTTTCAGCGGTAGTCCGGCAACTGAATTTTGGGAACTGGCGACATCGTAAAGTCCTATGTGCAACGGAGTATCCGCCAAAATATCTGGAAATAACAGTTAACCAATCGGTTAACGCAAAATCGCGAGCCAACTGACGGTCGCCGATACATTGACCATCAGAACGAAAGGCTGAAAAGTTACGAAAGCATCATGATAATAAAACCCTGTTGATTCCTGATATTCTGATATATAAATCTCAGCTGGCGGCGCCTCGGTACTGAATATGGCCGCTCATAGCCGGAATGGCCAAACCTATCACACTATCACATCGGGTTAGTTCAGGTGGACGGGAGAGTATGATATCAGCCAATGGCGGCTTGCCGGCGCATAGATACACACCCCAAGTGACCCCAAGATGGCCACGGGGGTCCGAACCGGCTTCAGTGGTGGGTGGCCTCGGCAACCCTGGCGTTGATGATCGCCTTTGGCCATGGAGGCAAGGTACTCAAAATCATTTTTGCCTCGTTGGCCATTCAGTACATGGGATCACAGCCCCCCAACAATTGTTGAAGCTTCTCCACCCACTCGTCGTAGCACTCTAGCTGCCCATTAAATTGCGGTTTAGGCATATCACTATCCTCCACTGCTTTGGTGTAACTATTTTGCACCATAGGCATTTGGTACGGGTGGTAAGCAGGGGGAGCCATGGTTGGGGGTGCACCTCCACTTGCACTTGGTGCAACCTTCACTGGAGAGACTGTACACGTATCCGTAGGATGAGAGGGCGTGTACGAAGGTTTCCCAGGGGAAGTGAAAACATTTTTTGTGAGGGGATTAATGTGCCCCAACGAAGAGGTGTTCTCCTCTTCATTGGCCCACGGGGCTGTAGGCTCCGTGGGCTGTTCTTCGCCCTTAGGCGTCGCCCTCCACTCGGGAACAGCAGGTTCCTTCTGCTTTTCGGCGATTCTCCTCCACGATGTAGGTTCTTGGGGGTGGGGGTGTTCGTGGTGTTCTTCCCCCTCCCTCGGCCACCCCGAATCCGGACAAGCGTTCGGATGGTAGATGCAATCGTAGGACGCGTGGACGGAGAAAGGAAGGACACACCTACCACCGGATGAACCGGATGGCGCGCCCATGGGCGCCGTAGGCGCCGCCGGTGTAGGATCAGGAACGGGTGGAGGCGCCGATGGCGGGGCTAGGACCACCGTAACGGGTTCCGCAGGCGTGGAGTACGAGTGGTCCCACGCATCGATCCTAGATGCAACGGCGGCGTAACGTGTAGCGAGCGACTCCACTGCGCTAAAGCACTTAGCCGTGTTGCCGTTGGACATCCTAAGATGATCTGCCACGCTAGCCTCCACCACTTTAGAATCCCGGCGGTAGCCCTGAACCGCCGCGTCAAATTTAGCCAATGTAGACAAGATCTGGGTCATCCGGTCCCCGTAGGACTGACTGATGCCCACGGTAGAGGCTACTGCCTGAGAAAGTTCCTGATGGGATCGCTGCAACTCTAGATTCTGAGTTCGCAGGTCCTTCACCTGTGCCATCAGAGATTGGATGCACGTTTCGTAGTGCACCACACACCGAGGACAGCCACAGGTGTGCTGTAGGTCTTCCTCCCCCCGTGTAGGAGTGGGGCCCCCAGAATGTCGAAAGGATGGACCCCCCCCTCCACGAGGAGGAGATGACCCACCACCGTCCCCCCCAGCAGCCCCCTCTGCCACGGAGGGACCAGAGGGCCCCCCCGCAGGGCGAGACGGGGGTGTGGGGCGCGTAGCAACAGGTGCTGGCGCCCCCCCACTAGAGGGATGTCCCCCCCCCGAACCCCCACATTTTGATGGCCGAACCAGGTGCAGGATTCCTTGCACGTGCTCGATGTAAGCCACCTGGCGGTGGCAGGGTGACGGCTGAGGGGGAACAGGACCAACAGTATTCGGCCGCGGTGGTGGGGGTGGGGACGGGGCCACCACAATATACTGTGGTGACTCATGAACCACCATAGGTGAGTGGGTTCTCGGATGGGAAGCAAAAACAGGCTCCAATCCCGTTGCAACCTCTGGATCCCCCCCCGAATTGGGCAGTTGGGGGTCCTCCGTAGGAGATGTATTTGTGGGGGGAGAGACCAAATTTATTGGGAGGGTTGCTGAACCTCCCTCCAACGGATTCCCTCCCCCCCAGCACAGATTGTTGACCTTCGGCATTGCCGGAGAATCATCCACTAGGGATGGACGATCTTTCGTGCCACTCATAGGCACTGGAGATGTAGTACCGGCCCGGTCCTCCGTAGGCTCCGGAGATTCCACGACAAGACACGGGCGGTTTTTGACGCCGCTCATGGGCACCAGGGACTCTTCCACAGCAATGAACTGAGGGGCCGGCGAGTCCTCCACCGTGATGTACTGGGGGGCCGGGGATTCTTCCACAAGCATGGGGGGATCCCTGGTCACTGACATAGGTTCAGGAGGTGCAGGCGACGAGGCAACGGAAATAGGGGAATGATGGAGTTCATGACGTTCCAACACTCCAATCTCCTCCTCCTCATCGTCGTTCCCCTGCTCCACCGCCAGGGGGAACCACTGGTCACACTCATCCTCCTCGATTTGCGTGGGGGATTCCTCGTTGATCGTAGGATTTAGCCTGGATCCGCTCGGGGGATTGGGATACGCTCCAAAGGCAGGAGATTCCTCCACCAGGGAGGGAAACCGCCGCGATCCACTCGTTGGAGTGGGCGACGATTCCACCACAGTGGGGTTCTGCCTAGTCCCCGACAGGGGTTGCTGGATCAGGGCCACGGCCTCTCGAGCCGGACCCAGATGGCCATGGGGATCAGGCGTGAGCGGGAGGACTCGACGGTTTTCAGCGTCGAGTTGGTCAACAATGGGGCTGATGGGCCCTGCCGCAAACAGGTTTTTTCTGACCTGAGGCTCTGAAAACCCCCCTAGCGACGGAGGAGTGCCAGAGTCGACCACGATAGGCCCCATTGACGAAGCCATCGTACCCCAGTCGGCAGCGCGTGAGGGCGCAGCGTTCGTACGCTCGATCACCCCAGTAGATTGGTCGATTACTGCCCGATTCTCGGCGCTAGTAACGGTTCCCGAGCCCATAATAGGCGATTGTGGTCCTCTTATCGCTCCCTGAGGCTGGCCGTCTATTTCCCCCACAACCATCCCAGGTACACCAGCTGGATTTTGAGGATGGGGGGCCCAGATGGAAACGTTCGGGGATTTCAGAAACTTAGGATTTGTAGCCACTTGGGGCTTGACCCGTTTTTGCGGCCCCTGCCCGGTCGATGGGGTCAGGGCCAAGGAGGTCCTGAGAGTGGGGACCTGGACACCCTCAGCTATCCCTCCCAGGGAAGAGATTCTAATTTGAATTTGGTCCACGATGTCTTGGACCGATCGCTTTCCGCGATGCCAAACGCCCAACAGAGACGAAACATTTTCGCCTCTGCTACCATGAAACCAGACCGGGTGGTCAGGAGCAGAGGTCGCAGTGGCATGGGCAGCAACATTGCTTGGCACAGAGGACCTAACGATAGTGTTGACTGAATAGTATCCTGCAAACAGATATGGTACACATAGCCAATGAAATACCTGATATGCACATATGTGAAATCCACCCTATCATCCACTGATTGATATAACTACTAAACATCCAAGATTACCTTATCTATCCCACATCCTATGTTCCTAACAAGGAAATGGAATATGATATACCCTATCCCACATATATCCCATATATAGGGCCATATAATGCTCCCTTAGGGGTAAAATGCCAGGGTAGGGTTGTGACCTGCTTCAACGTAAGCCAATTCCATCGGTTCACTGTGCTACGGTTTGTGTCCAGGTGTGAAAGTTGTGCGTTAAAGTCTCCTCCCATCACCAAATGTGGGTACTTGTCGAAGAGTTTGTTAAGAGCCGTCTCCAGCTCACGTCTCCAGGGGGGGTTGTGCATAGATAGAAATAAGGAGTATGCGTGGGAGGCCTGGGAGATGTAGTTCAGCAAGGCATAGTACCCCGGGGCACGGGGACTGAACGGGGAAGGCGTAAGGGGACACGCGTTGGGATAAGACAATGCAGGCTCCCTCGTCACCTGATGGTAGAATGGGGGAGAATATTTTTGGCTGAGTAGCCGCAGGTGACCAACCAAAAGGCAGCTGCGGTGAACGGGTCAGTTCTTGGTAGAACGAGATGTCCCAGGCCTTGTGGAGGTCTGAGTGGATAAATGCCTCGGGCGCTTGCTTGTTGATGTTGTGGGAGCGCATAGTCAAAGAATGGATGTTTGCTGGGCGTGGTCGGGGCTCAGCCGCACGATGGAAGGGCTGCGGGGGGGGAGCATGAGGGGAAAGTATATCGTCAGCAAGAGGGGGAGGCGACCCTATCGGTGGAGGATCATGAGTTTGGGGGGGGGCTGGGGCCACGGGGGGGGGGAGCATTAGCCAGGGCCGGAGCGCCTGCGCCTAGAACACTCTGGTCATCATGCGCTGGTGACTGGTCTGCGCGCGTGCGTTCAGAGAAAGACTTCACAGTAGCCTCCGGGACCCCGATAAGAGTCAAGAGGCTTTTCAGGTCATGACCTGTCAAAGACTACAGGCCCGCGCTGTGACCTCCGTTGAGCAAGAGTCTTTGGTAGGGATGAATTTGTAGGAAAGGGAGCAACAAAAACTGGGTCAGGGCTGTGCTCCAAGAAAGGGAAGGAATGGGTGTTAGCGTCATGGGCGGAGGTGTGAGTGAAACCACGCATCATGCACTCATGTGAAGAAATGTGCCGCGTCGCGATGCTGAGATGTTCTGAAGGGCTAGACACCTGTGCACATGGGGCAATTTACGCAGTCATCGGCAAGTGCTTTGGATCATCGAAGGACCTGATATGTGGAGGGCACAGTAGGCTCACAATGGGACCTGGACTAGATTGTTGCTCGTGTGTAACCACAGTGTGTGTGCATTGGCTAAAACGAGAGCTGTCTTTCAAACGAGAGAACGATGTGGGCGTGAAGTGTGAAGTGTGGTTGTGTTGAAACCGCAGCACCACCTTTCGAGTGATCTTGGAGAGCGATGCGGCACAACAACGGGTGAGGGAACATACTTCACTGATGGCCAGTGAAGCAGTACCGTTGACTCGTGCTGGTTTGGGAATGAGGTCCTGTGACTTCTCATACCCCTGAGAAGGGAGGTGCATATTGTCTGTGCGTTGGTCTGTGTATGTGCTTGCATCAGTGAGAACGGGGCGGTACGTCAGTGTACGGCATTGCGTATCGAGGAGGGGGAGCAAAAACGTGCGGGGTGGCAACTGCTGGAACCGGGTCCTTGGCATTGGGTTGCGCCCTTTATACACTGTGGGCAGAAAGGCCAGGTGAGACACTGCCATGAGTGAGCCACGGTAAGGAGTGAACCTGCACGAGATGCCCATTGAGGCAGGTCGTGCGCTATCCCTAGGGCCCGCGGGCACGAAGTCGAAGCGGTAGGAACTAATCAGCAAAACGGCGTGAGCGTTGCGCGCCTTCATGATCTTACTAATCAATAATACTAGTCTTACGAACCCAGTTCTCGTGCTGGAGTGAGTGACGGTGGCTCGCGAAGAGCTGACCATGTGGTGGCGTATGCCAAAAGCCAATGAAACATACTTCGCTGTGGAAGGCCAGCGAAGCACGTAGATCTGGGCGAGGTCTCACTCTGGGAGCGCTCAGGGCGTCGAAATGCAGACGGGGTAGGGAATCCAGCAGCTCGGGCAAAAGGTAGAGCGTGCGGTGTTCGGCATTTGGATTTGGGCGACGTCCTTTATAAGCGCGGGCATGAATCAACCACGCCGCCATCAGAGCCAAAGCGCGGTGCACACTGCATGCATAGGAGGGGAGGCATACTTCACCGGTGTCCAGTGAAGCATACAGTTCCTTCTTGACACGCCACGTGGAATATGTATGTATGCACTTACTAAACTCGCCTACGAGAGTAGGGCAGGCACTGGGACGGGGAACAACATTAGTCGTAAGTGGGCGAAGCGTATCGGTGTTCATTGGGAGTGCACTCCTCACGGTGGGCATCGCAAGTGAGTATGACTGGGCGTGGGAGGGCCTAATTCGATGGATCACGATTGTGTAAAGAAGGTGGTACCAGTGAACAGCAAGACTCAAAAGCAGTCCACCGCGATCGTACAACGGGGAGCAGGAAGTGCTGAATTCCGTAGAAAATAAACGAAGGAGGAGGAGACATACTTCGCCATGGAAAAGTAGCGAAGCACATGCACTCTCCTTGGGACTGGTGATGTTGGATTCTCTGCGGTATTGCTTTGGTCTCTTACGGGAATGGAGGTTTTCATGGTGCTTTGAAGACACTGAGGGCAGAGAAATGGTGACCAAGGGAGAACAAAGCCTCTGGTCCCCACTCAGTACGCGGTCATCAGAGTTCTTCATTGCATACATCGGGGACGCTGCGGACGATCAGAGAGACTCGCCTTTCCCGTCGGACGTTCTCACCCCAAAATAATGTCATATTGACGCGTTCCTGTGGGGGGCCTGGCCACAAGACGCTGCGGTGACACGCACAGGCAAGCAGGCAGGCAAAGCACTGCGCTCACAGGGGCATCATTACGCTCGTGTCATGAGACAAAGCGTTTCAGGATCCTTGCCACTCTGAAACAAGGGAACAAAAGTATGTACAGCAACATATCAGGATATGTACACATGGGGTTGAGACTGGACTGGGGTAAGGGCATCACAGGACAATAGACACTCAGTTTCAACTCATATCCCAATCCCAGGTCCGACCCTCCCAGTGGCTGGTTGGGGCGGGGGCTTAAACACACCCCATGCCCTGCTCAGTCCGGACCCTGAAACCCTGCCGATAGGGGAGTCGTCCCGCGCAACCACAGGCGAGTTCCTGGAAACCAAGGGGCTCCAAGGCCAACCGACTGTTGCTTCCTATGCTCCCTCAACGGCGGGTCCCAACTCCCCTGTGAACCAGAGATATGGCCCCGCCATTATCCCCTAGGAGTTGGTAGCTGAAAATGGGCTGTTTCAGCCCAAACTGATATTAGCTCAAAAATCTCCAAAATTGACCCCAAACGGACTTATATCTGAGTGTACAACTTGGAATTAGTGAAGCGGTACCCAGAACCCCATGGCTAGGGTAGGGCATACAACCGGTCACCGGTCCACTAACCCAATGTACAAAGAGGAAGACTGGTCTCCGGTCCACTAACCCCATGTACGAAAAGGAAGACCGGTCTCCGGTCCACTAATCCCATGTACGGAAGGCGCCCGTTGACGCCCGGTGCGAGCCCGGCGGGAGCGTGTTCCGTGCCGTAAAGCCCCGCATCGGCAACCGATGCACCGCCAGCGGAGATTTATGTATCAGAATATCAGGAATCAACAGGGTTTTATTTTCATATTGCTTCCGTCAATTTTTACGCTTCCGTTCTGATATTCACTGTTTTGACAGCTGGCGGTTAGCTCGCGACTTTAGCGTAACCGCCAGTTTAACTGTTATATACAGATAGTTTAGCGCCAATCGTGACGAAGACTCTAAAGTCTTCAGGAATTGCATTGATGCATCCGCAATTTTCACATCTTACACTCGCAACCTTAATCCGAATTTTTCAGGATGTCGAAATCGGATTTTCGACTTCGACATCCCCGCACTTGATTTGATCTCTTTCGAGTGGACCTACGTGCTTCCCTATGCACGAATCAACTTTCCTTTTGTCTTGCCCTCCATTTGTCTTAGAGATATGGGCAAAACAAAGTTGACTCGTGAGGCCACTTGTGAGGGTCATATCTCGTGCCGCTTGCGAGGAATGACAATAAGGAAACGTGGGATGGATTCACAATACTCCGGACGTAATTTAGGAAGCATTATACGCCTTGCGTTTCCACACGTGCGCGCTAGCGTAATGGATCATGGTCAAGAGGGTAGAGTTTGCGTTATAACTCTTTGACCATGATATTGCGTGCGTTAAGATAACTTTCGAGTGTAGCGCGCAAGTATTAGTGTTGCATAGGAACTTTCATTGAGTTCCTATGAGCGATTGACACAAAGTTTTGCCCTTGGAGGGGCATGACATATCGTGGGGGGAGCTACCTTTTTGGGCAATATGGAGTATGTGCCTTGTGTTGTGTTGCGTGCCCATTTGGCGGGTCCATCGCTCCAAGGCAAACCCGCCAATGGACCTCATATTGTGCAAGCCCCTTCTCCATACTCCCTACGAGCAATTGCAAGCCTAACCTTCGTGGAGGGAAGCTTGTGAGGCGATCCCAAAGCGATGCGTTGGGAGCAAGGTGTGTGTTTTGCAATTTTCCAAATTTTCATGTGCCCACTTTGGAAGTAGCGCTCGTAACCTTTCAAGGCGCCCCAAGTGGAGCACATAGGTGGAATTGAAGGTCATCAGTGTCAAGTCATTGTGTTTAGAATGATTAGTTGATTGCACGATCCAAGCCGAAGATATTATAATATAATTGTGCACCTTTCAAGGCACTTTTGTGTGTCTTTGTGCCAATTTTGCCGTTTTTGGCCCGTCATGATGTCAAGTGGCGACCGTGTATCTCAATGTTGCGCTCAATTGACATCATGACTCAAGTATGTTATGGAGGTATATACTTCGGTGCCCAACATATCTTGGACCCGGCAAATAACTCCTCTTGGGCTTGGCATACCGTGGCCGCCATGTTGGCGATTGGGGACTATCCCAAATCATGGGCTCACTTGGCGACCCTGCCATTCCCAAAACCGGAGGAGTTGGGCGACGCCCAAAAGATATGTTGGACGCATATGACTTGATACCAATCCTATGGCACACTCCGGTCCAAGTCGGGCATGTGCCTCATTTGCCCGAACCATGAGTGTGCGCATTTTCGGCCATTTCGAGCAATTTTTCACATTTTCTGCCCGCCGTGCACTATGTTCAGCCCACCCGTGCACGCCGGACGCATGGACCATTGGACCATATATGACGTGGGTGTTATGTATATTGGTCCCCATGGTTCACACACCACGTGGGCGAAGCGGAGCAACCTTCGTTAAGGTGCTAGCCCAAAGTGAGTGTGGGCACTTTTGCCATTTTGGCATTTGTGGACCCAATTGGGATCGTCACCACGCCAAGTGGCGTGGAGATCTTTGGGAGTACCAAGGGCACGGGAGTCTTCGTTGGACTCCCGGTGGATCGCGTATGGAATGGCGGATCCGATCTCCAAGCCGGCGTGGAGATATACTATTGGGAGCACCCCGAATTTTGGCTCATTTCGAGCAGCCAAAATGACCCCATTTTGGGACCCCAATTTCACCCCCCCGTGTGGTCAATTGGCGGCCCCATTTCTCTATGCTTACAGGGAGCCCGCACCTAACTCCAAGTTGTACACTCAGATGGAAGTCCTAGGTCCTGTCTCCTATCCTGTGGGCCATTGGCCTTGCCCTGGCCGGGCGAGCCACGCGTGAGAATGATGCCAATTTTGGTGATTTTGGCATAATGACCCCACTTGACGAACCCGTGGTGCCCTGATGCCGCGACCTCAGAGAGGAACCAGGTTGGGTGAGGGCTCCAAGGAGTTCATACTCGAAGGGCATAGGGTCAGTTGCCTCGTCCCTACCTCTGGCGGGTCCGAACGAGGGGTCAATTTCGGAGATTTTTGAGCTAATATCAGTTTGGGCTGAAACAGCCCATTTTCAGCTACCAACTCCTAGGGGATAATGGCGGAGCCATATCTCTGGCTCAGAGGGGAGGTGGAACCTGCTGTTAAGGGAGCATGCGGAGCCACTGTCGGTTGGCCTTGGAGCACCTTGGTTCCCAGAAACTCATCTGTGGCCAGTCGGGAGATCTCCCCTATTGGCAGGGTTTCAGGGTCCGGACTGAGCAGGGCATTGGTTGTGTTTGAGCCCCCGCCCCCACCAGCCACTGAGAGGGTCAGACCTGGGATTGAGATATGAGTTGGGACTGAGTGTCTATTGTCCTGTAATGCCCTTACCCCAGTCCAGTCTTAACCCCATGTGTACATATCCTGATGTGTTGCTGTACATACTTTCGTTCCCTTGTTGCAGAGTGGCAAGGATCCTGAAACGCTTTGTCACATGACACGAGCGTATTGATGCCCTTGTGAGCGTAGTGCTTTGCCTGCCTGCTCACCTGTGCGTGTCACCGCAGCGTCCCGTGGCCGGCCCCCCACGGGAACGCGTCAAAAGCGTTTCACCGCCGCGGGGTTACCCATCCCTCGCGTGCCACTCGGGGCCACCAACCCGGAGCAGCGCGGCGCAGCAGCTCGCAGCTCGCAGCTCGCAGCGCAGCGCAGCGGCTCGCAGCGCCGCCCAGCGACAGCGCCGAGTTCGTCACGGAGCCCGCAGCGCCGTCCAGAGCATCGCCCTGACCGCGCCGCGACCGTGAAGGAGGTGCGCAGACCAGGACTCCTGCATCAGCGAGTCCGGTCGGCCGACCAGCAAGGCCGCGTCAACCGCCTCCACAACCACCGGCTGACCAGCACCAGCCGCACTCCCAGTCCAGTGCTGCAGCACCCGCCTCAACAACCACCACCAGTTCGTTGAGTGGAACGAGTGCACACCAAGGACCTCAAGACCAAGTACGCCCCCCGCTGCCATGGTAAACTGGCAAGAAGCGGGTAAGACGTGGCCGCGGCCCCAGCCCCTTGTAGCGCACCTACTGCGTGGGTTGGTTTGGGACCAGCACTACCGCCACAGCCACCCCCAGTGCGAAGGCGGCATGCCCGGGAGCTTCGAGCTCTGCACGGACATGGCCCCCGACCGCCTGCAGGCCGTGGAGGACTGGCTGCGGGCGGAAGGGTTTGCCTTCCGCTTCCAGCAGAGGCGCTGGAGGACCTGGACCCGGCCAGACAGGCCCGGCGAAGGGCTGCGCCCCGACGTGATTGAGGAGGACGAGAACTCCAACGAGTACCCGTCGGGCGCCTCAATCAATGTATCCATGCGGGAAATGATCGAAAAGAACTTCCCGGAACCAGGGAGCGAGCGCAGGCTGCAGGGCAGCAGCAGCGCGTCTCCGGGGAAGGAGAAGCGGTCCGCCGGGGACAGGAAGCGGGACCAGAAGTGGCGGGAGTACCAGGAATGCCTGGCCGCCGAAGCCGCCCAAGGCGCCAAGGGCGGAACCCCAGCCCCCAGTCCTTAACGGGCCAATGGCGGTCACCACCCCGGCCACGCCACCCTTGGCGACTTCATCCAAGTCGCCAAGCAGACCCAGGCCAAGCCCCCTCCGCTGCTCCTGAGGAAGTCAGGCCCCAGCAGCGACGTGGAGTCGGCCCACCGCGGGAGGATGCCGGCCGACCAGGCCAGCTCCAGCAGCAGCGTCGCTCCCGGCCATAGGGACGTGGCGCGCGCCTGTGAGCGCGCCTGTGGGGTGCCCCGCAACCTTCGGGTTGCCCGGCAACGGGCCAAGCAGCACAGCGCTGCCGTGGAGGGCGCCGTCGGCATCGCCCAGGAGGAGGCTGCGGAGTGGGCGCATGGCATGGTCATCCACGCCCAGACCGTGGCGGCCATTGCGGCCGGACTCACGGTCGTAGCCGCCCATGGGGCAGCGACTGCCCAGGTCAACGGTGAGTTGGCGGCAGCCGACGAGGAAGCCCGCCTGACGCAGGAGGCCATTGCCTGCAAGGAGGCCGAGGTGAGGGCGCTGGAAGAGGCGCTTGCCCAAGAGAGGGCAAAGAAGGAGGCGGAGGAAAGGGCCCACGCCGAAGCGACGGCCAAGAAGGACGCCATCGAGGCCGCGCGACGGAAGGTCGCTGAGGAGAGGGCCAAGACGGAGGCGGAGCTGGCGGCGTTGGAAGCGGACAAGGCTCGGCTGCAGCAGGCCCGGGAAGCCGAGGCGGCTCGTGCCCCGGAGGAAGCCGAAGCGCGAGCTGCCGCAGCCACAGCCGCCGCAATGGAGGAGGCAGAGGCCGAACTCCGCCGCGAGGCTCCCCCGGGGGGATCACGAGTGGAGACCCTTCGAAAGATTTTCGAAGGGGACGCCTCCTCCAGGATGACCCTGGACAAGGCCGACACGGGCAGCAGTGGGAGCAGTGGCCCCACCGCCCACCGACGGAGGAAGGGTAAGAGGAAGACCCCCGAGAGGCCACGGAGGCCAGCGGGCGGACACCCCCATGACAGTGACCCCTTCTTCACCGCCAGCGACGGGGATGAACGAGGCCGCCGACATCGCCAAGTGGTGGCTTTGACGGGCGGAGGAGGCGGAGACGTCCCCATGGAACCGGAAGGTGAGGATGAGGATCTTCTCCTCCCTACCGGAGATCAGGGTCTCCCGAGACCGAGACGCCCAGGTGGGGCGACATCGACGAGAATGACGACATGGACTTCGGCATCACGAAGAAGCGCCCATCCTCGGACCCACCGAGGCGACCCGGCGGAGACCCACCGGGACCCCCTGGCGGAGGACCATCAGGACCCCCTGGAGGACGCCCACCAAGTGGACCCCCTGGAGGCCGACCACCGGGCAGGGGAGGACCCCCTGGACTGGGCGGACCCGGCGGAGGCCCTCCTGGAGGACCCCCTGGGGACCCCGACGACCCACCAGGGAACGGCGACCCGGATATCACCTGGCGGTGGATTGTCTACCTACGCAGGAGGGTCCAGTTCCTCGAGCGCGAGGTAGACACGGGCAAGGGCGAGATGACTCGCATCGCCAGGGTCGCCGCGCGCGCGCAGAGAGAGCTGGACATCGCCAGGGGCGAGACCAAGTCGCTGAACAAGGTCATCAGCGGCCTGCAGCAGAGGCTGGACGCGCTGGAAGCCCGTGGGAGCGTCGGCAGCGACCACCCACCCCTGGAGTCTGGCTCATCGGACGACGGCTGGGGACCCGGACCAGGTCCAGGCAGACCCCACGCCCCCGGCGGAGCCCCCAGGAGTCGCCCCAGCGCCAGTGCCCCCTCTCTCACCGCCCCCTTTCACCACAGCGCGGGCCGCCGCAACGAGCGCGTGCCGCCCGGCAGTGGCAGTGAGGATTGGCGTGATGAGTGGCTCAGCGCGGGGTGCCGCAACCGCCGTACTCCAACGCGGACACCTGTACGCCCCCGCCGCCCCGCACCAGCCCCGGAGCCAATCCCAATGGCTGGTGGACGTTATGGTGGACTCGGGGATGAGGTCCCCAGAGGAGACGTGGAGTGGGATGTCGGCAAAGGTGAGGACCTGGATCTGGACCTGGAGGAGTTCGACATTAGCCCGCCGCGTGGTGTACGACGGGAGGCCGCTGAACGCAGCCGCCGGCGCCGTGATGAGGAGGCATATATGGAAGGAGTACGGCGTGAACATCTAGGTTCAGCGTACATGGAGGAACCGCGGCGTAGCCACAGGGATTCCATGGAGGACATGGACGTGGCCGCCGTGGGAGTCCGTGGGAGAGGCCGATGGGAACCTCGGTCGACCTCGCGGCCGGCGTTCATGGTCTCTAAGGCCGCGGATGCCGCCGTGTGGGAAGACTTGAAGGACATCAAGCCCCCCATGTACGACGGCAACCCCCTCAACCTCGACTGCTTCCTGGAGAAGCTGGACGATTGGGGGGTAACCGTTACTGAGGACATGCATCCCGCCGATGCGGAGAAGTATGTCTTCAGACGGTTCAGGTACCGCCTGCCGGAAGTGCTCGGAGAGCTATACTTCGTGGCGACCAAGGAGGGGAAAATCAAGACCCTCAAGGAAGCCAAGAAGTGGCTCAACGAGCAGGAGCGGGTGGACGCTCCGCAGGTGGCTGCCAAGCGGTGGAAGTCCATCGAGCTTCAGCATGATGGACGGGAGATTCGCCTACGGGACTGGCGAGACTTCCGAGGGCATTACACCCTCTTCCGCCGCAACCTGGAGGATTGGAACAAGGGTGACGAGCAGGCTCGCCTGCTCTCCATGCTGCCGGAAGCATGGATCAAGAGGGTCACCAAGGAGGAAGCCAAGCGGGCCAAGTCCAACTACACGGTGGAGATGATGCTCCCCAAAGAGTATCATACGAACGTGGTGGCTTGGACGAGGAAGAACGTGGCCCGGGATGTCAAACGGCACTCCCTGCGGAACGCCCTCCTCATCACCGTCTCGAGCGATCGCGAGAAGACCGCGATGTGGCGCCTTGACGAGTGTGAGTTGAGCGGCCAGACCATCTGTCTGCAGGCCATCCCGGCGCGGATGAGCTGCGACGAGATCCTGGAGTGGGTTGGAGAGGAGCTGCTCAAGGAGTACCGGAACCTCCACCACACCCGCGGGCTGAGGCCCGGCGACCGCGACGTCAACTACGTTGGCGAGGGACCTGGCAGGGAAGCTGCCATGGACCCAGCGGGAGCCGACGGCGATGAGACTCTCGTCGACGATGACGACGACGATGAGCCCGCCGAGGTGGCCGTTTGTGCCTTCGTGGCCAACAACCTGAGCGCGGGGAACAAACCGGGAAACTGGAAGCCCCTGCAGCAGGGTTGGAGGAAGAAGGAGAAGAGGGACCCTCGCCGCATTGGCGACCCTCCGCTGTCCTTTGGGGAGTTCATACGAGCTCACCTGCAGGGCTGTTTCGTGTGTATTGGGAGGAAGAAAGGCTTCAACCATGACCACCGAACATGCCCCACCCACAAGGCCGACACGGAAGCTTACAAGAAGGCGCACGGGTCGAAGAAGCGTGCGCCCGCGGGTATCCGGGAAGCCAAGGTGGAGGTGGACAGGGACGAGCTCTCCAAGCTGGTGTCGCAGGGGACCGAGTTGGCCAAAGAGATCCAGGAGATCAAGAGGAACTGGGTCCCCAGGTCGGACAACAAGAACAAGGAGAACAACCAGAACGACCAGAACAAGGACAAGGACAAGAAGCCTACTCGTAAGGGAAGGAAGAAGGGCGTCAACGAGGTTGATGCGGAGGAGAACACCCCTTCTTCCACAACCGACGCCCCCTAGCGGAGCCCCTGCAGCCAAGGGCCCCAGCTAGGGCGGTCGCAGGATGGTGACGTGGGAAGCGCCGAACCCTCCCAGTCGGGAGTCGATAAGCACAAAGCAACTGCCGAGGGCGGAAGGCCCGGTCCGGCACCCAGTCGCGGAGGCGGGGTGAGGGCAAGTGAAGGCACAAACCCTTGCACCCGTCCATCCTTCGCGACCAAGAATGTGTTTGATGTACTTCAAGATCTATCCGAGAGTATCGGAGGATCACCCGGACCGCAGCTGGATGCTGCAGATGGGCAGCCTGAGCCCATTGTCCACGACCTGCACCAGTCGCTTGTGGAGCTTCTGGAACGGCCGGAGATCCTGAGCTTGCACGCCGTGCGCCAAGTTGGGCGTGAGCGGCAGTTGCACCTTAAGGTCCGTGCCTTATGCGGGGAAGTGGAAAAGGTTTTCGACGTGTTGGTCGACACGGGAGCTAAAGTCAGCTTGGTCAAGGCTGGCCTACTTCCGCCAGAGTGTCTGACCGACAGTCGGAAACCTGTCAGGCTGAAGGTGGCGAACGGCCAGTACATGGTGGGAGGCACGAAGGAAGCATCCATCGGGCTGCAGTTCGTGAACCATCGTGAGCTGAGCCGCCCAGACCTCGGCAAGGAAATCCTCCTGCAAGGTCGCTTCTACGAGGCCGAGATGGACTGGGACATGATCGTTGGGTACGACTTCATGATGGAGACGGACTCCGGCGTCCTCCCGGCCCAGGCCTCCATGACCCTGTACCAGGACGACCAGCTCTCGTGGCTTTCGTCACCTGAGCACCATGTGGAATGCCAATGGATCCACCCCGAACGCAATCAGCTCGAAGTGGCCCGCGCTGGACACTGAGCCCACTGGGCCAGCAAACCAGGAGTACGGCGTAATGCCGGAAGTGGCGAACCGAGTGGTCGCGGACCTGGGAGCGTCGGATCTGGCCCTGGATGCGTTCTCTTCAGGAACCTCCGCCCATCTTCGGGTATGTGAGAAGTACTGGAGCGCACAGGACTCCGCGTGGAAGAAGCACTGGGGTCCGCATCAGGGCTTGATGTGGATCCATTGCCCTCGATGGGACATTCCAAGAGCGATAGCGAAGATTCGCAAGGACCGCTCCAAGGCAGTGCTGGTTGTTCCTATGGGATGCACCGAGGAGGAAAGTATCCGACATTGGGTAGCCTCATTGACCAACATGACCTTGAACAAGGTCGTCCTACCGGCTGGAGAGAGTGTCTATCAGGACGCTAAGGGACAGCCCATGCCACCCCAGAGATGGCCAACGGAATTCCACTATGTGGATGGGGGCCTTGATCAGGCCGACGCCACGGACTTCGTGTGTGTCAACCGCATCATAGCAGAGCCATGGAGGCAGTGCTTTGCGGTCTCCCCTGTTGACATCGAAGAATCGGAAGACCCCCTCACAGAAGAGGAGCAGGATCTGGTTCAGGGGTATATGGATCAGCCCTTTCACGACTGGGGAAACCAGCGTGAGGCCAAAGGCCAGGACAAAGCCTGGTGGGAAGTGGACTCAATCGTCTCCGGTTCCTAGGATGGGAATACCTTCGTACAGAGGGTGCTGGATCACATGTCCAGCCAGGACGAGCCGCCTGGCGGTAACCCACCCACCTACGGCGATCTGTTCGGAGGCAAGACCAGAGATGGCCCTTTGGGCCACCTGGGAAGACCACCTGAGCCGAAAGCGAGCGGGGTCGCTACCCCTCAAGTAAGCTCCGTGGTTCAAGTGCCCGGAAAAGTCAAGGCGGAGTCCGATGACTGCCCCAAGATCCAGGCATTGAGGGCCAGGCTGAAGCAAAAGTATGGTGATACCTTCTTCAGGGGTAAGCCTGTGTTTCCCCCACCGGTGCGTGGACCGTACGGCGAGGCCAAGATACGACTGAAGCAGGACCCCCGTGTGTATCGACACCGGGAGTTTGCCCTGAGGGGCGAGAGGAAGGAGGACATGGAGAAGATCCTCCGTGACTTCATCGAGAGAGGCTGGCTTGAGCCGTGCCACTCCGAGTGGGCCTCTGCCTGCTTCGTCGTCCCCAAGAAGTTTGCCGGTGAGTGGCGGCTCGTGGTCGACTACCGCGGCCTAAACGCCCAAACGCAGCACGACAGCTATACGCTGCCCCTCATTGAGGACATGCTGCAAAAGCAACACCGGCGGAGGATCTTCACGGTGATTGACCTGAAACATGGCTATCATCAGATGCCTCTCGCCGAGGAGTCCCGTGCCTGCACAGCCATGAGCACCCCACTTCGACCTCTCCAGTGGAAGGTGATGCCCATGGGCGTTACCAACGGCAATGCGGCTTTTCAGCGGATGCTGGAGAACCTGCTTGAGCCGGTGCGTGACTGTGTGGACCCCTTCGTAGACGACGTGATCATCGCGTCCAGGGACCCCAGTATGAGCTACGAGGAGCTCCTGGAGGCACATGAAAGGGACGTCACTCGAGTGCTGGACCTTCTGGTTCGGCACAAACTCACGGGCAGTAGTGACAAGGCCACCATTGCGGTAAGCGAGGTGGTCTTCGCTGGCCACGTAGTCCGGAACGGGCAGCGAAAGCCCATACCTGGCAAGGTGGCTGCGATTGAGCACTGGGAAAAGCCCAAGACGGTCTCTGAGCTACGGGCGTATCTGGGGTTCTGCAACTACTACTCGGGGTATATCAAGATGTATGCCGAGTATGCAGCCCCCATGACGACCATGCTCAAGGGCAACCGAGAGGAGACCAAGAAGGGGTCCAAGAAGGCTCTGGTCTGCAATGAAGAGTCCGACCGTGCCTTTGAGGGGATGAAGCAGGCGCTGCTATCCGCAGTGGGTCTGCACCTCGTGGATCCCGACCGAGGGTTCGTCCTGCGCACCGACGCTTCCGACTACGCCGTTGGCGCTGTCTTGGAGCAAGTGCTTGACGATGGGAGGCACGTGCCCGTGGCCTTCTGCAGCCGAGTCCTGGCGGAAGGCCAGAGACGGACGTGGAAGCCCCGTGAAAAGGAGGCGTATGCCATCGTCATGGCTCTCAGGAAATGGGCTGGGTACATAGCCCTCCATCCCGTCACCGTCTGCACCGACCATCAGAGTCTGCAGTCGTGGCACAAGGAGCACGTGGACACCCCCTCAGGCCACGCCTCCCGACGGGCAAGATGGCATTAGACCTTGGCGAAGTTCGACCTCACGGTTGTGTATATTCCTGGAAAGGATAACACCGTGGCGGACTGTCTCAGTAGGTGGGCCTATCCCGCCAGCAAGGGCATGACGGATATCTCTGCCCATGGCGATGAGGGTGAGACCGCTGAGGCCAAGAAGATCATTGAGATGGAGCGCCTGATGGAGGAGGAGGGTGTTAAATGCTTCGTCGTCATGGCTGCGGATGCCCCCCTCGGAAAGAGGGTGAGCAGAGTGGTCAGAGTACTCGCCCCTGAGGGAGCTGAGTCCGACAAGCACCTCTTCCCGGAGTCTTGCCTCCAGGATGACTGGACTGACGACTACGCCAAGTCTGAGGCCTTTGCGGCCGAGTATAAGGCTGGGATCGACCCTGATGATGGGCAGAAGTGGCCAAAGGGGCTGACTGAGGAGGATGGCAAGCTCTACCGAAATGGTAAGCTGCTAGTACCGGAGTCCCGAGTGCTCGAGCTATGTGAAGCTTGGCACCACGACATGCTGCATCCCGGGGTCAAGAAGGGAGCCCTTGACATGCAGCGTCGGTTCGAGATCGACCATATCGTTCTCTACACCGCCATTAAGAAGGTCAGGAAGGGTTGCTCGGTCTGTCAGGCCTGCAATCCCGATAACCGGAACGTCAAGGGGGAAGCCCAACGGACCCCGGTTCCTGACCAGCCCATGGAGAGCGTGGCCATAGACGTCTTCTCCATGCCCGAAGTCCACATTGGCAAGGAGACCTTTGACTGTGTGGTTCTTTGCGTGGATCGCCACAGTGGCTACGTAGTAGCCGTTCCGGCACGCAAAGAGGGGTTGCTTGCCAAGGAAGTGGCAGTCATGATGATTGGTCATTGGCTGGCCGTCTTTGACATCCCCCGCACCATTTGCAGTGACCGAGGGCCCCAGTTTACTGGTGGCTGGTTCAAGGCTATGTGTTCCCTCATGGGGATACGTCATGCCAAGAGCGTCGCCTATCTCAGCCGGTCTAACGTCCGTGCTGAAGTGGCTGGACGGCAGCTGTTCGAGAAGCTGCGCAAGATCCACATCACCAATCCTCGGCGGAACTGGTTTGAGGAGATGTGGCGTGCTCTGAAGGCCCATCATGACACCCCCACGCCGGGCGGTTTGTCCCCTCACCAGATTCTGTTCGGCAGGGACTCCCTTGGTCGAGGACTTCCCTTGTCTGGTGATGGCATGGCCATGGATGCCAAGGAATTCTTTGCGCGGCAAGAGCAAACGGCGCGGGACATCCGCCAGCAGCTCGAGAAGGAGCATGCTGAGCGTCAGAAGTCCGCCCCGAGCTCGACAGCGCAGAAGTTCAGGGTGGGAGACCCGGTGTTGGTGATCAGACCCGGCCCTATGGGCACCCACCGCACCAAGACCTGGTTCACACCCGGAGAGGTGGTCCGCAGGATTGGTGAGGACACCTACCGCATCAAGGTGGGTCACGGACAGTTCCGGGAGCGCCACGAGAGTCAACTCCGTGTGCGGGAACCCGACGTCCGTGGCCAACATGTGTCCCTGAGCTATGCCGCACATGAGGCTGATTCGGATGATGACTATGCTGAGCAGGACGATTATACTGTCGAGAAGATCCTGGCTCAGCGTCCGAAAGCCTCGGCACCCGGGGGTCTGGAGTTCAAGGTTCGTTGGCGAGGCTATGGGCCGTCCCACGACACCTGGGAGCCCGTCTCCTCGTTCGTGCCGCGGGTCAATACTCCCTTCATGGAGTACATCCGCAAGCACAAGACCAAGATCCACGTTTCGGACTTGGCAGCACTCACCCGGGCGATTGCAGCCAGGGGTGCCTGATCAGCGCCCTGGGCTCTCCCCTGATGCAGTTTGAGCGCTTGTGTGGTCGACGGATCGTCCCTCACTTGCTTGCTCTCTTCCATCTTTCGGTGACCTGCCATCAGAGTGGCCATGTACCCCCCCCTGCTGAATCCAGACGAGGATGGCCCCTCTCTTTCAATTCTATTCGTCACTCCCCACCTGCTGAATCCTTGGGAAACCAGGTAGGGCCACTGCCCTTCGCATTTTCTGAGCTTTTGGGGCCTTGAAGCCCATACGACGTTGCGCAACGGATGCCGCTGTCATCGGCATTGCGATTTTTGGTGTGTGGTCTGGTTCCCTGGCACTTGCGGAATCCAGACCAGTCGACGTGTGTCTCGAGACTATATATGGCCTGAACTCAGGCGCTCTGTTCGCCCTCCTGCATTGCCTTATCCTAACCGGGGCGTGGTTTGGCGCTCTATCCAGAGTGTGTTTACACGCCTATTTACCCCGCCTATCGCTTGTTTTTCTGCCCCTCCAGGATATGTGCATTTGTATGTCAGCCCATCACTGAAGTATGGACTGTTTTTTCCCCCGATGGGATGCGAATCGACTACGGAGGCGCCTTGAGTCGCCGTTTACATGCTTTTACATACGGTCCACCCTGGACCGGTACCTAAGTACAGTTTCTTCTGTTTGAGTGCCCGTGATGCCGTGTGCCCTATTCGCTGTGATGTGGAGATCCTGATGGCGCCAGGCGGGAAGCCCAGTTGCCTGACTACACTCCCAGCGGTCCGCCACTGTCAGTCCCAGTGTGAGCCTCCCGACTCGCAGACGCACTTGCAGTCAGATGGCGGCCTCCGGTGCTCCTGACCTCGGTCAGTCTGCCTGGGAAACTGGTGGTTTGAGGAGTCGACGCCTCCGCCCACACTGCATGAGAACTCCCTCATGTATGGCCTTCGTGGTCATAGGGCGAGGGAAAAGACGGCCTTGATGCCCGATCCCTTAAGGAGGAGCTCGTTCGGCTGTACCACTCTGGACTCGCGTCGTATGGATATGGACATGGTGCGCCCGAGGAAGGACCCGTGGGGACTCTCCCCCAGCCGGCGGGCCTTGGGAAGCTTGGGGTAGCCTGACGGATCTTTGCCGTCGCTCTCCACCTGTGGGACCACCTCGGTCGTCGTGTGACGCCTATGTTGGCCGTGTATGCCACTACCACTGTGGTAGTGACCGTAGCAGCCGGCACCCGGTGCGCCTGGTATGGGTTAACGGGTCCTTTGGATGCCGAACAATCGCCGCCAGGACCCGGGACTTGATACTTGTTAGGTAGGTAGGTAGGTATCTTCGGGAGCTCAGGATGCCTCCTTTGACGTTGCAGGAAGAAGGTCTTACCAAGGGGACGTCCTGTCCCTCCCACTGCCCTATGTCAGGTGCCTCTTGAGCCGCTCCCGCATGTGCTTGGGAAGGCATTGTCGCGGCCACCCGGTCCATGTGTCCCAGGTGGGAGGGTGTCCCCAAATGTGTCCATGGGTAGGGCCACATGCCCCCTCCTTTGGGCGGCAGCTCTGGGGGGCTGCCCAGCCGTGTGGAGTATCTCTCACCACAAGGGGTATTGCTCCCGCTTGTCTACGGTACGACCGCCTCAACCTTGTGGCTTGAGTTGCGGGGCCACTCTGCTTGGCAGGTGACCCCCTCCTGGACTGTGTACCGGCTCGCCTGTCACCGGTTGCTTCCATGGCTCCGGATGACATTTGCCATGGTCCCCGATGCAGCCTGGCCGGGCTCGGACCAGTGGCCTTGGAGTACCGCTCCTGCCACTGGCCCGGTGGGTCGGCTGGGTCGCCCCAGTGCGTCCGACCCATGGGGTATTGGTTCTTTCCTGTCCCTCGGCCGCCCTACGTGTGTGCAGTGTCCTGGGCCGTTGGGCTCCTGTTCACCGGTGTGCCCGCGCGGTTTGCTGTGGTGCGTCAGCGGTGTCCTGGGCCAGCTGGCTCCTGTTCACCGGTGTGCTCGCTCGGTGTGTTGTGTTGCATGTGCGGTGTCCTGGGCCACTGGGCTCCTGTTCACCGGTGTGCGTGCCGTGTGCGGTGCGCGTGTGCCATGGGTGGTTGTGTCCCTCTTCTTTTTTTCTTTTTTTTTACTTGTTTTTTTTTCCTGTTTTTTTTTTTTTTTGGAAAAAAGAAAAAGAAAAAACAAAAAAGAGGAAAGCAGGGGCGTGCGTACACTGCAGGCACAGGCATGGGCAGCTGGTGCGCCTGGTATGGGTTAACGGGTCCTTTGGATGCCGAACAATCGCCGCCAGGACCCGGGACTTGATACTTGTTACCATACTTGCAATTACTAACAGCTACAGCACCGTACCTGTCTTACTATGGGATTTCGGCAGCCTAACCTGCGACTCAGCCTGAAGTGAGGATGTGACACCCCCCCCCCTTCAGGAGATGGTCCTGGGTACCCGCTGCCATGCTTGGGTGTTATACAGCCCCCCCAGGGTTTACTCTAAGGAGGGGGGTGAAGCGGTACCCAGAACCCCATGGCTAGGGTAGGGCATACAACCGGTCTCCGGTCCACGAACCCCATGTACGAAAAGGAAGACCGGTCTCCGGTCCACTAACCCCATGTACGGAAGGCGCCTGCTGACGCCCGGTGCGAGCCCGGCGGGAGCGTGTTCCGTGCCGTAAAGCCCTGCATCGGCAACCGATGCACCGCCAGCGGAGATTTATGTATCAGAATATCAGGACACAACAGGGTTTTATTTTCATATTGCTTCCGTCCATTTTTACGCTTCCGTTCTGATATTCACTGTTTTGACAGCTGGCGGTTAGCTCGCAACTTTAGCGTAACCGCCAGTTTAACTGTTATATACAGATATTTTAGCGCAAATCGTGACGAAGACTCTAAAGTCTTCAGGAATTGCATTGATGCATCCGCAATTTTCACATCTTACACTCGCAAACTTAATCCGAATTTTTCAGGATGTCGAAATCGGATTTTCGACTTCGACATCCCCGCACTTGATTTGACCTCTTTCGAGTGGACCTACGTGCTTCCCTATGCACGAATCAACTTTCCTTTTGTCTAGCCCTCCATTTGTCTTAGAGATATGGGCAAAACAAAGTTGACTCGTGAGGCCACTTGTGAGGGTCATATCTCGTGCCGCTTGCGAGGAATGACAATCAGGAAACGTGGGATGGATTCACAATACTCCGGACGTAATTTAGGAAGCATTACACGCCTTGCGTTTCCACACGTGCGCGCTAGGGTAATGGATCATGGTCAAGAGGGTAGAGTTTGCGTTATAACTCTTTGACCATGATATTGCGTGCGTTAAGATAACTTTCGAGTGTAGCGCGCAAGTGTTAGTATTGCATAGGAACTTTCCTTGAGTTCCTATGAGCGATTGACACAAAGTTATGCCCTTGGAGGGGCATGACATATCGTGGGGGGAGCTACCTTTTTGGGCAATATGGAGTATGTGCCTTGTGTTGTGCTGCGTGCCCATTTGGCGGGTCCATCGCTCCAAGCCAAACCCGCCAATGGACCTCATATTGTGCAAGCCTCTTCGCCATACTCCCTACGAGCAATTGCAAGCCTAACCTTCGTGGAGGGAAGCTTGTGAGGCGATCCCAAAGCGATGCGTTGGGAGCAGGGTGTGTGTTTTGCAATTTTCCATATTTTCATGTGCCCACTTGGGAAGTAGCGCTCGTAACCCTTCAAGGCGCCCCCAGTGGAGCACATAGGTGGAATTGAAGGTCATTGGTGTCAAGTCATCGTGTTTAGAAGGATGAGTTGATTGCACGATCCAAGCCGAAGATATTATAATATAATTGTGCACCTTTCAAGGCACTTTTGTGTGTCTTTGTGCCAATTTCGCCGTTTTTGGCCTGTCATGATGTCAAGTGGCGACCGTGTATCTCAACGTTGCGCTCAATTGACACCATGACCCAGGTATGTTATGGGGGTTCATACTTTGGTGCCCGACATATCTTGGACCCGGCGAATAAATCCTCTTGGGCTTGGCATACCGTGGCCGCCATGTTGGCAATTTGGGACTATCCCAAATCATGGGCTCACTTGGCGACCCTGCCATTCCCAAAACCGGAGCAGTTGGGCGACGCCCAAAAGATATGTTCGACGCATATGAGTTGATATCAATCCTATGGCACACTCCGGTCCAAGTCGGGCATGTGCCTCATTTGCCCCAACCATGAGTGTGCGCATTTTCGGCCATTTCGAGCAATTTTCCACATTTTCTGCCCGCCGTGCACTATGTTCAGCCCACCCGTGCACGCCAGACGCATGGACCATTGGACCATATATGACGTGGGTGTTATGTATATTGGTCCCCATGGTTCACACACCACGTGGGCGAAGCGGAGTACCCTTCGTTAAGGTGCTAGCCCAAAGTGAGTGTGGGCACTTTTGCCATTTTGGCATTTGTGGACCCAATTGGGATCATCACCACGCCAGATGGCATGGAGATCTTTGAGTGCCAAGGGCATGGGAGTCTCTGTTGGACTCCTGGTGGATTGCACTTGGAATGGCGGATCCGATCTCCAAGCCGGCGTGGAGATATACTATTTTTTTTTTTTTGGCATGGCGGTTTCCCGCCCAAAGTGTATTAACAAACTGAGTTCAGTGCTGGGTGGGTGGCAGTGACATAGGAGTATCCCATGCTAATCCGCCATTTCCCCGAATTTACAGAGTAAATGAACACTGAAGTGCTGGATGAATGCACTGAGAGTCTGAATTCCTGCCCTGGAAAGTTGAAGGTGCAAATCTCAGTTAACAAAAATCCTGCTGCTCAGAAAATCCTGCTGTGTGGTCGTGGTGGGAATGACTTGTGGTGCAAATGTTAAAAAGAGAGTGAAAAAGAACCCGGCTAATCAGTGCGTGAGACAAACTTACCCTCCAGGCAAATACCAGCCCTCCCTCTCATGCAGGCAAGCCCAAAGGTCAAAGTGAGTGATGTCGCCAGAAAGTACAAGTAAATGCTTTCGCCATCTCAGCAGGGTACTGACCTGCTTCACTTTGAATATATTTGTTACTTTTCCTTACTGAGCACCAAGCCTTTACAACACTTAGCGTATCCTCGTGCGTGAGGACTTCTTGTAGTTTGTCCAAGATCTTTGGGTTTTTAATGTCAAAATCACTAATTGTGGGTAACTGCTCGAGATTGGGCTCGTCAGTGTTGGATGCATCTTTCTTGTTGGATTTCCCCATCGTTGTACGCGTTGTAAGTGAAGGCAATGGGAGAGTGGGCTTGGCTGACGTTTGGCGAATTGCACGTTTTGCACTGTGATCGTTCAGAGCTTGTCCACCATCGCGTGTTGGCGGCGGGCGCTGAGCGCTGGGCGTTTGACCCTGGGCGTTGCGAGATTGATCAGCGTCAGAAGGATCAGCGTCGCTGAGAAACGATTTTGCTTCGCCATCGATTGAAGAATCACCATAGTCACACGTTGACGATGAGCGCTGGGCGCTCGGCGCTGGGTGTTGGGCGCTAGCTTCGACGTTGGGCGTTGCTGGACCCTGGGCGTAGCGAGATTGATCAGCGTCAGAAGGATCAGCGTCGTTGAGAGTCGAATCTGCGTCGCCGTCTTCTGGAGACTCACCATGGTCGCGCGCTGGTTGTGGCTGAGAGTGCAAGAGAAGCTTTGTTTCGCCCTCGATTGAAGAATCACTGTAGTCACACGTTGACGATGAGCGCTGGGCGCGTGGTGCTGGGTGCCGGGCGTTGGCACCGGCGCTGCGAGGCTGTGACTGCAAGCGTGGATACTCCTGGTCATTAAGGACTGACATTGTAGGACTGACTCTGTGCCACTGTTTGGTGGTGGTTCTGAAGTGCGCTGGAGGGCACGGACGCCGTGGTTCGTCTGCAGGCTCCTCTGTCTTCAGTTTGCGAAACTGGCGGCACTGTTTGCATCGTAGTGGAACATGGAGTCCTCTCGCTGTAAACCAGGCGCGGCAGTTCTCTGTCAGGTCGTACAGTTCGTTGCAGTCCTTGCATCGGGCCATGTCTGGCGGATCTTCTTTTCGTTGGGGTCGTTTGCGATGTTTGACTGTGGTCCACGAGCCGCTGTTGATAGAGGCCTCAGAGTCATCTCCGCGTTCTGCACGTAAAATGTTGAATTGATTAAAATTTGAAAAAGAGCTAGTGAAGACCTCACTTTCAGACGTTTGGCCTTGTGCTCGAGAGGTAGAGGCAATACCTGGAGATGTTGATCGCGACGATTGTGTTGACACATTCCGAGTTCTACGTCCTTCCTTCTGCCCTTGGCGCTGAGAAAAAGAGGGCGGTGGAGCGTATGGGTCGTGAGTTTCTAAGTGAATCGGTGGTTTCATTGTTGTTTCCAAGTGTTTGAACCAGCACTTCTCCCCGTAACGACAGCTGTCCTGGTATGAACATAACGTGTCGCTGGCGATCAGACGAGTTACGACTTTTATCAGATGCAAGAGAATTGGTAATTGCGATGCCGTTGGGAGTACTTGTAGATTGGTGGAAATTGCGGTTTTAGTGGAGAGTTGTTCATTAGCAATCATAATGAAGGCAAGCGAAACGGCTGCGGATGTTTGATTAGTGGTTTTTGCCACTGCGGACGTCGATCGCTGCGGAAAAAGTGAGAAAATATATCAAAATTAATTAGCTTCAGTCGACAGAGTCTTCTGTTGCTGAAATCTTGCAATTCCTCAATTCTTTGTAGCAACATTGTTGTGGTTTACGATCATTGTCGTGATCGCGCGCGACCCGCACTTTTTGTGTGGAGATATACTATTGGGAGCACCCCGAATTTTGGCTCATTTCGAGCAGCCAAAATGACCCCATTTTGGGACCCCAATTTCACCCCCCCGTGTGGTCAATTGGCGGCCCCATTTCTCTATGCCCACACTGAGCCGGGACCTAATTCGAAGTTGTACACTCAGATATAAGTCCTAGGTCCTGTCTCCTATCCTGTGAGCTATTGGCCTCGCCCTGGCCGGGCGAGCCACGCATGAGAATGATGCCAATTTTGGTGATTTTGGCATCATGACCCCACTTGACGAACCCGTGGTGCCCTGATGCCGGGACCTCAGAGGGAACCAGGTTGGGTGAGGGCTCCAAGGAGTTCATACTCGAAGGGCATAGGGTCAGTTGCCTCGTCCCTACCTCTGGCGGGTCCAGACGAGGGGTCAATTTTGGAGATTTTTGAGCTAATATCAGTTTGGGCTGAAACAGCCCATTTTCAGCTACCAACTCCTAGGGGATAATGGCGGAGCCATATCTCTGGCTCAGAGGGGAGTTGGAACCTGCTGTGAAGGAAGGTTAAGGGGGCCACTGTCGGTTGGCCTTGGAGCCCCTTGGTTCCCAGGAACTCACCTGTGGCTTGGCGGGACACCTCCCCTTTCGGCAGGGTTTCAGGGTCCGGACTGAGCAGGGCATGGGTTGTGTTTGAGCCCCCGCCCCCACCAGCCACTGAGAGGGTCGGACCTGGGATTGGGATATGAGTTGGGACTGAGTGTGTATTGTCGTGTAATGCCCTTCTCCGAGTCCAGTCTTAACCCCATGTGTACATATCCTGATGTGTTGCTGTACATACTTTCGTTCCCTTGTTGCAGAGTGGCAAGGATCCTGAAACGCTTTGTCACATGACACGAGCGTATTGATGCCCTTGTGAGCGTAGTGCTTTGCCTGCCTGCTCACCTGTGCGTGTCACCGCAGCGTCCCGTGGCCGGCCCCCCACGGGAACGCGTCATTAGGTCCGGGCTCCCTGTGGGCATAGAGATATGGGGCCGCCAATTGACCACACGGGGGGGTGAAATTGGGGTCCCAAAAGGGGGTGTTTTTGGCTGCTCGAAACGAGCCAAAATTCGGGGGTGCTCCCAATAGTATATCTCCACGCCGGCTTGGAGATCGGATCCGCCATTCCATACGCGATCGACCAGGAGTCCAACAGAGACTCCCATGCGCTTTGCTTTTGGAGATCTCCATGCCACTTGGCGTGGTGACATGGGGCCCACAAATGCCAAAATGGCAAAATCGTCCACACTCACTTTGGGCTAGCACCCTAACGAAGGTTGCTCCGCTTTGCCCACGTGGTGTGTGAACCATGGGGACCAATGTCCATAACACCCATGTCATATATGGTCCATTGGTCCATGCGTCCGGCGTGCACAAGGTAGCTGAACATGGTGCACGGCGGGCAGAAAATGTGGAAAATTGCTCAAAATGGCCGAAAATGCGCACACTCATGGTTCGGGCAAATGAGGCACATGCCCGACTTGGACCGGAGTGTGCCATAGGATTGGTATCAAGACATATGTGTCCAACATATCTTTCGGGCGTCGCCCAACTCCTCCGGTTTTGGGAATGGCAGGGTCGCCAAGTGAGCCCATGATTTGGGATGGTCCCAAATTGCCAACATGGCGGCCACGGTGCGCCAAGCCCAAGAGGAGTTATTCGCCGGGTCAAAGATATGTTGGGCACCGAAGTATGTATCCCCAAAACATACTTGGGTCATGATGTCAATTGGGCGCAACGTTGAGATACACGGTCGCCACTTGACATCATGACGGGCAAAAAACAGCACAATTGGTGAAAAAACACCCAAAAGTGCCTTGAAAGTCGCACAAATATATTATAATATCTTTGGCTCGGATTGAGTGATCGACCAATCCTTCTAAACACAATGACTTGACACCAATGACATTCGACTCCACCTATGTGCTCCACTTGGGACGCTTTGGAAGGTCGCGCGCGATGCCTCCCAAGTGGGCACATGCAAAAATGGAATATTGCAAAAAACACACCTTGCTCGCAACGCATCGCTTCGGGGGCGCTCCACAAGCGTCCACTCACGAAGGTTAGGCTTGCGAGTGTTGGTCGGGAGTACAATGAAGGGCCTCGTGCGATATGGGGTCCATTTTTTTTGAGGCATGGCGGTCCCCCGCCCAAAGCATTGCACCAAAGCGGCCTAACCATGGGCAAAATGAGCGTTCATGGTGAGCCGAAGTTCTCCGAAGGACAGCCGCGGGTATTTACAAACCTAATCAGGGTTAAAACACTGCATGAACTGCACCATGGGCCTGAAAAGGTTAAAATACTAGTGGAGGCCATTTCGGTGAAAGATGCAAAGGGATATATAGCCTATACCAAGGCAAAATAACAAAAAGATGATATAATGAAAAAATGGACCAGTGGATTGAGCGAAGAGAAACGAGCAAGTGCAGGGGCAAAAAGTAAGACAGACTGGAACATTCTGGCTTGCCTGAAATCAGTCTGGGGCCCTGTAGCTGATCTGAGAATTACTAAAGTACAAAGCCCTTTCATTCTGCTCAAGTCTTGCGCTCTTGCCGTAGTGGTCCTGAAAAAAAATAGAAAAGAAAAATTCCAATTGATGGCTCAAACAAAAAAGACTCAATGGATCGGTAAGGTTTCCTGGTGCGCAGAGCTGTGCATGCAGTGGTACAGTGTGGTGCAGTGTGGTGGCGGTGTTGTGTTCTGCCGTGTAGGTGGGTGACGGGTGAAGGCTGATGTGTCAGATGGCTGTTGGTTGCTGGCTGCGTGCTGGTGGATGTTGGCGACTGCTGTTCACTGGCTGATTGCTCTCGGCTGCTGGGTGCTGGATGTTGACTGCTGCTGCTGTTTGTCGTTGGCTGTGGACTGCTGGCTGCTGGTCGTTGGCTGCTGGTTGCTGGATGTATGCTGCTGGTTGGTAGCTGGGTGCTACTTGCTTGCTGATACAGGTCGAAGGAGTGTCGGAAGAGGGGAGCAGGAAGCCGGGGGGGGGGGGATAATGTCTGGGGTGTCTGGGGTGTGTGGTTGGGGGGGGGGCGATATGGGGTCCATTGGCTAGTTAGTCTTGGAATGGTGCACCCGCCAAATGGGCACAGGATATGACACCAAATATGGCATACAACCCTACCCACGCCTTCTACACCAAACCTAGTGGCCTAGAATCAAAGTATGCCTATATTCTAATGTGACTTTGGTCCCTTAACACGCATGCAAGTGCTTTGGTCGAAAATCGACCTCCTTTCGGAAAGCCGAATTTTAGCATGCACGCAAAATATATTGCAAATATATATATGGAGATCATATATGCACTATCCGGGGAAGGCAAGTGATATGCCCCGGATGTAGAGGCAAGCAAGGGTGGGACAAACGCCAACTCAACATACTTCTACACGTACTTGGACGCCAAGTACACGAAAAAGTGCACTTCTTGGAGAACACTCAAACTAAATAGCCCTTTGGGCCTATTGAGTTGGGATTCTTTGGCCTCATCCTATGCCTATGGGGGGCAAAACCTCATACACAGTGCCTATGAGGCACGTTAGTTCGTCCTTGGGCGCTTGAACGCTCGTAACCCTTGTTATTCCACTTGGGGGTTCAAAGCGCCTTCGGTCGCCCAGATTTTCTGGGAAAAATCTGGGACGCGATCCGTTCTATCAAGGAAAAAATTGCGGATCACTCGAAGACTGTTTCAGTCATAACTTCAAGAGAAATCGTATTACAGAATAATCTGATGCAGTCCACGGAACAGGCGACGACAGGCGGCGCGACTGCGGCGATTTCACGACAATTGGAAATCGCGGTAGAAATCGGGAATTTACCGATTTCCGACCGAAAATCGCCTAAGACAATAAAGTTATGGTAAATCTACATTGATTCAATGGTTAGGGATCGGATTCCAGATCCCGCGGATTAGAGACCAGGGATATCCCGCTGACAGCCGGTGTCAACGGGTTCCGCACAGGTGTGACGGCTCACAGGCCTCCGGGCCATGGGCCATAGGTTCTGGGTACCGCTTCACCCCCCTCCTTAGAGCAAACCCTGGGGGGGGCTCGATGACACCCTAGCATGGCAGCGGGTGACCAGGACCATCTCCTGAAGGGGGGGGGGTGTCACATCCTCACTTTAGGCTGATTCGCAGGTTAGGCTGCCCAAATCCCACAGTAAGACAGGTACGGTGCTGTAGCTGTTAGTAACTGCAAGTATAGTATCAAGTATCAAGTCCCGGGTCCTGGCGGCGATTGTTCGGCATCCAAAGGACCCGTTAACCCATACCAGGCGCACCGGGTGCCGGCTGCTACGGTCACTACCACAGTGGCAGTGGCATACACGGCCAACATAGGCGTCACACGACGACCGAGGTGGTCCCACAGGTCGCGAGCGACCACAAAGATCCATTAGGCTACCCCAAGCTTCCCAGAGCCCGCCGGCTGGGGCAGAGTCCCCACGGGTCCTTCCTCGGGCGCACCATGTCCATATCCATACGACGCGAGTCCAGAGTGGTACAGCCGAACGAGCTCCTCCTTAAGGGATCGGGCATCAAGGCCATCTTTTCCCTCGCCCTATTACCACGAAGGCCATACATGAGGGAGTCCTCATGCAGTGTGGGCGGAGGCATCGACTCCTCAAACCACCGGTTTCCCAGGCAGACTGACCGAGGTCAGGAGCACCGGAGGCCGCCATCCGACTGCAAGTGCGTCTGCGAGTCGGTAGGCTCACACTGGGACTGACAGTGGCGGACCACTGGGAGTGTAGTCAGGCAACTGGGCTTCCCGCCTGGCGCCATCAGGAATTCCACATCACAGCGAAGAGGGCACACGGTATCACGGGCACTCAACAGAAGAATCTGTACTTAGGTACTGGTCCAGGCTGGACCTTAAGTAAAAGCATGTAAACGGCGACTCAGGGCGCCTTCGTATGCCGTTTTGCATCCCCTTGGGGGGAAAAACAGTCCACATCTCAGTGATGGGCCGATAACACTTAACATACAGACGCACATATCCTGGGGAACAGAAAAACAAGCAATAAGCGGGGTAAATAGGCGTGTAAACACACCCTGGATAGAGCGCCAAACCACGCCCCGGTTAGGATAAGGCATATGCAGGAGGGTGGGCAAGAAAATGCCTGAGTTCAGGCCATATATAGTCGCGACACACGTAGACTGGTCTGGATCCCGCAAGTGCCATAGGATCAGACCACACACCAAATAATCGCAATGCCGATGACAGCGGCATCCGTTGCGCAACGACGTATGGGCTTCAAGGCCCCAAGAGCTCAGAAGATGCGAAGGGCAGTGGCCCTACCTGGTTTCCCAAGGATTCAGCAGGGGGGGAGTGACGAATAGAAGTAGAAGAGAGGGGCCATCCTCCTCTGGATTCAGCAGGGGGGGCTGTATGGCCACTCTGATGGCAGGTCACCGGAAGATGTAAGAGAGCAAGCAAGTAAGGGACAATCCGTCGACCACACAAGCGCTCAAACTGCATCAGGGGAGAGCCCAGGGCGGCGATCAGGCGCCCCTGGCTGCAATCGCCCGGATGAGTGCTGCCAAGTCCGAGACATGGATCTTGGTCTTGTGCCTGCGGATGTAGTCCATGAAGGGGGTATTGATCCGCGGCACGAACGAGGAGACGGGTTCCCAGGTGTCGTGGGACGGCCCATAGCCTCGCCAACGAACCTTGAACTCCAGGCCTCCGGCTGCCGAGGCGTTCGGACGCTGAGCCAGGATCTTCTCGACAGTATAGTCGTCCTGCTCAGCATAATCGTCGTCCGAATCAGCCTCATGTGCGGCGTAGTCCAGGGACACATGTTGGCCACGGAGGTCGGGTTCCCGCACACGGAGTTGACTCTTGTGGCGCTCTCAGAACTGTCCGTGACCCACCTTGATGCTGTAGGTGTCCTCACCAATCCTGCGGACCACCTCTCCGGGTGTGAACCAGGTTTTGGTGCGGTGGGTGCCCATAGGGCGGGGTCTGATCACCCACACCGGGTCTCCCACCCTGAACTTTTGCGCTGTCGAGCTCGGGGCGGAATTCTGACGCTCAGCATGCTCCTTCTCGACCTGCTGGCGGATGTCCCGCGCCGTTTGCTCTTGTCGCGCGAAGAATTCCTTGGCGTCCATAGCCATGCCATCACCAGACAAGGGAAGTCCCCGACCCAGGGGGTCCCTGCCGAACAGAATCTGGTGAGGGGACAAACCACCCGGAGTGGGGGTGTCGTGATGGGCCTTTAGAGCGGGCCACATCTCCTCAAACCAAGTCCGACGTGGAATGGTGATGTGAATCTTGCGCACCTTCTCGAACAGCTGCCGTGCAGCCACTTCAGCACGGCCGTTAGACCGGCTGAGATAGGCCACGCTCTTGGCATGACGTATTCCCATAAGGGAACATATAGCCTTGAACCAGCCTCGAGTAAACTGCAGCCCTCGGTCACTGCAAATGGTGCGGGGGATGTCAAAGACGGTCAGCCAATGACGAGTCATCATGACTGCCACTTCCTTGGCAAGCAACCCCTTTTTGCTTGCCGGAACGGCTACTACGTAGCCACTGTGGCGATCCACACAAAGAACCACACAGTCAAAGGTCTCCTTGCCAATGTGCACTTCGGGCAAGGAGAAGACGTCCATGGCCACGCTCTCCATGGGCTGGTCAGGAACCGGGGTCCGTTGGGCTTCCCCCTTGACGTTCCGGTTATCGGGATTGCAGGCCTGACAGACCGATCAACCCTTCCTGACCTTCTTGATGGCGGTGTAGAGACCGATCTGGTCGATCTCGAACCGGCGCTGCATGTCAAGGGCTTGCTTCTTGACCCCTGGGTGCAGCATGTGGTGGTGCCAAGCTTCACATAGCTCGAGCACTCGGGACTCTGGTACTAGCAGCTTACCATTCCGGTAGAGCTTGCCATCTTCCTCAGTCAGCCCCTTTGGCCACTTCTGCCCGTCATCAGGGTCGGTCACAGCCCTATACTCGGCCGCAAAGGCCTCAGACTTGGCGTAGTCGTCGGTCCAGTCGTCCTGCAGGCAAGACTCAGGGAAGAGGTACTTGTCGGACTCAGCTCCATCAGGGGCGAGTACTCTGACTGCTCTGCCCATCCTCGTTCCGAGGGGGGCATCCGCAGCCATAACGACGAAGCATTTGACACCCTCCTCCTCCATCAGGCGCTCCACTTCAATAATCTCCTTGGCCTCAGCGGTCTCAGCCTCATCGCCATGGGCAGAGATATCCATCATGCCCTTGCTGGCGGGATAGGCCCACCTGCTGAGACAGTCCGCCACGGTGTTGTCCTTTCCAGGAATATAAACAACCGTAAGATCGAACTTGGTCTCATGCCATCTTGCCCGTCGGGAGGCGGGACCAGAGGGTGTGTCCACGTGCTCCTTGTGCCACGACTGCAGACTCTGATGGTCGGTGCAGACGGTGACGGGATGGAGGGCTATGTACCCAGCCCATTTCCTGAGAGCCATGACGATGGCATACGCCTCCTTTTCGCGGGGCGTCCACGTCCGTCTCTGGCCTTCCGCCAGGACTCGGCTCCAGAAGGCCACGGGCACGTGCCTCCCGTCGCCAAGCACTTGTTCGAACACAGCGCCAACGGCGTAGTCGGAAGCGTCGGTGCGCAGGACGAACCCTCCGTCGGGATCCACGAGGTGCAGACCCACTGCGGATAGCAGCGCCTGCTTCATCCCCTCAAAGGCACGGTCGGACTCAGCAGTCCAGACCAGCGCCTTACTGGACCCCTTCTTGGTCTCCTCACGGTTGCCCCTGAGCATGGTCGTCATGGGGGCTGCATACTCGGCATACATCTTGATATACCCCGAGTAGTAGTTGCAGAACCCCAAGTACGCCCGTAGCTCAGAGACCGTTTTGGGCTTTTCCCAGTGCTCTATCGCAGCCACCTTGCCAGGTATGGGCTTTCGCTGCCCGTTCCCGACTACGTGGCCAGCGAAGACCACCTCGCTTACCGCAATGGTGGCCTTGTCACTGCTGCCCGTGAGTTTGTGCCGAACCAGAAGGTCCAGCACTCGAGTGACGTCCCTTTCATGTGCCTCCAGGAGCTCCTCGTAGCTCATACTGGGGTCCCCGGACGCGATGATCACGTCGTCCACGAAGGGGTCCGCACAGTCACGCACCGGCTCAAGCAGGTTCTCCAGCATCCGCTGAAAAGCCGCATTGCCGTTGGTAAAGCCCATGGGCATCACCTTCCACTGGAGAGGTCTAAGTGGAGTGCTCATGGCTGTGCAGGCACGGGACTCCTTGGCGAGAGGCATCTGATGATAACCATGTTTCAGGTCAATCACCGTGAAGATCCTTCGCCGGTGTTGTTTTTGCAGCATGTCCTCAATGAGGGGCAGCGTATAGCTGTCATGCTGCGTTTGGGCGTTCAGGCCGCGGTAGTCGACCACGAGCCGCCATTCACCGGCCACCTTCTTGGGGACGACGAAGCACGGAGAGGCCCATTCGGAGTGGCACGGCTCGAGCCAGCCTCTCTCGATGAAGTCGAGGAGGATCTTCTCCATGGCCTCCTTCCTCTCGCCCCTCAGGGCAAACTCCCGGTGGCGATACACACGGGGGTCCTGCTTCAGTCGTATCTTGGCCTCACCATACGGTCCACGCACCGGTGGGCGAAACACAGGCTTTCCGCTGAAGAATGTGTCCCCATACTTCTGCTTCAGCCTGGCCCCCAATGCCTGGATCTTGGGGCAATCATCGGACTCCGCCTTGGCTTTTCCGGGCACCTGGACCACTGAGCTTACTTGAGGGGTAGCGACCCCGCTCAGCTTCGGCTCAGGCGGTCTTCCCAGGTGGCCCAAAGGGCCATCTCTGGTCTTGCCTCGGAATAGGTCGCCGTAGGTGGGTGGGTTACCCCCGATTAACTCGTCCTGGCTGGACATGTGGTCCAGTACCCTCCGCACGAAGGTATCCCCATCATAGGAACCAGAGACGATCGAGTCCACTTCCCACCAGGCTTTGTCCTGGCCCTTGCCCTCACGCTGGCTCCCTCAGTCGTGAAAGGGCTGATCCGAATACCCCTGAACCAGATCCAACTCCTCTTCCGTGAGGGGGTCCTCCGATTCTCCGATGTCAACAGGGGGAACCCCAAAGCATTGCCGCCGGGGGTCCGCTGTGATGCGGTTGACACACACGAAGTCCGTGGCATCGGCCTGGTCAGGGCCCCCATCCACATAGTGGAATTCCGTTGGCCATCTCTGGGGTGGCATGGGCTGTCCCTTAGCGTCCTGATAGACATCTTCTCCAGCCGGTAGGACGACCTTGTTTAAGGTCATGTTGGTCAATGAGACTACCCAATGTCGGGTACTTTCCTCCTCGGTGCATCCCATAGGAACAACCAGCACTGCCTTGGAGCGGTCCTTGCGTATCTTCGCTACCGCCCTTGGAATGTCCCAACGGGGGCAATGGATCCACATCAAGCCCTGATGCGGACCCCAGTGCTTCTTCCACGCGGAGTCCTGTGCGCTCCAGTACCGCTCACAACCGGCAGATGGGCGGAGGTTCCTGAAGAGAACGCATCCAGGGCCAGATCCGAAGCTCCAAGGTCCGCAACCACTCGGCTCGCCACTTCCGGCATTACGCCGTACTCCTGGTTTGCTGGCCCAGTGGGCTCAGTGTCCAGCGCGGCCACTTCGATCTGATTGCGTTCCGGGTGGATCCATTGGCATTCCACATGGTGCTCAGGTGACAAAAGCCACGAGAGCTGGTCGTCCTGGTACAGGGTCATGGAGGCCTGGGCCGGGAGGACGCCAGAGTCCGTCTCCATCATGAAGTCGTACCCAACGATCATGTCCCAGTCCATCTCGGCCTCGTAGAAGCGACCTTGCAGGAGGATTTCCTTGCCGAGGTCTGGGCGGCTCAGCTCACGATGGTTCACGAACTGCAGCCCGATGGCCGCTTCCTTCGTGCCTCCCACCATGTACTGGCCGTTCGCCACCTTCAGCCTGACAGGTTTCCGACTGTTGGTCAAACACTCTGGTGGAAGTAGGCCAGCCTTGACCAAGCTGACCTGTGCTCCCGTGTCGACCAACACGTCGAAGACCTTCTCCACTTCCCCGCATAAGGCACGGACCTTAAGGTGCAACTGCCGCTCACGCCCCACTCGGCGCACGGCGTGCAAGCTCAGGATCTCCGGCCGTTCCAGAAGCTCCACAAGCGACTGGTGCAGGTCGTGGACAATGGGCTCAGGCTGCCCATCTGCAGCATCCAGCTGTGGTCCGGGTGATCCTCCGATACTCTCGGATAGATCTTGAAGTACATCAAACACATTCTTGGTCGCGAAGGATGGACGGGTGCAAGGGTTCCTGCCGTCACTTGCCCTCACCCAGCCACCGCGACTGGGTGCCGGACCGGGCCTTCCGCCCGCGGCAATCCCTTTGTGCTTACCGACTCCCGATTGGGATGGTGTGGCGCTTCCCACGACACCATCCTGCGACCGCCTTAGCTGGGGCCCTTGGCTGCAGGGGCTCCGCTAGGGGGCGTCGGTTGTCGAAGTAGGGGTATTCTCCTCCGCATCAACCTCGTTGACACCCTTCTTCCTCCTATTCCGAGGCTTCTTGTCCTTGTCCTTGTTCTGGTTGTTCTGGTTGTTCTCCTTGTTCTTGTTGTCCGACCTGGGCACCCAGTTCCTCTTGATCTCCTGGATCTCTTTGGCTAACTAGGTCCCCTGCGACATCAGCTTGGAGAGCTCGTCCTTGTCCACCTCCACTTTGGCCTCCCGGATACCCGCGGGTGCACGCTTCTTCGACCCGTGCGCCTTCTTGTAGGCCTCCGTGTTGGCCTGGTGGGTGGGGCATGTTCGGTCGTCATGGTTGAAGCCTTTCTTCCTCCCAATACACACGAAACAGCCCTGAGGGTGAGCTCGTATGAACTCCCCAAAGGACAGCGGAGGGTCGCCAATGCGGCGGGGGTCCCTCTTCTCCTTCTTCCTCCAACCCGGCTGCAGGGGCTTCCAGCTACCCCGGTTGTTCCTCGCGCCATTGTGGGCCACGAAGGTACAAACGGCCACTTCGGCGGGCTCATCATCGTCGTCATCGTCGACGAGAGCTTCATCGCCGTCGGCTCCCGCTGGGTTCATGGCAGCTTCCCCGCCAGATCCCTCGCCAACATAGTTGACGTCGCGGTCGCCGGGCCTCAACCCGCGGGTGTGGTGGAGGTTCCGGTACTCCTTAAGTACAGCCTCTCCAACCCACTCCAGGATCTCGTCGCAGCTCATCCGCCCCGGGATGGCCTGCAGACGGATGGTCTGGCCGCTCACGTCACACTCGTCAAGGCGCCACATCGCGGTCTTCTCGCGATCGCCCGAGACGGTGATGAGGAGAGCGTTCGGCAGGGAGTGCCGTTTGACATCCCGGGCCACGTTCTTCCTCGTCCAAGCCACCACGTTCGTATGATACTCTTTGGGGAGCATCATCTTGACCATGTGGTTGGACTTGGCCCTCTTGGCTTCCTCCTTGGTGACTCTCTTGATCCATGCTTCCGGCAGCATGGAGAGCAGGCGAGCCTGCTCGTCACCCTCGTTCCAGTCCTCCACGTTGCGGCAGAAGAGGGTGTATTGCCCCCGGAAGTCCCGCCAGTCCGGTAGGCGGATCTCCCGTGCATCATGCTGAAGCTTGATGGACTTCCACCGCTTGGCAGCCATCTGCGAAGCGTCCACCCGCTCCTGCTCGTTGAGCCACTTCTTGGCTTCCTTGAGGGTCTTGATCTTCCCCTCCTTGGTTGCCACGAAGTATAGCTCTTGGAGCACTTCCGGCAGGCGGTACCTGAACCGTGTGAAGACATATTTCTCCGCATCCGCGGCATCCATGTCTTCAGTGACGGTCACCCCCCAATCGTCCAGCTTCTCCAAGAAGCGGTCGAGGTTCAGGGGGTTGCCATCGTACATGGGGGGCTTGATGTCCTTTCAAGTCTTCCCACACGGCGGCATCCGCGGCCTTAGAGACCATGAATGCCGGCCGCGAGGTCGACCGAGGTTCCCATCGGCCTCGCCCACGGACTCCCACGGCTGCCACTTCCATCTCCTCCCCGATATCCGTGTGGCTATGCCGTGGTTCCTTCATGTACGCTGAACCTAGATGTTCACGCCGTACTCCTTCCATGTATGCCTCCTCATCACGGCGCCGGCGGCTGCGTTCAGCGGCCTCCCGTCGTACACCACGCGGCGGGGAGATGTCGAACTCCTCCAGGTCCAGGTCCAGGTCCTCACCTCCGCCGACATCCCACTCCACGTCTCCTCTGGGGACCTCATCCCTGAGTCCACCATAACGTCCACCAGCCATTGGGATTGGCTCCGGGGCTGGTGCGGGGCGTCGGGGGCGTACCGTTGTCCGCGGTGGAGCACGGCGGTTGTGGTGCTCCGCGCTGAGCCACTCATCACGACAATCCTCACTGCCTCTGCCGGGCGGCACGCGCTCGTTGCGGCGGCCCGCGCTGTGGTGAGAGGGGGCGGTGAGAGAGGGGGCACTGGTGCTGGGGAAACTCCTGGGGGCTCCGCCGGGTGCGTGGGGTCTGCCTGGACCTGGTCCGGGTCCCCAGCTGTCGTCCGACGAGCCAAATTCCAGGGGTGGGTGGTCGCTGCCGACGCTCCCACGGGCTTCCAGCGCGTCCAGCCTCTGCTGCAGGCCGCTGATGACCTGGTTCAGCTGCCTGGTCTCAGCCCTGGCGATGCCCAGCTGCCTCTGGGTGGCGGTGGCGACGCTGGCGCTTTTGACCATCTCAATCTTGGCGATGTCCAGCTCTCTCTGTGCGCGCGCGGCGACCCTGGCGATGCGAGTCATCTCGCCCTTGCCCGTGTCTACCTCGCGCTCGAGGGACTGGACCCTCCTGCGGAGGTAGACAATCCACCGCCGGGTGGCATCCGGGTCGCCGTCCCCTGGTGGGTCGTCGGGGTCCCCAGGGGGTCCTCCAGCAGGGCCTCCGCCGGGCCCGCCCGGTCCAGGGGGTCCTCCCCCGCCTGGTGGTCCGCCTCCAGGGGGTCCACCTGGTGGGCATCCTCCAGGGGGTCCTGATGGTCCTCCGCCAGGGGGTCCCGGTGGGTCTCCGCCGGGTCGCCTCGGTGGGTCCGAGGATGGGCGCTTCTTCGTGATGTCAAAGTCCATGTCGTCATCCTCGTCCATGTCGCCCCACCTGGGCGTCTCGGTCTCGGAAGACTCCGAGCTCCGGTAGGGAGGAGGGAGATCCTCATCCTCACCTTCCGGCTCCATTGGGACGTCTCCGCCTCATTCGCCAGCCACTCCTCGGCGATGTCGGCGGCCTCGTTCATCCCCGTCGCTGGCGGTGAAGAAGGGGTCGCTGTCGTGGGGGTGTCCACCCGCTGGCCACCGTGGCCTCTCAGGGGTCTTCACCTTGCCCTTCCTCCGTCGATGGGCAGTGGGGCCACTGCTCCCACTGCTGACCGTGTCCGCCTCATCCAGCGTCATCTTGGAGGAGGCGTCCCCTTCGAGGAGCTTTCGAGGGGTCCCCACTCGGGATGCTCCCGGGGGAGTCTCGCGGCGGAGTTTGGCCTCTGCCTCCTCCATTGCGGCGGCGGTGGCTGCGGCAGCTCGCCTTTCGGCCTCCTCCCGGGCACGAGCCGCCTCGGCTTCCCGGGTCTGCTGCAGCCGAGCTTTCTCCGCTTCCAACGTCGCCAGCTCCGCCTCCGTCTTGGCCCTCTCCTCAGCGACCTTCCGTCGCGCGGCCTCGATGGCGTCCTTCTTGGCGGCGTCCGCCTGGGCCTTTGCCGTTGCCTCGGCGTGGGCCCTTTCCTCTGCCTCCTTCTTTGCCCTCTCTTGGGCAAGCGCCTCTTCCAGCGCCTTCACATCGGGCTCTTTGCAGGCAATGGCCTCCTGTGTCAGGCGGGCTTCCTCGTCGGCTGCTGCCACCTCACCCTTGACCTGGGCAATCGCTGCCTCACGGGCGGCTGCGGCCGTAAGTCCGGCTGCAATGGCCGCCACGGTCGAGGCGTGGATTGTCATGCCATGCTGCCACTCCGCAGCCTCCTGCTGGGCGATGCCGACGGCGCCCTCCATGGCAGCGTGCTGCTGCGTGGCCCGTTGCCGGGCAACCCGAAGGTTGCAGGGCACCCCACAGGCGCCCCAACGGGCCAATGGCGGTCACCACCCCGGCTCCACCACCCTTGGCGACTTCCTCCAAGTCGCCAAGCACGCCAAGGCCAAGCCCCGTCAGCTGCTCCTGAGGAAGTCAGTCCCCAGCAGCGACGTGATGTCGGCCCACCGCGGGAGGATGCCGGCCGATCAGGCCAGCTCCAGTGGCAGCGTCGCTCCCGACCAAAGGGACGTGGCGCGCGCCTGTGAGCGGGTTCCGCCCTTGGCGCCTTGGGCGGCTTCGGCGGCCAGGGACTCCTGGTACTCCCGCCACTTCCGGTCCCGCTTCCTGTCCCCGGCGGACCGCTTCTCCTTCCCCGGAGACGCGCTGCTGCTGCTGCCCTGCAGCCTGCGCTCGCTCCCCGGTTCCGGGAAGTTCTTCTCGATCATGTCCCACATGGAGACGTTGATCGAGGCGCCTGACGGGTACTCATTGGGCTTCTCGTCCTCCTCAATCCCGTCCTCCAGCGTCCAGGTCCTCCAGCGCCTCTGCTGGAAGCGGAAGGCAAACCCTTCCACCCGCAGCCAGTCTTCGACTGCCTGCGGGCGGTCGGGGCCCATGTCCTGGCGGAGCTCGAAGCTCCCGGGCATGCCGCCTTCGCACTGGGGGTGGCTGTGGCGGTAGTGCTGGTCCCAAACTAACCCACGCAGTAGGCGCACTGCATGGGGGAGGGGCCGCGGCCACGTCTTGCCCGCTTCTTGCCAGTTTACCATGGCAGCGGGGGGCGTAGTTGGCCTTGAGGTCCTTGGTGGTCACTCGTTCCCCTCAACGAACTGGTCCTGGTGGTGTTTGTTGAGGCGGGTGATGCAGCACTGGACTGGGAGTGAGGCCGGTGCTGGTCGGCCGGTGGTTGTGGGAGTGGTTGCTGTAGCTGGGAGTGCGGCCTTGCTGGTCGGCCGAGGGAACTCGTTGATGACGGAGTTCCGGTCCCCGCACATCCTTCACGGACTCGGCGCTGTCGTTGGGCGGCGCTGCGAGCCGCTGCGCTGCGCTGCGAGCTGCGAGCTGCGAGCTGCTGCACCGCGCTGCTCGGGGTTGGTGGCCCCGAGTGGCACGCGAGGGATGGGTAGCCCCGCGGCGGTGAAACGCTTTTGACGCGTTCCCGTGGGGGGCCTGGCCACGGGACGCTGCGGTGACACGCACAGGCAAGGAGGCAGGCAAAGCACTGCGCTCACAGGGGCATCATTACGCTCGTGTCATGAGACAAAGCGTTTCAGGATCCTTGCCACTCTGAAACATGGGAACAAAAGTATGTACAGCAACACATCAGGATATGTACACATGGGGTTGAGACTGGACTGGGGTAAGGGCATCACAGGACAATAGACACTCAGTCCCAACTCATATCCCAATCCCAGGTCCGACCCTCTCAGTGGCTGGTGAGGGCGGGGGCTCAAACACACCCCATGCCCTGCTCAGTCCGGACCCTGAAACCCTGCCATTAGGGGAGGTGTCTCGCCCAGCCACAGGCGAGTTCCTGGGAACCAAGGGACTCCAAGGCAAACCGGCAGTGACTGCCCATGCTCCCTTAACAGCAGGTACGAACTCATCTCTGAGACAGAGATATGGCCCCGCCATCATCCCCTAGGAGTTGGTAGCTGAAAATGGGCTGTTTCAGCCCAAACTGATATTAGCTCAAAAATCTCCCATATTGACCCTTCGCCGGGACCCGCCAGAGGTAGGGACGAGGCAACTGACCCTATGCCCTTCGAGTATGAACTCCCTGGAGCCCTCACCAAACCTGGTTCCCTCTGAGGTCCCAGCATCAGGGCACCCCGGGTTTGTCAAGTGGGGTCATGATGCCAAAATCACCAAAATTGGCATCATTCTCACGCATGGCTCGCCCGTCCAGGGCAAGGCCAATAGCTCACAGGATAGGAGACAGGACCTAGGACTTCCATCTGAGTGTAAACCTTGGAATTAGGTCCCGGCTCCCCGTGGGCAGAGAGATATGGGGCCGGCAATTGACCACACGGGGGGGTGAAATTGGGGTCCCAAAAGGGGGTCTTTTTGGCTGCTCGAAATCAGCCAAAACTCGGGGGTATCCCCAATAGTATATCTCCACGCCTGCTTGGAGATCGGATCTGCCATTACATACGTAATCCACCAGGAGTCCAGACTCCCGTGCCCTTGGTACTCGAAGATCTCCATGCCACTTGGCGTGGTGATAATCTCAATTGGGCGCACAAATGCCAAAATGGCAAAATCGTCCACACTCACTTTGGGCTAGCACCCTAACGAAGGTTGCTCCGCTTCGCCCACGTGGTGTGTGAACCATGAGGACCAATGTCCATAACACCCATGTCATATATGGTCCATTGGTCCATGAGTCCGGCGTGCACAAGGTAGCTGAACATGGTGCACGGCGGGCAGAAAATGTGGAAAATTGCTCAAAATGGCCGAAAATGCGCACACTCATGGTTGGGGCAAATGAGGCACATGCCCGACTTGGACCGGAGTGTGCCATAGGATTGGTATCAAGACATATGTGTCCAACATATCTTTCGGGCGTCGCCCAACTCCTCCGGTTTTGGGAATGGCAGGGTCGCCAAGTGAGCCCATGATTTGGGATGGTCCCAAATTGCCAACATGGCGGCCACGGTGCGCCAAGCCCAAGAGGAGTTATTCGCCGGGTCTAAGATATGTTGGGCACCAAAGTATGTATCCCCAAAACATACTTGGGTCATGATGTCAATTGGGCGCAACGTTGAGATACACGGTCGCCACTTGACATCATGACGGGCAAAAAACAGCAAAATTGGTGAAAAAACACCCAAAAAGTGCCTTGAAAGGCGCGCAAATATATTATGATATTTTTGGCTTGGATTGAGTGATCGACCAATCCTTCTAAACACAATGATTTGACATTGATGACCTTCGATTCCACCTATGTGCTCCACTTGGGACGCTTTGGAAGGTCGCGCGCGCTGCCTCCCAAGTGGGCACATGCAAAAATGGAATATTGCAAAAAACACACCTTGCTCGCAACGCATCGCTTCGGGAGCGCTCCACAAGCGTCCCTTCACGAAGGTTAGGCTTGCGAGTGTTGGTCAGGAGTACAATGAAGGGCCTCGTGCGATATGGGGTCCATCAGCGGGTTAGTCTTGGAATGGTGCACCCGCCAAATGGGCACACGATATCACACCAAATATGGCATACAACCCTACCCACGCCTTCTACACCAAACCTAGTGGCCTAGAATCAAAGTATGCCTATATTGTAATGTGACTTTGGTCCCTTAACACGCATGCAAGTGCTTTGGTCGAAAATCGACCTCCTTTCGGAAAGCCGAATTTTAGCATGCACGCAAAATATATTGCCAATATATATATGGAGATCATATATGCACTATCCGGGGAAGGCAAGTGATATGCCCCGGATGTAGAGGCAAGCAAGGGTGGGACAAACGCCAACTCAACATACTTCTACACGTACTTGGACGCCAAGTACGCGAAAAAGTGCACTTCTTGGAGAACACTCAAACTAAATAGCCCTTTGGGCCTATTGAGTTGGGATTCTCTGGCCTCATCCTATGCCTATGGGGGGCAAAACCTCATACACAGTGCCTATGAGGCACGTTAGTTCGTCCTTGGGCGCTTGAACGCTCGTAACCCTTGTTATTCCACTTGGGGGTTCAAAGCGCCTTCGGTCGCCCAGATTTTCTGGGAAAAATCTGGGACGCGATCAGTAATATCAAGGAAAAAATTGCGGATCACTCGAAGACTGTTTCAGTCATAACTTCAAGAGAAATCGTATTACAGAATAATCTGATGCAGTCCACGGAACAGGCGACGACAGGCGGCGCGACTGCGGCCATTTCACGACAATTGGAAATCGCGGTAGAAATCGGGTATTTTACCGATTTCCGACTGAAAATTGCCTAAGACAATAAAGTTATGGTAAATCTACATTGATTCAATGGATAGGGATCGGATTCCAGATCCCGCGGATTAGAGAACAGGGATATCCCGCTGACAGCCGGTGTCAACGGCTTCCGCACGGGTGTGACGGCTCACAGGCCTCCGGGCCATGGGCCATAGGTTCTGGGTACCGCTTCAATATTCCCTCGCTGAGATACCGTGTTGGTATTTGTATCGTGCCCTGCCGGTGATGGCAACTATGGACCAACGTTCCAATAGAATGACTACCCTGTCACCTTCGGTTGGCTCAGTAGGCGTGAACTGCATAGGCACGACGGATAGCAGGTTAGCCATCACTACCACCTTGCCTAACAGGAAGTTTTCGACCTGGTTTATCACCCCAACACTGGGCGGGTAGTCAGCTACTGTACACTGGTTTAGAACGGAGTCGATGTCATTGACGCGCAACACGTCTTCGCAATTTTCCATGACCCCTCGCAGTGAGTCAGGGATGGGGTCTGTAGGTCGACCATTCTTACCACCGTGTTCATGGAAATATCCGTAGTGCCGAAGGCGCCTACGTGTGGACGTGTCCCACCCTTCAATGGAGTCAATGAAGGTAATGAGCTCCTTTTGTTGGTCCGCCTCCATGGCCGCGGGCCGTAGGATGATTCCGTCCAAACAATCGCTGGGGGGCACGTCCTGGGGGCATGGCACATTGAGGAGGTCAAGCTTTTCTTGCGTGCTGACAGGCGGCGCCATGAGCCGTTTGTCTTCCGCTATGATGGCAGAGGTAAAATCGGTAGATCCCAATTTTGTTCCCGCCATCACCGCACAATTTTGTTCCGTGAGGCTTTGATCCTCTGCTTTGAGCAGTTCGGTACGCTTGATAGAGTTGGGGTGAGCGCTCACAATCACCGTGCCCAGCATTGCAAATTCGTGCGCAAGAACAGAGGAGTGCGCGTGCACATACTCAGCGCGGTACACGTTGCCTACAAAATTGGGGTCCACCGCCCTTCGCCAATTCCTATATGGGCCAAAAAGACCGGCCACCACTTGCGCGTGCAGCGCACGTTCCGAGGCCGGCGCTCTCACCTCAAATGATGTGGCAACCTGCGGTTGAGCCCATCTGAACGGGCGGATGGGTTTGCATGATGCTCCCGACGTTTTTGTTTCCGTGGTTGCGGTGGTGTTCAAAATCTCACCAAGGAAGCTTCCGGGCCATACAAAAGGACAATCCCATCGTTGTGAAAAGCATTCCACGCAAAATTTTGGACTGGGTTGCGACCATTGTCACAAGGGTAGCCACTCACGTCTAAGTTTGCCAAAACACTTATTTTTGAACGCACGGACATTCCCTTATTGTACATGTATGGGGGGCGGCCCCGTGGTCCGCGGTTAAGCACACTCCACGCTTCCGGCCCATCCATTTCCGGGTGCAAGGCAACCATTTCGCGGGAAGCTTGAATTTGGTATAGGTGGCCTTCCTCTAGGTCTTTGACCTTCACAACAAAAATGTCACCCACCTTGGACCACTCATGAGACAATATTTTCTCCAAGAGCCTTTCTCCCCTTTGAGTGGGCAAAGACCACTCAAACCGGAGGTTTTTTTCCCGTGGTGCACGAAATGTGGTCCCGCCCCCCAATGGGTACACCGCATCCTTCGAGTTGAGGGAGAGGTCCTCTTGTTGGGGTTCGAATTGGCGATTCAAGAATTTTTTGAAGCCCCTAAGATCTGTGAGAGATCGTTCGGTTACCGCCGGTGGGTTTTTCCCATTCCCAAGGTCCTCAAGATACCTATCGTTGTAGTATTTGGAAAGGATGTTTCGATGGACATCGAAACGATGGGTGATATCTACCGAGGAAATGGGTTTGAGGGCAATAATGGGTCAAAGGGCCTCATCAAGGCTTAGTCCTCGTGTGTCCAAATCGCAAAAATCTATTGGGTCGGACGGTTGGTGTGCCGTGTTGATGTGTATGGAAACCAAAGGCCTTTCGGGAGTGTAACCTTGTTTGAGTGAGAAGGCTCTAGTGAGGAATAGAGCCTTGGTCCTGTGGTGGCAGACTACCTTGTCCACGGCCCACTTGAGGTCTATGAGTGGGCCGGCGGCGAAAAGCAAATGGTTTTTTGCTTTGGTGTGCCTTTCCCATGATTCCATGGTGATCCACCCCGTGTAGGCCTTTTGGTCATCCTCCGTTTTTGAGTCGGCAAAAAATTGCTTTAAAGCTTGGGACCATTTACGCGAAGAAAGGTGACGGGGTGCTGGGTCACGCTTGTTGCTTGTTGGAAAAATATAAAAACTCTTATGAGTCTTATTTATTTCCCTTAAATGATCCATGGGATCATTTACCAACGTGACGGTGAACTTGGGAGCTTGCTGTGGGATGTTCAACTCGTTAAGTGACACGTGGAGGTCGTCCTCGTCGAGCCCCACATGCCATGGGGTGAGGTCGTACAACTCCTGCCTGGCACTCGTTGGTAAACTCGTTTTCTTTCTATTAAAGGCTTTCGTTTTGTCTTCATTGAGTTGGTAGTAGACATGGTCGTTTTCCACACTTTTCTCGTCTGCGGCGGCCACAAAAGTCGCCAATTTCAAAGTAGACGGCGGTTGGAGGCGTAAGTTGTCCGAGTGTGTTGGATTTGCTTGACGGCTCGTTCCACTATTGAAAAGTGACATGTTAGTAGCGACGGACACAAGGAATAACGTGAAAGTTGGAGAGCGGTTCCAAGGACAAAGAATTGACGGTAAGGTCGGATTGAAAGGTCGAAATTGAGATCCCAGGTGTTGGACTGGATGTGGATGGGTATTACGCCCTAAAGCCGCTGATTCAGGACGATTTGTATTTGGATCAGTGATTTTCTGGCATGGATATGCTGAAATCGATAAAAAATAGACCCTCAGAAAGTGATGTGAGAGTATCCTTAGGGACACCACAAGACGAAAGATATTTTAGCGTTGCTGTAGAACACAGCGTAGGATCGAAAAAAATATCGATGAGTATATTATGATCACTCAGCTCTTTTCCTCTGGGAAGGTTGGCACACAGGTTGAACATTCTGACAAGGTCCCAGCAGCATTCTTTGGAAAATTGTGGCAAGAACTGCTTGAACTCGTCAGGTAGTGGAAAGGTGTAAGGCGTGAATGGAGAGTCATCAGTTAGATTAGGGCTCTCATTGCCTTGTGTAGAGACACTACTGCTGGACTGCAGGGACGGCGGCTGTGACAAAAGGAAATAATTTGTGGTGTCGTCGACGTCATCGGTGTTAGTCTTGCTTATCTCAGAGGTTTCTGACATCTTCGCTGGCAGAGAGCAGGGTGTGGTTGTGCTGGATAGCTCGTGCTGTTGTTCAGAGAGAATGTTTTGTGCCTGACGCTTGGCATTGATGATGTCGATTCTTTCAGCGAGCTGTTGTTGCTCGCAGGAAACTCGTAGCATTCCCCAAGGCACCATTTTGCTTTTCTGCTTGATTTCTGTGCTGTGGGCTCGTTGAGGTTCACCGATGTTCGCTGGAAGCGGTTGTAGGGACAAGTGCATTGCAATGAGGATGTCAAAGTCGTTCTTTTCATTATCGTATATCCTGCGGCGCTCCTTTTCTTCTGTGACCACTGAGATTATTGACCTCAATTGCGTCGAGTGCGCCTCACGTGGGTGTAAGCTTCTTGACGCTGTTATTGAACTCCAAATTTTGCGCCTCCAGGGATCGTGTTTGAGCCCTGTTTCAGAGTGGAACTTTTTGCTCAAAATATTTCCAACACTGCTTGAGAGATGGCGGTGGGCGGCTTTACCTAAGAAGGACTTGGTACGAGGCAGCACTTCCTGTGATCTGGTGGTCTGTTGCTTGTTTTGTGATTGGCGGTGTGTTTTGGCGAGCTCTTCAGTGGCGACGGTCCAATTGGCGTCGTCGCGCGAGTTGTTGCTTGGATCTCTGCGAATGGGGCGATGTAACTGGGCATAAATTGAGGCTGCGGACTTGGTGGGCTTTGGCTGCGTTACGGCTTGATGGTCTTCGAACTCAGTGACAGGCGCCGTGTGTGGCACGGCGGCCAGTGCGTGTTGCGCGTCGTAATGGTAGGACGGCACATTGTCGTAATGGTACCATGTGGTAGCGGGCGGTGTGTGAACACTTGGAAACAGCGCGTCAACACTTGTTGATGGTAGCCAAGAATGCAGCTGGTTGGCCGACTGTCTTTGCAGCGGTGATGGCCTTATGAAAGCAATGGGCAAAGACGGCGATGATGCTGATGATCTTGGCAATGCTGATTGGTGCCATTGATGCTGTTGTTGACAAAAGGATTCAGCTGGCTCGTTTGGCGTGTTGCGGCAAGAGTAGTTGGTGGACTGGTATTCTTGCTGGTCCGGAACGAACGTTTCGCCAGGAGGTCCTGGTGTTGGACAGGTCGGAAGCTCCGCTGCAAACCCACATGTCTGGGACACTAACGTGGAAAGGAGTAGCGTTACCAACGATTGCTGTATATTTAACATTTGTTGGACCAGTGGTATGAGTTCGACGCTGTTGACCATCTGCAAGTAATGTCGCCGTTGCCGGCGATTCTCAGCTCAAAAATCAAATCGTAGATTGCAGTTCATAATCCGGACTCCAAATGTTGTTGGCGATATCATAACATTGTAATTTCCATAGGCAAAGTGTTCTGTAACACTGTTGCGGGCGCGTCCTGCCGTCAGCGCATTTTTACAGTTTGCTGCTGATTGTGACTGCTACGTTCCTCTTGGGCATATACTTCCTGCCCGTGGCAGTCGTTTTAAGTGGGAGGGTGAAGCAGGTCACAACCCTACCCTGGCATATTACCCCTAAGGGAGCATTATATGGCCATATATATGGGATATATATGGGATAGGGTATATCATATTCCATTTCCTTGTTAGGAACATAGGATGTGGGATAGATAAGGCAATCTTGGATGTTTGGTAGTTATATCAATTAGTGGATGATAGGGTGGATTTCACATATGTGCATATCAGGTATTTCATTGGCTATGTGTACCATATCTGTTTGAAGGATGCTATTAAGTCAACACTTTCGTTATGTCTTCTGTGCCAAGCAATGTTGCTGCCCATGCCACTGCGACCTCTGCTCCTGAATACCCGGTCTGGTTTCAGAGTCAGGCCACAATTTTCGGCCATGACCTCTTTCAGTAGCACCTGATCTAGGTCACACAGGGGTACAGGATTGAGAGATCCATCGACGATGGATAAGAGACTGGCCCACTCAGGGGCCTGCATAGCTGTGTCTGAGTCCTCAGGCACATAGATGGGACCGTCAGGGAGTTGCACTCTTCCCACGGTCATTCGATCTAGCATACGGCGCCAGTAAGCGTGTTCACCAGAGGAGCCCCGGTCAGGGGTGCACATGACAACCCTTCCTCCCTCATAAGCGATTTTGGTTAGAACCTTCGCGGGCAGGGAGAAGGGTGGGTTAGCATACGCTAGGCCCATTGCTTTCCATAAGAAACGGAAAGCGTTGTTCAAATGTTTTGAGCAGTACAACTGCGTGATGTGCTGTTGTCGGCTCGCAAACAATTCCAACCACATCTCATCCAGGTTTACCTGAAGGGCCGCCAGTCCATTTTCAAGAACGTCACGCGCCAATTGGTAGTTTTCAGTACGATAGTTAGTCTTGCATGCGTAGCGCAGCCCAGACTCTTTTCGTCCTGACAGCTCCAAAGGTACCGAGAAGAGCCCACTGCCAAAGTCGCAGTGCAGAGAATAGGGGCGCTGGAGAGACAGCATTTTTAACTGGGGGTTTCTTCGTACGAAGTCGGTACAAATGAGGATGTCAAAGGCGTCGGTGTCCAACACTCTGCAGCATTGGGTCACAGTTTCGTTGCCCAGGCATATAGTCACATCGACCCCCCCCAAGGAATGGATGGTACGCCCATCCCCTACTCTTATGGCCACGTTCTTAGTTTTCTTGAAAGTCTTTAGCAGGCGCCGGGCCACTATAGAAAGCGTTGCACCGGTGTCAAGCACCGCTCGAATAACTTGATCCCCGATTTACACGAGGATCCACAAAACCAACTCCTCCTCTTCGGAGCCGCCCCCCTACTCCTCAGCAGGGAATTCGACCTCCACCCCTACAGCCATGAGAGACTTGGCCATCAAGGCCAGTCGCCCCTTCTTGGACTTATTCCCCGCAGGGGGGGCGTTACCCCCCTCTGAGGGCTTCTTGGGGTCACCTTCGGCAGGAGTGGTTTTAGCAGCGGGCGCTGATGAACGCCTCTGGGAGTTAGGGGGTCCACCTTTGCCACGCCCCTTGCCCCCATCCTTTACCTCCTTTGTCCCCATTCTAGGGGGTTCTGGTCGGTGTTTCGTTCTTCTGGCGTTCAGCCTCCTGCCGCTTGAGTTTATCACTCTCTCGTTTCTTTATGTGACATTCGTCCTCGTAGTGACGACGTTTGCCACGATACCCACAGGTGATGGTACACCTGAAATGATCCCGATGGGTCACAGTTTTCCCATCTTTGGAGTGCTGCTGTCACTTCATCTGCAGCATACAACTACTGCGGTGGTCGCAGTCAGGGGCATGACAAGGTCCCCCGTTGTCATTGACAGGTTTACAGTAGAACAGAGGGGGTGTACCTGCATCAGGTTTAACCTCATTCATGGCACGTAGGTATCTTCTTCCTTTACCACCTCCCTGGTTGGCGTTAGTGGGATTTTCAGGCCCTTTTGCTTCGCCACGTTCGGGCGTGGGGGTACCACCTCGACCCAAGTGCTTCTTGAGCAATATCTCCATGTGGGAGTCATTTTCCCTCTCGAGAGCTAGCTCGATCCGCAGGTCCACCAGGTCGTCGTAAGAGTGGGTCCGGCTCTTCCTCTCAGAGATAGCTCGGCAGCCATCCCACGTACGAGTAGGGGTCTTACTGCTGAGCCACAGGTGGGGCTCAGTGGCTCCATAGGAGCCCACGGTCATCGGTGAAAACAGATGCTCTAGGTCGCACACGTATTCAGAGACTCGCGCAGCGGAGGGAAACTCAGGGAGCATAGGTAGCTCCTCTATCTGTGTGCGCACACTGAGGTCAGCCTCATAGACTGGGAATGTTTTCTCCAGTCTTTGGAGTACCTGAGCCCATGTTGAACAGGTTTCCACAATCTCTTCCACCTGTTTTTGCAAAAATTTCTTTTTGCATGAGCGTTTCAGCAGTGAGCATTTAGTGGCCACATCCACATGGGATTGGCCAGTTAGCAAAAGAAACTCAGCAAATTCTTCTGCCCATTCGGGCAATTTTTTCGGGTCGAACTCCGGCAATTCTAGCTGGATGCTCGCCTGGGCAATAGGTCTCCCACTCTTCCCAGCCCCTGGGGTTAGGCCTGAAGGGGGGGGGAGGTATGCCGGCAACAAGTGCTAATGCTGACAGCCCTGTTTGCTCAGTCTCAGTCACAGGCACTGCCTGTAATTCAGCAATTGGGACTGTCTTAGCGCGAGGATGAAAAGGGCTGGGCAAGTAACCTTGGGTAGCAACCTGGACACCCTTGATCTTTTGAAATCATCAGCCAACGTGCTCAGTCCGGGTGAAGGTGAGAGTAGTGCTGGCTTGGGTAAGGGTTCGGTGATACCCAATATTGCCTTGACAGCCTCTGAGAGAGCTGTCACATCCGGGTCTTCAGATCTGGATAGAAGTTTGGCCAAAAGTTCGGCCGTGCGATCCAGAGCCCCATAGGTGGACTCTGGGTGAAGAGGATCCAGACTCTTTTCAGGAGCCCTTGAGGTTGTCCGCAGGTGTGGATGCCATTCTCTCGGGTGCTCGTGTACTCTTGGTCGTCTCGGTAGTGATACTGTGTCCGCTATGTCTGTAGATGGCCCCGAATAAAGGAAGGAACCCATCTCGGTTTGAGGCGGACACCCGAGGGCATCAAGAGGTGTCTCTCCATCTTCCCCTACGGTGGAATTGTGGTATTCCTTGTGGAGCATAAAGTCGTTCATCCTCCTTCGTAGGTCCTCTTGTTCTTCAGGACCTCCAAGAACCGTAGAAGAAGAGAAGGCCGGACAGGCCGACCGGGCGATGGAGGCTTCAACTCGCCTGCGGAGCCGTTGCAGGCTGTCCTCACTGTGGGCCGCTAAGGCCTCCATGGTTAAAGGGATTATTTTGGGCGGATCTTGATTCGCCCTTCTGTGCTCTGAATCTTCTTGGGACCCACATGCTGCTCTGAGTGGCGTTTCACTCTTTGGGTGGGCTACACTGCCAAGTTGGACTTGTACACTTCTGATCGGCCAGGTTCTGGAGGACAGTTGAGTGGACATGTTCAATGTGCTTTTCAGTGTGCTTTTGTTGTGATTCTGCTCAGAGTCGGTTCGAAAGGTACTCAGGGTTTGTCCCTGCTACCGGAAAGATGTCCTTGTTTAGTGCCCTAGATATTTTGATGAAATCCTGCAGGTTTTGAAGTTGAAACCCCAAACCAAAGCAGCAAGTAGAGCAAGAACAGGATGTGGATCGAATCAATGAATAGTTTTGAAATCCAGTGTAACACAGAAGAGCTGCAGATAGACAAAGCAGGTATAAATACAAAGATTCAATCAGAAAAGGATAAAACAAATGATTTTTATATGAAAACTGGCATGACTCTTGCCTCCCAATTAGTCTCAGGCACTTCACGTGCACTCTTTTGGATGAAATGGAGTTGGTTAGGAATATGGGGCAAAGAATTTAGGCCAGACACAGATTATGACTTGGCGAAGCAACTGAATTCAGAAATAGTTAAAAGGTAGAACCACAATAGGTGGTAGAACCAATTGAGTATAAGGGTCTTGGGGTGGAAGACCACTAGGCTTAACCTCCAAGGCCTTAGCCATGAAGTGCCTATTTCATTTCGGTATAACCTCCATGAAGGAAGATACCTCCGCTCAGCTGAGTGGTAGGGGTGAACTTCATGGGGGCCTAGGGCTATAACTCTAGTTACTTTGAGAAAGTGTACTTCAAGCTTCAAAAGAGTGATGAAAATACCTAAGTTAGTCTTGGCACCAACAGAAACTTAGGCGGCTCAAGTTGCAGGGTCAAAATCACACCAAATGCACCCAATTTGGACCATGCAAAAAAATAGTTTTTCACAGGCTCTGTTTTTTGAAAACAGAATATTAGTCCAAAGAAAGTATCTTTCTTACCATTTGTGCCATTTCGTGCCTTTTTTCGGACAGCCGAAAACATAAAAAAAACTATAAAAAGAATAAATAAATCTTATGATTTCAGTGGAAAATGATGTGCTTTTAGCGGAAATTGGCCAAGAAATACATTTTGCGTTCCCCTTGTTTTTTGGATGAACATGGTCTGCAGAAAAAATGATTGCAACATCATTTTCTGTTCTGCATGTTCATTGCATACCTGGAAAAATGATTCATTGATCGAATTCTATGTGCGAGACCTCGCACTATCAACACCAAGGATCATTAAAACAGAAGCATGGCGGATTAAATGTCAATGCAAAACATATGCAACATGTGGTTCAAGGGCTGCCCCATGCGCGAGGGCTCGCGCATAACTTACTAAACCAAAAACCTCACCTGATTCATTTTCCTTTGGAAAGACGGCTTCAGGGTCGAGTGGTCTTAGTACCCACCCCACGGTTTGATTTTTGATTTGCACTGCCTGAAAAAAGAGGTATAGGTTGTGACTTTCAAGTTCTGGGACTGCATTGCAGTCCTCATTGCGCAAGGCCTCGCGCAAAAAAAGGCCCAGAAAAAATATATTCTTTGTACCATTGTGATGGGTTCTCATCTGATAGCGCTTGTGCACAACCTTCACTGAAGCAACGAGTACCTAATTTGTCGTTGACTCCCTGAAATTTACCAGAAGCTTGCCCCCCCCAGAGGCGGAAAAACTCTTTTTGGGCTTGGTCAGCCCCTGCGCTTGGCAGACTGCTTCCCCCAGGGCACCTTCTTTCTCCAGGTATCGAACATCATCTTGATAATTGGTGTCGTTTGCACTACATTGCATTTTAGTCTCCAGAAAATCAGTTTTTTTGGCCCAAACAAACGCTCAAAAAAGTGCCACACATGGCAAATTCATATTTTCTTTGCACATTTTACTTTGATCTATAGTCAACAACGGAAGGATCAATTTTTCTTCAGCCAAAGCTACAAGGGGGGTCCCTGTCCAGCTCAGCGTAATCTGTTGAGTGGACATGCTGGCGCGTTCCTGTGGGGGGCCTGGCCACGGGACGCTGCGGCAGACACGCACAAGCAAGCAGGCAGGCAAAGCACTGCGCTCACAAGGGCATCCTCATGCTCGTGTCATGTGACAAAGCATTTCAGGATCCTTGCCACTCTGAAACAAGGGAGCAAAAGTATGTACAGCAACACATCAGGATATGTACAGGTGGGGTGAAGACTGGACTGGGGTAAGGGCATCACAGGACAATAGACACTCAGTCCCAACTCATATCCCAATCCCAGGTCCGACCCTCTCAGTGGCTGGCAGGGGCGGGGGCTCAAACACAACCTATGCCCTGCTCAGTCCAGACCCTGAAACCCTGCCAATAGGGGAGGGTGTCCCGCCCAGCCACACGCCAGTTCCTGAAAACCAAGGGACCCCAAGGCCAACCAACAGTGGCTCCCCATGCTCCCTTAATGGCAGGTCCCAACCCTTCTCTGAGCCAGAGATAAGGCCCCGCCATTATCCCCTAGGAGATGGTAGCTGAAAGTGGGCTGTTTCAGCCCAAACTGATATTAGCTCGGAAAAATTCGAAATTTGACCCCTTGTCCGGACCAGCCAGAGGTGGGGACAAAGCAACTGACCCTATATCCCTCGAGTACCAACTCTCTGGAGCCCTCGCCCAACCTGGTTCCCTCTGAATCCCCGGCATCAGGGCGCCACGGGTTCGTCAAGTGGGGTCATGATGCCAAACATCACCAAAATTGGCGTCATTCCCACGCGTGACTCGCCCGGCCAGGGCAAGGCCAATGTTTCACAGGATAGGAGGCAGGACCTCGGACCTATATCTGAGTGCACAACTTGAAATCAGGTCCGGACTTCCCATGGGCATAGAGATATGGGGCCGCCAATTGACCACACGGGGGGGTGAAATTGGGGTCCCGAAAGGGGGTCATTTTCGCTGCTCAAAATGAGCCAAAATCCGGGGTATCCCCAATGGTATATCTCCACGCCGGCTTGGAGATCGGATCTGCCATTCCACACGCGATCCACCAGAAGGTTAACGGAGACTCCCATGATCTTGGCTCTCAAAGATCTCCATGCCACTCGGCGTGGTGACAATCCAAATTGGAACCACAACTGCAAAAATGGCGAAATCGGTCGTCTCGGTCGACCGTCCAGGGTAGGAAACCTTGGCGATATTGACGCGCCAAGCCTTGATTCACAACTCTTGATATTCCCTTTGGTCGCATGCCCTGGGTTATGGCTTGCTGTCATACTGGCTGCTTGCTGTTCATCGAGGGGATGAACACGCGGATGGGGCAGAAAGCAGCATGCGGTGCAACGGGGGAGATCATGGATCGCACCAAACGTTGAATAACTCCCGACGAGCCAGAGGAGGTTTGAGGTTTGAGGTTTGATTTTGCGGGTACTAGACACCTTTCGGCCCCGGGGGGGCACCTGGTCCGGCCAGGTGATATCCTCCCCACCGGGTCCTAGTGGGGGGCCCTCCAAGACGCACCTCCTGCCTGGTGGCGGAGTCCCCCGGGTTCACAGGGCTCAGAGCCCCGTCCTTCCCCGGCTTCCCCGTTTCGCCACTCCCCGGTCAGTGCATCAATTCGCAGCCGTGGCTGCGGGCGCTTACCCACTGCGTCGCCCCCCTAATGTTTGGTCGCCCGGGGAGCCGGCGCCGCCGGGCCCGTGCTACTGGCTTGTCGCCAGTGGGACCCCCTTGGGCTGGCGCGGAGGCTGCCTAGCCTACGGGTTGGGGCGTGGCGCTGTGCGCCACTACTGCCTTGGCGGGTGCAGTGCCCCGTCTGTGTGTGCGCGGCGCTCGCGGCCGGTTCAGGGGGTTCGGGCCGGTACCTGGTGTTGTGTCTCTCTCGTTTCCCCCTTCCCGCCCCGCGTGTTCCGCGCTGCGTGTGGCGGGCCGTCCCGTCCGGGTGTTCCTTACCCTCGCTCGCTGGTACGCCATTCCACGCGGTCTGTGCGTTCCGCGCGCTCGGTCCGGTTGCCCTTCTGGTAGTCCCCGCGTGCCCCTTTCGTGTGTGTGCGCTCGCGCTCCCGCGGCGTCCCCTCCCCCCCCCCCTCTGGGTGGTGTGGCGTGCGCACCTCGCGTGGTCCCGGCACTGGGCGCTGGTAGGGCCGTTGGACGTGGTCCGTGCCCCTCTGCGTGTCCTGCCCCGGTCCCTTGCTCCGTCTGGCGTGCTTGGGGGCGGGCGGTCCGGTCCCGGTTCCCCCCTACTTGGCTTGGGGTTGTGGGGGTGGCGGTAGGGCGTCCCCGGGGGGGTGCCTTCTACTGTTGCGAGGGGCGTCTGGGGTCAGGCGCTCCCCCTCCCCCGACTGCTCGCCCACTGGGCGGGCTGTTGGGGTCCGCGTTCCACGTGTTGTGGGCGCGGGCGTGCGGGTGTGGGGGCCCTTCTCTGTCCCCTCGGCCTGCACGCCACGTGGGGGCTGCGCGCCGCGGGGCGGGTCCGGGGCGTTCGTGTGCCGGGGGGCGGCCGGGGGGGGGCCTGTAGGGCCGGGGGTCGCTCTGCCTCGTTCCGTCCCTCTGCCTTCCCTGGGCAGGCAACAAAGCGGGTGTCACTGGCGTCCTGCTGTCGATGGGGGGCGTGGCCCCCCATACCACTCCGGTTCGTGCTCACCCGCCTTCTCTGGGCGCGATCTGTGCGGCGCCCTGGCGCGTTGGCGCGGGCTCGCTTGTTCTTCGCGGCCCCCGTGGGAGCCGGCGGCTGGGGCGGGGGGGCGGGTCGCGCTCCGGCTCCTCTCTCGGGCGGGGGAGGGGCCATCCCCCCTGCCTCGGGGGCCGGGGGCCGGGGCCCCTGCGGCTTGCGGGCCGGTGGGGGGGGGGGGGGTCGCGCCGCGGCCTCCCTGCTCCCCTTCTGGGTGGCGGCCTGCAGTACTCAATCCTGGCCCCCCTCGTGTCGTCGGCGCACTCCCTTCCGGCGTGCGCGTGCGGTCGGGGTCGCAGTGCCGCCACAGGATGGGGGGGGGTGAGGGGCGGCCCGTGGACCGCTCCCCCAGGGGCCCCTGCAGACCTGAACCCCCCCTCTGCCCTCCCTGAGTGGGCTGTGGTCACAGGTGGGTCATGTGGGGCGCGGCCCCCATACTGTTCCGTGGCGCGCGTTGCTCCGGCACGCTGGCGTGGGCTCGCCCCGCGGCCGCGACCCCCACGGGAGCAGGTCCAGCCGCATCCCCCCCCCCCGCGTCGCGGTCCCTTCTGGGGGGGGGGGGCGTCCTCTGGGCTCCGGGGGGGCGGAGGGCCGCTCCTGTGGCTCCCTAGCTGGGGGGGGTGCGGGGGGGGGGGGTGAGGTATACTCGTGCCGTGGGGGTTGCCGGGCGGCCGCGGGCGCCGGGCGCGGTCCGGTCGGCCGCCGACGGGTCAGTGCGGCGGGGGGGGGGGGGGGAGGGGGGGGGAACCCCCCCGCCCTGGTTCGCGGCCCCGTCTTCCCCGGCCGGCCTCTGATAAGGCCGCTCCGTTTGCGCCGTCCCGGGCGTCGCCGGTCCGCTGTCGGCCGGCAGCAGGCAGGGCGTGTGGGCGCCTGCCTCGGCCGTGGTGCCCCCGCACCCCGGGTGCAGCGGCCTCTTCGGGGGGGGTGTGGGGCCGCCGTTTCTTCGGTCCGCCTCCGTCCGCTCTTGGCCCTGAGTGGGAGGGGGGGGGGGAGTGGGGGGGGGCCTCTGGTCCCCTGGCGACGCCTCTTGACGGCCTGGGGGGGGGGGGGGGGGCGGCATGGCGGTCCCGGCCCCGGGGGCCAGCAATCGGCTCGGGGGCCGCACCCTTCCCCCGCCCCCCTCTACCTAGAGCCGGACCCTCGTGCAGGCCCTCGCTGGGGCCCCTCATCCCCGCGGCCGTCGTCGCGCGGCGCTGGCCGGCCGGGGGCGGCCGTGAAGGTTAGCGGTCAGCGGTTAGCGGGCTGCGGGGCAGCTGGTTCCCCCTCGCGCTCGTTGTCTCCGCCCTCCCTCCCTCGGGGGTTGGCGCGCTCTCCTGCGTCATGCCGTACCGTGGGGGGGGCGTGGGTCGGGGGGCCCAGCCCCCCCCCCCCCACTTTCTCGCGTCCGCCGTCTGGGCCGTCACCTGGGCCGCCGCTTGTGTGGGGGCTGGGGCTGTGGCGGCGGCGGGTTGCGCCGGCGGTAGCGCCAGTGGGCGAGGGCGCTGCGCAAGGCCCGGGGGAGCCAGTTGTCGGCGTCCGCATCCGTGATGCGGAGCACCGCTCCCCCTTCCAGGAAGGCCGGCAACGTCGGCTCCCTGTCGGGCCACACCGCCCGGATCATTGACCTGAGGACCCTCTCATGGCCCTCTGGGGCTGCCCACCCCCCCCGGGGTACCTCTCGGTTTCCTCCGTCTCTCCGGAGGAGCACGGCATCGAAGGGCCGGTTCCTCAACCCCCTGGTGGTCCCCTGGTTGGCCCAGCACAACCACCCGTACACCTCCCCCACCAGGGGGGGGGCCTCCTCCCCCAGAGGGTCCGGGACCGTGCTCCAGTCCCGGTCCCACGGCCGGGCCCCCTGTGCCCCTCGCGCCGGCTCCCCTCGCTGCCCCTGTGCCTGCGGCGCCGATGCCGCGCCCCGCCCCCCCTCCGCCGAGGCCATCTGCGCCGGCTCCGCTCTCGGCACGGGGGGGGCTGGCTGGCGCTGGGGTCGTGGGGGTTGGGGGGGGACAAGCTCGCCAGCGTCAGGGTCGATGTTGTAGAGGTGGTGGTGGTGGTAGTGGTGGTGCTGGTGGGTGTGGTGCGCCGGCATCTGTTGGATGCCGGGGGAGAGGCACCTCACCGGCTGCACGTCCGGCTGCGGGGGCGCCCCGCTCCCCGCCCCCCTCCCTTCGTCCCGCCCTCCCTCCCGGGCTCCCATGCCCCGTCCCGCCTGTCCCTTGGGGCCCGCGGCGCACTTGCCCTTGCCCTTGGGCCCCTTTCCAGCCCCCTGCCCGTGCCGCGGGTCCCGCCCCCCGTTCCCCACGCCCTGGCCCGCCCGCTCGCCCACCGCCCCTCGCCCCGCCCCCTGCACCTGGGCTCCCTGCTCGCGCCCCTGCGCGCCCTTCCCGTGCCCTGGTCCCTTCCCGGCGTCACCGCCTGCCCTGAGTCGCGCCGTCCGCTGCCTGCGCTCTGCCCCCCCCGGCTGCTGCGCCCTTGCTCCCTGCCGCGCGTGCCCTGGCCTGCCCCTTGCGCGCGCTCCTGGGCACTTTCCCTGTCGACTCCTGCTCCCCGCTCCGCGCTCCCGTGGCTGGCACGCAGCTCTGCCTGCGCGCCCTCCCCTCCTTCCTGGATCACGCGCCGGGCGTCCCGCTGTCTTTGCAGCTGCGGCAGCGTGACGCCCGGCGGCCAGCGCTCGGGCGCCGGGGGGCTGGTGTGGGTGTGGGTGGGGTTGGCGTGGGCGCGGTACTTCGGGCGCGGCACTGCTGCTGCTACGGCGGCCGCCGGCGAGGCGCCTGTGGCCCGTGCGGGGCCCTTCCCCCGCTTTCTCGGCGTGCTGGGGGTCGCGGCGTGGCCGGCCGAGGCGGTGGCGCGGCCCGCCGGGGCCGCGGTCGCAACCCCTCGCGCGCCCTCCTCGCTCTCCTCTGCTGCTGTGGCGGCCGCCGGCGAGGCGCCCGTGGCCCGTGCGGGGCCCGTCCCCTGCTTTCGCGGCATGCTGGGGGTCTCGGCGTGGCCGGCCGAGGCGGTGGCGCGGCCCGCCGGGGCCGCGGTCGCAACCCCTCGCGCGCCCTCCTCGCTCTCCTCTGCTGCTGTGGCGGCCGCCGGCGAGGCGCCCGTGGCCCGTGCGGGGTCCGTCCCCCGCTGTCGCGGCGTGCTGGGGGTTGCGGCGTGACCGGCCGAGGCGGTGGCGCGGCCCGCCGGGGCCGCGGTCGCAACCCCTCGCGCGCCCTCCTCGCTCTCCTCTGCGGCTCTGGCAGCCCTCGGCGATGCGCCCAGTTCCTGCGCCAGGGCTACCCCCCGTGTCGGCGGCGTGCCGGGGGCCGCGGTCGGGGCCGCGGCGTGGCTCGCTGGGGCTGCGGTCTCCGCTTCCTGCGCGTCTGGGGCCCCCTCCCGGGGCGGGGCGGCAGGGCTTGCTGCTTGGGCGGCGGGGGCGGTCACCTCGGCTGGTTCAGGCTCCCGGGCCGGCGGCGGCGGCCCGACCAGCACCGCCGCCTCCGCCAGCCTCCGCTCCTCGCGCTCCGCGAGGGTCTCCCCCGTCCACTCCGGGGAGGCGGGGGAGCGGGAGCGGGACCGGCGGTGGTGGCGGTCGTCCCGCTTGGGGGAGCCATCGGAGTCTGCCATCACTGTTATCCTGGTGGGCATGCGTGGTGGCAGGCGCGCCCTTCCCACTACCTTCTGGTGCATCAGTGGCGTGCCGTGGGCAGTGCCGTGTGGTGCTCTGCGGGGGGGAGGGTGGGAGGGGGTGGGGGGCCGGCTGTGGCGTCAGCCCCGCACGGCCGGGGGCCGGCGGCCATCCATCGGCATTGGGAGGGGAGGCGGGGGAGCCACGCGGCCCACGCGTTGCGCCACAGCTCCCAGTCTGGGGCGGGGCCCAGGGCCCTGGGCCCCCGGAGGTCGTCGGGTGGTGTCGGGGGGAGCCGCACTAGGTGGACCCCCGTAACGGCGGTGACCTCCTGTGTTCGCAGGAAGGTGTGTACTCCGTCCCGCGCCGCGGGCGCCGGAAGGGGGGGGCAGGGTACGGGTGCTGCCCCATAGAGGTGGGTGGGGGTGATCCCCAGGACCCGCCCCGGGTCCCCGCGGGTCGCGACGACGAGGAGGAGCAGGGGGGTGCCAGGGCACTCTTGCCAGAGGACCTGTCCCCTGTGGTGGGCACCCCTGGTTCTGGAGAGGGGGGGGGACAGGTCTGGGTTAGCCCAGCCGCGGGGCGCGTGCGTCGCCGGCGGGAGCGCGGGGCACCAAGTGGGCTCCCTGGGGAACGCCTCGCATACGATGGCGTACGGGGGGGTAGGCCTGGTGCCGTCGTACACCAGGTTGGTCGGCCGGGGGCGGGCGGACACCTCGCTCGCGCCTTCCACGAACACCGTGATCTAGCCCACCTCAAGGTCCTCGTCCGGTGGGTGTAGAAGGTGGAGCGCCGCATCCAGCTCGGACACTCCCCCCGGGTACATGGCCCGCGCCTGGTTCAGGTACGGGGCCGCGTCCCCGGGGTGGCGCGTCCTGAGGGCGTGCAGCAGGGCTGGGGCGCTGCTGCGGAGGGACATGGCAGACCCTGCTCCCGTCAGCCGCAGGGTGTCCCCCATGGACAGGGGCCGGCCCGACCGGTTGGACTCGCGCCACTCCATCCAGTGCCCGTAGAGGGCCGCCTCCGGGCTGATGAGCCCCGGCTGGACGGCGTTCACGATCCGGTGCATCGCCGGGAGTAGCGTAGGGGCCCCCGCTCCGTTCAGGGCGCGGACGGCCGGGAGGGCGGTCTGGTTGAGGAAAGCCCTCGCACTGCCCGTCAGGTCACACCGTGCGGCAGCGTGCGCCTCGTGCGCCTCTGCCACCGTGTCCGTCACCAGGCCCCGGACAGCCGCCTCCTGCGCTTTGCGGCGGGCCCTGGTGTGTCCCGGCCCATCACCCCGTCGGCGTGGCATGGTACTGCGGGCTCTGCAAAGAGCGGCGGCGGGTGGGGGTCAGGGCGCGAACACGTGCGACAGGTGCGCAACGGATGTGGGGCCCCGCAGGTGCACGTGGATCCACAGAAGGGCAGCGCCCGCGGGGCCCGCGCGTTCGTGTGAGGGGGTGTGTGCCCCCTCCATGCGCCGGTGCAGGGCCTCCTCGGCTGTGCGCCTGCGCGGGCCTGCGGGAGGTTCGGGCCAGGGGCACGCGGCCACCTGGGCGCACCGCGCGCACCTGTTGGCGCCTGTCGATGCTGCGGAGGACACCGTGTCACATTCCCCGCAGAGCCGGCAGGTGTGTGGGAGGTGGGAGGGCGGCGACCAAGGGTCGTGATGGCGGAGCCAGAGGTCGTCCCACCTCTGTCGGAGGGGGTCCCGGATCTCCAGCAGGCGGGCGCGGACGCGGCGCCGGTAGTCCCTGCCAAGCGTCTTCCGCTGGACCTCCCGCCACGTGTCGGCGGGGAGGATCCCGTGGTCGTGGAAGGCGGCGATGAGGCTGTCCCACGCCGGGCGGGGGTGCCCCTGGGGGGGGGTTGCCATGTACACGTGGCGCCCGGTGAGGTGGGGCGTCAGCGCATCCCATCGGCACCCGTTCGCTGTTTCTCGGTGGAGGAGGGCCAGCAGGGTGCCGTCCGCGACTGCCTCCCATCCCACTCGCAGCCCTTCGCAGCCGTCCAGCTCCTGGCGCAGCGCGGCTGCAATGTCGGTGGGGAGCATGAGGAGCAAGGGCCCCTGGGTGTCGCCCAGCTGGGACAGGGCGTCGTCGTATACCGGCCCCCTAGCTTTGAAGTGCGCCACAGCGAGCTTGGCGGCCCCGCCCTCTGGGGGGTGCCACCGGACGGTGGCCGCGGCGTCTCCCCATGTGCGTATCTCCGTAGCCCGGAGTACGTTGGCGGCGTGAAGGACGATGCGGGGCGGGACGGGTGTCCTGACGAGGGAGGACACGTCCCCAGTCCATCCCGTTTGCGGCCCCGGGGCCGCCTGCAGCCATTCCCCAGTCGCCGCGTCCCACGGGTGGTCAGGTCCCGCCCCGCGGATCACGGTGGGTCTCGGCCGGGTGTCCGGCCCCCATCCCTTGAGCGGGATGGCGGCGTATCGTTGCGCAGGGGTCTCCGGGGCGCGCCTGGCGGCGCGCCCCCGGCCCCACTCGCGCGCCCATTCCTCACCCACGATGCGCGCCTCCCACGCGATCATGGAGCCGCGCCCGATGATCCACGGTGGGAAGAGGGCGTCTTGTAGGTGCTTCGAGAACCCCCCCGGCAGGTCCTGGTACGAGTGGGGGCCCTCTTGGGGCGGGCACTCCAGAGTGCCATTCACGACACGGAGGGAGGCTACGAAGTCCTTGTCAGGGCGCGGAGGAGGGGGAGGGTGGTCGCCCTCCGCCGCAGTGAGCCACCGGTGTGCCCGGGCCGCCGCGCTTTGGGGCTCGCGGAGGAGTTGCTCCAGCCGGTGGTTGCGAAGCTCCCATGCGAAGTCCCCCAGCCGGAGCACGTGGTGGAGGAAATCGTCCACAGAGGTCCCTCCCGGCGGGTCGTAGCGGGCTATGGCGCGGAGCTGCGCCTCCGCGTCCTCAGGCACCAGCCCGGAGCAGAAGACTTCCGTCCATGTGGCGCCTGCGGAGCGCCACGAGGCCACCCACAGGGCTTTGTCCCCGGGTGGGAGGTGGCGGGCCGCCTCGTGTACCGCCTGGCGGTAGTGGGGCCAGAGGAGCTGTGAGTGGGCGCACCCCACGTGCATGTGCACCGGGGTCTCCTCCGGGCCTCCGCATAGGAGGCACGGTTGTGGGATGATGGCGACGCCGGAGAGCCGCTCCTTACGGAGGCGAAGCCTGCGCTGCACCGGCGTGTGGCCGTCTCGGGCCCGCAGCGCCCGGCGGTTGGTGGCCGTCGTGGTGAGGTCCCGGGCGTGGACATAGGCTGTGGCATGGGCCGCACCAAAAGGTGTGTGTCCCCGGTGCGTCAGCGCATGGTCCATCTGCGCCCGCTGCGCGACCTCGCCGAGCACCCGCATCGTGGGGGGCCGTAGATCGAGATTGCCGTCACGGACGGCGACCATGAGTTAGGCGTGGCCAGGGTCTGGGGGCGTGTTCTGCAGGACGGTGTCCTGGGACGCCGCCCAGTCCGCCTTGTGCAGTAGGGCGTCACTGTGGTGCGAGGTGGCTCAGACGTACCAGAACGGGTGTGCGGCGTGTTGCCCTCGCGCGCAAAGGCTGTCCCGGAGCCACCGCAGGGGCATCTGGTTGACCACCTTTGCTGCGCCCGCGGGGACCCCCATGGTCCGCTCGCAATCTGCGTGCCGCAGGAGGTGGAGGATGACTTCGGCGTCCACCGTGTGGACCCATGGTCGGTGGACACCGTATTGTAGGGGGAGGGAGGCGGCCACCCCCTCCCCGTCGGGCACCGTGCCCGAGATGGCCACCGCCCACGTGCGGGTGAGGTCGGCGGCGAGAGCGACGCTGGTGGCGTGTCTGCAGGGTCCACCCCCGGAGGCGTCGGAAGAGGTGTGGCCCCAGGCCTCCGGGATCCAGTAGTACCCGGTGGGGCTGAGCCACCCCGCGTTAAGGTCGGCGGAGTGCCACCGGACGTCGGGGTGGCTGGGGGTCAGTTGGTCCACGCTCAGCGCCCTGGTGTCGCCCGGGCTGATCGCCGGGTGGTCGTGCAGCTGGATCTCCGCCCCGGTGATCGTGCTTGCCCAGGACCGAAGTGCCGTCACATGTTCCTTGAGCCACGCCGGGCCTCCGCGCTGGTGCACCACCAGGTGCCTCGTGTCCTCCGGCTGGTCCTCATACGCGTGCACTGCCATGTGTCGGTCGTGCGGCACCCCCGTAGCTACCAGCGGGGCGGTGCCACGGGGGAGCCCACGGGGTTCGGGCTGGCCAGCCCCCACCTGCACTATTACCCACTCGGCCCGGAGCTGCGCTTGCCCCGTCGCTTGGGTGCATTGGTCGTCCGTGGTCACCAACCACAACGGCGTCGGCGCGTGGGGCCGGGGGCGCAGGGGCTCGGGCCATGCCACGTCCGCGTTAGGCTCTTGGTGCTCGCTTTCGGCGAGTACGTCGCGGAGGATGTACATGAGGGCTGCCGGCGGGTTGTACGCCGCCCCCCGCGTGGGGGGGGATAGGCCGCCCCGGCGGCAGTAGCCCCCTGTAAAACGCAAGCACCCAAAAGGCTGCCTTGCATGTTTACATGCTTGCGTTTTACACCCCCGACGTGGAGGTGCAGGCCGTCCGGGGTCACCAGTGGGCCGGTGTGGGCGTCCTGCTTAGCCCTCGTGGGGTGGACGAGTCTCAGGCGGGGGTCCCGCGTGCCGGTGGTGTGGAAGAGGTGGACCAAGGCGTGGCGCCACCCGGGGTGGTTGGAGGGCTCCTGCTCGCAGCGGCAATAGTGGAGGTGTTCATCGGCGCATTGGTTGAGGCATTACCGCACCGCCGTCGGCCACGGGTCGTCGTTGTCGGGGAAGGGGTGGCGTGGCCCGTGTTGCCCATGCCATGGCGTTGTGTGCGGCACCGTCAGGCAGCACGTGTCGCGGTGCTGCAGCTTGGCGGTGCGCAGCGTGACGATGTTGCCTGGCGGGGACTGTAGTTGGACATGCGCTGCCCTGGGGCACGCGATGGGGTTGTACAGCCCCACTCCCAGGGCGGCCAGGGCCCGGGGTATGCGGTGGACCCAGTCGCCCCCCGCTATAGTTGCGAACTCCGGGACGGGGTAGTGCACCTCGGGACATATTCCGTGCGCACCAGCTATTTCCCAGAACATCTTGGTGACCTCGGCGCGCACGGAGGTTGAGCGGTGGTGGACGAGTGTACCCAGAAGGGCCACCGCTGCCTGCTGGCACCGCGTTGGCACCCGTGTGAGCCCCAGGGTCCGGTCATCCTGCAGGCTGTCCCGCGAGGCGTCGAAGGCGTACCGCGCCCTGTCCTTCGCGACCTGGACCGTGATGTGGTCCAGGTGGCGTGCAGTGTCGGAGTCGTCGGCGATGAAAGGGGCGACGTACTGCGTCATCCCCCCGAGGATCGCCAGGATGACGTCCTGCACCACTTTCGGTGGCGCGAGGGTGTTAAGGCACCAGTGGTGCACCGCCGCCAGGCGTAGCCGGTGCTTGCGCTGCAGGGAGAACTCCCCGTCTGGCTGCAGCTGGAGTCCCAGGTAGGGGACGGAGTCCGCCGCTGGTACCCAGTGCCACGGGTTTTCCAGGTGGGGACAGAGGCGCAGCTGCAGGCCCGGGACCCCCTCCGTGGTGGCCATGGCGCACTTGCGCAGGTTGAGCTCCATGCCCATCATCCCCAGGTACGCGGCCACTGCCTCCACGGCCTCGACGAAGTGCTGCAGCGTGTGGGCCACCACCAGCAGGTCGTCGATGTAGGCCTGGATGAGGCCGTGCTCGGCCCCTCCCGGCGGGCGCAGGCGGTGCCCCTGCGCCCTGAGCAGGGGCTCCAGGAGGAGCGCGTACAGCAGGGGGCTCTCAGGGTTGCCCTGCCGGACGCCGCGCAGCATGTAGACGGGCTGCGTTAGCCCGTGTGCGGTGACGATGCGCAGCCTGGCGCACGTGTGGAGGAAGAGCAGGAGGTCGATGACGTCCGGCGGCACGGAGAGGTGGCGCAGGATGAGGTGGAGGGCGCCGTGTGGGGCGGTGTCGAAGGCCTTGCGGGTGTCGAAGGAGAAGACGTAGTTGGACCTTCCCCGCTGGAGCTGCCGCTGCGCCATGAACAGCGGGGGGCCTGTGTTGGAGCCAGGGAGGGCCCCTTGCTGCCAGTCGCTGACCACTCCGTGCCGTGTGAGCACTTCCGTGATGCGCTGGGTGAGGGGGCCCGTGAGCAGCTTCATGTCCAGCTGGCCCAGGGCTATGGGCCCGTAGTCGTCCAGTCTGGCAGAGCCCGGTACCTTGGGGCTGAGCCAGATGTGCGCGTCCCTCCAGTGCATCGGCGGCGGGGCGCCGCGGAGGAAGGCCCGGTAGGAGTGGACCAGGAGCCACTGGACGGGTGCCGGGAGGGCCTCGATGAAACGGGCCTCCACGTGGTTGGGACCTGGGGCCTTGCCATCGGCCTCGTCCAGGGCGGACTTCAGGTCCTGCATGGAGTACTGCTGGACCTGTGTCCAGGCCCCTTCAGGGACCAGGGGCACGTGGCGGCCGAGGACTGCCTGGAAGCCTGGGAGGTCCACCGGGCGTTTGTCATACAGTTCTCGCCAGAAGGCGCGAACTGCGAACATCACGTCGTGGGCCTCCGTGAGGAGCGTTTGGGTGTTGATGACCCGCACGTTCCAGAGGCCTGACGGACCCGGGGCCTCTACCTCTATGGCTCCCCGCACGGCTTTCCATCGCTGGGCGATGTCGGGGGCGTGGCGGCGCCAGAAGTCCTTGATGGCGCGCTTGCGGTCTGCCGCCAGGAGTGCGCGGAGCTGGCGAATGTCCTCCTCGAGGGCGGCTGCTTGCCTCTCCAGCTCCTCCTGTAGCTGGCCCTGTGTGGTCGGGCGGAACCCGGGCGACACACCGTGCAGCTCCTCCGTGAGCCGGAGCGCCGCCTCGGACTGGATGCCATGCCGTGCCGCGTCCGCCTGGTACGCTGCCGGCGCGCGCGCTGCCAGGGTGTCATAGCGGAGGACCGCTGCCTGGAGCCGCTTTCCGCTTTCCGGGAGGTCCCCCTCCGCCGGGTCCGCCCCCGCCGGGGACGGCTGCCGGCGTCCCACCACACGCGCCAGGGCGTCATGCGTCGCGTGGAGGTGTTCGAACACCTTGTCCACCGCGGCCGCGGGCATGTACCCGTAGTCCTGCTGCTCTGCGGGACCCAGCCAGGGCGCCAGGGAGGGTTCATCCTGCGCGGCGGTGACCGCCGCCCACAGGCAGTGTTGGACGGGCGCGGCCTGGGCGTCGTACGGGAGGAGGCGGCCCTCTGTGTGGCTGTAGGGGGTGGGCATCGCCGCGCGCCCCGCTGCGCTGAGGAGGCCCGGCAGGGCCAGGCGGACCGGGAGGTGGTCCGAGCCGACCACCTGGGGGTGTGCCATGCCGCGAGCCCAGACGCTTTCCCGCAGGGACCACGGCAGGAGGGGCTCGTTGACCAGGAAGGTGTCCACCCTGTGCCGGGACGGGTGGAGCGTGGGGGTCATGTCCTCCTCGCCGCCTGCCGCGGCCCTCTGGAAACCGCAGGCCTCCCAGCCCGCTCGGAAGTGCTCCGTGGCCGGGTTGGTGGGGACATCCATGTAGATGTTGGTGTCGCCGGCGATTACTACCAGGTGCCTCCCACCGAGGCTGCGTGCCGTGGCATACATTTGTATGTCGGCCCAGAACGCCGCCCGTCCCGCCCACGGGGAGCAGCCTGCTTGCGGCCCGTGGACGTTGATGAGGGTGAGGCCTCCCTCGTCCGTGCGGATCTCCAGGGCCGCGGCCTTCCCGGGGACAATTTCCGTGAAGCTGAGCACCTCGTGCTCCGCCACGTACTTGCTGCTGACCGCGTTGAGGAGGCCCCCCCCTCTCGAGGTGGAGGTGGCTCCCGTCTCCGCCAGCCGGCTGCTGAAGAAGGCGGTGTACCCCTTGTCCCGGAGTGCCGCGGCCTCGTTCATCTCCTGCGCCCGGGTGGCGATCCCTGTTTCCTGGAGCATGATGGCAAAGCCCCCCTCCTGGGGTAGCATGCCGGTGATGAGGTGCTCCTTGTCGGTACAGGCCGCCGGCCCCCGGCGCCGCCAGAGAGTGTCCCGGAGGGACCGGTCTGGCGGCGCGAGGCCGTTGCGCAGGTTCCACGAGAGGAGCCACAGGGCGTTGCCCGCCATGTCCTCCTGGAGTCAGCTATCCCGCATCGGCATCGCCGCTGGGTTCGCTGGCGCAGCCAGGGCATCCGCGTGCGCCGCATCCGCTCAGCCCGTTCCCAGCGGGGCCCACAGGGGGGCCCGGGGGGCCGGGGGAGCCAGGGGGGCCAGGGGGGCCAGCCCGGCGGGGATGGACATGGACCCTGGTCGGGCCGCACCGCCGGTCCCCGGGGCCGCCCCGGGTGCCTCCTCATCTCCGTCTGCGTGGTCGGCTGCCTGGGGTTGGGGGCGTCGGGCGTACGGGGCGTGCCATGGGGACCTCTGTGCTCTCCCTTGCAGGATGTTGGAGGCCGCCTCCCTGTCGTCCGCCGGGGCTGCAGCCTGCACCGCATGCCACGCCAGGTGTTCCAGCATTGCCCCGCTTGTGTAGTACTTGTCTGCACACAGGGGGCATTGCGTCGGCTCCGTGGCCCCTCGCGCTGGGGGGAGCGGCACTAACTTCCGAATGGCGCCCTCCGCCGCTGGTTCGAAGGGCAGGTTGGCCAGTGGCACCGTGTGTGGCGCCAGTGTGCGGCCCGGGGCCGCCGCATCGAGGGCTCGTGTCGCGGGCGCGGGCCCGAGACCCCAGGATGGCATCGCGCTGCGCGTCCGCTTGCAACCACGTTTGCCAGTGCGTGGAGCCGATTCGGCGGTCGGGTTTGCCCCTCCATCGCAGGTCGTGGAAGGCTTGTAGCCAGTGGTACACTGTGGTCGGGACCGCCAGCTGGAGCTCTAGGTCGGCGGGGTGCGCCGCTGCCGGCCACACCCCCGGGCTTGCCGCCCGGGCGTTGTCCTTCAGCCTGACCTGGAGCAGGAGGGCGTGGTGCTCGCCCTCCCGTAGCGCCTTGACGATCATGCGGGTGCAGTCTGCCACGCGGATCACGGCTTCGGGCCCCGGCAGGCGCTCGGGGTCGCAGACGACGATGTGCGCGTCCGCCGGGCTGAACATGCAGACCACCCACTGCGGGTTCTGCTGTCCCCGTTGGCCCACGCCAGGGTAGCCGCCGGGCGGGCGTGCGTGATTGGCCCCGCGTGGAGGTCCGGGACGTCTGTGGCCCTGATGGCGTCTCCCTGCCACGCGGCCCGTAGATGCTCCTCCTGGTCGGGGCTCCACACCAGTGCGGGGGGGTTGACCCACCCTGGTTCCTGCCTCTTGTTGGGGGCGCTGACGGTGTGTAGCAGGACTGCCAGCGGCCAGGGGTCCGCCGACATATAGTAGGCCTGGGTGGGCCCCTGCTGCCAGTCGACCTGGGGCAGGGGTGGGAATGCCCCTTGCCTGGCGGTGCTGTGCCAGACAGTCCAGCGGCCTCCGGCCAGGACGTGCGACCGGTACCCTCCAGCGTGGCCGTGTAGGATGGCCTGGTAGCCTGCCGTCTGCAGCACCAGTGCCTCCCCTTGCTGAGGCCCGGTCGGAGGTGTGCCATCGCCCGCATCCCAGACGCGGCCGCGCCCGCAGAGTGTGGCATGCCACGGGTCTTGCGCATCGCGCTGTGGCCCTTGTATGCTTCCCGCAATCTGCGCCGGGCCGTGGTGGTGGACGAAGCTCTCCCCGCCGTCCGCTAGCAACGCCACCGCGACGACGTATACCTGCTCTGCCGTGAGGGGTGCCGTCGGCGCGTGCGTTGCGGCCGGCCGGCGGGGCTGCGTGTCGCGGCAGGGGACGTGGGGCATCAGTTGCGCCGGCCACGCCGCCACGGGACCCATGGTGACGGCCGTGACCGCGGACGCCAGCGCCGTGCGGTCCGTTGGTCTGTACTGCCGGAGCCCCGTGGTGTCTCGGGCGAGGTGCCTGCAGGCTGCCATCCAGGCCACAGCTCCGCAGTTCGCGACGTCCGGTTCGACACCATCCGCGCCGTCGCGTCCCCTTTGTTGTACCGTGGTGGCGGTGTCGAGCGGGGGGCCCTGCTGTAGCGCCTCCGGGTCCTGCCCCGGCAAGAGGGCGGGCGGGACTGGCTGCGGGAAGTCCTGCGCGCCTCGGCGCTCCGGGTGTGTGTGGTACGGGTTTTCCCGGCGGTGTTCCGGGGCTGTCTGTGGTAGGAAGAGGAGTTGGTGTAGGTACCAGTGGCCTTCCGCGGTGGACGGGTTGTGGAGCGTTAGCCACTGTTCCACCACGCCTCCTGGGTGGGCGGCCTTGACGCGGCGCTGCAACCCCAGGCGGCCTAGGCGGTTGGACGTGCCCGCGGGTGGGATGTGGGTCTGCAGGTAAAGCACCCGCAGCGGCTCCAGCGCCAGGTCCAGCAACTCGTCGTTGAGCTGCTCCGTGAGAGCCAACGCCCTGTGCAGGGCGTGGCGGACCCCGGGTGTGGGGGCCGTGAGCTGTTCGAGCACCGGCCCCGGTGGGTACCGTGCTCCCGGGTTCGTTAGCCACTCCCTGGTGTGGCTCAGTATGGCCTTCCACACGTCCCTCGTAAAGGCGTGTTGGGGGGCCAAAGAGGAAACCATCCGTAGGAGGCGGTGGCACGCCGGCGGCAATCGCATGGGCTGTGGGGCGGCCGCTGTGAGCCACCTGCACGCCCTGCCGGGCAGGATCGCCCCCCATTCCACGGTCCCCATGCCCTCGGCGTGGAGCAGCGCCTGGCTCTGAACCAGGGGGAAATAGGGGCTCGAGCGCCCGCCTCCTTCCTTCCACCGTACCCAGGCGGCCCCCGCCTGCAGGCTGCGGAGCAGGGCCACGCCGGGGAGGAGCGGCTGCGGGAAAGCCCCCTTGACGGCTTGGGTGGCGTGGGCCAGGGTGCCCATGGGCAAATACCACAACGGGAGGGTCCAGGGGCCCGGCAGCGGTTGCGCCTTCCCTGCGTCCCATCGCCACTAGGAGTCTGGCGGGGCGGCCGGGACCGTGCCCGTCTGCAGGAAGTGGCGTGCCTTCTTGTCGGGGTGCCGTTGGAGGGTTGCCGCGAGGCTGAGCCCCTCTGCCGCGGGTGCCACTGGGAGGCCGCCCTGGGGCCTGCACCAGGGGTAATCCTGGTCGGCCGGCCAGGTGTGGAGGTCCCGGGCGATTTCCTCCGCGGTGCCTGTGGGGGCGTCCTCCAGTGCCAGGTGCCACATAACGGCGAGCACCGCCCACGTGGAGAAGGGCCACGCCCGTGGGGGGGCGTACACCTGGATGGTCCACTGTGGGCACGCCCGCCGCACGCGGGATGCGTGGCGCACCCCTCGGACCATGTCCGCTGCCAGGACCAGCACCATTCCCGAGGGTTCCACAATAATCCCCTCTGCGAGTCCGCCGTGGCGGCCCCGGGTGTGCAAGGCCACTGCCGCCTGTCCCGCGTGGGTGACTCGGTCGACGGCCTCCTGGATGTTCGCGCTGCCGCGCGCGGTCTCATCCAGGATCCAGCCCTGCGCCACCCCGTAGCGCAGGGCGGCGCATGCGGCCGCGGGTCTCACCTGGGGCAGCGCTCCGTCATCGGGGCCGGGCTGAGGGTGCTGTTTGGGGCACGGGCCTTCGCCGGTGCAGTGGCCCCGTTTCGACGCGGGGCAGAGTGTGGGCACGCTGCCCACCGGCGGCGCAGGTTCCGTGGGCGCGCCTCCCGTGGGGGGCTCCGGCACTGCCTCCAGGTCGGAGTCCGTGCCCGCGTCCCCTTGTGGGGGGTCTCCTTCGCCGTCTCTGAGTCCCAGCGCCCTGATGACCTCATGTGCTTCGCCCAGCGTCGGAGATCGGGGGCGCGTTTTGCGTGGGGCCGCGGGCTCCGCCATTGTTGTGTCGCTGTGCCTAAGAGCAGGGGGTGGGGTGCGGATGTCCCGTAACTGGTGCGTTGGTGCGTTGGTGCGTTGCCCGTTGTAGGGGTGGCGGATGGGCGTCCCCGGGGGGGTGCTTTCCATCATTGCGAGGGGCGTCTGGTGTTAGGCGCTGTCCCTCCCCCGACTGCCCGTCCTCTGGAGCGGGTAGCCGGGGTTCCGCGACCCGTGTGTCCCGGGTGCGGTCGGCGCGGGCGTGGGGACCCTCACCGGCCCCACAGCGTGCGCCCTTGCGGGCCGGCGTTGCTCGCTGTGGGGGTGGCGGAAGGGTGTCCCCGGGGGGGGCACCTTCCACCATTGTGTGAGGGGCGTCTGAGGTCAGGCCCTGTCCCTCCCCCGACTGCCCGCCTATTGGGCGGGCTGTTGGGGTCCGCCACCCACGTGCTGTGGGCGCGGGTGTGTGGGTGTGGCAGCCCAACACTGTCCCCTTGGCCTGCATGCCCTGTGGGGGCTGCATGCCGCGGGGGTGGCGAGGGGCCGTCCCCGGGGGGGGTGGCCTGCCACCGCTGAGAGGGGCGCCTGGTGTCAGGCGCTGTCCCTCCCCCGGCCGCCCACCCTCTGAAGTGGGCAGCCAGGGTTCCGCGACCCGTGTGTCCCGGGTGCGGTCGGTGCGGGCGTGGGGACCCAGGACCGGCCCGGCAGCGTGCACCCTTGCGGGCCGGCGTTGCTCGCTGTGGGGGTGGCGGGAGGGCGTCCCCGGGGGGGGTGCCGTCCACCGTTGTGGGGGGCGTCTAAGGTCAGGCGCTGTCCCTCCCCCGACTGCCCGCCCACTGGGCGGGCAGCCAGGGGTCCGCCACCCACGTGCTGTGGGCGCGGGTGTGTGGGTGTGGGGGCCCAACACTGTCCCCTTGGCCTGCATGCCCTGTGGGGGCTGCGTGCCGCGGGGGTGGTGGGGGGCCGTCCCCGGGGGGGGGGTGGCCTGCCACCGTTGTGGGGGGCGCCTGGTGTCAGGCGCCGTCCCTCCCCCGGCCGCCCGTCCTCTGGAGCGGGCAACCAGGGTTCCGCGACCCGTGTGTCCCGGGTGCGGTCGATGCGGGCGTGGGGACCCAGCACTGGCCCCACATCGTGCGCCCTTGCGGGCCGGCGTTGCTCGCTGTGGGGGTGGCGGAAGGGCGTCCCCGGGGGGGGTGCCTTCCACCATTGTGGGGGGCGTCTGAGGCCAGGCGCCGTCCCTCCCCCGACTGCCCGCCCACTGGGCGGGCTGTAGGGGTCCGCCACCCACGCGCTGTGGGCGTGGGTGTGTGGGTGTGGGGGCCCAACACTGTCCCCTCGGCCTGCATGTTCTGCTGGGGCTGCATGCCGCGGGGCTGGTGGGGGGCCGTCCCCGGGGGGGTGGCCTGCCACCGTTGTGAGGGGCGCCTGGTGTCAGGCGCTGTCCCTCCCCCGGCCGCCCGTCCTCTGGAGCGGGAAGCCAGGGTCCCGCGACCCGTGTGTCCCGGGTGCGGTCGGTGCGGGCGTGGGGACCCAGCACCGGCCCCACAGCGTGCGCCCTTGCGGGCCGGCGTTGCTCGCTGTGGGGGTGGCGGAAGGGCGTCCCCGGCAGGGGTGCCTTCCACCATTGTGAGGGGCGTCTGGGGTCAGGCCCTGTCCCTCCCCCGACTGCCCGCCCATTGGGCGGGCTGTTGGGGTCCGCCACCCACGTGCTGTGGGCGCGGGTTTGTGGGTGTGGGGGCCCAACACTGTCCCCTTGGCCTGCATGCCCTGTGGGGGCTGCGTGCCGCGGGGGTGGTGGGGGGCCGTCCCCGGGGGGGTCGGCCTGCCACTGTTGTGTGTGCGCCTGGTGTCAGGCGCTGTCCCTCCCCCGGCCGCCCGTCCTCTGGAGCGGGCAGCCAGGGTTCCGCGTCCCGTGTGTCCCGGGTGCGGTCGGTGCGGGCGTGGGGACCCAGCACCTGCCCCACAGCGTGCGCCCTTGCGGGCCGGCGTTGCTCGCTGTGGGGGTGGCGGAAGAGCATCCCCGGGGGGGGTGCCTTCCACCATTGTGAGGGGCGTCTGGGGTCAGGCGCTGTCCCTCCCCCGACTGCCTGCCCAGTGGGCGGGCTGTTGGGGTCCGCCACCCACGTGCTGTGGGCGCGGGTGTGTGCGTGTGGGGGCCCAACACTGTCCCCTTGGCCTGCATGCCCTGTGGGGGCTGCATGCCGCGGGGGTGGTGGGGGGCCGTCCCCGCGGGGGGTGGCCTGCCACTGTTGTGAGGGGCGCCTGGTGTCAGGCGCTGTCCCTCCCCCGGCCGCCCGTCCTCTGGAGCAGGCAGCCAGGGTTCCGCGAACCGTGTGTCCCGGGTGCGGTCGGTGCGGGCGTGGGGACCCAGCACCAGCCCGACAGCGTGCGCCCTTGCGGGCCGGCGTTGCTCGCTGTGGGGGTGGCGGAAGGGCATCCCCGGGGGGGGTGCCTTCCACCATTCTGAGGGGCGTCTGAGGTCAGGCCCTGTCCCTCCCCCGACTGCCCGCCCACTGGGCGGGCTGTTGGGGTTCGCCACCCACGTGCTGTGGGCGCGGGTGTGTGGGTGTGGGAGCCCAACACCGTCTTCGCGGCCTGCATGCCCTGTTGGGGCCGCATGGCGCGGGGGTGGTGGGGGGCCGTCCCCGGGGGGGGCGGCCTGCCACCGTTGTGAGGGGCGCCTGGTGTCAGGCGCTGTCCCTCCCCCGGCCGCCCGTCCTCTGGAGCGGGCAGCCAGGGTTCCGCGACCCGTGTGTCCCGGGTGCGGTCGGTGCGGGCGTGGGGACCCAGCACCAGCCCCACAGCGTGCGCCCTTGCGGGCCGGCGTTGCTCGCTGTGGGGGTGGCGGAAGGGCGTCCCCGGGGGGGGTGCCTTCCACCATTGTGAGGGGCGTCTGAGGTCAGGCCCTGTCCCTCCCCCGACTGCCCGTCCTCTGGAGCGGGCAGCCAGGGTTCCGCGACCCGTGTGTCCCGGGTGCGGTCGGTGCGGGCGTGGGGACCCAGCACCAGCCCCACAGCGTGCGCCCTTGCGGGCCGGCGTTGCTCGCTGTGGGGGTGGCGGAAGGGCGTCCCCGGGGGGGGTGCCTTCCACCATTGTGAGGGGCGTCTGGGGTCAGGCACTGTCCCTCCCCCGACTGCCCGCCCATTGGGCGGGCTGTTGGGGTCCGCCACCCACGTGCTGTGGGCGCGGGTGTGTGGGTGTGGGGGCCCCACACTGTCCCCTTGGCCTGCATGCCCTGTGGGGGCTGCGTGCCACCGGGGTAGTGGGGGGCTGTCCCCGGGGGGGGTGGCCTGCCACCGTTGTGAGGGGCGCCTGGTGTCAGGCGTTGTCCCTCCCCGGGCCGCCCGTCCTCTGGAGCGGGCAGCCGGGGTTCCGCGACCCGTGTGTCCCGGGTGCGGTCGGTGCGGGCCTGGGGACCCAGCACCGGCCCCACAGCGTGCGCCCTTGCGGGCCGGCGTTGCTCGCTGTGGGGGTGGCGGAAGGGCGTCCCCGGGGGGGGTGCCTTCCACCAATGTGAGGGGCGTCTGAGTTCAGGCGCTGTCCCTCCCCCGACTGCCCGCCCACTGGGCGGGCTGCTCGGGCTCGTTGGGTGTGTGCGGTGTGTGTGGTGTCTGTGCCGTGCGTGTCGTGGTGCGTGGTGCCGCTCTTCTCTTGTCCCTCTGGTGCTCCCCTCTCCGGTGTCTCGGTGCGGTGTTGTGCTCGCCGTGTGCCTGCCGTGCCCCCTTTTTTTTTGGGGGGGCATGGCGGTTTCCCGCCCAAAGTGTATCAACAAACTGAGTTCAGTGCTGGGTGGGTGGCAGTGACATAGGAGTCTCCCATGCTAATCCGCCATTTCCCTAATTTACAGAGTAAATGAACACTGAAGTGCCGGAAAAAAACTGAGTATCTGAATTCCTGCCCTGAAAAGTTGAAGGCGCAATGCACTGCCCTAATGGCACCAGAGGCTTGCAAAATTCTAGGAGGCCACACAGTGGCTGGCTGCAGGGACCTGAAACCTCAGTTGAAAATCCTGCTGCTCAGAAAATCCTGCTGTTATGTTTGTATTTCTAGCAATGTGGTGCCCCCTGCCCTGTGCGCGCCCCTTGCTCGGCCGCTGGCTACCCCTTGTTCCTTTCGTGGCTTCGTTGCTCTTTACCCTTTCCTCTACCCTTCTCCCTCACATGCACTTCTTCCCTGCCTCCGCTTTGTTGCGTGTCTCGGTCTTTTTCCTTGCCGGCTCGCCGTTCTCTCTCGTTTGGCCTTCTCCTTTGAACCTGCGAAGAGAAAGGATGTAAACGGGCGTGCGGCGGCGGGGGTTTTGTTGCGACATGGCACCTCGACAGTGCCATCCTCGGTCGGTCCCTTACTCCCTCGGCGGTGTGGTATGTTACCTATTTATGCTTCAGTCGTGTGCTCCTCCCTCCCTTTTCTTACCGTGTTGTGCTTGTTACGGCGTTTTTTTTTCCTGCGTCGTTTGGCGTAGGTTTATATCCTACTTGCTCTCGCCTTGGCTCGACACACCTCTTTGGCCGCCACCTTTGTTCATTGTCCGTTCCGCGCGCGCGGCGTGACATGCAACATACTTATTTCTTTCTCCCCTATCTTAGTGTGTCCTAGTCCTCTTGCTTTGCCTACGTGTGTATGGCGCGGGCCGGGCGCTCGTCGCTTCCCCTTGACCTTCCCGTATGCGCGGCGTGACATTTAGGGTATGGCGAATGTGAGACGAAGGCACGACGCAAAACAAGCCTAAGCGTCTAAGACAACCCTGCTTTAACGCCCAAACGACGCAAACACGAGCACACACTTCTCCTTTGGACCTGTGAAGGGAAGGGAAGGTGGGTGCATGCACAAGAAGGTGAAGAAGGACAAGAAGGAAGCGTGGTGACGTGTGTATGTCGGATTCCGGCACACGACGCTATGCATATGTGTGTATGTTCTAATCAGCGCAACAAAAAGGGTGGTTGTGCTGTAAGAGCAGTTGTCACGGTTGCCCCGCATTGCACCGCAGGGCAGGACCGTTAGCCCCCCGTGACAACCACTCCCTGGCCAAAGGCCATTTCTTTTTTCTCGTCTCGGTTGGTGGCGCGGGCCGGGCGGTTGGCGGCGTGGCACGACATGGTAACATACTTGCGTTCTTGGTGGCGGTGTGTGGCTCCCCCCTTGCCTACTATTCGTTTGTATGCGGCGGCATACCTTTTGTCCCCTTTCGCTCCCTTTCGCCTCCTACGTACGCGGGCGTACGGGTGGGGGGTCGGCACGTCTCGGTTATGCCTCGTGGTCACCTTTTGCTTTTGTTGGCGCGGTTGCCGTTCTTGTCTCGTGTTCGTTGCGTAGCATGGCATGGCATGTAACGTACTTGGTTCGATCTAGCCGCGTGTGCATGTTGTGTATGTTTAGCTTTTGTTTGTGTGCTTTTTAGTGTGTTGTGCTTCACCTCGGTGGTGTGTGGCCTCCTTTGTGCGTTCTTATCTCCTTTTCCGGTTATGTGTTCCCCCGCCGTGCCCCTTCATACCATTTTGCTTGTCAGTGGCGGTGTTGACCTTGCGGCGATGCGGGCATGCACGTACGGGCATACCTTCCTTTCCCTATGTGTGCGGGGGTGGGCATAGGCATTCATTCGGTGTCACCTCTTGTTGGTTTTCCTTGCCGGTGCGATTTTTCGTTGCGCTTTTCGTGGCGGCGCACTTTGGCGTTGCTTGGCACGTATCTTCCTTCCTTGTGTATTGCGTTTGTTACGGCGTTATGCATGGCGTTATGCGCTATGGCGATATGCATGGCGTGGCATATAACATACTTGTTTTTCGGCGGCTGGTGGCGTTGTTGTTGCTTGTCCGTGATCGCACCACAAGTTGAAAAACTCCGGATGAGCCAGAGGAGCAAACACGAAACTCAAGGGTGTTCAACCCTTGGTCATGTGCTACAATGATTGCCCCCCCCCTCTAGCTGGATCCCGTGCCCCATGGAGATATGGTAGTTCCAATATGGCATACAATGGCAAAAACAGCGAAATTTGGCCCAAATGGCCCGCACCCATGATTCCATATCTCCATGGCCACGGCGAGGATCCTTTCAACCAAAAATGCTATAGACACATGGGACTTAGGTCCTGATATAGGCCGCTTGTTAACCCTCATGGTCGCCTCTAGCTATTTTCCCCTTGCGGGGAAAATGACACACAAATGGGGCAGAATGGCAACATACCCCAAATTGGGTGACTCGCAACTCTCCCTTCAAGAGGAGAAGCCACATGGGGAAACACCCCATTCGATACGGGTTTATGTGCCCTCTCCGAATTGCCCTTACCCTTGGTCAAGTGGCGCACGCAACCTCGGGGGTGAAATCAGGGGGAAAAGGGGTTTGTGGCCATTCTGGGCAAAACGGCCAAAATTCACCCAAAAGTGGTCACTCGAAAAATCGTATCTCCGTATTGCAAGAGAAAGGAGCCTCGGGCTTTTGCATTGGTGCAAACCAAAGCTTTGCTTCCCTTTTGCGACAAGGGTTGAGGTTCAAAGCATAATGGAAACATTTTTAACACCTCAATCCTTGAAGCACACTATTTATGGGAAAAAGTGCATGTATCGGGGATATTGGTATGTACATATCTTTGGGTCATTGAGGAACACAAATATGAGCAAACATTCTTGGAGTAGGCCCATAGTAGGTGCCCTCAAATATGCCCACTATGGTTAGATCGTCTCCGCCCACTCATGTCATTAGTGCTTGCATATGAGCGCGTGTGCAAAGAGGCAGTATGGCACGCGTACTCACAAGGCGACATTATAAGAAATGGAGGACAAGGTTGTAAAAATCAACCAAGCCATCCACGATGTCCTTCGTGGTCTCCACTTTACATATTGCCTTGGCTCAAGGCTCAACTCCCCATAGGCTTTGAGTACGAGCCTCAGGGGATTGGCCATTTTGGCCTAATTTTCGACCAAAATTTGCCCTTTTTCAAAAAATGAGTTTAGGTACGCATTGAATTGCGTGAGTTGGCTCGAAAATCAAAAATGGCCTAGGGCTTTTGGTCTTGTGAGCATTGTGTTCGGTTACTAACTTTCATGCTCACAAGGCCACAAAGTTAGCGTTTGCGCACGCAAACGACTTGGGTTTGCGAAACCCATAGGCTGCCTAAAACATCCCCATTGCCCTCTTCCCTATTCAAACTGATATGCCCATGTGAAAGGGGCATGGATGAAAGGCATAGGGGGGGAATGTAGGGTTCCGTCCGAACTCATGGTCCTTGAGAACCATGAGTTCGAGCGATCGACGGAAAAGCTTGCGCGCTGATTTTCTCTCAGACGCAACGGCGAAAGATTCTGGTGAACACACCAGATGAAAGTACAAGAAAAATCCTCTAGATCCAGCACTTGAGTTCCTTTAGAACCTCAAAGGTAGTTGATAAAAATCCATCACAAAACTCGCCACGGAGAAGCGACGAAAGCGCGCGAACAGGCGACAACAGGCGGCGATTTCACGACAATTAGAAATCGCGGTAGAATTCGGGTATTCCACCGATATCCGACCGAAAATCGCCCAAGACAATAAAATTATGGTAATTCTACATCGATTTATTGGTTAGAAATCGGATTCCAGATTTCGCGGATTAGAGAACAGGGATATCCCGCTGACAGCCGGTGTCAACGGCTTCCACACGGGTGTGACGGCTCACAGGCCTCCGGGCCATGGGCCATAGGTTCTGGGTACCGCTTCACCCCCCTCCTTAGAGCAAACCCTGGGGGGGGCTCGATAACACCCAAGCATGGCAGCGGGTACCCAGGACCATCCCCTGAAGGGAGGGGGGGCTGTCACATCCTCACTTCAGGCCAATTTGCGGGTTAGGTTGCCCATTACAATCCCACAGTAAGACAGCTACGGTGCTGTAGTTGTTAGTAACCGCCAGTATAGTATCAAGTATCAAGTCCCGGGTCCTGGCGGCGATTGTTCGGCATCCAAAGGACCCGTTAACCCATACCAGGCGCACCGGGTGCCGGCTGCGACCGTCACTACCACAGTGGCAGTGGCATACACGGCCAACATAGGCGCCAGACAACGACCGAGGTGGTCCCGGAGGTCGAAAGCGACCACAAAGATCCATCAGGCTACCCCAGGCTTCCCAAGGCCGCAGTCTGGGGGAGAGTCCCCGAGGGTCCTTCCTTGGGCGCACCATGTCCATATCCACGACGCGAGTCCAGAGTGGTAAAGCCGAACGAGCTCCTCCATAAGGGATCGGGCATCAAGACCGTCTTTTCCCTCGCCCCATTACCACGAAGGCCATGCATGGGGGAGTCCCCATGCAGTCTGGGCGGAGGCGTCGACTCCTCAAACCACCAGTTTCCCAGGCAGACTGACCGAGGTCAGCACACCGGAGGTCGCCACCCGACTGCAAGTGCGTCTGCGAGTCGGTAGGCTCACACTGGGACTGACAGTGGCGGACCACTGGGAGTGTAGTCAGGCAACTGGGCTTTCCGCCTGGCACCATCATGATCTCAGCACATCACAGCCACTAGGGCACACGGTATCACGGGCACTCAAACAGAAGAACCTGTACTTAGGTACTTGTCCAAGCTGGACCTCATGTAAGAGCATGTACACGGCGACTCAGGGCGCCTTCGTATTCCGATTTGTGTCCCTTCGGGGGGAAAAACAGTCCATATATCAGTGATGGGCTGACAACACTTAACATACACATGCACATATCCTGGGCGGCGGGAAAGTGAGCAAGAAACAGGTAAATAGGCGTGTAAACACACTCTGGATAGAGCGCCAAACCAGGCCCCGGTCAGGATAAGGAATATGCAGGAGGGTGGACAGAAAGACGCCTGAGTTCAGGCCATATATAGTCTGCAGACACACGTAGACTGGTCTGGATCCCGCAAGTGCCATGGGACCAGACCACACACCCCAAAATCGCAATGCCGATGACAGCCGCATCCGTTGCGGAACGTCGTATGGGCTTCAAGGCCCTAAGAGCTCAGGAAATGTCAAGGTCAGTCGCCCTGCCTGGTTTCCCAAGGATTCAGCAGGCGGGGAGTGATAAATAGGAATGGAAGAGAGGGGCCATCCTCCCCTGGATTCAGCAGGGGGGGGTATATGGCCACTCAGATGGCATGTCACCGGAAGATGGAAGAGAGCAAGCAAGTGAGGGACGATCCGTCGACCAAACAAGTGCTCAAACTGCATCAGGGGAGAGCTCAGGCCGGTGATCAGGCGCCCCTGGCTGCAATCGCCCGGGTGAGTGCCTCCAAGTCCGAGACGTGGAGCTTGGTCTTGTGCTTGCGGATGTAGTCCATGAAGGGGGTCTTAATGCGGCACGAACGAGGAGACGGGTTCCAAGGTGTCGTGGGACTGCCATTGCCTCGCCAACGAACCTTGAACTCCAGGCCTCCATGTGCCGAGGCGTTCGGACGCTGGGCCAGGATCTGCTCGACGGTATAGCTGTCCTGCTCAGCATAGTCGTCGTCCGAATCAGCCTCATGTGCGGCATACTCCAGGGACACATGTTGGCCACGGAGGTCGGGATCCGCACACGAAGTTGACTCTCGTGGCGCTCCCGGAACTGTCCGTGACCCACCTTGATGCGGTCGGTGTCCTCACGAATCCTGCGGACCACCTCTCCGGGTGTGAACCAGGTTTTGGTGCGGTGGGTGCCCATAGGGCGGGGTCTGATCACCCACACCGGGTCTCCCACCCTGAACCTTTGCGCTGTCGAGCTCGGGGCGGACTTCTGACGCTCAGCATGCTCCTTCTCGAGCTGCTGGCGGATGTCCCGCGCCGTTGCCTCTTGCCGCGCGAAGAATTCCTTGGCGTCCATGGCCATACCATCACCAGACAAGGGAAGTCCCCGACCAAGTCGGTCCCTGCCGAACAGAAACTGGTGAGGGGACAAACCACCCGGAGTGGGGGTGTCATGATGGGCCTTCAGGGCGGGCCACATCTCCTCAAACCAATTCCGACGTGGATTGGTGATGTGAATCTTGCGTAGCTTCTCGAACAGCTGCCTTCCAGCCACTTCAGCCCGGCCATTGGACCGGCTGAGATAGGCGACGCTCTTGGCATGACGTATTCCCATGAGGGAACACATGGCCTTGAACCAGCCACCAGTAAACTGGGGCCCTCGGTCACTGCAAATGGTGCGGGGGAGTCATCATGACTGCCACTTCCTTGGCAAGCAACCCCCTTTTGCGTGCCGGAACGGCTTCTACGTACCCGCTGTGGCAGTGCACACAAAGGACCACACAGTCAAAGGTCTCCTTGCCTATGTGATCTTCGGGCACGGAGAAGACGTCCATGGCCACGCTCTCCATGTGCTGGTCAGGCACCGGAGTCCATTGGGCTTCCCCCTTGACGTTCCGGTTGTCAGGATTGCAGGCCTGACAGACCGAGCAACCCTTCCTGACCTTCTTGATGGCATTGTAGAGACTGATCTGGTCGATTTCGAACCGGCGCTGCATATCGAGGGCTTGCTTCAGGACCTCTGGGTGCATCATGTGGTGGTGCCAAGCCTCACATAGCTCGAGCACTCGGGACTCTGGAACCAGCAGCTTACCATTCCGGTAGAGCTTGCCATCCTCCTCAGTCAGCCCCTTTGGCCACTTCTGCCCGTCATCAGGGTCGGTCACAGCCCTATATTCGGCCTCAAAGGCCTCAGACTTGGCGTAGTCGTCGGTCCAGTCGTCTTGGAGGCAAGATTCAGGGAAGAGGTGCTTGTCGGACTCAGCTCCCTCAGGGGCGAGTACTCTGACCGCTCTGCCCATCCTCGTTCTGAGGGGGGCATCCGCAGCCATGACGACGAAGCATTTAACACCCTCCTCCTACATCAGGCGCTCCATTTCTATGATCCTCTTGGCCTCAGCGGTCTCAGCCTCATCGCCATGGGCGCAGACGTCCGTCATGCCTTTGCTGGCGGGATAGGCCCAGTAGGTAGGTAGGTAGGTGCACTCCGTCGTGGAGAGGCGCCCCATGGTTCCCCCTGGCGTCGCCCCTGTGACAAACAAGAAGAGGTTCCGCGCGTGAAGAGGGGAGGCGGCTTACATCCCGCTAGACCTGACTGGTGGCCCCCAACAAAGCCGCCCCGGGCAACACCAGGAGGGCTGATTGCCGCCAGCGTGACTGCTTGTCATGCCGGGAGGGTGGGCCCCCGTGCTTGCGCACGTCCCCTCTTTTGGGCGGAACCCTAGGGGTTCACCGGACTTCCTAACGTATCCCGTTCCCAAGGCATGCATGCATGTTCTTGGTACTGGGGTTCCGAGGTGCTTGGGTGTCGCACGCTCCGTCTCGAGTCCCAAAGCAGCGCAGGCCTTAGGAAGGCCTCATCGCCATGGGCAGAGACATCCGTCATGCCCTTGCTGGCGGGATAGGCCCACCTACTGAGACAGTCCGCCACGGTGTTGTCCTTGCCAGGAACATACACAACCGTGAGGTCGAAGTTGGCCAAGGTCTCATGCCATCTTGCCTGTCGGGAGGCGGGACCAGAGGGGGTGTCCACGTACTCTTTGTGCCGAGACTGCAGACTCTGATGGTCGGTGCAGACGGTGACGGGATGGAGGGCTATGTACCCAGCCCATTTCCAGAGAGCCATGACGATTGCGTACGCCTCCTTTTCTCGGGGCGTCCACGTCCGTCTCTGGCCTTCCGCCAGGACTCGGCTCCAGAAGGCCACTGGCACGTGCCTCCCATCGTCAAGCACCTGTTCCAACACAGCGCCTACGGCATAGTCGGATGCGTCAGTGCGCAGGACGAACCCTCGGTCAGGATCCACGAGGTGCAGACCGACTGCGGATAGCAGCGCCTGCTTCATCCCCTCAAAGACACGGTCGGACTCTCCATTCCAGATCAGAGCCTTCTTGGACCCCTTCTTGGTCTCCTCTCGGTTGCCCTTGAGCATGGTCCTCATGGGGGCTGCATACTCGGCATACATCTTGATATACCCCGAGTAGTAGTTGCAGAACCCCAAGTACGCCCGTAGCTCAGAGACGGTTTTGGGCTCTTCCCAGTGCTCGATCGCAGCCACCTTGCCAGGTATGGGCTTCCGCTGCCCGTTCCCAACTACGTGGCCAGCAGAGACCACCTCGCTTACCGCAATGGTGGCCTTGTCACTACTGCCCGTGAGTTTGTGCCGAACCAGAAGGTCCAGCACTCTGGTGACATCCCTCTCATGTGCCTCCAGGAGCTCCTCATAGCTCATACTGGGGTCCCCGGACGCGATGATCACGTCGTCCATGAAGGGGTCCGCACAGTCACGCACCGGCTCAAGCAGGTTCTCCAGCATCCGCTGAAAAGCCGCATTGCCGTTGGTGACGCCCATGGGCATCACCTTCCACTGGAGGGGTCCAAGTGGTGTGGTCATTGCTGTGCAAGCACAGGACTCCTCGGCGAGAGGCATCTGATGATAACCATGTTTCGGGTGAATCACCGTGAAGATCCTCCGCCGGTGGTGTTTTTGCAGCATGTCCTCAATGAGGGGCAGCGTATAGCTGTCATGCTGCGTTTGGGCCTTTAGGCCGCGGTAGTCGACCACGAGCCGCCACTCTCCGGCCACCTTCTTGGGGACGACGAAGCACGGGGAGGCCCACTCGGAGTGGCACGGCTCAAGCCAGCCTCTCTCGATGAATTCACGGAGGATCTTCTCCATGGCCTCCTTCCTCTCGCCCCTCAGGGCAAAATCCCGGTGTCGATGCACACGGGGGTCCGGCTTCAGTCGTATATTGGCCTCACCATACGGTCCACGCACCTCTGGGGGAAACACAGGTTTTCCGCTGAAGAAGGTATCACCATACTTCTGCTCCAGCCTGGCCCTCAATGCCTGGATCTTGGGGCATTCATCGGACTCCGCCTTGGCCTTTCCGGGCACCTGAACCACTGAGCTTACTTGCGGGGTGTCACCGCATGGTTTCGGCTCTGGTGGTCTTCCCAGGTGGTCCAAAGGGCCATCTCTGGTCTTGCTACGGAACAAGTCACCATAGGCCAGCGGGTTCCCGCCGATTGGCTCGTCCTGGCTGGACATGTGGTCCAGTACCCTCCTTATGAAGGTATTCCCATCATAGGAACCGGAGACGACGGAATCCACTTCCCACCAGGCTTTGTCCTGGCCCTTGCCCTCACGCTGGCTTCCCCAGTCGTGAAAGGGCTGATCCATATACCCCTGAACTAGATCCCACTCCTCTTCAGTGAGGAGGTCCGCCGATTCTCCGATGTCAACAGGGGAAACCGCAAAGCATTGCCGCCATGGCTCCGCTATGATGCGGTTGACACACACAAAGTCCGTGGTGCCGGCCTGTTCAAGGCCCCCACCCAACTAGTGGAATTCCGTAGGCCATCTCTGGGGTGGCATGGGCTGTCCTTTAGCGTCCTGATAGACACTCTCTCCAGCCGGTAGGATGACCTTGTTTAAGGTCATGTTGGTCAATGAGACCACCCAATCTCGGGTGTTTTCCTCCTCAGTGCATCCCATAGGAACAACCAGCACTGCCTTGGAGCGGTCCTTGCGAATCTTCGCTACCGCCCTTGGAATGTCCCATCGAGGGCAATGGATCCACATCAAACCCTGATGCGGAACCCCAGTGCTTCTTCCACGCGGAGTCCTGGGCGCTCCAGTACTTCTCACAAACCCGAAGATGGGCGGAAGTTCCTGAAGAGAACGCATCCAAGGCCAGATCCGAAGCTCCCAGGTCCGCAACCACTCAGCTCGCCACTTCCGGCATTACGCCGTACTCCTGGTTTGCCGGCCCAGTTGGCTCGGTGCCCAGCGCAGCTACTTCGAGCTGATTGCGTTCCGGGTGGATCCATTGGCACTCCACATGGTACTCAGGTGACGAAAGCCACGAGAGCTGGTCATCCTAATACAGGGTCATGGAGGCCTGGGCCGGGAGAACGCCGGAGTCCGTCTCCATCATGAAGTCGTACCCAACAATCATGTCCCAGTCCATTTCGGCCTCGTAGAAGCGACCTTGCAGGAGGATTTCCTTGCCGAGGTCTGGGCGGCTCAGCTCACGGTGGTTCACGAACTGCAGCCAAATGGCCGCTTCCCTCGTGCCTCCCACCATGAACTGGCCGTTCGCCACCTTCAGCCTGACAGGCTTCCGACTGTTGGTCAAGCACTCTGGCGGAAGTAAGCCAGCCTTGACCAAGCTGACCTGAGCTCCCGTGTCGACCAACACGTCGAAGACCTTCTCCACTTCCCCGCATAAGGCACGGACCTTAAGGTGCAACTGCTGCTCACGCCCAACTCGGCGCACGGCATGCAAGCTCAGGATCTCCGGCCGTTCCAGAAGCTCAATAAGCGACTGGTGCAGGTCGTGGACAATGGGCTCAGGCTGCCCATCTGCAGCATCCAGCTGCGGTCCGGGTGATCCTCCGATACTCTCCGATCGATCTTGAAGCACATCAAATACATTCTTGGTCGCGAAGGATGGACGGGTGCAAGGGTTCGTGCTTTCACTTGCCCTCACCCTGCCACTGTGACTGTCTTTCGTTTTGGGTGCCGGACCGGGCCTTCCGCCCGCGGCAATCCCTTTGTGCTCATTGTCTCCCGACTGGGATGGTGTGGCGCTTCCCACGACACCATCCTACGACCGCCCTAGCTGGGGCCCTTGGCTGCAGGGGCTCCGCGAAGGGCGTGAGTTGTGGTAGTAGGGGTACTCTCCTCCGCATCAACCTCGTTAACACCTTTCTTCTTTCCCCCTTTCTTACCCTTCTTGTCCTTGTCCTTCTCTTTGTTCTCCTTGTTCTTGTCGTCGGACTTGGGGACCCAGGACTTCTTGATCTCCTGGATCTCCTTGGCCAACTCGGTCCCCACCGACATCACCTTGGAGAGCTCGTCCTTGGTGACCTCCACCTTGGTCTCCCGGATACCCGCGGGTGCACGCTTCTTCGACCCGTGCACCTTCTTGTAGGCCTCCGCGCCGGCCTTGTGGATGGGGCATGTCCGGTGGTCATGGTTGGACCCTTTGTTCCTCCCTAACACACGAAACAGCCCTGAGGGTGAGCTCGTATGAACTCCCCAAAGGACAGCGGAGGGTCGCCCATGCGGCGGGGCTCCTTCTTCTCCTTCTTCTTCCAACCCTTCTGCAGGAGCTTTCAGCTTCCCCGGTTGCTCCCCGTGTTCAGGTTGTTGGCCACAAAGGCACAAACGGCCGTTTCGGCGGGCTCATCGTCGTCGTCATTGTCGTCGAGAGCCTCATCGCCATCGGCTCCCGCTGGGTCCATGGCAGATTCCCCGCCCGACCCTTCGCCAACATAGTTGACGTCACGGTCACCGGCCTTCAAGCTGCGGGTGTGGTGGAGATTTCTGTACTCTTTGAGCACTTCCTCTCCGACCAAATCCAAGACCTCGTCGCAGGTCATCCGTGCCGGTATGGCCTGCAGACGGAGGGTGTGGCCGCCCACGTCACACCGTGGTTGGTACCATACAGTACGTGTACCGTTCGGTATCGATACCATACAGTACTCCGGTGTCCTGTATGGTATCGCCTAGCCCCAATGAAGACCCAGGAGGCACCACTAAATGTCCGGATTCCTTGGTGTTACGATATATTCAAGCTGATTCCAACAACCGAATCTTTGTCCCAAAAACACCAGAAAATTTCAACAAATATTTGTCACCACAGACCTGATGCGGCTTTTGTCCTCAACCTCTTCTCAAAATGTGACTGGGCAAGCATCGGAGGAACACTTCTCTGGTTTTAAATGTTTCTCAAAACACCCTGCAAATGTTTCACACCTTTAATTGTTTGTTCCCTTTTATGCACTACCCTGCCTACAGCTCAGCCAAAAAGACAATGTTTCTTAAAACACCCTACAAATGACTTTTCAGCTCTACCCTGCACCTCAGACACAAAGAATGCTTTAACGTCGACTTTACTGCACACTGTCTTCTTCATCAGAGTCACTCTCGTATGGTAGGACACACGGCTCCTGAAAATCAGGGTTCCGTACCTTGCGCAGCATGCGCATATTGTTGTATATGTACACCAGTTTCTCAGCTTTACCTGCATACAGTCTGTTTCTGGCCTTGGAGTGTATGAACCCAAAAATGCTCCAGTTTCTCTCTGCTGAAGACGCAACACTGACTACAGAACACACTCGCAGTGCACACTCACGCAATGTTGCATTATCATAACAAAAGGGCATCTGCGTTCGCTCACACAACCACTGAAATTCTGCATAGGGCTCCATGTCCCATTGACGGTTGAACACCTCTGCCCAATAATCGTTCAACGACGCGTCTTCGTCCATTTGTGGGGACTGGGGTTGCGTTGACGCGTCTGCACGTGTCGTCGTCTGAGCGCGCGCCATTCGCGTAGACGCCTTCATCCTTTGATCGCGGAGGAGGGCCCACTTTATTGTGGAGGACGGCACGTACTTCTTCGTTTGTTGTCCAAGCCTTTGCACGCGTCCTGCACAGCTTGTGCTTCTCCGATAGTCGTTGTGCACGGCTTTGAACGCGTCCTGCACGAGCACGTCCTCACATGGCCCATCTAAAAGGAGGGATTTAAAACCTTGCGAGCAGTGTTTTTCAGCGTACACGGCACCGCTGCTGGAAACTCATGCACCGCTGAATGCGCATTTGCAACGCGGTCACAACAATACTAGTATTAGCAGAATTCGTTCTTATGTTCCCAAAACTGCGACATTACGATTCAAGACTAAAAGTGGTGCCGTAATGCATAATAATGCTAATTACCAACATCGGTAGTAAACTTTCGATCCAGCAGCGTGTTTTTCGCAATATTTCAATTCATCTGGCAATTTTCCGTCTAGCGTGCGCGCGTGCTGCAATGCGGTGCCTGTCTGCGGCACCATCTCAATACCGCACACGTGCTGTGCGGTATTAATACCAGACGGTACGCGTTCGCGGACGGTACGCGTTCATGAACGCCGTTCGGTACCAACCCTGCGTCACACTTGTCGAGGCGCAACATCGCGGTCTTCTCGCGATCGCCCGTGACGGTGATGAGGAGGGCGTTCCGCAGCTCTCGCCGCTTGAAATCCCGCGCCACATGCTTATCTGCCCAAGCCAACACTTTTGGATGATACTCCTTTGGGAGCATCATCTTGAACGTGTGGTTGAACTTGGCTCTCTTGGCTGCCTCCTTGGTGACTCTCTTGATCCATGCTTCCGGCAGCATGGAGAGCAGGCGGGCCTGCTCGTCACCCTCATTCCAGTCCTCCACGTGGCGGCAGAAAAGGGTGTATTGCCCCCGGAAGTCTCGCCAATTCCGTAGGTGGATCTCCCGACCATCATGCTGAAGCTTGATGGCCCTCCACCTCTTGGCAGCCACCTGCGGAGCGTCCACCCGCTCCTGCTTGTTGAGCCACTTCTTGGCTTCCTTGAGGGTCTTGATTTTCCCCTCCTTGGTCGCCACGAAGTATAGCTCTTGGAGCACTTCCGGCAGGCGCCACCTGAACCTTTTGAAGACATATTTCTCCGCATCTGCGGGATCCATGTCTTCAGTGACCCCCAATCGTCCAGCTTCTCCAAGAAGCGGTCGAGGTTGAGGGGGTTGCCATCGTACGTGGGGGGATTGATGTCCTTCAGGTCTTCCCACACGGCGGCATCCGTGACCTTAGAGACCATGAACGCCGGCCCAGAGATCGACCGAGGTTCCCATCGGCGTCCCCCACGGACTCCCACGGCCGCCACTTCCATCTCCTCCACGGTATCCATGTGGCTACGCCGTGGTTCCTCCATGTACGCTGAACCTAGATGTTCACGCCGTACTCCTTCCATGTATGCCTCCTCATCACGGCGCCGGCGGCTGCGTTCAGCGGCCTCCCGTCGTACACCAGGCGGCGGGGTAATGCCGAACTCCTCCAGGTCTTCCTCGCCTCCGCCGATATCCCACTCCACGTCCCCTCCGGGGACCTCATCTCTGAGTCAACCATAACGCCCGCCAGCCATTGGGATTGGCTCCTGGGCTGGTGCGGGGCGTCGGGGGCGTACCGGTGTCCGCTGTGGAGCACGGCGGTTGTGGTACTCCGCAATGAGCCACTCATCACGCCACCCCTCACTGCCACTGCCTGGCGGCACGCGCTCGTTACGGCGGCCCGCGCTGTGATGAGAGGGAGCGCTGAGGGAGGGGGCACTGGCGCTGGGGCGACTCCTGGGGGCTCCGCCAGGGGCGTGGGCTCTGCCTGGACCTGGTCCAGGTCCCCAGCCGTCGTCCGACGAGCCGACTCCAGGGGTGGGTGGTCGCTGCTGACGCTCGCACGGCCTCCCAGCTCGTCCAACCTCTGCTGCAGGCCGTTGATGACCTTGTTCAGCAGCCTGGTCTTGCCCCTGGCGATGTCCAGCTTCCTCTGGGCAGCGGTGGCGACCTTGGCGATCTTGACCATCTCCGTCTTGGCGATATCGAGCTCCTTCTGTGCGCCCGCGGCGACCCTGGCGATGCAGATCATCTTGCCTTTGCCCGTGTCTACCTCACGCTTGAGGGTCTGGACCCTCCTGCGGAGGTGGACGATCCACCGCCAAGTGGCCTCCGGGTCACCCTCTTCTGGTGCGCCGTCGGGGTTCCCGGAGGGTCCTCCAGGAGGACCTCCGCCGGGTCCGCCCGGTCCAGGGGGTCCTCCCCCGCCCGGGGGTCCGCCTCCGGGGGGTCCACTTGGTGGGCGTCCTCCAGGGGGTCCTGATGGTCCTCCGCCAGGGGGTCCCGGTCAGCCTCCGCCGGGTACCCTCGGTGGGTCCGAGGATGGGAGCTTCTCCGTTAAACACCGTGTAGCCGAAGTCCATGTCAATATCCTCGTCCATGTCGCCTCACCTGGTTGTCTGGGTCTCGCACGCGGAAGACTCCGAGCTCCGGTAGGGAGGAGGGAAATCCTCACCCTCACCCTCCGGCTCCATGGAGACATCTCGGCCTCCTCCTCCAGCCACTCCTCAGCGATGTCGGCGGTCTCGTCCATCCCCGTCGCTGGCGGTGAAGAAGGGGTCGGAGTCGTGGGGGTGTCCGCCCGCTGGCCTCCGTGACCTCCCAGGGGTCTTCCCCTTACCCCTGCTTCGTCGGTAGGCGGTGGGGCCACTGTCCCCACTGCTGCCCGTGTCCACCTCCTCCAGATCCAGCGTCATCTTGGAGGAGGCGTCCCCTTCGAAGAGCTCTCCAAGGGTCTCCACTCGGGATCCTCCCGGGGGAGTCTCGCGCTGGAGCCTGGCCTCCGCCTCCTCCATTGCGGCGGCCGTGGCTGCGGCAGCTCGCCTTTCGGCCTCCTCCCGGGCACGGGCAGCCTCGGCTTCCCGAGCCCGCTGCAGCCGAGCCTTCTCAGCTTCCAATGCTGCCACCTCCGCCTCCGTCTTGGCCCTCTCCTCAGCGACCTTCCGTCGCGCGGCCTCGATGGCGTCCTTCCTGGCGGCGTCCGCTTGGGCCTTGGCCGTTGCCTCGGCATGGGCCCTTTCCTCCGCCTCCTTCTTTGCCCTGTCTTGTGCAAACGCCTCTTCCAGCGCTTTCACCTCGACCTCCTTACGGACAATGGCCTCCTGGGCCAGGCGGGCTTCCTGGGCGGCTGCCGCCACCTCACTCCTGACCCGGGCAGTTGCTGCCTCCTGGGCGGCTGCAGCCAAGAGACCGGCCGCGATGGCCGCCACGGTCGAGGCATGGAAGGCCATGCCTCTGCCCCAATCCGTGGCCTCCTCCTGGGCGATCCCGACGGCGCCCTCGACGGCAGCGTTCTGCTGTGTGGCCCGTTGCCGGGCAACCCGAAGGTTGCAGGGCACCCCACAGGCGCGCTCGCAGGCGCGGGCCACGTCCCTTTGGTCGGGAGCGACGCTGCTGCTGGAGCTGGCCTGGTCGGCCGGCATCCTCCCACGGTGGGCCGACTCCACGTCGCTGCTGGGGCCTGACTTCCTCAGGTGCAGCTGACGGGGCTTGGCTCTGGCCTTCTTGGCGACGTCAAGGAAGTCGCCAAGGGTGGTGTGGCCGGGGTGGTGACCGCCACTGGCCCGTTGGGGGCTGGGGGCCAGGGTTCCGCCCCTGGTCTCGTTCCCCGCGGCTTGGGCGGCATCGGCGGCCAGGGACTCCTGGTACTCCCGCCATTTCTTGTCCCGCTTCTTCTCCGCGGCAGATCGCTTCTCCTTCCCAGGGGACGCGCTGCTGTTGCTGCCCTGCAGCCTGCGCTCGTTCCCTGGTTCCAGGAACTTCTTCTCGATCACGTCCCATATAGAGACGTTGATCGTGGCGCCCGACGGGTACTCGTTGGGGTTCTCGTCCTCATCAATCCCGTCGAGGCGCAGCCCTTCGCCGGGCCTGTCCGGGCGGGTCCAGACCCTCCAGCGCTTCTGGCGGAAGCAGTGGGCGTATCGTTTCACCCGCAGCCAGTCTTCCACTGACTGCAGGCGGTCGGCGCCCATGTCCTCGCGGAGCTCGAAGCTCCCGGGCATGCCGCCTTCGCACTGGGGGTTGCTGTGGCGGTAGTGCTGCCCCCACAGCAACCCACGCAGTAGGGGCACCGCATGGGGGTGGGGCAGCGGCCACGTCTTGTCAGCCTCCTGCCAGTTCACCATCAGCGCTCGTTCCCCTCGATGGACCGGTCTTGGGGGTGGCTGTTGAAGCGGTTGCTTTGGTCCACTCTATCTACAGGGCTGGGACCAAGACGCCCGATGGTGGTTGTGGAGGTGGGTGATGTAGCTGGGAGTGCGGCCGGTACTGGTCGGCCGAAGGAACTCGCTGATGTCTGAGTTCCGGTCGCTACACCTCCTTCACGGACTCGGCGCTGTTGCTGACGCTCGGGGCGATGCTCCGGGCGGCGCTGCGAAGCCCGTGGTGCTCGGGTTCAGGCGGCCCCGATTGGCACGTGTGGGATGGGTAATTCCGCGGCGGTGAAACGCTTTTGACGCGTTCCCGTGGGGGGCCTGGCCACGGGACGCTGCGGCGGCTACGCACAAGCAAGCAGGCAGGCAAAGCACTGCGCTCACAAGGGCATCCTCATGCTCGTGTCATGTGACAAAGCGTTTCAGGATCCTTGCCACTCTGAAACAAGGGAACAAAAGTATGTACAGCAACACATCAGGATATGTACACATGGGGTTAGGACTGGACTAGGGTAAGGGCATCACAGGACAATAGACACTCAGTCCCAACTCATATCCCCATCGCAGGTCCGACCCTCTCAGTGGCTGGCAGAGGTGGGGGCTCAAACACAACCTATGCCCTGCTCAGTCCGGACCCTGAAACCCTGCCAATGGGGGAGGGTGTCCCGCCCAGCCACACGCCAGTTCCTGGAAACCAAGGAGCCGCAAGGCCAACCAACAGTGGCTCCCCATGCTCCCTTAATGGCAGGTCCCAACCCCTCTCTGAGCCGGAGAGAAGGCCCCGCCATTATCTCCTAGGAGTTGGTAGCTGAAAATGGGGTGTTTCAGCTCAAACTGATATTAGCTCGAAAAGCTCCAAAATTGACCCCTCGTCCGGACCAGCCAGAGGTAGGAACGAGGCAACTGACCCTATACCCCTCGAGTACCAACTCTCTGGAGCCCTCGCCCAACCTGGTTCCCTCTGAATCCCTGGCATCAGGGCACCTTGGGTTCGTCAAGTGGGGTCATGATGCCAAAATCACCAAAATTGGCGTCATTCCCACGCGTGATTCGCCCCGCCAGGGCAAGGCCAATGACTCACAGGATAGGAGGCAGGACCTTGTTAACCCCGCAACTGAATTGCAAAGAAAAAAAAAAAATCTTTTCATTTTTGGAAATGAATGACTTAGAACTTGTTTTCCTTGAAACTTATCCCAGTTTTCCTTCAAATAACCCAAAAATGTACCCCAAAGGCGACCACACAAGGCGACGGCAACATACTCAACATTCCACGAAATCACGGGAGTGATTTGGAAACGGTCCCTTTCATGTCCTAAGAAGATATGAACAAAGGGGGACATATAACAATGAAATATGACCAAAACAATGCATATTTACAACATGAACACGGGTCTCCCCCCAACGCGTGGTGCCGGTGCACCGACGCGTTTGGAAACCCAATCAGCATATGCATGCAAAGCCCAACTGATGGGCTGTCATTTGGTGCACTTAACTTCAGGATCTGAGCTACCTACGATTTTATAAAAAATCGTGAACATGGCATACTTGCGCCAAAAAAACTGGCACGGAACGGCGTCGCGATAGTGCCGTAACATCCGCTTATACTTAAAACTGAGATAGAATTAATCTTATCAATACAACTGATTGAATTCTCTTAAAAATCGTCAGAAATCGACAATTTCTGGATCGGCGCGCGCGATCTCAGGACTGGCCGTCGCCGACCCAAACTCAGTTTTATTGTACAGAAAATGGTGAAAACACCATCAGTGTAAAACTACAGAAATTCCTGATTGACTGATACCAACACTGTCCAAAACAGTGCTGAGATAGCCGATTTCAGTTTGTACACATATATCAGGAAAATACACTGAAAAAAGCGAAAATATAGGTTGCACGAAAACCTTACACTCCCCTCCCAAGTCCTGAGACACATCTCAGGCTGAAAAGCACAAAGAAGGTGCAGTGCAACAACAAAATTGGGTGGGAAAAATGCAAAGCATTTGGGTCGGGTGTTAACCCCGCAACTGAATTGCTCCACGGGTTAACACTCCCCTCCCAAGCTCAGAAACACCCACAGAAAATGGGTGCTTCTGTGGCTGAATCTATGAAGATAAGCCGCGGAGCAATAAAAAAACACAGATTTTGCACAGAATTTAAAATGAAAAATAGTGGAAAAAAAATAGTGAACAAACAAAAAAATAAAAAAATGCACTTCTGAGATGTCCTGACCCCAAAACCAAAGACAACACAAAGCAAATCAGAAAAATTCACAGCTTGTTAAATCATCCACTGATCATATAAGATAATACAGAAATAACCAATAAGACCATTTCTCATGGCCCATAGTTATTATGATTCCAATTAAGGTCACCAATCTTCTTGGCCCATACCATGAATTATATTTTCTGATATCTTCATATTTTTGACTTCCAACTTGACCACTTCGTAATCTGCAGGATGTGGGCAGCGCTGTCGTCCTTGCTGGAGGTTGCGAACTCACCAATGATCATGATAGAGTCTTGAGAACCATCCAAAGGTCCATGGCACTTGTCCATGGCACCCAACTGGAGTAATCAATCTTGAGAACCATCCAAAGGTCCATGGCACTTTGTCCATGGCACCTAACTGGAGTAATCAAAATAAAACTATCACGTCGCAACCACCATTGGGATAATCGCGCTGCAGCTTGTTCTTCAGCGCTACGCACTCCCAGCGCGATGGTGAAGGTCTCCTTGGTCGTCAATGTCCTTGTAATAGGGCTCAAAATAGTCAAATGGTCCTCAAATGGTGTAGGCACCAAGGACCTTCTTGAACATGATTTTGGGGTTTACCAATTGCTCCATAGATCTCGTCGACGATGTTTGCGTCGTCGTGGTCGTCGTCTTCAACGTCGTCGTCGTCGTCGTCGTCGTCGTTGAGGGCGTTTCGAAATTCTTTTCATTTTTGGAAATGAATGACTTAGAACTTGTTTTCCTTGAAACTTATCCAAGTTTTCCTTCAAATAACCCAAAAATGTACCCCAAAGGCGACCACACAAGGCGACGGCAACATACTCAACATTCGACGAAATCACGGGAGTGATTTCGAAACGGTCCCTTTCATGTCCTAAGAAGATATGAACAAAGGGGGACATATAACAATGAAATATGACCAAAACAATGCATATTTACAACATGAACACGGGTCTCCCCCCAACGCGTGGTGCCGGTGCACCGACGCGTTTGGAAACCCAATCAGCATATGCATGCAAAGCCCAACTGATGGGCTGTCATTTGGTGCACTTAACTTCAGGATCTGAGCTACCTACGATTTTATAAAAAATCGTGAACATGGCATACTTGCGCCAAAAAAACTGGCACGGAACGGCGTCGCGATAGTGCCGTAACATCCGCTTATACTTAAAACTGAGATAGAATTAATCTTATCAATACAACTGATTGAATTCTCTTAAAAATCGTCAGAAATCGACAATTTCTGGATCGGCGCGCGCGATCTCAGGACTGGCCGTCGCCGACCCAAACTCAGTTTTATTGTACAGAAAATGGTGAAAACACCATCAGTGTAAGACTACAGAAATTCCTGATTGACTGATACCAACACTGTCCAAAACAGTGCTGAGATAGCCGATTTCAGTTTGTACACATATATCAGGAAATACACTGAAAAAAGCGAAAATATAGGTTGCACGAAAACCTTACAGACCTAGGACGTATATCTGAGTGCACGACTCGAAATCAGGTCAGGACTTCTCATGGGCATAGAGATATGGGGCCGCCAATTGACCACACGGGGGGGTGACATTGGGGTCCCAAAAGGAGGTCATTTTGGCTGCTCAAAATAAGCCAAAATCCGGGGTATCCCCAATGGTATATCTCCACGCCGGCTTGGAGATCGGATCTGCCATTCCACACACGATCCACCGGGAGGCCAACAGAGACTCCCATGATCTTGGCTCTCAAAGGTCTCCATGCCACTCGGCGTGGTGACAATCCAAATTGGGTCCACAACTGCCAAAATGGCAAAATTGGTCGTCTCGGTCGACCGTCCAGGGTAGGAAACCTTGGCGATATTGACCCGCCAAGCCTTGATTCACAACTCTTGATATCCCCTCTGGTCCCATGCCCTACGTTATGGCTTGCTGTCACACTGGCTGCTTGCTGTTCATCGAGGGGATGAACACGCGGATGGGGCAGAAAGCAGCATGCGGTGCAACGGGGGAGATCATGGATCGCACCACAAGTTGAATAACTCCGGATGAGCCAGAGGAGCAAACACGAAACTCAAGGGTGTTCAACCCTTGGTCATGTGCTACAAGAGGTGTTACTCTTTTCTAGCTGGATCCGGTGCCCCATGGAGATATGGTAGTTCCAATGCGGCATACAATGGCAAAAACAGCGAAATTTGGCCAAAATGGCCCGCACTGATGATTCCATTTCCCCATGGCCACGGTGAGGATCCTTTCAACCAAAGATGCTATAGACACATGGGACTCAGGTCCCGATTTATGCCGCTTGCCAACCCTCATGGTCGCCTCTAGCTATTTTCCCCCTTGGAGGGAAAATGACACACAAATGGGGCAGAATGGCAACATACCCCAAATTGGGTGACTCACAACTCTCCCTTCAAGAGGAGAGGCCACATGGGGAAACACCCCATTCGATGCGGGTTTATGTGCCCTCTCCGAATTGCCCTTACCCTTGGTCAAGTGGCGCATGCAACCTCGGGGGTGAAATCAGGGGGAGAAGGGGTTTGTGGCAATTCTGGGCAAAACGGCCAAAATTCACCCAAAAGTGGTCACTCGAAAAATCAAATCTCCTATCACAAGAGAAAGGAGCCTCGGGCTTTTGCATGGGTGCAAACCGAAGCTTTGCTTGCCTTTTGCAACAAGGGTTGAGGTTCAAAGCATAATGGAAACATTTTTAACACCTCAATCCTTGAAGCACACTATTTATGGGAAAAAGTGCATATATCGGCGATATTGGTATGTACATACCTTTGGGTCATTGAGGAACAAAAATATGAGCAAACATTCTTGGAGTAGGCCCATAGTAGGTGCCTTCAAATATGCCCACTATGGTTAGATTGTCTCCGCCCAATCATGTCATTAGTGCTTGCATATGAGCGCGTGTGCAAAGAGGCAGTATGGCACGCGTGCTCACAAGGCGACATTATATAAAATAGAAGACAAGGTTGTAAAAATCAACCAAGCCATCCACGATGTCCTTCGTGGTCTCCACTTTACATATTGCCTTCGTTCAAGGCTCAACTCCCCATAGGCTTTGAGTACGAGCCTCGGGGGATTGGCCATTTTGGCCTAATTTTCGACCAAAATTTGCCCTCTTTCAAAAAATGAGTTTAGGTACGCATTGAATTGCGTGGAGCCATCGTTGAGTTGGCTCGAAAATCAAAAATGGCCCAGGGCTTTTGGTCTTGTGAGCATTGTGTTCGGTTATTAACGTTCATGCTCACAAGGCCACAAAGTTAGCGTTTGCGCACGCAAACGACTTTGGTTTTCGAAACCCATAGGCTGCCTAAAACATCCCTATTGCCCTCTTCCCTATTCAAAGTGATATGCCCATGTGAAAGGGGCATGGATGAAAGGCATAGGGGGGGAATGTAGGGTTCCGTCAGAACTCATGGTCCTTGAGAACCATGAGTTCGAGCGATCGACGGAAAAGCTTGCGCGCTGATTTTCTCTCAGACGCAACGGCGAAAAATTCTGGTGAACACACCAGATGAAAGTACAAGAAAAATCCCCTAGATCCAGCCCTTCAGTTCCTTTAGAACCTCAAAGGTACTCAAGAAAAATCCATCACAAAACTCGCCACGGAGAAGCGACGAAAGCGCGCGAACAGGCGACAACAGGCGGCGATTTCACGACAATTGGAAATCGCGGTAGAAATCGGGTATTCCACCGATATCCGACCGAAAATCGCCCAAGACAATAAAATTATGGTAATTCTACATCGATTTATTGGTTAGAAATCGGATTCCAGGTTTCGCAGATTAGAGAACAGGGATATCCCGCTGACAGCCGGTGTCAACGGCTTCCACACGGGTGTGACGGCTCACAGGCCTCCAGGCCATGGGCCATAGGTTCTGGGTACCGCTTCAATGCTTCATGCGTTACCGGTGATACTCTTTTTTTGCTTGACACTCCCCATAAGTTGTGGCAGGTGTGCATCATGAGCAATGCTGAAGGATGCACCTTGTGCAACACCTCCAACGTATGTGCTCCTTTTGTTAGGAATGCAACAACATTTGAAATGATTTCTTGAGTCATCAATTAGATTTGCAAGGCTTGTTTAGAGCACTGAATGTCCGCCCGCGTAAACATATTGTACAATCTGATCAAGTCAAGGGTGCCTGTAATGTCACTCCAGTGTAGGCGCCTGCTTGATTCCTCAATTCTACCATCATTACCTGACTTTGGAGGGGCAATGGACTGCTCCTTTCGCGAGGCCTCGCGCAAGGAACAGTCCATTGCCCCAAACAAATGCATTTTCCGGACCCATCAGGACCAAGAAAAGGCCAAAATTCCTTACATAAGAGTTCTTTTGGTGTTCCAAAAACGGCTTGATTTTTTGCAAGCCAAAGAATGGTTCTTTTGATGTTTTTTCAGGCCCTGTATTTTGAGTACTTTCTGTCGTTTTATACCATGCAACTTGAGCCGCCTAAGAAAAAGGGTTTTAAGGGGGGCTTGGCCTGGATAAAATCCTCCAAGAAAGACATGGTAGTGACTTTTACTTACCAAATCTGTTGCATTGTTTTGTTGTTACAACCATTGGTGTTTGTATTCCATGTGCTCAAGCTGCTCTGCAGTATGACCACGTTTCATTCCTGTCTTTGGGATTCGAGATCACTGACAGATTGGATTGATTTGCAATTACTTCGTGCTGCAGGGTTGTTGCAGGTATACTGGTGCATTTGGTGTTCGGAGAAAGCAAACAGCTTGCAAAGTGGCAGAGTTAAAGAATAGCACTCCATCACCTCACAGGCAAAAGATTACACTTTGCCCCGTCAAGAAGCCGGTCCGGTGTACGATGAACCGTCTTCGCCATCCAGGCCCCACAGTTATAAAAACAATGTCAGGATTATTTTATTATTTTAGCGCGAGTCGCAGGAGATCAGCGCGCGCCGCAGAAGAAAGGCGCCTGGGCATTGATTACGTGTTAAGAACTGTAGATTAGATTCTGACTTTGCATGTTTTTAGAGTTATCGTTTATGGTATAAATTTTTATTGCGGTCACATCTGCTTTGCCCTAGCAATGTGACGGCAGGACTGCAGACCCGGCAAGGGTCCATGAACTTTTCGTCGCTGTGGATGACGGCAAGAGCATGTTATAATAGCGAGCAACAATGGAGTTCGATGTTCGGATGTTGATTGCGTCCACTATGGTCTGGGTATCGTGCTACGCTGCAAGGAGGGTATCAAATTTTGGATTTTGAGATCACGGTTTTGTTTGCGAAAATTCTCGTGAGAAACATGGAGCCAAGGAACCAGAATCAAGGAATGAAAGCTGGAATCCAGGATCCGTAGTCATAAACCAAAGAGACCGGAAGGTAGAGTAGGGCAAGCATCGAAGAGTGAGCGGCCAACACTACCACGTGGATCCCAACGCAGCGTGAGAACCCAATCCTGCTACAGAAAAGTTCATTCCGGCTGTGTCAAGCATGCAGCCCGCCTTGCCGCATATGAGCGTGACGACATGGTGCCGGAAATCGAGCGGTGAGCACCATGGAGGCCCAAGACTTAATGGAAGCGCCGTGAAAGAGGAACGGCAATCGTGCCGTCTGTTTGTGTGTGGGGAATGCAGTCCTTCCTTTGTGCTCACAGGCACGATGAGTCTGAGCGGCAGCGACATTGGCACAAGAACAAGCGCCAGTGCAAGGACGCCAAGTGCAAGCGTGTCCAGCAACGCCGACGGCAGCATCCCATCCTACCTGTATGACCTGGACGATGAGGAGGCAGCCGAACTGTTCGGTGCGTGCACGCCGCAGGTCACGGATGAGGAAGGAAGTGTGGAGTCGGCTGACCAGAGCCAGCGCCCGGCCGAAGCCGGCATCCCGTTCTGTCCGTCCGACCTGGATGACGAAGAAGCGGCCGAACGATTCGGGGCCTACACGCCGCGGGGTATTGATGGAGAGGGATTTTGCGCATGTGGTGGACCGAGGAGGGCGCCAGCAACGCCGCCGAGGCAGTATTGGGACGCTGGAGGTACGGAGGAGTTCTCTGAGGCGAGCACAAGTTCGAGCGACAACAGTCGATGGTATGAGAGGGCAGCGCGAGGCTTGTCGAGCGCTGGAGCACCGAGGAGACCCATTTTCATGGGTGAAGAGCCGTTGATATCGCGCTTGGAGCGATTGAAGCTGGGACGCTGGTACCTCATGGAGACCAGCGATTCGGATTAATTTTAACTGCCAGCTTTGCATTATTTTATTATTGTTGTGACAACGTGGCACTGTAAGCATGCCACGCTCCTGCTTGTACAGCCTCCCACGCCAGGCATGCACTGCCAAGTGTCGGGAGCGAAAGGAGGGTGGGATATGTAAGTGGAGCAGCGGGGCAGAGTGTGGTGCATATGGTATGTCGCAGCGGTCTCACTTTGTGAGATCACTTCTGAGGGGGGGGTGAAGCCGGTCGGGTGTACGATGAACCGTCTTCGCCATCCAGGCCCCACAGTTATAAAAACAATGTCAGGATTATTTTATTATTTTAGCGCGAGTCGCAGGAGATCAGCGCGCGCCGCAGAAGAAAGGCGCCTGGGCATTGATTACGTGTTAAGAACTGTAGATTAGATTCCGACTTTGCATGTTTTTAGAGTTATCGTTTATAGTATAAATTTTTATTGCGGTCACATCTGCTTTGCCCTAGCAATGTGACGGCAGGACTGCAGACCCGGCAAGGGTCCATGAACTTTTCGTCGCTGTGGATGACGGCAAGAACATGTTATAATAGCGAGCATCAATGGAGTTCGATGTTCGGATGTTGATTGCGTCCACTATGGTCTGGGTATCGTGCTACGCTGGTTAAGCCGGTTACACGCTGCAAGGAGGGTATCAAATTTTGGATTTTGAGATCACGGTTTTGTTTGCGAAAATTCTCGTGAGAAACATGGAGCCAAGGAACCAGAATCAAGGAATGAAAGCTGGAATCCAGGATCCGTAGTCAAAAATCAAAGAGACCGGAAGGTAGAGTAGGGCAAGCATCGAAGAGTGCGCGGCCAACACTACCACGTGGATCCCAACGCAGCCTGAGAACCCAATCCTGCTACAGTCACTCCGTGAGTGGGTGGGGTCTTCAAAGGCAATGGCGTTGCGGATTTTGCCATGTCCGCCGCCTGGGTATTTATCCCCGGTCGCTATGCGTGCCCGGGTTCGGGGTGGGTACCCTCCATTGCCATCGCATGGGGCCGCATGCTGGCTGGGTGTTTTTTTCATGTCCTTGGTGAATTTGACGGGGGATATTTCCGCTTGCAACGAGAGGACAACAAAGAATCTGAAGAAAAGGCTACTGTGCACATGCATATGAGAGGATATATATGTTGATGTTTTCTCTAGAGTTCCCCACGAGTGGACTTGGATTTCCACAACACCCGAGGGGTCCTCTATCCCAACGCCCAACCAAATGGGTTGGGATATGGGCGTGGCATGTTTTTGTGGAGGCCCGTGCGTGGAGTTGGGTTTCCACAACACACGCGGACCTCCCTCTCCGGGACACACCAAAACTGGGTGTGACCCGTGTCCACCTGATCGCGTGTGTGTGTGTGCATGCGCTTATTTTGATTACGGGAGTATATGGTTGCCTATAACGTGGGTTATCACCCGCCCCCCGATCAAGGGTTGACCTACCTTTGGGTTTTGTAACCGTGTACACCGTAGCAAGTTTACACACGGAGGTGTAAACATGCACCGTCATACACGGTGTATAGGGGTAGGGGGAGTAAAGGCTCCTTCGGGGTGTGTCATCGTGCCCCCGGGGAGCTGGGTGGGTTGATATACCAGCGGGAAAGTATGGGCGACCTCCAAAGGTTTGCGCACGGAGGTGACCCCCTGCCTTACTGCCCGCCGGTAACACACTGTAAGTGCGGCTAGCCCCATCTGCTCAGATTTTCAGACATTCTGCCCAGATTGGCTACATTTTGGTCATTTTCTTTGCCTCGGCGGAATCGCCGCCTCGCAGCTCAGTCTCAGGATATTTCCTATATATTTCTGATATGCCGGATTTGATTCCGCGGTCCATTTCCCGTAAATCCACCGCGTTCCGCTATTTTAGCTGGAATCGCCATTTGCCGCTGACGCGCGCTCGCGGGCCAGATCGGCCAAACATTTTTACATAATTGGATTATTTAAATCTTTTCAGACAGTTTTGGACACTCAGATGTATTTAGAATAATTTGCCTCAATTTTCTTCATAGACTGGGATTTTCTGCCGGACCACAATCAACATGGACCTTGCTTCAGTTGTTGCTGCTCTCGCCTCTGTTGGTGTCCGAGTATCCGGTTCCACCCCCAATAGCAGCATTCAGGGAGACTCCTCGCGTGCCTGCCCCACTGGTCTTGCCGGCCCCGAGCCCTCCGGCACCCACAACGACCCAGGGCAGCACTTTCATGGTAGCAGAGGCTACCTGAATGTTGTTCCTTTGGTGTCCCAACCACAGCTAGCTCCCCAGTACGGCCCCGTAGACTCCGCCACCTCCGGAGACGTAACGATTACGCTGCCGTGGTGCTGTGCGAACGAGGCCTTGAGAGGAATGCCTTGCGCAAGCCCAAATTGCCCAAGAAGGGCACAAATCAGCAGCTGTGGAGGCCCAGATTACAATCAAGATCCCAGTCGAAATTGGCCCTCAAGCAGCTGGAATCTCCCAGCCTACGCTAATGGCAACGCTCCGGTGGAGCTTACGGACCTGGCAGGTAATAATACTCCTTACCAATGTCCACATTTTGAGACCATCGACGCCGACATTGACGACATTGAGATGGGTGGTCCAGGTGAGGTACCTACCTATAATCGACCAGCCTCATGGGCACAATGGGACAACCATTTGTCTTCAGAAGTGACCCGTAACCTTGAGGCGCTTGAGGCCCTGTGTCTATTAGCCACGTCTAAGCTGATAGGACAAGAAAGAATCGCCTCTGATTTTTTATTCGAATATTTTTTCCCCCTTCGTTTGGTGAATATGCCAAGGATCCAGGGCTATCATGTCCCATCATGATGCATCATCACATGATCCACATTTTCAATGAATCTGTTGGATGCTCGTGAACCAACGTGCCGGAAAGCACAATTGAGCTGAATAAACGACAATATATATTAACTTTAGTCTAAACGAAAGTTAATATATATTGTCGTTTCTTCAGCTCAATTGTGCTTTCCGGCACGTTGGTTCACGAGCATCCAACAGATTCATTGAAAATGTGGATCATGTGATGATGCATCATGATGGGACATGATAGCCCTGGATCCTTGGCATGTAACGCGCCGAAGATTCGCTGCAGGCGCTTTACTGACAGTATATAACTGAGAGACACCGAATTTACAGTGGCGGTGGTGTCAATCGACTTGGACAAGGCCAATCTTTCGATGGAGTCCCACAAGACACTTGGATTCACCATTTTCGACAGTTTCAGGTCGGATTAAGCTCACATTGGCGTGTGCCAAAAATATAACGAAGCTTACGGACTTCAGAGGTTGCTGTTAGAAGTCCCTAGAGCTCCTATCTGAAGATTGTCTGAACAATTGACGTCTGGGTTTCGTACAACAGTGGCAGAATGATGGACAAACCTGAGAAATTCAAGGTAAATTTGAGGATCCTGGATCTGAATCTGGACTTTGGCGTCAGCATCACAGCAAATGAAGGTGAGATCTGAGTTCCTGGCGTCGCATCTGGTGCAGCCAGTACTACAGGGGGTGCCTGTAGGGGTGAATGTCACCGGCCGGTGTTTTGATTATGTACATTTGCTTCCATCTGCACGAGTAGCCAAATTCCAAAGATGCACAGACCAACAGAGACAAGATTACCCCGAATCTGCCTGAATTAAGCCTGAGTTTGGTTTTTTCTGAACACGGCAGCACACTCCGTGGCTTTCGGCTTTCGACTTTCGATACGTTACCGAACGGAGACCAAAGAAAAATGGATTGATTGACGTCAAATTATCAAACATTCGCAGTTCTCCACATCATGACATAAACAGAAAGAATGAACAGTGGATTAAGCAGAATGTGGTGAGATGGCTTTCTCAATTCGGCCAAGCACGAATACATGTGACCACCAACCTGTCTGGCCTGGCCCTCGTACGGCTTGGGCGCTGCAAATCAGCGGCCGAACTCGAAGCTTGGTCCTCATTTGGCTCCTGGGCTGGCCCGGATTAGCCCTGGAATGTGGCTGCTGAGGGCCGTAAAAGGCTGGATCTCGATTCACCAAATGCCGTTGAGGAAGGACAGCAGACCTCTCACCTGTATGTGCACGCCATGTGGCCCAGTCCAATGGACCGTCATGCCCATGGGGCTGAAGAACACCCCCTCATTTTTTCAAAGAATGATGGAGGATGTGCTGTTCACAACCCATCCTGAGCTTCGTGCCTTCGTGAGTGTGTACATAGATGACATAATCATCGCGACGGAAGGGGAGGGACTGACCGAAGCCGAGCTGGTGGCCCTACATGAGAAGCAGCTGAACCAAGTTTTGGACATTCTTGACGCCAATCAGCTGATTTGTGGGCCAAAGAAGGGAAAATTATTTTTAAAATCAGTCGAATTTTGTGGTTCTCTCCTAGAGAATGGCACCCGACGACCCAGTCCAGGGAAGCTCGTCGCTATTCAGAAGTGGAAGCGCCCTGAGACGATCACGGAGTTGAGAGGATTCCTGGGTTGTTGCAATTTTTACCACACTTTTGTGCCGAATTATGCCAAATTTGCTGCCCCCCTCACTGAATTATTGAAGGTAGGGAGAGATGCAGGCAAGGCAGGTTCAAAGGTTCGTGTCAAGTGGACTGACGAGTGCGAGGAGGCCTTCCATTGACCCGTTCCCGTGGGGGGCCGGCCACGGGACGCTGCGGTGACACGCACAAGTGAGCAGGCAGGCAAGGCACTACGCTCACAAGGGCATCAATACGCTCGTGTCATGTGACAAAGCGTTTCAGAATCCTTGCCACTCTGCAAAGAGGGAACGAAAGTATGTACAGCAACACATCAGGATATGTACACATGGGGTTAAGACTGGACTGGGGTAAGGGCATCACAGGACCATAGACACTCAGTCCCAACTCATATCCCAATCCCAGGTCCGACCCTCTCAGTGGCTGATGGGGGCGGGGGCTCAAACACAACCCATGCCCTGCTCAGTCCGGACCCTGAAACCCTGCCAATAGGGGGGCTGTCCTGCCCAGCCACAGGCGAGTTCCTGGTAACCAAGAGGCTCCAAGGCCAACCGACAGTGGCTCCCTATGCTCCCTTAATGGCAGGTCCCAACTCCACTCTGAGCCAGAGATATGGCCCCGCCATTATCACCCAGGAGTTGGTAGCTGAAAATGGGCTGTTTCAGCCCAAACTGAAATTAACTCAAAAATCCCCAAAATTGACCCCTCGTCCGGACCCGCCAGAGGTAGGGACGAGGCAACTGACCGTATGCCCTTCGAGTACGAACTCCCTGGAGCCCTCACCCAACCTGGTTCCCTTTGAGGTCCCGGCAGCAGGGCAACACGGATGAGTCAAGTGGGGTCATGGTGCCAAAATCACCAAAATTGGCGTCATTCCCACGCGCGGCTCGCTCGGCCAAGGTAAGGCCATTGGCTCACAGGGCAGGAGGCAGGACCTAGGACTTATATCTGAGTGTACAACTTGGATTTAGGTCCGGGCTCCCTATGGACTTAGAGAAATGGGGCCGCCAATTGACCACACGGAAGGGGGAAATTGGGGTCCCAAAATTGGGTCATTTTGGCTGCTTGAAATGAGCCAAAATTCGGTGTGCTCCCAATAGTATATCTCCACGCCGGCTTGGAGATCGGATCCGGCATTCCATACGTGATCCACCGGGAGTCCAACAGAGACTCCCATGCCCTTGGCTCTCAAAGATCTCCATGCCACTCGGCGTGGTGACGATCCCAATTGGGTCCACAAATGTCAAAATTGCAAAATTGCCCACACTCACCTTGGGCCAGCGCCTTAACGAAGGTGGCTCCACCTCGCCCACGTGGTGTGTGGACCATGGGGACCATTACCCATAACACCCATGTCATATATGGTCCATTGGTCCATGCGTCCGGCGTGCACGAAGGTTAGAACATGGGGCACGGCGTGCAGCAAAAGTGGAAAAATGCACAAAATGGCCAAAAATGCGCACAGTCATGGTTGGGGCAAATGAGGCACATGCCCGACTCGGACCGGAGTGTGCCATAGGATTGGTATCAAGTCATATTGGTCCAACATATCTTTTGGGCGTCGCCCAACTCCTCCGATATTGGGAATGGCAGGGTCACCAAGTGAGCCCATGATTTGGGATAGTCCCAAATCGCCAACATGGCGGCCACGGTATGCCAAGCCTAAGAGGAGTTATTCGCCGGGTCCAAGATATGTTGGGCACCGAAGTATGTACCCTCATATCATACTTGGGTCATGATGTCAATCGAGCGCAACGTTGAGATACACGGTCGCCACTTGACATCATGACGGGCCAAAAATGGCAAAATTGGCACAAGCACACACAAAAGTGCCTTGAAAGGTGCATAATTATATTATAATATCTTCGGCTTGGATCGTGCAATCACTTAATCCTTCTACACACAATGACTTGACACCAACGACCTTCGATCCCACATATGTGCTCCACTTGGGGCGCCTTGAAAGGTTACGAGCGCTACTTCCCAAGTGGGCACATGAAAATATGGAAAATTGTAAAACACATACCTTGCTCCCAACACATCGCTTCGGGATCGCCACACAAGCTTCCCTTCACGAAGGTTAGGCTTGCAATTGACCGTAGGGAGTATGGAGAAAGGGCTTGCACAATGTGAGGTCCATTGGCGGGCTTGGCTTGGAGCAATGGACCCGCCAAATGGGCACGCAACACAACACATGGCACATACCACATATTGCCCAAAAAGGTAGCTCCCACCACGATATGTCATGCCCCTCCAAGGGCATAACTTTGTGTCAATCGCTCATAGGAACTCAAGGAGAGTTCCTATGCCACACCAACACTTGCGCGCTACACTCGAAAGTTATCTTAACGCACGCAATATCATGGCCAAAGAGTTATAACGCAAACTCTACCCAATTGACCATGATCCATTACACTAGCGCGCACGTGTGGAAACGCAAGGCATATAATGCTTCCTAAATTACGTCGGGAGTATTGTAAATACATCCCACGTTTCCTTATCGTAATTCCTCGCAAGCAACACGAGATATGACCTTCACAAGTGGCCTCACGAATCAACTTTGTTTTGCCCATATCTTTAAGACAAATGGAGGGCAGGATAAAAGGGAAGTTGATTCGTGCATACGGAAGCACGTAGGTCCACTCGAAAGAGGTCAAATCAAGTGCGGGGATGTCGAAGTCGAAAATCCGATTTCGACATCCTGAAAAATTCGGATTAAGGTTGCGAGTATTAATTATGAAAATTGCGGAAGCATCCATGCAGTTCCTGGCGACTTTGGAGCCTTCGTGACGGATCGCGTTAAAATTTCCATTATAAACAGTTAAACTGGCGGTTACGGTAAAGTCGCGAACCAACCGCCAGCAGTCAAAACAGTGAGTATCGGAACGGAAGCGTAAAAATTGACGGAAACAATATGAAAAAAAAACCCTGTTGATTCCTGATATTCTGATACACAAATCTCCGCTGGCGGTGCATCGGATGCCGATGCGGGGCTTCACGGCACGGAACACGCCGTGCATGGGGTTAGTGGACCGGAGACCGGTTGTATGCCGTAACCTGGCCATGGGGTTCTGGGTACCGCTTCACCCCCCTCCTTAGAGCAAACCCTGGGGGGGCTCGATAACACCCACGCATGGCAGCGGGTACCCAGGACCATTCCTGAAAGGGGGGGGGGGTGTCACATCCTCACTTCAGTAAGTCACAGTAAGATAGGTATCCCACAGTGGGATAGGTATGCTGCTGTAACAGCTCGTGGCACATGTATAGTATCAAGTATCAAGTCCCGGGTCCTGGCGGCGATTGTTCGGCATCCAAGGGACCCGTTAACCCATACCAGGCGCACCGGGTGCCGGCTGCTACGGTCACCACCACAGTGGCAGTGGCATGCATGGCCAACATAGGCGTCACACGACGGCCGAGGTGGCCCCACAAGTCGAGAGCGACCACAAAGATTCATCAGGCTACCCCAAGCTTCCCAAGGCCCGCCGACTGGGGAGAGTCCCCACGGGTCCTTCCTCGGGCGCACCATGTCCATATCCATACGACGCGAGTCCAGAGTGCCATAGTCGAACTCCTTACGAACCCCAAATCGTAAGGGAACTCCTCCTGAAGGGATCGGGCATCAAGGCCGTCTTTTCCCTCGCCCTATTGCCACGAAGGCCATACATGAGGGAGTCCTCATGCAGTGTGGGCGGAGGCGTCGACTCCTCAAACCACCAGTTTCCCAGGCAGACTGACCGAGGTCAGGAGCACCGGAGGCCGCCATCCGAATGCAAGTGCGTCTGCAAATCGGTAGGCTCACCCTGGGACTGACAGTGGCGGACCGCTGGGAGTGTAGTCAGGCAACTGGGCTTCCCGCCTGGCGCCATCAGGATCTCCACACATCACAGCGAATAGGGCAACACGGTATCACGGGCACTCAAACAGTAGAATCTGTAATCAAGTACTGGTCCAGGCTGGACCAGGTTGTAAGGATATGTACACGGCGACTGAAGGCGCCTCTGTATCCCGATTCGTGGTGAAAAACAGTCCATCCCTCAGCGATGGGCTGATGACACTTGACATACAGATGCACATATCCTGGAGGGCAGAAAAACAAGCAACAATTTGGGTAAATAGGCGTGTAAACACACTCAGAACAGAGTGCCAAACCGCGCCACGGTCAGGATAAGGCAAGTGCAGGAGGATGGACAGGATAACGCCTGAGTTCAGGCATATATAGTCTCGAGACACACGTCGACTGGCCTGGATTCCGCAAATGCCATGGAACCAGACCACACACTCAAAAATCGCAATGCCGATGACAGCGGCATCCGTTGCGCAACGTCGTATGGGCTTCAAGGCCCCAAGAGCTCAGAATTATGAAGGTCAGTCGCCCTACCTGGTTTCCCAAGGATTCAGCAGGGGGGGGAGTGACGAGTAGAAGAAGAGAGGGCCCATCCTCTTCTGGATTCAGCAGGGGGGGGTATATGGCCACTCTGTCACCGAAAGATGGAAGAGAGCAAGCAAGTAAGGGACGATTCGTCGGCCTCACAAGCGCTCACAACACATCAGGGGAGAGCCCAGGGCGCTGATCAGGCACCCCTGGCTGCAATCGCCCGGGTGAGTGCTGCCAAGTCCGAAACGTGGATCTTGGTTTTGTGTTTGCGGATGTACTCCATGAAGGGAGTATTGACCCGCGGCACGAATGAGGAGACGGGTTCCCAGGTGTCGTGGGACGGCCCATAGCCTCGCCAACGAACCTTGAACTCCAGACCTCCGGGTGCCGAGGCCTTCGGACGCTGAGCCAGGATCCTCTCGACAGTATAGTCGTCCTGCTCAGCATAGTCGTCGTCCGAATCGGCCTCATGTTTGGCGTAGTCCACGGACACATGTCGGCCACGGAGGTCGGGTTCCCGCACACGGAGTTGACTCTCGTGGCGCTCCCGGAACTGTCCGTGACCCACCTTGATGCGGTAGGTGTCCTCACCAATCCTGCGGACCACCTCGCCGGGTGTGAACCAGGTTTTGGTGCCGTGGGTGCCCATGGGGCGGGGTCTGATCACCCACACCGGGTCTCCCACCCTGAACTTCTGCGCTGTCGAGCTCGGGGCGGACTTCTGACGCTCAGCATGCTCCTTCTCAAGCTGCTGGCGGATGTCCCGCGCCGTTTGCTCTTGCCGCGCGAAGAACTCCTTGGCATCCATAGCCATGCCATCACCAGACAAGGGAAGTCCCCTACCCAGGGGGTCCCTGCCGAAGAGAATCTGGTGAGGGGACAAACCGCCCGGAGTGGGGGTGTCATGATGGGCCTTCAGAGCAGGCCACATCTCCTCGAACCAGTTCCGACGTGGATTGGTGATGTGGATCTTGCGCAGCTTCTCGAACAGCTGCCGTCCAGCCACCTCAGCACGGCCGTTAGACCGGCTGAGATAGGCCACGCTCTTGGCATGACGTATCCTTATGAGGGAACACATAGCCTTGAACCAGCCACCAGTAAACTGGGGCCCTCGGTCACTGCAAATGGTGCGGGGGATGTCAAAGACGGTCAGCCAATGACGAATCATCATGACTGCCACCTCCTTGGCAAGCAACCCCTTTTTGCGTGCCGGAACGGCTACAACGTAGCCGCTGTGGCGGTCCACACAGAGAACCACACAGTCAAAGGTCTCCTTGCCAATGTGCACTTCGGGCATGGAGAAGACGTCCATGGCCACGCTCTCCATGGGCTGGTCAGGAACCGGGGTCCATTGGGGTTCCCCCTTGACGTTCCGGTTATCGGGATTGCAGGCCTGACAGACCGAACAACCCTTCCTGACCTTCTTGATGGCGGTGTAGAGAGCGATATGGTCGATCTCGAACCGACGCTGCATGTCAAGAGCTTGCTTCTTGACCCCTGGGTGCAGCATGTGGTGGTGCCAAGCCTCACATAGCTCGAGCACCCGGGACTCCGGGACTAGCAGCTTACCATTCCGGTAGAGCTTGCCATCTTCCTCGGTCAGCCCCTTTGGCCACTTCTGCCCGTCGTCAGGGTCGGTCACAGCCCTATACTCGGCCGCAAAGGCCTCAGACTTGGCGTAATCGTCGGTCCAGTCGTCCTGGAGGCAAGACTCCGGGAAGAGGTGCTTGTCGGACTCAGTTCCCACAGGGGGTGCCGGCCCGGGCCTTCCGCCCGCGGCACCCACAGGGGCGAGTACACTGACTGTTCTGCTCACCCTCGAAGCGAGGGGGGCATCCGCAGCCATGACGACGAAGCATTTAGCCCCCTCCTCCTCCATCAGGCGCTCCATTTCAATGATCCTCTTGGCTTCAGCGGTTTCGGCCTCATCGCCATGGGCAGAGATATCCTGCATGCCCTTGCTGGCGGGATAGGCCCACCTACTGAGACAGTCCGCCACGGTGTTATCCTTTCCAGGAATATAAACAACCGTAAGGTCGAACTTGGCCAAGGTCTCATGCCATCTTGCCCGTCGGGAGGCGGGACCTGAGGGGGTGTCCACGTGCTCCTTGTGCCACGACTGCAGACTCTGATGGTCGGTGCAGACGGTGACGGGATGGAGGGCTATGTACCCAGCCCATTTCCTGAGAGCCATGACAATGGCATACGCCTCCTTTTCACGGGGCGTCCACGTCCGTCTCTGGCCTTCCGCCAGGACTCGGCTCCAGAAGGCCACGGGCACGTGCCTCCCATCGTCAAGCACTTGCTCCAACACAGCGCCAATGGCGTAGTCGGAAGCGTCGGTGCGCAGGACGAACCCTCGGTCGGGATCCACGAGGTGCAGACCCACTGCGGATAGCAGCGCCTGCTTCATCCCCTCAAAGGCACGGTCAGACTCTTCAGTCCAGACCAAAGCCTTCTTGGACCCCTTCTTGGTCTCCTCTCGGTTGCCCTTGAGCATGGTCGTCATGGGGGCTGCATATTCGGCATACATTTTGATATACCCCGAATAGTAGTTGCAGAACCCCAGATACGCCCGTAGCTCAGAGACCGTTTTGGGCTTTTCCCAGTGCTCGATCGCAGCCACCTTGCCAGGTATGGGCTTTCGCTGCCCGTTCCCGACTACGTGGCCAGCGAAGACCACCTCGCTTACCGCAATGGTGGCCTTGTCACTGCTGCCCGTGAGTTTGTGCCGAACCAGAAGGTCCAGCACCCGAGTGACGTCCCTCTCGTGTGCCTCCAGGAGCTCCTCGTAGCTCATGCTGGGGTCCCCGGACGCGATGATCACGTCGTCCACGAAGGGGTCCGCACAGTCGCGCACCGGCTCAAGCAGGTTCTCCAGCATCCGCTGAAAAGCCGCATTGCCGTTGGTGACGCCCATGGGCATCACCTTCCACTGGAGAGGTCCAAGTGGAGTGCTCATGGCTGTGCAGGCACGGGACTCTTCGGCGAGAGGCATCTGATGATAACCATGTTTCAGGTCAATCACCGTGAAGATCCTCCGCCGGTGTTGCTTTTGCAGCATGTCCTCAATGAGGGGCAGCGTATAGCTGTCGTGCTGCGTTTGGGCGTTCAGGCCGCGGTAGTCGACCACGAGCCGCCACTCACCGGCAACCTTCTTGGGGACGACGAAGCAGGGAGAGGCCCACTCGGAGTGGCACGGCTCGAGCCAGCCTCTCTGGATGAAGTCACGGAGGATCTTCTCCATGGCCTCTTTCCTCTCGCCCCTCAGGGCAAACTCCTGGTGACGATACACACGGGGGTCCTGCTTCAGTCGTATCTTGGTTTCGCCATACGGTCCACGCACCGGTGGGGGAAACACAGGCTTACCGCTGAAGAAGGTATCACCATACTTCTGCTTCAGCCTGGCCCTCAACGCCTGGATCTTGGGGCAGTCATCGGACTCCGCTTTGGCTTTTCCGGGCACTTGAACCACGGAGCTTACTTGAGGGGTAGCGACCCCGCTCGCTTTCGGCTCAGGCGGTCTTCCCAGGTGGCCCAAAGGGCCATCTCTGGTCTTGCCTCGGAATAGATCGCCGTAGGTGGATGGGTTACCCCCGATTGGCTCGTCCTGGCTGGACAGGTGGTCCAGTACCCTCCTTACGAAGGTATCTCCATCATAGGAACCAGAGACGATCGAGTCCACTTCCCACCAGGCTTTGTCCTGGCCTTTGCCCTCACGCTGGTTCCCCCAGTCGTGAAAGGGCTGATCCATATACCCCTGAACCAGATCCCACTCCTCTTCAGTGAGGGGGTCTTCGGAGTCCGATTCTTCGATGTCAACAGGGGGAACCGCAAAGCATTGCCTCCAAGGCTCTGCTATGATACGGTTGACACACACGAAGTCCGTGGTGTCGGCCTGATCAAGGCCCCCATCCACATAGTGGAATGCTGTTGGCCATCTCTGGGGTGGCATGGGCTGTCCCTTAGCGTCTTGATAGACACTCTCTCCAGCCGGTAGGACGACCTTGTTCAAGGTCATGTTGGTCAATGAGGCTACCCAATGTCGGGTACTTTCCTCCTCGGTGCATCCCATAGGAACAACCAGCACTGCCTTGGAGCGGTCCTTGCGAATCTTCGCTATCGCTCTTGGAATGTCCCAACGGGGGCAATGGATCCACATCAATCCCTGATGCGGACCCCAGTGCTTCTTCCACGCGGAGTCCTGGGCGCTCCAGTATTTCTCACATACCCGCAGATGGGCGGAGGTTCCTGAAGAGAACGCATCCAGGGCCAGATCCGACGCTCCCAGGTCCGCGACCACTCGGTACGCCACTTCCGGCCTTACGCCGTACTCCTGGTTCGCTGGCCCAGTAGGCTCAGTGTCCAGCGCGGCCACTTCGAGCTGATTGCGTTCGGGGTGGATCCATTGGCATTCCACATGGTGCTCAGGTGACGAAAGCCACGAGAGCTGGTCGTCCTGGTACAGGGTCATGGAGGCCTGGGCCGGGAGGACGCCGGAGTCCGTCTCCATCATGAAGTCGTACCCGACGATCATGTCCCAGTCCATCTCGGCCTCGTAGAAGCTACCGTGCAGGAGGATTTCCTTGCCGAGGTCTGGGCGGCTCAGCTCACGATGGTTCACGAACTGCAGCCCAATGGCCGCTTCCTTCGTGCCTCCCACCATGTACTGGCCGTTCGCCACCTTCAGCCTGACAGGTTTCCGACTGTCGGTAAGACACTCTGGCGGAAGCAGGCCAGCCTTGACCAAGCTGACTTGAGCTCCCGTGTCGACCAACACGTCGAAAACCTTTTCCACTTCCCCGCATAAGGCACGGACCTTAAGATGCAACTGCCGCTCGCGACCGACACGGCGCACGGCGTGCAAACTCAGGATCTCCGGCCGTTCCAGAAGCTCCACAAGCGACTGGTGCAGGTCGTGGACAATGGGCTCAGGCTGCCCATCTGCAGCATCCAGCTGCGGTCCGGGTGATCCTCCGATACTCTCGGATAGATCCTGTAGTACATCAAACACGTTCTTGGTCGCGAAGGACGGACGGGTGCAAGGGTTCGTGCCTTCACTTACCCTCACCCCGCCTCCGCGACTGGGCGCCGGACCGGGCCTTCCGCCCGCGGCAGTCCCCTTGTGCTTATCGACTCCCGACTGGGATGGATCGGCGCTTCCCACGTCACCATCCTGCGACCGCCCTAGCTGGGGCCCTTGGCTGCAGGGGCTCCGCTAGGGGGCGTCGGTTGTGGAAGAGGGGGTGTTCTCCTCGGCCTCAACGTCGTTGACGCCCTTCTTTCTTCCCCCTTTACCTCCTCCTTTACCCTTCTTGTCCTTGTCCTTGTTCTGGTCATTCTGGTTGTTCTCCTTGTTCTTGTTATCCGACCTGGGGACCCAGTTCCGCTTGATCTCCTGGATCTCCTTGGCCAACTCGGTTCCCACCGACGACATCAGCTTGGCCAGCTCGTCCTTGTCCACCTCCATCTTGGCTTCACGGATACCCGCGGGCGCACGCTTCTTCGACCCGTGCGCCTTCTTGTAAGCCTCCGTGTCGGCCTTGTGGACGGGGCATGTTCGGTGGTCATGGTTGAAGCCTTTCTTCCTCCCATAACACACGAAACAGCCCTGAGGGTGAGCTCGTATGAACTCCCCAAAGGACAGCGGAGGGTCGCCAATACGGCGAGGGTCCCTCTTCTCCTGCTTCTTCCAACCTTGCTGCAGGGGCTTCCAGTTTGCTGGCTTGGTCCCCGCGCTCAGGTTCTTGGCCACGAAGGCACACACGGCCACTTCGGCGGGCTCATCGTCGTCGTCATCGTCGACGAGAGTCTCATCGCCGCCGGCTCCCGCTGGGTCCATGGCATCTTCCCCGCCAGGTCCCTCGCCAACGTAGTTGACGTCGCGGTCGCCGGGCCTCAACCCGCGGGTGTGGTGGAGGTTTCGGTACTCCTTGAGTACTTCCTCGCCAACCCACTCCAGGATCTCGTCGCAGCTCATCCGCGCCGGGATGGGCTGCAGACGGATGGTCTGGCCGCTCAACTCACAATCGTCAAGGCGCCACATCGCGGTCTTCTCGCGATCGCCCGAGACGGTGATGAGAAGAGCGTTCCGCAGGGAGTGCCGTTTGACATCCCGGGCCACGTGCTTCTTCGCCCAAGCCACCACGTTCGTATGATACTCCTTGGGGAGCATCATCTTGACCGTGTGGTTGGACTTGGCCCGCTTGGATTCCTCCTTGGTGACCCTTTTGATCCATGCTTCCGGCAGCATGGAGAGCAGGCGAGCCTGCTCGTCACCCTCGTTCCAATCCTCCACGTTGCGGCGGAAGAGGGTGTATTTCCCTCGGAAGTCTCGCCACTCTCGTAGGCGGATCTCCCGTCCATCATGCTCAAGCTTGATGGACTTCCAGCGCTTGGCCGCCACCTGCGGAGCGTCCACCCGCTCCTGCTCGTTGAGCCACTTCTTGGCTTCCTTGAGGGTCTTGATTCTTCCCTCCTTGGTCGCCATGAAGTATAGCTCTCCGAGCACTTCCGGCAGGCGGTACCTGAACCGTTTGAAGACATACTTCTCCGCATCAGCGGGAGGCAGGTCTTCAGTGACGGTCAGCCCCCAATCGTCCAGCTTCTCCAAGAAGCGGTCGAGGTTGAGGGGGTTGCCATCGTACATGGGGGGCTTGATGTCCTTCAAGTCTTCCCACACGGCGGCGTCCGCGGCCTTAGAGACCATGAACGCCGGCCGCGAGGTCGACCGAGGTTCCCATCGGCCTCGCCCACGGACTCCCACGGCCGCCACGTCCATCTCCTCCATGGAGTCCCTGTGGCTACGCCGCGGTTCCTCCACGTACGCTGAACCAAAATGTTCACGCCGTACTGCATCCATGTACGCATCCTCATCACGGCGCCGGCGGCTGCGTTCAGCGGCCTCCCGTCGTACACCACGCGGCGGGCTGATGTCGAACTCCTCCAGGTCCAGGTCCAGGTCCAGGTCCTCACCTTCGCCGACATCCCACTCCACGTCTCCTCTGGGGACCTCATCCCTGAGTCCACCATAACGTCCTCCAGCCCTGGGGATTGGCGCCGGGGCTGGTGCCGGGCGTCGGGGGCGTACAGGCGTCCGCGGTGGGGCACGGCGGTTGTGGTAGTCCGCGCTGAGCCACTCATCGCGCCATTCCTCACTGCCACTGCCGGGCGGCACGCGCTCGTTGCGGCGGCCCGCGCTGTGGTGAGAGGGGGCGGTGAGAGAGGGGGCACTGGCGCTGGGGCGACTCCTGGGGGCTCCGCCGGGGGCGTGGGGTCTGCCTGGACCTGGTCCGGGTCCCCAGCCGTCGTCCGACGAGCCAGACTCCAGGGGTGGGTGGTCGCTGCCGACTCTCCCACGGGCTTCCAGCGCATCCAGCCTCTCCTGCAGGCCGCTGACGACGTTGGTCAGCGACTTGGTCTCGGCCCTGGCGATGTCCAGGTCCTTTTGCGCGCGCGCGGCGACCCCGGAGATGCGAGCCATCTCGACCTTGCCCGTGTCCACCTCGCACTCGAGGGCAAAGACCCTCCTGCGGAGGTAGACAATCCACCGCCAGGTGGTATCTGGGTCGCCGTTCCCTGGTGGGTCATCGGGGTCCCCAGGGGGTCCTCCAGGAGGGCCTCCGCCGGGTCCGCCCGGTCCAGGGGGTCCTCCCCCGCCCGGTGGTCCGCCTCCAGGGGGTCCACTTGGTGGGCGTCCTCCAGGGGGTCCTGAGGGTCCTCCGCCAGGGGGTCCCGGTGGGTCTCCGCCGGGTCGCCTCGGTGGGTCCGAGGATGGGCGCTTCCTCGTGATGCCGAACTCCATGTCGTCATCCTCGTCCATGTCGCCCCACCTGGGCGTCTCGGTCACGGAGGACTCGGAGCTCCGGTAGGGAGGAGGGGGATCCTCATCCTCACCTTCCATGGGGACGTCTCCGCCACCTCCGCCCGTCCAAGCCACCACTTGGCGATGTCGACGGCCTCGTTCATCCCCGTCACTGGCGGTGAAGAAGGGGTCACTGTCGTGGGGGTGCCCACCCGCTGGCCTCCGCGGCCTCTCGGGGGTCTTCCCCTTGCCCTTCCTCCGTCGACGGGCGGTGGTGCTACCGCTCCCACTGCTGCCCGTGTCCGCCTCATCCAGCTTCATCCTGGAGGAGGCGTCCCCTTCGAAAAGCCTTCGAAGGGTCTCCACTCGCGATCCTCCCGGGGGAGTCTCGTGGCGGAGTTTGGCCTCTGCCTCCTCCATTGCGGCGGCGGTGGCTGCGGCAGCTCGCGCTTCGGCTTCTTCCCGAGCACGAGCCGCCTCGGCTTCCCGGGCCTGCAGCAGCTGCGCCTTCTGCGCCTCCAACGCCGCCAGCTCCGCCTCCGTCTTGGCCTTCTCCTCAGCGACCTTCCGTCGCGCGGCCTCGATGGCTTCCTTCTTGGCGGCGTCCTCCTGGGCCTTAGCCGTCGCTTCGGCGTGGGCCCTTTCCTCCGCCTCCTTCTTTGCCCTCCCTTGGGCAAGCGCCTCTTCCAGCGCCTTCACCTCGGCCTCCTTGCAGGCAATGGCCTCCTGCGTCAGGCGGGCTTCCTCGTCGGCTGCCGCCAACTCACCGTTGACCTGGGCAGTCGCTGCCCCATGGGCGGCCACGGCCGTGAGTCCGGCCGCAATGGCCGCCACGGTCTGAGCGTGGATGGCCATGCCATGCGCCCACTGCGCAGCCTCCTCCTGGGCGATGCCGGTGGCGCCCTCCACGGCAGCGCTGTACTGCCTGGCCCGTTGCCGGGCAACTAGACGGTTGCAGGGCACCCCACAGGCGCGCTCTCATGCGCCTGCCACGTCCCTTCCGGGAGCGACGCTGCTGCTGGAGCTGGCCTGGTCGGCCGGCATCCTCCCGCGGTGGGCCGACTCCACGTCGCTGCTGGGGCCTGCTGGGGCCTGCCGGGCCCTCAGGAGCAGCGGACGGGACTTGCCCTGGGTCTGCTTGGCGACTTGGATGTAGTCGCCAAGGGTGGTGGAGCCGGGGTGGTGACCACCATTGGGCCGTTGGGGACTGGGGGCTGGGGTTCCGCCCTTGGCGCCTTGGGCGGCTTCGGCAGCCAGGGACTCCTGGTACTCCCGCCACTTCCGGTCCCTCTTCCTGTCCCCGGCGGACCGCTTCTCCGTCCCCGGAGACGCGCTGCTGCTGCCCTGCAGCCTGCGCTCGCTCCCCGGTTCCGGGAACTTCTTCTCGATCACGTCCCACAGGGAGACGTTGATCGAGGCGCCCGGAGGGTAGGCGTTGGGGTCCTCGTCCTCCTCAATCCCGTCGGGGCGCAGCCCTTCGCCGGGCCTGTCCGGCCGGGTCCACGTCCTCCAGCGCTTGCGGCGGAAGCGGTACTCGTACCCTTCCGCCCGCAGCCACTCCTCCACTGCCCGCAGGCGATCCTCCCCCATGTCCTCGCGGAGCTCGAAGCTCCCGGGCATGCCGCCTTCGCACTGGGGATTGCTGTAGCGGTACTGCTGGTCCCACAGCAGTCCGCCCAGCAGGCGCGCCACATGGGGGTGGGGCTGCGGCCACCTCCGACCCGCTTCTTGCCAATTCACCATGGCAGCGGGGGCGTAGTTGATCTTGAGGTCCTTGACGTGCACTCGTTCAACTCAACGAACTGGTTGTGGTTGTTGAGGAGGGTGCTGTAGCACTGGATTGGGCGTGCGGCTGGTGCTGGTCAGCCGGTGGTTGTGGATGTGGTTGACGCGGCCTTGCTGGTCGGCCGATGGGACTCCGGGTCGGCCGATGGGGCTGATGCAGGAGTCCTGGTCTGTGCACCTCTTTCACGGCTGCTGCGCGGTCAGGGCGAAGCTCTGGACGGCGCTGTTGGCTCCGTGACGAACTCGGCGCTGTCGCTGAGTGGCGCTGCGAGCTGCTGCGCTGCGCTGCGAGACGCTGCGCTGCGCTGCGAGCTGCGAGCTGCGCCGCGCTGCTGCGACGCGCTGCTCGGGGTTGGTGGCCCCGAGTGGCACGCGAGGGTTGGGTAACCCCGCGGCGGTGAAACGCTTTTGACGCGTTCCCGTGGGGGGCCGGCCACGGGACGCTGCGGTGACACGCACAAGTGAGCAGGCAGGCAAGGCACTACGCTCACAAGGGCATCAATACGCTCGTGTCATGTGACAAAGCGTTTCAGAATCCTTGCCACTCTGCAAAGAGGGAACGAAAGTATGTACAGCAACACATCAGGATATGTACACATGGGGTTAAGACTGGACTGGGGTAAGGGCATCACAGGACCATAGACACTCAGTCCCAACTCATATCCCAATCCCAGGTCCGACCCTCTCAGTGGCTGATGGGGGCGGGGGCTCAAACACAACCCATGCCCTGCTCAGTCCGGACCCTGAAACCCTGCCAATAGGGGGGGTGTCCTGCCCAGCCACAGGCGAGTTCCTGGTTACCAAGGGGCTCCAAGGCCAACCGACAGTGGCTCCCTATGCTCCCTCAATGGCAGGTCCCAACTCCACTCTGAGCCAGAGATATGGCCCCGCCATTATCACCCAGGAGTTGGTAGCTGAAAATGGGCTGTTTCAGCCCAAACTGAAATTAACTCAAAAATCCCCAAAATTGACCCCTCGTCTGGACCCGCCAGAGGTAGGGACGAGGCAACTGACCCTATGCCCTTCGAGTACGAACTCCCTGGAGCCCTCACCCAACCTGGTTCCCTTTGAGGTCCCGGCAGCAGGGCAACACGGATGAGTCAAGTGGGGTCATGGTGCCAAAATCACCAAAATTGGCGTCATTCCCACGCGCGGCTCGCTCGGCCAAGGTAAGGCCATTGGCTCACAGGGCAGGAGGCAGGACCTAGGACTCATATCTGAGTGTACAACTTGGATTTAGGTCCGGGCTCCCTATGGACTTAGAGAAATGGGGCCGCCAATTGACCACACGGAAGGGGGAAATTGGGGTCCCAAAATTGGGTCATTTTGGCTGCTTGAAATGAGCCAAAATTCGGTGTGCTCCCAATAGTATATCTCCACGCCGGCTTGGAGATCGGATCTGGCATTCCATACGTGATCCACCGGGAGTCCAACAGAGACTCCCATGCCCTTGGCTCTCAAAGATCTCCATGCCACTCGGCGTGGTGACGATCCCAATCGGGTCCACAAATGTCAAAATTGCAAAATTGCCCACACTCACCTTGGGCCAGCGCCTTAACGAAGGTGGCTCCACCTCGCCCACGTGGTGTGTGGACCATGGGGACCATTACCCATAACACCCATGTCATATATGGTCCATTGGTCCATGCGTCCGGCGTGCACGAAGGTTAGAACATGGGGCACGGCGGGCAGCAAAAGTGGAAAAATGCACAAAATGGCCAAAAATGCGCACACTCATGGTTGGGGCAAATGAGGCACATGCCCGACTCGGACCGGAGTGTGCCATAGGATTGGTATCAAGTCATATTGGTCCAACATATCTTTTGGGCGTCGCCCAACTCCTCCGATATTGGGAATGGCAGGGTCGCCAAGTGAGCCCATGATTTGGGATAGTCCCAAACCGCCAACATGGCGGCCACGGTATGCCAAGCCTAAGAGGAGTTATTCGCCGGGTCCGAGATATGTTGGGCACCGAAGTATGTACCCTCATATCATACTTGGGTCATGATGTCAATCGAGCGCAACGTTGAGATACACGGTCGCCACTTGACATCATGACGGGCCAAAAATGGCAAAATTGGCACAAGCACACACAAAAGTGCCTTGAAAGGTGCATAATTATATTATAATATCTTCGGCTTGGATCGTGCAATCACTTAATCCTTCTACACACAATGACTTGACACCAACGACCTTCGATCCCACATATGTGCTCCACTTGGGGCGCCTTGAAAGGTTACGAGCGCTACTTCCCAAGTGGGCACATGAAAATATGGAAAATTGTAAAACACATACCTTGCTCCCAACACATCGCTTCGGGATCGCCACACAAGCCTCCCTTCACGAAGGTTAGGCTTGCAATTGACCGTAGGGAGTATGGAGAAGGGGCTTGCACAATGTGAGGTCCATTGGCGGGCTTGGCTTGGAGCAATGGACCCGCCAAATGGGCACGCAACACAACACATGGCACATACCACATATTGCCCAAAAAGGTAGCTCCCACCACGATATGTCATGCCCCTCCAAGGGCATAACTTTGTGTCAATCGCTCATAGGAACTCAAGGAGAGTTCCTATGCCACACCAACACTTGCGCGCTACACTCGAAAGTTATCTTAACGCACGCAATATCATGGCCAAAGAGTTATAACGCAAACTCTACCCAATTGACCATGATCCATTACACTAGCGCGCACGTGTGGAAACGCAAGGCATATAATGCTTCCTAAATTACGTCGGGAGTATTGTAAATACATCCCACGTTTCCTTATCGTAATTCCTCGCAAGCAACACGAGATATGACCTTCACAAGTGGCCTCACGAATCAACTTTGTTTTGCCCATATCTTTAAGACAAATGGAGGGCAGGATAAAAGGGAAGTTGATTCGTGCATACGGAAGCACGTAGGTCCACTCGAAAGAGGTCAAATCAAGTGCGGGGATGTCGAAGTCGAAAATCCGATTTCGACATCCTGAAAAATTCGGATTAAGGTTGCGAGTATTAATTATGAAAATTGCGGAAGCATCCATGCAGTTCCTGGCGACTTTGGAGCCTTCGTGACGGATAGCGTTAAAATTTCCATTATAAACAGTTAAACTGGCGGTTACGGTAAAGTCGCGAACCAACCGCCAGCAGTCAAAACAGTGAGTATCGGAACGGAAGCGTAAAAATTGACGGAAACAATATGAAAATAAAACCCTGTTGATTCCTGATATTCTGATACACAAATCTCCGCTGGCGGTGCATCGGATGCCGATGCGGGGCTTCACGGCACGGAACACGCCGTGCATGGGGTTAGTGGACCGGAGACCGGTTGTATGCCGTAACCTGGCCATGGGGTTCTGGGTACCGCTTCACCATCACTTGAAGGCGGCCCTCTGCGAAGTCGCCACGTTGCATGTGCCCCAATTTGACCGACCCTTCTACATTAGAACCGACGCTTCTAGGTACGCGATCGGAGCTGTCCTTGAACAGGTTGATGAAGCCACCGGCGATCATTACCCTCTTGCATTTTGGTCTCGGAAGCTAGCCCCACGCCAAATGCAATGGTCGCCGCGTGAGCAAGAAACCTACGCCATCATCTGTGCTTTAAAAAAGTACCAATCGTGGGTTGGCACCAATCGAGTCGAGGTCCTGACGGATCATCGATCTCTGGAGTATTGGGCCACTGAACACATTGATACTGTCGCGAGCCCAGCTGGCCGACGGGCCAGATGGCACGAATTTCTCAGTCTGTTTGACCTCCATGTGTCGTATTTGCCTGGAAAACATAACACGGTAGCGGATGCTCTGAGCCGATGGGCTTACCCCGCCTCAGAGGGGCTGCAAAGTACCAACATCCATGGTACGGAGCAGGACCGCCATGTCATCATCGAATGGGATCAGGAAGAAAAGAAACTCATTCGACGTGCATGCATGCAGTGCGCTGTTAAACAGCACGCAGTGCCGTGTCACGACATCACGGCCATCTCAGATCCGGCGCATGCCCATGAGATCTGCACCAAAACACTGAAAGTCGTGGAGAAAGTCACCGATCCCTCCTCAGGGAGTGTGAAACGGTTTGACTATACCCGACAAGTAAGTCGATTTCGGTTGATCCAAGGCATTAAGCGTCGAGATCCGGCCAAAACTCCACCCCTGCCGAAAGATTCCCTGATAATCCGTGACTGGACGTCCGATTACCTACAGGATCCCATGTTTAAAGAGGTCTTTGGAAATCTCAAATCCAAAGATGCTCACAAGGATGGGATTTTTCCTGAGTACTCGTTGGATGGGGGGAAGCTGTGGATGGAGGGTAAATTGTGTGTGCCAGACGCCCTAGCCCCCCGAATGTTAAACTGGTGGCACAAATGGGAGTCCCCCCACGCACATGGCCGTCGACTGTGGTCGATGATTAAGCATAGGTTGTTTGGCTCACGGCTATATACTCACTGCATGAAAGTAGCCGCCGGATGCGCCCAATGTGCTGTCTCGACGCCTCCCAGCGCGAAGAAGCACGGCCATCTGAGGCCACATCCTATTCCGGAGCGCCTCTTTAACAGAGTCACCAGTGATTTCTTCTATCTCGGTGAACTCGATGACGAAGAGTGCCATTGGACTAATAAAAAAGTCAATGGTGTGCTCCTCATTCAGTGCCGTCATTCCGGCTACATTCAAGTGTTGCCTTGCAACATTGAGTCGATGACTGGCAAGGCTGCCGCCAAATGGTGCGCGCAGACCTGGATGGGAGGCTGGGACGTCCCATCCGAGGTGGTGACGGATTCAGGCAAAGAGTACACCTCCGAATGGTGGAGAGAATTGTGTGCTCGCCTTGGAATCCACCACCTCCGATGTGAAATCCACTCGCATCGAGCGCTGCCTGGCGAAAGAGCCGGCCGCTCAATTATTAATATGCTTCGTAAGGAGCTCGCGAGTGAAAAGGATTTCCATTGGATGGAAGTTCTCTTCGCATTGCTTCGCCGTTACCACAACACGCCTTTGTATCATGGCCTTTCTCCAAATGAAATTGTCTTTGGACGAAAGAAGTGTTGGTGGAACATGCCGTTGAATAATCCTCGCCCCTGTAAGGATGCTTCGCTGTTTTTGGACGAAGTCCAACGAGCAGATAAATCTGTGTCGCAATTAATCGAGAAGCATCAGGCTGACTGGCTTTGGGTTCAAAATCAAGGTCGAAAAAACCCCCACAATTTTGAAGTCGATGATCGAGTTTGGCTTCGAAAATCCGAAACCACCCTAGACGGAGATGACAAGCTTCTTCCCTTGTGGGAGGGGCCATTCGCTGTTACAGCGCGTCTTGGTGAGAACAGGTGGAGGATTCGTGTGGATGTCAGCAGGGAAATTGACGTTTCGGGCGATCGCCTCAAGAGAGAGATCCCCTCCCCCAAGGATCGGGTTAAACCCCTTTTTTGGACTGCGAAACATTTGTCTGATCGGGTCATCGAAGGGGGAAAGTACGAACTCAAGAGGATTGTTGAAGCAAGACGTGACGCCAAGGGCGAATGGGAATTTCTGTGTGAGTGGAGGGGCTTTGATTCCAGTCACAACAACTGGGAACCAGCCCAATCTTTTGTCCATGGATACACCAAGGGGTTCATTGACTTCCTCAAGAAGCACCCCGAAATTGGAGTACTCCTGACAGATTGTTTGTCGAAACCAGACAGACAAGTGGAGAGCGACGGAAAACGACCTGTGGTGAATCGAGATCCAGCCTTTTACGGCCCTCAGCAGCCACATTCCAGGGCTGATCCGTCGATCCCCCCTCCTGCGGTCAGGCCAGCCCAGGAGCCAAATGAGGACCAAGCTTCGAGTTCGGCCGCTGATTTGCAGCGCCCAAGCCGTACGAGGGCCAGGCCAGACAGGTTGGTGGTCACATGTATTCGTGCTTGGCCGAATTGAGAAAGCCATCTCACCACATTCTGCTTAATCCACTGTTCATTCTTTCTGTTTATGTCATGATGTGGAGAACTGCGAATGTTTGATAATTTGACGTCAATCAATCCATTTTTCTTTGGTCTCCGTTCGGTAACGTATCGAAAGTCGAAAGCCGAAAGCCACGGAGTGTGCTGCCGTGTTCAGAAAAAACCAAACTCAGGCTTAATTCAGGCAGATTCGGGGTAATCTTGTCTCTGTTGGTCTGTGCATCTTTGGAATTTGGCTACTCGTGCAGATGGAAGCAAATGTACATAATCAAAACACCGGCCGGTGACATTCACCCCTACAGGCACCCCCTGTAGTACTGGCTGCACCAGATGCGACGTCAGGAACTCAGATCTCACCTTCATTTGCTGTGATGCTGACGCCAAAGTCCAGATTCAGATCCAGGATCCTCAAATTTACCTTGAATTTCTCAGGTTTGTCCATCATTCTGCCACTGTTGTACGAAACCCAGACGTCAATTGTTCAGACAATCTTCAGATAGGAGCTCTAGGGACTTCTAACAGCAACCTCTGAAGTCCGTAAGCTTCGTTATATTTTTGGCACACGCCAATGTGAGCTTAATCCGACCTGAAACTGTCGAAAATGGTGAATCCAAGTGTCTTGTGGGACTCCATCGAAAGATTGGCCTTGTCCAAGTCGATTGACACCACCGCCACTGTAAATTCGGTGTCTCTCAGTTATATACTGTCAGTAAAGCGCCTGCAGCGAATCTTCGGCGCGTTACATGCCAAGGATCCAGGGCTATCATGTCCCATCATGATGCATCATCACATGATCCACATTTTCAATGAATCTGTTGGATGCTCGTGAACCAACGTGCCGGAAAGCACAATTGAGCTGAATAAACGACAATATATATTAACTTTAGTCTAAACGAAAGTGTTAGTAGTTTCAGTTCCAGACATTCCGCTTCATTTCACCTCCATCTTAGGGAATTTCCTCATTTTAGGACAATTCAGATTGATTTCCTTGTCACCTCTTCACATTCCTCGAAGATCTGTTTAGATCTAAGTGAACAGAAGAACATCTCAACCTTCCGTGATTCACTTAGGGTCTGTAGACTACATCTGTATTTGTTTAACCTCTTTGTGATTGCTTAATCCCCTTCATCTTTGCCCAAATTCATTCTCATTTTGCTGAATCTTGTGATCATCCGCCAGATGCGCCAATTCTGAAGCACATGCTGCACTTTTCAGAACGAGAAAAGCGGGAATAACACGATGTAGAGTTCGGCGAGGACACCGTAGCGTGCCCGCGACAGCGAAACTGTGCCAGAGCACTGAGATGTCACTCCAATTCTTGATCCCCCCACTCAATCCACCAATAATCTACCTCATTCTCAACCAATGCATGGTTTGGTATCGATTCTTGATACGTTTACATGCTTTTTACCCCTTAACCTAATGTTGTACTGCACGGAGGACTGTTCGTCACTTCTCATTCTGTCTCATTTCAGGTTCATCCATCCTGATTCAGTGCCAATTCAGCCCAAATCAGGTCAGATCAAGCAGATTTCGCCCCATCGAGGCTACGTTTCTATTTTTTTCTGGGACTTACCCGCACTACGTTCTTCGTTGAAGTAGCGACACACCCCAGTGTGTTTTTGGAGGGGGAGTGTAAGTGCGGCTAGCCCCATCTGCTCAGATTTTCAGACATACTGCCCAGATTGGCTACATTTTGGTCATTTTCTTTGCTTCGGCGGAATCGCCGCCTCGCAGCTCAGTCTCAGGATATTTCCTATATATTTCTGATATGCCGGATTTGATTCCGCGGTCCATTTCCCGTAAATCCACCGCGTTCCGCTATTTTAGCTGGAATCGCCATTTGCCGATGACGCGCGCTCGCGGGCCAGATCGGCCAAACATTTTTACATAATTGGATTATTTAAATCTTTTCAGACAGTTTTGGACACTCAGATGTATTTAGAATAATTCGCCTCAATTTTCTTCATAGACTGGGATTTTCTGCCGGACCACAATCAACATGGACCTTGCTTCAGTTGTTGCTGCTCTCGCCTCTGTTGGTGTCCGAGTATCCGGTTCCACCCCCAATAGCAGCATTCAGGGAGACTCCTCGCGTGCCTGCCCCACTGGTCTTGCCGGCCCCGAGCCCTCCGGCACCCACAACGACCCAGGGCAGCACCTTCACACACCCAGCGCCAAAGGTAACGCTCAAGCCAACCTAACTGACTATACGCACACACCCAAGACAGACACGAACGCCAAGCAACAAGGTGGCATATCTATACACGTGTTCTATAGTGAATATGTTTATCGTTTGTTGTATGTACGTGAGTGGTTTGTGGGGGATTTTGTTTGTGTAAGCGTGTGGCACCATGTGCTCCAAGTCCGCCAGCGCGAGGCCTACACCCTGTGATGCCCTCCGGGCGAGTGTGTGCCTCCGGGCCCTGCCAATGGATGTGCGCGCACAAGTATATCTTGTGTTTGTCAGCGTGCATCGCTCTATTATTTGTATATATGATATATATGGGTAGTATGGCTCCTAGGTGGTGGGTTAGTAGTGAGGTCAGGTTATCATTATATGGTTAAGAGGTTTGTCTATTCAAATGTGTCTACTCACATCCTCATCCCATCTCCATACCTCCTCCTTTACCCTCTATGTGGTGCATCACGTGTGACACACATGCTAGATTAAGCATCCACTCGGACACGGCCCTTGGCTGAGTCGTGCCCGTAGCATTTAGCCACAACCGGGGCTGGTTTCTGACACTCCACGAGGCAAACCGGCCTTAGATTTATGTTTGTTGTGTGTGGGGTCGGTTTACAAGTGGGCCTTTGGCTAGGCCTTGTCTGAACATTTGCAAGCAAGTGAGCAGACAAGCTTACATCTTACAAGCAAGAGCTCACTCGTTACTACAAGAGTTACACAAGCAGATCAAGCAACATCAAGCACATGCAAGCCCTCATAAATGCTCTGAGGCACAAAGGTGGAAGGTGTGGGCATCGTACCCGTGTTTTTTCTTTTGTGCCTAGTGTTGGCGGTACTTACCCTGAGGCCATCGTGGCCTCTTTCCTCTGATTAGTGAGCTACGGCGCGCACGGTGGGCCATCGTGGCCGTGTTTGTTAGTGGCCTAAGGGTGCACAAGACAGCGGCGAGCACAAGGCAGTACTGCATCCCTGACCTCTATCTTTGTTTCCCCACGTGCTCCCTTTAGCAAGCACTGTCCTAAGCTGCTGTCAGACCCTCCCGGCGCTGTTGCTGGCTTTTCCTTCCCAAAAAAAAAATTTTGGCACTGTCGCGTCGCGTCGTTTTGCATGTACCATTACCTTCGGATTTGCTGAAAAGTGTGATTTCACTTTGCCTTTAGTCTTAATGCTGAATCAAAATACCGATTTTACCTGGTGGACCCCACAATGCCTTATGCGACACGCGGGGACCAGACTCTGCGCGCAACAGCTCGCGATTTCGCCTACTACTTATTGCGGGATTTCGTTGCGTATTTTGCGTAGATGTGTATGCGTATTTTGGCGGTGGTTCGATTAGCACCAATCAGCGCTACTTCAGCGGCCGTGCGGCCGGCTCCGAGAATGCCTGCGTAGGTTCGATTCCTTGCAGGAGGGAAATCTGCCAACTTGCAGTTTGCTGCTGTTTGTGACTGCTACGTTCCTCTTGGGCGTATACTTCCTGCCCGTGGCAGTCGTTTTAAGTGGGGGGGTGAAGCAGGTCACAACCCTACCCTGGCATATTGAAGCGGTATGGGGTGCTTCACCCATACCTGCTGCCCAGCCTGTGGCGCTCTTCGCCAGGCCGGATCAGGAATTTTCCTGTTGATGTTACGGCATCCTGATTTCTGTGGGATTTCTGTAAAATACCCCAGAAATCGTCTTTTTTCGTCATTTTTGGGCTGGCGACGACAGTCGTCGCCTGCGCGACGCAGCCCCAGATCGAGGATTTATTTCTCGATTTCTAAAGATTTTAGGCAATTTTATTATTGTTTTATCGTTTTTAGAAATAAAAGATTATAGCGTGACCTTTTTCGCGGCGTTCCGCGAAGGTCAATTTTTGCGAAAAAAGTCACGTTCACGCATTTTTCAAAAAATCCTGAGGCGATCCCAGGAATCGCCCAGGCGCCCATGGTGTGGCCCAACAGTGGGCCTTTTCATATGTAGTTTGAATTGGCGCAGAAACGCGTCGTGTCGGCTACGCGACGCGTTGGGGGGAGACGCGCGAAATGAGTGTTTTTGACTCAAAAATCACTATATTTCGTTGTTTTTCGCCCAAAAACCACTGTTTGGCCCAGTTTGGGCAGGATCTCAGTGGAGATCCTGATGGCGACGCCTCTTAGCCGTCAGATTTTCTGATGGCGGCGACGCCGTCGCCTTCATTTTGTCTTCTTTTTTATGCTATTTTATAGTATAGAATTGTTACATATACATATTACTTGTCTACATGTTTATTATTGTCTACATATACCTTCATCTCTTGCCCAGGACGCCAGATTGTGTCATGGCCGAGGCAAGGATCCCAGAATTCTTTGGAGATACCCAAATTCGAGAAGAAGTCTTGGATTTCATGGGTTTGGGGACGTGCATGCCAAGGGAGGCTTGGAGGTTGCCCTCCCCCCAAATGCTTCAAAAGAATTCTGCCGACGCCAAGGCCACCAAGGCGGTGTGACGGCCTGCGGACGGCGACGACGCCCAGACTGCAGGAGTACGCTGATCGCTGATCGCTGATCGCTGGGAAACTGCAGGAGCTAAGGTCCAGGACATCAACATGATGAAGGAGGAATTCCTTGACTCCTACGATGGATAAGACCATGGCTTCCCCATGGACCCTATGGAGCCCCCAAGTCTATCATCATCACTGGGCGACGACCACAGCGACGACGACGCCAGGTACCGAACCGCACAAGCAGGCGCGTTAATTCGTCGCCTTGGGTTGGTTGACCCTCCGAGGGCCCACCCTAAATAGGCGTGGGGCGCCTTGGGTAGGAAATGACCCTAAATCCCCGAAATTAGGCGCGTTAATTCGTCGCCCTGGGTTGGGAATCGACCCTAAACCGGCACGGGTTGCCTTGGGCAGGAAATGGCCCTAAATTCAGGCGCGAGGAAGTCGTTGCCTTGGGTTTGACCCTAAATAATTTTTTTGGAATTTTTTGAGTTATTATGTTTCCATGCCCATGGAGAAAAAGGGCCAATATGTGCGCCTCAGCGCCATGTGTCAGGTCGGAAGGACCTGCAACGCCTCTGTTCATGTAACTACAGGCCACAGGGAGTGCCAGGGACCAGTGTGGTCGCCTGGGGGGCAATTGCCCTATGAATATTTCAAGAAAAAAAGAAAAAAAAAAGGACCTACATGGACCGAGCATGTAGATTCCTTACGAAGCCCCCCCCCCCCCCCACTGTGCTGCTGAATCAGGTTGAAACCAGGGCAGTGCAGGGGTCAGAGCGCCTCCTTGGCCTTGCCTTCCTTTGGATATAGGCAAGGCTTCTAAGGAGGGGGGTGAAGCGGTATGGGGTGCTTCACCCATACCCGCTGCCCAGCCTGTGGCGCTCTTCGCCAGGCCGGATCAGGAATTTTCCTGTTGATGTTACGGCATCCTGATTTCTGTGGGATTTCTGTAAAATACCCCAGAAATCGTCGTTTTTCGTCATTTTTGGGCTGGCGACGACAGTCGTCGTCTGCGCGACGCAGCCCCAGATCGAGGATTTATTTCTCGATTTCTAAAGATTTTAGGCAATTTTATTATTGTTTTATCGTTTTTAGAAATAAAAGATTATAGCGTGACCTTTTTCGCGGCGTTCCGCGAAGGTCAATTTTTGCGAAAAAAGTCACGTTCACGCATTTTTCAAAAAATCCTGAGGCGATCCCAGGAATCGCCCAGGCGCCCATGGTGTGGCCCAACAGTGGGCCTTTTCATATGTAGTTTGAATTGGCGCAGAAACGCGTCGTGTCGGCTACGCGGCGCGTTGGGGGGAGACGCGTGAAATGGGTGTTTTTGACTCAAAAATCACTATATTTCGTTGTTTTTCGCCCAAAAACCACTGTTTGGCCCAGTTTGGGCAGGATCTCAGTGGAGATCCTGATGGCGACGCCTCGTAGCCGTCAGATTTTCTGATGGCGGCGACGCCGTCGCCTTCATTTTGTCTTCCTTTTTATGCTATTTTATAGTATAGAATTGTTACATATACATATTACTTGTCTACATGTTTATTATTGTCTACATATACCTTCATCTCTTGCCCAGGACGCCAGATTGTGTCATGGCCGAGGCAAGGATCCCAGAATTCTTTGGAGATACCCAAATTCGAGAAGAAGTCTTGGATTTCATGGGTTTGGGGACGTGCATGCCAAGGGAGGCTTGGAGGTTGCCCTCCCCCCAAACGCTTCAATATTACCCCTAAGGCAACATTATATGGCCCTACGCATGGGATATATATGGGATAGTGTATATTATATTCCATTCCCTTGTTAGGAACATAGGATGTAGGATAGATAAGGCAGTCTTGGATGTTTAGTGTTTATAACATTTAGTGGATGATAGGGTGGATTTCTCATATGTGAATATCAGGTGTTTCGTTGGCTATCCGTACCATATTTGTTAGCAGGATACTATTCAGTCAACACAATCGTTATGTCTTCTATGCCAAGCAATGTTGCTGCCCATGCCACTGCGACCTCTGCTCCTGACCACCCGGTCTGGTTTCAACAACTGTTTTTCAAGGGTACCTACAGTGTGATAGGCTTCTATGAATTGATGGGAATGTTTTTGGATGGTTTAATGCATTTTCTGAGGTAATTTTGAGATATTTGAGCCTTTTTCCTTGGTCGTACTAGCTTCATCAACTAGTACTCACGGGGGGAGTAAGAAAAAGTCACTGCCATGTCTTTCTTGGAGGGCTTGATCCAGGCCAAGCCCCCCTTAAAACCCTTTTGTTGATGCTAAGACTTACTTAGGTATTTTTATCTCTCTTTTGAAGCTTACAGTACACTTTCTCAAAGCAACTAGGGTTATAACCCTAGCCCCCCCATGAAGTTCACCCCCACCACTCAACTGAGCGGAGGCATCTTCCTTCATGGAGGTTATACCGAAATAAAGTAGGCATTTCATGCCTAAGGCCTTGGAGGTTAAGCCTAGTGGTCCCCCACCCCAAGACCGCTATACCAAACTGTTTCTACCACTTATTGTGGTTCTACTTTTTAACTGTTTGTGACTTCAGTTGCTTGGCCAAGTCATATTCTGTGTCTGGCCTAAATCCTTTGCCCCATATTCCTAACCAACTCCATTTCATCCAAAAGAGTGCACATGAAGTGCTTGATGCTAATTGGGAGGCGAGAGTCATGCCAGTGTTCACATAAAAATCTTTTGTTTTAACCATTTGTGATTGAATCTTTGTACTTATGCCTGCTTTGTCTATCTGCAGCCCTTCTGTGATAACCTGGATTTCAAAACCTTTCATTGATTCTATCCACATCCTGTTCTTGTTCTACTTGCTGCTTTGATTTGGGTTTTCAACATCCAAACCTGCAGGATTTCATCAAAATCATTAGGGCACTAATCAAGGACATCTTTCCTATCTTCATCTTCATTGGCTTCGCTGTTGTGCTTGTATATCATGGACCCCAAGGCCACAGCACCGACCCCTCCATACCGCCGGGACGCTAAGAAGGGATACCTGCCCTGAGATGACCTTCCCCATGCCGGCCTTGAGCCCTCCGGCTACGCGCCGAGGAGTTTTCTTAAAGGGAAAAGATTAGATGGTAGCAGGGCGGCCTTCAGCTTCGAGGCTGTAGGTATAGAGTATGAGTCCGACCCACCTGACAGTGATGATGAAAGCCTCTGTGGACTAGGTGGGTACCCATCGCCAGATCCACTGGAAGACAGCGTGGAATGTTGCATAGTTGCGACTTTCACTGAAGAGTTAGGGATTCCTTGCCAGAATCCTGACTGCCCTAGATATCAACCAATCCCTCACCCGAGCTCAATCCCTGATCGCGGTCGAGAATTCGGGCCCCCAAGTGGCCCTTCACCGGGCCCTGGTCCCAGCGGAGTGTGCGGCTCCTTTGGTGGAGAATCAGTTGTTCCGGACGACGACATCCGTCTCCCATCCAAAGAAAGCATGCAAGTACATCGTGATCCGCCGATTTCAAGTGCTCCAGGAGAGATGCTCGCCTGAATCAGACCTACGCCTGCGGAAATCCACGTGCTGCTCTAGAATGTCATCGAGCAGGCCGTCTCCGTGAAACTGGACACTCCAATCGAAGAGTCCCAAGAACGCCGGATACTAAAATTACAGAGAATTGAGACTCTACAGCGACTGGACTTGTATGACCAATGGTGCCTGCTAATCCATCATTGCTACTGCAGGTTTCACCGTGAGCACCCGCCGGTGCCCATCCACACCACCGCCCAGGCGATGGAGGTCGATGCGGTGTCGCTGGAGAAGGCGCTGGAAGAGGCCTTTCTCGAGGTGGCGCAGGAAGAATCCAAAGACGTGCCCATCACCAACACAATCGAGAGCTGGCTGAGCGAGCAGGAGGACGTGGTAAGAAAGCCAGAATCAATAGGATCGCGGTCTGAGACCGCCTCTCATGTGTCCTGTGCCCACCACCGCTCCCGTCGGAAGGAAATCGCCAAGCTCACTAGTGAGAATCAGGCGATCAGGAAAAACTCTTCTCTTTTTTAGCAATGGAAAGATCTTTCGCTCATCCCCCCTGTCCCTCTAAGGATCCGCCAGCCGGATCTGCCTGTTCTGTTGCCGATGAAGCGACTGAAGTTTTTTCACTGGCGCCCACGACAGATTCGAGAGCGGATGAAAAAAAGAAAAAACGGGAAAAATTAAAAGAGAGAGTTTTTGAGAGTAAAAATCCTCGGCGTGTTTCATAAGCGAGGAAGAAAGAGAAAAAGGAAATTTTGGCTGAGAAAAGATACACCGATCCCATGATTGCGGCTCACGTGTTGCTCGCCCAGAGTCTTTTTGGCGCCGCCGGCGCCTCAGGTGCTGCCCAGGTCAATCCAATCCTGGCCGGTGGTGGCGGCATTGAGGACATTATTAACCCTGTGAGGGCTAAACTGAGAGCCATTGCAAAACAACCAAAATACAATGGCAACCCTCGCCGGTGGACTGTTTTTAAAAGAGAATTTTCTTTGTGGGTTGGTAAGAACAAGCTTCGAGACGATGAGAAGCTTGATGCTCTCCTCCAGTGTTTAGAGGGCCCCATTCGTGATACGTGGATTAGATCCTACACTGATAGGGCTGATTCCTCTAACCCACCCACCTACAGTGAGCTGTTTGCTCTGCTTGAGGGACGAGGAAGTAGGTTGCCTGAAGACCACTACCGAACCCTCCACCTCTTTCCCGAAACTTTTCCAAGCTCATTCTTCACGAGGTTCAGAATAAGCGGCAATGCTTTGAAAATCTGGTGGATGAGACTAAGAGTGCCGGGGAACATCTGTCTGATGGCGAATTGAAGGCCATCATCTTCGCGAAACTGCCTGCCAACACAGCTGCATCGCTGAGGCAGGAACGGTCCAACGAGAAGGGGAAATCCTGGTGGACCGAAGTCACCGGATTCCCTAAGGGGTCCGGTCGTTTTCAGGTCAAAGATGCCCTTAAAAAGTGCTCTCCAACTAACTTTTCCAAGTGTGAGGAAAAAGATGGTGCTTGGAGATTGAAATTCGCGGAGAACAGAGATATAGGAGGACAGAGATATTTTCAATGAAGTGGTTAACCGAGGTGTCTCCTTTGGAGGAACTCGGCTCGTGGCAAAACCGTCGGTTTTCAGCTTCACACCCACTGAATTGTGGGAGGAGTTGGACAAGGTTCATTTTTTTTGTTTAGCATTATAGATTGCTTCACGGCTAGCTACTCGGGTAATCTACAAATACCCCCGCCACAGGATTGTTTGGCCAATAAACTAGTGCCAGAGCACCGCACTGCAGAAAAGAACTAAGATAGGGCCCAACATAAACATTTTTTTCCTAAGTCTCCAAAGACACTCCTACGATTGTTTCTATCCCGTGGTATTTGTCGGTTGAACAATTCAAAAATTCGATACTGAGCACTCATGTTGCTAGGTTAGCGGCTCATTCAAGCATGGGCACAGTGTCTGAAACATGTTAGCAGGTAAGCCCACATGGTGGTCCATAAGGTTCACCTATCACGGTAACAAATAGGGCTAGGGTTGGGCCTACATACTAGTCTCTGTTGAGCCCAATTGAACCCGGGCTCCCCTGGCTCCTGAGGAGCCGTCCAAGGGGGTTGGCTCCTTAGGAGCCGCAGGGGAGGGCTCGTACCTTGGCTCCTGGGGAGCCGGACCGGCTCCTACGGCTCCCGAGGAGCCGCCCAGGGGAGTCGGCTCCTCCGGAGCCGCCGGGGAGGGGCTCCTCAGAAGCCGGAGCAGGGGAGTTGGCTCCCCGGGAGCCTTAGGGGACTGGCTCCCCAGGAGCCGGAGCCGGGGAGGCTCCCGCCAGGGGTGACGATATACCACCACCCAAAATTTTGAATTTTCCACTTTGGGGGGAGAATCCGCACCGTGTTAGGAATTTGAACAACTTCTCTAGGATAAAGAAAACACTTGTCATCATGAATCGTTGGGCTGCTGTGGCAATTCCACATTGCAATGGCTAGAGAACGCACTATGGTTGGCCACACCCATGACCTCCCCAATACCCGCACCGTGGTTGATACTCCACCTTTGTCAAATTGTTTCAAAAAATATAAACCAGCAACAAAGCAAGACTCTTTGTGCCTTTTTCCCACTGTATAGGTAATTTTGTTCAATCTGCCCACTTGTCTCTTGTTAAAATGGACGATATACAAACTATTGGAGCAAATATTTGCATCGTTTTTGAATAACACGAACTATTTTTCCGCTTATTTGCCACTTCTAGCCGCCATTTGCCATGTAGATAACCCGCACAAATAAGCAACACAATTGTTTCAATGTACTGACGACTTCCTTTGCTGGTGCATGGCACCATGAAAGGAAAGGTGGGCAAAACCATGCCGGATTTGTGCAACCCAACTCTTGGACATGATATGATGTATGGTTTCTTGATTCCACTTCTCTAAACATCTTCATTGCACTTCCTAACAAAATATATGAACACACACTAGCCATCATGCAATCTGACTCTGTCGCTCAGTCAATGATCTTCACCAATGTCAATCTCATCCCACTCTGTCTGTCGTCCTCTGTTGTGTAGTGTTGTGTGATCGCAAATCTCATATCCAAACCCCAAGATTAGTATTTCTGCTTTGCATTGTATCAATGGGTTGGATAGAAATGATGGAAATGCATTTGTGTGAAGAATAATTTGTCACAAATGCTAATGTGCTTGTGCTGGGGCAAAAGAACGTTTGGCAGGATCACGCACAACTTTGCACACAAAATATGTCCGACCATTCTGTTCTGTGCAGCAACCCGTTCAAAGACACAAAATGCATCCAGCAGGCGTGAAACCTCACTGGGTCACAATTTCAGCAGACTGAGCACTGCCATGTGCATTTGTACATGCACACGCCCTCGCATGTACACACGCGGACAACGAGGACACAGGAGAAAATAACAGCGCCCACAGACACACACCGCAAAGACACATGCAGTGACTCATAAAACTCTACCAACAAACCACCAAATAATAGATATAACCTCTGTTGCTGCACTCTTGAAGCATCAGTCTCTTGCATTAAAGTGATATAGGACAAAATGGCTCATCGACGTGTCTGTGCACACACGCCACACACGCACACACACCACCACCGAATAGCCAACCCCAACGAACGCAGGGCGTGCGCACCGGATGAAAATCAACTTCGGCTGCTCTGCAACTGGTGGATACTTTCAGACCACCATAACAGTTGAATGCCGCCAGTGTGTCTAGCAACCTGGGACCCCCCCCCCTTTTCAGCTCGTTTGCAGCTGAGAAACAGCCTCTCAGAGGTAAAAAATGTGGAGGCCTGACACATTGGAGAAACATTGTGAGAAGCTGACGAGCGAGGCGAACCGATAACAGGGCTATCTGTACTGGAAGGTTGGAAGTGGCCGAGGTCAGAGTTGTGGACCGTCCTCCTTCCAGTGGCAAACACCCCAAAGCAGAAATTTCGTAATTCGGGCAAAAGTTCGGAGGAAGCCGAAAATAAAGTGTTTCAGAATCCGAAAAAGAAAATCTTCTGGCTTTAAGGCAACATGATGGAGGAACGGGGGGAAGGTCACAGGGTGTGGAAGCTAAGGTAGGTGCCGGTCAGCTTTGTCAAGGAGCAGAACAACAATTTCTGGGTGACAACTTCACAAAGGGTATGGTGCATTCCACTTTCCTTTACTTCGCAGTAAATACAGAGTTTTCCACGTCACTCGCGGCCGACGCCAACGGCTGAAAATGCTGTACATGGTTGATAGACAACCTAAGCGATTGCCGAAAACCCTGTCATTGGGCGACCCTCACTGACAACTCTTTCCTCCACAAGTGTCCCTGCTAACACACGTCCTTCACCAACCACGCGCTCGTCCACCACTTGGCCTCTAAGTGGCCTTGATGAAACCTCCCGGGTCTCCAGAACGCGTGTGGCAGGCCGGGCCACCTCTGTCACTGTCTCAATCCGCTTCCTGGCAGGAACTTCCACTTCAACATGCCTTTCCAAAACTTTCCCCTCGACAGGGACCTCTACTATCCTTTCAATCAGGCGTTCGCGAGGAACCTCCACAATTTGCTCCACTATTTTGTCAACAGGCACCTCAATAATCTTTTCAATGATTCTCTCTACGGGCACCTTCACAATCTTTTCAATGACCTTCTCAACAGGAACTTCAATAATTCTTTCCCGAATTTTTTCGACGAACACCTGTTCTTCTTGAATGACGATGCGTTCAACCGGCACTTCCACGATCTTTTCGACAATCATGGGGACAAGCTTCTCAATCGTCCTCTCAATAGGAACCGTCTTCACGATCTCCACGTAGTTGTCCACAAACGGGATATCAACTTCGATCTCTTTATTTCTTCTCACGTCCACGGGATACGGAATCGTCACGGTCCTCTCTACGACCCTCTCCACGTCGTTGGTGCGCCATTGTTCAACTTGAACCTCAACAACGTTCGCTTGGTTCACGGCGTGCATCTTCTCAATTATTGTCTCAACGGGCACTTCGAGGCGCTTATCGACGCGTTCTTCGCGGACTTTCTGTGTTCCTACTCTTCGCCTACCCACCTCCTTCTCAGAAACTCGACTCTCTGAAAGCAATTGCACAGATACCAGCTGCTCAGGCATCTTCGTCTCGGAGAGAATGTTGATGGGTCCTGGAACGGGATCCAGTCTGGTCATTTCAACCACAGACTCGCCTTCCTCTTCAATTTCTTCTCCGATATAGGTTTCGGAAACTACGTACTCCGGCTCAGCTGTCGGCACGTAGGGGGTGTAGCCTTGCAAAGAATCGATTACTACAGCTTCACCTCCACCACCACCTCCGCTCACAACCTCAGACACCACAACGGAGCTGGATGCGCCCCCACCAATGGATGCTCCACCTCCCCCACCTCCGCTGACAGTCTCAGACACCACAACGGAGCTGGATCCGCCCCCACCTATGGATGCTCCATAGCCACCACCACCTCCAATCTCTTCATACGACACCTCTGTTGAGTACTCTGCCCCCCCGGCAGCACCCCACTCTCCGCCCGCAGCTGCCCCATATGCATCTCCGCCTTCGTAACTCACCTCATAACTTGCCTCCCCGCCGGCACCATATTCGGCGTATTCGCCATATCCTCCGCCTGCAGCTGCCCCATATGCGTCTCCGCCTTCGTAACTGACTTCATAACTTACCTCCCCGCCTGCAGCTGCTCCATAGTCAGCATAGCCGGAAGCATCGCCATACCCGGCTGAAGCATCTCCATATTCGGCATACCCGGCTGAAGCATCTCCATAGTCGGCATACCCGCCTCCAGAGGCTTCGTATGTTGTCTCGTATGTTGTCTCTGCCCCGGATGCGGCATACCCACCGCCCACCTCGTCATACGATGGATATCCATCAGTGTCACCGTAGTCGTAGTCCATGGCAGCAGACCTCTGCAGTGCAACAGCAGTGCAAGTGTTTTGTATTATCCTCAGCGAAATTCCACTGGACTTTCTCACTGCAAACGTCGAATTAACTACAGCGAATCAAGCTCCGATGTATGTAGCCAGGAAGCAACAAGCAACAAGCAACAAGCAACAAGCGGCAACAAGCAACAAGGACGCCTTCTTTCCATTTTGCTAACATCTCCGTCTTAGTGGTTCGGCTTCACTCAGAGCCCATAAGAGGGATGCCAAATTCAAGTTTTGAACCAAAAGCTCTACGACGACAACGAACCATGGCGTTGGTGCCAAGTTGGCAGGCGCCTTGCAGAACGTGAACAGCTCCGAGGTGCACTCAATACCCACTCAGTACAACGTAACCTCCGATTGCAGAAAGCAATCTCTGACAACAAGAAAGAATGCGAAATGCTGGAAGTGAAAATCATCATGGAACCACTTGAAACTTCTGTGGACAAAGGTTGCTCCCTCCTTCACTGTTAACTAGTCTGAATTTCGTTGCCCGCATGCAAAATTCAGCCCAATTTTGCGGTGGATTTCGCGCTGTCTCAGTAGTAGTACTCAGCTTGTCCAAAGCCGCCTGCGCGCCACACTGGGGTGGTCAACGGCACTGCCTTCACTACCTACGGGAACTGCGCGCGAATTGCGAGCCGATGCGCGCGCATATTCGAGCTGCTGTGCTCGAAGATAGCTCGCAAACCGCTGTGCCACGTGTGCCCAAAAATGAAGACAAATGAGAAAGAACTGTTTAATTGCACATTTTTCCTACAGATATCTCAGAAAAATGAATTATTTGCAGATCCTGCTGCTGTTGCTTTGTTTGGCAACAGCATTGGGTGCGCCAAAGAAGGACAAAAAAGCTTGTCCAAAGCTTGTGGGCAACCTAAAAAAGCATTGGCTTCAATGCCGTGAGAAATATGGAAATGATCCTCCACAGCCGATACCACCATTGGTGCCAAGGGAGCCACGTATGTGAATTTGATCATGGAACGCTCTTTTTTTGCCACATGAAAAGGAACTTGGCCATACTTCTTTTTTGTAGCACGAATCTTGGAACTATTTTGGCGCCCAACAATCCAACAATCGTCCTTCCCGATGCCGTTGTGTTGCCCGATCCAGTTAATTTGCATTTAGAAGGCAACCACTATGAACCATTGGTTGCCGATGAGGAACCCGAGAGGTCACCATCTCTCGTTGCAACTCACGGGTCACGCTCTCCTTCGCCTGTCATGCCATCCCAAGAAATTGTAGCCGAACCTGCACCGCGAGATGAACCTAGCGTGATCCCCTCGCCTTCCAACAATCCTGAACCCGAACCACAACCCGAACCGGAGGATGAAGGGAGTGTTGTTGCCAGCACTCCGCCTCCAGTCCCTGAACCCGAACCTCGCGAAGATTTTATTGTCGAGTCCTCCCCACAGAGGTCCGATTCTGATTTTGTATCCGAAGAGGAACCCGCCCATGTGCGTCGATTGGCCAATGTGCCATTGACACAACGCACCCCGCCTCGCGAACCCAAGGCAAAGAGGAGGAAAGTAAGGGAACCCGTAAAGCCTAAAGGTCCCGCACAACTAGCCTCAATTGTAGCCCGCACCAGTGCCGAGTACCTAAAGTCGCAGCGGTCGCAGCGCACGGCCCCCGGCTTTAGTACTGCGGAGGTTATCCTGTTCCGCCGCATGTGGGAAGAACTCAACATGGATGTGCGGCAAGCCAAGGGTTGGGAGAGGTTTGAAAGAAGGTGGAAGGAGGAACACAAAAAGGATGCAACAGACCAAATCCGGGACCGAAACCGCAAGAGTCTCCAAGACCATGCGACTCGGCACCGTAAGGAGAAAAAGAAAGAACAAGAAGCACAAGCGGCGACACAAGCGGCAAAAGAGAAAGAACAAGAAGCACAAGCAACAACTCCTGCTACAACAACAACTTCAACACCAACACTTTCTACAGCACCCACAACCACAACCACAATTACACCAACAACTCCAGGCCCCGCAGCCCACACAGCTCCAATTGACCCTACCCACCCAGCAGCAGCCTGGATTCCCCCACGTGACCTCTCCTTGGCCTCCATTTGGACAGCAGTAGGGTAATCACACACGGGGGAACTATAAATAAGGAGTACGTCATCCAATGGGATTCGCCATTGTGCATTCTTTGTGCCTTATGTATCCTCTTCAATTGGGACTGCAAAAGGGTTGTTACCCTACGGGAGAACTAAAGCAGAAGAGGAAAACTTACGGGGGAACTAAGAAAAAAGAGGAGAAACAAGAGAAGGCTGCTTTGTGCCTGCTAACATGCCTGCTACGTGCCCATCTTGCATTGTTTATTTGTGTGAATTCGTAGTGCCTTGCCCATCATGCAATACTTATAGAGTTCCCTAGGTAGTGAAGGTAGTGTTAGGTTCCTTCACTACCTAGGGATCATCATAATGGAAAAACATTCATTTTGCAATCCTTCCTTAAAAGGGAAATCAAGATTCCTCCCTTCCATTTTTCCCAATTTCCCATCCCAAATCGCCCAAAAATCCTAATTTTAGCCTTCTTTTTTCATCCCGCAATCTTCCATTTATAGCCTTTTATAAGCCGCAAATCCTCCTTTTATAGCCCTTGGGACATGTCGCAAATCCCCCTTTTATAACCCTTTGTCGCCCATTTTTCTCCCCTAGGCAATTTCTTCCCTAGGTAGTGAAGGTACTCCCTGGTCAACGGAGAAATTATCTTTTTATTCCTGAACGGTATGCGTGCGTTTTTTACATGTTTCCATTAAGTAACTCAATAGTTTTTATTCTGTAGTTTTTTTTCTGGTCCGGATCGCCGTTTTACCCATGTCGTAGTAGGCCTGGTTTTTTCTACAACAACCCATTGTTGACTGTACCCCAAATCAACATTAATGCACGGATGACTGTCAACAATTGGTTGGGGGATGCTCACATGGGGCAGGCGAACGACAAGAGCATAGATTTGCAACCAAGGACGGACGATACAATTTATGAGACACAAGAATGGTGAGGAGTGAGCAAATCGTGCTTTCGAAGGATATGTTTTCAACGATGATGGCGTGTGTCGTTGTGTGTTGTCGTGTGTGTTTATGTGTTGTGGTTGCTCGTCGTTTGAGGCACACCACACATGAGAACCAGGATGCAGGATGAGAAAAGAGGAAGGGTAGGGGGCTGGGCGACAAGAAGGGAACAAGTAACGGGGGACCACCCCCCATCCGGGTGATGCATATGCAAAGCCAATCGTGCTACACATGTAAACGGCGATGAATAGGCGAAGAGACACTCAAGATGTTATGCGTACAATGGATATTTTCTGATCAGTGCTCGCCATTCCGTTGATTTGCCCTTGGCGTATTACAAGGCTCATCTTAGCGTTGTGATGATCAACGATGATTAAATATGCAACAGACCAAATGTTGACGTTGTTGTCCCTTATTGCTCGTTGCCTTCACTCCCAACTTGAAGATAATTTAGATGAACTTGGAAATTTGGCGTTGTCTTCTTTTTCCTTTCTTTCTCTTCTAGCTCTCAATAGGATGTCTTTGAATAGGGTTGACACCCGGCAAAGGGCATATCAAAGAATTGATACTTCGAACCCCACCGGAACTTGGATTGACGAAAGTGGTTACAACAAGTATTCCACGGGGTATGTTTCTTGCACGGGCATCCACGGGCATGGAATGAGTCTTGTCGTTGCCACTAACCACTCACTCGGCTCTCTTGTAGGGTGTTATGTGGAAATTGGCAAGAGGAGCAGAATTTGAAAACTAGCAAGGCCGAACTAGGGCCTAGCCTCCTTGATACCCGGAGCCCGAAGGGCGATTGGGGCCGCCCTGAAGAGGGGAGGAAGTGTTGCAAGGTGCCAAATTTCCAAAGTACGGAATTCATGGTGAACACTCGTCTGGTGTGTTTGCACGCGTCGACTCAGCATACGTCACTAGGTTGCTTCGATGAGGGTTCTCAATGGTGCATCTAACGGGATCTTACCCGTGGATATTTTGGATCTAGACGTGCCTCTCCAACTCCGCAATGGTCCACGCCACCTTGCACGCCAACATCCCATTACGGCCCATGCCATAATGCTTCCTTGGACCCACTTTTCCATCTCGAGCTTGAGGGTGGGTGGGTGGGTGGGGGGTGCTATAAAGGTTGAGGATGCCGGTTGGTCCTTCCGAGTGTACGTACGTGTTTGCCTTTCAAGGGGGGAGGGCACCCACCTTTTTTCGCCTCATGTACGTTTGTCGAGCATTCTCTATTGCCTTCGCTTGCTCGCTAAGCCCCACAAACGAGGTCTCCAATGATACCATTCGCGACCTCGGTGCCTTCGACGTGCACCACCCACCCACCCCCCGAATTTGCCACCTCCTGTTTAATTGACTTGGGACACCAAGTCACACGATGGTGATGTGTGATGGCCATGCGATCAATTGATTGTCTACTTGTTATAGCCCCTTATTGGGCGCCGAGATGAAGTGCATGCTATTGGGGGTGGTTGGCACCAGCTTTTGCTTTTGAAAACGCTCAGCGGCGCGCTGCTCGCGCACTTGATTGTGCAATTATCCCTACTCGTGTGGTGGGCCTTGGCTAGAACGGCGAGCCCATTCGCCGCCAATATAAGTGGTCGAACCCTCTTTTGTGAACCATCACATGCCCTTGATGCAGGACAAGAACGATTGGAAAAGTGAAGCCATGCATCAATTCCAAGGCCAACAAACCAATAAGGCCCCTCGTGGGACGCGCAGCAAGGCCATTGACCAGCAAATCCTAAAAGCCGCGGAGGAGTATGCCATATCCCTCCAAACAACCCTCCGCATCCACACCCACAGCCTTTTGGACACGACACCGCACCACACCACCCTTTGTACCCGAAAGTAGCAAGCACTGGCTAACGAGTCTAGTGGTGATCAACACCGTGAAAGAGAAGTGCACACGGAACCCTTCTCCCAAGACTTTCCATTATGTCGGTACCGACACCTTGTTGAAAAGAGAGGAATTTCTCAAGTCGTTGCGAAAATCTAACAACAAGCCTCAAGATGCAGTTCGCAATCGAAAATGAGAGCTGTAAACTGCCAATTTTGGGTTGTACCCTTGCAACAAACAAATATGGACACCCAATCGCATGAACAAAATTGCCCCGGTTTTGAGCGTGGATTCGACACCACCCACTACGACATCGGTTTCTCCCAAGAAGCACAACCGTAAACAGCACCATCCACTCCTCTGTCCCAACATATTGCGAGATTGTTTGGAATACTCGTGCGACCGCTTGGATATCCACATCAATTTGCTCCAATGCGTTGAGGTTATGTTACCCAAGCGCATGGTGATGGCCATTCTTGTTACTAAAGCGAGCAACAAAAATGGGAATTTCCGATTGGTGGCCTTGCCATGCGCCCTTGTCACCGTTCCTTCGCAAAGTAGTTGATCCTTTCAACGACCGGTGTGGTCCATGCATGACGCGTGCTCGTCATGTTTTTGCCCGCCCCTACCTCACCACATGCGTGCTACTATCTAAGCTCCCATGCTTCGAATCATGTTGCATTTTGTACACCATTGTGGAGGTCAAGCAAAGGCTACGAATGGACATCGGAGCAACATTTGGTTTTTCGAATGGGTGGCAAGGCACGGGATGGGGGGGGGGGGGTGCAGGAAAGCAGAAAGCAAGCCGTGTTGCAAGCATACAACAAGCCTTCTCGCACCAAGGCGGCGGGGCCAACGGACCACTCCTTGGGAGTTGGCTCTAGAACAACAAGGCGGGAGGGGATTAGATTGGCCTAGAGCGGGAGGGGGGGTTTACGATCTATGATTTCAACCGGAGTGGAACAGATTTGCATACTTGATGGCAACCATGTGATGCCCAACAACACCAACACCAACACCAACAGTGGCAATTGATGGTTAGGGCGAGAGCAAAGAATTGTGTACCCTCATCTGCAGAAATCGTCATGTGGTGGTAGCGATTTTGTCTTCCTTGTCATGTGCCTTGCTGAAAACACCACTCGTCGAAGTCATTGAAGAAAACAACTTCAATTTCAATTTCGATCACACCACACTACACCAAACCACACCACAAACCACACCATGCCACGGGACAGAGCTGATTGTTGCCTCTATCTACTCTCTATCGTCATGTGGATGTGGCGTGGCATGGTGCAGTGTTGTGTCACGTGTGGTGTGGTGTGGTGCGGTGCAATGTGGTGCGGTGTGGTGCGTGCGGCAGCTTGCTGTGGTGTGGTGCAGCTTGGTGTGGTATGGCGTGGTGTGGATGGTGTGGTGTGTTTCACTGATCTTTTGCTGCGGCATCATGATTCATATTCATGACGTGCCACGCCACCCCACCCCACAGCACCATGGCCCTGAGCTGATTGTTGCGTGACAACCACACAGTTGTGTGGTTGTATCGCATCCATCCCATTGCAACATTCCGCCGAAATGATTTTGGGCTTTACACAGAGAACGTGCCATTCCAGGTAAGCATAGAATGAAAAACCAGATGTTCTGATGAATTCGGCTGTGAGAAAGCACCGAGCACTTGGGGGGACTTTACTGTGTACGTGCGATTGGTATTCTTGGGGAGGGTGGCTGTCATGGGTGTCATTTCATGGGGATGGCATGTCATGGACCTTTTTCTTCTTCTTGGAATGGCACCTTTCGATAGAAGGCGATTCCTGAGTTTTGGGCGAAAAAACATCCTGTATTTGACCTGTTCGGGAAAGGGTGGCAGGGTGGCAAGCAGGAGGAGCCTGGTAGGAATGCACAACACAACACAACACAACACAACACAACACAACACACCACATCACAACACAACACAACACAACGGCACAACACAACACAACACAACACAACACAACACAACACAACACAACACAACACAACACAACACAACACAACACAACACAGTGACAGTGCACAGGCGTCGGCAGAGCAGTACCGGCCAAGTGCGACTGTGCAATTGTCCCGGCTATACAACAACACACTAGCACACAGCGCGCAGTAAGACACACAGCCCTCCCGTTTACCTGTACCCGTGGGTAGACATCCTGGCCATTGCCTTCTGGTAACAGCGCCTTCGGCACAACACAACACAACACGGCAAAACACAACACAACACAACACAACACAACACAACACAACACAACACAACGGCACAACACAACACAACGGCACAACACAACACAACACAACACAACACAACACAACACAACACAACACAACACAACACAACACAACACAACACAACACAACACAACACAACACAACACAACACAACGCAGCACAGCACAACACAACACAACACAACACAACACAACACAAACAACACAACGCAGCACAGCACAACACAACACAACACAACACAACAGCACAACAGAACACAACACAACACAACACAACACAACACAACACAACACAACACAACACAACACAACACAACACAACACAACACAACACACCACAACACAGCACAGCACAGCACAGCACAGCACAGCACACCACATCACATCACACCAGATTTTTCATCAGAACAACACCACAAAACAAACCACCAGACAGAAACGTGGAAGCTCCGCTATGCTGCATCAAAACAGCCCCCGGCACCGCATGCACACTGCGCAATGAAGTCCGTGCGATGGCCTGCGTCTTGCCAGAGTGCTGCAGCAAACGGCCATGAAAGACAACACCCAGGCCCAGTATTGGCAATCAGAAGCTGCAGCAATGACGACCAATCTCCCAGTGAAACATGCCAAGCCTCGAGACCCCGTGGGTATGTTTTGTGTCTCCGAGGCCGACAGGGCCAGCGACAAAGGGCAGCGGCAAAGCCCCCCTTCCCAGGCAATCGGGTAATTTAGGTTTGACACCTCGGGTGGACATTTCGTTCCGTCCCAACCGCCTTCTATCCGCTCCCACCGGCCCACGTTGTTGTGCAACCGCCTCCTAAACCCCCAGTAACCGGTTAGGCAAGCACTCTGCAACCCCCCCTTCAGCCTCCTGCCCATGCTCGTCCCTCCCCCTTGAAGCAAAATTCTGCAAAACATAGGGGGGGGGACTATGGTTGCAATGTCCAGAAGTAACCCGACAATGGGTTCGCTGGCTCAGTTACCTCCGAGTGGGGCCAACAAGACCCATTCAAAATGTACCTCTCTGGGTGCATTCCTCGCTGGTACGGAAAGGGGAACAAAAGCCGGCACGCAGCCCCAGTGATAAGGGCATGCAGCCCAATCATATGGGCTTCGCACGCATCACTGGGGGACGAAAGGGATAGCAAGCGGGCCATCAGCAGCAGGCCCGAGGGACAGTCGACCAGCGAATATCGGGCAGGCTGGACAGATGTTTATCAGGGACAACCACACCACACCAGAGTACAGTACAGTACAGTACAGTACAGTACCGTACAGTACAGTACAGTACAGTACAGTACAGTGCAGTACAGTACAGTACAGTACAGTACAGTACAGTGCAGTGCAGTACAGTACCAGTACAGTACAGTGCAGCACAGCACAGTACAGTACAGTACAGTACAGTACAGTACAGTACAGTACAGTACAGTACCAGCACATGTGTGTGCATGGACGGGTTGGCACGAGGGAGCACGGCACAAAGTACTGGATGACGGCATTATGAACAACAAGAGTTGACTTTGCTGCATCCCCAGGCCTTTGCTGCTTGCTGCTGCTTGCCAGCTTGCTGCTGCTGTGCCCCTAACCCCCCAGCTCGTTGTTGGTGCCAATGGCACTTAACACACACATCTCTGAGACTGCATACTCCTGTTCGTGAACCCGTGTTTGCTCCAGTGGTGAAACGTGTTGTTTTTTGATATCTGTATCATGGAACAGATGTAAAACCCGAGACTTTGCTGAGCAAAGCCCCCCCCAGCCCCCCAGGGCTGTCCTTAAGAAGCCAAGTTTTTTTTTTTTTGGGTAAAGGACAGCCCTCAGGGACCACCAACCGCCAACCGCCAACCGCCAACTGCCAACCGCCACCAAGCACCAACCGCCAAGCACCAACCGCCGCCAACCGCCAACCACCAACCTTTGAAGTAGAGAAGGACCCGTGACCAGGAAGCAGAGGGCGTCCCCGTGAACGTTCGTTTTTGTCGACGTTACGAAGGTCTCCCCCCCCCCCTTTAAAGACAGCCCTGCGCCCCCCCCCCACCCCACAACGCACACACACACGCGCGCGCGCACGCAACCACGCACACACACAGCGCAATCGGACCCTTGACTTTGTACCCACCTATTTGTAGCCTGGCCTCTGATCCTGTTGCTCTCAGACCGGTCCGACTCATATTTGACGCATATCCCCCTCACCACGTATTACGATGGCACAAACGTGCGCGGTGGTAGTGGCCTCACCATGGCATCCACAGACTGCCCAATGAAGGTGTGTTGCGGGGACCGGCAGTGAACAGCGTTGCAGACATCTGGGGGACGGCTTGTGTCGATCTAGCATCCCCAAGGCGCCGTCACGGGGCAAGAGTGCGTCAGTATGGATCGCCGTTCACGTCTCGTGAATGTCATGGACGAAGACTGAAGATGTATCCACGCCACGGGGGGGGCGCCGGGACCGGACCCTTTACGCCGACTCCCCCCCCCTCCCTGGAAATTGGCTGGAAAGTGCCGCACCATGGGCGCCAAAGGCGCCCTAAGGAAATTCTGCTTGACTTAGTAGAGGGTGAAAAAAATGGGTTTCCGCCCCATGTGTCTATACTCAAAATTCTCAGTTTTTTGAGGAGAACCCAATAGTGGATCAAAACCAAATTGGGCAAAATATGAATACCACCCCTGTGCAGAGGTATGTCAGATCTGGGCCATACCCTAGTGGTAAAGCAGTGCCTCTGCATTTGGAGGTCCCTGGGTCAAACCCCAGGGACAGTAATCTGCAGGACCGCAGGTAGGATCAGCTACACCATGGGACAGTTTTTGTTTTTGTTTTTTTTGCTTTTTTTTGCTTTGACTTTGTCCCCTTTGTTGGGGATTCCCCAGAATGCAGGGTTGATGTAGCATTTCCGCCCACTTGTGGGGCTCCCAGAAAGCAGGGGTTAGGCATCCAATTCTGATTTTGTCCCCCTTTCTTTGGGGATCCCCGAGAATGCAGGGGTGATGTAGCATTTCCGCCCACTTGTGGGCCCCACCAATTCTGATTTTGTCCCCATTTCTTTGGGGACCCCCGAGAATGCAGGGGTGATGTAGCATTTCCGCCCACTTGCGCGTGTTGCAAACCCTTCCCCCCCTCTCCTCCAAAGGGTTTCGAAACATACATCAACTCCTTCTTCACAACACGCATGGTTCGGCCCGGGTGGGGCGCCACTGGCAACAGTGGCCGGGAATTGACTCGGGGGTGCTATGCCCTTAAACACGAGTACCACCTACCATGCCCCCCCCCCCCCCTCTTGCAATTTTTTTTTGCCAACATACATACCGCAAAAATGTCTACCGCGATTAGGGGGTCATTTTAAGCCATATATGTTGGGGTCCGGGTGGCCCCCTCCCCTTCAGCCGGCCCCAGACCCCCCCCCGGACCCAGCCCCCCCCCCCCCCCCCCCCCTCCCCCCCCCCGGGCCCGGAATTGGCTGGAAAGTGGGAGGGAGTCGGCGTATGGCCCATTGCTACGCCCCCCCCGTGATCCACGCACCTCCGTATTGAAAGGACTACCACCATCATCGACCGTTGGGTGCCATCCATGACCGCGCGACACCCTTACAGCGGTCGTGCGAAGGTGGGAGGACAGCTGTGGGGGGCCAGGGCTCACCGACCAGGAACCCAACCGTTGTTGTAACCGCCAGCACCTGCCACCCAACCGCTTTTCCGACCACCGTTATCCACCGCCGCAACCGCCCTTGAAGCCCTTCAGCCGCCTCTCGGCGCAGGATCGCGGATGCACTCCCCAGCAGACTAACCCAGCGATCAGAAGGGTAGCCCCCGTTGACGACGGCAAAGCCCTCTGGATTCCCCAGGAATCACCGAGGCGTCCATGGGGCAAAGCTTTCTGGCCTAGGGCCCCATGGGTCCGAAATCGAAATGCGTTGAGGGCGTCCGAAAAACCGCCCAAAGTGCCCCCGGCACGGCAAGAGTGCCGAGGTTTGGTGTCGCAGCCCCCCGTCGCGTCCGGTGCGCCGCCGCGGTCGTCCGTGTGCAAGGCCCCATCCTGCCCACCCTCTGGAGGCGAGGCAGCTCAAACGCGGCGCGGTGGCGGGGGAGGTGACTACGGTACTGTTGGCGTTGACGAGCAGCAGTCAACAGTGCAGCCTGTCAGCGAAAGCACGGGAATCCTGGCTCAGCCCCCCCGAGGACCCAGCCCCCCCCCCCCCCGGGAGGCTATTGCCTAAGGACAACCCCCCCCCACCCCCCAGAGGGGTGGGGGGGGGGGGTCAGAGGCCAAAACAAAGTTTGTGTGCCTAAAATCGGCCTCAAATTTCCGGCCCCTTTGATAAATTTCATTTTTTGCCGGAGGAAAAATTTTCTGATGTGGGGGGTGGGGGGGTCGGCCGGGGCTGGCCAGGGCCCCAAACAACCCCCCGGGTCCTTTAGCAATAGCCTGCCCCCCTGGAGCGCCCTGGGCCCAGGGTAGTACCACTTGGCCGGCCTCGTCCCCCAATTTGGGGACCCCGAGACGGCGGGGGTTATGCAGCCACTTTGCTTCCTCCCGCTTTTGGAGGGTCCCCGAGATGGCAAGGGTTTGCAGGGGCCAGCCCTCCCCTCCCCCCCCTTCTGGAAGGCCCTGCAGGCCCCAAGGTAGTGCGGCCTGGCCAAGGATAGACCTACCAAGCCGGGGTTCCCGTGCAGCGAAAGGTAATTGTGATTGCTCTGAACTCGGTTTGTGCATGGGATTGCAGTAGTGCGCCCCCCTGCACCTAAGGCCAGGAATCCGGAGGTAGATTCGGGGTCTGAAGGCCAGGTACGCTCCAAGTTGGGCAATGTGTGCCCCCCTCCAACGAACTCTTCCGGTCGGACCGTATTTGTTGAGGACCTAATTCATTAGGTACCGAATTAGGTACCGGCTCCAGAACCGCGGTTTCAGGCTAAAGGTTTGGGGAAATGAGGGGCTGTTGTGATGTATCTTGCGGTAATGTTGGGCAAATTTGCAAAGCAGGTTGTCAGGGAATAGTGTCCCTCAACTACAGGACCTCTATTGCCCACCATGACTGATTCTCTGCTTGCACCTGGCCGGGAGGTGCTATACAAGCGGTACCACCATTTCTGCCCATGCCAAGAACAAGAAGGGCCCCAAGCCCGGGGAGCATGTTCAACTTTTCCCCATGAAGCCGGACCACAACGAGGGCTTCTACTCTAAAAAGTGCTAATTGGAGGCCTCCGTCGCATTGTGCTTTGATTGGGCTGGGTTACTTGTGCCTGGGGATGTGTTACCGCTGTTTCACAATATTGTCGCGCGCACCGTACGGTGTGTCCAACGAACACTCCCATTCGGACCGTATTTTTTAAGGACAAAGTTGTTCGTTGGACACATGGGAAGGGGGTTAAATTGTGCGGGAAGGGCTGCGATTTTCTGTTCAATTTCGGAGGTTCGGTGCAATTCGGGGGCCTTAAGGGTGTCTGCGACATGCGATTGGGAATGGTTTTGGATGTTTCGCATGGTTTGTGTGTGGCCGCGTCCAGGCCATTGCCACCGGGCCCCCCAGGGTCGAGATGTTGCGACACGCAGCTTTGGCCTTTCTGAAGGGAGTGTCCGAACTATGAGCAATGGGATGGCAGCCCAAGAGGAGAGGGTTACGGTTTGGTGTCTGTAGCCTTGAGCCCGTCCTGTCCCCGAGAGGCTATGTGGCTTAGCTGCCACACCACGTGACATCTCACCAGCAGCTTGCGAGATTGAGCCCGAGGGGACAATGTCCTGGACGCTGCGGTGTCCTCGGTGAGATCCCGTGCTCATTGTTCGTGGGTGGGTGGCTGGGCAGTCTGCAGTGGTTGCGTTGCCGTAGTTGTGATCGGTGGGGGATGGTTTCTACGCATACTGTGTGGGGTGCTGTGCAGGTTATTCAGGAAGGGCTGTGGATTGTGCAACAGCGATCGGGGCAGGGGGGGGGGCGTCCTGAGGTACCAGATATCATGGGGGGGGTTTGACCCCCACCCCCCCGCTTTCTTTTAACTGCTCCATGGGGGGCATTTTAAGGGCTTTCGATTACGTAAACCAAAAAACCCCCCAGGGATGCATTGGAAAGGGGGAGGTACCCCCCCCCCCCGCCCCCAGCCACTGTCCCCCTGACGCCAAGTGCCAGCTTCAATGGCATTTGTAACCGACAGTAACCGCCCCCAACCGCTTTGGCAAACTCCTCCAACCGCCTATCTACCCGCCTCTGGGGCGGTCTCTGAGGCCCCTTCCCTTGTAATGCATCTCTGCCCCCCCCCCCCCCTTTTCGAAATATTGTCTGTGGTGACGGACTTTGTGATCCCTGATTAGGCAACTGTGAGAGGGCAGGGGCATTCTACCAAAAGTCCGGGGGCAGTCCCTTGGGGGCGGGGAAGGCTCAGTGCCCTGCACCCACATTGGTCTGCGCCACCGTTCAGTTTTTCCCCTGACGCCCCCGACAATACCCTCAACCCCCCGATTTTTCGCTTTTGGTCTGGAGGGGGTTTGAAGCCTAGTACCCGTTTTCTGAGCACGCCCCCACCCCAACCCCAGGGATGCATTGGAAGGGGGGGGGGGGGGCAGTGGCATTTAACCGACAGTAACCGCCCCCAACCGCTTCGGAAACCTCCTCCAACCGCCTGCCTGTCCGCTGCTGGGGCCGCCTCTGAGGTCCCTTCCCTTCCAATGCATCCCTGCCCAACCCCCCGGATTGGGGCACCGCGCGATCCGGGATCAGTGGTCGCTCGCTGCTCGCCCCGCCCTCTCCCGTTCTGCCCACCCTCTGCAGAAGAACACCAACTTCTCTACGCCCATGGGCGAGTTCAAGAAGGCCCCGACGCACATGTATTAGAGCGCCAGGGCCGTTGGCGAATGTCGCCGTGGGGGCGGTGCATGTCATGGTCGTGCCGGATCCCACCTTGCGCCGGGCTGACAACGTTTGGCGGCGGAAGTGGCAGTGAAGCTGCCGGTCCCGGTGGAGGAGGGGCTGGCCGCACCCGTCAGCCGGCACCCTCAAACGCCGTCCGGCGGCGCTGGAAGTTTGGCCTTTCATTGTCGTCCGAGAAGAGTCTACCGGACGGGACTGCATTGCCTTTATTTCCTTTCCATGTTTGTGTGTGTGCGTGTGTGTGTGCCCCCCGGCTTCTGATTCCCCGTTCGCGATTTGCGGTCTGGGTCGGGGCTGAAATCCCAACACGAGACAACCCGCGTCGCGAAGGGGCGAACCCGCGGGGGAAGCCCGGGCGAAGACAAGGTCCAGTCCCGGGGCTCTACGGTGAATGGAGCGGATGGGAATGGGGATCTGAGGGGCCCTCGGGGTTTCTTTCGAATGGCTGCGTACCAAAGAAGGGCCAAAGCCCCCCCCCCTACCACAGCCCTCCTCTTGCTCAAGGGGGGGGATTGGGTTGGGGAATTTTCCAGAATCGAAGTTGCAATCTTTGACTGAAGGCGCGCCTCAAGCGCAGTGCTCGCGGCGTGCAACTATTTGCCGATCTGGTTGTACCAAGGACTCGTTAGTCAGCGCCACTTGTGGGACAAAGTAATGATGCGGCCGCCCGCTACCACCCAAAGATGGGTGCAATTGTGATGGTGCATGTTGCGACCCTGTAAAAGGCGGTGTAGGAGGGTTGTGTAGCCACAACCCACCTTCATTTAGGTGTTACGCGCAGTTTGGCACCACGCGAGAGGGCTTTTGGGACCTTTCTCGGTGCATGTGTGCCTTATCAGCTTGAACGGGCCCATCAATGCAAACCCCCCCCCCCCTCCCCTTTAGTATCCTAGGGTACTAATTTCGGCAGGAATGCTCAATCAGGCCCGGGGGGGGAACTATTTTTTGGCGGGTGCGTGCCACGTGTGATTTTCCCGTGAAACAGGGGCTGATGGAGCTAACGCAGGCTCTTCTACAGCTGTGGCCCATGCTTCAGCTAGTGTTTCCAATCTAGAAAAGCAAATGAAACTGACTTCATTCTTCAGGTGACGCTCGCAGCTCTTAAAAGTGTGATTTGTCGGTTTGTTCGTGCTCTGTTGCTTGGGAGGCTCAAGGGGGTACTAATTTTGGCAGGTTCCTCAATAGGGCCAGGGGGGTACTAAATTTGGGGGGGGTACTAAATGTGTGGGGCAATCAATGAAGCACGCACGGCTAGGTAGGGAGGGTTTGGGATGGCACGACTGGGTTGCTCAAAGGTTGGTCTTGGGGGCGCGTTTCGGAAGGGGGTCACGTCGGAGGCTGTCTCGGACAGTGCGTCTTCAATGGAGCGCGCATCGCGCGCGCGGTGCAGGGATCCCCCCGACGGTGCACCGCGTACTGTGGGGTTTGCTTTTGGGCTCCGGTAAAGCGACAGGGGGTGCTTTGCCTCCGAGCACGCGTCGCGTTCGGCCGCGATTGTGTGTCTGACATTGTTTGTGTGTGAATAATTTGTATGCAACCGTCCCTCACCTGAGCTTCCCCCGGCATCTGCCACGCCAGGCATGATCGGATGGTGCTGAGTCCGACTGAATCATACAGGATGCAGCGCCTCCTACCGACATTTTTGTGCTTGACGGCAGCGGGTGGTATGTAGTGCCGTATGGTACGGGGCCATTTCCCTTCGACATTCGCTTCATCTGCCGGGCACTGTGTCATTCTACTCTCTCCCTTGAACCCTCCAACCCTCCAAATTCCTCCCCAATGCTGTACAATACCGCCCAGAGGCTCCTCCTTACACGCTGTCCCGTCATAAGTGCCCAGGACTAGTGCCACAGAATGAACCAGTTAATGTGTAGTGTTTGGACAACCACTACACACACACACACACACACACACACACACACACACACACACACACACACACACACACACACACACACACACACACACACACACACACACTCACAGTCACCGACAGACACACCCACGCACACAGTCACTCATGGGTACATCCAGACACGCATACAGACAGGCACACACACTGTTCGGTGCTCCCCCCCCCCCCGCCCTTACTGTGCCTAACCGTACGATTCATTCCATGGGCCCTTTTCGAGAGGATGTCCTCCCCTCGCCGCTGCGTGTGGTGTGGTGCGGATCACCAGGATTCGGATGAAAACGCAGGGCTGGTGCGAAGTGTATTGCCACTTCCCGGACTCGGATCCCTCTCATGCCTCTGGTGCTTCTGCTGTCCCGGTGTATTGCTGGACGTAGCCCTGCGTTGCTGGTGTCACCAGCACTCTTCTGACCTTTCCCGGGTGACGTCTTTGATCGCACCACAAGGTCGTTGGGTTGTCCTCGCGTGTTGTACGAAGATCTGCGTTGGGCGACAACGGGATGCCAGGGGCCATGCCAGAAACATGAGACCGACGGGGGTTTGGTCAGGCAGTGTGCCACCTGCAGACTCCCTTTTTTTCGCAGGCTGGAGTATTCACGGGAGCCAAGGCGGCTCCAGAGCGCATCCGTATTTAGGGGGCACACCGTGCGCTGTGCGCGCTGTGCGAACAGTTGGCTATTTTGGACCCGTTTCCCCCGACGGCCAAGGTGACCGCAGCAACTACTGCGTTCCGATACACGGGACTGCTCAGATTCTTACTCAGTCCAAAAACTCAGATAAAGCTACGTTTCACACCGAAAATGCCGGATTGCTGTCGAAATCTGCTGTTTTTGCCGCGTGGATGTATGCCCCCCCGGTGGTGGGTGGGGTGCAGGGTGGTCGCGGGAAACCTAACTTACCAATGGGCGCCGCGCGCGCGCCGTGCAGAACCGCCCCCTTATCGTGCGCCCTGGGTCCGGAGTGATGTGCGATACCTTCGAGTCACCCGCGCTGGGCACGGCTACTGGGGCCCCATTGTTTGCATGTTGTTGTTTCCCTCCCATTCATTCCATCCCCCCCCCCCCCTTTCCGAGTGGTCTCTCAGAGCCGCACTGATCCCGCTCCCCGTTCCATAGTTCAGGAGTCCTTTTGTTGCTAGAGAATGGTCTCGGGCCGGACTGGTGGCAAGCGAGGCAGGCAGCCCCCAGGCAAGGACCTCGTCCATGTGCTGTCTGCGGGAGTCGGCAAGATCGATCTTGCATGGAACAAAGCAGTCGCCTGCGCACCCAGTTCTCGGACCCCAGGCAGAATCGATGATGGCATGGGTCCCGGGTGTTTGTGTGTCTGTTGTCACTCGGGGGACGTGGGTGAGGGCAAGGGGGAGCCGTCGACGAGGCGCAGGACCAAAACCGACATCAAAAAAGTGCACGTTTGTGCACACCGTTTTCTGCTGAAACATGTTTGTTTCACCACAGCACCGACTCACGACGTACATTTCTTCACTTTTGTGGACGTCGACCTCCAACCGCCGTCGGTCACCCTACCACCGCCGCCGGTCGCCTTCCAAACGCCGTTGGATACCTCCAACCGCCATTGGTTGCCCTTCAAGTGCCGTCCTATTCAAAATGGAAACCGTTTTGCGTGTTGCGACGCACCCGTTGATGGCAAAATCAGGTCCATGGCCATCTTGGGGGGAACGTTAGTGCGCCGGGCATCTTTTGTGACCCGTGCCCCACCGGTGGACTCTTGCCGTGGATATGTTGGGCAACATTATATGGATTTGCCCCTTGGCCCCGGGGACATCAGCAGATGTTTTGATTTGGGATGGGTATGGACCTTCTCGTACCCGAGGTGATTTCTTTGATTTCGAAGTTGGGGGCCATGATGGTGCTTATAAAGGCTGGATTCATGTCATTGTGCCATTCATTGGAAGAAAGAATGGCACTTTGACAGCCCGCCAACAATGTTATGATGCACGGGTGGTATAGGGCACGCATTGAGCAGCTGTTTGCTCGGTTATGGCACGCAAGATGAGGCAAAGGATGAGGCAGAAGTGTGTGTGTTGTGTTGCTAGAAGCGCTCCACCGTCGCAGTTTGTGATGAGAGTAAGGAGCAACATTGTACTGAATGTATTGACACCCACACTTGTGGGACCAATGTTGTTTGTTAAGTACAATACAGCTGACAGTTGGAGTTGCTGCATTCACATATATTGCTTTATTATGCAACGTGCTTTGTAGGGAAGGTTTGCAGTGCAACGTGGTCTACTTGGGGGGCTTCTCCATCAGAGGGTAAATCTGGGGCTGAAGTCGGGATAGTTAATAGAAAGGTAGCGCGCCGGGCGCGTGCCGAGTGCGCGCCGGGCAAACATTCCCCCTTGGGCCTGTATGGGTATGCTGCCCCTTGGGATTAGTCATTATGTGTCAAGCACACAAGTTTGGGTAGTACAACTGGTACCGGCAGTAACAGACCACATCATTTCTGTAGCTGCCTACACCCTGCCAAATCCCAATCACGTACACAGCAAATCCTTTGGCATCTGAGCAATGACACCATGCCCTTAGGGTGCCCGCCGGCAAATGCCCAACACCAGTCCCCCCCGAAAAGGCTCCAAAGTAAAAGACCCCCTGCAAGCCAAGTCAACCTACAATAGTGTCAAAAGTTGAGGTATTTTCGCATGTTTATGAACCTACATTCCTCTGCTTTCCTCCCTCCAATTATTGCGAATTTTCAACCATAAAATCCTTGAGCCTCCTTGGCCCATTGCAGCCACAAACATGCAAAGGTGCGTCGCGCGGGAATACTGCCCCCAAGTTGTTGCGGGTAATGGGGCCACATGCAAACAATGCGGAACTACGGTGGCTGCGCACACCCTCCCAACGGCAGCCATGGAAGGTGGTGTCCCTTCGGCACCACGCAGGGTGCAGCAGATGCACCCGACACCGTCGCATGCATGCTTTTTGGCGCACGAATCGAAAGCGAATATGCACGGGGCTGAGGACTGCGGCTCAGAAATATCGCACACTGATACCTGTTCCCAAGGGGGTATGGGGAAAGGAGATTGGGGCAACCAAGGGAGCAACGCCCCTGCTCCGGCGGGACATGGGGGTCCCACTAAAAGACCTTGGTGGTGACCTTGGTGATGCCAACATTTTAACTTGATTGTAGGGCCCACCCCAGAAGGTCCGTGAGGGCACTGGCACCCGTTTCAACGGGGGGACAGGGACCGGGGCAAGGTGCAAGACTCGTTCCTCCCGCCATCCCACCGTGCCTAATGAGGAACGAGATTAGGGAACCTGACCCCAATCCACACCAAGGCCCGTCGCTGCCCCATAACCTGCTGCGTGAATGCTTCGTGAACAGTTGCTGGAACTTCGGTTTCAAGTTAAAAAAGCAACGCCCCTCCTGAGTAGAAGGGTGGGATTCCCGACCAAGCTTCGCATATTGAGCGGGGCTGTAGTCTCGCCTCTGTGCAGAGTGATGGTGCAGACTTTCCACTAGCATCCGGCAAAATTTTTCTTTGCATCCGGCGGCATCTGGCAGAGGGGAGGGCTCACATCCGGCAACATCCGGCAAAGGGGATACCTGCATCCGCCAGCATCCAGCCAACGAAATGTGCATTATACTGACCTGTGCGAATAACATCTTTCTTCCCCTTGTGCTTTTTCTTGCACCCCACCACGCTCCCTTTTTCAACCTAAGGACCGACAGCCAGCCGGAACCGGGGAGGGCCAAATGGGAGCCAGCTAGCAATAGTGTTATAAGTGCGTAAGTACATAAGTACATAAGTAAGTTATAAGTATAAGTCCTAAGCTTCATGCACATTCACTAAGAATGTTCATGACAGGCTGATAATCTAACATAAGGAGGGGTATGGGCATAAGGAATGCTCATATTGAATGTTCTAAGTGTCTATTGTAGTGTCTTAGTACCCCCTTCCTAGAGGTAAAGATACATCTCTACCTAAGAGGGTAAAGTTCCTATGTCTTGAGTACGTATGGTAGGGCTCAAAATGAAACATGAGAAACACTAAGCAAAAAGCTAGCATACAAAGTATGAACAATGATAACCTAAATCTTCAGGCAAAAAGTGACGGTAAGTGTAATGCACCTAGATGTAGATGTATAAATTACAATGAGCTATACGGAAAATCAATAACAAATGAAAATGACTTGCAACATGCGGACTAAACTGGAAATTCAAGCTCTGCCCAAGCTGTCTATTGACATGACTTGTCTTCGTACCCAAAGAGAGGATATGCCACCTTACTCAATGGACGTGTTACATGTGGCTACCTAATGCAGTAGATGCATTGTGGTACCTATTTGATGCAATGGGTTTCTTGGCCTGCATTACACGGACAAAGAAAGCGAGGTGGCATCAGTAATGACTAACGGCTGATTAGTTTAGGTGGGGGGTGGCAGTCACAATGAGAAAAGTCACGAACCTCATCTGACCCGGATCTGCTCTTTCTTATCCCGGCTATAAGGATTGATCTGTCAGGGGATTTATACTAATACTTCAACCAAAAAAGCGTTGAAAGATATAGTTCGTCATTACCAACCTTTTACTCATACCTTCTGCCTATCACTAAAACAAAGCGGAAACGTCAGTTACCTAACATGCCTAGAAATCATGTACAAAAGAATCAATATTCCATCACGGCAATATGCTCAAGAATCTCACCGCCTAGCATATGCACACCATGTTCCTCAGTAGGACATAGCCCACACGAATTTAATGAGAAATGAAGCTAGCGGGAATTATGATTGGTGTAGAAATGTCCTAAATGACTTAAATCACCAATGCAAATAATTTGCACGAAGTATTGAAATTGTAGAAGTGTGTTCATCATGTGAATTCAGAGAAAGAAGATGTATGGGTCGTGGCAAGTGCGAAAGATGACAAAACCAATGAATGTATGTGAATGTAGGGGATGGGTTGACGGGTAGGGGTGGGTTGGTCCCCTAGGGTTGGTTGGAAACGAAGTAGGTAAGTGATAAGTGACACAAAGTTGGAAAGGTCGGATCTTTCCCAGGAACGCCGTTCAGCTCTAATGCGAGCCAACGGATATCCTACACGACTGGAGGGTCGCCACTGCCTCATACGCGAAATGGATCATTGGTAGGTTGTCTCCGACAAGTAGAAGTAGTAAATCTCCGAAAAATGCTGTTGTAGTTAAAGTGTGTTCTGTACCTTACCGGAAGACCAATTACGGCGAGCCCCTTGCCCAGCACATGGTTGTACAAAGCCATCCGTGCGGGGCCTGTCTTCCTACATGAAGAGTGCATTCCGCTCAACTGAATTCCAGGATTCAGGCTATCCTCCTGGAGCTTAACTCCGTCATCTATCTCTACCGCAAGAGAAGGGGTCTATCCCACTGCAGGGAAAGTTCTTATCTACCCGCGCGAGGGTAGAAGCCCATTACTGTAGGCATTCGATACCTTTCGATAATCCTTTTCAATGAGCCTACCGTAGTGCACCGCTGGTCTCGGTGGCTACCGCCGTAGGACTCTTCACTAACACACCGCGGAATGCATTAGCCAAGTCACAGGCTAAGTGACCAAGCTTAAACCTCTTCACTTGTGTTACACAACAAAGTTGTGGCGGGGTGAGACCAATGCCGGCTCCTGTAAGCGGACACTGACTATCTACACGAAGGAAATGACTTAGAAATTGGCTCGTAGGGAAAAATTTGAAGGACGTGGTACTACAGCAATTCCTTAGAGTGTGAAGTCAAAAGACAACATGGAATAATGAAATGGTTCATGGTACGTGTTTGTGTGTGGGTTGTATGTGTAGTGTGATGAGGGAGGGAATGTGTGAAAAATCCAATTAGGTCTGTCATGAATCTGATCGTCTGGTCGGGGGAATAGAGAATGTAATGTTGTAGACTACGGACACTCAATTGAGCACTCTCAAACCCGGTAATTGAGGCTGTACCAGGCGATCTAGCGAAAGTTAACGAAGCGGAACGTACCCGTAGTGGTTCGGTAGCAAATTTGAGGATAAACTAGCTCTTTAGACCAAATGACCTACGTCAATGATCGCGAGGTATGGAAAAGAGATTCATTCCTCACAACTTGCAGTTAACCAACAAAAGTTGAGGGGATGTGAATTGATTGTTCATCGCTGCGATCCAAAACTCGGGGTCTATTGAGCAAAAGGTGCTCATAGAACTACGTAGGGCAGATCAATTACGGACAATATTGCATGTTAAGCGTTATAGGCAAGCCCTTGCAATAAGGAAGTAATGCAATAAGTATGAAATGTAAGATTTGCAAAGTGAAATGCAATGAATGAGTGACCTTTCTAAACGAAATGATTGAAATGCAATCCGAATGGAGAGTAGAATACGTCACTAGTCAAACGCTTGCCTTGACGGCCATGCAGTGAAGGATGAGATGCATGGTAGAGTGAAACGAGGACAAATCACTTCCTAGCTCAAATGCAATTGTGCTCAAATGAAATACCTTGAGAAATTCAGGCTTCCGGAAAGGGTCTCAGCACACGCCAAGGTGGCGGACCGTGACCAGAAGTCATGTAGTCTATCCAGAGTCTCAGCAACCCAAGAGAGGGCACGGACCGTGCTCAGAGCTACCTTGAAGTATGTCGGGCGGTTCGGTATCCAGTCAAATGAAACAATGAATGATGGAGTACACACCGCTTCCTACACTAGCTAGCTTGCTAGCTAGCTAGAGTAAGTAAGAGTAGGTAAGTTTTGCAAGCCTCTTCCGCGGCCATATACCATCACCAACCTCTCTCATTGAAGGATGGTCACAAAGACCCCGAGAGAGGCCAATGCAAATGGTTTGGTGGAATGCGGTCTTTTAATGTTTCACTTGGGTGCTCCTGCATTCAGTCTTCACTCCGCCGTCCGTTCACACCCGTCAATCGCCTCCCTACTCCCTGGTGCCCAACCAGGCCCACGCCTTCTTTGTCCCCATGACAACGGACCCGGACGAACCGGAACCACTCAGCCTGGGGAGTCAAAGGGATAGGCTTAGACGTTGAATGTGGCGGATGCAAACGGTCTGTTAATGGTTGTGGCCAAGCTTGTTTTGTGGCCGAAAAAGACAACAAAATGTTTCACTACTCATTGTGTGTCTAAGTAATTCTAAGGTTTCTACCTTTCTACCTCTGCTAAGCCTAGTCAAAATGAATCAAAACTGATGCAAACAATCACAAACTGCAAGATCATACAATGATTCAAGGTTAGAAGACCCCAGATTCGCGAATGGTTTACCAAAAATTGATGTTAAAAACCTGTTTTCCTTGAAAATGCCCAACTTCTGCACCACTTTTCTGCACTATGTTGCTGAGATGTCGGAAAAAGATTATATGCACTGTGTAGGCCATGTCCTCAGGGTTTCGAAACATATTTGATATTGACCCAACTCATCATAGGTTCAGAGAAATAGAAGTTGGGGGGAGACACATGAATCTTACATGGAACACATGTTGAAAAACCATCAAAAAAGCATTAGGAAATCGAACTTTTTCACTGTCATCCCATTTTCAATGAAATCCAATGATTAGGTATCTGCAAACTAGACACCATTACCTTTCCGAAACAGCTTTGATGACTCTGCAACTCACCATAGGCTCTGAGAAAGGTCCCAATCTTGCAGCATCATGACCCAAAAATGTGAAAACATGCTTTCATGCACTAAGCGGACCACCATGGGAAAAATCCATTCCACTTCACAGAAATTCAAAGTAAACATGTTTTGGAAACTCTATACTCCAGTGTTTGTATCGCATCGAGTTTTTGAGATGCCGCTTGAACGGTTGGTTTCTGCATTGTGTCGGAATACTGCGAAAAATGTACAAACTTCCAAAGCGACGCGCAAAATATACGCCGTGAACACATGCCCAATGTACCCAAGGGGTCACACCCCATTGCAATTTACCCCAACACTCCCCTAAACGGTCACTCGCGGACTCCAATTCCTTGAGTTCGGCCGGTGTCAGCCAATCCCTTTTGCGCCAGAGCGCGTGCATTCGATGCATTGATAATAACACATGCTTCATCAATAGGAAAAATTTAACGCCACCAAAGGCCACGTCGGGTAGGCTGTCCCGCAATACGGCCACAACTCGGCCATGTAATGCACTGTCTTCAAAAAACATTTTGCCACCTGTTATCAAATGTTCCGGCCCTGGTTGGCCGGGGAGCCAACCGCTCAGCATGCGGAACGTTTTTCACCTCATCCAAAAGCTTGTGAAGCTCCAAAACCAAAGCGTTCCCTGCGTCCCTTGCGGCACGGGCAATGTCGGGTGCACCGTTTTCAATCAAATCTTTCAAGGTTTCATTGACTCGCTTAACAATTGCGTTCGCAATACCACACGAGCCATGCTCCACGTCACCAACGCGGTTGCATGGTCCAATTGCCCTCAAAAATGAGCCCCGCCTGCATTGGGCCGGTACAGAATTGGCACGTGCCAAGGAATCAATGCAATGGCAGCCTGCCCAACATTTCCCCTTGTGATAATTGGCCGAAAGCATGGCTTTGCCATCACCTGTCAAGGCACATACACTGGGGATGCGTTTCCCCAAGTGCCAAACATCCACAGGGCTCTTTCTTCACGTGTGAGCGTCCACCCAATTGACCCTGTTCTTGCCGCTTGCGGTACTTCTCCAGCCACTCATCGGCCGCGTTCTGCACCTCAATGGGGACACCGGCATCCAAACCCGTCAGCCTTGCCAGACTCTTCAGCGTCTTGAAGCTGGTCTGCTCGCTGTACACCAAGAAAGACCATGTGTTGCTGGCCTTGGCATGGCCAACAAGGCACAAGTACTGCACAACCAGGTACGTCTTGCCATGTCCTGCATGCCCCTGGGGCAGCTCAGCCAGACTATCCGTACATGCCACTGGCAACCGCAGCTGCAGGGCAGTGGCTGCCTTCCCCTTCCGGACGGTCGGTGTGCAGTCGCGATACCAGAACGTGCCCCCTTGCCTGGTCACAGGACTATGCATGTCTGTGATGGTCAGCGTCGATTGCAACACCCATGTCGGAGGGTCTTGAAGACTTGGTGCTCGCCCATCCACGGTCCGCGCAGCCTCTGATGGTGCCACTGGCAGTGGGGCTGCCCGCTCCTCCTCATCGACGGACTTCAGGACCAGCCGCGGGTACACGTCGACATCCGCCTGAAGAGAAGTACGGGAAATGCCAGCGACGAAAGGGGACAGGAAGTGGTCCAGGAAGGGGGTTCCTGCGCAGAAAGGGGGGGGGGTTCCTGTGCAGGAAGGGTCCAGGAAGGGTCTAGGAAGGGGTCCAGGAAGGGGGGTTCCTGTGCAGGAAGGGGGGGGGTTCCTGTGCAGGAAGGGTCCAGGAAGGGTCTAGGAAGGGGTCCAGGAAGGGGGGTTCCTGTGCAAGAAGGGGGGGGGTTCCTGTGCAGGAAGGGGGTTCCTGGGGGGTTCCTGGGATGGTTCCTGTGCAGGAAGGGGGGGGGGTTCCTGTACAGGATGGGGGTTCCTGGGGGGTTCCTGGGACAGTTCCTGTGCAGGAAGGGGGGGGGGGTTCCTAAGTGACATGCACATGCCACAGCCCACACACGGTGCCCAGTTGAAGCCCTCAAACAGCCCTCCCCTTGCATTGCCACTGCCGGTGACCCTTGGCAAGCAGTACTGACCATATATTTGCCCCATTGCATTGTGAACCCCTCCAACCAAAGGCCCTGCGATTCAAAGGGGACAGAGTGTCAACCTGGTGGCATGCACACCAAAAGGCCTGCTCCTGTGCCACCTTGGTGTTGCGAACGATCGCCCCGGCGGCCATCAACAAGCTCGGGTCCACGGGTCTGGGCTCGGGACCAAAACGTCACTGCTCTCCTCGGTACCCCGGGCGAATCCTCCAAAGCGGCCGTTCACCACCACCAGAATGCTCCCAGGCGGCGCAACCAACAAGGCGTGGTGTTCCGATCTCGGCCAGGGCAGCCACTCGCTCTCGTGTGCATGCCCCGCCAGTGGGCAGTCCTCCGGCTTGGTGGTTGTGTCAGCGGGAATCACATGTGGTGCGGGCGCTGCCTCGTAATGCCCGGTGTAAAGCGTCGTCCCATCCGATGGAATCAAACAGGTCCATGTGCTGCAGGGCAGGGACACGACTCGGATCAGCGGCCTCGGCACTCCCCGGATCGGATGCTGCTGCTGCTACTGCTTCAGTGTCGCACTTGCTGCACTCGATCCCTGTGTGATTGCGGCAAAGGACTTGGACTCCACACCCAAAGCACTTCTCACTTGTCGGCTTCCGGCGGCATCCGTGGACTGTGGACTCCACAACTGACAGCGGCCTTGTGCGCCCAGGACGGGGGCGTGATGGCGTGGGTGGTGGCGTAGGAGACGGTGTGCGTCGACAGCCCACAAAACCCAATAATACGGCGGGACCCCGGTTCCGCAGCCAATGGCAGGCCGCCTCCTTCATGCACCACCGTTGAGCAGATCACCCACAGGGAACCCCTTCTCATTGGCATGCGGTGGATGATCCAAGGCCGAGGGAAGGCACGGGCAGACATGGCGACGAACTGCGTGCAAACCTCATCATCAGGGATATCCATCGACAGAGCCCAGAACACGGAGAGGGCGATGCCATCTACAGGAAGTGACGCTGCTAGGAAATCTCGGTGCGGCAGTTGGCGGACGTGGGTGATGGACTCGATGTACCCTTGCGTCATGACGTGCAGCGTCTTGCCCAAGATCGCCTCCAACTTGGCCTTCACCCGCGTCACCATGGCCGACAGGCGCGGCAGGTCCCAGAGCTGGATGTGTTCCTCCCCATCCGGATGCTTGGACATGTCCTCCGGCTTCCCCCACACCATCTTGCGGTCCGGCGGGTCCTGAGCTCAGCCAGCAACTGGGTGGTTGTGGTTGAAGATCCGGGCCCAACGCTCCTCGGCGATCGCCAGTGCCTCCTTGTGCGCCTCCTCCACCGCCTGAAGGGCAAGATTGTTCTGATCACTGATGATGGGTTTGGGTGGGTTTCCATTCCAGTGAGATTGACTGCATGGGCACGCAGTGCACAACTTTTCCCAAAAGGCCTGAGGGCTAAGCTGCTAAAAGTGATCTCCTTCCTTTCCTCTGCGACGCTGTGCTCCATGACCAGACCTTGTCTTACACCGCTTTCACCCCGATTCCGCAGGAGCGAGCTCCCCTCTGCATTGTGGATGGCATCCCCAATGCAGAAACTGCGCGTCGAAGTTGACTCCGCTCCAAAGCCTTGCCCCCGATGCGACAACCCCGTCCGCACCTCCCCGGCTGTGGAGTACGCCGACCTCAATGCCCTCCGCAGGATCCAGACCCAGGCCATGGTGCCGCGCGTGGTGTTCGGCATCTTCCTGTCAGCCGTCAATTTTGGTGCCGGGTGCCCTTGGACAGGGCTGACTTTCGGTTGCGTCCCCATCATCAACTTGATCGCGCTGCCTCTGCTGTGGCTAACGGAAAGGACCGGGTTTGTCAGAGACCTCGCAGCCAACGGTTCGTGCCTCTGCGTTCTGGCGTCCCTCTGGCTCTTTGGCGGAGGACCGGGGGCCGCCGGCCTCATCGCCTTCGTGTACATCGAGCAAATCCAGCATCGGGTGGAGGAGCCCTCCAGCCGCGCCTCGCTCTGGTGGGTCGCATTCACCTTCCTCTTCAGTCTGGCGCTGTGCGTTGTGGAGCGGACGGTGGACGCGCGGCACGTCACGCCCCAGCAGACGCGGCTGCCGGAAACGTGGTACGCGATCCTCGACTGGTTCTGCGCCAACTTCCCCGGGCTCTTGCTGTACGTCACCCTCTCCCAACTGATGGACGAGCTCACGAAGAGCCGGCGGCTTCTGGAGGAGAGCAAAGCGCAGGCCGAGCGGCTGAATGAGCAGCTGCTTGAGCAGCAGCAGCGGCTCCAGACGGAGCGGACGCTGGCCCATAGCCTGATCGCCAATGTATTCCCACGGGACGTCGCGGCGTCCCTCATCGCGCTGTTCGAGCAGCACGCCAACAGCCCCGGGGGCGCGGGGCCCGAGGACGCCGCGCGTGCCGAATCGAGGGAGACCCCAGTGGGCCAGCTGGGGGTCAGCGACGTGTTCTCGAGCATTTCGTGCCCCGACGACCTTGAGCCGCCCGAGCCTGCCGGTCCGTGGGACGGCCTGCGCGACCGCGTCAGCCGCATCCTGACCCCCTGCTACCGCCCCTTTGCCGCCATCCTCTTCGGCGACATCGTGGGATTTACGTCGATGGCCGCAGCCATCGACCCATCGACGGTGGTCCAATACCTGGACGCGTTCTTCGGGTGCGTCGACGAGGTCTGTATGTGTACCAGTTCGAAGAAAGTTTTGGGGCTACAGTCCTGCCCCATGCTACTATCCCCCCCCCCCCACCCCGAGTGATCTGTTTTTTATTCAGACAGCACTCGGAAAAAACTTATGGTGGGTTGCCGTTTGGCCAACTGGCAGCCAACAGAGGGAATGCCGTGCACGCAGTGCAAAGTTTTGGATGGCGGCAAATACTCAAACCCTACTTTTGGCCCCTTTTGACAAGTTTTTGGTTCCATACTGGGTTTTTTTTTAGCTTCCCATGCATTTGGGATGTGGCACATTTGAATGAACACCCATTTTTGCCCATTTTCAACCATTTTTATCCATTCCCCATTCCATCCCCCATATTGAACTCTCCCCACCAAGGACCTTGAGAAGGCATGGGTGCTGTAGCCACATTGAACTCTCCCCACCATGGACCCCGATAAGGCAGGGGTGATGTAGCCATATTGATTTCTCCCCACTATGGGGACCCCGAGAAGGCAGGGGTGATGTAGCCATATTGATTTCTCCCCACTATGGGGACCCCGAGAAGGCAGGGGTGAGCCATATTGAACTCTCCCCACTATGGGGACCCCGAGAAGGCAAGGGTGATGTAGCCATATTGATTTCTCCCCACTTTGGGGACCCCGAGAAGGCAGGGGTGATGTAGCCATATTGAACTCTCCCCACTATGGGGACCCCGAGAAGGCAGGGATGATGTAGCCATATTGATTGGTGTTTGTTGCCAATTGTGTGGCCACTGTCCTGGTGATTCATCCGAGTGTGGCACTTGTCACTTGAACATGTGTGCATCTTGCATGCCCTTGCATAGGTGTACCTTACAGGGCTGAGTGGTTTGTTCATAGAGACATTGGAGCACCAATTTGAAGGCAGTTTCGTTGTTATCCTGTGGGCTTTGCTGCTTCGCCCTGCTATTAGACAGGTGATAGGTAATCTTGGGTGAGTATCCCGGCGTCTGCGTGCGCAGTACGCACGCAGTGCAACAACTTCCCCAGAAACCGCATGTCCAGAGCACAGGAAACGACGGAGCATGCACTCACAGAGTGCAGGTTCCTTCCAACGGCGTTCCATCTAGCAGTGCAGTGCACAGGGCCCATCCCCCATGAAGGGGGAACTGTAGAAGATCCCACGGAGGTTTTGATCAACAACCCAGTGTTGTTGGTGTCAACCCCACTGGGATTGGTGTATTGGTCGGCGATCAGAGCATCGTGGTCTGTGAGGTGCACACACAAGTTTCTGGCGCTGGCTGCGCCCCCGTCTTGGTCCCACTTCTTACACACGTATTAAGATTCTGTCCGAATGGGAAGACCACCCCAGCCCCTCCCTCCCAAAGTGTGAAATCACGCTGTTACTGCATGCATTCAAAGCCATGGGCAGATCCACTGTGTTGGAGCACCCCAGAGTGCGAGTAGCCCCAGACAGGCCACTGCCCACGTTGCACCAGCCTGCCCGCAAAAAAAGAAAAAAGTTTGCACGGGCAGCAGAATTGGTTGAGTATACGAGTCTGTTATACGCAGTCATGTGGAGGATGGATGGACCATTGTGCATCCAGATGGATCGTCGGAGAAGCACCCAGAGGTGGGGAGGGTCGGGGGTTATGGAGTGTATTTTTGAGATCACAGGGATGCGGCAGAGTTTCTGCCCATGGACGAACCACAAACCAATATAAGAGGGGCACTCCGGGCAGCGCTCCGAGCACTGCAGGGGCACATCCCAGGGACACGGTCGCTCATTTGCCCAGATTGTAAAGTAGTGGTAGATGGTGTGCTTGGCTTGGCACAAAGGTGGTGCCGGCACAAGTGGAGGAACACTATGGGTGAAGTGGCGCATGCAGACTTGTGGGCCCAGATTCTGGAGCTCACAGACTGCTATGGCGCAGAAATCAAGTAGTTGCATATTCCCTCCCACATTGGCATTCAGGGAAATGAAAAAGCGGACAGCTGGCGAACCTGGGGAGGCGAAAATCACCCCTGCTCTTCGGGAGAATATCAGTTTCACCGGGGCCGGAGGAGGAGGAGGAGGAGGAGCGAGAGCTGCTGGAGGGAGAGGCATCGGTTTGGGGATATGAGGAAGAACCCCCCCCCCCCCCCGCTAGAGGAAGAGTGCCCCCCCACCCCCCACCGGACGAGGGACCCACAGGCTACACCAAAACGACAAGTGGGAATGCCCAGTCCGGGAATCACTGCATCACCCCTGTGGGATGTGGAGGTATGCACACCAGCCATGATACGCAAGTGCTGCAGGATTGACACGCCGGAACCCCAAAGCCAAATCAGGTACACCCCGCAACCTTCGCAGATGTCGTTGCATTCGCAGCCAACACCAATGTTAGGAACACATCACACGCCACGAGTAGTGGGGTCCAATAGGTGCTCATTTAAAACACCAGAGCCACCGTCCCCACTCACACCCAGTGCCAGGGCCAACCTGTTGCAGTCACTGAATTTGGTCGAGATGGAGGGAGGGGGGCACAACCCAGAAAGGATGATGTCGTTAGACAGCTGGATGGTAGGGGACTCAGACACTGAGTCCATTGCTGAAACGGAATCCACGATGTCGTGCAGCACAGCGTGCTCCATGTGCTTCACCCCCGAAAACACCCCCTAAATGTTGTATGTTGTTTGTCATAACCTCCTAACCGGCGCCTGTACCCACTGGGTTCTTAAACCTAAGGTCCAACATGTGTCCAACGTGTTGTGGGCCGAACGGGGCCAGCAGTCAGCACGCACGACGTGGGGCTGACCACTGACCGGTATGCATGCCTGACCTGATAGAGTCCACGTTCCCCATCTGTCACACACAGGTTCTTGCATTGCTTTCCCAAGAGCAAAGCCAGCCCCCAAACAGGCCGGGCAGGTTGCGCAACCGAGCGCTGAACCGGTTGCCAAACCAGCCCCGTGCTGTCAGTACCCCCCACCCCCTTGCATAGTAATCGCCCTTGCATAGCAGGCGGGGGGGGGGGGGGCGGGGGGACCGTCACTTTCTGTTTTGCAAATTTACCCGGACCCCCGTCGCTGGCGTCCATCAATTTGCACTTTCATGGCACTCTCAGCCGTCTGGTTGACGTCGCACAAATCGAAAGTCGAACACCATAAAAATTTCGGTGCAAAATGTAGTGCAACCGCATAACACATGGTTTTGGTGATAAATCTGCCAATCACATGGAGTCATGGACACATTTGTTGTGATTGTTTGCCCACTTGAACCAACAGAGCTCTGATTTTGGGGTTATTTGTGCATTTTCTTCCTCTTTCTTGGTGGTGGCGTGTGTGCCGGTAGTTGTATGTGTCGCGTGCGAGCTACGGTCTAAGCTACAGTAGGCGTAGGGACCGTATTAATTCCGTACTTTTGCTTTTCCGATCAAATGGTGATAGAGTGCCTTCCACCATCGTCTCCACCTCCAAGTGTGGGCAGTATGTGAGCATCGAATAACCAAGGAACCAAGGAATGACCTTTTCCCCATAGTTTGTTGCAACACATTACGTGGTGCGCACATGGTGCAAGTAAACACCCAATGAGTGACTTCAACGATGATAACTTGAGTGGCGGTTTGCAGGGCAGTGAGCTGTCGGACAGTGAGTTGCCAGAAAATTTTGATGAAGATATCACGGACCGTAAGAGTGACACAAGTAGTGACAGTAGCAGTGGTGCCCTGCCAATTAGTAAACAACAACTCCCGGGAGTCCCAACTCAAGAGGCCGCAAAAAACAGCGGGTATTTTGATTCCATATCCCCAACTCGAGGGGCCACAAAAAACCGTGGATGTTTTGAGTCCATATCCCCAACCCAAGGGACCACCAAAAACTGTGGTTTGAGAGACTATACCCCCAACTCAAGGGGTCACAAAAAAAACATGGAGCTGTTCATGCGAAAGTTGATGTGGAGGATCCCAAAATCATTCAAGATCACTACGGCTAAAGCACGTGTTTGCTGAGGTTGGGATGTCTATCCAGTGGGTGCCATCTCATGTGGGTGTCGCGGGTCATGAGGCAGCGGACTGTCAAGCTGCCAAAAGGGCAAAGGTGGCCAGGGTGGAGGTGGTGAAACACAAACAGACTGTGGATGTGTGGGCGGAGCTGGGGCTGCAAGAGATGTCGTTAGAGAGTGACTGCAGTGAATGCAGTGATAATGACTCTGGGGGGTCAGGAACAACAAGCTCCGATTCTGATGGTGAGCACCATTGGATCCTTGATAAACGCTCTGAGCTAGGGTGACCCAACCGCTCCATGAAACATTCGATAGCCCTGTGGGCGAACTCAAGGCAACATTCGGAACTGGTGGAGGTGCTGTGATCATATGTCTGTGTCCCGGGGCTACATGTGAGCTACGTATCTGCAGCTTCATTCCCCCAGGGGTTGTAGGCACTGGCCTGGGTGTGGTGTGCGCGCCTCCATTGAAGCGCGAGCCCAGGTACAGGGCGGGGGGGGGGGGGGGGGGTTGGTTGGGCAGTAAATTTGGTGTGGGAAATTTGGTGATTCAATTTGGCCACCAAATTTACCGCGCGAAATCCAGGGGTCAAGTCAAAATGTTGCTTCCGCGCCTTCGGCGCAAGAGGATTTAGGCTCATTTTCTGGGAGTGTCCGCCAAATTTACCACGCGAAATCCAGGGGCTTCCGCCAAATTAACCACAGCCAAATTAACCACAGCCAATTTGACTTGGCACCAATCCCCCCCCCCCCCCCCTGTACATGCCACGCGTGGCCCTCGCTCGTCAGGGCAATGCGGGCCTGTGCTATTGCTGCCTTGGCCCTGTGATGCCCGCCGGACGCCTGCCCGCCTCATGGCTCCTCGGGCTGGTGCTTCTCTTCGCGCTCTCCTCGCGCAACACCGCCATCGGGGCGCTGACCTTCCATGGGGCGCGAGGGAAGGAGGCGCGAGGAGAGGACACCAGCCTCGACCCGCGGGACATGTCCTACCGCAACTTCCGGAAGGCGTACCTCGAGGGCCCGCCCCGCATTCCCCAGCGCATTGTAGACGAGGCTGATGAAGGGCTTGGCAGGAGGACTCCTCTGAAGAAGTGGCCCGGCCGGAGGTTGCTCCCCGCCTCGGTCCATGGGCCATGGACCCTGTGAAGTGCCACGCATCAGCGCCTGCAGACAGTCCCATCCTTTGCCCTTCTGGTCGCTGGGTGAGGCCTCTGTGGGGAGTGCAGTCGTGATCCTGCGCCGAGAGGCAGCTGAAGGACTTCCAAAGCGGTTGCGGCAGGGGATAACGGTGGTTGGAAAAGCGGATGGGTGGCGAGTTCTGGCGGTTGCAACAACGGTTGGGGTCCTGGTCGGGGAGCCCTGGTTGGGCCCCTCCCACAGCTGTCCTCCCACCTCTGCAACTGCGAGCCAACTTGCAATCCCACGCCATAAAACCGTTGTTATGTACATGCATGCACATACTTTTGGTACCCTGCATTCGCAGTCTCCTTTGACGCCGGGCAGGACAGACAGATGGAGAAGCACTGTCGTGAAGGAATGATCGAGTTGTGCCTGCATGCATCGCACAAGAGTTCGAACCAAAACAAACGGATTCAACCTGTGCTGGTCCCGCAGAGGCCCCCCCCCCCAAAAAAAAAACAGGACAAGTCGTCCAGGGGCTCCGTTGACACAACCGAAACACGTTCGGACCCACAGAGGGTCAGAATGAGCAGTGGCGAGAGGCCAATAGGCGCCGCCAAAGGCAAACAACCTGATACCGAGGCCTTGTGCCAACCCCCCCCCCCCCCCCTCCCCCCCACGGCGATCGTTGAACAAATTGGATTAACGACTGAAAGTGTCTACAGCAGCGACATGCAGTCAATCAGCACCGACCATTGAGCCCCCCGGCGATCGTAATGCTCCTCCGCATCTGCACGCGAACCCACGGACCTCGTGTCCGGAAAGTTGAGGTTTCCGGACAAAGGGTCTGCAGGTGAACACAACCTTCTTGCCATCGAAGACTCTTGCACCGTCCAAGTCCTCGAAGACGACGCAGGGCGTCAGTGCACTCAGACAAGGCCGAGCTCCTGTGTGTACACCGGGGGCGCACGTGGAGTACAGCAACATGAGCTCCTACTCATATCAGAACCGATCTGAATGGACTGCACTCATCACACTGCTATGCCCTATCCTCCTTTGCATACCCTGTTATCACTCAGCTCATCCTCACTGCGTGTCAGACCCGCCACCACAGCCATTTGTGGGATCACCATAGAACTGGACAGCTCTGAGCCTTGATCCCGAGAGGTCGTCTCGAGTCCCAGACGCTACGCCAGCTCATCTTGGTCTGGACGAAAAAAAACAATTGCTTGTACCGTATCCTCCTTTTCATGAGCTTTCACTGTTCCAGATCGTTGCGTTATGAGCACCCGCCTTACAGCCAAAGCAAACCCCCTCCCTCTCCATGAGGGCAGACGTTTGGAGGAAACGGGGTATCACACGGAGGGCTTTCAATCTCTGCCCGCTTTACTCCACTCTGGCCCCCCTCCCCCGCCCCTGTCTCCTGCTCCAGCCCCATGAACCCCTGCTCCCCCACTCACAGTCACTCTTTCCCCTTTCCGCTGTTACCCTGGACACCAGGACTGACACCTGCTGAACAGCACCTCACGCAGTAACCTCCTCCCCTCCCCAGGCAGGCAGGTATTAGTAGGAAATGGTGAGGGCTTGGGGTATTCAATGCAGAATTGTCGGCAACCGCACAGAACGTGGACCTGCACTCTTCTGTAACGGTCCACACTGTCGATTCCAGCAAGTCAGTCACCTGGCACAACAAGCGTCATCTATGCAACCCCCTCCCTACCTTGCAAGCACAGCTGACATGAGGGAGAATGACGGGCACACAGGGATCTTGGGAGAGTGCCTCACGTGCGGTGCATTTAGGCAGGACTGGGGTAGAACGATGGTAACAACGCATGTTGCAAAACAGCGGTCGTACGACACTGAACAGCAGCAATGGGCGGCCAATTCCTTTGTTCGGGCCGAAACATCTTCGTTGCAGCCCAGGGCGAATGGTGTGTGGTTTCTTTGTGGGCTGCAGGGGGCATTGTACATTGCACAATATCGGTAGTACTCTGGGTGTAGTACATTGGTACATGATGCGTCTACCAAAGCGCGCGGTGCGCTTGATGCACTCTCTGGTGCTTAGTCAATGCCATGCTCATCCGCAACCCACAGACAAGCGCTTCTTTGGGGTCCGCTTGGGGGGAGTGCCTGCCCCATGCGCATGTTTTGAGGTGAGTCTCCCAGCAACAGCTTGAGCACCCCCATACAACACTGTCACACATACAGAAATACACGTGGGAACCCCCGGCCCCCCTCTTCCCCATGGGGTGGGTGGTGGGGGAGAGGGGGGGTCAGACACCAAAAAAAATTTATGCACCTAAAATCGGTCTGTTGGTCCAGGGCCCCAACTGCCCCCCCCCCCCCCCCCCCTCACCCAAGGGCCGACCTATTACCTACGGGTGTGGGGGTTTTGGGGGTTGGCCTTGTTTGGGCTTTCCCCATCCTTGAGCTCAACCCGCCTGAGGTGTGAACAAATCGGTGCGGTGTCAAAACATGCAAATGAATTGGACAGCAGTACTCTTGGACAATGAAAGAGCGATGACCGTTTGGCCTGCGTCACAGGGGCCTCTCGGTAGCTAAGCATCTGTTGCTTCATGGCCTCTCACCCCCCCTTCGAGTTTTTTGACAGATGGTTGGGGGGTGGTTCGCAGTGGGACCGGGTCCGGCTGCCCCCCCCCCCCCTCTAGGGGTTGCAGGTGGTAAGCCCGGGACGACCCGTTGCGCCCCCCCTCTGCCCCGCCCCCGCGGGGTCTGCGAGACGATTCTTCAGGGGGGAAAGTCAGATGTTGCCAAAGGAAGCCCATTCTTTGGCCATTTTGGGACACAAACTGGACCCTCAGACCCCCCCTTCCCCTCCCTTCCGTTGCAGTGCAGCAAGGCAAAACAATGAACCGAGAATGGTGGCGATGACCATATGCCTGTGTCACGGGGTATACGCGAGCTCTGTATCCGTTGCTCATGGCCCCCTTCCGTTGTGCCCACCCTCCCGCCTGCCCACCCTCCACAGGCACGGCCGCGGGTCCGAATACGCGGCCCCAGACCTCGCCGACTCGTCAGAGGCGGAGGAGGTTGAGTGGTGGGAGGAGCTCGAGCTCAAGAAGGTCGTGGTGCCGCCGGAGAAGGACCTGAGCCCCGCGGCCGTGCCGCGAGGCCCGGCCGACGTGGCCATTGTGTCCTGGTCCACGGGGCAGGGGCCGCGGCAGCTCATGGCCACGCGGAACCACCGGCGGTACGCGCGGCAGCACGGCTACGCGTACCACAACGGGTCGGACCTGGAGGCCGCGGACGTGCTGCACCTCGTGGAGCCCGCATCGTGGGGGAAGCTGTACCTCATGCAGGCGTACCTGCGGCGGTACGCCGTGGTGGTCTGGCTGGACAGCGACGCGCTGGTAGCCAACAGCGAGCGGCGGGTGGAGGCGTGGGTGGAGGAGATGGGGTCCGCCCCCTCGCCTGTTGCGCGATGTGCCCCCGTGAGGCGAGGCCTGATCGGATGTGCCAGCCACTCCTGCCCCGAGGGGCGGGATGGGGCTGGGGAGGGGGGGGGCTTTCTGGGTGTCGATTTATGTTTTGGTGAAAGGCGCCCATGACAAAGTGTCACAGGGGGAGCACTGTACGCGGTGCACGTGCGGTGGTTGTATTGCGGTCAGAGTTTTGCTTAACAACTCAGCATCTCCTGGGAGGGGATGGGGGGGGGTCTGACAGCCCCCCCCCCCCCCCCTAGGTGATTGCGCAAAGTTTTCTCCGGGCCTTCGGCCAATCAAAAATTATTTCTGGCGCCTTTGGCGCAAGTTAATTTAGGCCAAAAACTTTGTTCGGCGCCTTCGGTGCCTCTAACAACTCAGGGTCTCCTGAGGGGGGGGGGTCCCCCCCACAGCCCCCCCCCCCCCCCTTGGAACCCCCCGCCTTAAGGAAAACTCTGATTGGGGTTCGGCAGACGTAAGCAGAGCATCCCGCCCCAATTGGGCGTTGGGAGGTTACTAAGGAACACCCCCGCCCCCCATTTTGAGGGCAGAGATATCCAGAAATCATGTTTTAGAACGTATTTAGATGGCTAAGGTGGGGTGGAGACACAAGGGCCTCTCTCGCTGGCGGGCGGAGTAGCTACCGGGGGCCCAAAGGCGGGCGGTTACCAAAATGGCTGGACCGCTGTTGGGGGGGGAGCAGCAGCGGTCGGAGACGAACAGGAGCGGGTCGGGCGGCCGGGCCCGACAGTCTCGAAGGGAGGGGGCCGGCATCACCTGTCGGCCGGCGGGCGAGCCCCAGGCCTGCGCCCCCCGCCCCCCCCCCTTAAGTGATTGGGCAAATTTGTCTCCGGGCCTTGGCCAATGAAAGTTTTTTTCTGGTGCCTTCGGCGCAAGTCAGTTTAGGCCAAAACGTTTGTTCGGCGCCTTCGGCGCCTCTAACAACTCAGGGTCTCCTGAGGGGGGGGGGGGGGCACAGCCCCCCCCCCTCCGAAATCGGAGCCCCCCCCGTAAGGAAAACTCTGCCCCCCCCCCCCCCCCGCCCTCCTGGGGGAAGGGCAGCGAATGGCGATCGGCCAGTAGGCGCCGCCGGCTGCAGACGAGATCATCACACCATGGCGTCATGCCAAACCCCCCCCCTCCCTCCGCTTCCCCCAGGGCCAAGTCCATGATGGTCAGCGCGGACTGGTGCCAGTACCTCTTCAATTTGGGGGTGGCCGTGTTCCGCCGGTCCGAGTGGATGCACGACTTCATCCGCCGGACCCTTGTGGCCTCGCAGGAGTCGGAGATGCGGCACAACGGCGCGTGGGAGCAGAGCGCCATGAACGCGCTGTACCAGTACAGCGGGTGGGACCGCGGGCACATCCACGTCATCACCGAGGCGCACCGCTTCCAGGCCCAGCTCAAGTGGGACGAGTACGTGCCCGGGGACTGGGTGGTGCACAACACGTGGTGCCCGCGCGGCCACACCATCAGCGACCGGGCGCAGCCGGCGCTCCGCAGCACCTACTGGATGGTCCGTGGCTGCCCCCTCGCATGGCGCTCCGGCAGGGGCCAGGGGTGTCCTGGAGGACGTCCCCGCTCGTTACCAGCCCCTCGACACGCCGTTGGTTCCCCCCCAACCGCCGTTGTGTACCCCCCAACCGCCGTCGGTTCCACTCCAACCGCCGTCGTGTACCCCCCAACCGCCGTCGGTTCCCCTCCAACCGCCGTTGGGTACCCCCCACCCGCCGTTGGTTCCCCTCCAACCGCCGTTGGGTACCCCCCACCCGCCGTTGGTTCCCCTCCAACCGCCGTCGGGTACCCCCCAACCGCCGTTGGGTACCCCCCAACCGCCATTGGGTACCCCCCACCCGCCGTCGGTTGCCCTCCAACCGCCGTCGGGTGCCCCCCAACCGCCGTCGGGTGCCCTCCAACTGCCGTCGGGTACCCTCCAATCGTCGTTGGTTACCCTTCAACTGCTGTACCGGAAGACCGTGAGGCGTTCGGGTGGGTGGGTAGGTGGGCTGGGAACGATAGTATGGGGTCAGGGGTGGGTGGGTGGGTGGGTTCAAAACACCAAGAGTCTCAAAGACAACGGGGGTCAGAAATCTGGACTAAACAGGGTACGTCTCTTGAAGGTTCCACCCACACCGTCGCTTAGCTCACTGTAATTAGGTTTTACCCCCCCCCCCCCCCCGCGCCACCACCGCCCCACCCCAGCCCCATGGCCGACAGATAGTCGGGGGGTGGGGGTCGCACCGAAACAGGCCCTGGCGTGCCTGGGACCATTCAAAGAGGTCTTGATCTGTCGGCTGCAACCCCTGCGTCCTTGCCCCCAGTGTGGGCTGCACCCCCTCCCCCCTTCACTGCCTCAGGCCCTGCACCCTCCATTCCAACTCGACTTGCAACTCCAACTCCCTGTCTCTCCTCCTCCCCCTCCCCCTCGCTTGCCTCTCCCACTCCCGCTTGGCTCCCAAGCCCCCCCTGCAGGAAACTGACCCTGCAGATGCACACCCCAGCGCGCACAAGTCAGTGCTGGAGTCGGCAAACCCCCGCATGGACTGGGAGTGTGCATCCGGATGCACCTGGTCAACGGCACAGGCAACAGCCCGTCTCTGGGACGGCCGACCCCCGGAGTAGTCAAACAAGACAAACAGTCATTCGGGGGCCCCGTTGACACAACCAAAACACGTTCGGGCCCACAGAGGGTCAGAATGAGCAGTGGCGAGAGGCCAATAGGCGCCGCCAAAGGCAAACAATCAGATACCGAGGCCTTGTGCCAGCCCCCCTCCCCCACCATGTCAAAGTGCTGTTGTCCTGTCCCCACCCCCACCCCCGCTGTCTGCGTGCGTCTCGACAGAGCGAAGACTGCGACCGCCTGCTGCTGGACTACTACTGCATGATCAGCGCGGACGAGTGCCCCTGTTCCGCCCCCCCCCCGGCGGCCCCTCCCACCCTCAACATCTGGAACGTCCTCAACGAGACCTTCGAGGAGCCCGCGTGGCTGGAGGAGGCCTTCGTGGACGTGTGCCAGCACAACATCAGCGTGGAGCTCAGCTCGCGGCAGGGCAAAGTGCCGCACCCGATCTGCGAGTCCGCGTGCGCCACCTGTTTGCCGGGGCTCAAGAAGCAGCCGTACTTCTACCGGGACCGGCTCCTCGGGCCAAGTTGGCACCGCCGGCGGACGCTGGAGGACATCGTGCGGACGATGGCGGAGGACCTGGAGGAGGAGCGGCACGGCTACGGCTACGGCGCCGGCTACGGGGGGCTGGACGACGACGAGGGGGGGGTGGCCGGGGGGTTCGAGGTGTACCTGGGCGTCGCGGCCCTCGTGGCAGTCCTGGTGGTGCGGTACAGCCGCCGGCAGCGGTATTTGTTCCGGCCGCACAGCGCGGTATGACGCGTGGGCCGGCGTGCGGCCCATGGGGCGGGGGGGGGGGGCAACCCTCCCCTCTGGACCCCCTCCCTCCCTCCCTTGGGCCCCCTCCCCCCCTCCCCCCTCCGCTCCAATTCACCTGAGAATCAGGGCTCTGGGAACGTGTTTTTCCTTTGGGCCAATCTTTTCCTCCCGCGCCTTCGGCGCACCTGTAGCAGGGTTCTTTGGTCACTCCACTGTTTCCTTTCTTCCCTCTGTTGCAGACACCACCGGGGGGGGGGCGGGGAAGCTTTTTCCTCTTCTTGTGACCTGCGTGTGCTGCATGTTGTGCTGACGCCTCTTCAACCAACACACACGTGACAGTTCACCGTAGGGGGGGGGGGGGGGTTGGCACAAGGCCTTGGTGGTTGGCATACGGGGGGGGGGGGCGAGTTGCGGCGTTTCCACTTATCAGTGAACTCAATGTGTGTAGTGAGCGGTAAGATCCGGGTGCTGTCGCTGAGCGGTGGTTACGACGGTCCGCTGCATTGCCTCCCCCTTTGTCCGCTCAGTGGACTGCCCACGGGCATCTTCGTGTCTCTGTCTTGTGACAGAACGGTACCTGTGGTCCTGTAGGCCACTGACGAGCCAATTTCCGTTCTGCGCTTGCCTGCCACCTTGTGCACACGTGCAATGGCCCAGCGTTCCTTCGGGGGGCCGGCGTGGGGGGCTGGGGGGTGGGATCAGGCGTGGGGCGCAGGAACCGTCGCCCCGTCGCACCTTCGTCCACAAAACGTGGTCCTTGTGGACGGGGCGCACTTGGTCGTCGACCATGTGGCACAAAGGGCGCAGTGCAGTCCCCCCCCCTCCCCCGGGGGGGGGGGGGGGGGGCTGCCACATGCGGGCCCGTGTAGCCAGTTTTGCGCCGACTGGTGCCATGATTTTCCCATCCTCTCTTACCTTACCCCATTGCTGGATCCGTCGACATCAATCCGTTTGGGGCCTCGGCCCCGGGGGGAGGGGTCTCTGGCGTTTCCAATTGTATGTGAACTCAGTGACAGGTTGACTGATTGATCCGGTGAGGCCTGCATGGCGATGGTCTTGTACGTACCGCCGCGTCCTCACTGCATTTCGCTTTTTCAGTGGTCCGTCCACTGGCATCTTTGCGTCCTTGTTGACAGAAAGGTACCTATGGTCTTGTAGGCCACTGACGAGCCACATTTCTTTCTGCGCTCTGTGCTGATCGCGTCTTGTGCTCACGCACCATAGCCCAGAGTTCCTTCGGGGGGGGCTCTGCGGGTCCTCGGACACCCCCCCCCCCCCTTACCTATTGAGGCCCCCCGTCCCAGGCCTAAATGGCCAGCCGGAGGAACTGAGAAGGCAATGAAGGCCGCGTGCAGGCAGGCGCGGCTGGAGCACAGTTGCGGGCCCACACCTGACCTTTGGAGGATGGGCGCCGAAGGCGCCCGACGCTCCATATGGGCACCAATCCCCCCCCGCCCCCCTTCGGGGGGCTTCTGGTCAACGGTTCGTGGGGGGGGGGGGTAGTTGGCGTCCAAACCCGAGGAGTCACCCCTCCCCCCCCCCGTGAGTATCCCATTCTGGGACCGGTTTGGGCTGTCTGTGAGGCTGATGTGGTCCCCCAATACCCTCCGCAATCGTCCGCTGTGTGCAGTCTGCCGCAGTCCCGGCTGTCTCTTTGCTCCTGCCAAGTGGCCCACGCTGGCCATCCGTCTTTGTCGTAATGCAGCCTGTGTGGCAGCCCCAAGGGGGTCACCTGGAGCCCTCAGTGGCCGGACCGGACCCGCCCACCCACCCACCAACAACCCACCCGACCAAAGCCAAGCTGCACAGGGGCTGGCCGGCCCGGCCGGATGCGGGGCGTCCGCACGCAGGGCCCAGCATTGGCCCGCTGACGGGTGTCGCATGCGCGTGGAGCGCGTCGCGTGTGCAGCCCATGAACGTCGCTGGACCAGTTTTCCGCTGGGAATGCGGGTTTGGGGGGGCTGGGGGGGGGATGGCCATTGATGGTCAGCAGGTGGGTGCTTCTACATGTGCAATCTTGCTCAGAATTTGGCAAGGCAGGCGTGGGGGTGGTCCCGAGATGGCGGGGAAGCGCATTTTGGGCGGTGAGAGTGGGTCAGTTGTCTGGTGGTGCCTCTGCCCCCGCGGCGTCCATTCCACTGCCGGCGGCCGTCGGGTTCCGCCACGTCCAGACCACGAACGGTTGGAGTGTGCTCGCCACTGTAAACCGGGCGGAGGGTTCGGGAAAAGGGCTCAATTGACAGGACCATTAATCAGTTGTTGTGAACTCTGGCGCCAAGAGCGCCGAAAAATTTTTGAGCATTGAGAATGGTCAAGTTTTGTTTTCACGAAAGTACACGGCAAATGATGACCCCCTCGACGCACTGATTCTAAAAATCCGGATTTCATTTTTTTTTCTTGCCAAAGTTTGGGTCCGGGTCACCTCCGGGGCCCGGGGGTCGGTCTCGGTAGCCCGTCAATTGAGCTTTTTTTGGGGGGGTGTCTAGCCAGGGGGCTGTGTCCCCCCCCCCCCCCCCCGGAGTTGAAAACCCGCCACCCAAGGGGCTCCTGTGACAGAGCCCTTATAAAGTGGCAGTCTGAGGACCAGTCATGGCTCAGAGATCAGGCCGCTTGGCGGCTCGAACAAAAAGTTGACAGAATTTCCCCCACGGTCTTTCGTGGCGGTCCTTTTGAGGGATGTATGTTGGAATACCCCGGACCCCCCCCCTTCCGTGCGCCCGTCCAGGGCTCCTGGCGCATGTAGCCCCGGCTGCTTGAGAGCTGGGAAGGGCGCCCCTTCAAGGCGCTCCATCGCAACACGTGGCCACAACATAGACATGGAGATGGGCGTGCCCGGCACAATGTGCAATGTGCGGTGTGAACTAACCGACCGAGATTCCTGCATCATCCATGCACATTGACCAGGCCTTTGCTTAGTGGGGGCGGGGGCTGGGGGTGACCCCCTGCCCTGGTGAGGGGATCTCGGTAGGATCCAGCCCCACATGCCAGTCAGCCCAGTAGGAAGGAGCCCCGCCCTATGGGCAACTGAGTAGGACCCAGCGCCCTCTACAAGGCTCCTCACTAGGAACCTGCCCTGAACCCCCCCCCCAACGATGCAAGGCCTGACATTGACAACAAATTACCCCGAAAAGAATCCCCCTCCCTCTGTGCCCCTAGCCTCTCCACACCTTCGGGAATGATTCTACGGGTGTTGAGCCAGCCACGTGGCAGGCTGGGTGCTGTCGGCTTGTGCAGTGTACGGTCCGGACCCGGTGATGGCCGACGGGGGTTTGCAGCCACGAGGGACAAGCCTGGGTGATAAGGCACACCAGGTGAACGAAGGCGTCACACCGACTGGGGGCGGAGGTGGGGGCGGCCTGGACCTATTTGGTGTGGACCTCTCTCTCAGTCCAGCGCAGAATGGAAGGACCCCGAGGGACACGGTCCGATACCACCAAGGCCTTGTCGAGCAGCACGGGGCTGCGCGGTCGGCGGCGGTCCATGAGTCGGGACTCGTCTCGCTCTCCCCCGGTATCCGACAAGGGCAATCGACGACATGGGAGGCGGCCCTGCGGGCCGACTGGCGGCGGTCCATGGGACGAACCAGATTCGCTCTCTCCCACCCTCTGCCGGCACGGCCTTCCCTTCTAACCATCGGGTCAGGCCCCCCAATGATGTGGTCTTTTGCCCCCCAGGCCTTTGCTCAAGGGGACGGGGGGGGTTACCCAAGGGTCACACAACCCCTTGAGAGCATGCATCCTGCACAATTATTATGCACCCGTATTGCCTCATGCCTTTGCTTGCCCCCCAACCACCTGCAGCCCCTCCAACCACCAGTAGCTGCCCCCGACCACGTTGTGAGTCACCTGCAACCGCCATTGTAACTGCCCCTGGGACCCCCTAACCCCCCCCCCCCATTAAACAAAGGCCTGCCCCACCCTTACATCAGGTGGCACACAAATCGGTTGAGTCGCACATGCCCCACGATACAGGTGAACGGACACATCCCAATGTGACGAAGGCAGGGAAGCTGCCGAGGCAGCAAGTGATGACATAGCGCGGGGGCGGTACGCCCTCAGTCGCTGCAACACCCGTGTTTTGCCGGGCACATAGGGCAGAACGCGGCAGTCATGGGAGCCACAGCAAGAGCGCTAACCCCCCGAGCAACCCATACCCGAGCCAGACCTGACCCAACCCAACCCAAGAAACGCCACACCCGGACCTGAAGTGGGGGCGGGTTTCCGGTGCCGCCACGGTGCCATTCCCCTGGGGGGGCCCCCTCAGCGCCCAAGGCGCTGACCTGCACCGCGTGTGGGGCCTGGAAAAGCGCACCGACGGTCTGAGGCCATTGGGCACATTGGAGTTCACGACCAGGGGTTCCCCCTCTGGCGCACACCCCGGAACAACCGGCGGTCGTTGGCCCGGTTCCGGGATAACTTTCAGCCGATGCCACTGACCCTTGCCCTGCGGTTGAGATGCAGCATGTGTGCCGTGCCCTCCGGTCCATCTGGCGCTTGCCGGTCCTGCGCTCCCCCATGCCGGAAGAGCGCAGAGTATGTTCCACCGCATGCCTGCAACCATTACGGCCATGGATCTGAGCGTCGAAACCCGCGGCACGTGCCAGCCCCTCATTTATGCGCAGCCCGGGGATCTGGGGGAGGACAGGGCACTAAACTACCCTGTCACCATCTAAAGTCCATGGGCAGCCAACCGGATGGCCTTAATGAGGGTCCTGCCAAAATCTGTACCACGAGGTGTGCATTTTTTTTTTGGGGGTCTAGTTCCACTGGGGGATCTTTTTGTTCGGTGGACATCACACACGTCCAACCCAAGTCCAAAGTGAACAACCTTTAGGGACAATGATCATCACTTTGAACCCAACCTGAGCAATCTGGAAGTGATGTGCCACGTTGTCACACCTTCTTGGCACTGAAGTGGACGTGGCAGTGAAGCATAAAGACCACCAAGCCCATGAGCCCTCTGAAACCATGAACGAACCATGCACAAAGCCATGCGAATCATACCGGGCAAGGGGGGGGGGTTGCATGGCAAATTTTCGCCTGTCGCTAGGAGGTTCAGGGATTGTGCACGGTTCAGACCACATCCCTTTGACCTTTGAATCAAAACGTCGATCACTGGCGGGACGCCCTGTCAACATGCAACACATATTGTGGAATGGGTCTTGGACAATTCCTCAAACAGTCGAAAAGTGTCTTAATGTTGAAGGGAGTCTTCAACAGACCGCACCGATGGGTGTACAACCATTGGAGAGCAACCGGTGTCGCAGGTGTGGATCCAAAGTGAGCACATAGGGATCTTGGACTATTTGGTACCCAAGGAAAAATGAGGCCTCTTGGGGAAACACCGACAAGGAATATTCAGTGGACCTACCCCTCTCTGCTCCCATGATGGCACCACTGGTCAGGGTGGGTTCACACTTCCCAGTGTGTTCGTTTGACTGTTACCTGGTTGCCAACATTCACAACAGGCTCCCTTAAACATCCCCCTTGGACGGTTGCCCTGTTGCCCTGTTACCATTACCTTAGGGTGTTTCCGCGTGTCTTCCCGTTCCCACCTGTTTTCCTGGACTCTGTGGTTGGCTGGTTGGCGGCCGTTTGCCCAGCAGGGGAGACATGAATGCTTGCTCATGTTGCCCCTTCTGATTTGATCCCCCCCCCCCCCGTAGCTTTTAGGGATGCATGGAGATGGTCTGTGGGGAGCGGTAGGGCGCACGTGCGTGCAATGTGTGTCTTGTTGCAACGTGGATGGTTCATAAGGCAGGAGCTGTGGTGTGTTACCGGCGACTGTTCATATGGAGATCACGGCCCTTTTGGCGCGGGGCCGGACACTGAAATCACGGTTGGTTGGAAGTAGGATTGTTGAACCTCGCAGTTTGAGCATGATTGGAATTGATACCTTGGCGCGCGCACACACACAGTTTTGCAAAGGTGGTACTCTGTGATCCAACTCTCGGGCTCCCTTTCGCAAGGGGTGCTACCGGCTAGTGTGGTCAAGAACACGCTACACGCGACAGCGCAATTCCTACAGGTCAGGCAAAGCTCAGCTCGGGTGCACTCACCCCATGCACTCACCCACATGTACCTCCAGGGATACGCCGGTGTTGTGGACACACACGGCACACTCGTTTCTTTCAGACCTACAGACGATACTCAGGTCAGCAAGTGAGCACTCGCTCGAGTGTAGCCCAGCCGGGGGGCAACTTGGGTCACATGACATGGGTGCGAGAGATGCCACAGGCCGACCGGGGGGGGGGGAGACGTGTCACATGTCACCCCCACATGTCACCGCACGGGGGGGGGGGGGGGTAAGATGTTTGGTCATTGGCCATTGGCCACCCCCCACCCAAGACACCCAGGATGCCTGAGGCCCACTGGCAACTACTTAAAAACTGACAAGGCTGCAACGGCACCAGAGAAAGCGCCTCAAACTTTCCGTCAAAGTAATCAGCATGACATGACCATCATTTCGAGGGGTATGTGCCCCCCACCCCTCCACCGCCCCCGCTATGCCTGGGACCCGTTGCCCATTCTCCCTTGGCCCAATGCCCCCCCCCCCTCCCCCCACCACCACCCAGTCTTGAGCAAGATTTGAAGGTGAGATTGGCTCCTAGTCTGAGCATGCCCCTAACTACCCCTTGGCGCCCTAGTGTTGGGTGCCAACCAGCGGGGGTGGTTCATTTTCAAGCTCGGATCCCCCCCCCCCCCCACGCACACCCCTCAAGGCACACACACACACACCCCTCCCGACCTACACCACGACGGACCCACAGCAATTGGTGCCAATCAGGGCGAGCCCAAATTTTTTTGGCATTTGGGAAAAGCGTTGCAAAGTTGGTTCCATGTGCTCTTGTGTTCTGGGGGGCATGCTGACCTGTTGAACACCCTTTTGTAGTTATGAAGGGTAGGGTTGGCTTATGTCTGCAACATGTGTCAACAAGCTTGTCCAAACACGGCGACCCAATGTTTCCTCACTTTTGTCCCGTGGACCAGAACCTGGCCTGCGTTAGGACAAGGGGGCAGTGGGCTGCAAAAACCAAGACACGACCCCTGCACCAACCAACACAACCCCAGTACGCCAACTGCTGGGATCTGCTAACGCGACAACGACACCACAAGGGACACAGGCCACAGCGTCCGACAGAATGCAGCGACCTGACGAAGCCTGCCAAGGAACGAACGGGGGGCTGTCCAGGCCCCGTAAGGAAACAGCAACCCGATGGAATGTTAGACAGGGGGTACAAGTACAGCGAGGGATGCCCACAGGAAATTATTTCAGCACACCTCCATCAGCCTCGTGCAAACCCCCATCAACCTTCAACGAACCCAACAAGGACACCAAAGAGAGGCAAAAAAACACCACACAGGCCACTAATTCAGCCTGCCATTCGCCCATGGACACAGCAACCACCACAACCATTCTTCTCTCCTTCTCTTTGGTATTTTTTTCAGCTCAGGCCACCGCCAGAACCACCTCCTTTTGGGGTCACTGTACATACTTAAGTGTACATACGGCAATGACGGCGTGACGTGCACACTGGGACAATGATGATGATGTTATGGGTGGCGACCAACGCCGTGGGAAAAAAAACCTCCAACGAACCTCCGGCGTGTCATCCATTTTGTTCAGCAGCGATGCCCACTTCATTCTCCGCCCCCTTGCCAAGGCCTTTGAGGGGGTAGCGCGAGGCGCCGGTCCGGGGCATGGGCAGCACGTGGCTGGCCATCGTCCCCGTCATCGCCGTCGTGCTCGCGCTGGTCCTCACCGGCCTCTCGCTCAAGGGGACCTCCCCCACCGTCCGGCTTCTCGGTCCTCCGCCGGTCCCCCGGCCGCCCGCCCCCGGGCCCCGGCCGGCGCCCCTGGCCCAGGCCCCCTACCCTGCCCAGGACCCCTCGCCAGCCCCCAACCGCCCGCCGCCGGGGCCGCCCCCGCCCCCACCCCCGGCCGCCCCCCCACGGGCCAATCGCACGGCCGCTCCCCCTCCGCCATCGGACGTCATTCACACGTACTTCAGTAAAGTGGGGGTCAGCGGCCCGCAGCTGCTCACCCACTGGTCGCGCTCCTGGCAGAAGCACGGGTGGCGGGTCCGCGTCGTGAAGCTGGGCGATGCCAAGCGCCACCCCTTCTTCAAGACCCTCGTCCCGCGCTTCCAGGTATGCAATGCAACAGCCTTCAGTCTTCTACGTGCTCCAGTAGCACCGTGGGATGCCTCCGGGCGTGGCAGTTCCCGCTGCATCTTCTGGTTTGGGACTAGCTCGCCCTACCTGCGTGTCATGTCCACTACCGCACGGAGCTGTGGGACAATCGTAGCACTAGACTGCTCTGATTCCTGATTCTGAGAACTCTCTAGAGTACCGTTTGGTAAGAGGGCTTTGCAAGCTTGCCGAGGTCTGAACGGAAAACAAAAGACCCTCGTCCCGCCTTTGCAGGCGCTGCCCACGCAGAACGACCCAGAGTATGACCTGCAGTGCTACCTGCGGTGGCTGGCGCTGGCGGTGGTGGGGGGGGGCTACATGTCCGACTGGGACGTGATCAACTACGGCTGGCGCCCGCCGGCGACGCCGCCGCCGGAGGACCGACTGACCCTTTTCGAGCGGGGCTGCCCGTCGCTGATCTACGGGGGCAAAGAGGAGTACACGAAGGCGGCGGTGATGTTCAGTCAGTACACGGCAAATGCGTCCACGGATCTCCGAAGAGGTGTGATTGGCGGGTGGAATTGTTTGGTCGAGTGTCCGCCGTCGGTTGCTTGTTGCACAACCGCCACGGCAGCTGTCGTGCAGTGCTGGAGCACCGCCTGTTCACCGTTGGTGGACATCGGAATTGGGTGGAGATGGAGTGGAGATGGGGTGGGGATGGTAGAGTTGGGGCGGACATGCGGTGGAGGTGCGGTCGAGATGGGTTGGGGATGGGGTGGATATGGGGTAGAGATGGGGGGGCTCTTTGGCGTTAGGATCTCAACGTCAGGTAGTTCACGGGTGTCCCCACGGAGGGAGGGGCGGCGGGATGTACGTTCCTCGTGCGCTCCGCTCCGCTGAGATGTGTCTGAGTGGGAGGGATCAGGGGTGGGGTGGGGTGGGGGGTTCCTGAGGAACCGGATGTCATGAGGGAGTTTGCAACCCCCCGCCCACTTTTTGAAAAGTGCAGCGTGGGGGAGTTTTATGGCATTTTACGGCGCACACACCCGTTTTTCTAACGAATGCCCATTGCCCATTCTGACAAGATTCCAAAACCCCCGGGGGGCATGCCCTTAGGGGCTGGGGAAGGGTCACCTTAGCCTTGCCCTCGTGTTGCTTTGCGACACCATTCAGTTTCCCCCCCAAAACCCACGGTTACAACAGCCGCGCACCGAAAACCTCCGTCGACCCCCCCCCTCCCCCCAAACCCCTCCGCTTTTTGAAATTTTGGTCTGGAGGGTGTTTTAATCATGTTATCTGATTTCCAAGAACCCCCCGCCCCCCGCCCACGGGAGGGATACTCAACCTCATCTTCGGCCTTGTGAAGTTCCCCAGGGAGCAGGGGTAAGGGATCAAGGTGCCGCTCATCTGCTCATCATCCGAGTCTGTGTGTGGTGGTGTTGGGGCCGGCGGGATCGAGATCCTCGCAACCAGCAGAAGGAGCTTACGCCGTCTGGTGTCCACGAGGTGATTCGTGTGCTCATTCCCCTTGATCTCAACGTGGGAAGGCACGTCCTCCGTATATTTCACGTGCGTGTGCCTCCATCAGTTCCCGGGCTGGGCGTTAGGACCGCCGTTCTGTTCCATTCTGCGTGAAATCCTGGGTCGTAATCCTGTTTGCATGAAACAGTTCCGGGCCATTCCAACCCCCACCCCCAACTGTTCCATGGAGCTGGTACCTCAGGAGTGGTCCCTACCATTCGCCATCGCTTTGTGGCCCGGCACCTTGGTGTATGCTTTCCTGCTGTCCGTTGTTCTATTTGCAGATGCAGGTACGTTTTTTTGCAAAAAACTGCATCTTCAAATGTGTTGTGAGCACGACATGCCTGGTGCATCTTCACTTGTGCACTTGTGCATTGTCCACAAAAGCCAAGCAAACCCCGGACTGTGTTGAAGGCAATGAGAAGCGAAAAAGAAGTACAAATTGTGTTCCGGCATGAAAGATATCGTTCGGAGCCCAGTGAAGTTGCGTTGTACAAGGGAACAATCAGTCAATCAGTTACACAACGGCGATTGGACTCCACATGTGACACGAATGTGTGCACGTTATCTTCAACTGAAAATACACAGCAATCCAAGTGTCAGAGCCCACCCGGTGGTGTTCTACTGCGTGCAGGCCTAGACAAAGCGGGGACTGTGCAAACAGTCTCCAATGAAAAAACGTTAGTGACAAGCCAGTAAGTGATCTATCCCCGGCAAGCACAACAGAGTGAACAACACAGTGAAAATGGACTGCCTCGCAAAAACGTTCAAAGCTCGCCCAATGGTGCGTGTTGACTTGTCTGCAAACATGCAAACAGGGTAAATGCAGTTCTTCCTGACTGAAAATTTCTCCCTGGTGAAAATAGTTTCAACACACCATTCCGGCATGTCTGGCTGGGTCACTCATGTACTGCGTTGCAAGCTGTTCTCGAACTGGCCCCAGCTCCTCCGGACCGACATGGCGGCCCTCTGGAGCGACAACGGTCCATGGCAATTGGTCCCGCAGGACAGTTCACATGGAACAGTGTTGGGCACTCCCCACTTGTTCCGTGCCTAATGTCCGTTTGTCCAATGTTGTGCCTTTCCCAGCATTCCATCAAGAATCCTTTTGGAGTTTGACTAAATCTTTTTAGGCCCATTTGGGTGAACGTCAGCCCGCCCCTGTCTGCGCAGAACGGCCCTCCAACCGCTTTTCCAACGGCAGGCAACTGCCCCTTGAAACCCTCCCCACTTTTGCCCACCCTCAAGCGCATCCCTGCTTCGAGGTGTTGGAGTGAGTTACATTTGCAAATGCCCTGTTTTGCTTTGAGAACTGATCCTTTCTCATCACTGTGCATCGTTGCGTGCCAGGATTGGTTTGCCAAGTGGGCATATTAGGTTCAATGTTCCAACTCCAAATCCCCCCCTTCCCTCCCTCCCCCTGCGATACACAATATGGCCATGACACCTGGGGCCGGGGTATCCCTCCCTCCATCCCTCCCTCCCTCCCTCCCTCCCTCCGTCCCCTTTCCCTAATTGGGCTTGCCTCTTCGAAGGCCACCCCTACCGTTCATGGTGCTGGGCACCAATGAGTGGCTGCAGTGCAGCGTAGCAATCACCTTGGAAGCAGGTCATCCATGCGGAATCACACCGGCCAAAATGATGCCCTCTAATCCAATCCAATCCCTCCCTCCCTCCCTCCCTCCCTCCCTCCCTCCCTCCCTCCCTCCCTCCCTCCCTCCCTCCCTCCCTCCCTCCCTCCCTCCCTCCCTCCCTCCCTCCCTCCCTCCCTCCCTCCCTCCCTCCCTCCCTTCCTGCTTTGCTAATCTCCTGCCCTCCACTTCCTCCCTTTGCTCTTCTTCATATGCATGTTGCTCATCCCCCCCGCACACAGGGGACGCCCTTGTCTAAGGTACAGTTGGTGTCTGCACTGCATTGATTCGGGACCAGGGCGGTGGGAAGCCCTTGGCTGGAACATGTGACCCCCAACAGATCGCTTTTTGTAGACCGGGAACAAGCAAATTTGTCGAAGGAAAATCGATTTGGGAGATTTTTGGGACACAAACCTTTCGCTTCCAGACCCCCTCCCCCCACACAACACCCCCCGTCAAGCACAGGCCTCGCAGCAGGTACATGTGCCCATGGCGGGCGCTGCAGCTCCCTGTCTGTGTGCTTTGCAGGCAAGCTGCATGTGTCCGACCAGACCATTCTCCTGCACAACCCCGCGGCGTGGCACCAAGAAGAACAGGTGGTGCACTACTCGAAGGATGATTCCGCGTGGCGCAGGGCCCCGCTCGTGCACTACTCCACGAAGTCCATGCATCTGCTGCACCCCAAATGGCGCCACGTGCCCAAAATGCGGCCCATGTAGGATTTGTCTCGTCCGTGCCCGTCCCAAGAGCAGCGCTCCGATGTTGACACAGAGTTTGCAACGCGTTCTTGCCCGCTTGCCACTGAATTCCCGCAGCCGACAGACCCGGACGATCAACAGCCGGCAAGAGCGTAGCCCATAGCACCGGACGTTTGAGACAGTCTGGAATCGCTCCCCCTCCCCCCCATCCATTGCTGACAAATACCATAAATACCAACGGGCATACTTCCTCATCCCCCCCCCTCCCCTCCAGGCGCCTATTGTGGAAGTGACCCCGCAAACTGGACATTTTAGGGCCCAGCAGCCGCCGTTGGGGACGGTTGCGCCTCCATCGGCGTGGGGTGTCCGCCTGGACGCTCCTGGCCAACGGCGAGGGCTGTCGCCCTCCTGTTGTGTGGTCCTGGCACAGTCTATCAAGGGAAAAGGACGCCCCAACCCTACGCCTCGTCCTATTCCTACCCGTACCCCTAGCCCTAACCCTAACCCTAGCCCTAACCCTAGCCCTAGCTCTAACCCTCGGCTAGGATCAGAGTTAGTGTGGGGTCCACAATGGAGAACAGTGGTGTGGCAAAAGCAGCCATAAACGAAATTTTGGGGATCTTGTTCAGCCCAATCAACATGGCTAGCATGGGCAAACCAACTGGCCGCAAAGGTTAGGGTTAGGTTTAGGGTGATGCTATGGTTAGAGGGAGGGCAAGTGGAGATATGCCCCCCCCCCCCTTCCAACCCAAATCGCCCCACCTGGACCCCCCCCCCCAACCGACCCTCCCGGACCCCCCCCCCCCTTCAAAGCCCCTCCCAAACACCCCCCCCCCCGTCGCTCCTCCCAGAACCCCCCCTCCCAGGGGGCCTTCGGCCAATGGTTAGTTGGGGGGGGTAGGTGGCGTCCAGGACTGAGGAGTCCCCTGCCGGGAGGACGGGTAACTGCTTTCGCGTGTCCCGGTGGTGAATTTTCCCTTCGTCTTTGGCTTGGGCTGGAGGGGAGGGGTCCACAAAGGCAGAAGGGCCAATACAACCAATAGCACGATTTTCAAGTCATTTTTGCGTTTCCGATGGGCAGACAAACAGTGTGGACGGGGGACGGACCTTGTTTAACAACGCCGTGGGGGCTTGGGGGGGACGGGTAAATCGCTTTTGCCTCTGCTAACACCTGTGCTGACCTTCTCCGATTCCAACCGCGCGCACAGCTCCGATGCCTCATGAACTGACAGGTTAGCCGTCGTAATGTACAAACGTTGTGAAATTGGCAATGTATTGTCTTTTGATCCAGAAGGCTGGTACCCCCCCCCCCCCTTGCGCATGCACGGCCTTGTCTAAGCACGGGGTTGGCGTTGAACCGCCGTTTTGCGGAAATTTTGGGACCACTGTTTTTGTGGTCCAGAACGCGATCCACCCGATGCCCCCGACAGTGAACAAGGACAAGCCGAATATTTGGAGAGTTGCTTGTGCATTGTGCCATGCTTTGTGTAAGGTTCGAGGCCCGCGCATGCTTTGCTGTCACGTGTGTCGCGCGCATGCACGGCCTTGTCTAAGCACGGGGTGGGCGTTGAACCGCCGTTTTGACCTGACTTTTGGGACCGCAGCTGTGCTTGTTTGACATTCTTACCGCAGTGCCCTCCATCCCAACTTGGCTGGGGCTAGCTGTGCAACGGCGCACTGGATTGGATACCATAGATGACCATACTTGCTCTGGTTTTCGAGCATGAATCTAACAGGCTGCTGGGGGCCGTTTGAGGTGCAGTTTTGTGGGTGCCGTGGAGTGTATGTGCAATAACCACTTACCTGCCTGAGGGAGAATATAGATTTGATTCGACAGCTTGGGCGCAGCCCGTGTTCTCCATTCAACAAGCCCCTCCATGGGATTTTGAGGGGCCGGGGGTTGGGGCTAGCATGACGCCTGAGTGCATCGCTATCGAATCCGGCAACGTCCTTTGGCCTCTCGCCTCTAACTCTTAACCTCTGGAGGAATCCTCTCCTTTGGTAGGCGGCGGTGCCCACCGGCCTCTCACCGGCCTTCCCTGTTCTCACCCCCCTGCTAATTCTAATCCACCGCAGGAACAACACACTCGAATAGGCACTGCCAATCTTACATGACTGGCGTTGCCCCGTCTCGCACAATGCACCCCTGAACCGTCTTCTTAACAAGCAGGGCGCTGGTCTGTCAAGCTGTCAAGACCAAGGACATCGGTGTTCGTTTCGTGGTCCTGTTTTGCCCCAATCAGAACGCCGTGGATTTTTGGCATGTCAGCAAATTCATGTATACTACCGCTCGTGTCTTCTGATAGCTTCCGCAGAGACTTGTTGCACACGTTGTTTTGTCTATTTTGGCGACCTAACTTCGTTGGCCGGTCGAAATCACTTCTTGGTCAAAGGACCTTGGGACCCACCCACCCTTATTTGGGGCCTGTCGAATCCAAAAAAAAAAAATAAGTCTCCAAGCCCAAACTAGGTAGTGGCGGGGCTGCCGGAGAGATTCAATTGGGAGGTCTGTGAATTTTCAGTCAGTCTGCCCGTGCAGCATGCGCAAGTTTCTAGGTGGGGCTTTGGGAATGATGGAGCCTTAGCTCCGACATATTGTAATTTTGCCCAAACGTCAAAGTGAGTGGATTTGTCCACTTTAACATGCCCACTTCGGATTCAAATATGCAGGAGTTGAGGCTCAACAACACATTATGACCAAGATATGGGCCCTTCTGTCTCAATTGTTTGTCGACACTCACGAATGTATTCCAAAGTGTGACTGATCTTGTGCTGCAGTACCTGCTATGTTTCATAAAATTCTACGTCATATCGTTTAGTTGCGGGGGGACCGGGGAGCCTGGGGAAGTTTGGGGGGTAGGGAACTAAAGTTTAGGTGGTAGGAACCTGAAGTTTACGCGTGGGGGACCTAATATTTATTTGGCAGGGACCTAAAGTTTAGGTGGTGGGGGGCCTAAAGTTTTCACTTGGCAGGAACCTAAAGTTTAGGTGGTAGGCACCTAAAGTTTCGGTGGTGGCGACCTAAGGCTTAGGTGGTATGGAGCTAAAGTTTAGGACCTAAACTTTAGTCGGCAGGAACCTAAAGTTTAAGTGGTCAGGACCTGAAGTGTAGGTGGTAGGGACCTAAAGTGTAGGTGGTATCCTTTTTCCTCCATTTCTAAGCAAGCCGACTCTACCCAAATTCGCTCCTCGCGAAAACAGACGCATCGCGCGTGCATGGGAAGGGAAGGACAGCGTAAGTGGCGATTGGCCAATTGGCCCCACCGGCTGCAGACAGAGAAAGCAACCATGGCGTCATGCCAACCTCCCCTCCCTCTCCCCCTCTCCGGGGCCTTCGGCCACCACAACCCTGTCGGGGTCTACAATTGCAACAGGCGGCCCCCTGTGGCGGAGGCGCACTGGCGCAAAGGTCCCCCCCCCCATACCCCACAGCTGTCTGGTCGGGCAAACGAGTCGGGCCCCTGAGTCAAAGGGTGACCAATCAGCAACAACAGCGGTCCGCTCTGGCGGCTAACTGCCACCTCCCGGCAGTTGAACGCCAGCCGCCCGCCCTGAAGCACCATCGAGGACCAGCCGATAGCTGTTGGCAGCTTTCCCCGGATTTGGCAGTTGTTGGCAATGTTTGGGTGGACGCTTTTTGGCACTGACAGTGTTCTTGCTTTTGTTTTCGGGTGCTTTGCGCCCGCCCCGAAGGGAGTTGCAGTCATTTTGGTGTACCAAGGCACCGGAAAAGCGCCCCCACCCCAGCCCCTTCCCGTCAGGTGCAGCACAGGCATTTTCCAGTCTGCATCGGCAAAGAGGCTTATGAGGTGTGTGGCTTCGGCGAGCTTGTGCAACGCAGGTAAAGCATCTTCAGTGTGTTGGGGTCCGTCACAGGAGGCGTGCGTAGCTGTTGGTTTTTGCGGGGTCGCAGAGCAGCACGTCGGATGCCCTACAATGGTGCGTGTGTTTACCACTGCTTGTGGGGGAAGGCCGGCATGGTTTGTGCAAATTTGTAATTGTACTGGGAGCGATCACCACAGCCAGGCGGGCAGTTTCAAGTGCACCTGCACCTTCTCCCCCAGCAGCTATGTCCGCTTGCCATCCACGGCCGCCAGAAGTGCCCTCGACCAATAAGCACAAAACATTGACACTGGACATACGGGAACCAACCAGACTTTATTGAACACCCGGACACTTCCGCTCCAGACCTTTGTGTCCGTCATTACATTCTTATTTTACAAAGAGAAGGACGCCTTTTTTCCTTTTCACGTAAGCCCATGGGGTGTGGCGGCAACATACAGCTGCATACTCAGGTGACAGGAATGCAGAATTCAAACATACTCAGGTGACAGGAATCCAGAATTCAAACATACTCAGGTGACAGGAATCCAGAATTCAAACATACTCAGGTGACAGGAATCCAGAATTCAAACATACTCAGGTGACAGGAATGCAGAATTCAAACATACTCAGGTGACAGGAATCCAGAGTTCAGATATGCATCCCACCGCTGCAGGTGGAATTTTTCACGCGGGACACATATGTTGCACTTAGACTGTCAGCATGATCCCGTCCGTCTGACCGAGCACTTGCGAGGCACACGTGAGTCTGAGCAAAATTTTTTTTTTACAAAGAGAAGCACGCTGACCGGTATAGTATCGCTGCACCTGTGGCTGTGTAACCTTTTTTTTTTTGGTGATTTCTGCACGTCTGACTGGTGCGCATGCTTGGGTATGACATGCCGTTCCAATATTAATTATTTGCAAAGATAATTAATTCCCAACACAAGGTGTTGCTTGACGCAAACCAAAAAGCAAAAAGTATATGGCGGGTCACTGCAGATGCGCCTGGCGTTTTGCACCATGTGGTCGGTATTCTGGACTGAATGGGTGAAGTGGTGGAACCACTGGGCACACCATGCCCATTCCTAGCTCGGAACAACAAAGCACCATGAGAAGTGGATTTGCGTGCGCCTCCTCATTCCACTATCTCTGGTGGGGGCCTTCCCATAAAAGGAGCGCTACAAACTCCACGCCATGGTCGGCCTCCAAGCAATGCAAGGGGTGCAGGGACTCCGCTGCAAACCAGCTAACCCAACACTGGACCCACCACCGTCACCTTTGTGGATCACTCAGTTCACAGCACAGCATTACACACCACGGAAAACGCCACACTACCCGCGCAACCATGTGGGAGCCCCATTGGAAGTGCACGAGGGAAGTTGACTGCCAGAAAGTGAAGCCAAGAAAAAAGTTCTGAAGTGCTCACATTCCATTCACATAGAAATTTTATGATGTCCAGGCACCGTTGTGCACCTGTGTATAGTGCTTTGAAAAAGCACCTCTCTGAGTTAGTAAAATTTTGGGAATATCTTGCATGCTACAACAATACAGTAGGGACATGAGCAGTAGAGAATTGCGTATACCACTGCACTTGGCCCATGTGCCACGTGTGGCACCAATTGTTTCTGGCACAGCAGTTTTCTCACAATGTGCAAAAATGAAGCCATGTGCATTTGCGCTGTGGGGCCGTCATGTCAAGGTGCATATGTGCAGGCTGTTATGTCGGATTTATTCCTCCCGATTCATGTGCAGCTGAGCACTGTTGTTCCTTGTGCTTCGGGAGTGAGTGGACTGAAAAGGAATGGCGCAAAGCTGTGATATGAGGCATTGCATGGAATTGGCGATGCGTGTTGCGGTTTTCTCATGTTTGTTCCCAACCTGGCTATACACGCATGATGCCTGGTGGATGAGTTGGCTTCCCGCCGCTTGTCAGGCCAACATGTGATTGTGGCACTGCACAACATTCGACATCTTGGTTGCCCCCCGCCTTCCTTGAACCCCCCCCCCCCCCCCCATGGGAGGGGAACCGACACTTGGCCCAAAATGCACAGGAAATACTCGGCGCCGAAGGCGTCGAAGAAACTTTTTCTTTCGGTTATATTGGAACTGCTGCAGTTGTAGTGCTACTGTTGTGTGGTCTGTTGGGTGTGTGGGTTGGGGGGGGGGGGCGGCTGCCAGAGGCTGTACCCGAGTAATGTTGGCAACAGGATATCGACCTCATTCCCTGTCCTTTGCACTGCAGAAAGGCCCCTAGCGCCGCCAGACAATGGGGGCGCACCGTGCGCTGTGCGCGCTCTGTGCGAAAAGTCGGCTGTTTACCACCACCGGTAGCCACGGTCCCAAGGTCCTGAATTCTGAACCCTACAGCCCCCGTGCTGGTACACCAGGGATTCTTTTTTTCAGTCTGATGCTTGCCATGCGTCCCAGGGTCCTCAATTCTGCACCCCATGCTGTTTTGAATTGATCATACATCCTTCTGCAGGTGGGTGGTTGTTAGTGGTGTTCCCCGGATAAACAACGTAATACTTGGCGCTATGCCCACGCTATGCGCGCGCTGTGCGAAAACGCCCCCAATGCCTCTTTTGTTGTTGTTCTGACTGTGCGTGACGAGATTCAGAGCACACTGGCTGTCTTGTTTGCTGCTCGCTGTCTTGGCTGTGCCGTTTGTTCCATAAAGTGTGTGTGTGTGTGTGTCTGTGTGTGTGTGAGGTGGGGGGGCGTCACATCATGACCCTCCCCCTCCCCCTTGGGGGGAACCGTCACAACATTGGGGGGGGGGGGAATTTCAAGGGGGGCAGAATACCTGTTTCCCGATTGTGCCGTGATGCATTGGTGCGCATTGTTACAGGCCTTCTAATGGCACGCGATGACCGCTGACAAAGGAACCTTTTTTGTTGCTGCCCGCCTCTGCGTGCCACGAAATGGTGACGCAAGATGAATTGGAGCGAATCATGCACGTCTATGGCCGTGCATGGGAGACGCAGGACACGAACCTATTGCTCTCCCTGTTCACCAAGGACGGGTCATACCAAGTGTCGCCCTTTGAGCGCCCTTTCAAAGGTTGTGTTATATTGTGTGTCGTGAAACTCGCACACATGCCCAGAATTGGGCCGCTCGACACACCCCAACACCACAGGAATCGATCCATAATGGCAGCACCCCCCCAACCCCTTGTCCAGAAAATGCTTGTGGAATCAGATGCCTGCAGTGCAGGCGTCAGGAGTGGGGAAGGATTGTGGTTTGGGAGGGATAGTGAGGGATTCGGTACGGATGTGAGCAACGAGAGGAAGAAAAGGTGGAGGGGCATCATCAAGAGTCTGGCGTAAGCCGTGACTGTGCCTAACGGCGCGGTGCTGACATTTAAGACCAGTGTTGCTCGGTGGTCGATATGGTACACAAGGAGTAATGTACTGCGGCCACGGTGTCAGGATCACCTTGAAACGAGATGTCTCTTATGCATAGATGTATACTTCTTGGATCATAAGGTGACAACCACAATTGATGACCTTATATGAGTAGGGGTGATGTGAGGGGGGCTGTTGCGGATGTTGGAGATGAGGCGGCGCCGGCTGACTGGGGCAAGATTCGTGGCTCATGTCCCTAAATGGTCGTGGTGCATGCGTAGGGGAAACATCATGGTATGAATGCGCGAGGGGTCCATACAAGAACTAGTTGACGCAGCCCTCCCCGTGCCTATACCGTGATTCCGTGGCGGGTGTGCGGTCGCCTTCACGTTGCTGCATGAGCTGGGAAGAGGGCGAACGACGCTCCTCGCGTCTGCTGCCCCAGTACTCGCGGGGTCGGCGATGTCGGGTACTGCTATTGCAGTCCTCGTTCTGATCCCGGTCCCGATATGTGCTTCTGTTCGGTTAGGCAAATCTCAAGGGGCTTGCGTCCGCCGGTTCAGCGGTATCCGTCTCACTTTGACCGTTTGTGCGGGTGCCTGACGGCGCCTTGATGACTATGTGCGCCGCGGCTGCGCCGCGCTGAGACCTGCAGTTCATGGTGGTATGAGCCATCCTGGAACCGGCATCTTCATCCACCAGCAAGTGGTGTGCTCCTTTTGAAGCTCCAATGATAGGCACATACTGCAACCGGAAACAGCATCACAGCACTACCCAGGCACGCTGCGGGAAACAGCACCACATCACCACGATCCCCCCCCCCCTTTGTCCAAGCAACGCCTACCTTCCCCCCCTTTGAATCCCCCCCCCTTGCAAGCCCGCCCCCCCCCACCCTGGGGGGGAACGGTCGCTTGGCCCAAAAAGCATAGAAAATACTAGGCGCCAAGGGCGCCGCAGCTGATTTACACTGTGGTACTATGGTACAGTTTTGTGGTGCAATCCCCCCCCTCTCCAGGGGGGGGGGACCGTCAATTCGCGACCCCCCCCCCCCGGGGGGGAGCCGTCACGACATTGGTGGGGAGATTACAATGGGGGGGGGAAGGTATGTCCAAGCAACACTAGGTGTTGGTTCCGTCAACTTTTGCACCGTTGATTTTGGCGATGCGTTTTTCAATTCGTTCTACTTTGTGCCATGTGTGCTTCTCGATACCTTGGTTTTGAGAAGCATGAAGCTCATATTTTGTGTCAAGGCAGCTCTGCTTGCCAAGAGGGCATTTGTAGCGTGTTTTGCCTCTTGGTTTTCAGAACACTACCTCATGTCTACACGTGTATCACGCAAGTTGCGGCGCGGAAGCAATACTAGGCGTTGATTCCGTCCATTTCTGGTCATTTACCGTTGCTTGGACAAGGGAGGGGGGGTTACATCCATCCGATGCGTGCTGCTTGTTCCAACCACGAGTCGCGATGCCGAGGCAATCACCACTTTGCAGTGGCAGTTGAGGTGTTGAGTGACGCCCGTGCTACCCTCCCTCCCTCCCCGTCGCCCCCCCCCCCCCCCCCAACCACCCACCAGAGCCACAAGTGCTGAACACCCCTGCCCTCACCCCCTAATCCCCGCGATTGGGGTGTGGGTAGGGCAGTTCGGATGTGTTAGTGTTGCGGAGCGTGGGTGTGCGCAAATGTGGGGGCTGGACATCGAGGGCTGCGGGCGTAGCTATACTCAGCCAGGCAGGCATGTATTGCAACAGGAGGGACTTCCGCCGCATGAAGTAGGCAACAGGACTGAGCCTGTTTGGTTTTGGCTCACAAGTCACAATTTTCCGCTTGGACCGAGTTATGATCATTTTGGTCGCACCGCCGGCCACAGCTGGGCCAAAAGTGAAAATGACTTTTTCGGCTTGGATTCAAAAAATCACCCCGAAGAGAGGTTGTTAGATCAAGCGGGCGTTGTATACCCCCCCTCCCTTTTTTGGGTTCGTTCGCGTAGCATACCACGAGTTGTGGTATCGGATTTCCAACCCCTTGTAAAATCATCATTTTTGGACAGAAAACGATCCCGGATGAATTTTCGGATCGTCGCGATGACTAGAAGGAGCCGCCTGCAGCAAGCACGGTGCAGCTCCCCACGACGGTAGCCGCTACGGCAGTGGCCGTGGTGGCAAATATGGTGGCCTTTGAGCACCGCAACCAGGTTGAGGTATCCCCTCATTGTGGAGTTGCAAGGTGCGCCTGTGTAGTCCTGTGCCCACTGTGCTGGGGGCTGCCGGAGGAATGCTGCTGCCCATGGGTTCGGCCACCTTGTGTGCGATGTCGCACACTGGGCAATCGTTGGTGTGCTGCCTCTGAAATCCACTATGAGGACCTTGATGTGGCGGCGGAGCACACAACTGATGATACCGATGATACCTGCCCATGGGATGCCGGGGGAGCACAACGTGTGTCTCTACGCACGTGTCCTCAAGACCCAAGCGGTAGGGCAGGGAGAGTGGCTCCTCGCCGCCGCCGGCCCTAAGAGGGCCTTGTCTCTGGGCCCCTAGTAGTGGCAATGGAGGGGCGTCCGTCGCCAGCCCACCGTGAGGCCCCCCCTTAGGAGGCTGTTTGCTTGGCATCGGGGTGTTGTAGGTCGCGCTGGCCACCGGCCTAAGCGTGGTAGGGGTGGCCAGCCCCCCGTGCCCCTCGTGTAGGGGGAGCTCCCCAAGTCGAACTCCACTACCTCTGCGGCCACGACGACCCCTTCGGTGGGTGGGTCCTGCTGGGGGGGCGGCCAGTCCTGCTCTAGTCGGGACGGCCGCTCTCCGAGTATGCAGCCGAGCGGGGCATCCCAGGCGACGGCTCCGTGGCCTTTGCTTGCCTGGGGGCAGACCCTCTGGGCCTCCGCGCCGCCGACTTCGACTACTTCGATGACTCCGACACCCAAAACAATGCGGCAGTGGCACTGCTGCGGGCACCAGCTTCCAATCGGGGGCGTCAAGAAGCCCTACAGGACGGAGGGGACGCCCGCTCGCCCTCCCTGCCCCCCGCGACAGCGGCCATTCCAGCGGCATCGGCGATGTCGGCGGCCACGAACCGCCGCCAACGCCGTGCAGCAGTGGCCTCACGCCGCAACGCCGCCAGGGTAGCGGCCGCACTTTGATTTTGGTAACAAGGTTTTGATTTTGGTAAAAAGGTTTTGATTTTGGTAAAAAGATTTTGATTTTGGCAAAAAGGCCGCATCAGCGGCCGCACTGGCTGCTGGCTTCTCGGGCAGCCATCAGGGGACATTTGGGGCGCCGGGGACCGGAGGGAGCCACCCCAAGTGCCCTGGCCCCACACGCTCTGCTCGGCGCGCAGTCGTGGGCCGACCTCATGGATGCCGACGATGCGGCAGCGGAGAAGGCCGTGGGGAGGGACGATGTCGCCCCCTCCCCCGGGCTGTGCATTGGTGGCTTTTGGGACAGCCGCCGCGCTCCGAATGGCGCCGGCGCTGGCGCTTCTGGGGTACTTGGGGCTGGAGGGGACGCCCCCGCCGCCCCCAGGGCTCCATCCTTGATCTTTTGGGCAGCCGTCAGGCTGCGAGTGGTGCCGCTGCCGGCGCCGTTGGGGCGTCTGTGGTTGGAGGAGATGCGTCCCCTAGCCCCCAGGGCGCTGGCTGTGACCCTTTGTGCAGCCGTCCGGCTGTGTGCTGCGCCGCTGTGCGTGCGCCTGGGGCACCTAGGACTAGAGGTGACACATCCCCAGCCCCTAAGGGGCCACCTCCAAATTCTGGAGCAGCCCCGGGCTGCGTGCGGTGCCGCTGCTGGCACCGGTGGGGCTCCTAGGGCTGCAGGTGATGCGTCCCCCAGCCCCCAAGGCGCGAACTTTGGCGTGCCGTGCAGCCGTTTGGCTGTGTGCAACGCCGCTGTGCGTGCGCTCGGGGCACCTGGGGCTAGAGGGGACGCCTCCCTCAGCACCCAAGGGGCCATCTCGGCATTCTGGGGCAGCCATCAGGCTGCGTGCGGTGCTGCTGCTGGCATTGATGGGGCGCCTGGGGCTGGAGGGGATGCGTCCCCCAGTCCCCCGGGCGCCAACTCTGACACTGTGTGCAGCCGTTTGGCTGTGTGCGGCGCCTCTGTGCGTGCGGCCGGGGCACCTGAGGCTGGAGGGGGCGCATCCCCCAGCCCCCAAGGGGCCATCTCCGACTTCTAGGGCAACCATTAGGCTGCGTGCGGTGCCGCTGCTGGCACCGTTGGGGCACCTGGGGTTGGAAGGGACGCATACCCCAGCCCCAAGGGCGCCGTCTCCGTGGGTGCTGAGCGCCCAGCAGTCCGCAGACGCCCATCGGGGCGCCCGGTGGCCGACCTGTCCCCCCCCCCCCCGCCTGGAGGGCGTCTATACGCCCATCACCCAGTGCATAACCATGTGGGGCGCCGCGCGGGGGCACGACGCCCCTGGGTGCACCAAGAAGCGGGGGGCTGCCCCGCCTGAGGTTCCACAGGACTGCAGGGTGGCCGGGCGTTTGGGAGACTTCCCGGTATTTTCGTTGCCAGATTTGCTTGCACCCCCTTCCCCTCCCTTGCAAGGGCTGGAGGGGCAGGCCATGGAGACCATCGCGCTAGCGGAGGATGAAGTCCGTCAGTGCATTCAGCAGTGCTGGGTGGCATGGCTCGAGCTGGAGCTGCACCTCACCAACCGGATCTATTACCCCCCCGCCCCCTCCCTCGAGCCCAGGGCAGGGTTCCACAGAGGACAGTCGCTTGCCCAAGGATGGGGCCTATTGGTGTGGCGCCAGTCCACTAACCGAGCTCCGGAGGGAGGTGGGGACCGCAGAGGGCTCAGCCTGGCTGATCTGCCCCAAGCGACCAGACCCACCCCCCCGACCAGGTGGGCAGGAACGGGCGACGACGCACTGCCGTTGATGATGCTAGCCAGGGGCTCATCGCGGGGGCCCAATGGAGGAGCGTGCCCCCCCCGGAGTGGGCCGTCAGGAATGGGGGTCTTCAAGTGGTGGGAGGGGGACCGCGTGCACCCCATCCCACCCGTCTCGTTAAGAAGCATCGGTGGGGGCCGTGCGAAGGGGGGAGGGGGACCACAATCACCTTGCCCCCGAGGTTGCATCAGGTGTAGCAATGAGGAAGCAGGGCATGCGGGGGACAACCCTAGCATTCGTGGGTGCCGCACAGGGCCTCGGCCTGAGCTGGCCTAGGGTGTGCGCATAGGCCTGCCAAGGGCGGCGCCACAGGGAATGGGCAGGGGTGACCGTCAATTTCGGCCCAAAGTGGATCTCAGCGGCTTGTTCAAGCCGCGGGGAGGGGGTTTCACCCCACCCCAGCCCGCCGTGCGGGAGGGCATGGGCGAGGAGGCCTTCAAGTTGGGGGAGGGGGACTACAACCACCCCATGCCCGGCCAGGGACAGTTGGTGGGAGCGGCACAGGGCCTCGGCCTGTGGCCAGCTCTAGGGATGCGTGCAAGCGCTCAGCAGGGCAGCTTTTTAACCCCCCACTAGGGCAGGGATACCGATAAGCCGGCAGGGCTGGGCAGTGAGGGCTGGAGGGCGCCAGGGCGAGAGCGCACGGAAAGGCGAGCGTGGAAGCGACTTAGTCCCAGCCAGCTCGTCCCTCCTGGTAGCGGTGCAGGCACAGGTGGGGGGCCTGTAGGGGAGGCCACGGGTGCTTGAACTCGACTTGGCCCACCTCCCCGCCCCTCAACCTCTGTACATATGCCAGTGGACGCGAAAAGACGAATGCCCTCTTTAAGTGTTTTTCACCCTATTTGGGTGTTTGGAGGGTGCTGGTGATGGCACTCGCTAAGTGCAATAGATTTTTGCACCCAGCTGCCCACCCCCTCTTTGAGGTGCCTTGCCGATACGCAATAGAATTCCAAAAAATTTATGATTTTTAGCAAAACTGAAGGCAACAGAATTTTTTGGATGCGTGCGCACCCTGCCTTTTTGGACAGATTTTGGACCCCGGCGTTGAACAGTCGCAAGTTCCAATGTGTTTAGACTTTTGGCGTGCTCGCCGGATGCGCCTCTCCTACTTCTGGCACTCCTCCCTGGGGCGTGCAGCTGCCATTGGCACAGAGGATCTGAAGTGAGCGTACCGTTGGGAGGGCCTGTCTCAGGGCTTTGGGAGAGACTCAGCCTCACATGTTGTGACGCCATGCCGCTGGGCCTTCGCAGGGCATCAAGCCATCAAAAGGTATTGGGAGAGGAATCCGGTGAATGACCAGAGGCACATCAAGTTTACGTTGGGCGAGTGCAATGCGATTGGAGCCCTAGGTATGGCGTAGAGTGTTCGCCCCCCCCCCCCCCTTTGTCCTAACGTGGGCGTGTCACGGAGGTTGCTGGCCTCATGAACACTTTGTACTGATGGCGCCTCCCCATTGTGTGCTGATGGGGGAGGTGTGTGTGTGTGTGTGTGTGTGTGTGTGTGTGTGTGTGTGTGAGCGGGTGGTTACACCCGTCTCCAGCTAAGTACCTCCAGAGTAGGCATGTAAGTAGCGCTGCGGTTTTCAACAGATCATACAATCATTGGCTAGACAGGGCCGGGCAGTGGGCAGGGTCTGTAGTGATCAGCGCAACTTGCACTGTGAGAACAAACTCCTGTACACCGTCACTCCTGTCTCAGAAAGGACCTTGCCTACCTTTTTGTTAATGGCCTGATGAAATTGTCTCGGTGACCAGTGCTCTGCCTTCGCCTGCTTTCGTCTTCACTGACGTTGTGCCCCGCGTTTGGTCCCCACTGGTTTTCCCGCACGAAGTGTGTGTGTGTGTGTGTGTGTTTGGACTTGCCATCAAAGAAAGCGGGTGTGCGGGTTCCTTTGTGCAAATGGCGTGCAAACATTTCCTTGCATGCTGCAATGGCCTGGCCTGGATGGGCGTGGGTAAACCTTGCTGAACAATCTGGACAATATGTGTCGCGGCTCTGCCGTATGGCACTTGAAGTACTGTCCGAATGCCAGAGTGACTCTGGAGGGTGACGACCATCGTTGATCTCTGGACTAACACGGGCTTGTCCAAACACGGCGACCCCGTGTTTCCGCATTTTCGGGGTCCTTTTTGGAACGATCGTTTTTATTGTGTTCTGGAGTGTAGGCCGGCCTGTAGCTATGTATTGTCATGCTTTGAGGGGTAGCGTTGGCTTATGTCTGCAGCATGTGTTGCGTGGTACGTGCCGCGCGGTTCCACGCGCTTGTCCAAACACGGCGACCCCGTGTTCACGCACTTTTCCCCATGAACCAGAACCTGGCCTGTGTTAGGCCAATGGGAGAGGGGGTAGGAGGCGCGGGAATGACACCTGGAGGGCTCATGCAGGGCTCATGAAGGGCGCTTAGTTCGTGAAAGCAGGGCTCTTTGACGGGCGCAGGGATGTCTGGTGCAGGGGTCTTGCGGAAAAGGTGCAGGGCGGCACATGGAGGGCGCGCAGAGGGAGCACGGGGGACGCATGAGCCGTCGGTCCCTTTGTGCCACCACCTCGCGGTAGGATACGCGGAGTGGACGTCGAGTTTCGTCAAGCGCGGGCAGCACAATGTGGAGATCCGGGGCATCATCATTCTCACGGTCATCGACGGCAAAATTGCCGAGCTCCGGTGTGTTTCCTGCGCTCCGTGAGGAGGTCTCACCACCCTTGCACGGGTGTACGTTGGGCTGCGTCGTTGCTCACTGGTGCCATGCCAGAGGATTTGGTGACGGACGATTGGTTTCCCATCGAAGTTGCAGAAGTGCTGAAGTGGTGTTTCCTCATTTGTAGTGTTCCAGTGGCATTCAATGGGGTGCAGACAAGCGTGCTGGTTGATGCAGCAGGAAAGTCCTCCAAGACATCCAATGTTTGTCATGAGGTGCTGGTTGATGCAGCAGGAAAGTCCTCCAGGACATCCAATGTTTGTCATGAGCATCTTTTGCCAACCCTGCGGCGTAATTTGTTCGCTCCTTTATGAGAAATGGCACGGGTTTTGGCCCACTAGAATTCGTAGGTCCAGGTATTCCTGGACATGGGACCCCCCCCCCCCCTCCCCCCGGTAGTCAGCCCATGGAGATGGAGGGCTGCGGCAACGGGTGATGCATGCGGCCAGGCCACCAAGTCATTGGGTGCACGAAGCCCTAGCCTTGCGCAGTTCTGCCCCTTGTGCAGCGCTGTCCGTGCACACAGCGCCAAACGTGTGCGCGCCCCGGCCATCCACCCCAGGGAAGCACTTGAGGGTGCTGGAGGCTGAAGGGGCTTGTCTGAAGTTGCGGGGGGGGGGGGTGAATTGTGGTAACAGTGATGGAGGGGGCAAGTCCGAGCGGTTGCACAACGGTTGGTCCGCCGGTGGGCGGAACGCAAGCGGCCGCGCCCCCCTGCGGTTCATTGTCATGCCATACCCACAGCCGAGTCAAACGGGTCGCCAGTTGGTGGCCCCGATGGGACAGGGCGCTGAATGGCTGTGAAGCCATCATCCGCACTCGCCGCTGTGGCGGGGAGTGGCCGGGAGGGGAACATGTCCCATTTTTCCGCCGGTGAGTGCGGTGACGCGAGTTTCACAAACGGGGCTGCGGGGGACGTCTTGGACCTCCGGGAAATTGGGGCTGTGAAAAATGGGTATTACGTCCCATTTTACCTGGCATTATTCTCCTACTTTCCTCCCATTTTCTCCCATGTTTCTCTCATTTGTCCCGCAACGTTCTCCCACTCTGGAGGTTGTTCCTACATAGTCCGTCCTGATCTGTTGATGAATCCCCATTTTCCCCATTCCCCCCACATTTTCCCCATGTCCTCCCATGTCCTCCCATCAGGGAACGTTTATAAGGAATTAAGTTAAGTGGGGGGGGGGTCTGGGTGGGTGCCCCAGCCTGGGTGGGTGGGTGAAAAGTCTGGGACCCTCCCCCCTCTTAGAATTGTACTCTGGGTGGGTGGGTGTGTAGTCTAGGACCCCCCGTTTAATGTTAGTGTGCAGGCTGATGGCGCTTTTTTTCCGATTTCAAATGTGCTCAATAAGCTGGACGGGAGGCTGTCTCAACAGATCTGGCAGCTAGCACAATGGTAATGCAGATGTGTGTGGTACCAGAGTTCTGAGGTTCAATTCTCAGGGAGGGTAATATTTTTTAGCTCCGCTTTTTTTTGCAAGGTTGGGAGCAGCAGTGACATGCATTTTGTCCTGCCATTGGTCGTTTTGTGGTACCTGCAGACCTGTGTATCTGCAGACCTCATTCTTTGGTTTTGTTGCTATGCAGCAGCTTGGGAAGTACCGCTGTGGTTGTGGAGCACTCATATCCAATGTGGGAAAGGCTGAACGTGAGCACTGCAAAAGTGACAGACACCAAAAATGGTTGAAAAGCCAGCAAACTACAAAGAACTTGTCAGCATTTTTTGTGAAGGAGCAGAACCCTGTGGGCAGCAGCAGCAGCAGCAGCAGTAGCAGAAAAGGCAGAAAACACAGAAAAAAATCAGAAAAGTACAACCCCCCCCCCCAAAAAGGCGGGACCATGTGCTTCGGCAGCCGTGGTAGCATCACCTCAGGTGGGGCTGGGGAGCCGTTCAGCCCCGGGGGAGCGCCTCAACCCCCCCCCCCCCCCAAATGTTTATAAGAGGGGGGGGTCTGGGTGGGTTGCTTGGTTTTGGGTGGGTGGGTGCCTCAAAACCCCAAAACCCCCCAGCCCCTTATAAACGTTCCCTGCCTCCCATGTCCCCCCGTTACCCCCATATTTCCGGACTCCAAAATGTGCCAGCCTTGCCTTTGGTGTGTGCCTGCCCGGCCGAGAATAGCTACGCCCGCGCCTGCAGCCCTCGATGTCCAGCCCTCGGTGTCCAACGGTCACGCGATGATCGGACGGTATTTTTTCTGATGGGTAAATTAATTTGGTCATGGGTTTGGACAGTTTGGTGTCCCTGGGTTCGAGCGGCGCAGAGCCCAGTGTCTCAGCCCAGTGAGCTACGGCTGTGTATGGCTGGGGCAGCCCATAAGGGGTTGTCTCCACTGTCGCAAGAGGTCTTGTGCACCTGCCCCCGGCAGGTCCGGAGTGGCCCATGGAGGTTCGTGAGGAGACTGTGGCCGCTGGCCCACCCTGTCAGGTCAGTCCTCTCAGAGGGGAGCAAGGGACCCTTTCCACAGGGGGCTCGGGACCCTCAGCCATTGGCTCGGGAGAGCCTGGGCCAGGCAGCGCCCACGCCTCGACGCGTGAGGATCTCCAGCGGGACCAGTCCGATACCCGGACCGCCCCGGCATCGCCCTCCGTGCAAGGCATCCGCCCTGGTGGTTACCGGCGGAGCCCCCCCCCCCCCCCGGTCACGGCCGCGGTCCGCTCACGCAGCGGGTGGATTCCCCGCTGTTTCACGTGCCAATTGCGAAGGCAGCAGCGGTGGTCCTGTGGGGCCTCACAAGTCGTCAGAGGCGGGCGCAGTACAATGAGGCGCGTCGTGGTGCTCGCCTGTTACTTGGCACACGGACTCCGTCCATACCATACCCCCCCCAACACACGGCCCTGCCCCCCCCCCCCCCCCTGCTGGGGTCCGTAAGCGATGGCATGCGTGGGTCAAGGGCACGAAAAGGTTGTACCCAAGATTCGAAGCCTCTAATTGTCGGCTCAAGTCAAAATTTCATGTTCCCTCGGAGCAATTATTTTTTTGGTTTCGGGTGGGTGGATCGGCCCGGGTGGGTGGCCCTTCGGCTCCTGGCTAGGGAGCCCCCTGGAAAGGACCTCTCGCGTGCACATGCCTGAGTGTCTCCTTGCACTCGGCCGGGGGTCGCTATCATGCGTTGCCCGCGCGCTCCCGCGCACAACGAACACCGCGGCCCACTGTCACTCGGCGGCCAGAGTTCCCTGAGGCCCTTGGGTCAGGGCCTCTGCCACCGCCCGCCCGCCGGCCTCCGCAGGGAATACTGGCGGTCGGCGCACACGCCCGCGACGAAGCCCAAGACCTCCTGGGCCCCGCGCGACGAGCCGGTGGTCCACGGGCCTTTCTCGCCGCTGTCCCCCATGTCGTCGCTCTCCTTCGAAGGCGCGCCCGCGGAGCCCTACGACTTTGACGGCCCACCCGCCCTGGCCCCCGTCGACGATGCGGCCCCGGACCCGGCCCCGGCGGCGGCCGCGGGCAGCAACGGCCGCCCGAGCGCGCGCCTCCGCGTCTCCGCGTACGACGCGCACGTCGTCCCCGCGGTGATGCCGGCGGACCCTCCGCCCACGGGGGCGGCGGAGGGGGGGGCCGAGGAGGGGGGCGAGGGGCAGCCCTCCCCAAAGAAAGCCAAGTACGCGCACAGGCCGGGGCGGAAGAAGGCCAAGAAGATCAAGCGCCAGCAGCAGAAACGGCAGCGGAAGCCCGCGCCGCGGAATTCCGTGAACAAGTCGCGCAAAGCGCCGAAGCGGAAGCGCACCGCCTGACCTCCTGCCACGCTCAGCGCGTGCGCCCGCAGGACGGAGACACCAAATGCGCGTGCGGAAGTGGTGCGGGGGTGGGGGAGTGGTGGAGTGCGGCCCCGGACCGGGCCGGCGCTTGAGAGTGAAAGGAGGCCACAGGGTCGTGCCGCGCGCGCCGGTGGGACCAGCTGGTGACGGTTGAGACAGCGGTTGGGGATGAGGTGATGGCGGTTGCAAAACCGTTGGAGCTGCCGTTGGAGTTGGAACGGGTGGCTTGGGGGTTACTCTAGAGGCGCCCCCCCCCCCCCGTCCCTCAACCTGAGGACCACACAGAAGCCTGACTGGGGGGGGGGGCGAATGGGGCCAGCCCTGCACGCCCAGATCAGGTGCAACCTTTGACCTGAATGTACGCCTGACCCGGTAGAGTGCCAAGAGGCCGCCACCCGAGCCACTCAGGGAGGCAGCAGCCCAGAACGCATCGATGGACGTGAGTGAGCTGGCGGCGACCAACAGGCGATAAAAGCCGCGGAGAGCAGGCGTGGCCAGAGCCTAATGCGGACACTGCAACCGGACCATTCCCCCCCCGCCCTCATCAAGCGCAGGCCTGCCCAGAACCCCCCCTCCCCGCCCTCATCAAGCGCAGGCCTGCCCAGACCCCACTACCCCCTCCCCCCCCCCAGTACATTGGCGTGTGACCAGGGCAGAGCTGACATCCGCGACCGATGACCCATCACCGAAGCCCAAAGGAGGCCGATGCAGGTCGAGTCAGGTCAGGTATCGCCAGGCACCACCGTCCGTCAGCCCGCTATCCAGCGTCCGAAGGCAGGACGTCTGGCCGCAACACACGCACTCAGAGGCCAGACTCCGGATTCTGCGACCCAAGCCTCAAAAATTGCAAGTTTGCCCACCCCCAGAGCCCCGAGCCCGCATTCCCAGGGGTAAACTGGTCCAGCGACGTCATGGGCTGCGCACGCGACGCGCTGGACGCGCATGCGACACCCGTCAGCGGGCCAATGCCGGGCCCTCTGCGTGCGGACGCCCCGCATCTGGCCGGGCCGGCCAGCCCCTGTGCAGCTTGGCTTTTGTGGGTGGGTGGGCGGGGCATTACTCTTGTGTTTCCCTGCTGCGGGTGTGGGTAGCAGTGTAGTCCAGCACAGCAATGGCGGCGGCTCGGGGGAGGGGGGGTCGCAGTTTCCTGATATATGTGAATTCAAAGCCTATTCCACACTCCAGGTCCAGTGGTACCAGCTTAGCGGTGGTCTGTGACGTCCCGCTGCGAACCATCGCTGTGCATGTTGGTGGCCTGTCCACTGGCGTCTCTCTGCGTCTCAATGTTGCGACAGAGAGGTGCCTATGGTCTGCTAGGCCACTGACGAGCCTATTTTCTTGCTGCATTTTGGTGCTGGCCGCGTCTTGTGCCCACGTACAATAACTCAGCGTTCCTTCGGGGGGGGGGCGGGGGAGGGAGACGTCACATTATGAGCAGCACCCCAGATATTGTTTTAATGGAGGCAGCTGGACAGTGCGGTCCACCGCAATACGCCATGGCCCAGAGAGGGCACCAGCCTGTAGAGACGCTGCCTGACCCAGACGGGGCTTGAGCCGGGGAACTTGGTTTGGCAGTGGGACCTCTGCTCATCCGGATGGCACCGGCCCCCGGGAGGAGCGCCCCGGATTGGCTGGTCCCGAGGGTGGGCGCCCGCTCCCGCCCCATCCGACTCCGAAGGGGGCCGGTGCAGCGTGTCCGCACACAACCATCAATAGAATCGTTACCACACCCGTAGCCGGGTGCGTATGCGCGCGCGACCGGGCGTGATAACTTGCACGAGCAATGTAACAATAGCCAAAACACCACACCTGAAGCCCCACCGGCGCATTGGACTGCAGGCTCGACAGCTTCTGCGCATAGAGAGAACCAGTGCACGGCAGTCTGGCAGATGGCCGAGGGCACGTTCTGGTTGGACTGCCGCGCGCCAGGAAGGGGATGGTGCCTGCCCCAGACCCCAGGGATGCATTAGAAGGGAAGGGACCCCGGAGGCGACCCCAGCAGCGGTTTCATAGGCGGTTGGAGGAGGTTGCCGAAGCGGTTGGGGGCGTTTACTGTCGGTTACAAATGCCATTGAGGCTGGCACTTGCCGTCAGGGACAGTGGCTGGGCATAGGCCGGGCACCCTGTACCGGGGAGGGGTGGTACCTCCCCCCCTTCCAATGCATCCCTGCCAGACCCCACCCCCAGACCCCCACCCCCACATCTGTGGGGGGCAGCCCTTCCCCGCCTCCACCGCGACGACGCCAACGCCATCAAGGCCCATTTGGGTCGTTTAGGATGGTCGGGTCCGCTTCTGCCAGAACTGCCTGGTATATGTTTTGTGTCACTTATGCTGTGTGGGCAACGCTTACCCCACGCATACGTGTGGTCAAAGTACTTGGACTGGAATGGCGAGATCGGCTCCCTTGAGCGAAAGCCTGTCAGTGCTCCAACCGCTTCTGCCTGCCCCACTTTGCCCACCAACCGTCTTGCAACCACCTGCACGGCAACTGAACCCGTGCTCCAACCGCTGGTAACCGTTCTTACAGCCTCCCTCCACCTCAGGCGCAGCATGTCTCATCTCACATCATGTCTCGGACTGTGCACCACTGCCCAACCCTCTGATATTGTGGCACAGTGTGGGAGCTGCAGTGGCTGCCACTGGGTGAGCGCACGGGGTCCGTGGTAAAACTGAGTAAAAATTTTTTTTTACTCAGTATCAAAACTTAGTAAAAAAACAATTTGTTACTACGTAAGTGGGGTTTCTACTCAGTTGCGAAACTTAGTAAAAAAATAATTTTTTTTCTTAAGTAAACAACTTAGTAGTTTTTTTTTTACTAAGTAAAAAACTTAGTAAAAAAAATTACCAAACTTTTACCGAAGCTCTGCAGCGGTGGGGATCCCCGAGACGGCAGGGGTGACGTAGCCACCTTGCCTACTTGTGGGCCACTTCTGATTTTGCCCCCCGCTCTGAAGCGGTGGGGATCCCCGAGACGGTAGGGGTGACGTAGCCACTTTGCCCACTTGTGGGCCACTCCTGATTTTGCCCCCCGCTCTGCAGCGGTGGGGATCCCCGAGACGGTAGGGGTGGCGTAGCCACTTTGCCCACTTGTGGGCCACTTCTGATTTTGTCCCCCGCTCTTGAGCGGTGGGGATCCCCGAGACGGTAGGGGTGACATAGCCACTTTGCCCACTTGTGGGCCACTTCTGATTTCCCCCCCCTGCTCTGCAGCTGTGGGGATCCCCGATACGGCAGGGGTGGCGTAGCCACTTTGCCCACTTGTGGGCCACTTCTGATTTCCCTGCCGCACTGAAGCGGTGGGGATCCCCGAGACGGCAGGGGTGACAGTGGGACACAATGGGTGTGGCAAGGGCAGTCCGTGATTCGTCGTGGAATGCGTCGTGTGCCATTCCACAACGCCGACAGGCGTTGGTTGAATCATGGGCACGTAGCACTTTGGAACGCGCGTCCATCGATATTTCTTTTGCACCACCGTTGATTGTGGCGCAGGTATATAATTTGGGCAATTCCCATTGGGTGCTCCGCTTGTTGTTGATTGCCCCAACCCGTGAATACCTTTGCCTTAAGTTTGACCCCCTACTTGACAAGCCACACAATGTTGGGGCAAACAAGGAGGAGTTGGCTGTTGTGGATAAGCTTGCGGATCGAGAAGGCATCCAACCACAACAGCGGAGGAAGTGGGCAACGTTTTTGTATGCTTTCGGTTCCCTTGCATTTGCAATTGCACCCCTGTATTCCACCTTCATCAAGCAGACTGATAGTGTCAGTTGCCATCCGGCATGTCTGTTGATGTTGCATTGTGCCTTGTCTAGACGTGTTGTCAAAGGCAAATTGCAAGTGCCACAGGATAGATTGTGGTTATTGCGTGAGATGGCACAAGCTACTTTGTACTACAGCGGTTTCAAGTTGGCCCCCACACCCAGGACCCGGGCAATGCATTGGGAGGTGTCTCGGTTGTACCCCACGCCCAAATCTGCAGACCCCCCTGATACATGCTTTTTTTGCGATGGCACACCCGCCATAGCGTGCCAGGAATGTAAGGTTCTTCATTGTACCTTCCATACCACTGTCTTGTGTCAATCAGAGATTTGTGTAGGATTGCGCCAATTGTGGGCGGCCAACGTTGCTGCTGCTGTTGTTGCTTTTGCTGCAGTTACTGCTGCCAATGCCACTCATGCCACTCCTGCCAATGCCAATGCCACTGATGACACCCGTCCCGGTGTGTGGATCTGTCGCAAGTGGTATGCGTTGCCTCCTCAATACCCCGAATGCTGATGGTCAATTGGAAAATGACCAAGAATTTTGCAGAAAGCTGCATCTGGAAAAGAAAACAGATCTCTTTGAGAGATGCAAGCTGAATCCCACACCGAGAGGCAGGCCATACTATAGAGATACGAAGGCCGACTTGACCATGCATACGATACTCAACCCTCTTTGGTGAACTGGTTGTGTGATCCCTCCCTCCTCTGTGCATGCATGCATACGGTACTCAACCCTCCTTGGTGAAGCGGTTGTGTGATTCCTCTCTCCTCCGTGCATGCATGCATATGAGACTCAACGCTCGAAAGCGAAGTGGTTGTGTGACCCCCCCTTTGTATAGCGCACTGCCTAGGCCCCATTGCAGGGCCTTGGTAGGACAAACACCCACTACAGCGCACTGCCTAGGCCCCACCTGAGGGCCTTGGTAGGACAAACACTAGTGCCCAATCCCAATTATACTCAATTATATGATCTTGGCCGAGTGCCAACGAAATTGGTGTGCATGATGGTTTGGCCCGGGTGGGGCGCCACTAACACAAGTGGCCGGGAATCGACCTGGGGGCTTTATGCCCTTAAACAAAAGTACCACCTACCATCAAAGTGTGCCGTTTTTTGTGCAATTTTTTTCAAAAAATTTTTGTTTTTTTACTTAGTAACAAAAAAAATTTTAAAATTTTTTTTTACTAAGTTTTACCTCAAATCTACTAAGTTTTACCACATTTTACTAAGTTTTACCTCGTCTGGTACACAGTTTTACCAAATACCCGAGCGCACCCCCGCCCCCCCCCCCCCCTTGCGGAAGCACGGGCTTGTGTAAGCACGGCGACCCCGTCTGACCATGACGTTTCTGGTTTTTTCTGTCTGACCTGCCCACTCCGTTGTGCAATCCAGCGTCATGCGGCTTTGTCTTGGTGCCGATCCTGCACCCGTTTCTTGGAAACGCCGCTGCAACGACGCGAGCATGTGCGACGGCTCGGACAAGAGATATCGCGTGTGCCACACACCCACGCAAGGCCAGGATCCGACCGAGAGCCACGCCAAGAACAGGTCATGTCAACGCACTGGACACCCAGTGCAGCATCAAACCTCTGTTCACTTTCGTCCCCTGGGTCACAACTGGTTCACCACGCTGTGTAGAACTCCGAGTGTCTATTTTTTTTTGGCTGAAGAGGCCCAAAACATGTATAGCTGACACATCAGACGTGTTGCTCACTATTGCATTTGTTGCCTTGCTTTGAGGTCTGGAGTACACTTTGATTTTGGCTGGGGTCCGGCAAATTACATGGTGTACTTCTATCTGGCTTCGGACAAGCGATCCCAGGGAACAGAGAAGAGCCTCTCCAGAAGAGCCTCGTTGCCCAGCAGAAGGGGGCTTTGTCTGCATTCCGACCAGCTCCTGCAGCCTGCCATCTCCGACCCTGAGTACAGTAATGGTATGATTCACGGCATGGTGTACCGGTATCGAGTACCCACGGGTGGGCCGTCTCCTCAGTTCGGGTACGCAACCCCCCCCCCCCCTCCCTGCCCTCCGGGCCCACTTCGTTACCAAAGGTCAATAGCTACCGGCCATACATATGGTGGCGCCAAAAGCGCCCGAAAATCACCTCGAAGAGAGGTTGTTAGATCAAGCGCAGGCGTGGGCGTCGTATACCCCCCCCCTTTTGGGGTCATTCGAGGAGCATACCCCAAGGCATGATGTTTGATGCCCAACCCCTTGGAAAATCATTATTTTGCCCAATAAGACCATCCCCCAATGGATTTTTTGATTCTGAGGCCTCTATCCCCTAAAACTGGATATCACTTTTTTGAGGGGGGGGGGTCAAAAGTTTTCGCTCAAAAGGGTCCAAGCAGTGGGGTGGCCCATTGCTGTCACATCAAACGCCGGTTGAATGGTAACACAGTGGACTGCAAAGTCTTAGGTCGGCGGTTCGAATCCTGGTAGGTCGACTGTTGTCGGCGGCGCCGCCGCCATCTTCGCCCGACCGGGGTTCGAACCGCCGACCAAAAAGTGTGCGGTCAGCTGCATTACCATCCGGCCACTGCTTGCCTTGAGTCACAAGTTCTCCCCACTGCTTGGGGCCGCGTCTGCCACTGACAAAATACCCAAACTCTGTGTTTCTGTCTGACTGGCTGCTGGCCTGGCTACATGACCGATTGGCTGACTATCAGCCTCTCTTTGAGGTGCGCTGCCAAAGGCAACAGAAAATTTTTTTCATTCCCCTTGCCCACGTAGCACCCCTCCCCACCCAAGCGGTGGAGCACTGCAACAATATACTTGAACCCAACCTTGACTCTGATGCCCACCCCAACCCTCAGCCTGCTCCTAACCCTACACCTGACCCTACCCCTGACCCTAACCCAAGCCCTAACCCTAACCAGGATTGATTACTGGGACCGAGCTGGTGGGGGAAGGAACATCGTCTAGGAGAGTTCAACGACAAAGGTACGCTCTAGAAAGTGGATGAGAGCGGCTCAAAAGGGGCTCAAAATGAGCTGTTTTTCATCCGTTTGGGCACCACAACTGGACTGGGATCATGTTTGGAAAACCATGTTTTTGACCCGCTTTTGAGCCATTTGTGGTCCCCGATTGGCCCATTTTCAAGGCCCTTTCGGCCTTGAGAGGGGCCAAAATGGCTCAACATGGTCTCAAAATGGGCTCATTCCACTTGTTTAGGCACCCCGAGTGGTCCAAAAGTATCTTTGGAAAGCACATTTTTGATCCATTTTTGAGTGATTTTTGGTCCCAAAACAGCCCTTTTTCAAGGCATTTTGTGACTTTAGAGTGGCCAAAATGGCTTGAAAGGGGCTCAAAAAGGGCTCATTCCACTTGTTTGGGCACCCCAAATGGTCTAGGATCATTTTTGGAAAAACACATTGTTGACCCATTTTTTGTCCCAAAACAGCCCATTTTCAAGGCATTTTGGGATTTCAGGAGGGCCAAAACGGGCCACCATGAGCTCAAAACGCGCCAGAAACACTTGTTTTGGCATTCCGTGTGGTCCAAGATTATTTTTGAAAAAACACATTTTTTTGCACCCGGTGGACCTTGTTGACCCATTTTGGCACCCACCTCTTTGGGGGAACGTTAGCGCGCCGGGCGCGCGCCGGGCATCTTTTGTGACCCGTGCCCTACCGGTGGACTGTTGCTGTTGATATGTTGGGCAACATTATATGGATTTGCCCCTTAGCCCCCAAGTAGACCACGTTGCACTGTTCACCTTCCCTACAAAGCACGTTGCATGTTAAAGCAATATCTGTGAATTCACCAACTCCAACTGTCATTTGCATTGTACTTAACAAACAACATTGGTCCCACAAGTGTGGGTGTCGATACATTTAGTACAATAGTGCTCCTTACACTCATCACAAATTGCGACGGTGGAGCGCTTCTGGCAACACAACACACACACTTCTGCCTCATCCTCTGCCTCATCTTGCGTGCCACTACCGAGCAAACAGCTGCTCAATGCGTGCCCTATACCACCCGTGCACGTCATTGTAACATTTTTGGCGGGCTGTCCAAGTGCAGGGGGGCGGTGGAAAAAAAATTCGCGCGAATTTTTTTCGTACCCTCCCCCCCCCCTCCGGGGGTACCCCCCGAAAAAAAAGCTGGCACCCCATGTAGGAATTTTTTTTCGCCGGGAGGAATTTCTTTACTGTTTGCTACTTGAACTGGAATGCCACCTTCACTTTGCCAAATTGTAGGACATTGGCACATGAACATGCTCTTTAAGCATGCTCTTTAAGCAGAGCGGAGATGGAATGCTGGAATATGTTTCAAATGTGGAGAAACAAGTCACATTTGCCTACAAGGATGTGCATTTCATCAATCCCGAATGTGGTGCGGACGGGACATGGAGGTTGTCATTCGAAGCCCTCACCACCATCGCACATGGATTGTACACACGTAAAGTGCATGCACCAATTGTAGCGTTGAACCCGTATGGCGGAATGGAGCCAGCCCGTGCAGTGCCCACCATGAAAGAAGGTGACCACGAGTGCCAATATTGCCAGATGTCCGTCAAGGGGAAGGACTTGATGCAACATATGGCGTTTCACATTGGCCGTGGCGAGGCAAAGGGGGCCAATGCAGACAATGTGGCAGAGCAAGCAGCAGCAGCAAAGGCCCTCAAGGCAGGAGACAAAGCAGCAGCATCAGTCATGGCGGCCCAGGAACAACATGATGCAGATTATGACCCTGACGAGGACGAGGACAACACCAGTCAGAATAGTAGTAGTAGCAGCAACAACAGCAGCCAAAGCAGCGACAACAGCAGCAGCAACAACAGCAACAGCAGTAGCAGCAACAGCAAACAGAGCAGTAGTAGTAGCACCACGCAGGCCAAGAAGCGGAAGAAGAAGCAGATTCCGAAGAAGAAGAAGCACACGAAAGCGAAATCCCGGGTAGCAGGCTCCGGGCAACACAGGCCAGAAGCGACCCGCAGCTTCCCAAGGTGGGAAGCCAAAGAAGCGATAAGTGGCCGCTGGGGATAACCGGCAACAATGTGCGTTGGCCGGCAATGGGGTGACCGCTTAATGCCACTCGAAACGCGAAACGGCCTTACGGGAGTGGGCACCCCGTTTGGCGGGCGAAACGTTGGCAAGCCAATGAAGGTGGGTAGGACATGGGGCTACGGTTGGGGGGGTCTGGACGAACGATGTGCATGCGGTGCAGCGATAAAAATGCGTTTAACTAAATGGTTTTTGTAGTCAGATAGAAGCATAGGAGAAAAACCTTTTTGGCGATGTGCGCGCTAGAACGGCGTAGTGCAACAATGTGCACCATTCACACACATACAGAGACATACTAACACACCATCACACAAACCGTAGCCTCATTGAGAACCAATCTTTGTTGGCAAGCCATTGTGGCGTAGCGGTCACCAACCAGCATGCTAGAAGGCAATGGAGACATGACATTGTGGGGTCCACTGTAGGCTTGGGCAACCTGCAGAACGGCTAGAATGGACAAGGATCACTCTTGTCCTTCAATGCTGCTGGTTCGGTTTCTCGCCCCAGATAGGGTGTATTGCCTTATCTGGGGACTCTTTCCTGCCGATAAGAAGCCAGGGTGGGGCGCTGCACTGCAGCCGGAACAGACCGGGGGTCTTTGTGCCCTTAAACACAAATGCCACCCATATCGGCTGAAATATCCATGGTTACCTTGAAAAATACCCTCCTTGCACCTTCCAAACCCAAACACATGTGGTAGACTTAAGGAAATTTCAGGTTTTGGGGTCCGGAAAAAAAATTCGTGCGAATTTTTTTTTCGTACCCCCCTCCCCCTCCGGGGGTACCCCCCGAAAAAAAAGCTGTACGCCGGTACCAGGAATTTTTTTTCCTCCGCCCCCCTGGTCAAAGTGCCATTCTTTCTTCCAATGAGAGGCACAATGACATGAATCCGGCCTTTTAAAAGCACCATCATGGCCTCCTACTGCAAAATCAAAGAAATCACCTCGGGTACGAGAAGGTCCATCCATACCCATCCCAAATCAAAACATTTGGGGGGCTTCTCCATGAGAGGGTAAATCTGGGGCTGAAGTCGGGATAGTTAATAGAAAAGTAGTGCGCCGGGCGCGCGCCGGGCAAACATTCCCCCTTTGGGTTACCTCCTGCAGCTTACCGCAGCCCACTGAGCCTAGGTACGGGGGTCTAGGCGTCGGTTAGGGCAATTTTGAGGGGTGGAAACCACCAAAAGTGGGTGTTTGCGGGTGGATTAGGTACGCTCGAAATCGCGTTTTGAGCCACATAGCCCAAGATATGGTCTGATTTTGGTTTGGGGCTGTCGGCGGCCAATGTGCACAAATTCTGGGGCTTTTGGGGGCCTTTTGGGGGCAGTTCGCGGACATATTGTGGAGTTAGAGGGCCCTAGAGGGCCCTTTGGCACGGTGAAGTCTAGCTGCATGTGTAGAGTAGCCACAATTTCCCTTCTTTTGGCCGTTTTTAGCTGGTTCTAGGGCGGTTTTGGGCAAAAAAAAGGCTGATTTTGGCCCCAAATTGCAGATTTTGAAATAGAGGTCGGGCACTTGCGACGCCGGTTCCTGGCCGCCACCGTTGAGTTTCTGGCTCATACTTTGTGTGGTTGTCCCTCACACCATAGGTAGCATCCACCAAAATTTTGGCCGAATCCGAAGCACCACGACGGAGCTGTGATTTTTGCCCATTTCGCGCGTGCTTGCTGCGTGCTTGCTTGTTGCTTGCTGCTTGCTGCTTGAAAAACCTGTTAGGTCCACCCTAGACACTAAAGAGGGTTATAAAACCAAGACTGGTTCCACCAGCGCGGTGACCCTAGCCCTAACCCTAGCCCTAGCTCTCACTCACCCTAGGCTCGGGTTAGAGTGAGTGTTGGGGTCCAAAATGGAGAGCAATGATGTGGCAAAAGCAGCCATGAACGAAATTTGGGTCCCGACCCCCCCCCCCCATCGCCCTCCTTGAACACCCCCTCCAATGCCCCCCCCCCCCCCCCCCCACCCCTTGGGGGCCTTTGGCCCACTTCTACTGGGGGGGGGGGGAGTCGCGTACAAAAGCGAGGAGACGGCCCCCCCATGAGTACCGGTATAGAGTAACTGTATGGAGTAGCGGTGCGGAGTAGTGGTGTAGAGTAACGGTATTAGAGGAACGGTACACAGTAACGCTATGGGTAACGGTGTGGAGTGCCAGTGTGGCGTAGCGGTATGGAGCAGCGTTGTGGGGGCAACTCTGCGGGGCAACAGCCTCAACTGATGTCATTGGATCGCCTTGGTATCCGGTGCTTCCCAACTGCACAGGGGTGGCGGTGCTGCCATCATCCGCAAGTCTACTCCCCCCCCCCCCTCTTCCGGCGGCCACCGATGGACAATAGCGCCCATTTTGAGCCCATTTTGACCCAGCTTAGCCCATTTCGCCACATGTATGCACCACATTGTACACTTCTCACGTACTTGAGGGCGGTATTGTGGAGCCACCTAGAGTTGGGGGGAGGGGTGTAGATTAGAGGATATGGGGGCATTCAGCCGATGAGACCGACCATTGATGCCCATGGCCAGGCGCGGGGGCAGCACGAATGCCCCCCCCCCCCCTTCGTCTCCTTGCCCCCAACAGTGACATGACCGTGACACAACGGGAATGATGCAGCCTTCTCCTGTCGTCCCCGAGGGCCACAACGATTCCGTTTGCTTCGTGTTAGAACGCGTTGATTTTGATCGAGGTCAAGTGTTGGAGGCTTCTCAGATCAATTACGAGGGCTGGAATCAATGGGCAATTTGTTTTTGGAAGTGCGTTCTGTGCTGATGCGCCTGTACTTTTGCCACTGCGCCACTCTTGTTCCGTTATTGCTAGCCCCCCCCCATTACACTTTCACTCCTGTGACCCCTCTCCCACGGCCCTGTTTAAGCGCAAGGACCCCGTCTGATCGTCGCTTTTCTGACCGCAGTCTCTTGTGTCCCTAGAGTCAAACGCAGTGGGAGCAGTAGGAAAGCGCCACAGCTTTGCGCTTGAGACCCGCAGCCCACATCCCTATCGCCGTAAAAAAGGGTGCGTTCTGAGTGTGTAGTGCTCCGGGCCCGACAGGCGCCTACGGCACCACCGATGAGGATTGTGTTGTGCAAACTGCTGCGCGCCTTTTCTTGACGTTCTCACCCACAAGTTTTTGCAAACGGACCTTTGTGCCAACGCCCCCCCCCCCCCCCCCGAACCTCCCCCGTTGTGGAGCAACGTTCGTTCCGCCTTCGGCGGTGAGCCCAACCCTCGAGGTTCGGTGGAGGTGTTCGGGTGTGCTGGTGCGGAACTTGGCTTGAGCCGTCATTTCAACCAAGTGAACCTTGGGAGAGAGAACAGTGCCCTGTGAGGGTCGGGGGGTTGGCACGGCGCAGGACCAGGGGTGGGTGGGATGGATGGGCCTCCGGGCCAGCCCGTTGGAGGGCCGCAGCACCCCCACCTCTTGGCGCCCTGTCGGCGCCTGGGCATGTCCCAGCACGGATACCAAGGGTGGGCGAGGTCTGGGAAAGGAGCCTTCGTCAGTTACTGCCCCCCCCCCCCCCTTGGGGTCATGTCCAACGACGTGAACTTATATATGAACAAGCAATGCACCAGCCACTGTCCACCAAAGTCTGACTCCGTGCGCGATTGCCCGTGCGTGTCTCGCGCAAGTCTACATGTAGCGTTCGCATGCATGACGCACCTCGGACAGGGCCCACAGTATCCTTGGCCATCCTGGTTCAGCGATCGGGGCACAACAGGCCCTGGAGCACAACGAAGTGGTCCCAAAACAGGCCCCTCGGTTGTTGCACAAGAAACCAGCAACCCATTCTGAGTTGAGGGTGCCTCAGGAGCGGTGCGACTGGGGCCCGGGTGGTGTAGAACGCTGGTAGCCCACTTGCTAAAGCAACGCCCTTGTCAGAGGAACGGTAGGTGTTGTTTCCGCTACGTTTGCAATCGTGTCCTACTTTGCCTTTTATATTTACGCCTCCGTGTCAGAGCAACGGTAGGTGTGGTTTCCGTCAAATTTTGGGATTTGACCGTTGCTCTCGCAAAGGGGGGAGGGTACCAATGAACGTTGCCCATAAGCGGTCATCGGGGACGCCGCATCACAAATGGATGGCCAATTGTTGTGTTTGGGTACCCCCCCCCCCCACGCGTTGCGCAAGCACCGCCTTGTCTCAGCACCGGGACCCGGTGACCGTCGTTTTTCTTAGTCAGAAGCTAAGCGGAACGTGATTGTGCACCAATGGTAGAGGGAAACAGGGGCGCAAGGTTGGAATGGGCTTCTATTCCACAGCTCCTGATGCCCCTGATGGGCAGTGAGGACCTCCAGAACTTGCTGATAAATGCTGCACATTGTGGTCTAGTGCCCTGTTACGACAATCGTGCTTAGGGTGAGGTATGGGCAGTTTTTCGGTGACATACGTTCTTTTGGTACCACACGTCGCGCAGAAGCGCCGCCTTGTCCAAGCCCCAGGACCCGGTGTGATCGCCGTTTTCTTGACTTTCCGGGCACTTGCGCACTGGGGGAGGGGGTTAGAAATACCAATGAGGTCTTTGGAGTAGACTGGACCATTGTTGTATGCGAACCCCGCGCGTCCCTGCCCGAACAGCTTGTGTAGTGCACCGGTAAGTGACACGTCTGCCTCGCGGCTGAGGCACCCTCCTTGGCGGCATATGGTTCAGGGCTGGTTCCTAACGAGACCCGGCTTCCCTGTCGGATGATCATCGTGTCCTCTGTCTGCCGGAGTCGCCGCAAAGAAATGGTCGAGGCACCGGGTCACGGCTGTGCACCGCAGGCAAACAATGGGGGTTCTGGGTTGCGGCTGGGTGGTGGTGGAGGGGTCCTGGGTGCCATCTCCAAGCATGCTGCAGTTGTGTGCCCCTCCAGCCCCCGGCCCCGGGGATGCACTTGAGGCTCGAGGGAGTATTTGAAGGTGGTGGCTCCAGCGGTTGGCGGTGGTTGGAATAGCAGTTGGGGGCAAGGTTTGCCAGGGACTGATCGGTTGGTGGGCGGATGCGGACATAAGAGGTTGGTGTGCAGTGAGTTGTCACTTCAAACAGGGGGTTAAAAGCCAGGACTTCCCTTCAGTGGTGTTTCAGACCGACGTACTTAGGTCACTTTGCAGTTGTCATACACCGGCGCAGCACACATGCAGTGTGTGCTTTGGTAATTTGCAGACAGCACCATTTTCCTGGAGGCAACTGGATTCATGCAAAGGGGGCTATGGGACATACACAGCATTCTGCATTGGCCTCAGTGCAGCATGGGATTGTGGAGGCTGTATTGGGGACAACACGGAATCTGCACACTGGCTGACGACCAGCACGTGATGCACAGTCGATATGCATAATGAGCAGAACAGAAAAACAACATGGTTTGCCCCCCCCTCCCCCCTTTGCGCAAGCACGGGCTTGTCTAAGCATGGCGACCCATCTGACGCTGTTTTTCTGGTTTTCTCTGACGACTGCTTTTATGCTCACAAATGGAACGCGACGTGGTTATGTTCTGATTGCAGAGGGAGAGAGGGGCTGGGTCATGCTCCTGGGTGGTAGCTCCTGCTGTTGATCACATCGGGCCCCTTTGCTAAATTTCGTTTTGTTCTGAGGAAATAAATTTTCTGATATGGGTGGGCGGGTGGTTGGGTCAGCCAAAATCCTGGGGGGGGGATTTACCCCCCCACCCCACCCCGGCCCCCAGTATCACTAAGCAAAGGCCTGGGGGACGGGGGGGGTGCATCGTTCCAGGGTCTTGAGTCTGCCAGATGCTTGGTCAGTAGTAAGTGCATGCTTCAAGTCTTCAGTTTTGTGGTGCTTGGCACAACGAAAATTTATGCTGCATACTGCATCTCAGGGGGCGTTGCACGCACCGTGCGCCCACCGTGCAAGGCCTTTGGATGAGACCTGGTGTTTCTTTCTGCCTTGCAGGGGCTTTTTTTTACTTCCTGGTGGGTTTTCGCAGTTACTTGGAAGCAGGTGGGAAACAGTGCCCATGAAAACGCATATATCGACACTTCCCAATATAGCAAGTGAGACATAGGCAATTCGCGTCCCTATTCTTAGAAAAGGGCTGGCACTAGTTATGCATCAGTGTTTCATGGGGTGCATTAGAAGAGGGGGGGGGGGGCTCCAAAACTTGGGTGTTTGCACTAAAAATGGCCCAAATGAATTTTTCTTTTGGGTCCAGGGGGGCTCCTATGGTTGTCTGCTGTTCCAATACATCCCTGGGAATGTCCTGATTGCACGGCTCCATGACGTTCAACTGCCTCTGTGGCTGATGCATATATGTTGTTGCGTTGGTGGTGGTTGCGAGGCTGGTTCGGTAAAGTGACCACAATCGTTGGTGTTGGTGCGCAGAAACTCCCCCCAAATGTGCCATTTCCCCGGCAATGGCACTCATGCCACTGTGCTGTGCCCCGTTTGTGCACTCCCCAGAACATGCACAACCATGGCACATCTGTTGTCACCCCCTGCCCATTGCACAAGCACACTGAACGCCACGAAAAGTGTAGGTTTCACGTGTGCAAGGCCGTGCACACCTGCACACGCCCACAGATGCCACAATGCTGACAGACCTAATGTAAACCTTGGACTGAGAGGGTGTTGTCGCACGGTGCGCGCACGGTGCGGCACCTTTCTGATGTCTGTGGAGATTTTACCCGGTGAAGAGGCCCACTGCAAACCACTTTGGTGGGTGTTCCCAAATGCTTGTGGATGGGTGCCAGAGGCTTGCCAGAGCGGGAAAATACACATAATATATACATATGTACATATATATACATATGTACATATATATATATATATATATATGTATAGATATATGGCCCATGAGAGCTTTGCCCCCCCCACCCCCTTGTTTGCCCCCCCTCCCAAGGGGTCTGAGGCGCCTCTGGCTCCTGCAGCGCCCCTTTGGGGCTTCCTCGCTCGCTTCGCTCGCTCGGAATACGTTTCCATGAGCATGGGTAAATGCCGTTAGCATCCCAATTATTGGCACTTCGCATCTACAACATCCAGACATTGTGTACAATTAGCATACCGAGTCTACTTGGGGCAGACTGCGTCTGACTGCGTCTACACACTGCAGACCGCCATGCACATGTGCACAGGTAAACGATGTCAGCGAACCGTTTTTGGGGGAAGGGGGCCGAAGGGGGCCAAATATTGGCACATTGTGTCTACAACATGCTGACAATGTCTACAATTAGCTGACCGCGTCTACTTGGGGCAGACAGTGTCTACAGTGTCTACAGACTGCAGGCTAGACTAGACTGTAATTCCTATGGTCCATGGGTAAACGGAAGGGTTGTATGGGTAAACAGAGTGGTATTCCGTGTAAAATGAGCATGTTCTTGCATATTGGGGCCTTTGGCCCCACATGCGGCGCCACGCGCCCCGCCCAGGGGGCCCAGAGGACCCCCAAAGGGAGGGGGGGGCAAAGCTCTCATGGACTAAATATATATATATATATATATATATATATATATATATATATATATCCTCTTATCTACACCCCTCTCCCCAACTCTCGGTGGCTCCACCATACGGCTCTAATGTACGCGCGAAGGGTACAACTTGGTGCATACATGTGGCACAAGGGGCTAAACTGGGTTACATTGGGTTCAAAATGGGCTAAAAATATTTGTTTCGGCATCCCAAATGGTCCAGGATCACTTTTGGAAAAATGCGTTTTTGACCCATTTTTGACCCATTTTTGGTCCCACAACGGCCCATTTGCAAGGCATTTTGGGATTTTCCATCGGCCAAAATGCGTCACCACGGGCTCAAAATGGGCTAAAAACACTTGTCTGAGCATCATAAATGGTCTAGGATCACTTTTGGAAAAATGCGTTTTTGACCCATTTTTGACCCATTCTTGGTCCCAAAACGGCCCATTTTCAAGGCATTTTGGGCTTTTCCATGGCCCATGGCTTTTCCATGGCGTGTTTGTTTGTTTTGTGCTCCCTGGTGGTGGTGGTGACGGATGGTGCCGCCGGCACAGCAGCACAATGGTCACGCGACACTACGTTCTTTGGGTTCAGCAATGTCCACGACTGTGCACTGTTGTCTCGTCTACTGTGTGGATGACAGTGAGGGGAGGTGGAAGGAGGTGCGTGGGGTCTGGTTGGGCGAAGCAGCAAGTGCCAAGCCCATGGGGGGAAAACCAATTTAAACGTGTCACCACGGGCTCAAAACGGGCTAAAAACACTTGTTTGAGCATCCCAAGTGGTCTAGGAACAACTTTGGAAAAAATGATTTTTTTCGCCACGGGGACCCTGGTGGACCCACCGTTGAGCCCCAACCGCGCGCGGGCCGGGCTGCCCTCCGGCTCCACCAAGTGACCACTGGTACGGGGGTCTAGTTGGTTCGTTGGGCGATTCTGATGCTTGGAAACCACAAAAAGTCGGGGGGTGGACTAGGTGCCCTCGGAATTGGAATTTGCGCCACGTAGCCCAAGATACGGCCCGTGCTTGGTTTCGGGGTGTTGCTGCACATTGCGCAGATTTTGGGGCTTTTTGGCGTCTTTTTGGGCCGTTTCTCGGACATATCCTGGAGTTCAAGGGCACTAGAGGGCTCTTTGACACGGCGAAGTCAAGCCGCACGTGGGCTGTAGCCACCGCTTTCCTTCGTTTGGGCGTTTCGCCCGGGTTTGGGGGCTATTTTGGGCGAAAATGGCTACTTTTGGCCCAAAACTGCGCAGTTTTGGGAGGGCACCTCCCGACTTGGCGCCACCGCCCCGGGCCGCCACCGGTGAGTTTTTCTGGCTCAAAACTTGGATTTGGCAAGGGCACCACCTAGGCTCTAGGATGGCTAAAGTAGAGTCACGCCCGAGGCGATGGGAAGGGGCAATGGCTACGGAACGGAACGGTGACGTGCTTGTTGTTGTTGTTGTTGCTTGTTGTTGCTTGTTGTTGTTGCTTGTTAGCTAAATTTAAGGGGAGAGGGGTGTAGTAATATATATAACAGGATCTCTGGAAGAAGAAAAAATGAAGCAAAATTGCCACCAAAACACCCCAACAAGCGTGCAGGGGCCACCATTCGGGGCAACCATGGTATGCAACCATCGCCGCACACGCTACTCCCCCCTTTTTCAGCCCCTAGGCAGGAGTGGCCCATGGGGAGGGCACTGCATGCAGAGTCGATTAATCCCTGTAACCTTATGCCCCCTCTGTGTGAGGACGGCAGGTAGTTTCCAGGGCCAACAATGTACTGTCTCAGACAATGAGTCTGAAGTTCCGGAACAATCTCGAACAGTTGTCGATGGTGCCAGACAGTACAACAAAAAATAGAGCATTGTTCCCTTTGTTAGAACAACAGGCGGTGTTGTTTCCACAAAGTCCGGAACTTCACCGTTCTTCTCGCAAAGGGGGGGTAAATATTTTTGCCACCCCGATTGCCTGTTGTGGTGCCCACCTCCCACCCGCCTATTGGGTGATCATCGACGTCCCGGCTCAGAGACCAGCACAATGATCACTCTCTTCCGAAATTTTCGCTGTTGCAATGGGCTGAGGCTAGTGTTAGTATGCCGGGCTTTGCATGTGCTTACACCTGGAGGTAAATGGGAACTTGGAGCCCTAACGGATGCAGTGTTGCATGCAGCCACTTTTTTGTTGTCCATTCTGCATGCAAAGTGTACTGACCCCCGACAAAACAATGTGGGTGTGTATCGAAGCATTTCTGTGTCTAAGGCCTCTCTACCACATCTGTTTTGGCCCCTGTCGGGCCACCCCCCAGCCCTTGTAATTGCTTGTGTCTTGGCAGGGCATCAGCAACCGGCCACAATTGCGCCCTCAATCACACACCCATCGGAAAATCACAGCCTCCCACTTAATCGACCCCCCCCCCCCCCGCCGCCCTCTGCATGGAACGTTGGGCAGTGTGATGGTCAAGGGAAGAAACGGCAGGGCTGTCGCAAGCGGGTATGGGCCTGGTTCGGGCTTTTTGCTAGTCAGTGGCGGCCAGTCAGTGGCGTCGGTTGGGTCTCCAGTTGTTGGGTTTTGAACCCAGGATTCCTTGCCTGGGCTCGCGGTGGCGAACCACTGAGTCACCCCTCATATGGTCGGGTTGGCAGCCCCTCCGGGTTCGGTCATGACCCACCTCTGGGGTTCCTCCGAGTGTCATGCAGTGTGGTCGGCTGGATTCGAACCCAGGACGTCAAGTACCACTTGGTTACGGGAGTGCACCACACCTCGAGTCGTTGGCGGTCACCCATTGGCAGTCAACCGACGCAGACGGGCGGTTGCGACGGCGGTTGGTCCTTAACCGACACGTTTCGCCCAGCGCCTGCGCCCCACCCACCTTGCGCTCGCGTCTACCAGCATCCCCTTCTTGTTTCCACGCACGCTGGCGCCATAGGCCCAGAGGCTGCAGACCGCAAAATGCCCGGGCCCCGAACACCGCGCGCGCAGGACCGCCGACCCCCATCCAGGGAGGACCGTGCGGGCGGCGCGCAAGCCGACGCCCCGGAAGACGCCGCCCGCAAGCTGAAGGGCTACCTGCGGGAGCTGGACAAACGCGAGGAGGAGATCCTCGCGGGCCTCCCCGACAGCGGGGCCAAGCTGGCGGCCGAGGTCGGGGCCGCCGCCCAGCGCGCCTGGAAGCAGCTGGGCTCCACGGCGCAGGACGCCGCCGCCCGCCGGGCCCTGGAGGCCGCCGCCGCCAACCTGGCGGACTACGAGGAGCGCCTGGCCCTCGCCGACGAGCGCCTGAAGGCGGAGGGGCGGATGTGGGAGCTGCGGGAGCAGGACCTGCAGGAGCAGTTCGCGTACCGCGAGGAGCAGATGAAGCGGCAGCTGGAGCAGCGCATCCGGGCGCTCGAGGCGCAGGTCAGTGATGTGCATGAGAATGGGTCAATTTTTTTTGAGGGGGCTTTGGGGGGTGGGGGGTAGCGCCATCTGTGACTCAGTGACGGATGGAGAGTGACAGATGGGAATGGCAAGTGGGGAGAGTGCCATGTATTTTGGCACAGAGGTGGGGAAATGGGGCGCTGAAGGCGCCGCAGAATTTTTTTTGGCCTGCCGAAGGGGGAAATTTTTTTTAACCCATGTGTCTATACTCAAAATGCCAGATATGTACGTATGCACGCGTATACGCGTATACACACGTATACGTATAGTCTGTGGACACTGTGCGTGGTTTGTAGACACTGTGCGTGGTTTGTAGACACTGTGCGTGGTTTGTAGACACTGTGCATAGTTTGTAGACACTGTGCGTGGTTTGTAGACACTGTGCGTGGTTTGTAGACACTGTGCACATACACGTTTACCTCGGTATGGTCTGTAGACCCTGTGCACCACAAGTAGACGCGGGCTGCTAATTATAGACACTGTCAGCATGTTGTAGACACGAAGAGACAATATTTGGCAAGAGGGCCGAAGGCCCCCTTCCCTAAAAAACGGTCCGCTTACCCGTGCACAAGGGCATGATACACGTATACGCGTATGCGTATACGTGTATACGTACAGCCCTCCAAAATACTCAGACAGCTCTGAACCTTGATCCCGAGAAGTTATCTCGAGTGCTGTGAAGTGGGCGGGCTACGCCAGCTCATCTTGGTCCGAACCAAAAAAAAAATCCTCAAAATGCTCAGATTTTTGTGGATAATTCAAATGTGGGTGAAACACACGAAAACCCCACCTCCAAGTCCGGTCCTTGGCTGCGGGCCCATCCATCTGTCACCTGTCACTCGAGGGGGGGTTGCGCGTGGCGGGAGGGGGGGGGGGGCACTATGCACATCACTGCCGCAGGTCCAGGGCCTGGGGGGCCAGCCTCAGGACGGCCCCGGCGCCGACCACGCGGTCGTGGACTGCCCCGTCAGTCTGGGGCTCAGCGTCGCGGAGGAGCGGGCGCAGCTGACGTTCACACAGGAGCCCGTCAAGCTGCACCCGGGCGTCCGGGTGATCGGCGTGGACCCATCCGTCGCGGACTCCAGCCTCGAGGTCGGGGACATCATCACCAAAGTCTCGTACACCGTCCCCATTGGCACCAGTGCCGACTTCCGCCGGGTGGTCCACCGGATGTGCCCCGGCGACCTGGTGATGGTGCACGTGGCGAAGGAGGGGGGCGAGCGCGTGTACCCCATCATCGCCGGGGGCTGCCCCCCTGCGTCCGGCCCCGATGCCTCCGTTTAGAAGGAGCGTGCCCTGCCAAGCAATGGGCCTGCGCCCTGTGCCCTGTCTGACAGGGATCCAGTGTATCATATACTTGAGTTGCCCAATTCCCAAGAACTGTCTTGCGTACTCGTGAAATTTCGAGTCAGCCCCCCCACAAAAAGGGAAAGAAAAAAGAAGAAGGAGCGTGCCCTGCCAAGCAGCAGCGGGTGCAGGGTTGGCATGGCGCAGGAGAAGGCCATTTGGGAGCATTCTATCGGGGCAGGTTCTGGGAATAATAGCCCCATACACGCCCCTCTGCGCATCATACTTAGGTACCCCCCCCCCCTCCCTATTCAAATTTGCTAGGTACCCCCCCTATTCAAATTTGTTAGTCACTCCCCCTTTCCTATTCAAATTTGTTTCGGTACCCCCCCTATTCAGTTGATGTGCTTGTGCACATCCGAGCTGCCGTCATGACAGAATAAGTCAGCAGAGCACCTGCAGTTGGCTGTGTACTGATTTTCATGGCAACCAGGAGCGCAGGGAGGGCCGCGGTGCGCACGCCGAGCATCACTGCGGCTCCAGTTTCCGCGGTGTGTCCCTTGCTGCTGATGCCCAAGCCCTGCCCCACCAACCCCCTCCACCCCCGCCAACTTTTCCACTCTGCAACCCACGACAGTTTGGTGCTCCGCTTCATCAAAGTGCCCATACAGCACCTTCAGACCATTAGGCCCGTAGGGCGTCACATTGGTGGCCACCAAAACAAAGGGAACAGCTAAGCGCAGGTTCCCTTTTGATGGTGACTGCAGTCGTCGCCTGTGTGCCCCGTTTGGTAGGACACTTTGTGGCCTTGCTCTCCTGACCAGGGAATCAGCAAGCACACCTCAGTGCTTGGTGCACGCGCGGCCCCCCAACACCCTATCCTGAACACAGCGGACCTCTGATGCTGATTCCATCAGATGGCACACCGTCTTGACGCGTCAACCGCGAAGCTCTTCAACTTTCCGTCTCTGAGCATCGCACTCCTTCGCATGTAGCCCTTGCGATTCTGCAACTGCGTTGTGGACTGTTCAAGAACAACGCCCCGCTTTTGCCCAGGGATGTCTACGCATTTCCCCACTCGACGGGGCGGGCTGGAACGTAAGTGGCTGCCCAAGACTCTGGCGAGCCTTCAAAAAAAACCGCCAAACCATCTGCCAAGACTGTGGGGGCAAAGTATTCCAGTGCGCAGTGGTGGGCACGTTCAGGAATTCAAGGTCATTTTCCAGGTCCAGAAAGCTCTCTTCAAAACCAGTGGTGCGGTCCCACTGGAGTGTTTTTTTCAACGCTGTGTTTCTGTTGTTCCTTCGTGATCTTTGCGTTCCATTTTTCGCGCATATCGGCCTCGGTGCCTGGGGATGGCACCGTTGCCCGGGGGTGGAGGTTGGACCGGCGCGTGGCAACTGTCCCCCTGGGCCGAGGACGGTGACGATTTTGGGGGCCGGCGAGCCAGAGCTACAGAGCCCCATGCACATGGGTCAAGTTTGCGAATCTTGTGCAAGTTGAACCTCTGCGAAGATTGTGAGTGCCTGCAGCTGTAGCTGCACTGATAACAGCACACCTCACACTTGCTACTTCCCCTGCAACATTGTTGGGTTGTGGCCTGGTGGTCTCCTTCTTTGAATCTCCAAGGGCTCTGCAATGAACGTTTTGGTAGAAGGACCTAGTTTCGGCATATTTTGTTGTAAATATGAAGGCAGGGTGCTTTGTATGCGCTATGCACAATTGCCCCCAAAAGGGGGTCCGGGGTTGCCAGTGCAAGCGCCGCATCAGTGAATCCAGAAATGTCGCAGACTTCTTTCGAACAAATCGAACCACGTAAGCAGAAGTCTTCCAGAGCGCTCATCCCATGGTTTGGATACAGGGGACACCATGAATGAAGTTGTGTTTTTGGAAAGGTGCATAGTGTGTCCAAGGCAAAGTGATTGTACTTCCCCCTACCCTCTCCTGTGAGAGCAACCCCTTTGTCAGAGCAACAGTAGGCGTTGTTTCAGCAATTTCTGGAGCCATGGCATTTGGCGGTTGCTTGTTCTGGTGCGCTCTGGTTTTGCGCTCGCATTGCTTTGTATGCTACTGGGTGGGGGGGTGGGGATATTTGGCAGGTGCGAAATTCGGAGCGGCGAAATGTGGCACAACAAAATTGTACCACATTTTGCCGTGGGAGTTAAGGACCGAAGCCACGTTCTTGACTTTACCAGATCTATGCACATTTTTTCTCCATTACAAGGTTCCGAGGGTCCGAATTGTCCGACATCAGACTAGATTTTTGCAACACCAAGGGATGCAGGGTGCAGACCCATTAGAACATCCATTAGAATGGGAAAAAATTATTGGGGACATCATGCTTTCACTTTGAACCCTGTTTCACAGGCGAGTTGCAGGGCAAGCAGATAGCTGAGTTGTAGAAGTACTCAGAGTCCGTGATTCAATCCGCACTGAGAGTCCCTGATTCAATCCCAGATTGCCCATTGTTTGGAAAATTTGTTCCACATTTTGCGGTGGTATTTGAGATGTTGTACCAAAATTTCCCCTCACTGAATTTTGCTGACCAAAATATGCCCCCACCATCCCCCCCCCCCCCCCGGTAGTTTTTCTCCTTCTGCTTTGCACTATTATCATTTCCGGCACAGTTTCCTAATGCATTTGATGAGCCATTGTCTGATGCCCAAATCCTGCCTGAAGCCCCGGGCCGCCACCCACTTTTCTGCTTGATAGCTACGGCCCTTGGGCAAAGTATTTGTAAGGGGGTCTAAGTTCATGGGAATCCCTCCATGAAAGTGTGCGAACCACAGGTACAGAACCACCTTCGTGTGAGTCAAATACATTTATTGTTGTAGGCTGACCAGGGCAGGACCTATACTAAGATTGTGGGTGTTTGCAATGCAGCTGCACCGATCGTCACATGTTTCACATCTCCTATTTCGTGACAAAAAAAACAGTACAATGCGGGCAAAGCATCATAATCAAGTGCATAGCTGGGCAGGTTTTTAGGCAATGCGGACAACCCACTTGCTGGAACCACCATCTTTTCGGGGGCTTTGAGTCCGCTGGAATAAATCGTGGACAAAACAGAGATCTTTTGTGGTTTTTGAATGCAAAAAAGCCGAAAACGAGGCACCACCCTCTAGGCATCGGACACTAATTACCGGACGCACGCTGTGAACATGCCCGCATCATATCCTCTCACCACTGGCACTAGTTAGGATGGCTAATACAACATGTAAGCAGATCCAAATTCCAAGTCTTCGTCCGAATATTTCACATTTACCCATTTAGAAACAGACATCCAGTCTCTAGACTCACCCATCTGTTTTTTGGAGACCTTGATTCTAATCATGTTGCATGTTTGCATGTTTGCAACTGGCCAAATGGATTCTAGAAAGAAATGTATCTCTAGGCCTGCCCGGGCCTAGCATCTTGGGCAATCATTCATATGTTCCTCCTAAATGCGCCTGTGCTGCAAGTGTGCGCATTTTGCATCTATTCATCACTGCGGCTTTTTTTGTTTGGTTGCGGTATCTATTACATTCACACTCTTTGAATACGTCATGACGAACGCTGGAGCCTTGGTTGGATTCAGCAGGTTCACTGCCATTTACATGCTTTGCAGATGCCCATGCACACTTAGATTCGATTCTTGCCGTCGTGTATGGTGTATGCGGGGCATCGGGTGTGATATATAGTGCACCATTTGTCATACATAGATGGCGACTAGCATGTGTGACATGGTGCCGTGTGATGGGGTGGTGCTCTGTGCCGCCCCCGCAGAGGAACATCCCCGGCTCCTGCTCCCACGGAGCTCGTCCCCGCAGCTCCTCAGGAGCTGGTCCCCGCGGGCGGTGCTACCAAGGAGGTTGTTCCCTGGCTCCATAGGAGCCAGCAGCTCCTTAGGAGCCGATCGGCTCCGTAGGAGCATATCAGTTTTTTTCAGAAATTTGTACGTCTCAACGGTTTCCTCCCCGATCCTCTCCGCATTCTGCCCGGTCCTCCCCGCATCCTCCCCCATCCTCCCGACAGCCTCCCCGGTCCTGCCCGCCTCCTCCCCGATCCTCCCCGCATCCTCCCCGATCCTCCCCGCATCCTCCCCGGTCCTCCCTGCATCCTCCCCGATCCTCCCCGCATCCTCCCCTCCCCACATCCTCCCCGCTCCTCCTCGCATCCTCCCTGGTCCTCCTCGCATCCTCCCCGATCCTCCCCGCATCCTCCCCGGTCCTCCCCGCATCCTCCGCGGTCCTCCCTGATCGTCCCCGATCCTCCCCGCCGCCTCCCCGGTCCTCCCCGCATCCTCCCCGATCCTCCCCGCATCCTCCCCGGTCCTCCCCGCATCCTCCCCGATCCTCCCCGCATCCTCCGCGGTCCTCCCCGCATCCTCCCCGCTCCTCCCCGCATCCTCCCCGGTCCTCCCCGCATCCTCCCCGATCCTCCCCGCATCCTCCGCGGTCCTCCCCGCATCCTCCCCGATCCTCCCTGCATCCTCCCCGATCCTGCCCGCATCCTCCCCGATCCTCCCCGCATCCTCCGCGGTCCTCCCCGCATCCTCCCCGATCCTCCCTGCATCCTCCCCGATCCTGCCCGCATCATCCCCGATCCTCCCCGCATCCTCCCCGGTCCTTCCCGCATCCTCCCCGACCCTCCCCGTATCCTCCCCGGTCCTCCCCGCATCCTCCCCGGTCTTCCCCGTATCCTCCCCGATCCTGCCCGCATCCTCCCCGGTCCTCCCCGCATCCTACCCGGTCATCCCCGCATCCTCCCTAATCCCGCCCGCATCCTCCCCGGCCCTCCCGGCATCCTGCCCGATCCTCCCCACATCCTCCCCGGTCCTCCCCGCATCCTCCCCGATCCTCCCTGCATCCTCCCCGGTCCTCCCCGCATCCTCCCCGGGCCTCACCCGCATCGTCCCCGATCCTCCCCGCATCCACCACGGTCCTCCCCGCCTCCTCCCCGGTCCTTCCCGCATCCTCCCCGGTCCTCTCCGCATCCTCCCCGATCCTCTCCGCATCCTCCCCGGTCCTCCCCGCATCCTCCCCGATCCTCCCGGCAGCCTCCCCGCTCCTGCCTGCCTCCTCCCCGATTCTCCCCGCATCCTCCCCGATCCTCCCCGCATCCTCCCCGGTCCTCCCCGCATCCTCCCCGGTCCTCCTCGCATCCTCCCCGGTCCTCCTCGCATCCTCCCCGATCCTCCCCGCATCCTCCCCGGTCCTCCCCGCATCCTCCCCGGTCCTCCCCGCATCCTCCCCGATCCTCCCCGCATCCTCCCCGGTCCTCCCCGCATCCTCCCCGATCCTCCCCGCATCCTCCCCGGTCCTCCCCGCATCCTCCCCGGTCCTCCTCGCATACTCCTTGGTCCTCCTCGCATCCTCCCCGGTCCCCCCCACATCCTCCCCGGTCCTCCCGGCATCCTCCCTGGTCCTCCCCGATCCTCCCCGCATCCTCCCCGGTCCTCCCCCATCCTCCCCGGTCCTCCCCGCATCCTCCCCCATCCTCCCAGCATCCTCCCCGGTCCTCCTTGCATCCTTCTCGCATCCTACCCGATCCTCCCCGCATCCTCCCCGGTCCTCCATGCATCCTCCCCGATCCTCCCCGCATCCTCCCCGACCCTCCCCGTATACTCCCTGGTCCTCCCCGCATCCTCCCCGATCCTCCCCGCATCCTCCCCGATCCTGCCCGCATCCTCTCCGGTCCTCCCCGCATCCTACCCGATCCTCCCCGCATCCTCCCCGATCCCCCCCGCATCCTCCCCGGTCCTCCCGGCATCCTCCCCGCATCCTCCCCGGTCCTCCTCGCATCCTCCGTGGTCCTCCTCGCATCCTCCCCGATCCTCCCCGCATCGTCCCCGGTCCTGCCGGCATCCTCCCCGGTCCTCCCCGATCCTCCCCGCATCCTCTCGGTCCTCCCCCATCCTCCCCGGTCCTCCCTGCATCCTCCCCCATCCTTCCCGCATCCTCCCCCGTCCTCCCCGCATCCTCCCCGGTCCTCCCCGCATCCTCCCCGATCCTCCCCGCATCCTCCCCGACCCTCCCCGTATCCTCCCCGGTCCTCCCCGCATCCTCCCCGATCCTCCCTGCATCCTCCCCGATCCTGCCCGCATCCTCCCCGGTCCTCCCCGCATCCTACCCGGTCATCCCCGCATCCTCCCCGATCCCCCCCGCATCCTCCCCGGTCCTCCCGGCATCCTCCCCGATCCTCCCCACATCCTCCCCGGTCCTCCCCGCATCCTCACCGATCCTCCCCGCATCCTCCCCGGTCCTCCCCGCATCCTCCCCGGTCCTCCCCGCATCCTCCCCGGTCCTCCCCGCATCCTCCCTGATCCTCCCCGCATCCTCCCTGGTCTCCCCGCATCCTCCCCGGTCCTCCCCGCATCCTCCCCGGTCCTCCCGGCATCCTCCCCGCATCCTCCCCGCATCCTTCCCGATCCTCCCCGCATCCTCCCGGCATCCTCCCCGCATTCTCCCCGCATCCTCCCCGATCCTCCCCGCATCCTCCGCGCATCCTCCCCGCATCCTCCCCGGTCCTCCGCGCATCCTCCCTGATCCTCCCCGCATCCTCCCCGGTCCTACCCGCATCCTCCCCGGTCCTCCCCGCATCCTCCCCGATCCTCCCCGCATCCTCCCGGCATCCTCCCCGCATTCCCCCCGCATCCTCCCCGATCCTCCCCTCATCCTCCCCGCATCCTCCCCGCATCCTCCCCGGTCCTCCGCGCATCCTCCCAGATCCTCCCCGCATCCTCCCTGATCCTCCCCGCATCCTCCCCGGTCCTCCCCGCATCCTCCCCGGTCCTCCCCGCATCCTCCCCGATCCTCCCCGCATCCTCTCCGATCCTCCCCGCATCCTCCCCGATCCTCCCCGCATCCTCCCCGCTCCTCCCCGCATCCTCCCCGGTCCTCCCCGCATCCTCCCCGATCCTCCCCGCATCGTCCCCGGTCCTCCCCGCATCCTCCCCGGTCCTCCCCGCATCCTCCCCGGTCCTGACCGCATCCCCCCGATTCTCCCCGCATCCTCCCCGGTCCTCCCCGCATCCTCCCCGGTCCTCCCCGCATCCTCCCCGATCCTTCCCGCATCCTCCCCGATCCTCCATGATCCTCCCCGCATCCTCGCCGGTCCTCCCCGCATCCTCCCCGGTCCTTCCCGCATCCTCCCCGGTCCTCTCCGCATCCTCCCCGATCCTCTCCGCATCCTCCCCGGTCCTCCCCGCATCCTCCCCGATCCTCCCGGCAGCCTCCCCGCTCCTGCCCGCCTCCTCCCCGATTCTCCCCGCATCCTCCCCGATCCTCCCCGCATCCTCCCCGGTCCTCCCCGCATCCTCCCCGGTCCTCCTCGCATCCTCCCCGGTCCTCCTCGCATCCTCCCCGATCCTCCCCGCATCCTCCCCGGTCCTCCCCGCATCCTCCCCGGTCCTCCCCGCATCCTCCCCGATCCTCCCCGCATCCTCCCCGGTCCTCCCCGCATCCTCCCCGATCCTCCCCGCATCCTCCCTGGTCCTCCCCGCATCCTCCCCGGTCCTCCTCGCATACTCCTTGGTCCTCCTCGCATCCTCCCCGGTCCCCCCCACATCCTCCCCGGTCCTCCCGGCATCCTCCCCGGTCCTCCCTGATCCTCCCCGCATCCTCCCCGGTCCTCCCCCATCCTCCCCGGTCCTCCCCGCATCCTCCCCCATCCTCCCAGCATCCTCCCCGGTCCTTCTTGCATCCTTCCCGCATCCTCCCCGATCCCCCCCGCATCCTCCCCGGTCCTCCATGCATCCTCCCCGATCCTCCCCGCATCCTCCCCGACCCTCCCCGTATCCTCCCTGGTCCTCCCCGCATCCTCCCCGATCCTCCCCGCATCCTCCCCGATCCTGCCCGCATCCTCTCCGGTCCTCCCCGCATCCTACCCGATCCTCCCCGCATCCTCCCCGATCCCCCCCGCATCCTCCCCGGTCCTCCCGGCATCCTCCCCGCATCCTCCCCGGTCCTCCTCGCATCCTCCCTGGTCCTCCTCGCATCCTCCCCGATCCTCCCCGCATCCTCCCCCGTCCTCCCGGCATCCTCCCCGGTCCTCCCCGATCCTCCCCGCATCCTCTCGGTCCTCCCCCATCCTCCCCGGTCCTCCCTGCATCCTCCCCCATCCTTCCCGCATCCTCCCCCGTCCTCCCCGCATCCTCCCCGGTCCTCCCCGCATCCTCCCCGATCCTCCCCGCATCCTCCCCGACCCTCCCCGTATCCTCCCCGGTCCTCCCCGCATCCTCCCTGATCCTCCCCGCATCCTCCCCGATCCTGCCCGCATCCTCCCCGGTCCTCTCCGCATCCTACCCGGTCATCCCCGCATCCTCCCCGATCCCCCCCGCATCCTCCCCGGTCCTCCCGGCATCCTCCCCGATCCTCCCCACATCCTCCCCGGTCCTCCCCGCATCCTCACCGATCCTCCCCGCATCCTCCCCGGTCCTCCCCGCATCCTCCCCGGTCCTCCCCGCATTCTCCCCGGTCCTCCCCGCATCCTCCCCGATCCTCCCCGCATCCTCCCCGGTCCTCCCCGCATCCTCCCCGGTCCTCCCCGCATCCTCCCCGGTCCTCCCGGCATCCTCCCCGCATCCTCCCCGCATCCTTCCCGATCCTCCCCGCATCCTCCCGGCATCCTCCCCGCATTCTCCCCGCATCCTCCCCGATCCTCCCCGCATCCTCCCCGCATCCTCCCCGCATCCTCCCCGGTCCTCCGCGCATCCTCCCTGATCCTCCCCGCATCCTCCCCGGTCCTACCCGCATCCTCCCCGGTCCTCCCCGCATCCTCCCCGATCCTCCCCGCATCCTCCCGGCATCCTCCCCGCATTCCCCCCGCATCCTCCCCGATCCTCCCCGCATCCTCCCCGCATCCTCCCCGCATCCTCCCCGGTCCTCCGCGCATCCTCCCAGATCCTCCCCGCATCCTCCCTGATCCTCCCCGCATCCTCCCCGGTCCTCCCCGCATCCTCCCCGGTCCTCCCCGCATCCTCCCCGATCCTCCCCGCATCCTCTCCGGTCCTCCCCGCATCCTCCCCGAACCTCCCCGCATCCTCCCCGCTCCTCCCCGCATCCTCCCCGGTCCTCCCCGCATCCTCCCCGATCCTCCCCGCATCCTCCCCGCATCCTCCCCGCATCCTCCCCGGTCCTCCCCGCATCCTCCCCGGTCCTGACCGCATCCCCCCGATTCTCCCCGCATCCTCCCCGGTCCTCCCCGCATCCTCCCCGGTCCTCCCCGCATCCTCCCCGATCCTTCCCGCATCCTCCCCGATCCTCCATGATCCTCCCCGCATCCTCGCCGGTCCTCCCCGCATCCTCCCCGGTCCTCCCGGCATCCTCCCCGCATCCTCCCCGGTCCTCCTCGCATCCTCCCCGGTCCTCCCCGCATCCTCCCCGATCCTCCCCGCATCGTCCCCGGTCCTGCCGGCATCCTCCCCGGTCCTCCCCGATCCTCCCCGCATCCTCTCGGTCCTCCCCCATCCTCCCCGGTCCTCCCTGCATCCTCCCCCATCCTTCCCGCATCCTCCCCCGTCCTCCCCGCATCCTCCCCGGTCCTCCCCGCATCCTCCCCGATCCTCCCCGCATCCTCCCCGACCCTCCCCGTATCCTCCCCGGTCCTCCCCGCATCCTCCCCGATCCTCCCCGCATCCTCCCCGATCCTGCCCGCATCCTCCCCGGTCCTCCCCGCATCCTACCCGGTCATCCCCGCATCCTCCCCGATCCCCCCCGCATCCTCCCCGGTCCTCCCGGCATCCTCCCCGATCCTCCCCACATCCTCCCCGGTCCTCCCCGCATCCTCACCGGTCCTCCCCGCATCCTCCCCGGTCCTCCCCGCATCCTCCCCGGTCCTCCCCGCATCCTCCCCGGTCCTCCCCGCATCCTCCCTGATCCTCCCCGCATCCTCCCTGGTCTCCCCGCATCCTCCCCGGTCCTCCCCGCATCCTCCCCGGTCCTCCCGGCATCCTCCCCGCATCCTCCCCGCATCCTTCCCGATCCTCCCCGCATCCTCCCGGCATCCTCCCCGCATTCTCCCCGCATCCTCCCCGATCCTCCCCGCATCCTCCGCGCATCCTCCCCGCATCCTCCCCGGTCCTCCGCGCATCCTCCCTGATCCTCCCCGCATCCTCCCCGGTCCTACCCGCATCCTCCCCGGTCCTCCCCGCATCCTCCCCGATCCTCCCCGCATCCTCCCGGCATCCTCCCCGCATTCCCCCCGCATCCTCCCCGATCGTCCCCTCATCCTCCCCGCATCCTCCCCGCATCCTCCCCGGTCCTCCGCGCATCCTCCGTGATCCTCCCCGCATCCTCCCTGATCCTCCCCGCATCCTCCCCGGTCCTCCCCGCATCCTCCCCGGTCCTCCCCACATCCTCCCCGATCCTCCCCGCATCCTCTCCGATCCTCCCCGCATCCTCCCCGATCCTCCCCGCATCCTCCCCGCTCCTCCCCGCATCCTCCCCGGTCCTCCCCGCATCCTCCCCGATCCTCCCCGCATCGTCCCCGGTCCTCCCCGCATCCTCCCCGGTCCTCCCCGCATCCTCCCCGGTCCTGACCGCATCCCCCCGATTCTCCCCGCATCCTCCCCGGTCCTCCCCGCATCCTCCCCGGTCCTCCCCGCATCCTCCCCGATCCTTCCCGCATCCTCCCCGATCCTCCATGATCCTCCCCGCATCCTCGCCGGTCCTCCCCGCATCCTCCCCGGTCCTTCCCGCATCCTCCCCGGTCCTCTCCGCATCCTCCCCGATCCTCCCCGCATCCTCCCCGGTCCTCCCCGCATCCTCCCCGATCCTCCCGGCAGCCTCCCCGCTCCTGCCCGCCTCCTCCCCGATTCTCCCCGCATCCTCCCCGATCCTCCCCGCATCCTCCCCGGTCCTCCCCGCATCCTCCCCGGTCCTCCTCGCATCCTCCCCGGTCCTCCTCGCATCCTCCCCGATCCTCCCCGCATCCTCCCCGGTCCTCCCCGCATCCTCCCCGGTCCTCCCCGCATCCTCCCCGATCCTCCCCGCATCCTCCCCGGTCCTCCCCGCATCCTCCCCGATCCTCCCCGCATCCTCCCTGGTCCTCCCCGCATCCTCCCCGGTCCTCCTCGCATACTCCTTGGTCCTCCTCGCATCCTCCCCGGTCCCCCCCACATCCTCCCCGGTCCTCCCGGCATCCTCCCCGGTCCTCCCTGATCCTCCCCGCATCCTCCCCGGTCCTCCCCCATCCTCCCCGGTCCTCCCCGCATCCTCCCCCATCCTCCCAGCATCCTCCCCGGTCCTTCTTGCATCCTTCCCGCATCCTCCCCGATCCTCCCCGCATCCTCCCCGGTCCTCCATGCATCCTCCCCGATCCTCCCCGCATCCTCCCCGACCCTCCCCGTATCCTCCCTGGTCCTCCCCGCATCCTCCCCGATCCTCCCCGCATCCTCCCCGATCCTGCCCGCATCCTCTCCGGTCCTCCCCGCATCCTACCCGATCCTCCCCGCATCCTCCCCGATCCCCCCCGCATCCTCCCCGGTCCTCCCGGCATCCTCCCCGCATCCTCCCCGGTCCTCCTCGCATCCTCCCTGGTCCTCCTCGCATCCTCCCCGATCCTCCCCGCATCGTCCCCGGTCCTCCCGGCATCCTCCCCGGTCCTCCCCGATCCTCCCCGCATCCTCTCGGTCCTCCCCCATCCTCCCCGGTCCTCCCTGCATCCTCCCCCATCCTTCCCGCATCCTCCCCCGTCCTCCCCGCATCCTCCCCGGTCCTCCCCGCATCCTCCCCGATCCTCCCCGCATCCTCCCCGACCCTCCCCGTATCCTCCCCGGTCCTCCCCGCATCCTCCCTGATCCTCCCCGCATCCTCCCCGATCCTGCCCGCATCCTCCCCGGTCCTCTCCGCATCCTACCCGGTCATCCCCGCATCCTCCCCGATCCCCCCCGCATCCTCCCCGGTCCTCCCGGCATCCTCCCCGATCCTCCCCACATCCTCCCCGGTCCTCCCCGCATCCTCACCGATCCTCCCCGCATCCTCCCCGGTCCTCCCCGCATCCTCCCCGGTCCTCCCCGCATTCTCCCCGGTCCTCCCCGCATCCTCCCCGATCCTCCCCGCATCCTCCCCGGTCCTCCCCGCATCCTCCCCGGTCCTCCCCGCATCCTCCCCGGTCCTCCCGGCATCCTCCCCGCATCCTCCCCGCATCCTTCCCGATCCTCCCCGCATCCTCCCGGCATCCTCCCCGCATTCTCCCCGCATCCTCCCCGATCCTCCCCGCATCCTCCCCGCATCCTCCCCGCATCCTCCCCGGTCCTCCGCGCATCCTCCCTGATCCTCCCCGCATCCTCCCCGGTCCTACCCGCATCCTCCCCGGTCCTCCCCGCATCCTCCCCGATCCTCCCCGCATCCTCCCGGCATCCTCCCCGCATTCCCCCCGCATCCTCCCCGATCCTCCCCGCATCCTCCCCGCATCCTCCCCGCATCCTCCCCGGTCCTCCGCGCATCCTCCCAGATCCTCCCCGCATCCTCCCTGATCCTCCCCGCATCCTCCCCGGTCCTCCCCGCATCCTCCCCGGTCCTCCCCGCATCCTCCCCGTTCCTCCCCGCATCCTCTCCGGTCCTCCCCGCATCCTCCCCGATCCTCCCCGCATCCTCCCCGCTCCTCCCCGCATCCTCCCCGGTCCTCCCCGCATCCTCCCCGATCCTCCCCGCATCCTCCCCGCATCCTCCCCGCATCCTCCCCGGTCCTCCCCGCATCCTCCCCGGTCCTGACCGCATCCCCCCGATTCTCCCCGCATCCTCCCCGGTCCTCCCCGCATCCTCCCCGGTCCTCCCCGCATCCTCCCCGATCCTTCCCGCATCCTCCCCGATCCTCCATGATCCTCCCCGCATCCTCGCCGGTCCTCCCCGCATCCTCCCTGGTCCTCCCTGCATCCTCGCCGGTCCTCCCCGCATCCTCGCCGGTCCTCCCCGCATCCTCCCCGGTCCTCCCCGCATCCTCCCCGGTCCTCCCCGCGTCCTCCCCGGTCCTCCCCGCATCCTCCCCGATCCTCCCCGCATCCTCCCCGGTCCTCCCCGCATCCTCCCCACATCCTCTCTGCATCCTCCCCGGTCCTCCCCGCATCCTCGCCGGTCCTCCCCGCATCCTCCCCGGTCCTCCCCGCATCGACCCCAATCCTCCCCGCATCCTCCCCGATCCTCCCCGCATCCTCCCCGGTCCTCCCCGCATCCTCCCCGGTCCTCCTCGCATCCTCCCCGGTCCTTCTCGCATCCTCCCCGATCCTGCCCGCATCCTCCCCGGTCCTCCCGGCATCCTCCCCGGTCCTCCCTGATCCCCCCCGCATCCTCCCCGGTCCTCCCCCATCCTCCCCGGTCCCCCCGCATCCTCCCCGGTCCTCCCCGCATCCTCCCCGGTCCTCCTTGCATCCTTCCCGCATCCTCCCCGATCCTCCCCGCATCCTCCCCGATCCTCCCCGCATCCCCCCCGACCCTCCCCGAATCCTCCCTCGTCCTCCCCGCATCCTCCCCGATCCTCCCCGCATCCTCCCGGATCCTGCCCGCATCCTCCCCGGTCATCCCCGCATCCTCCCCGGTCCTCCCCGCATCCTCTCCGATCCTCCCCGCATCCTCCCTGTTCATCCCTGCATCCTCCCCGATCCCCCCCGCATCCTCCCCGGTCCTCCCGGCATCCTCCCCGATCCTCCCCACATCCTCCCCGGTCCTCCCCGCATCCTCCCCGATCCTCCCCGCATCCTCCCCGATCCGCCCCGCATTCTCCCCGGTCCTCCCCGCATCCTTCCCCATCCTCCCGACAGCCTCCCCGGTCCTGCCCGCCTCCTCCCCGATCCTCCCCGCATCCTCCCCGATCCTCCCCGCATCCACCCCGGTCCTCCCCGCATCCTCCCCGATCCTCCCCGCATCCTCCCCTCCCCACATCCTCCCCGCTCCTCCTCGCATCCTCCCTGGTCCTCCTCGCATCCTCCTCGATCCTCCCCGCATCCTCCCCGGTCCTCCCCGCATCCTCCCCGCATCCTCCCCGCATCCTCCCCGATGCTCCCCGCCGCCTCCCAGGTCCTCCCCGCATCCTCCCCGATCCTCCCCGCATCGTCCCGTGTCCTCCCCGCATCCTCCCCGGTCCTCCCCGCATCCTCCGCGGTCCTCCCCGCATCCTCCCCGATCCTCCCTGCATCCTCCCCGATCCTGCCCGCATGCTCCCCGACCCTCCCCGTATCCTCTCTGGTCCTCCCCGCATCCTCCCCGATCCTCCCCGCATCCTCCCCGATCCTGCCCGCATCCTCCCCGGTCCTCCCCGCATCCCGCCCGATCCTCCCCACATCCTCCCCGGTCCGCCCCGCATCCTCCCCGATCCTCCCCGCATCCTCCCCGGTCCTCCCCGCATCCTCCCCGGGCCTCCCCCGCATCCTTCCCGATCCTCCCCGCATCCTCCACGGTCCTCCCCGCATCCTCCCCGGTCCTCCCCACATCCTCCCCGATCCTCCCGGCAGCCTCCCCGGTCCTGCCTGCCTCCTCCCCGATTCTCCCCGCATCCTCCCCGATGCTCCCCGCATCCTCCCCGGTCCTCCCCGCCTCCTCCCCGATCCTCCCCGCATCCTCCCCGCCCCATATCCTCCCCGGTCCTCCTCGCATCCTCCCTGGTCCTCCTCGCATCCTCCCCGATCCTCCCCGCATCCTCCCCGGTCCTCCCCGCATCCTCCCCGGTCCTCCCCGCATCCTCCCCGATCCTCCCCGCATCCTCCCCGGTCCTCCCCGCATCCTCCCCGATCCTCCCCGCATCCTCCCCTCCCCGCATCCTCCCCGGTCCTCCTCGCATCCTCCCTGGTCCTCCTCGCATCCTCCCCGATCCTCCCCGCATCCTCCCGGGTCCTCCCGGCATCCTCCCCAGTCCTCCCCGATCCTCCCCGCATCCTCCCCGGTCCTCCCCCATCCTCCCCGGTCCTCCCCGCATCCTCCCCCATCCTCCCAGCATCCTCCCCGGTCCTCCTTGCATCCTTCCTGCATCCTCCCCGATCCTCCCCGCATCCTCCCCGGTCCTCCCTGCATCCTCCCCGATCCTCCCCGCATCCTCCCCGATCCTCCCTGCATCCTCCCCGGTCCTCCCCGCATCCTCCCCGATCCTCCCCGCATCCTCCCCTCCCCACATCCTCCCCGCTCCTCCTCGCATCCTCCCTGGTCCTCCTCGCATCCTCCCCGATCCTCCCCGCATTCTCCCCGATCCTCCCCGCCGCCTCCCAGGCCCCCCCCGCATCCTCCCCAATCCTCCCCGCATCGTCCCCGGTCCTCCCCGCATCCTCCCCGATCCTCCCCGCATCCTCTGCGGTCCTCCCCGCATCCTCCCCGATCCTCCCTGCATCCTCCCCGATCCTGCCCGCATCCCCCCCGACCCTCCGCGTATCCTCCCTGGTCCTCCCCGCATGCTCCCTGATCCTCCCCGCATCCTCCCCGGTCCTCCCCGCATCCTACCTGGTCATCCCCGCATCCTCCCTGATCCCCCCCTCATCCTCCCCGGCCCTCCCGGCATCCTGCCCGATCCTCCCTGATCCTCCCCGCATCCTCCACGGTCCTCCCCGCATCCTCCCCGGCCCTTCCCGCATCCTCCCCGGTCCTCTCCGCATCCTCCCCGATCCTCTCCGCATCCTCCCCGGTCCTCCCCACATCCTCCCCGATCCTCCCGGCGGCCTCCCCGGTCCTGCCCGCCTCCTCCCCGATTCTCCCCGCATCCTCCCCGATGCTCCCCGCATCCTCCCCGGTCCTCCCCGCATCCTCCCCGATCCTCCCGGCAGCCTCCCCGGTCCTGCCCGCCTCCTCCCCGATTCTCCCCGCATCCTCCCCGATCCTCCCCGCATCCTCCCCGCCCCACATCCTCCCCGGTCCTCCTCGCATCCTCCCTGGTCCTCCTCGCATCCTCGCCGATCCTCCCCGCATCCTCCCCGGTCCTCCCCGCATCCTTTCCGGTCCTCCCCGCATCCTCCCCGATCCTCCCCGCATCCTCCCCGGTCCAGACCGCATCCTCCCCGATCCTCCCCGCATCCTCCCCTCCCCGCATCCTCCCCGGTCCTCCCCGCATCCTCCCCGATCCTCCCCGCATCCTCCCCGGTCCTCCCGGCATCCTCCCCGGTCCTCCCCGATCCTCCCCGCCTCCTCCCCGGTCCTCCCCCATCCTCCCCGGTCCTCCCCGCATCCTCCCCCATCCTCCCAGCATCCTCCCCGGTCCTCCTTGCATCCTTCCCGCATCCTCCCCGATCCTCCCCGCATCCTTACCGGTCCTCCCTGCATCCTCCCCGACCCTCCCCGCATCCTCCCTGACCCTCCCCGTATCCTCCCTGGTCCTCCCCGCATCCTCCCCGATCCTCCCCGCATCCTCCCTGATCCTGCCCGCATCCTCCCCGGTCCTCCCCGCATCCTACCTGGTCATCCCCGCATCCCCCCCGATCCCCCCCGCATCCTCCCCGGTCCTCCCGGCATCCTCCCCAATCCTCCCCACATCCTCCCCGATCCTCCCCGCATCCTCCCCGGTCCTCCCCGCATCCTTCCCGATCCTCCCCGCATCCTCCCCGTTCCTCCCCGCATCCTCCCCGGTCCTCCCCGCATCCTCCCCGGTCCTCCCCGCATCCTCCGAGGTCCTCCCCGCATCCTCCCCGATCCTCTGCGCATCCTCCCCGGTCCTCCCCGCATCCTCCCCGGTCGTCCCGGCATCCTCCCCGCATCCTCCCCGCATCCTTCCCGCATCCTCCCCGCATCCTTCCCCATCCTCCCCGCATCCTCCATGATCCTCCCCGCATCCTCCCCGATCCTCCCCGCATCCTGCCCGGTCCTCCCCGCATCCTCCTCACATCCTCTCCGCATCCTCCGCGGTCCTCCCCGCATCCTCCCCGGTCCTCCCCGCATCCTCCCCGGTCCTCCCCGCATCCACCCCAATCCTCCCCGCATCCTCCCCGATCCTCCCCGCATCCTCCCTGGTCCTCCCCGCATCCTCGGCGGTCCTCCCCGCATCCTCCCCGGTCCTCCTCGCATCCTCCCCGATCCTCCCCGCATCCTCCCCGGTCCTGCCGGCATCCTCCCTGGTCCTCCCCGATCCTCCCCGCATCCCCCCCGACCGTCCCCGAATCCTCCATGGTCCTCCCCGCATCCTCCCCGATCCTCCCCGCATCCTTGCCGATCCTGCCCGCATCCTCCCCGGTCATCCCCGCACCCTCCCCGGTCCTCCCCGCATCCTCCCCGATCCTCCCCGCATCCTCCGTGGTCATCCCCGCATCCTCCCCGATCCCCCCCGCATCCTCCCCGATCCTCCCCACATCCCCCACGGTCCTCCCCGCATCCTCCCCGATCCTCCGCGCATCCTCCCCAGTCCTCCCCGCATCCTCCCCGGTCCTCCCCGCATCCTCCCCCATCCTCCCGACAGCCTCCCCGGTCCTGCCCGCCTCCTCCCCGATCCTCCCCGCATCCTCCCCGATCCTCCCCGCAACCTCTCCGGTCCTCCCCGCATCCTCCCCGATCCTCCCCGCATCCTCCCCTCCCCACATCCTCCCCGCTTCTCCTCGCATCCTCCCTGGTCCTCCTTGCATCCTCCCCGATCCTCCCCGCATCCTCCCCGGTCCTCCCCGCATCCTCCGCGGTCCTCCCTGATCGTCCCCAATCCTCCCCGCCGCCTCCGCGGTCCTCCCCGCATCCTCCCCGATCCTCCCCGCATCGTCCCCGGTCCTTCCCGCATCCTCCCCGATCCTCCCCGCATCCTCCGCGGTCCTCCCCGCATCCTCCCCGATCCTCCCTGCATCCTCCCCGATCCTGCCCGCATCCTCCCCGACCCTCCCCGTATTCTCTCTGGTCCTCCCCGCATCCTCCCAGATCCTCCCCGCATCCTCACCGATCCTGCCCGCATCCTCCCCGGTCCTCCCCGCATCCTACCCGATGCTCCCCGCATCCTCCCCGATCCTCCCCGCATCCTCCCCGCTCCTCCCCGCATCCTCCCCGGTCCTCCCCGCATCCTCCCCGATCCTCCCCGCATCCTCCCCGGTCCTCCCCGCATCCTCCCCGGTCCTCCCCGCATCCTCCCCGGTCCTGACCACATCCCCCCGATCCTCCCCACATCCTCCCCGGTCCTCCCCGCATCCTCCACAGTCCTTCCCGCATCCTCCCCGATCCTCCATGATCCTCCCCGCATCCTCGCCGGTCCTCCCCGCATCCTCCCCGGTCCTCCCTGCATCCTCCCCGGTCCTCCCCGCATCCTCGCCGGTCCTCCCCGCATCCTCCCCGGTCCTCCCCGCATCCTCCCCGGTCCTCCTCGCGTCCTCCCCGGTCCTCCCCGCATCCTCCCCGATCCCCCCCGCATCCTCCCCGGTCCTCCCCGCATCCTCCCCACATCCTCTCCGCATCCTCCCAGGTCCTCCCCGCATCCTCCCCGGTCCTCCCCGCATCCTCCCCGGTCCTCCCCGCATCCTCCCCGGTCCTCCCCGCACCCTCCGCGGTCCTCCCTGATCGTCCCCAATCCTCCCCGCCGCCTCCCCGGTCCTCCCCGCATCCTCCCCAATCCTCCCCGCATCGTCCCCGGTCCTCCCTGCATCCTCCCCGATCCTCCCCGCATCCTCCGCGGTCCTCCCCGCATCCTCCCCGATCCTGCCTGCATCCTCCCCGATCCTGCCCGCATCCTCCCCGACCCTCCCCGTATCCGCCCTGGTCCTCCCCGCATCCTCCCCGATCCTCCCCGCATCCTCACCGATCCTACCCGCATCCTCCCCGGTCCTCCCCGCATCCTACCCGATGCTCCCCGCATCCTCCCGGATCCTCCCCGCATCCTCCCCGCTCCTCCCCGCATCCTCCCCGGTCCTCCCCGCATCCTCCCCGATCCTCCCCGCATCCTCCCCGGTCCTCCCCGCATCCTCCCCGGTCCTCCCCGCATCCTCCCCGGTCCTGACCACATCCCCCCGATCCTCCCCACATCCTCCCCGGTCCTCCCCGCATCCTCCACAGTCCTTCCCGCATCCTCCCCGATCCTCCATGATCCTCCCCGCATCCTCGCCGGTCCTCCCCGCATCCTCCCCGGTCCTCCCTGCATCCTCCCCGGTCCTCCCCGCATCCTCGCCGGTCCTCCCCGCATCCTCCCCGGTCCTCCCCGCATCCTCCCCGGTCCTCCTCGCGTCCTCCCCGGTCCTCCCCGCATCCTCCCCGATCCCCCCCGCATCCTCCCCGGTCCTCCCCGCATCCTCCCCACATCCTCTCCGCATCCTCCCAGGTCCTCCCCGCATCCTCCCCGGTCCTCCCCGCATCCTCCCCGGTCCTCCCCGCATCCTCCCCGGTCCTCCCCGCACCCTCCGCGGTCCTCCCTGATCGTCCCCAATCCTCCCCGCCGCCTCCCCGGTCCTCCCCGCATCCTCCCCAATCCTCCCCGCATCGTCCCCGGTCCTCCCTGCATCCTCCCCGATCCTCCCCGCATCCTCCGCGGTCCTCCCCGCATCCTCCCCGATCCTGCCTGCATCCTCCCCGATCCTGCCCGCATCCTCCCCGACCCTCCCCGTATCCGCCCTGGTCCTCCCCGCATCCTCCCCGATCCTCCCCGCATCCTCACCGATCCTACCCGCATCCTCCCCGGTCCTCCCCGCATCCTACCCGATGCTCCCCGCATCCTCCCGGATCCTCCCCGCATCCTCCCCGCTCCTCCCCGCATCCTCCCCGGTCCTCCCCGCATCCTCCCCGATCCTCCCCGCATCCTCCCCGTCCCTCCCCGCATCCTCCCCAGTCCTCCCCGCATCCTCCCCGGTCCTGACCGCATCCCCCCGATCCTGCCCGCATCCTCCCCGGTCCTCCCCGCATCCTCCCCGGTCCTTCCCGCATCCTCCCCAACCATCCCCGGTCCTCCCCGCATCCTCGCCGGTCTTCCCCGCATCCTCCCCGGTCCTCCCTGCATCCTCCCCGGTCCTCCCCGCATCCTCGCCGGTCCTCCCCGCATCCTTCCCGGTCCTCCCCGCATCCTCCCCGGTCCTCCCCGCGTCCTCCCCGGTCCTCCCCGCATCCTCCCCGATCCTCCCCGCATCCTCCCCGGTCCTCCCCGCATCCTCCCCACATCCTCTCCGCATCCTCCCCGGTCCTCCCCGCATCCTCCCCGGTCCTCCCCGCATCCTCCCCGGTCCTCCCCGCATCCACCCAAATCCTCCCCGCATCCTCCCCGATCCTCCCCGCATCCTCCCTGGTCCTCCCCGCATCCTCCCCGGTCCTCCCCGCATCCTCCCTGATCCTCCCCGCATCCTCCCAGGTCCTCCCGGCATCCTCCCTGGTCCTCCCCGATCCTCCCCGCATCCCCCCCGACCCTCCCCGAATCCTCCATGGTCCTCCCCGCATCCTCCCCGATCCTCCCCGCATCCTCCCCGATCCTGCCAGCATCCTCCCCGGTCATCTCCGCATCCTCCCCGGTCCTCCCCGCATCCTCCCCGATCCTCCCCGCATCCTCCCTGGTCATCCCCGCATCCTCCCCCATCCCCCCCGCATCCTCCCCGGTCCTCCCGGCATCCTCCCCGATCCTCCCCACATCCTCCCCGGTCCTCCCCGCATCCTCCCCCCTCCTCCCGACAGCCTCCCCGGTCCTGCCCGCATCCTCCCCGATCCTCCCCGCATCCTCCCCCATCCTCCCGACAGCCTCCCCGGTCCTCCCCGATCCTCCCCGCATCCTCCCCGATCCTCCCCGCATCCTCCCCTCCCCACATCCTCCCCGCTCCTCCTCGCATCCTCCCTGGTCCTCCTCGCATCCTCCCCGATCCTCCCTGCATCCTCCCCGGTCCTCCCCGCATCCTCCGCGTTCCTCCCTGATCGTCCCCGATCCTCCCCGCCGCCTCCCCGGTCCTCCCCGCATCCCCCCCGATCCTCCTCGCATCCTCCCCCATCCTCCCGACAGCCTCCCCGGTCCTGCCCGCATCCTCCCCGATCCTCCCCGCATCCTCCCCCATCCTCCCGACAGCCTCCCCGGTCCTCCCCGATCCTCCCTGCATCCTCCCCGATCCTCCCCGCATCCTCCCCTCCCCACATCCTCCCCGCTCCTCCTCGCATCCTCTCTGGTCCTCCTCGCATCCTCCCCGATCCTCCCCGCATCCTCCCCGGTCCTCCCCGCATCCTCCGCGGTCCTCCCTGATCGTCCCCGATCCTCCCCGCCGCCTCCCCGGTCCTCCCCGCATCCTCCCCGATCCTCCTCGCATTGTCCCCGGTCCTCCCCGCATCCTCCCCGATCCTCCCCGCATCCTCCGCGGTCCTCCCTGCATCCTCCCCGATCCTCCCTGCATCCTCCCCGATCCTGCCCGCATCCTCCCCGACCCTCCCCGTATCCTCCCTGGTCCTCCCCGCATCCTCGCCGATCCTCCCCGCATCCTTCCCGATCCTGCCCGCATCCTCCCCCGTCCTCCCCGCATCCTACCCGGTCATCCCCGCATCCTCCCTGATCCCCCCGGCATCCTCCCCGGCCCTCCCGGCATCCTGCCTGATCCTCCCCGGATCCTCCCCGGTCCTCCCCGCATCCTCCCCGATCCTCCCCGCATCCTCCCCGGTCCTCCCCGCATCCTCCCCGGGCCTCCCCCGCATCCTTCCGATCCTCCCCGCATCCTCCACGGTCCTCCCCGCATCCTCCCTGATCCTCCCCGCATCCTCCCCGGTCCTCCCGGCATCCTCCCTGGTCCTCCCCGATCCTCCCCGCATCCCCCCCGACCCTCCCCGAATCCTCCATGGTCCTCCCCGCATCCTCCCCGATCCTCCCCGCATCCTCCCCGATCCTGCCAGCATCCTCCCCGGTCATCCCCGCATCCTCCCCGGTCCTCCCCGCATCCTCCCCGATCCTCCCCGCATCCTCCCTGGTCATCCCCGCATCCTCCCCCATCCCCCCCGCATCCTCCCCGGTCCTCCCGGCATCCTCCCCGATCCTCCCCACATCCTCCCCGGTCCTCCCCGCATCCTCCCCCCTCCTCCCGACAGCCTCCCCGGTCCTGCCCGCATCCTCCCCGATCCTCCCCGCATCCTCCCCCATCCTCCCGACAGCCTCCCCGGTCCTCCCCGATACTCCCCGCATCCTCCCCGATCCTCCCCGCATCCTCCCCTCCCCACATCCTCCCCGCTCCTCCTCGCATCCTCCCTGGTCCTCCTCGCATCCTCCCCGATCCTCCCTGCATCCTCCCCGGTCCTCCCCGCATCCTCCGCGTTCCTCCCTGATCGTCCCCGATCCTCCCCGCCGCCTCCCCGGTCCTCCCCGCATCCCCCCCGATCCTCCTCGCATCCTCCCCCATCCTCCCGACAGCCTCCCCGGTCCTGCCCGCATCCTCCCCGATCCTCCCCGCATCCTCCCCCATCCTCCCGACAGCCTCCCCGGTCCTCCCCGATCCTCCCTGCATCCTCCCCGATCCTCCCCGCATCCTCCCCTCCCCACATCCTCCCCGCTCCTCCTCGCATCCTCTCTGGTCCTCCTCGCATCCTCCCCGATCCTCCCCGCATCCTCCCCGGTCCTCCCCGCATCCTCCGCGGTCCTCCCTGATCGTCCCCGATCCTCCCCGCCGCCTCCCCGGTCCTCCCCGCATCCTCCCCGATCCTCCTCGCATTGTCCCCGGTCCTCCCCGCATCCTCCCCGATCCTCCCCGCATCCTCCGCGGTCCTCCCTGCATCCTCCCCGATCCTCCCTGCATCCTCCCCGATCCTGCCCGCATCCTCCCCGACCCTCCCCGTATCCTCCCTGGTCCTCCCCGCATCCTCGCCGATCCTCCCCGCATCCTTCCCGATCCTGCCCGCATCCTCCCCCGTCCTCCCCGCATCCTACCCGGTCATCCCCGCATCCTCCCTGATCCCCCCGGCATCCTCCCCGGCCCTCCCGGCATCCTGCCTGATCCTCCCCGGATCCTCCCCGGTCCTCCCCGCATCCTCCCCGATCCTCCCCGCATCCTCCCCGGTCCTCCCCGCATCCTCCCCGGGCCTCCCCCGCATCCTTCCGATCCTCCCCGCATCCTCCACGGTCCTCCCCGCATCCTCCCCGGTCCTTCCCGCATCCTCCCCGGTCCTCCCCGCATCCTCCCCGATCCTCTCCGCATCCTCCCCAGTCCTCCCCGCATCCTCCCCGATCCTCCCGGCAGCCTCCCCGGTCCTGCCCGCCTCCTCCCCGATTCTCCCCACATCCTCCCCGATCCTCCCCGCATCCTCCCCGGTCCTCCCCGCATCCTCCCCGATCCTCCCCGCATCCTCCTCGCCCCACATCCTCCCCGGTCCTCCTCGCATCCTCCCTGGTCCTCCTCGCATCCTCCCCGATCCTCCCCGCATCCTCCCCGGTCCTCCCCGCATCCTCCCCGATCCTCCCCGCATCCTCCCCGATCCTCCCCGCATTCTCCCCGGTCCTCCCCGCATCCTCCCCGATCCTCCCCGCATCCTCCCCTCCCCGCATCCTCCCCGGTCCTCCTCGCATCCTCCCCGGTCCTCCTCGCATCCTCCCCGGTCCTCTCCGCATCCTCCCCGGTCCTTCCCGCATCCTCCCCGATCCTCCCTGATCCTCCCCCCATCCTCGCCGGTCCTCCCCGCATCCTCCCTGGTCCTCCTCGCATCCTCCCCGATCCTCCCCGCATCCTCCTCGGTCCTCCCCGCATCCTCCCCGATCCTCCCCGTATCCTCCCCGGTCCTCCCCGCGTCCTCCCCGGTCCTCCCCGCATCCTCCCCGATCCTCCCCGCATCCTCCCCGGTCCTCCCCGCATCCTCCCCACATCCTCTCCGCATCCTCCCCGGTCCTCCCCGCATCCTCCCCGGTCCTCCCCGCATCCTCTCCGGTCCTCCCCGCATCCACCCAAATCCTCCTTGCATCCTCCCCGATCCTCCCCGCATCCTCCCCGGTCTTCCCCGCATCCTCCCCGGTCCTCCCCGCATCCTCTCCGGTCCTCCCCGCATCCACCCAAATCCTCCTTGCATCCTCCCCGATCCTCCCCGCATCCTCCCCGGTCTTCCCCGCATCCTCCCCGGTCTTCCCCGCATCCTCCCCGATCTTCCCCGCATCCTCCCCTCCCCGCATCCTCCCCGGTCCTCCCCGCATCCTCCCCAATCCTCCCCGCATCCTCCCCGGTCCTCCCCGATCCTCCCCGGTCCTCCCCGCATCCTCCCCCATCCTCCCAGCATCCTCCTCGGTCCTCCTTGCATCCTTCCCGCATCCTCCCCGATCCTCCCCGCATCCTCCCCGGTCCTCCCCGCATCCTCCCTGATCCTCCCCGCATCCTCCCTGACCCTCCCCGTATCCTCCCTGGTCCTCCCCGCATCCTCCCCGATCCTCCCCGCATCCTCCCTGATCCTGCCCGCATCCCCCCCGATCCCCCCCGCATCCTCCCTGGTCCTCCCGGCATCCTCCCCGATCCTCCCCACATCCTCCCCGATCCTCCCCGCATCCTCCCCGGTCCTCCCCGCATCCTCCCCGATCCTCCCCGCATCCTCCCCGATCCTCCCCGCATTCTCCCCGGTCCTCCCCGCATCCTCCCCGATCCTCCCCGCATCCTCCCCTCCCCGCATCCTCCCCGGTCCTCCTCGCATCCTCCCCGGTCCTCCTCGCATCCTCCCCGGTCCTCCCCGCATCCTCCCCGGTCCTTCCCGCATCCTCCCCGATCCTCCATGATCCTCCCCGCATCCTCGCCGGTCCTCCCCGCATCCTCCCCGGTCCTCCTTGCATCCTCCCCGGTCCTCCCCGCATCCTCGCCGGTCCTCCCCCCGCATCCTCCCCCGTCCTCCCCGTATCCTCCCCGGTCCTCCCCGCGTCCTCCCCGGTCCTCCCCGCATCCTCCCCGATCCTCCCCGCATCCTCCCCGGTCCTCCCCGCATCCTCCCCACATCCTCTCCGCATCCTCCCCGGTCCTCCCCGCATCCTCCCCGGTCCTCCCCGCATCCTCTCCGGTCCTCCCCGCATCCACCCCAATCCTCCTTGCATCCTCCCCGATCCTCCCCGCATCCTCCCCGGTCCTCCCCGCATCCTCCCCGGTCCTCCCCGCATCCTCCCCGATCCTCCCCGCATCCTCCCCGGTCCAGACCGCATCCTCCCCGATCCTCCCCGCATCCTCCCCTCCCCGCATCCTCCCCGGTCCTCCCCGCATCCTCCCCGATCCTGCCCGCATCCTCCTCGGTCATCCCCGCATCCTCCCCGGTCCTCCCCGCATCCTCCCCGATCCTCCCCGCATCCTCCGTGGTCATCCCCGCATCCTCCCCGATCCCCCCAGCATCCTCCCCGATCCTCCCCACATCCTCCCCGGTCCTCCCCGCATCCTCCCCGATCCTCCGCGCATCCTCCCCAGTCCTCCCTGCATCCTCCCCGGTCCTCCCCGCATCCTCCCCCATCCTCCCGACAGCCTCCCCGGTCCTGCCCGCCTCCTCCCCGATCCTCCCCGCATCCTCCCCGATTTTCCCCGCAACCTCCCCGGTCCTCCCCGCATCCTCCCCGATCCTCCCCGCATCCTCCCCTCCCCACATCCTCCCCGCTCCTCCTTGCATCCTCCCTGGTCCTCCTCGCATCCTCCCCGATTCTCCCCGCATCCTCCCTGGTCCTCCCCGCATCCTCCGCGGTCCTCCCTGATCGTCCCCGATCCTCCCCGCCGCCTCCCCGGTCCTCCCCGCATCCTCCCCGATGCTCCCCGCATCGTCCCCGGTCCTTCCCGCATCCTCCCCGATCCTCCCCGCATCCTCCACGGTCCTCCCCGCATACTCCCCGATTCTCCCTGCATCCTCCCCGATCCTGCCCGCATCCTCCCCGACCCTCCCCGTATCCTCTCTGGTCCTCCCCGCATCCTCCCCGATCCTCCCCGCATCCTCACCGATCCTGCCCGCATCCTCCCCGGTCCTCCCCGCATCCTACCCGATGCTCCCCGCATCCTCCCCGATCCTCCCCGCATCCTCCCCGGTCCTCCCCGCATCCTCCCCGGTCCTGACCACATCCTACCGATCCTCCCCGCATCCTCCCCGGTCCTCCCCGCATCCTCCACGGTCCTTCCCGCATCCTCCCCGGTCCTCCCCGCATCCTCCCCGGTCCTCCCCGCATCCTCCCCGGTCCTCCCCGCATCCTCCCCGGTCCTGACCACATCCCCCCGATCCTCCCCGCATCCTCCCCGGTCCTCCCCGCATCCTCCACGGTCCTTCCCGCATCCTCCCCGATCCTCCATGATCCTCCCCGCATCCTCGCCGGTCCTCCCCGCATCCTCCCTGGTCCTCCCTGCATCCTCCCCGGTCCTCCCCGCATCCTCGCCGGTCCTCCCCGCATCCTCCCCGGTCCTCCCCGCATCCTCCCCGGTCCTCCCCGCGTCCTCCCCGGTCCTCCCTGCATCCTCCCCGATCCCCCCCGCATCCTCCCCGGTCCTCCCCGCATCCTCCCCACATCCTCTCCGCATCCTCCCCGGTCCTCCCCGCATCCTCCCCGGTCCTCCCCGCATCCTCCCCGGTCCTCCCCGCATCCTCCCCGGTCCTCCCCGCACCCTCCGCGGTCCTCCCTGATCGTCCCCAATCCTCCCCGCCGCCTCCCCGGTCCTCCCCGCATCCTCCCCGATCCTCCCCGCATCGTCTCCGGTCCTCCCCGCATCCTCCCCGATCCTCCCCGCATCCTCCGCGGTCCTCCCCGCATCCTCCCCTGATCCTGCCTGCATCCTCCCCGATCCTGCCCGCATCCTCCCCGACCCTCCCCGTATCCGCCCTGGTCCTCCCCGCATCCTCCCCGATCCTCCCCGCATCCTCACCGATCCTACCCGCATCCTCCCCGGTCCTCCCCGCATCCTACCCGATGCTCCCCGCATCCTCCCCGATCCTCCCCGCATCCTCCCCGCTCCTCCCCGCATCCTCCCCGGTCCTCCCCGCATCCTCCCCGATCCTCCCCGCATCCTCCCCGGTCCTCCCCGCGTCCTCCCCGGTCCTCCCCGCATCCTCCCCGATCCTCCCCGCATCCTCCCCGGTCCTCCCCGCATCCTCCCCGATCCTCTCCGCATCCTCCCCGGTCCTCCCCGCATCCTCCCCGGTCCTCCCCGCATCCTCCCCGGTCCTCCCCGCATCCACCCCAATCCTCCCCGCATCCTCCCCGATCCTCCCCGCATCCTCCCCGGTCCTCCCCGCATCCTCCCCGGTCCTCCCCGCATCCTCCCCGATCCTCCCCGCATCCTCCCCGGTCCTCCCGGCATCCTCCCCGGTCCTCCCTGATCCTCCCCGCATCCCCCCCGACCCTCCCCGAATCCTCCATGGTCCTCCCCGCATCCTCCCCGATCCTCCCCGCATCCTCCCCGATCCTGCCCGCATCCTCCCCGGTCATCCCCGCATCCTCCCCGGTCCTCCCCGCATCCTCCCCGATCCTCCCCGCATCCTCCCTGATCATCCCCGCATCCTCCCCGATCCCCCCCGCATCCTCCCCGGTCCTCCCGGCATCCTCCCCGATCCTCCCCACATCCTCCCCGGTCCTCCCCGCATCCTCCCCCATCCTCCCGACAGCCTCCCCGGTCCTGCCCGCATCCTCCCCGATCCTCCCCGCATCCTCCCCCATCCTCCCGACAGCCTCCCCGGTCCTCCCCGATCCTCCCCGCATCCTCCCCGATCCTCCCCGCATCCTCCCCTCCCCACATCCTCCCCGCTCCTCCTCGCATCCTCCCTGGTCCTCCTCGCATCCTCCCCGATCCTCCTCGCATCCTCCCCCATCCTCCCGACAGCCTCCCCGGTCCTGCCCGCATCCTCCCCGATCCTCCCCGCATCCTCCCCCATCCTCCCGACAGCCTCCCCCGTCCTCCCCGATCCTCCCCGCATCCTCCCCGATCCTCCCCGCATCCTCCCCTCCTCACATCCTCCCCGCTCCTCCTGGCATCCTCCCTGGTCCTCCTCGCATCCTCCCCGATCCTCCCCGCATCCTCCCCGGTCCTCCCCGCATCCTCCGCGGTCCTCCCTGATCGTCCCCGATCCTCCCCGCCGCCTCCCCGGTCCTCCCCGCATCCTCCCCGATCCTCCTCGCATTGTCCCCGGTCCTCCCCGCATCCTCCCCGATCCTCCCCGCATCCTCCGCGGTCCTCCCTGCATCCTCCCCGATCCTCCCTGCATCCTCCCCGATCCTGCCCGCATCCTCCCCGACCCTCCCCGTATCCTTTTTTGCACTGAACGGCGCCTTTTGTGGCTGGCCAGGCCGGGGAGAAAGGCTCTTGCGCGCCAAGCTTTTTTGGGGAGGGGCGGGAGCCCGAAATCAAGTTCAATCGCGGGCTGAGTACCGCTGCACGTTGCTGTCCTCGTCTGCTTCATCTCAAAGAGATTTGGCAGCCCCGTTATAGACAACCGCAGGCCGGGGTCTCCGCTTGATACCCGAAGGCGGTGTGGTTGCGGACTGGGGGTTAGAGCATGACGGCTTGAGCACGGGGGGTGGCTTGGGGGAGGGATTCATTTGCAGAAGTGACTGGTGAGTGCCAGTGTGGTAGTACTGATTGATCGCGCCGCTAGGGCTGTCGAGGGTCGGCGTGAGAAAATGTGTAAGTGTGGCTTTTTCAAAGAGATGACACGTTGGACGAGTGTGAGGACGATTGTGAGTTTGTACTCGCGGGGGAGGGGGGGGCTGGTGCGAAGTACCTTGTTATGCGAGGAGAAGGGGCGGAAATGGGGGCGGAGGCGGCGAGGGGGGGTGCTGGTCTAGGGGGGGGGGGGAGGTTGAACATGTCCCTGATTGTGAGCGGCCGTTTGGGGGGCGGAGGCTCTGGCTGGGGTTGACTTGCGGTACCGCGTTTCAGTGATAGAGGCCGGACGGGCCTTGGGGGCTGGCGGCCGTGTTTTCGAGTTTTGGTGTGTGCCGCAGGAGATGGGGGGCGGGGGCGTTTTGGGGGCTTGTGTGCAACTTTGTCCGGGAGGGGGGGGGGAGGGTGGTAGGCGGGGGGGGGGCGTTGTTGGGCGGTGTGCGACGTGCTGTAGGGCGACCAGGGGCGTCCCCATGAGTTGGGGCCCGTAGGGGGGGTGAGCGGGGCTGGGGGGGGGTGGTCTTTTAGCCATTCCAGCGTGCGGTATAGGGCGCTGAGGAGCAGGGGAACACGATCCTTCAGGGCGAGTTTTAAGCCGTGACAGTGTGCTGGTTTTCTTCGGCCGGAGGGGGGGGTTGTGAGTTTGGTGTACAGCGTCATGGGAACAAGCCCCCGGACGAAATTGCGTCTCTCCCCCACGTGTGTGGTCGCGGACCACCATTGGGACACCACCGTGGTGAAGGGGGGGCGCCAGCATTGAATGTAGGATTGGACCAGGTGTTCGCACGTTGGGCAGTGTGAGACGAAAGAGATAACATCCATCGGGTGCGCGTCGGGGCAAGCGTGGCAATGGCGAGGGCGCAAGTCGTCGTGGAAAGCAAATGGCGCCATGTTGAAATTTCCGGAGGACCATTTGAAAGGGAGGCCTTTGAACCACGAAGTGTGGTTGTAAAAATGGAAGCTGGACGGTGCGTGGATGTTTTCGTGTTTGTGGCGAGGGAGGAGATGCTTGATTGAGGTTGTAGTCAATAATGAAATTGAAGTGGCCCCAAATATTTGGTGTTTCACTCTCACTTGAGTTAGGCAAAGCCGTAACCGACCTCAAACCCTGCACTCAATGTGGACACTGGCCAATGCTCGGGATGTCTATTCCATGTGCTTCAAAGTATCGATTTCGCCCTGAAAGTGGGCCTCATCAGCAAAACATAGCTCTACAGGACAGGCAATCATCATTCATGTACAGTGTGTGCTGCACATTGTTCCATGCCACATAATCACAATAAATGCAACTCGTGGATGTTACAGCGCCAAACAAACACCAAGGTTGTTGCGACCTACTTCATTCTCAGCGCTGTGCGCGCGTGTCTCCTGAATAATTTACGAAGCGAGGCCAAAGGCTTCAAAATCGCAAATAAACGTGTTTTACCCTTCAAGAAAGGTAACCTTTTTTGTATGCAATGCAATACACGCGGCCACGACAGCTGTACCGCTGAATGATGCCATGCGCGAAGTATATGCACTCGGGGGATTCCCACCCTCCCTCCACCCCCAATGACACCCGACTCGTGGCTCTCCACTTGACTCAGCGAGCATTGCACATCATCCACATGTGCCAATACCCGTTCACGTCGTGGTATCAATACCTTTGAACGTTCATCCCATGAAAGAATCATTTGTGTGACCACGTGTTTAGGATAATCCAACAATTCCACCGCCGTAGTTAACCTTCGTAGGCAAAGGGCATAAAAGCGCTCGTGGGAACAAATACGTAGATACCTAATGCATTCGCCTCTAATCCATGAACATTTAGTGTGACGGGGCACATTCGCACGCCAAGGAATATAGGTGCATGCATGCGACGGCTTCCAATAGACACTTGTGCGTAGGGGGGCGAGTGATACCACCCATATGTCCAAAAAAGCAATTCCACAGCGACTCGCTTTATCCACAAAAGTAAAGGCGAGATGTTTGGGGTATACCTTACACAAATGCGTGTTCACATCCTGCACACTGAGACTCAAAGGGTGAACGGCGAAGCCGTCATCAATATAGCGCCATAATAGAATGTCACGGGGCAGGGGGGAGCGTCTCTCATATGCCCTAAGAACCAATTGGGCCCACGATGGAGCGCAGTTCGTTCCCATGGCAAAACCAATCAATTGCAAAAAGATGGCCACTCCCTCGTTGAGGAAGATGCAATGCGTGAACACTACATTCATGAGAAACTTTCCAAGGTACATATGCTCCTGGTAGTCCATATTCATATATGGGAACGATGTTTTCAACTCAACAAATTGTTCCCAAGGCATTTCGGCAAACAAACAATGTAGAAATACACGTTCATGGCTCGAAATGGGTAGAGCGTCGGATTCATGTTGAAGAAAGTAGGCGCGCCAAAAATCCATCGCCATGGAAACATCGCTCCAACGGAAATTCGTGTATAGACTCTCAAAATCGAAAGTGGATATGCACCATTCTCTCCCATCCGCCCCCCACCCCGGGTCAGAAGAAAATTTCCTCAACCTTTTGAGTAGGTCCAGCGTATCTAAAATGGGGGAGCAGAGGGGGTCATGGTGTCGATCTATCTTGAGCAAGATTGTGCCCATAGTGGCAAGTAGGATGGATGATGGTGTTGTTGCCCAACGAAACATGCCCACCACCGGTCGTGTTGGAAAACGCCCATTTGGTTTTAGGGCGAAACCCTCTTTATGTGTTTTTGCAAGCAAGTAGAAATTCGGGAGGCGGGGTTTATGTTGAAAGTCCAAGAAATTTTGTAGGAACTCCAACATCATCGGTGGCAAGAATGGCATAATGACTTGCTTAAGCTTATTTTGCCACTCCTCCGCCTTGTCTTCCCAAAGCGAAACCTCATTCACCTCTCCCACTCGTAAATACACATCGTGTCCATGCAATTGCCCACGCATGTGAGCCGTGGCCTCGTACACATATGCATTTCGTGACACAACCAAAGATCCACCGTCCTTATCGGACGCCATGACAATGTGTTTATTCAAAAATGACTCCAACAAATGAGCATTAAACTTCACACCTCGTGTTGTGTAAGAATTACTCCAATGATCAATGTATTGCCGAATTTGGTGCAACACAATTCCAATCGATTTATCGATGCGCCATACCTCTTGTTGTATTTTCTCTTCAACACTCGCATTCGGGGTCGTACCTTTCTTCACAAACATTCTTTTATAAGGAAAGGCATCAAACGAAGGATAGGAATCTTTTGAGGTGTTTGGAAATTTATCATGAAAAACCGTCCATGTGAGTACCCGTTTGAGGTCCTCCAATTCATGTGGTACCGATTTAGATAACCTTGACAAGAAGCGTTTCGTATCGGGAAAGGGGACAAACTTATTACCCAACATCAACAAAAGGGAAAGGTGTGGAGGCACTTCATCAATGTTGTCACCATGTAGAACCTGCGGTTGGCTTACCGCCACATCCTTTATGGTATTTTGATTTCTCTTCACTTGCCTCCATTCTTTCTTCCTCTTCTTTTTCCGTTCGGTGTTTCGCCGCTCTTGCCTTGTCGCTTCCTTTTCTTCTCGTCCTTGTTCTCCTTCTTTGGATCGGCTCCGGAACGAGGTCTCCGTGGGCGTGGGCGAGTTTTCCGTTTGGGTTTCACACCTCTCTTTTTGTTTTTGTTTTTGGTTTTTGTGGCGCCGCCGGATGTGGTACCACTTTTGGGATTCCCGTTTTTTGATTCCTTCGCAATCATCAAGGCTTGCAATGCTTCCGAGATGGCCGACACATGAAATTGGAGCGATTCGTTGAGATGTGCTTGGTCTCGAAATTCTTCTCTTTCCACGCCAAGCATTTTCTCAATGTTATCGTGAATCCGTTGTTTATTTTCCAAGTCCTTCACCTTTGTCACTCGTGAGACATTTTTTGCCTCATTGAATGCTTCCCACTTTTCGTACTCATCATTTAAAAGACGCACCGTGAGTTGTTTCCCAAACGCAACATCCTTGAGGGCATTCGCCTTGGAAGTTAGACCCGCTTCGGTAAGCATGTTCGGAATAGCACATGGGTCGTCCTCGTCAATGTTCAATGGATTTAATCCCGAGTCAAACTCCGCCATAAACGAGTGAACACCCGTGAAATATTCATCATATTGTTTGACCAAGTCCACCAATGTTTCATGGCATTTGGTTTTCGCTTCCACGATGTCTTTGGCAATGTATCCAAGGCGTTGCTCATACTCCAACTCATGTATTCTGGTTTGTTCATTTTCACCAATGACCATAGTGAGCGTTTCTTTTCCTTGACGGAACTTTGTTTGATGAATTTGAAGTGAGTTTTCCGACTTCCACACGATCTTCTTCTTAGCATTCATTTTGGTTCGGAGAGCGCGGTGAGCAAACAAATGTTGCAAAGTGCATTTGAGAAGAGACTTGGGCACATGTTGTAAATCCCAACGTTTGAATGAAGCGCCGGCACGATCATTTGATCCCTTCTTGTCGTGCTTCATATTCTGCTTGGCCATAAGTGTAACGTAATGGCGGTAACGTAGCCCTAATGAAATTGAAGTGGCCCCAAATATTTGGTGTTTCACTCTCACTTGAGTTAGGCAAAGCCGTAACCGACCTCAAACCCTGCACATGGAATAGACATCCCGAGCATTGGCCAGTGTCCACATTGAGTGCAGGGTTTGAGGTCGGTTGCGGCTTTGCCTAACTCAAGTGAGAGTGAAACACCAAATATTTGGGGCCACTTCAATTTCATTAGCCCTCCCCGTATCCTCCCTGGTCCTCCCCGCATCCTACCCGGTCATCCCCGCATCCTCCCTGATCCCCCCCGCATCCTCCCCGGCCCTCCCGGCATCCTGCCCGATCCTCCCCACATCCTCCCCGGTCCTCCCCGCATCCTCCCCGATCCTCCCCGCATCCTCCCCGGTCCTCCCCGCATCCTCCCCGGGCCTCCCCCGCATCCTCCCCGATCCTCCCCGCATCCTCCACGGTCCTCCCCGCATCCTCCCCGGTCCTTCCCGCATCCTCCCCGGTCCTCCCCGCATCCTCCCCGATCCTCTCCGCATCCTCCCCGGTCCTCCCCGCATCCTCCCCGATCCTCCCGGCAGCCTCCCCGGTCCTGCCCGCCTCCTCCCCGATTCTCCGCGCATCCTCCCCGATCCTCCCTGCATCCTCCCCGGTCCTCCCCGCATCCTCCCCACATCCTCTCCGCATCCTCCCCGGTCCTCCCCGCATCCTCCCCGGTCCTCCCCGCATTCTCTCCGGTCCTCCCCGCATCCACCCCAATCCTCCTTGCATCCTCCCCGATCCTCCCCGCATCCTCCCCGGTCCTCCCCGCATCCTCCCCGGTCCTCCCCGCACCCTCCCGGGTCCTCCTCGCATCCTCCCCGATCCTCCCCGCATCCTCCCCGGTCCTCCCCGCATCCTCCCCGGTCCTCCCCGATCCTCCCCGCATCCCCCCCGACCCTCCCTGAATCCTCCCTGGTCCTCCCCGCATCCTCCCCGGTCCTCCCGGCATCCTCCCCGATCCTCCCCACATCCTCCCCGGTCCTCCCCGCATCCTCCCCAATCCTCCGCGCATCCTCCCCAGTCCTCCCCGCATCCTCCCCGGTCCTCCCCGCATCCTCCCCCATCCTCCTGACAGCCTCCCCGGTCCTGCCCGCCTCCTCCCCGATCCTCCCCGCATCCTCCCCGATCCTCCCCGCATCCTCCCCTCCCCACATCCTCCCCGCTCCTCCTCGCATCCTCCCTGGTCCTCCTCGCATCCTCCCCGATCCTCCCCGCATCCTCCCCGGTCCTCCCCGCATCCTCCCCGATCCTCCCCGCATCGTCTCCGGTCCTCCCCGCATCCTCCCCGATCCTCCCCGCATCCTCCGCGGTCCTCCCCGCATCCACCCCAATCCTCCCCGCATCCTCCCCGATCCTCCCCGCATCCTCCCCGGTCCTCCCCGCATCCTCCCCGATCCTCCCCGCATCCTCCCCGGTCCTCCCCGCATCCTCCCTGGTCATCCCCGCATCCTCCCCGATCCCCCCCGCATCCTCCCCGGTCCTCCCGGCATCCTCCCCGATCCTCCCCACAACCTCCCCGGTCCTCCCCGCATCCTCCCCGATCCTCCGCGCATCCTCCCCAGTCCTCCCCGCATCCTCCCCGGTCCTCCCCGCATCCTCCCCCATCCTCCCGACAGCCTCCCCGGTCCTGCCCGCCTCCTCCCCGATCCTCCCCGCATCCTCCCCGATCCTCTCCGCATCCTCCCCTCCCCACATCCTCCCCGCTCCTCCTCGCATCCTCCCTGGTCCTCCTTGCATCCTCCCCGATCCTCCCCGCATCCTCCCCGGTCCTCCCCGCATCCTCCGCGGTCCTCCCTGATCGTCCCCGATGCTCCCCGCTGCCTCCCCGGTCCTCCCCGCATCCTCCCCGATCCTCCCCGCATCGTCCCCGGTCCTCCCCGCATCCTTTCCGATCCTCCCTGCATCCTCCGCGGTCCTCCCCGCATCCAACCCAATCCTCCCCGCATCCTCCCCGATCCTCCCCGCATCCTCCCCGGTCCCCCCCGCATCCTCCCCGGTCCTCCCCGCATCCTCCCCGATCCTCCCCGCATCCTCCCCGGTCCTCCCGGCATCCTCCCCGGTCCTCCCCGATCCTCCCCGCATCCCCCCCGACCCTCCCCGAATCCTCCATGGTCCTCCCCGCATCCTCCCCGATCCTCCCCGCATCCTCCCCGATCCTGCCCGCATCCTCCCCGGTCATCCCCGCATCCTCCCCGGTCCTCCCCGCATCCTCCCCGATCTTCCCCGCATCCTCCCTGGTCATCCCCGCATCCTCCCCGATCCCCCCCGCATCCTCCCCGGTCCTCCCGGCATCCTCCCCGATCCTCCCCACATCCTCCCCGGTCCTCCCCGCATCCTCCCCGATCCTCCGCGCATGCTCCCCAGTCCTCTCCGCATCCTCCGCGGTCCTCCCCGCATCCTCCCCCATCCTCCCGACAGCCTCCCCGGTCCTGCCCGCATCCTCCCCGATCCTCCCCGCATCCTCCCCCATCCTCCCGACAGCCTCCCCGGTCCTCCCCGATCCTCCCCGCATCCTCCCCGATCCTCCCCGCATCCTCCCCTCCCCACATCCTCCCCGCTCCTCCTCGCATCCTCCCTGGTCCTTCTCGCATCCTCCCCGATCCTCCCCGCATCCTCCCCGGTCCTCCCCGCATCCTCCGCGGTCCTCCCTGATCGTCCCCGATCCTCTCCGCCGCCTCCCCGGTCCTCCCCGCATCCTCCCCGATCCTCCTCGCATTGTCCCCGGTCCTCCCCGCATCCTCCCCGATCCTCCCCGCATCCTCCGCGGTCCTCCCTGCATCCTCCCCGATCCCCCCTGCATCCTCCCCGATCCTGCCCGCATCCTCCCCGACCCTCCCCGTATCCTCCCTGGTCCTCCCCGCATCCTCCCCGATCCTCCCCGCATCCTTCCCGATCCTGCCCGCATCCTCCCCGGTCCTCCCCGCATCCTACCCGATGCTCCCCGCATCCTCCCTGATCCCCCCTGCATCCTCCCTGGTCCTCCCCGCATCCTCCCCGGGCCTCCCCCGCATCCTCCCCGATCCTCCCCGCATCCTCCCCTCCCCACATCCTCCCCGCTCCTCCTCGCATCCTCCCTGGTCCTCCTTGCATCCTCCCCGATCCTCCCCGCATCCTCCCCGGTCCTCCCCGCATCCTCTGCGGTCCTCCCTGATCGTCTCCGATGCTCCCCGCCGCCTCCCCGGTCCTCCCCGCATCCCCCCCGATCCTCCCCGCATCGTCCCCGGTCCTCCCCGCATCCTCCCCGATCCTCCCCGCATTCTCCGCGCTCCTCCCCGCATCCGGCCCAATCCTCCCCGCATCCTCCCCGATCCTCCCCGCATCCTCCCCGGTCCTCCCCGCATCCTCCCCAGTCCTCCCCGCATCCTCCCCGATCCTCCCCGCATCCTCCCCGGTCCTCCCGGCATCCTCCCCGGTCCTCCCCGATCCTCCCCGCATCCCCCCCGACCCTCCCCGAATCCTCCATGGTCCTCCCCGCATCCTCCCCGGTCCTCCCCGCATCCTCCCCGGTCCTCCCTGCATCCTCCCCGATCCTCCCCGCATCCTCCCCGGTCCTCCCGGCATCCTCCCCGGTCCTCCCCGATCCTCCCCGCATCCCCCCCGACCCTCCCCGAATCCTCCACGGTCCTCCCCGCGACCTCCCCGATCCTCCCCGCATCCACCCCGATCCTGCCCGCATCCTCCCCGGTCATCCCCGCATCCTCCCCGGTCCTCCCCGCATCCTCCCCGATCCTCCCCGCATCCTCCCTGGTCATCCCCGCATCCTCGACGATCCCCCCCGCATCCTCCCCGGTCCTCCCGGCATCCTCCCCGATCCTCCCCACATCCTCCCCGGTCCTTCCCGCATCCTCCCCGATCCTCCGCGCATGCTCCCCAGTCCTCCCCGCATCCTCCCCGGTCCTCCCCGCATCCTCCCCCATCCTCCCGACAGCCTCCCCGGTCTTGCCCGCATCCTCCCCGATCCTCCCCGCATCCTCCCCCATCCTCCCGACAGCCTCCCCGGTCCTCCCCGATCCTCCCCGCATCCACCCCGATCCTCCCCGCATCCTCCCCTCCCCACATCCTCCCAGGTGTCACACCCTCTGGTGGGGGCGGTCCCCATGATGAGCCAGAGGCACCCATTTCCTGTGAGCAGGCTCAGCCTCGCAGATGAGACGCCGTGCGTCGCCGCCCAAGTGACAGGCGCGATGGCCCTGAGGGCCCCGCGAGTGCGTATCAGCCTACCCACACATACCACACCAGGCTGATCCACACCTGTTGCGCCGGTCCCTGTGGGACCCAGGGCGTAGAGACAAAAAAAAAAAGGAAACCCAATGCGACGCGTAACCCCACACAAGTGACACCGTCCTGGAGGCGGCCCCATACCCGGCTGAAGGGATCACCATGAAGCGACATGGTGCCTAACTAGTCATCATGTGGTGCTGGGCGGTCCAGTGCTGAGCCGGCCTGCGTGAGCGGGGGAGGGTGGTCCTCCCTAGAAACGCACACGACAGGTCCCACAACAAGGACACCGCGCGGGGTGCACGCGGCGCACGACGCGACGCACAGGTGCACGCGGAGCGACACGAGAGACAACAAGACGCACGACGCAGTGCACACCGCGCAGGCCACACGGCAGGCTCCAATAGTCCCTTGATTGGTAACGGGACTGGGGCACACCAGCAGTGACTGCAGCATGCGAGCATGCTTCCAATGGGATGTGGTGCACAGGCTGCGGCACAAGGACTGCAGGCCCCAATAGCCCCCTGATTGGTGACGGGACTGGGGCATTACTGCAGCCAGTGGCCGCAGCATAACAGCGATGCAGAGATGCTGCAGCAGTCAGGCTGCGACACAAGGGCTGCAGGCTCCAATAGTCCCTTGATTGGTAACGGGACTGGGGCACTCCTGCAGTGACTGCAGCATGCGAACGTGCTGCCAGTGGTCTGTGGTGCAAGAGCTGCAGCACAAGGACTGCAGGCCCCAATAGCCCCCTGATTGGTGACGGGACTGGGGCATTACTGCAGCCAGTGGCTGCAGCATAACAGCGCTGCAGAGATGCTGCAGCAGTCAGACTCCGCGGTGGAGGCACAAGACCACCGTTGTGGAGGCACAAGACCTCCGCGGTGGAGGCACAAGACCTCCGCGTCGGAGGCACAACACCTCCGCGGTGGAGACACAAGACCTCCGTTGTGGAGGCACAAGACCTCTGCCGTCGTGGCAGAAGACCTCCGCGCGACACAAGGGCTGCAGGCTCCAATAGTCCCTTGATTGGTAACGGGACTGGGGCACTCCTGCAGTGACTGCAGCATGCGAGCATGCTGCCAATGGGCTGTGGTGCACAGGCTGCGGCACAAGGACTGCAGGCCCCAATAGCCTCTTCCTTGGTGACGGGACTGGGCCATTACTGCAGCCAGTGGCTGCAGCATAACAGCGCTGCAGAGATGCTGCAGCAGTCAGGCTGCAACACAAGGGCTGCAGGCTCCAATAGTCCCTTGATTGGTAACGGGACTGGGGCACTCCTGCAGTGACTGCAGCATGCGAACGTGCTGCCAGTGGGCTGTGGTGCACAGGCTGCAGCACAAGGACTGCAGGCCCCAATAGCCCCTTCCTTGGTGACGGGACTGGGGCATTACTGCAGCCAGTGGCTGCAGAATAACAGCGCTGCAGAGATGGTGCAGCAGCCAGACTCCGCGGTGGAGGCACAAGACCTCCGTTGTGGAGGCACAAGACCTCCGCGGTGGAGGCACAAGACCTCCGCGGTGGAGGCACAACACCTCCGCGGTGGAGACACAAGACCTCCGTTGTGGAGGCACAAGACCTCCGTTGTGGAGGCACAAGGCCCCTGCTGTGGAGGCACAAGACCTCCGCGCGACACAAGGGCTGCAGGCTCCAATAGTCCCTTGATTGGTAACGGGACTGGGGCACTCCTTCAGTGACTGCAGCATGCAAGCGTGCTGCCAATGGGCTGTGGTGCACAGGCTGCGGCACAAGGACTGCAGGCCCCAATAGCCCCCTGATTGGTGACGGGACTGGGGCATTACTGCAGCCAGTGGCTGCAACATAACAGCGCTGCAGAGATGCTGCAGCAGTCAGGCTGCAACACAAGGGCTGCAGGCTCCAATAGTCCCTTGATTGGTAACGGGACTGGGGCACACCAGCAGTGACTGCAGCATGCGAACGTGCTGCCAGTGGTGTGTGGTGCAAAGGCTGCGGCACAAGGACTGCAGGCCCCAATAGCCCCCTGATTGGTGACGGGACTGGGGCATTACTGCAGCCAGTGGCTGCAGCATAACAGCGCTGCAGAGATGCTGCAGCAGTCAGACTCCGCGGTGGAGGCACAAGACCTCCGTTGTGGAGGCACAAGACCTCCGCGGTGGAGGCACAAGACCTCCGCGGTGGAGGCACAACACCTCCGCGGTGGAGACACAAGACCTCCGTTGTGGAGGCACAAAACCTCTGCCGTGGAGGCACAAGACCTCCGCGCTGGGGGCATAAGACGTCCGCAGCGGAGGCACAAGAAAAGACGCCGAGCCCGCGCCAAGCACTGCGCACGAAGAGCACGAAGCGCACGCGCCAGCGCACGCGATGAACCCCGAGCACGCTCTGGGCCACCTGAGGGTGAGGTGACTGCCCTAGCGTCCGCCGGAGGCCGCCACCGGCAAAGCGAGAGGCAGCCCACGGGCAGCCGATACCGCACGGCCCAACTAACCTAACCTAACCACATCCTCCCCGCTGCTCCTCGCATCCTCCCTGGTCCTCCTCGCATCCTCCCCGATCCTCCCCGCATCCTCCCCGGTCCTCCCCGCATCCTCCGCGGTCCTACCTGATCGTCCCCGATCCTCCCCGCCGCCTCCCCGGTCCTCCCCGCATCCTCCCCGATCCTCCTCGCATTGTCTCCGGTCCTCCCCGCATCCTCCCCGATCCTCCCCGCATCCTCCGCGGTCCTCCCTGCATCCTCCCCGATCCCCCCTGCATCCTCCCCGATCCTGCCCGCATCCTCCCCGACCCTCCCCGTATCCTCCCTGGTCCTCCCCGCATCCTCCCTGATCCTCCCCGCATCCTTCCCGATCCTGCCCGCATCCTCCCCGGTCCTCCCCGCATCCTACCCGGTCATCCCCGCATCCTCCCTGATCCCCCCAGCATCCTCCCCGGTCCTCCCCGCATCCTCCCCGGGCCTCCCCCGCATCCTCCCCGATCCTCCCCGCATCCTCAACGGTCCTCCCCGCATCCTCCCCGGTCCTTCCCGCATCCTCCCCGGTCCTCCCCGCATCCCCCCCGATCCTCTCCGCATCCTCCCCGGTCCTCCCCGCATCCTCCCCGATCCTCCCGGCAGCCTCCCTGGGCCTGCCCGCCTCCTCCCCGATTCTCCCCGCATCCTCCCCGATCCTCCCCGCATCCTCCCCGGTCCTCCCCGCATCCTCCCCGATCCTCCCAGCATCCTCCCCGATCCTCCCTGCATTCTCCCCAGTCCTCCCCGCATCCTCCCCGATCCTACCCGCATCCTCCCCTCCCCGCATCCTCCCCGGTCCTCCTCGCATCCTCTCCGGTCCTCCTCGCATCCTCCCCGGTCCTCCCCGCATCCTCCCCCGTCCTTCCCGCATCCTCCCCGATCCTCCATGATCCTCCCCGCATCCTCGCCGGTCCTCCCCGCATCCTCCCCGGTCCTCCCTGCATCCTCCCCGGTCCTCCCCGCATCCTCGCCGGTCCTCCCCGCATCCTCCCCCGTCCTCCCCGTATCCTCCCCGGTCCTCCCCGCGTCCTCCCCGGTCCTCCCCGCATCCTCCCCGATCCTCCCCGCATCCTCCCCGGTCGTCTCCGCATCCTCCCCACATCCTCTCCGCATCCTCCCCGGTCCTCCCCGCATCCTCCCCGGTCCCCCCCGCATCCTCTCCGGTCCTCCCCGCATCCACCCAAATCCTCCTCGCATCCTCCCCGATCCTCCCCGCATCCTCCCCGGTCCTCCCCGCATCCTCCCCGGTCCTCCCCGCATCCTCCCCGGTCCTCCTCGCATCCTCCCCGATCCTCCCCGCATCCTCCCCGGTCCTCCCGGCATCCTCCCCGGTCCTCCCGGATCCTCCCCGCATCCCCCCCGACCCTCCCCGAATCCTCCCTGGTCCTCCCCGCATCCTCGCCGATCCTCCCCGCATCCTCCCCGATCCTGCCCGCATCCTCCCCGGTCATCCCCGCATCCTCCCCGGTCCTCCCAGCATCCTCCCCGATCCTCCCCACATCCTCCCCGGTCCTCCCCGCATCCTCCCCGATCCTCCGCGCATCCTCCCCAGTCCTCCCCGCATCCTCCCCGGTCCTCCCCGCATCCTCCCCCATCCTCCCGACAGCCTCCCCGGTCCTGCCCGCCTCCTCCCCGATCCTCCCCGCATCCTCCCCGATCCTCCCCGCATCCTCCCCTCCCCACATCCTCCCCGCTCCTCCTCGCATCCTCCCTGGTCCTCCTCGCATCCTCCCCGATCCTCCCCGCATCCTCCCCGATCCTCCCCGCATCCTCCGCGGTCCTCCCTGATCGTCCCCGACGCTCCCCGCCGCCTCCCCGGTCCTCCCCGCATCCTCCCCGATCCTCCCCGCATCGTCCCCGGTCCTCCCCGCATCCTCCCCGATCCTCCCCGCATCCTCCGCGGTCCTCCCCGCATCCTCCCCGATCCTCCCTGCATCCTCCCCGATCCTGCCCGCATCCTCCCCGACCCTCCCCGTATCCTCCCTGGTCCTCCCCGCATCCTACCCGGTCATCCCCGCATCCTCCCTGATCCCCCCCGCATCCTCCCCGGCCCTCCCGGCATCCTGCCCGATCCTCCCCACATCCTCCCCGGTCCTCCCCGCATCCTCCCCGATCCTCCCCACATCCTCCCCGGTCCTCCCCGCATCCTCCCCGGGCCTCCCCCGCATCCTCCCCGATCCTCCCCGCATCCTCCACGGTCCTCCCCGCATCCTCCCCGGTCCTTCCCGCATCCTCCCCGGTCCTCTCCGCATCCTCCCCTCCCCACATCCTCCCCGCTCCTCCTCGCATCCTCCCTGGTCCTCCTCGCATCCTCCCCGATCCTCCCCGCATCCTCCCCGATCCTCCCCGCATCCTCCGCGGTCCTCCCTGATCGTCCCCGACGCTCCCCGCCGCCTCCCCGGTCCTCCCCGCATCCTCCCCGATCCTCCCCGCATCGTCCCCGGTCCTCCCCGCATCCTCCCCGATCCTCCCCGCATCCTCCGCGGTCCTCCCCGCATCCTCCCCGATCCTCCCCGCATCCTCCCCGATCCTCCCCGCATCCTCCCCGATCCTGCCCGCATCCTCCCCGGTCCTCCCCGCATCCTACCCGGTCATCCCCGCATCCTCCCTGATCCCCCCCGCATCCTCCCCGGCCCTCCCGGCATCCTGCCCGATCCTCCCCACATCCTCCCCGGTCCTCCCCGCATCCTCCCCGATCCTCCCCACATCCTCCCCGGTCCTCCCCGCATCCTCCCCGGGCCTCCCCCGCATCCTCCCCGATCCTCCCCGCATCCTCCACGGTCCTCCCCGCATCCTCCCCGGTCCTTCCCGCATCCTCCCCGGTCCTCTCCGCATCCTTCCCGATCCTCTCCGCATCCTCACCGGTCCTCCCCGCATCCTCCCCGATCCTCCCGGCAGCCTCCCCGGTCCTGCCCGCCTCCTCCCCGATTCTCCCCGCATCCTCCCCGATCCTCCCCGCATCCTCCCCGGTCCTCCCCGCATCCTCCCCGATCCTCCCCGCGTCCTCCCCGCCCCACATCCTCCCCAGTCCTCCTCGCATCCTCCCTGGTCCTCCTCGCATCCTCCCCGATCCTCCCCGCATCCTCCCTGGTCCTCCCCGCATCCTCCCCGGTCCTCCCCGCATCCTCCCCGATCCTCCCCGCATTCTCCCCGGTCCTCCCCGCATCCTCCCCGATCCTCCCCGCATCCTCCCCTCCCCGCATCCTCCCCGGTCCTCCTCGCATCCTCCCCGGTCCTCCTCGCATCCTCCCTGGTCCTCCTCGCATCCTCCCCGATCCTCCCCGCATCCTCCCCGGTCCTCCTCGCATCCTCCCTGGTCCTCCTCGCATCCTCCCCGATCCTCCCGGCATCCTCCCCGGTCCTCCCGGCATCCTCCCCGGTCCTCCCCGATCCTCCCCGCATCCTCCCCGGTCCTCCCCGCATCCTCCCCCATCCTCCCAGCATCCTCCCCGGTCCTCCTTGCATCCTTCCCGCATCCTCCCCGATCCTCCCCGCATCCTCCCCGGTCTTCCCTGCATCCTCGCCGATCCTCCCTGCATCCTCCCCGATCCTGCCTGCATCCTCCCCGGTCCTCCCCGCATCCTACCCGGTCATCCCCGCATCCTCCCTGATCCCCCCCGCATCCTCCTCGGTCCTCCCGGCATCCTCCCGGATCCTCCCCACATCCTCCCCGGTCCCCCCTGCATCCTCCCCGATCCTCCCAGCATCCTCCCCGGTCCTCCCCGCATCCTCCCCGGTCCTCCCCGCATCCTCTCCGATCCTCCCCGCATCCTCCCCGATCCTCCCCGCATCCTCCCCGGTCCTCCCCGCATTCTCCCCGGTCCTCCCCGCATCCTCCCTGGTCCTCCCGACATCCTCCCCGCATCCTCCCCGCATCCTTCCCGCATCCTCCCCGCATCCTTCCTCATCCTCCCCGCATCCTCCATGATCCTCCCCGCATCCTCCCCGGTCCTCCCCGCATCCTCCCCGGTCCTCCCCGCATCCTCCCTGGTCCTCCCCGCATCCTTCCTGATCCTCCCCGCATCTTCCCGGCATCCCCCCCGCATTCTCCCCGCATCCTCCCCGATCCTCCCCGCATCCTCCCCGCATCCTCCCCGCATCCTCCCCGGTCCTCCGCGCATCCTCCCAGATCCTAGCCGCATCCTCCCTGATCCTCCCCGCATCCTCCCCGGTCCTACCCGCATCCTCCCCGGTCCTCCCCGTATCCTCCCCTCCCCGCATCCTCCCCGGTCCTCCCCGCATCCTCCCCGATCCTCCCCGCATCCTCCCCGGTCCTCCCCGCATCTTCCCCGATCCTCCCCGCATCCTCCCCACTCCTCCCCGCATCCTCCCCGGTCCTCCCCGCATCCTCCCCGATCCTCCCCGCATCCTCCCCGGTCCTCCCCGCAACCTCCCCGGTCCTCCCCGCATCCCCCCCGGTCCTTCCCGCATCCTCCCCGATCCTCCATGATCCTTACCGCATCCTCGCCGGTCCTCCCCGCATCCTCCCCGGTCCTCCCTGCATCCTCCCCGGTCCTCCCCGCATCCTACCCGGTCATCCCCGCATCCTCCCCGATCCCCCCCGCATCCTCCCCGGTCCTCCCGGCATCCTCCCGGATCCTCCCCACATCCTCCCCGGTCCTCCCTGCATCCTCCCCGATCCTCCCAGCATCCTCACCGGTCCTCCCCGCATCCTCCCCGGTCCTCCCCGCATCCTCCCCGATCCTCCCCGCATCCTCCCCGATCCTCCCCGCATCCTCCCCGGTCCTCCCCGCATTCTCCCCGGTCCTCCCCGCATCCTCCCTGGTCCTCCCGACATCCTCCCCGCATCCTCCCCGCATCCTTCCCGCATCCTCCCCGCATCCTTCCTCATCCTCCCCGCATCCTCCATGATCCTCCCCGCATCCTCCCCGGTCCTCCCCGCATCCTCCCCGGTCCTCCCCGCATCCTCCCCGGTCCTACGCGCATCCTTCCCGATCCTCCCCGCATCCTCCCGGCATCCCCCCCGCATTCTCCCCGCATCCTTCCCGATCCTCCCCGCATCCTCCCCGCACCCTCCCCGCATCCTCCCCGGTCCTCCGCGCATCCTCCCAGATCCTAGCCGCATCCTCCCTGATCCTCCCACATCCTCCCCGGTCGTACCCGCATCCTCCCCGGTCCTCCCCGCATCCTCCCCTCCCCGCATCCTCCCCGGTCCTCCCCGCATCCTCCCCGATCCTCCCTGCATGTTCCCCGGTCCTCCCCGCATCCTCCCCGATCCTCCCCGCATCCTCCCCACTCCTCCCCGCATCCTCCCCGGTCCTCCCCGCATCCTCCCCGATCCTCCCCGCATCCTCCCCGGTCCTCCCCGCAACCTCCCCGGTCCTCCCCGCATCCTCCCCGGTCCTTCCCGCATCCTCCCCGATCCTCCATGATCCTTACCGCATCCTCGCCGGTCCTCCCCGCATCCTCCCCGATCCTCCCTGCATCCTCCTCGGTCCTCCCCGCATCCTCCCCGGTCCTTCCCGCATCCTCCCCGATCCTCCATGATCCTTACCGCATCCTCGCCGGTCCTCCCCGCATCCTCCCCGGTCCTCCCTGCATCCTCCCCGGTCCTCCCCGCATCCTCGCCGGTCCTCCGCGCATCCTCCCCGGTCCTCCCCGCATCCTCCCTGGTCCTCCCCGCGTTCTCCCCGGTCCTCCCCGCATCCTCCCCGATCCTCCCCGCATCCTCCCCGGTCCTCCACGCATCCTCCCCACATCCTCTCCGCATCCTCCCCGGTCCTCCCCGCATCCTCCCCGGTCCTCCCCGCATCCTCCCCGGTCCTCCCCTCATCCACCCCAATCCTCCCCGCATCCTCTCCGATCCTCCCCGCATCCTCCCCGGTCCTCCCCGCATCCTCCCCGGTCCTCCCCGCATCCTCCCCGGTCCTCCCCGCATCCTCCCCGCATCCTCCCCGATCCTCCCCGCATCCTCCTTGGTCATCCCCGCATCCTCCCCAATCCCCCCCGCATCCTCCCCGGTCCTCCCGCCATCCTCCCCGATCCTCCCCACATTCTCCCCGGTCCTCCCTGCATCCTCCCCGATCCTCCGCGCATCCTCCCCAGTCCTCCCTGCATCCTCCCCGGTCCTTCCCGCATTCTCCTCGGTCCTCTCCGCATCCTCCCCGATCCTCTCCGCATCCTCCCCGGTCCTCCCCGCATCCTCTCCGATCCTCCCGGCAGCCTCTGCGGTCCTGCCCGCCTCCTCCCTGATCCTCCCCGCATCCTCCCCGGTCCTCCCCGCATCCTCCCCGGTCCTCCCGGCATCCTTCCCCATCCTCCCCGATCCTCCCCGCATCCTCCCCGACCCTCCCTGCATCCTCCCCGATCCTCCCCGCATCCTCCCCGCATCCTCCCTGGTCCTCCCCGCATCCTTCCCGATCCTCCCCGCATCCTCTCGGCATCCTCTCCGCATTCTCCCCGCATCCTCCCCGCATCCTCCCCGATCCTCTCCGCATCCTCCCCAGTCCTCCCCGCATACTCCCCGGGCCTCCCCCGCATCCTCCCCGATCCTCCCCGCATCCTCCCCGGTCCTCCCCGCATCCTCCCCGATCCTCCCCGCAGACTCCCCGGTCCTCCCCGCATCCTCCGCGATCCTCCCCGCATCCTCCCCGCTCCTCCCCGCATCCTCCCCGCTCCTCCCTGCATCCTCCCCGGTCCCCCCCGCATCCTCCCCGGTCCTCCCTGCATCCTCCCCGGTCCTCCCCGCATCCTCCCCAATCCTCCCCGCATCCTCCCCGATCCTCCCCGCATCCCCCCCGGTCCTCCCCGCATCCTCCCCAGTCCTCCCCGCATCCTCCCCGGTCCTCCTCGCATCCTCCCCGATCCTCCCCGCATCCTCCCCGCTCCTCCCGGCATCCCCCCCTGGTCCTCCCTGATCCTCCCCGCATCCTCCCCGGTCCTCCCCCATCCTCCCCGGTCCTCCCCGCATCCTCCCCGGTCCTCCCCGCATCCTCCCCGGTCCTCCTTGCATCCTTCCCGCATCCTCCCTGATCCTCCCCACATCCTCCCCGGTCCCCCCCGCATCCTCCCCGATCCTCCCCGCATCCTCCCCGGTCCTCCTTGCATCCTTCCCGCATCCTCCCCGATCCTCCCCGCATCCTCCGCGGTCCTCCCCGCATCCTCCCCGGTCCTCCCCGCATCCTCCCCGGTCCTCCCCGCATCCTCCCCGATCCTCCCCGCATCCTCCCCGATCATCCCCGCATCCTCCCCGTCCCTCCCCGCATCCCCCCGGACCCTCCCCGAATCCTCCCTGGTCCTCCCCGCATCCTCCCGGATCTTGCCCGCATCCTCCCCGGTCATCCCCGCATCCTCCCCGGTCCTCCCCGCATCCTCCCCGCATCCTCCCCGATCCTCCCCGCATCCTCCTTGGTCATCCCCGCATCCTCCCCAATCCCCCCCGCATCCTCCCCAGTCCTCCCGGCATCCTCCCCGATCCTCCCCACATTCTCCCCGGTCCTCCCTGCATCCTCCCCGATCCTCCGCGCATCCTACCCAGTCCTCCCCGCATCCTCCCCGGGCCCCCCCCGCATCCTCCCCGATCCTTCCCACCATCCTCCCCGGTCCTCCCCGCATCCTCCCCGGTCCTTCCCGCATTCTCCCCGGTCCTCTCCGCATCCTCCCCGATCCTCTCCGCATCCTCCCCGGTCCTCCCCGCATCCTCCCCGATCCTCCCGGCAGCCTCCGCGGTCCTGCCCGCCTCCTCCCTGATCCTCCCCGCATCCTCCCCGGTCCTCCCCGCATCCTCCCCGGTCCTCCCGGCATCCTTCCCCATCCTCCCCGCATCCTCCCCGATCCCCCCTGCATCCTCCCCGACCCTCCCCGCATCCTCCCCGATCCTCCCCGCATCCTCCCCGCATCCTCCCTGGTCCTCCCCGCATCCTTCCCGATCCTCCCCGCATCCTCTCGGCATCCTCCCCGCATTCTCCCCGCATCCTCCCCGCATCCTCCCCGATCCTCTCCGCATCCTCCCCAGTCCTCCCCGCATCCTCCCCGGGCCTCCCCCGCATCCTCCCCGATCCTCCCCGCATCCTCCCCGGTCCTCCCCGCATCCTCCCCGGTCCTTCCCGCATCCTCCCCGGTCCTCCCTGCATCCTCCCCGATCCTCCCCGCACCCTCCCCGCTCCTCCCGGCATCCTCCCTGCTCCTCCCTGCATCCTCCCCGGTCCCCCTCGCATCCTCCCCGGTCCTCCCCGCATCCTCCCCGGTCCTCCCCGCATCCTCCCCAATCCTCCCCGCATCCTCCCCGATCCTCCCCGCATCCCCCCCGGTCCTCCCCGCATCCTCCCCGGTCCTCCCCGCATCCTCCCCGGTCCTCCTCGCATCCTCCCCGATCCTCCCCGCATCCTCCCCGGTCCTCCCGGCATCCTCCCCGGTCCTCCCTGATCCTCCCCGCATCCTCCCCGGTCCTCCCCCATCCTCCCCGGTCCTCCCCGCATCCTCCCCGGTCCTCCCCGCATCCTCCCCGGTCCTCCTTGCATCCTTCCTGCATCCTCCCTGATCCTCCCCGCATCCTCCCCGGTCCCCCCCGCATCCTCCCCGATCCTCCCCGCATCCTCCCTGGTCCTCCTTGCATCCTTTCCGCATCCTCCCCGATCCTCCCCGCATCCTCCGCGGTCCTCCCCGCATCCTCCCCGGTCCTCCCCGCATCCTCCCCGGTCCTCCCCGCATCCTCCCCGATCCTCCCTGCATCCTTTGCGATCCTCCCCGCATCCTCCCCGATCCTCCCCGCATCCTCCCCGATCATCCCCGCATCCTCCCCGGTCCTCCCTGCATCCTCCCCGACCCTCCCCGTATCCTCCCTGGTCCTCCCCGCATCCTCCCCGATCCTCCCCGCATCCTCTCCTATCCTCCCCGCATCCTCCCCAGTCCTCTGCGCATCCTCCCCGGGCCTCCCCCGCATCCTCCCCGATCCTCCCCGCATCCTCCCCGGTCCTCCCCGCATCCTCCCCGGTCCTTCCCGCATCCTCTTCGGTCCTCTCCGCATCCTCCCCGATCCTCCCCGCATCCTCCCCGATCCTCTCCGCATCCTCCCCGGTCCTCCCTGCATCCTCTCCGATCCTCCCGGCAGCCTCCCCGGTCCTGCCCGCCTCCTCCCCGATCCTCCCCGCATCTCCCCCGGTCCTCCCCGCATCCTTCCCGCATCCTCCCCGCATCCTCCCCGGTCCTCCCCGCATCCTCCCCGGTCCTCCCCGCATCCTCCCCGGTCCTCCCCGCATCCTCCCTGGTCCTCCCCGCATCCTCCCCGACCCTCCCTGCATCCTCCCCAGTCATCGCCGCATCCTCCCCGGGCCTCCCCCGCATCCTCTCCGATCCTCCCCGCATCCTTCCCCGGTCCTCCCTGCATCCTCCCCGATCCTCCCCGCATCCTCCCAGCATCCCCCCGAGTCCTCCCGGCATCCTCCCCGGTCCTCCCCGCATCCTTCCCGATCCTCCCCGCATCCTCTCGGCATCCTCCCCGCATTCTCCCCGCATCCTCCCCGATCCTCCCCGGTCCTCCCCCGCATCCTCCTCGATCCTCCCCGTATCCTTTCCGATCCTCCCCGTATCCTCCTCGGTCCTCCCCGCATCCTCACCGGTCCTCCCCGCATCCTTCCCGATCCTCCCAGCATCCTCTCGGCATCCTCCCCGCATTCTCCCCGCATCCTCCCCGATCCTCCCCGCATCCTCCCAGCATCGTCCCCGCATTCTCCCCGCATCCTCCCCGCATCCTCCCCGCATCCTCCCCGATCCTCCCCGCATCCTCCCCGATCCTTCCCGCACCCTCCCCGGTCCTCCCCGCATCCTCCCCGGTCCTCGCCGCATCCTCCCCGGTCCTCCCCGCATCCCCCCCTCCCCGCATCCTCCCCGGTCCTCCCCGCATCCTCCCCGATCCTCCCCGCATCCTCCCCGGTCACCCCTGCATCCTCCCCGATCCTCCCCGCATCCTCCCCGCTCCTCGCCGCATCCTCCCCGGTCCTCCCCGCATCCTCCCCGGTCCTCCCCGCATCCTCCCCGGTCATCCCTGCATCCTCCCCGATCCTCCCCGCATCCTCCCCCGTCCTCCCCGCATCCTCCCCGGTCCTCCCCGCATCCTCCCCGGTCCTCCCTGCATCCTTCTCGATCCTCCCCTCATCCTCTCGGCATGCTCCCCGCATTCTCCCCGCATCCTCCCCGATCCTCCCCGCATCCTCCCTGATCCTCCCCGCATCCTCCCAGGTCCCCCCCGCATCCTCCCCGATCCTCCCCGCATCCTCCCCGCTCCTCCCCGCATCCTCCCCGGTCCTCCCCGCATCCTCCCCGGTCCTCCCCGCATCCTCCCCGGTCTTCCCCGCATCCTCCCTGGTCATCCCCGCATCCTCCCCGATCCTCCCCGCATCCTTCCCGGTCCTTCCCGCATCCTCCCCGGTCCTCCCCGCATCCTCCCCGGTCCTCCCCGCATCCCCCCCGGCCTCCCCGCATCCTCCCCGGTCCTGACCGCATCCCCCCGATCCTCCCCGCATCCTCCCCGGTCCTCCCCGCATCCTCCCCGATCATTCCCGCATCCTCCCCGATCCTCCCCGCATCCTCCCCGCATCCTCCCCGGTCCCCCCCGGCATCCTCCCTGGTTCCTCCCCGCATCCTCCCCGGTCCTCCCCGCATCCTCCCCGGTCCTCCCCGCATCCTCCCCGGTCCTCCCCGCATCCTCCCCTCCCCGCATCCTCCCTGGTCCTCCCCGCATCCTCCCCGATCCTCCCCGCATCCTCCCCGGTCCTCCCCGCATCCTCCCCCACTCCCCGCATCCTCCCCGCTCCTCCCCGCATCCTCCCCGCTCCTCCCCACATCCTCCCCGGTCCTCCCCGCATCCTCCCCGGTCTTCCCCGCATCCTCCCTGGTCATCCCCGCATCCTCCCCGATCCTCCCCGCATCCTCCCCGGTCCTCCCCGCATCCTCCCCGGTCCTCCCCGCATCCTCCCCGGTCATCCCCGCATCCTCCCCGATCCTCCCCGCATCCTCCCCGGTCCTCCCCGCATCCTCCCCGGTCCTCCCCGCATCCTCCCTGGTCCTCCCTGAATCCCCCCCGGCCTCCCCGCATCCTCCCCGGTCCTGACCGCATCCCCCCGATCCTCCCTGCATCCTCCCTGGTCCTCCCCGCATCCTCCCCGATCATTCCCGCATCCTCCCCGATCCTCCCCGCATCCTCCCCGCATCCTCCCCGGTCCTCCCCGCATCCTCCCCGGTCCTCCCCGCATCCTCCCCGGTCCTCCCCGCATCCTCCCCGGTCCTCCCTGCATCCTCCCCGGTCCTCCCCGCATCCTTCCCTCCCCGCATCCTCCCTGGTCCTCCGCGCATCCTCCCCGATCCTCCCCGCATCCTCCCCGGTCCTCCCCGCATCCTCCCCCACTCCCCGCATCCTCCCCGCTCCTCCCCGCATCCTCCCCGCTCCTCCCCGCATCCTCCCCGGTCCTCCCCGCATCCTCCCCGGTCCTCCCCGCATCCTCCCCGGTCCTCCCCGCATCCTCCCCGGTCATCCCCGCCTCCTCCCCGATCCTCCCCGCATCCTCCCCGGTCCTCCCCGCATCCTCCCCGGTCCTCCCCGCATCCTCCCCGGTCCTGACCGCATCCCCCCGATCCTCCCCGCATCCTCCCCGGTCCTCCCCGCATCCTCCCCGATCATTCCCGCATCCTCCCCGATCCTCCCCGCATCCTCTTCGCATCCTCCCCGGTCCTCCCCGCATCCTCCCCGATCCTCCCCGCATCCTCCCAGCATCGTCCCCGCATTCTCCCCGCATCCTCCCCGCATCCTCCCCGCATCCTCCCCGATCCTCCCCGCATCCTCCCCGATCCTTCCCGCACCCTCCCCGGTCCTCCCCGCATCCTCCCCGGTCCTCGCCGCATCCTCCCCGGTCCTCCCCGCACCCCCCCCTCCCCGCATCCTCCCCGGTCCTCCCCGCATCCTCCCCGATCCTCCCCGCATCCTCCCCGGTCATCCCCGCATCCTCCCCGATCCTCCCCGCATCCTCCCCGCTCCTCGCTGCATCCTCCCCGGTCCTCCCCGCATCCTCCCCGGTCCTCCCCGCCTCCTCCCCGGTCATCCCCGCATCCTCCCCGATCCTCCCCGCATCCTCCCCCGTCCTCCCCGCATCCTCCCCGGTCCTCCCCGCATCCTCCCCGATCCTCCCCGCATCCTCTCGGCATGCTCCTCGCATTCTCCCCGCATCCTCCCAGATCCTCCCCGCATCCTCCCCGGTCCCCCCCGCATCCTCCCCGATCCTCCCTGCATCCTCCCCGCTCCTCCCCGCATCCTCCCCGGTCCTCCCCGCATCCTCCCCGGTCCTCCCCGCATCCTCCCCGGTCCCCCCCGCATCCTCCCTGGTCATCCCCGCATCCTCCCTGATCCTCCCCGCATCCTTCCCGGTCCTCCCCGCATCCTCCCCGGTCCTCCCCGCATCCTCCCCGGTCCTCCCCGCATCCCCCCCGGCCTCCCCGCATCCTCCCCGGTCCTGACCGCATCCCCCCGATCCTCCCCGCATCCTCCCCGGTCCTCCCCGCATCCTCCCCGATCATTCCCGCATCCTCCCCGATCCTCCCCGCATCCTCCCCGCATCCTCCCCGGTCCTCCCCGCATCCTCCCCGGTTCCTCCCCGCATCCTCCCCGGTCCTCCCCGCATCCTCCCCGGTCCTCTCCGCATCCTCCCCGGTCCTCCCCGCATCCTCCCCTCCCCGCATCCTCCCTGGTCCCCCGCGCATCCTCCCCGATCCTCCCCGCATCCTCCCCGGTCCTCCCCCCATCCTCCCCGGTCCTCCCCGCATCCTCCCCGATCATTCCCGCATCCTCCCCGATCCTCCCCGCATCCTCCCCGCATCCTCCCCGGTCCTCCCCGCATCCTCCCCGGTCCCCCCCTGCATCCTCCCCGGTCCTCCCCGCATCCTCCCCGGTCCTCCCCGCATCCTCCCCGGTCCTCCCCGCATCCTCCCCTCCCCGCATCCTCCCTGGTCCTCCCCGCATCCTCCCCGGTCCTCCCCGCATCCTCCCCGGTCCTCCCCGCATCCTCCCCCACTCCCCGCATCCTCCCCGGTCCTCCCCGCATCCTCCCCGGTCCTCCCCGCATCCTCCCCGGTCCTCCCCGCATCCTGCCCGGTCATCCCCGCATCCTCCCCGATCCTCCCCGCATCCTCCCCGGTCCTCCCCGCATCCTCCCCGGTCCTCCCCGCATCCTCCCCGGTCCTGACCGCATCCCCCCGATCCTCCCCGCATCCTCCCCGGTCCTCCCCGCATCCTCCCCGATCATTCCCGCATCCTCCCCGATCCTCCCCGCATCCTCCCCGCATCCTCCCCGGTCCTCCCCGCATCCTCCCCGATCCTCCCCGCATCCTCCCCGGTCCTCCCCGCATCCTCCCCGGTCCTCCCCGCATCCTCCCCGGTCCTCCCCGCATCCTCCCCTCCCCGCATCCTCCCTGCTCCTCCCCGCATCCTCCCCGATACTCCCCGCATCCTCCCCGGTCCTCCCCGCATCCTCCCCCACTCCCCGCATCCTCCCCGCTCCTCCCCGCATCCTCCCCGCTCCTCCCCGCATCCTCCCCGGTCCTCCCCGCATCCTCCCCGGTCCTCCCCGCATCCTCCCCGGTCATCCCCGCATCCTCCCCGATCCTCCCCGCATCCTCCCCGGTCCTCCCCGCATCCTCCTCGGTCCTCCCCGCATCCTCCCCGGTCCTCCCCGCATCCTCCCCGGTCCTGACCGCATCCGCCCGATCCTCCCCGTATCCTCTCCGGTCCTCCCCGCATCCTCCCCGATCCTTCCCGCATCCTCCCCGATCCTCCCCGCATCCTCCCCGCATCCTCCCCGGTCCTCCCCGCATCCTCCCGGGTCCTCCCCGCATCCCCCCCGTTCCTCCCCGCATCCTCCCCGGTCCTCCCCGCATCCTCGCCGGTCCTCTCTGCATCCTCCCCGCACCCTCCCCGCATTCTCCCCGCATCCTCCCTGGTCCTCGCCGCATCCTCCCCGGTCCTGACCTCATCCTCCCCGCATCCTCCCCGGTCCTCCCAGCATCCTCCCTGGTCCTCCCCGCATCCTCCCCGGTCCTGACCTCATCCTCCCCGCATCCTCCCCGGTCCTCCACGCATCCTCCCCGATCCTCTCCGCATCCGCCCCGGTCCTCCCCGCATCCTCCCCGATCCTCCCCGCATCCTCCCCGATCCTCCCCGCATCCTCCGAGGCCCTCCCCGCATCCTCCCCCGTCCTCCCCGCTCCTACCCGTATCCTCCCCGGTCTTCCCCGCATCTTCCTCGGTCCTCCCCGCATCCTCCTCGGTCCTCCCCGCATCCTCCCCGATCCTCCCCGCATCCTCTCTGGTCTCTCCGCATCCTCCCCGCATCCCCCCCGCATCCTCCCCGGTCCTCCCCGCATCCTCCCCGATCATCCCCGCATCCTCCCCGATCCTCCCCGCATCCTCCCCGGTCCTCCCCGCATCCTCCCCGGTCCTCCCCGCATCCTCCCTGGTCCTCCTTGCATCCTCCCTGGTCCTCCCCGCATCCTCTGCTATCCTCGCCGCATCCTCCCCGATCCTCCCGGCATCCTTCCCGGTCCTCCACACATCCTCCCCGGTCCTCCCCACATCCTCCCCGGTCCTCCCCGCATCCTGCCCGGTCCTCCCCGCATCCTCACCGGTCATCCCCGCATCCTCCCCGATCCTCCCCGCATCCTCCCCGGTCCTGCCCGCATCCTCCCCGGTCCTTCCCGCATCCTCCCCGGTCCTCCCCGCATCCCCCCCGGTCCTCCCCGCATCCTCCCCGGTCCTGACCGCATCCCCCCGATCCTCCCCGCATCCTCCCCGGTCCTCCCCGCATCCTCCCCGATCATTCCCGCATCCTCCCCGATCCTCCCCGCATCCTCCCCGCATCCTCCCCGGTCCTCCCCGCATCCTCCCCGGTCCTCCCCGCATCCTCCCCGGTCCTCCCCGCATCCTCCCTGGTCCTCCCTGCATCCTCCCCGGTCCTCCCCGCATCCTCCCCTCCCCGCATCCTCCCTGGTCCTCCCCGCATCCTCCCCGATCCTCCCCGCATCCTCCCCGGTCCTCCCCGCATCCTCCCCCACTCCCCGCATCCTCCCCGCTCCTCCCCGCATCCTCCCCGCTCCTCCCCGCATCCTCCCCGGTCCTCCCCGCATCCTCCCCATTCCTCCCCGCATCCTTGCCGGTCCTCCCCGCATCCTCCCCGGTCATCCCCGCATCCTCCCCGATCCTCCCCGCATCCTTCCCGGTCCTCCCCGCATCCTCCCCGGTCCTCCCCGCATCCTCCCCGGTCCTCCCCGCATCCCCCCCGGCCTCCCCGCATCCTCCCCGGTCCTGACCGCATCCCCCCGATCCTCCCCGCATCCTCCCCGGTCCTCCCCGCATCCTCCCCGATCATTCCCGCATCCTCCCCGAACCTCCCCGCATCCTCCCTGCATCCTCCCCGGTCCTCCCCGCATCCTCCCCGGTCCTCCCCGCATCCCCCCCGGTCCTCGCCGCATCCTCCCCGGTCCTCCCCGCATCCTCCCCGGTCCTCCCCGCATCCTCCCCTCCCCGCATCCTCCCTGGTCCTCCCCGCATCCTCCCCGATCCTCCCTGCATCCTCCCCGGTCCTCCCCGCATCCTCCCCCACTCCCCGCATCCTCCCCGCTCCTCCCCGCATCCTCCCCGCTCCTCCCCGCATCCTCCCCGGTCCTCCCCGCATCCTCCCCGGTCCTCCCCGCATCCTCCCCGGTCATCCCCGCATCCTCCCCGATCCTCCCCGCATCCTCCCGGGTCCTCCCCGCATCCTCCTCGGTCCTCCCCGCATCCTCCCCGGTCCTCCCCGCATCCTCCCCGGTCCTGACCGCATTCCCCCGATCCTCCCCGTATCCTCTCCGGTCCTCCCCGCATCCTCCCCGATCCTTCCCGCATCCTCCCCGATCCTCCCCGCATCCTCCCCGCATCCTCCCCGGTCCTCCCCGCATCCTCACAGGTCCTCCCCGCATCCTCCCCGGTACTCCCCGCATCCTCCCCGATCTATCGCGTATCCTCCCCGCATCCTCCCCGCCTCCTCCCTGATTTTCCCCGCATCCTCCCCGGTCCTCCCCGCATCCTCCCGGGTCCTCCCCGCATCCTCCCCGGTCCTCCCCGCATCCTCCCCGGTCCTCCCCGCATCCTCACCGGTCCTCTCTGCATCCTCCTCGCATCCTCCCCGCATTCTCCCCGCATCCTCCCTGGTCCTCCCCGCATCCTCCCTGGTCCTGACCTCATCCTCCCCGCATCCTCCCCGGTCCTCCCCGCATCCTCCCTGGTCCACCCCGCGTCCTCCCCGGTCCTGACCTCATCCTCCCCGCATCCTCCCCGGTCCTCCACGCATCCTCCCCGATCCTCCCCGCATCCTCCCCGGTCCTCCCCGCATCCTCCCCGATCCTCCCCGCATCCTCCCCGATCCTCGCCGCATCCTCCGAGGCCCTCCCCGCATCCTCCCCCGTCCTCCCCGCTCCTACCCGTATCCTCCCCGGTCTTCCCCTCATCTTCCTCGGTCCTCCCCGCATCCTCCTCGGTCCTCCCCGCATCCTCCCCGATCCTCCCCGCATCCTCCCTGGTCTCTCCGCATCCTCCCCGCATCCCCCCCGCATCCTCCCCGGTCCTTCCCGCATCCTCCCCGATCATCCCCGCATCCTCCCTGATCCTCCCCGCATCCTCCCCGGTCCTCCCCGCATCCTCCCCGGTCCTCCCCGCATCCTCCCTGGTCCTCCTTGCATCCTCCCTGGTCCTCCCCGCATCCTCTGCTATCCTCGCCGCATCCTCCCCGATCCTCCCGGCATCCTTCCCGGTCCTCCACACATCCTCCCCGGTCCTCCCCACATCCTCCCCGGTCCTCCCCGCATCCTGCCCGGTCCTCCCCGCATCCTCCCCGGTCATCCCCGCATCCTCCCCGATCCTCCCCGCATCCTCCCCGGTCCTCCCCGCATCCTCCCCGGTCCTCCCCGCATCCTCCCCGGTCCTCCCCGCATCCCCCCCGGCCTCCCCGCATCCTCCCCGGTCCTGACCGCATCCCCCCGATCCTCCCCGCATCCTCCCCGGTCCTCCCCGCATCCTCCCCGATCATTCCCGCATCCTCCCCGATCCTCCCCGCATCCTCCCCGCATCCTCCCCGGTCCTCCCCGCATCCTCCCCGGTCCTCCCCGCATCCTCCCCGGTCCTCCCCGCATCCTCCCCGGTCCTCCCCGCATCCTCCCCGGTCCTCCCCGCATCCTCCCCTCCCCGCATCCTCCCTGGTCCTCCCCGCATCCTCCCCGATCCTCCCCGCATCCTCCCCGGTCCTCCCCGCATCCTCCCCAACTCCCCGCATCCTCCCCGCTCCTCCCCGCATCCTCCCCGGTCCTCCCCGCATCCTCTCCGGTCCTCCCCGCATCCTCCCGGGTCCTCCCCGCATCCTTGCCGGTCCTCCCCGCATCCTCCCCGGTCATCCCCGCATCCTCCCCGATCCTCCCCGCATCCTTCCCGGTCCTCCCCGCATCCTCCCTGGTCCTCCCCGCATCCTCCCCGGTCCTCCCCTCATCCCCCCCGGCCTCCCCGCATCCTCCCCGGTCCTGACCGCATCCCCCCGATCCTCCCCGCATCCTCCCCGGTCCTCCCCGCATCCTCCCCGATCATTCCCGCATCCTCCCCGATCCTCCCCGCATCCTCCCTGCATCCTCCCCGGTCCTCCCCGCATCCTCCCCGGTCCTCCCCGCATCCCCCCCGGTCCTCGCCGCATCCTCCCCGGTCCTCCCCGCATCCTCCCCGGTCCTCCCTGCATCCTCCCCTCCCCGCATCCTCCCTGGTCCTCCCCGCATCCTCCCCCACTCCCCGCATCCTCCCCGCTCCTCCCCGCATCCTCCCCGCTCCTCCCCGCATCCTCCCCGGTCCTCCCCGCATCCTCCCCGGTCCTCCCCGCATCCTCCCCGGTCTCCCCGCATCCTCCCCGATCCTCCCCGCATCCTCCCCGGTCCTCCCCGCATCCTCCTCGGTCCTCCCCGCATCCTCCCCGGTCCTCCCCGCATCCTCCCCGGTCCTGACCGCATTCCCCCGATCCTCCCCGTATCCTCTCCGGTCCTCCCCGCATCCTCCCCGATCCTTCCCGCATCCTCCCCGATCCTCCCCGCATCCTCCCCGCATCCTCCCCGGTCCTCCCCGCATCCTCACAGGTCCTCCCCGCATCCTCCCCGGTACTCCCCGCATCCTCCCCAAATTATCGCGTATCCTCCCCGCATCCTCCCCGCTACCTCCCTGATTTTCCCCGCATCCTCCCCGGTCCTCCCCGCATCCTGCCGTGTCCTCCCCGCATCCTCCCCGGTCCTCCCCGCATCCTCCCCGGTCCTCCCCGCATCCTCGCCGGTCCTCTCTGCATCCTCCCCGCATCCTCCCCGCATTCTCCCCGCATCCTCCCTGGTCCTCCCCGCATCCTCCCCGGTCCTGACCTCATCCTCCCCGCATCCTCCCCGGTCCTCCCCGCATCCTCCCTGGTCCTCCCCGCATCCTCCCCGGTCCTGACCTCATCCTCCCCGCATCCTCCCCGGTCCTCCACGCATCCTCCCCGATCCTCCCCGCATCCTCCCCGGTCCTCCCCGCATCCTCCCCGATCCTCCCCGCATCCTCCCTGATCCTCGCCGCATCCTCCGAGGCCCTCCCCGCATCCTCCCCCGTCCTCCCCACTCCTACCCGTATCCTCCCCGGTCTTCCCCGCATCATCCTCGGTCCTCCCCGCATCCTCCTCGGTCCTCCCCGCATCCTCCCCGATCCTCCCCGCATCCTCCCTGGTCTCTCCGCATCCTCCCCGCATCCCCCCCGCATCCTCCCCGGTCCTCCCCGCATCCTCCCCGATCATCCCCGCATCCTCCCCGATCCTCCCCGCATCCTCCCCGGTCCTCCCCGCATCCTCCCCGGTCCTCCCCGCATCCTCCCTGGTCCTCCTTGCATCCTCCCTGGTCCTCCCCGCATCCTCTGCTATCCTCGCCGCATCCTCCCCGATCCTCCCGGCATCCTTCCCGGTCCTCCACACATCCTCCCCGGTCCTCCCCACATCCTCCCTGGTCCTCCCCGGATCCTGCCCGGTCCTCCCCGCATCCTCTCCGGTCCTCCCGGCCTCCTCCCCGCATCCTCCCCGGTGCTCCCCGCATCCTCCCCGATCCTCCCCGCACCCTCCCTGCATCCTCCCCGGTCCTCACCGCATCCTCCCCGGTCCTCCCCGCATCCTCCCCGGTCCTCCCCGCATCCTCCCCGGTCCTCCCCGCATCCTCCCCGGTCCTCCCCGCATCCTCCCCTCGCCGCATCCTCCCTGGTCCTCCCCGCATCCTCCCCGATCCTCCCCGCATCCTCCCCGGTCCTCCCCGCATCCTCTCCCACTCCCCGCATCCTCCCCGCTCCTCCCCGCATCCTCCCCGCTCCTCCCCGCATCCTCCCCGGTCCTCCCCGCATCCTCGCCGGTCCTCCCCGCATCCTCCCTGGTCCTCCACGCATCCTCCCCGGTCATCCCCGCATCCTCCCCGATCCTCCCCGCATCCTCCCCGGTCCTCCCCGCATCCTCCCCGGTCCTCCCCGCATCCTCCCCGGTCCTCCCCGCATCCCCCCCGGCCTCCCCGCATCCTCCCCGGTCCTGACCGCATCCCCCCGATCCTCCCCGCATCCTCCCCGGTCCTCCCCGCATCCTCCCTGATGATTTCTGCATCCTCCCTGATCCTCCCCGCATCCTCCCCGCATCCTCCCCGGTCCTCCCCGCATCCTCCCCGGTCCTCCCCGCATCCTCCCTGGTCCTCCCCGCATCCTCCCCGGTCCTCCCCGCATCCTCCCCGGTCCTCGCCGCATCCTCTCCGGTCCTCCCCGCATCCTCCCCAGTCCACCCCGCATCCTCCCCGGTCCTCCCCGCATCCTCCCCGGTCCTCCCCGCATCCTCCCCGACTCCCCGCATCCTCCCCGCTCCTCCCCGCATCCTCCCCGCTCCTCCCCGCATCCTCCCCGGTCCTCCCCGCATCCTCCCCGGTCCTCCCCGCCTCCTCCTCGGTCATCCCCGCATCCTCCCCGATCCTCCCCGCATCCTCCCCGGTCCTCCCCGCATCCTCCCCGGTTCTCCCCGCATCCTCCCCGGTCCTGACCGCATCCCCCCGATCCTCCCCGTATCCTCTCCGGTCCTCCCCGCATCCTCCCCTATCCTTCCCGCATCCTCCCCAATCCTCCCCGCATCCTCCCCGCATCCTTCCCGGTCCTCCCCGCATCCTCCCAGGTCCTCCCCGCATCCTCCCTGGTCCTCCCCGCATCCTCCCAGATCTATCCCGCATCCTCCCCGCATCCTCCCCGCCTCCTCCCTGATTTTCCCCGCATCCTCCCCGGTCCTCCCCGCATCCTCTCGGTTCCTCCCCGCATCCTCCCCGGTCCTCCCCGCATCCTCCCCGGTCCTCCCCGCATCCTCGCCGGTCCTCTCTGCATCCTCCCCGCATCCTCCCCGCATTCTCCCCGCATCCTCCCTGGTCCTCCCCGCATCCTCCCCGGTCCTGACCTCATCCTCCCCGCATCCTCCCCGGTCCTCCCTGCATCCTCCCTGGTCCTCCCCGCATCCTCCCCGGTCCTGACCTCATCCTCCCCGCATCCTCCCCGGTCCTCCACGCATCCTCCCCGATCCTCCCCGCATCCTCCCCGGTCATCCCCGCATCCTCCCCGATCCTCCCCGCATCCTCCCTGATCCTCCCCGCATCCTCCGAGGCCCTCCCCGCATCCTCCCCCGTCCTCCCCGCTCCTACCGGTATCCTCCCCGGGCTTCCCCGCATCTTCCTCGGTCCTCCCCGCATCCTCCCCGGTCCTCCCCGCATCCTCCCCGATCATCCCCGCATCCTCTCCGGTCCTCCCCGCATCCTCCCCGGTCCTCCCCGCATCCTCCCCGGTCCTCCCCGCATCCTCCCTGGTCCTCCGTGCATCCTCCCTGGTCCTCCCCGCATCCTCTGCTATCCTCGCCGCATCCTCCCCGATCCTCCCGGCATCCTTCCCGGTCCTCCACACATCCTCCCCGGTCCTCCCCACATCCTCCCTGGTCCTCCCCGCATCCTGCCCGGTCCTCCCCGCATCCTCTCCGGTCCTCCCGGCCTCCTCCCCGCATCCTCCCCAGTGCTCCCCACATCCTCCCCGATCCTCCCCGCATCCTCCCTGATCCTCCCCGCATCCTCCCCTATCCTCGCTGCATCCTCCTCGATCCTCCCAGCATCATCTCCGGTCCTTCACGCATCCTCCCCGGTCCTCCCCACATCCTCCCCGGTACTCCCCGCATCCTCCCAGGTCCTCCCCGCATCCTCCCCGATCCTCCCCGCATCCTCCCCGGTCCTCCCCGATCTTCCCCGCATCCTCCCAGCATCATCCCCCGTCCTTCACGCATCCTCCCCGGTCCTCCCCACATCCTCCCCGGTACTCTCCGCATCCTCCCAGGTCCTCCCCGCATCCTCCCTGATCCTCCCCGCATCCTCCCAAGTCTCCCCGCATCCTCCCCGGTCCTCCTGGCATCCTCCTCGGCCCTCCCCGCATCCTCGCCGCATCCTCCCCGCATCCTCCCCGGTCCTCCCCGCATCCTCCCCGGTCCTGACCTCATCCTCCCCGCCTCCTCTCTGATTTTCCCCGCATCCTCACGGGTCTTCCCCGCATCCTCCTTGGTCCTCCCCGCATCCTTCAAGGTCCTCCCCGCATCCTCCCCGGTCCTCCCTGCATCCTCCCCGGTCCTCCCTGCATCCTCCCTGGTCCTCTCCGCATCCTCCCCGGTCCTGACCTCATCCTCCCCGCCTCCTCCCTGATTTTCCCCGCATCCTGCCGGGTCCTCCCCGCATCCTCCCCGGTCCTCCCCGCATCCTCCCGGGTCCTCCCTGCATCCTCCCCGGTCCTCCCCGCATCCTCCCCGGTCCTCCCCGCATCCTCCCCGGTCCTCCCCGCATCCTCCCTTGTCCTCCCTGCATCCTCCCCGGTCCTCCCCGCATCCTCTCCGGTCCTCCCCGCATCCTCCCCGGTCTCCCCGCATCCTCCCCGGTCCTCCTTGCATCCTCCAGGGCCCTCCCCGCATCCTCCCCGCATCCTCGCCGCATCCTCCCCGCATCCTCCCCGGACCCCCCCGCATCCTCCCCGGTCCTGACCTCATGCTCCCCGCCTCCTCCCTGATTTTCCCCGCATCCTCCCGGGTCCTCCCCGCATCCTCCCCGGTCCTCCCCGCATCCTCCCGGGTCCTCCCTGCATCCTCCTCGGTCCTCCCCGCCTCCTCCCTGGTCCTCCCCGCATCCTCCACGGTCCTCCCCGCATCCTCCCTGGTCCTGCGTCTGGGTCTGGGTCTGGGTGTCGCCTTTTTGGGCAGATGCCCCCTCTGCCCCCCTACCGTGGCCTTGCACCTGCACGCATCAGTATTGGCCTGCCCACCTTCGACAGCCAGAGCCTAGGCCAGACCCTGACTGCTGGTGCGGCTGATACCTCTCTCCAGCCAGTGTGTTCCTCCGAGGCTTTGTGCCCTCCCGTACTCCTTCTACGGGGCCCTTTGCGGCTTGTGTGCTCCTCTTTGTGCGGGTTCTCGTTTGGTGCGCTCTAGGGGCTTCCTCCCTCCCGGGTTCCGTCCGGGGATGATGTTGTGGCTGTTGTGCTCCTCCGCATCTCTTTTTGCGGGATTGCCTCAGGAGCACTCTAGGGGCTTCCCCCCTCCCGGGCTCCATCCGGGGATGATGTTGTGGTTGTTGCGCTCCTCCGCTTCTCTTTTTGCGGGATTGCCTTGAGAGCACTCTAGGGGCTTCCCCCCTCCCGGGCTCCATCCGGGGATGATGTTGTGGTTGTTGCGCTCCTCCGCTTCTCTTTTTGCGGGATTGCCTTGAGAGGACCCTAGGGGCTTCCCCCCTCCCGGGCTCCTTCCGGGGATGATGTTGTGGTTGTTGCGCTCCTCCGCTTCTCTTTTTGCGGGATTGCCTTGAGAGCACTCTAGGGGCTTCCCCCCTCCCGGGCTCCATCCGGGGATGATGTCGTGGTTGTTGCGCTGCTCCGCTTCTCTTTTTGCGGGATTGCCTTAAGAGCACTCTAGGGGCTTCCCCCCTCCCGGGCTCCATCCGGGGATGATGTTGTGGTTGTTGCGCTCCTTCGCTTCTCTTTTTGCAGGATTGCCTTGAGAGCACTCTAGGGGCTTCCCCCCTCCCGGGCTCCATCCGGGGATGATGTTGTGGTTGTTGCGCTCCTCCGCTTCTCTTTTTGCGGGATTGCCTTGAGAGGACCCTAGGGGCTTCCCCCCTCCCGGGCTCCTTCCGGGGATGATGTTGTGGTTGTTGCGCTCCTCTGCTTCTCTTTTTGCGGGATTGCCTTGAGAGCACTCTACGGGCTTCCCCCCTCCCGGGCTCCTTCCGGAGATCCTTGCTCTGATACCGGGTGGAGAGGAATTGGTGATAGCTTCCGGATGCGTGCATTCGGGGTGCCGGTAGGGACGGAGAATCCCTGGTCCTCCCCGCATCCTCCCCGGTCCTCCCCGCATCCTCCCCGCTCCTCCCCGCATCCTCCCTGGTCCTCCCCGCATCCTCCCCGAACCTCCCCGCATCCTCCCCGGTCTCCCCGCATCCTCCCCGGTCCTCCCTGCATCCTCCCCGCATCCTCCCCGCATCCTCCCCGCATCCTCCCCGGTCCTGACCTTATCCTCCCCGCCTCCTCCCTGATTTTCCCCGCATCCTCCCGGGTCCTCCCCGCATCCTCTCCGGTCCTCCCCGCATCCTCCCGGGTCCTCTCCGCATCCTCCTCGGTCCTCCCCGCATTCTCCCCGGTCCTCCCCGCATCCTCCCCGGTCCTCCCCGCATCCTCTCTGGTCCTCCCCGCATCCTCCCCGGTCCTGACCTCATCCTCCCCGCCTCCTCCCTGATTTACCCCGCATCCTCCCGGGTCCTCCCCGCATCCTCCCCGGTCCTCCCCGCATCCTCCTGGGTCCTCCCCGCATCCTCCTCCGTCCTCCCCGCATCCTCCCTGGTCCTCCCCGCATCCTCCCCGGTCCTCCCCGCATCCTCCCTGGTCCTCCCCGCATTCTCCCCGGTCCTCCCCGCATCCTCCCCGGTCCTCCCCGCATCCTCCCCGGTCCTCCCCGCATCCTTCCCGAGCCTCCCCGCATCCTCCCCGGTCTCCCCGCATCCTCCCCGGTCCTCCCTGCATCCTCCCCGCATCCTCCCCGGTCCTCCACGCATCCTCCCCGGGCCTTCCCGCATCCTCCCCGGTCCTCCCCGCATCCTCCTCGGTCCTCCCCGCGTCCTCCCTGATCCTCCCCGCATCCTCCCCGATCCTCCCCGCATCCTCCCAGACCCTCCCGGCATCCTCCCCGCTCCTCCCCGCATCCTCCCCGGTCTTCCCCGCATCCTCCTCGGTCCTCCTCGCATCCTCCCCGGTCCTCCCCGCATCCTCCCCGATCCTCCCCGCATCCTCCCTGGTCTCTGCGCATCCTCCCCGCATCCTCCCCGCATCCCCTCCGGTCCTCCCCGCATCCTCCCCGATCCTCCCTGCATCCTCGTGGATCCTACCCGCATCCTCCCCTATCCTCCCCGCATCCTCACCGATCCTCTCAGCATCCTCCCCGGTCCTCCACCTTTCCTCCCCGGTCCTCCCCACATCCTCCCTTGTCCTCCCCGCATCCTCCCAGTTCCTTCCCGCATCCTCCCCAGTCCTCGCCGCATCCTCCCCGATCCTCCCTGCATCCTCCCCGGTCCTCCCCGATCCTCCCCGCATCCTCCCCAGTCCTCCCCGCATCCTCTCCGATCCTCCCCGCATCCTCCTCGGTCTCCCCGCATCCTCCCCGGTCTTCCTCTCATCCTCCCCGGTCCTCCCCGCATCCTCCCCGGTCCTGACGTCATCCTCCGCGCATCCTCCCCGGTCCTCCCCGCATCCTCCCCGATCCTCCCCGCATCCTCCCCGAACCTCCCCGCATCCTCCCCGGTCTCCCCGCATCCTCCCCGGTCGTCCCTGCATCCTCCCCGCATCCTCCCCGCATCCTCCCCGCATCCTCCCCGGTCCTGACCTCATCCTCCCCGCCTCCTCCCTGATTTTCCCCGCATCCTCCCGGGCCCTCCCCGCATCCTCTCCGGTCCTCCCCGCATCCTCCCGGGTCCTCCCCACATCCTCCTCGGTCCTCCCCGCATCCTCCCCGGTCCTCCCCGCATCCTCCCCGGTCCTCCCCGCATCCTCCCCGGTCCTCCCCGCATCCTCCCCGATCCTCCCCGCATCCTCCCCGGTCCTCCCCGCATCCTCCCCGGTCCTCCCCGCATCCTCCTCGGTCCTCCCCGCATCCTCCCCGATCCTCCCCTCATCCCCCCCTGCCTCCTCCCTGATTTACCCCGCATCCTCCCGGGTCCTCCCCGCATCCTCCCCGGTCCTCCCCGCATCCTCCCGGGTCCTCCCCGCATCCTCCTCGATCCTCTCCGCATCCTCCCCGGTCCTCCCCGCATCCTCCCCGGTCCTCCCCGCATCCTCCCTGGTCCTCCCCGCACCCTCCCCGGTCCTCCCCGCATCCTCCCTGGTCCTCCCCGCATCCTCCCCGGTCCTCCCCGCATCCTCCCCGGTCCTCTCAGCACCTCCCCGGTCCTCCACCTTTCCTCCCCGGTCCTCCCCACATCCTCCTTGGTCCTCCCCGCATCCTCCCAGTTCCTTCCCGCATCTTCCCCGGTCCTCGCCGCATCCTCCCCGATCCTCCCTGCATCCTCCCCGGTCCTCCTCGATCCTCCCCGCATCCTCCCCGGTCCTCCCCGCATCCTCTCCGATCCTCCTCGCATCCTCCCCGGTCTCCCCGCATCCTCCCCGGTCTTCCTTGCATCCTCCCCGGTCCTCCCGGCATCCTCCCCGGTCCTGACCTCATCGTCCCCGCATCCTCCCCGGTCCTCCCCGCATCCTCCCCGGTCCTCCCCGCATTTTCCCCGGTCCTCCCCGGATCCTTCCGGGTCCTCCCCGCATCCTCTCCGGTCCTCCCCGCATCCTCCCTGGTCCTCCCCGCATCCTCCCCGATCCTCCCCGCATCTTCCCCGGTCCTCCTCGCATCCTCCCCGATCCTCCCGGCATCCTCACCGGTCCTTCCCGCATCCTCCCCGAATCCCGGCATCCTCCCCGATCCTCCCCGCATCCTCCCCGCATCCTCCCTGGTCCTCCCCGCATCCTCCCCGGTCCTCCCCGCATCCTACCCGGTCCTCCCTGCATCCTCCCTGGTCCTCCCCGCATCCTCCCCGATCCTCCCCGCATCCTCCCCGGTCCTCCCCGCATCCTCCCCGGTCCTCCCCGCATCCTTCCCGATCCTCCCCTCATCCTCCCCGCCTCCTCCCTGATTTACCACGCATCCTCACGGGTCCTCCCCGCATCCTCCCCGGTCCTCCCCGCATCCTCCCGGGTCCTCCCCGCATCTTTCCCGGTCCTCCCCGCATCCTCCCCGGTCCTCCCCGCATCCTCCCCGGTCCTCCCCGCATCCTCCCTGGTCCTCCCCGCACCCTCCCCGGTCCTCCCCGCATTCTCCCCGGTCCTCCCCGCATCCTCACCGGTCCCCCCCGCATCCTCCCTGGTCCTCCCCGCATCCTTCCCGAGCCTCCCCGCATCCTCCCCGGTCTCCCCGCATCCTCCCTGGTCCTCCCTGCATCCTCCCCGCATCCTCCCCGGTCCTCCACGCATCCTCCCCGGTCCTTCCCGCATCCTCCCCGGTCCTCCCCGCATCCTCCTCGGTCCTCCCCGCGTCCTCCCCGATCCTCCCCTCATCCTCCCCGCCTCCTCTCTGATTTACCCCGCATCCTCCCGGGTCCTCCCCGCATCCTCCCCGGTCCTCCCCGCATCCTCCCGGGTCCTCCCCGCATCCTCCTCGATCCTCTCCGCATCCTCCCCGGTCCTCCCCGCATCCTCCCCGGTCCTCCCCGCATCCTCCCTGGTCCTCCCCGCACCCTCCCCGGTCCTCCCCGCATCCTCCCCGGTCCTCCCCGCATCCTCCCCGGTCCTCCCCGCATCCTCCCCGGTCCTCCCCGCATCTTTCCCGAGCCTCCCCGCATCCTCCCCGGTCTCCCCGCATCCTCCCTGGTCCTCCTTGCATCCTCCCCGCATCCTCCCCGGTCCTCCACGCATCCTCCCCGGTCCTTCCCGCATCCTCCCCGGTCTTCCCCGCATCCTCTTCGGTCCTCCCCGCATCCTCCCCGGTCCTCCCTGCATCCTCCCCGATCCTCCCCGCATCCTCCCTGGTCTCCCCGCATCCTCTCCGCATCCTCCCCGCATCCTCTCTGGTCCTCCCCGCATCCTCCCCGATCTTCCTCGCATCCTCCCCGATCCTCCCCGCATCCTCCCTGGTCCTCTTTGCATCCTCCCTGGTCCTCCCCGCATCCTCCTGGATCCTGACCGCATCCTCCCCTATCCTCCCCGCATCCTCACCGATCCTCTCAGCATCCTCCCCGGTCCTCCACCTTTCCTCCCCGGTCCTCCCCACATCCTCCTTGGTCCTCCCCGCATCCTCCCAGTTCCTTCACGCATCCTCCCCGGTCCTCGCCGCATCCTCCCCGATTCTCCCTGCATCCTCCCCGATCCTCCCCGCATCCTCCCCGGTCCTCCCCGCATCCTCTCCGATCCTCCTCGCATCCTCCCCGGTCTCCCCGCATCCTCCCCGGTCTTCCTTGCATCCTCCCCGGTCCTCCCGGCATCCTCCCCGGTCCTGACCTCATCCTCCCCGCATCCTCCCCGGTGCTCCCCGCATCCTCCCCGGTCCTCCCCGCATTTTCCCCGGTCCTCCCCGCATCCTCACCGATCCTCCCCGCATCCTCTCCGGTCCTCCCCGCATCCCCCCCGGTCCTTCCCGCATCCTCCCCGATCCTCCCCGCATCCTCCCTGGTCTCCCCGCATCCTTCCGGGTCCTCCCTGCATCCTCCCCGATCATCCCCGCATCTTACCCGGTCCGCCCCGCATCCTCCCTGGTACTCCCCGCATACCCCCCGGTCCTCCCCGCATCCTCCCCGATCCTCCCCGCATCCTCCCCGAGCCTCCCCGCATCCTCCCCGGTCCTTCCCGCATCCTTCCCGATCCTCCCGGCATCCTCCCCGATCCTTCCCGCATCCTCCCCGCATCCTCCCCGGTCCTCCCCGCATCCTACCCGGTCCTCCCTGCATCCTCCCCGGTCCTCCCCGCATCCTCCCCGATCCTCCCCGCATCCTCCCCGGTCCTCCCCGCATCGTTCCCGGTTCTCCTCGCATCCTCCCCGGTCCTCCCCGCATCCTCCCCGACCCTCCCGGCATCCTCCCCGGTCCTCCCCGCATCCTCCCCGGTCCTCCCCGCATCCTCCCCGGTCCTCCCCGCATCCTCCCTGGTCCTCCCTGCATCCTCCCCGGTCCTCCCCGCATCCTCCCCGGTCCTCCCTGCATCCTCCCCGGTCCTCCCCGCATCCTCCCCGGTCCTCCCCGCATCCTCTCCGGTCCTCGCCGCATCCTCCCCGGTCCTCCCCGCATCCTCCCCGAGCCTCCCCGCATCCTCCCTGGTCTCCCCGCATCCTCCCCGCATCCTCCCCGCATCCTCTCCGGTCCTCCCCGCATCCTCCACGATCCTCCTTGCATCCTCCCCGGTCCTCCCTGCATCCTCCCTGTTCCTCCCCGCATCCTCCCCGGTCCTCCTTGCATCCTCCCAGCTCCTCCCCGCATCCCCTCCGATCCTCCCCGCATCCTCCCCGATCCTTCCCGCATCCTCCCCGATCCTCCCAGCATCCTCTCCGGTCCTCCACGCATCCTCTCCGGTGCTCCCCGCAACCTCCCCGGTCCTCCCTGCATCCTGCCCGACCCTCCCCGCATCCTTCCCGGTCCTCCCCGCATCCTCCCCGATCCTGCCCGCATCCTCCCCGCATCCTCCGCGATCCTCCCCGCATCCTCCTCGATCCTCCCCGCATCCTTTCGATCCTCCCCGCATCCTCCCCGACCCTCCCCGCATCCTCCCCGCTCCTCCCTGCATCCTCCCCGGTCCTCGCCGCATCCTCCCCGGTCCTCCCCGCAACCTCCCCGGTCCTTTCCGCATCCTCCCCGGTCCTCCCCGCATCCTCCCCGATCCTCCCTGCATCCTCCCCGGTCCTCCCCGCATCCTGCCCGGTCCTGACCGCATCCCCCCCACATCCTCCCCGCATCCTCCCCGGTCCTTCCCGCATCCTCCCCGGTCCTCCCTGCATCCTCCCCGGTCCTCCCCGCATCCTCCCCGGTCCTCCCTGCAGCCTCCCCGCTCCTCCTCGCATCCTCCCCGGTCCTCCCCGCATCCTCCCCGGTCCTCCCCGCATCCTCCCCGGTCCTCCGCGCATCCTTCCCGGTCCTCTCCTCATCCTCCCCGATCCTCTCCGCATCCTCCCCGGTCCTCCCCGCATCCTCCCCGGTCCTCCCCGCTTCCTCCCTGATCCTCCCCGCATCCTCCCCGCATCCTCCCCGGTCCTCCGTGCATCCTCCCTGGTCCTCTCCGCGTCCTCCCCGATCCTCCCCGCATCCCCCCGGGTCCTCCCCGCATCCTCCCCGGTCCTCCCCGCATCCTCCCCGGTCCTCCCCGCATCCTCCCGGATCCTCCCCGCATCCTCCCTGCATCCTCCCCGGTCCTCCCCGCATCCTCCCCGCATCCTCCCTGATCCTCCGTGCATCCGCCCCGATCCTCCCCGCATCCTCCCTGATCCTCCCCGCATCCTCCCCGGTACTCCCCGCATCCTCCCTGGTCCTCCCCGCATCCTCCCTGGTCCTCATTGCATCCTCCTTGGTCCTCCCCGCATCCTCCGGGATCCTCCCCGCATCCTGCCCGGTCCTCCCCGCATCCTTCCCGGTCCTCCCCGCATCCTCCCCGATCCTCCCCGCATCCTCCCCGGTCCTCCCCGCATCCTCCCCGGTTCTCCCTGCATCCTCCCCCGTCCTCCCCGCATCCTCCCCGATCCTCTCCGCATCCGCCCCAGTCCTCCCCGCAACCTCCCCGGTCCTCCCCGCATCCTCCCTGGTCCTCCCCGCTTCCTCCCCGGTCCTCTCCGCATCCTTCCCGGTCCTCCCCGCATCCTCCCCGGTCCTCCCCGCATCCTCCCCGATCCTCCTTGCATCCTCCCCGGTCCTCCCCGCATCCTCCCCGGTCCTCCCCGCATCCACCCCAATCCTCCCCGCATCCTCCCCGGTCCTCCCCGCATCCTCCCCGGTCCTCCCCGCATCCTCCCCGATCCTCCCTGCATCCTCCCCGGTCCTCCCCGCTTCTTACCCGGTCCTCCCAGCCTCCTCCCGGGTCCTCCCCGCATCCTCCCCGGTCCTCCCCGCATCCTCCCCGGTCCTCCCCGCATCCTCCCTGGTCCTCCCCGCATCCTCCCCGATCCTCCCCGCATCCTCCCCGATCCTCCCCGCATCCACCCCGATCCTCCCCGGTCCTGCCCGCATCCCCCCCGATCCTCCCCGCATCCTCCTTGGTCTCCCCGCATCCTCCCCGCATCCTCCCCGCGTCCTCCCCGCATCCTCCCCGATCCTCCCTGCATTCTCCGTGATCCTCCTTGCATCCTCCCCGGTCCTCCCTTCATCCACCCTGTTCCTCCCTGCATCCTCCCCGGTCCTCCTTGCATCCTCCCTGGTCCTCCTCGCATCCTCCCAGATCCTCCCCGCATCCTCTCCGATCCTCCCCGCATCCTCCCTGATCCTCCCCGCATCCTCCCCGATCCTCACAGCAGGAGCGGGAGGGATGCGGTCTGGACCAGGGAGGATGCGGCGAGGACCGGGGAGGATGCGGGGAGGATCGGGGAGGATGCGGGGAGGACCGGGGAGGATGCGGGGAGGACCAGGGAGGTTGCGGGGAGGACCGGGGAGGATGCGGCGAGGAACAGGAAGGATACAGGGTGTGTTATAGGCAAGATTAGTACCGAAGATTGATTTCGTTGGGGCTGATGTAAGCGGGGAGCGGGAGGACAGTAGGAACCCAAACGCCATCACCGAGACCGGTGTGAACTGTCGTGATCACACATGCGCATGGCATAGTGCATACATGGCCTGGTCCGCAGCTGACGCCAGATCCAGTTTAACTGCACATTGCTTGCGATTATCTGAACCCCAAACAAATGAGGCTGAATTGCCAATGTGGCAGTGCAGTGCCTCATTTGCTTTTCATGAAATCACACAGCCCGGGACTGCTGCTGTGCGCCTGCCTCCTGCAGAAAGGCGCCTAGCCGTCCATGGTCATTGTTCTTTGACTGCTGGACGGCCTGACAAGAATTGAGCACTCAGCGCCTTTGTAAGTGCCTGTTTGTCGCGTCTTACTTGTGTGTGTGCGCACGCGCCCGCGTGTGTGTGAGGAGGTGTGTTTTGTTTGCAGGAACAGTGTGTGGGTGCGTAGACTGTGTGTGTTTGTGTGTGTGTGTGTGTATGCAGAGGTGTGAATGCACATTTGTGTGATCGCGTAAGCGGCAATGAGGGGTGTGTGCAGGGAAGCTTGGAGAGGGATGTGTGTGTCGGGAGACATGAGCCACACCTGTTGATCCCCCTGTCAATGCGGCTTTTTTGTGGGTGCAGGAGGCAGCGAAGGGGCGGGACGTCAGGATTGTGGGAGGGTTGGGGAGGATGCGGGGAGGATCGGAAGGCTGCGGGGAGGATCGAGGAGGATGCGGGGAGGATCGGGGAGGATGCGGGGAGGATCGGGGAGGACCGGGGAGGATGCGGGGAGGACCGGGAAGGATGCGGGGAGGGTTGGGCAGGATGCAGGGAGGACCGGGGAGGTTGCGGGGAGGACCGGGGAGGATGCGTGGAGGACCGGGGAGGATCCCGGCATCCTCCCCGGTCCTCCCCGCATCCTCCCAGATCCCCCTTGCATCCTCCCTGATCCTCCCCGCATCCCCCCGCATCCTCCCAGGTCCTCCCCGCATCCTCCCCGCATCCTCCCCAACCCTCCGATGCGTGGAGGACCGGGGAGGATCCCGGCATCCTCCCCGGTCCTCCCCGCATCCTCCCAGATCCCCCTTGCATCCTCCCTGCATCCTTCCCGGTCCTCGCCGCATCCTCCCCGGTCCTCCCCGCAACCTCTGTGGTCCTCCCCGCATCCTCCCCGATCCCCCCCGCGTCCTCCCCGGTCCTCCCCGCATCCTCCCCGCATCCTCCCTGATCCTCCCCGCATCCTCCCCGATCCTCCCCGCATCCTCCCCAAACCTCCCCGCATCCTCCCCGGTACTCCCCGCATCCTCCCTGGTCCTCCCCGCATCCTCCCTGGTCCTCCTTGCATCCTGCCTGGTCCTCCCCGCATCCTCCCGGATCCTCCACGCATCCTCCCCTGTCCTCCCCACATCCTCTCCGGTCCTCCCCGCATCCTCCCCGACCCCCTCTGCATCCTCCCCGGTCCTCCCGGCATCCTCCCCGGTCCTCCACGCATCCTCCCTGGTCCTCCCCGCATCCTCCCCGATCCTCCCTTCATCCTCCCCGGTCCTTCCCGCATCCTACCCGCTCCTCCCCGCCTCCTCCCCGGTCCTCCCCGCATCCTCCCCGGTCCTCCCCGCATCCTCTCAGATCCTTCCTGCATCCTACCCGGTCCTCCCCGCATCCTCCCCGATCCTCCCCGCATGCACCCCGATCCTCCGCGGTCCTGCCCGCATCCTCCCCGATCCTCCCCGCATCCTCCCTAGTCTCCCCGCATCCTCTCCGCATCCTCCCCGCATCCTCCCCGGTCCTCCCCGCATCCTCCCCGATCCTTGCCGCATCCTCCGCGATCCTCCTTGCATCCTCCCCGGTCCTCCCTGCACCCCCCTGTTCCTCCCCGCATCCTCCCCGGTCCTCCTTGCATCCTCCCTGGTCCTATCAGCATCCTCCCAGATCCTCCCCGCATCCTCTCCGATCCTCCCCGCATCCTCCCCGATCCTCCCAGCATCCTCCCCGGTCTTCCACGCATCCTCCCCGGTCCTCCACGCATCCTCCCCGGTCCTCCCCGCAACCTCCCTGGTCGTCCCTGCATCCTCCCCGACCCTCCCCGCATCCTTCCCGGTCCTCCCCGCATCCTCTCCGGTTCTCCCTGATCCTCCCCGCATCCTCCCCGATCCTCCCCGCATCCTCCTTGATCCTCCCCGCATCCTTCTGATCCTCCCCGCATCCTCCCTGACCCTCCTCGCATCCTCCCCGCTCCTCCCTGCATCCTCCCCGGTCCTCGCCGCATCCTCCCCGGTCCTCCCCGCATCCTCCCCGGTCCTCCCCGCATCCTCCCCGGTCCTCCCCGCATCCTCCCGGATCCTCCCCACATCCTCCCCGGTCTCGCCGCATCCTCCCCGGTCCTTACCGCATCCCCCCCGATCCTCCCGGCATCCTCCCCGGTCCTCCCCGCATCCTCCTCGATCCCCCCTGCATCCTCAGTGATCCTCCCCGCATCCTGCCCGCATCCTCCCCGGTCCTCCCCGCATCCTCCCTGGTCCTCTCCGCATCCTCCCCGATCCTCCCCGCATCCTCCCCGGTCCTCGCCGCATCCTCCCCGGTCCTGACCGCATCCCCCCCGATCCTCCCGGCATCCTCCCCGGTCCTCCCCGCATCCTCCTCGATCCCCCCTGCATCCTCAGTGATCCTCCCCGCATCCTACCCGCATCCTCCCCGGTCCTCCCCGCATCCTCCCTGGTCCTCTCCGCATCCTCCCCGATCCTCCCCGCATCCTCCCCGGTCCTCGCCGCATCCTCCCCGGTCCTGACCGCATCCCCCCCGATCCTCCCGGCATCCTCCCTGATCCTCCCCGCATTCTCCCCGCATCCTCCCCCGTCCTCCCCGCATCCTCCCCGGTCCTCCCCGCATCCTCCCCGGTCCTCCCGGCATCCTCCCCGGTCCTCCCCGCAGCCTCCCCGATCCTCTTCGCATCCTCCCCGGTCCTTCCTGCATCCTCCCCGGTCTTCCCCGCATCCTCCCCGGTCCTCCGCGCATCTTTCCCGGTCCTCTCGTCATCCTCCCCGATCCTCTCCGCATCCTTCCCGGTCCTCCCCGCATCCTCCCCGGTCCTCCCCGCATCCTCCCTCATCCTCCCCGCATCCTCCCCGCATCCTCCCCGGTGCTCCGTGCATCCTCCCCGGTCCTCTCTGCGTCCTCCCCGATCCTCCCCGCATCCTCCCGGGTCCTCCCCGCATCCTCCCCGGTCCTCCCCGCATCCTCCCCGGTCCTCCCCGCATCCTCCCCGGTCCTCTCCGCATCCTCCCCGGTCCTCCCCGCATCCTCCCCGCATCCTCCCTGATCCTCCCCGCATCCTCCCCGATCCTCCCCGCATCCTCCCCGATCCTCCCCGCATCCTCCCCGGTACTCCCCGCATCCTCCCTGGTCCTCCCCGCATCCTCCTTGGTCCTCCTTGCATCCTCCTTGGTCCTCCCCGCATCCTCCCGGATCCTCCCCGCATCCTCCCCGATCCTCCCCGCATCCTCCCGCATCCTCCCAGCATCCTCCCAGGTCCTCCACGCATCCTACCCTGTCCTCCCCACATCCTCTCCGGTCCTCCCCGATCCTCCTTGACCCTCTCCGCATCCTCCCCGGTCCTCCCCGCATCCTCCTCGGTCCTCCCCGCATCCTCCCCGGTCCTCCCCGCATCCTCCCCGGTACTCCCCGCATCCTCCCCGGTCCTCCCCGCATCCTCCCCCATCCTCCCTGCATCCTCCCCGGTCCTCCCCGCATCCTCCCCGCATCCTCCCCGGTCCTCCCCGCATCTTCCCCGGTCCTCCCCGCATGCTCCCCGGTCCTCCCCGCATCCTCCCCGGTCCTCTCCGCATCCTCCTCGGTCCCCCCCGCATCCTCCCAGATCCTCCCCGCATCCTCCCCGGTCCTCCATGCATCCTCCCCGGTCCTCCTTGCATCCTCCCCGGTCCTCCCCGCATCCTCCCCGATCCTCTCCGCATCCGCCCCAGTCCTCCCTGCATCCTCTCCGGTCCTCCCCGCATCCTCCCCGGTCCTCCCCTCATCCTCCCCGGTCCTCTCCGCATCCTTCCCAGTCCTCCCCGCATCCTCCCTGGTCCCCCCGCATCCTCCCCGATCCTCCCCGCATCCTCCTCGATCCTCCCCGCATCCTTCCGATCCTCCCGGCATCCTCCCCGACCCTCCCCGCATCCTCCCCGCTCCTCCCTGCATCCTCCCCGGTCCTCGCCGCATCCTCCCCGGTCCTCCCCGCATCCTCCCCGGTCCTCCCCGCATCCTCCCCGGTCCTCCCCGCATCCTCCCCGGTCCTCCCCGCATCCTCCCCGGTCCTCCCCGCATCCTCCCCGATCCTCCCTGCATCCTCCCCGGTCCTCCCCGCATCCTCCCCGGTCCTCCCCGCATCCTCCCCGGTCCTCCCCGCATCCTCCCCGGTCCTCCCCGCATCCTCCCCGGTCCTCCCCGCATCCCCCCCGGTCCTCCCCGCATCTTCCCCGGTCCTCCGCGCATCCTCCCCGGTCCTCCCCGCATCCTCCCCGGTCCTCGCCGCATCCTCCCCGGTCCTGACCGCATCCCCCCCGATCCTCCCGGCATCCTCCCCGGTCCTCCCCGCATCCTCCTCGATCCCCCCTGCATCCTCCCTGATCCTCCCCGCATTCTCCCCGCATCCTCCCCGGTCCTCCCCGCATCCTCGCCGGTCCTCCCCGCATCCTCCCCGGTCCTCCCGGCATCCTCCCTGGTCCTCCCCGCAGCCTCCCCGATCCTCTTCGCATCCTCCCCGGTCCTCCCCGCATCCTCCCCGGTCCTCCCCGCATCCTCCCCGGTCCTCCGCGCATCCTTCCCGGTCCTCTCGTCATCCTCCCCGATCCTCTCTGCATCCTTCCCGGTCCTCCCAGCATCCTCCCCGGTCCTCCCCGCATCCTCCCTGATCCTCCCCGCATCCTCCCCGCATCCTCCCCGGTGCTCTGTGCATCCTCCCCGGTCCTCCCTGCGTCCTCCCCGATCCTCCCCGCATCCTTCCGGGTCCTCCCCGCATCCTCCCCGGTCCTCCCCGCATCCTCCCCGGTCCTCCCCGCATCCTCCTCGATCCTCCGCGCATCCTCCCCGCATCCTCCCCGCATCCTCCCCGCATCCTCCCTGATCCTCCCCGCATCCTCCCCGATCCTCCCCGCATCCTCCCCGATCCTCCCCGCATCCTCCCCGGTACTCCCCGCATCCTCCCTGGTCCTCCCCGCATCCTCCTTGGTCCTCCTTGCATCCTCCTTGGTCCTCCCCGCATCCTCCAGGATCCTCCCCGCATCCTCCCCGATCCTCCCCGCATCCTCCCGCATCCTCCCAGCATCCTCCCAGGTCCTCCACGCATCCTCCCCTGTCCTCCCCACATCCTCTCCGGTCCTCCCCGATCCTCCCCGACCCTCTCCGCATCCTCCCCGGTCCTCCCCGCATCCTCCTCGGTCCTCCCCGCATCCTCCCCGGTCCTCCCCGCATCCTCCCCGGTACTCCCCGCATCCTCCCGGGTCCTCCCCGCATCCTCCCCCATCCTCCCTGCATCCTCCCCGGTCCTCCCCGCATCCTCCCCGCATCCTCCCCGGTCCTCCCTGCATCCTCCCCGGTCCTCCCCGCGTGCTCCCCGGTCCTCCCCGCATCCTCCCCGGTCCTCTCCGCATCCTCCTCGGTCCTCCCCGCATCCTCCCTGATCCTCCCGGCATCCTCCCCGGTCCTCCCTGCATCCTCCCCGGTCCTCCTTGCATCCTCCCCGGTCCTCCCCGCATCCTCCCCGATCCTCTCCGCATCCGCCCCAGTCCTCCCGGCATCCTCTCTGGTCCTCCCCGCATCCTCCCCGGTCCTCCCCGCATCCTCCCCGGTCCTCTCCGCATCCTTCCCGGTCCTCCCCGCATCCTCCCTGGTCCCCCCGCATCCTCCCCGATCCTCCCCGCATCCTCCTCCATCCTCCCCGCATCCTTCCGATCCTCCCCGCATCCTCCCCGACCCTCCCCGCATCCTCCCCGCTCCTCCCTGCATCCTCCCCGGTCCTCGCCGCATCCTCCCCGGTCCTCCCCGCATCCTCCCCAGTCCTCCCCGCCTCCTCCCCGGTCCTCCCCGCATCCTCCCCGGTCCTCCCCGCATCCTCCCCGGTCCTCCCCGCATCCTCCCCGATCCTCCCTGCATCCTCCCCGGTCCTCCCCGCATCCTTCCCGGTCCTCCCCGCATCCTCCCCGGTCCTCCCCGCATCCTCCCCGGTCCTCCCCGCATCCTCCCCGGTCCTCCCCGCATCCTCCCCGGTCCTCCCAGCATCCTCCCAGGTCCTCCACGCATCCTCCCCGGTCCTCCCCACATCCTCTCCGGTCCTCCCCGATCCTCCCCGACCCTCTCCGCATCCTCCCCGGTCCTCCCCGCATCCTCCTCGGTCCTCCCCGCATCCTCCCCGGTCCTCCCCGCATCCTCCCCGGTACTCCCCGCATCCTCCCTGGTCCTCCCCGCATCCTCCCCCATCCTCCCTGCATCCTCCCCGGTCCTCCCCGCATCCTCCCCGCATCCTCCCCGGTCCTCCCTGCATCCTCCCCGGTCCTCCCCGCATGCTCCCCGGTCCTCCCCGCATCCTCCCCGGTCCTCTCCGCATCCTCCTCGGTCCTCCCCGCATCCTCCCCGATCCTCCCCGCATCCTCCCCGGTCCTCCCTGCATCCTCCCCGGTCCTCCTTGCATCCTCCCTGGTCCTCCCCGCATCCTCCCCGATCCTCTCCGCATCCGCCCCAGTCCTCCCGGCATCCTCTCTGGTCCTCCCCGCATCCTCCCCGGTCCTCCCCGCATCCTCCCCGGTCCTCTCCGCATCCTTCCCGGTCCTCCCCGCATCCTCCCTGGTCCCCCCGCATCCTCCCCGATCCTCCCCGCATCCTCCTCCATCCTCCCCGCATCCTTCCGATCCTCCCCGCATCCTCCCCGACCCTCCCCGCATCCTCCCCGCTCCTCCCTGCATCCTCCCCGGTCCTCGCCGCATCCTCCCCGGTCCTCCCCGCATCCTCCCCAGTGCTCCCCGCCTCCTCCCCGGTCCTCCCCGCATCCTCTCTGGTCCTCCCCGCATCCTCCCCGGTCCTCCCCGCATCCTCCCCGATCCTCCCTGCATCCTCCCCGGTCCTCCCCGCATCCTTCCCGGTCCTCCCCGCATCCTCCCTGGTCCTCCCCGCATCCTCCCCGGTCCTCCCCGCATCCTCCCCGGCCCTCCCCGCATCCTCCCCTGTCCTTCCCGCATCCTCCCTGGTCCTCCCCGCATCCTCCCCGGTCCTGACCGCATCCCCCCCGATCCTCCCGGCATCCTCCCCGGTCCTCCCCGCATCCTCCTCGATCCCCCCTGCATCCTCCCTGATCCTCCCCGCATTCTCCCCGCATCCTCCCCGGTCCTCCCCGCATCCTCCCCGGTCCTCCCCGCATCCGGCCCGGTCCTCCCGGCATCCCCCCCGGTCCTCCCCGCAACCTCCCCGATCCTCTTCGCATCCTCCCCCGTCCTCCCCGCATCCTCCCCGGTCCTCCCCGCATCCTCCCCGGTCCTCCGCGCATCCTTCCCGGTCCTCTGGTCATCCTCCCCGATCCTCTCCGCATCCTTCCCGGTCCTCCCCGCATCGTCCCCGGTCCTCCCTGCATCCTCCCTGAGCCTCCCCGCATCCTCCCCGCATCCTCCCCGCTGCTCCGTGCATTCTCCCCGGTCCTCTCTGCGTCCTCCCCGATCCTCCCCGCATCCTCCTGGGTCCTCCCCGCATCCTCCCCGGTCCTCCCCGCATCCTCCCCGGTCCTCTCCGCATCCTCCCCGATCCTCCCCGCATCCTCCCTTGTACTCCCCGCATCCTCCCTGGTGCTCCCCGCACCCTCCTTGGTCCTCCTTGCATCCTCCTTGGTCCTCCCCGCATCCTGCCGGATCCTCCCCGCATCCTCTCCGATCCTCCCCGCATCCTCCCGCATCCTCCCATCATCCTCCCAGGTCCTCCACGCATCCTCCCCTGCCCTCCCCACATCCTCTCCGGTCCTCCCCGATCCTCCCCGACCCTCTCCGCATCCTCCCCGGTCCTCCCCGCATCCTCCTCGGTCCTCCCCGCATCCTCCCCGGTCCTCCCCGCATCCCCCCCGGTACTCCCCGCATCCTCCCCGGTCCTCCCCGCATCCTCCCCCATCCTCCCTGCATCCTCCCCGGTCCTCCCCGCATCCTCCCTGCATCCTCCCCGGTCCTCACCGCATCCTCCTCGGTCCTCCCCGCATGCTCCCCGGTCCTCCCCGCATCCTCCCCGGTCCTCTCCGCATCCTCCTCGGTCCTCCCCGCATCCTCCCCGATCCTCCCCGCATCCTCTCCGGTCCTCCCTGCATCCTCCCCGGTCCTCCTTGCATCCTCCCCGGTCCTCCCCGCATCCTCCCCGATCCTCTCCGCATCCGCCCCAGTCCTCCCGGCATCCTCTCCGGTCCTCCTCGCATCCTCCCCGGTCCTCCCCGCATCCTCCCAGGTCCTCTCCGCATCCTTCCCGGTCCTCCCCGCATCCTCCCTGGTCCCCCCGCATCCTCCCCGATCCTCCCCGCATCCTCCTCGATCCTCCCCGCATCCTTCCGATCCTCCCCGCATCCTCCCCGACCCTCCCCGCATCCTCCCCGCTCCTCCCTGCATCCTCCCCGGTCCTCGCCGCATCCTCCCCGGTCCTCCCCGCATCCTCCCCGGTCCTCCCCGCATCCTCCCCGGTCCTCCCCGCATCCTCCCTGGTCCTCCCCGCATCCTCCCCGGTCCTCCCCGCATCCTCCCCGGTCCTCGCCGCATCCTCTCCGGTCCTCCCCGCATCCTCCCCAGTCCTCCCCGCATCCTCCCCGGTCCTCCCCGCATCCTCCCCGGTCCTCCCTGCATCCTCCCCGGTCCTCCCCGCCCCCTCCCCGATCCTCCCTGCATCCTCCCTGGTCCTTCCCGCAACCCTCCCGGTCCTCCCCGCATCCTCCCCGGTCCTCCCCGCATCCTCCCTGGTCCTCCCCGCATCCTCCCCGGTCCTCCCCCCATCCTCCCCGGTCCTCCCCGCATCTTCCCCGGTCCTTCCCGCATCCTCCCCGGTCCTCCCTGCATCCTCCCCGGTCCTCGCCGCATCCTCCCCGGTCCTGACCGCATCCCCCCCGATATTCCCGGCATCCTCCCCGGTCCTCCCCGCATCCTCCTCGATCCCCCCTGCATCCTCCCTGATCCTCCCCGCATTCTCCCCGCATCCTCCCCGGTCCTCCCCGCATCCTCCCCGGTTCTCCCCGCATCCGGCCCGGTCCTCCCGGCATCCTCCCCGATCCTCCCCGCAGCCTCCCCGATCCTCTTCGCATCCTCCCCCGTCCTCCCCGCATCCTCCCCGGCCCTCCCCGCATCCTCCCCGGTCCTCCGCGCATCCTTCCCGGTCCTCTCGTCATCCTCCCCGATCCTCTCCGCATCCTTCCCGGTCCTCCCCGCATCGTCCCCGGTCCTCCCCGCATCCTCCCTGATCCTCCCCGCATCCTCCCCGCATCCTCCCCGGTGCTCCGTGCATCCTCCCCGGTCCACTCTGCGTCCTCCCCGATCCTCCTCGCATCCTCCCGGGTCCTCCCCGCATCCTCCCCGGTCCTCCCCGCATCCTCCCCGGTCCTCCCCGCATCCTCCCCGATCCTCCCCGCATCCTCCCCGGTCATCCCCGCATCCTCCCCGCATCCTCCCTGATCCTCCCCGCAACCTCCCCGATCCTCCCCGCATCGTCCCCGATCCTCCCCGCATCCTCCCTGGTACTCCCCGCATCCTCCCTGGTGCTCCCCGCACCCTCCTTGGTCCTCCTTGCATCCTCCTTGGTCCTCCCCGCATCCTCCCGGATCCTCCCCGCATCCTCCCCGATCCTCCCCGCATCCTCCCGCATCCTCCCAGCATCCTCCCAGGTCCTCCACGCATCCTCCCCTGCCCTCCCCACATCCTCTCCGGTCCTCCCCGCATCCTCCCCGGTACTCCCCGCATCCTCCCCGGTCCTCCCCGCATCCTCCCCCATCCTCCCTGCATCCTCCCCGGTCCTCCCCGCATCCTCCCCGGTCCTCCCCGCATCCTCCCCGGTACTCCCCGCATCCTCCCCGGTCCTCCCCGCATCCTCCCCCATCCTCCCTGCATCCTCCCCGGTCCTCCCCGCATCCTCCCCGCATCCTCCCCGGTCCTCCCCGCATCCTCCCCGGTTCTCCCCGCATGCTCCCCGGTCCTCCCCGCATCCTCCCCGGTCCTCTCCGCATCCTCCTCGGTCCTCCCCGCATCCTCCCCGATCCTCCCCGCATCCTCCCCGGTCCTCCCTGCATCCTCCCTGGTCCTCCTTGCAACCTCCCCGGTCCTCCCTGCATCCTCCCCGATCCTCTCCGCATCCGCCCCAGTCCTCCCGGCATCCTCTCCGGTCCTCCCCGCATCCTTCCCTGTCCTCCCCGCATCCTCCCCGGTCCTCTCCGCATCCTTCCCGGTCCTCCCCGCATCCTCCCTGGTCCCCCCGCATCCTCCCCGATCCTCCCCGCATCCTCCTCGATCCTCCCCGCATCCTTCTGATCATCCCCGCATCCTCCCCGACCCTCCCCGCATCCTCCCCGCTCCTCCCTGCATCCTCCCCGGTCCTCGCCGCATCCTCCCCGGTCCTCCCCGCATCCTCCCCGGTCCTCCCCGCATCCTCCCCAGTCCTCCCCGCATCCTCCCCGGTCCTCCCCGCATCCTCCCCGGTCCTCCCCGCATCCTCCCCGGTCCTCCCCGCATCCTCCCCGGTACTCCCCGCATCCTCCCCGGTCCTCCCCGCATCCTTCCCCATCCTCCCTGCATCCTCCCCGGTCCTCCCCGCATCCTCCCCGGTCCTCCCCGCACCCTCCCCGGTCCTCCCCGCATCCTCCCCGGTCCTCCCCGCATCCTCCCCGGTCCTCCCCGCATGCTCCCCGGTCCTCTCCGCATCCTCCCCGGTCCTCCCCGCATCCTCCTCGGTCCTCCCCGCATCCTCCCCGATCCTCCCCGCATCCTCCCCGGTCCTCCCTACATCCTCCCCGGTCCTCCTTGCATCCTCCCCGGTCCTCCCCGCATCCTCCCCGGTCCTCCCCGCATCCTCCCTGATCCTCCCTGCATCCTCCCCGGTCCTCCCCGCATCCTCCCCGGTCCTCCCCGCATCCTCCCCGGTCCTCCCCGCACCCTCCCTGGTTCTCCCCGCATCCTCCCCGGTCCTCCCCGCATCCTCCCCGGTACTCCCCGCATCCTCCCCGGTACTCCCCGCATCCTCCCCGGTCCTCCCCGCATCCTCCCCCATCCTCCCTGCATCCTCCCTGGTCCTCCCCGCATCCTCCCTGGTCCCCCCCGCATCCTCCCTGGTCCTCCCCGCATCCTCCCAGGTCCTCCCCGCATCCTCCCTGGTCCTCCCCGCATGCTCCCCGGTCCTCCCCGCATCCTCCCCGGTCCTCTCCGCATCCTCCTTGGTCCTCCCCGCATCCTCCCCGATCATCCCTGCATCCTCCCCGGTCCTCCCTGCATCCTCCCCGGTCCTCCTTCCATCCTCCCCGGTCCTCCCCGCATCCTCCCCGATCCTCTCCGCATCCGCCCCAGTCCTCCCGGCATCCTCCCCGGTCCTCCCCGCATCCTCCCCGGTCCTCCCCGCATCCTCCCCGGTCCTCCCCGCATCCTCCCCGGTCCCCCCCTGCATCCTCCCGGATCCTCCCCACATCCTCCCCGGTCTCGCCGCATCCTCCCCGGTCCTTACCGCATCCCCACTGATCCTCCCGGCATCCTCCCCGGTCCTCCCCGCATCCTCCTCGATCCCCCCTGCATCCTCACTGATCCTCCCCGCATCCTCCCCGCATCCTCCCCGGTCCTCCCCGCATCCTCCCTGGTCCTCCCCGCATCCTCCCCGATCCTCCCCGCATCCTCCCCGGTCCTCGCCGCATCCTCCCCGGTCCTGACCGCATCCCCCCCGATCCTCCCGGCATCCTCCCCGGTCCTCCCCGCATCCTCCTCGATCCCCCCCGCATCCTCCCTGATTCTTGCCGCATTCTCCCCGCATCCTCCCCGGTCCTCCCCGCATCCTCCCCGGTCCTCCCCGCATCCTCCCCGGTCCTACCGGCATCCTCCCCGGTCCTCCCCGCAGCCTCCCCGATCCTCTTCGCATCCTCCCCGGTCCTCCCCGCATCCTCCCCGGTCCTCCCCGCATCCTCCCCGATCCTCCCCGCATCCTTCCCGGTCCTCTCGTCATCCTCTCTGATCCTCTCCGCATCCTTCCCGGTCCTCGTCGCATCCTCCCCGGTCCTCCCCGCATCCTCCCTGATCCTCCCCGCATCCTCCCCGCATCCTCCCCGGTGCTCCGTGCATCCTCCCCGGTCCTCTCTGCGTCCTCCCCGATCCTCCCCGCATCCTCCCGGGTCCTCCCCGCATCCTCCCCGGTCCTCCCCACATCCTCCCCGGTCCTCCCCGCATCCTCCCCGATCCTCCCCGCATCCTCCCCGGTCCTCCCCGCATCCTCCCCGCATCCTCCCTGATCCTCCCCGCATCCTCCCCGATCCTCCCCGCATCCTCCCCGATCCTCCCCGCATCCTCCCCGTAACCCCCTGCATCCTCCCTGGTCCTCCCCGCATCCTCCTTGGTCCTCCTTGCATCCTCCTTGGTCCTCGCCGCATCCTCCCGGATCCTCCCCGCATCCTCCCCGATCCTCCCCGCATCCTCCTGCATCCTCCCAGCATCCTCCCAGGTCCTCCACGCATCCTCCCCTGTCCTCCCCACATCCTCTCCGGTCCTCCCCGATCCTCCCCGACCCTCTCCGCATCCTCCCCGGTCCTCCCTGCATCCTCCTCGGTCCTCCCCGCATCCTCCCCGGTCCTCCCCGCATCCTCCCCGGTACTCCCCGCATCCTCCCCGGTCCTCCCCGCATCCTCCCCCATCCTCCCTGCATCCTCCCCGGTCCTCCCCGCATCCTCCCCGCATCCTCCCCGGTCCTCCCCGCATCCTCCCCGGTCCTCCCCGCATGCTCCCCGGTCCTCCACGCATCCTCCCCGGTCCTCCCCGCATCCTCCCCGGTCCTCCCCGCATCCTCCCCGATCCTCCCCGCATCCTCCCCGGTCCTCCCTGCATCCTCCCCGGTCCTCCTTGCATCCTCCCCGGTCCTCCCCGCATCCTCCCCGATCCTCTCCGCATCCGCCCCAGTCCTCCCGGCATCCTCTCCGGTCCTCCCCGCATCCTCCCCGGTCCTCCCCGCATCCTCCCCGGTCCTCCCCGCATCCTCCCCGGTCCTCCCCGCATCCTCCCCGGTCCTCCCCGCATCCTCCCCGATCCTCCCTGCATCCTCCCCGGTCCTCCCCGCATCCTCCCCGGTCCTCCCCGCATCCTCCCCGGTCCTCCCCGCATCCTCCCCGGTCCTCCCCGCATCCTCCCCGGTCCTCCCCGCATCCTCCCCGGTCCTCCCCGCATCCTCCCCGGTACTCCCCGCATCCTCCCCGGTCCTCCCCGCATCCTCCCCCATCCTCCCTGCATCCTCCACGGTCCTCCCCGCATCCTCCCCGGTCCTCCCCGCATCCTCCCCGGTCCTCCCCGCATCCTCCCCGGTCCTCCTCGCATGCTCCCCGGTCCTCCCCGCATCCTCCCCGGCCCTCTCCGCATCCTCCTCGGTCCTCCCCGCATCCTCCCCGATCCTCCCCGCATCCTCCCCGGTCCTCCCTGCATCCTCCCCGGTCCTCCTTGCATCCTCCCCGGTCCTCCCCGCATCCTCCCCGGTCCTCCCCGCATCCTCCCAGATCCTCCCCGCATCCTCCCCGGTCCTCCCCGCATCCTCCCCGGTCCTCCCCGCATCCTCCCCGGTCCTCCCCGCACCCTCCCCGGTCCTCCCCGCATCCTCCCCGGTCCTCCCCGCATCCTCCCCGGTACTCCCCGCATCCTCCCCGGTCCTCCCCGCATCCTCCCCCATCCTCCCTGCATCCTCCCCGGTCCTCCCCGCATCCTCCTCGGTCCTCCCCGCATCCTCCCCGGTCATCCCTGCATCCTCCCCGGTCCTCCCCGCATCCTCCCCGGTCCTCCCCGCATGCTCCCCGGTCCTCCCCGCATCCTCCCCGGTCCTCTCCGCATCCTCCTCGGTCCTCCCCGCATCCTCCCCGATCCTCCCCGCATCCTCCCCGGTCCTCCCTGCATCCTCCCCGGTCCTCCTTGCATCCTCCCCGGTCCTCCCCGCATCCTCCCCGATCCTCTCCGCATCCGCCCCAGTCCTCCCGGCATCCTCCCCGGTCCTCCCCGCATCCTCCCCGGTCCTCCCTGCATCCTCCCCGGTCCTCTCCGCATCCTTCCCGGTCCTGCCCGCATCCTCCCCGGTCCCCCCCGCATCCTCCCCGCTCCTCCCTGCATCCTCCCCGGTCCTCCCCGCATCCTCCCCGATCCTCCCCGGATCCACCCCGGTCCTCCCCACATCCTCCCAGGTCCTCCCCGCATCCTCCCCGGTCCTCCCCGCATCCTCCCTGGTCCTCTGCGCATCCTCCCCGATCCTCCCTGCATCCTCCCCGGTCCTCCCCGCATCCTACCCGGTCCTCCCCGCCTCCTCCCCGGTCCTCCCCGCATCCTCCCCGGTCCTCCCCGCATCCTCCCCGGTCCTCTCCGCATCCTCCCCGGTCCTCCCCGCATCCTCCCCGGTCCTCCCCGCATCCTCCCCGGTCCTCCCCGCATCCTCCCCGGTCCTCCCCGCATCCTCCCCGGTCCTCCCCGCATCCTCCCCGGTCCTCCCCGCATCCTCCCCGGTCCTCCCCGCATCCTCCCCCATCCTCCCTGCATCCTCCCCGGTCCTCCCCGCATCCTCCTGGGTCCTCCCCGCATCCTCCCCGGTCCTCCCCGCATCTTCCCCGGTCCTCCCCGCATCCTCCCCGATCCTCCCCGCATGCTCCCCGGTCCTCCCCGCATCCTCCCCGGTCCTCTCCGCATCCTCCTCGGTCCTCCCCGCATCCTCCCCGATCCTCCCCGCATCCTCCCCGGTCCTCCCTGCATCCTCCCCGGTCCTCCTTGCATCCTCCCCGGTCCTCCCCGCATCCTCCTGGGTCCTCCCCGCATCCTCCCCGGTCCTCCCCGCATCCTCCCCGGTCCTCCCCGCATCCTCCCCGGTCCTCCCCGCATGCTCCCCGGTCCTCCCCGCATCCTCCCCGGTCCTCTCCGCATCCTCCCCGGTCCTCCCCGCATCCTCCCCGATCCTCCCCGCATCCTCCCCGGTCCTCCCCGCATCCTCCCCGGTCCTCCCCGCATCCTTCCCGGTCCTCCCCGCATCCTCCCCGGTCCCCCCCGCATCCTCCCCGCTCCTCCCTGCATCCTCCCCGGTCCTCCCCGCATCCTCCCCGATCCTCCCCGGATCCACCCCGGTCCTCCCCGCATCCTCCCCGGTCCTCCCCGCATCCTCCCCGGTCCTCCCAGCATCCTCCCCGGTCCTCCCCGCATCCTCCCCGATCCTCCCTGCATCCTCCCCGGTCCTCCTCGCATCCTACCCGGTCCTCCCCGCATCCTCCCCGGTCCTCCCCGCATCCTCCCCGGTCCTCCCCGCATCCTCCCCGGTCCTCCCCGCATCCCCTCCGGTCCTCTCCGCATCCTCCCAGATCCTTCCTGCATCCTACCCGGTCCTCCCCGCATCCTCCCCGATCCTCCCCGCATCCTCTCCGGTCCTCCCCGCATCCTCCCCGGTCCTCCCTGATCCTCCCCGCATCCTCCCCGCATCCTCCCCGAATCCTCCCCGGTCCTCCCCGCATCCTCACCGGTCCTCCTCGCATCCTCCCTGGTCCTCCCCGCATCCTCCCCAGTCCTCCCCACATCCTCCCCGGTCCTGCCCGCATCCTCCCCGGGCTTCCCCGCATCCTCCCCGGTCCTCCCCGCATCCTCGACGATCCTCTCCTCATCCTTCCGGGTACTCCCCGCATCCTCCCAGATCCTCCCCGCATCATCCCCGGTCCTCCCAACATCCTCCCCGATCCTCCCCGCATCCTGCCCGGTCCTCCCCGCATCCTCCCCGATCCTCCCCGCATCCTCCCTGGTGCTCCCTGCATCCTCCCCGATCCTCCACAAATCCTCCCAGATCCGCTCCGCATCCCCCCCGATCGTCCCCGCATCCTCCCCGCATCCTCCCTGATCCTCCCCGCATCCTTACTGATCCTCCCCGCATCCTCCCCGGTCCTCCCCACATCCTCCGCGGTCCTCCCTGCATCCACCCCGGTTCTCCCCGCATCCTCCCCGCATCCTCCCCGCATCCTCCCCGCATCCTCCCCGCATCCTCCCCGCATCCTCCCCGATCCTCCCTGGATCCTCCCCGCATCCTCCCCGCATCCTCCCCGATCCTCCCCGCATCCTCCCCGATCCTCCCCGCATCCTCCCCGATCCTCCCCGCATCCTCCTCGATCCTCCCCGCATCCTCCCCGATCCTCCCCGCATCCTCCCCGGTCCTCCCGGCATCCTCCCCCATCCTCCCTGCACCCCCCCCCCGGTCCTCCCCGCATCCTCCCCGACCCGCCCCGCATCCTCCCCGCATCCTCCCCGCATCCTCCCCGCATCCTCCCCGCCTCCTCCTCACATCCTCTCCGCATCCTCCCCGATCCTCCCCGCATCCCCCCCGGTCCTCCCCGCATCCTCCCCGGTCCTCGCCGCATCCTCCCCGACCCTCCCCGCATCCTCCCCGCATCCTCCCCGCATCCTCCCCGCATCCTCCTCACATCCTCCCCGCATCCTCCCTGATCCTCCCCGCATCCTCCCCGATCCTCCCCGCATCCTCCCGGCATCCTCCCTGATCCCCCCCGCATCCTCCCCGCATCCTCCCCGCATCCACCCCGCAACCTCCCAGCATCCTCCCCGATCCTCCCCGCATCCTCCCCGATCCTCCCCACATCCTCCCCGATCCTCCCCGCATCCTCCCCGGTCCTCCCCGCCTCCTCCCCGATCCTCCCCGCATCCTCCCCGACCCTCCCTGCATCCTCCCCGATCCTCCCCGCCTCACCCCTGCATCCTCCCCGGTCCTCCCCGCATCCTCCCCGGTCCTCCCCGCATCCTCCCTGGTCCTCCCCGCATCCTCCCCGCATCCTCCCCGCATCCTCCCCGCATCCTCCCTGCATCCTCCCCGCATCCTCCCCGATCCTCCCCGCATCCTCCCCGCATCCTCCCCGCATCCTCCCGAATCCTCCCCGCATCCTCCCCGATCCTCCCCGCATCCTCCTCGATCCTCCCCGCATCCTTCTCGATCCTCTTCGCATCCTCCCCGATCCTCCCCGCATCCTCTCCGGTCCTCCCCGCATCCTCCCCGATCCTCCCCACATCCTTCCCGGTCCTCCCCGCATCCTCCCTGGTCCGCCCCGCATTCTCCGTGGTCCTCCCCTCATCCTCCCTGATCCTCCCCGCATCCTCCCCGATCCTCCCCGCATCCTCCCCGCTCCTCCCCGCATCCTCCCCGATCCTACCCGCATCCTCCCCGGTCCTCCCCGCCTCCTCCCCGGTCCTCCCCGCATCCTCCCCGGTCCTCCCCGCATCCCCCCCGGGTCCACCCCGCGTCCTCCCCGATCCTCCCCGCATCCTCCCCGATCCTCCCCGCATCCTCCCCGTTCCTCCCCGCATCCTCCCCGATCCTCCCCGCATCCTCGCCGGTCGTCCCCGCATCCTCCCCGATCCTCCCCGCATCCTCGCCGATCCTCCCCGCATCCTCCGCGATCCTCCCCGCATCCATCTCGATCCTCTTCGCATCCTCCCCGATCCTCCCCGCATCCTCTCCGGTCCTCCCCGCATCCTCCTCGATCCTCCCCGCATCCTCTCCGGTCCTCCCCGCTTCCTCCCCAATCCTCCCCGCATCCTCCCCGGTCCCCCCCGCCTCCTCCCCGATCCTCCCCGCATCCTCCCTGATTTTCCCCCGCATCCTCCCCGATCCTCCGCGCATCCTCCCCGATCCTCCCCGCATCCTCCCCGGTCCTCCCGGCATCCTCCCCGATCCTCACCGCATCCTCCCCGGTCCTACCCGCATCCTCCCCGATTCTCCCCGCATCCTCCTCGGTCCTCCCCCCATCCTCCCTGGTCCTCCCCGCATCCTCCCTGATCCTCCCCGCATCCTCTCCGGTCCTCCCCGCATCCTCCTCGATCCTCCCCGCATCCTCTCCGGTCCTCCCCGCTTCCTCCCCAATCCTCCGCGCATCCTCCCCGGTCCCCCCCGCATCCTCCCCGATCCTCCCCGCATCCTCCCTGATTTTCCCCCGCATCCTCCCCGATCCTCCGCGCATCCTCCCCGATCCTCCCCGCATCCTCCCCGGTCCTCCCGGCATCCTCCCCGATCCTCACCGCATCCTCCCCGGTCCTACCCGCATCCTCCCCGATTCTCCCCGCATCCTCCCCGGTCCTCCCCGCATCCTCCCCGATCCTCCCCGCCTCCTCCCCGATCCTCCCCGCATCCTCTCCGATCCTCCGCGCATCCTCCCCGCATCCTCCCCGATCCTCCCCGCATCCTTCCCGATCCTCCCTGCATCCACCCCGATCCTCCCCGCATCCTCCCCGATCCTCTTCGCATCCTCCTCGATCCTCCCCGCATCCTCCCCTCTCCTCCCCGCATCCTCCCCGATCCTCCTGGCATCCTCCCCGGTCCTCCCCGCATCCTCGCCGATCTTCCCCGCATCCTCCCCGGTCCTCCCGGCATCCTCCTCGATCCTCCCCGCCTCCTCCCCGCATCCTCCACGATCCTCCCCGCATCCTCCCCGATCCTCCCCCCATCCTCCTCGGTTCTCCCCGCATCCACCCCGATCCTCCCCGCATCCTCCCCGATCCTCTTCGCAACCTCCCCGATCCTCCCCGCATCCTCCCCTCTCCTCCCCGCATCCTCCCCGATCCTCCTGGCATCCTCCCCGGTCCTCCCCGCATCCTCGCCGATCTTCCCTGCATCCTCCCCGGTCCTCCCGGCATCCTTCCTCGATCCTCCGCGCCTCCTCCCCGCATCCTCCACGATCCTCCCCGCATCCTCCCCGCTCCTCCCCGCACCCTCCCCGATCCTCCCCGCATCCTCCCTGATCCTCCCCGCATCCTCCCCGATCCTCCCCGCATCCTTCCCGAGCCTCCCCGCATCCTCCCCGATCGTCCCCGCATCCTCCCCGATCCTCCCTGCATCCTCCCGGATCCTCCCCGCATCCTCCCCGATCCTCCCCGCATCCTCCCCGGTCCTCCCCGCATCCTCCCTGGTCCTCCCCGCATCCTCCCCGATCCTCCCTGCATCCTCCTTGATCCTCCCCGCATCCTCTCTGGTCCTCCCCGCATCCTCCCCGATCCTCTGTCCATCCTCCCCGGTCCTCCCCGCATCCTCCCCGGTGCTCCCCGCATCCTCCCCGATCCTCCCCGCATCCTCCCCGATCCTCCCCGCATCCTCCCTGATCCTCCCTGCATCCTCCCCAATCCTCCCCGCATCCTCCCCGATCCTCCCTGCATCCTCCTTGATCCTCCCCGCATCCTCTCTGGTCCTCCCCGCATCCTCCCCGATCCTCTGTCCATCCTCCCCGGTCCTCCCCGCATCCTCCCCGTTGCTCCCCGCATCCTCCCCGATCCTCCCCGCATCCTCCCCGATCCTCCCCGCATCCTCCCTGATCCTCCCTGCATCCTCCCCAATCCTCCCCGCATCCTCCCCGGTCGTCCCCGCATCCTCCCTGACCCTCCGTGCATCCTCCCTGATCCTCCCCGCATCCTCCCCGATCCTCCCCGCAGCGTACCCAATGCTCCCTGCATCCTCCCCGATCGTCCCCGCATCCTGCCGATCCCCCCCGCATCCTCCCCGATCCTCCCCGCATCCTCCCTGATCCTCCCCGCATCCTCCCCGGTCCTCCCCGCATCCTCCCCGGTCCTCCTCGCATCCTCCCTGATCCTCCCCGCATCCTCCCCGGTCCTCCCGGCATCCTCCCCGCATCCTCCCCGGTCCTCCCCGCATCCTCCCCGATCCTCCGCGCATCCTGCCCAATCCTCGCCGCATCCTCCCCGATCCTCCCCGCATCCTCCTCGATCCTCCCTGCATCCTCCCCGAACCTCCCCGCATCCCCCCCAATCCTCTCCGCATCCTCGCCGGTCCTCCCCGCATCCTCCTCGATCCTCCCCGCATCCTCCCCGATCCTCCCCGCATCCTCCCCGGTCCTCGCCGCATCCTCCCTGATCCTCCCTGCATCCTCCCCGATCCTCCCTGCATCCTCCCCGATCCTCCCCGCATCCTCCCCGGTCGTCCCCGCATCCTCCCTGATCCTCCCTGCATCCTTCCCGATCCTCCCCGTATCCTCCCCGATCCTCCCCGCATCCTCCCCAATCCTCCCCGCATCCTCTCCGATCCTCCCTGCATCCTCCCCGATCCTCCCCGCGTCCTCCTCGATCCTCCCTGCATCCTCCCCGGTCCTCCCCGCATCCTCCCCGATCCTCCCCGTATCCTCCCTGGTCCCCCCCGCATCCTCCCCGATCCTCGCCGCCTCATCCCCGATCCTCTTCGGATCCTCACCGATCCTCCCCGCATCCTCCCCGGTCCTCCCCGCATCCTCCACGATCCTCCCCCCATCCTCCCCGGTCCTCCCCGCATCCTCCCCGATCCTCCCCGCATCCTCCCCGATCCTCCCTGCATCCTCCCCGATCTTCCCCGCATCCTCCCTGATCGCCCCTGCATCCTTCCCGATCCTCCCCGCATCCTCCCCGGTCGTCCCTGCATCCTCCCCGATCCTCCCTGCCTCCTCCCCGGTCCTCCCCGCATCCTTCCCGACCCTCCCCGCATGCTCCCTGGTCCTCCCCGCATCCTCCCCGATCCCCCCCCGATCCTCCCCGGCCCTCCCCGCATCCTCCCCGATCCTCCCCGCATCCTCCCCGGTCCTCCCCGCATCCTCTCCGATCATCCCAGCATCCTCCCTGATCCTCCCCCCATCCTCCCCGATCCATCCCGCATCCTCCCCGGCCCTCCTCGCATCCTCCCCGAACCTCCCCACATCCTCCCCGGTCCTCCCCGCATCCTCCCTGGTCCGCCCCGCATCCTCCGTGGTCCTCCCCTCATCCTCCCTGACCCTCCCCGCATCCTCACCGATCCTCCCCGCATCCTCCCCGCTCCTCCCCGCATCCTCCCCGATCCTCCCCGCTTCCTCCCCGGTCCTCCCCGCATCCTCCCCGATCCCCCCCGCATCCTCTTCGATCCTCCCCGCATCCTCCCCGATCCTCCCCGCATCCTCCTCGATCCTCCCCGCATCCTCCACGGTCCTCCCCGCATCCTCCCCGATCCTCCCCGCATCCTCTTCGATCCTCCCCGCATCCTCCCCGATCCTCCCCGCATCCTCCTCGATCCTCCCCGCATCCTCCACGGTCCTCCCCGCATCCTCCCCGATCCTCCCCGCATCCCCCCCGGTCCTCCCCGCATCCTCCCCGATCTACCCCGCCTCCTCCCCGATCCTCCCCGCATCCTCCCTGATCCTTCCCGCATCCTCCCCGGTCCTCCCCCCATCCTCCCTGGTCGTCCCCGCATCCTCCCCGATCCTCCCCGCATCCTCCCCGATCCTCCCCGCATCCTCCCCGATCCCCCCCTGCATGCTCCCCGATCCTCCCCGCATCCTCCCCGGTCGTCCCTGCATCCTCCCTGATCCTCCCCGCCTCCTCCCCGGTCCTCCCCACATCCTCCCCGACCCTCCCCGCATGCTCCCTGGTCCTCCCCGCATCCTCCCCGATCCTCCCCCCATCCTCCCCGATCCCCCCCTCATCCCCCCGGATCCTCCCCGCATCCTCCCCGGTCCTTCCGGCATCCTCCCCGGTCCTCCCCGCATCCTCCCCGGCCCTCCCCGCATCCTCCCTGATCCTCCCCGCATCCTCCCCGGTCCTCCCCGCATCCTCCCCGATCCTCCCCGCATCCTCCCCGGTCCTCCACGCATCCTCCCCGATCCATCCCGCATCCTCCTCGGTTCTCCCCGCATCCTCCTCGATCCTCCCCGCATCCTTCCCGAGCCTCCCCGCATCCTCCCTGATCGTCCTCGCATCCTCCCCGATCCTCCGTGCATCCTCCCCGATCCCCCCCGTATCCTCCCCGATCCTCCCCGCATCCTCCCCGGTCCTCCACGCATCCTCCCCGATCCATCCCGCATCCTCCTCGGTTCTCCCCGCATCCTCCTCGATCCTCCCTGCATCCTTCCCGAGCCTCCCCGCATCCTCCCTGATCGTCCTCGCATCCTCCCCGATCCTCCGTGCATCCTCCCCGATCCCCCCCGCATCCTCCCCGGTCCTCCCCGCATCCACCCCGATCCTCCCTGCATCCTCCCTGATCCTCCCCACATCCTCCCTGGTCCTCCCCGCATCCTCCCCGATCCTCCCCCCATCCTCCCCAATCCTCCCAGCATCCTCTCTGATCCTCCCAGCATCCTCCCCGATCCTCCCCGCATCCTCCTCGATCCTCCCCGCATCCTCCCCGGTCCTCCCCGCATCCTCCCTGATCCTCCCCGCATCCTCCCTGGTCCTGCCCGCATCCTCCTCGATCCTCCCCGCCTCATCCCCGATCCTCCCCGGATCCTCCCCGATCCTCCCCGCATCCTCCCCGATCCTCCCCGCATCCTCCACGATCCTCCCCCCATCCTCCCCGGTCCTCCCCGCATCCTCCCCGATCCTCCCCGCATCCTCCCCGATCCTCCCCGCATCCTCCCCGAACCTCCCCGCATCCTCCCCCGTCCTCTCCGCATCCTCGCCGGCCCCCCCCGCATCCTCCTCGATCCTCCCCGCATCCGCCCCGATCCTCCCCGCATCCTCCCCGGTCATCCCCGCATCCTCCCTGATCCTCCCCGCATCCTCCCTGATCCTCCCTGCATCCTCCCCGATCCTCCCCGCATCCTCCCCGGTCGTCCCCGCATCCTCCCTGATCCGCCCTGCATCCTTCCCGATCCTCCCCGTATCCTCCCCGATCCTCCCCGCATCCTCCCCAATCCTCCCCGCATCCTCTCCGATCCTCCCTGCATCCTCCCCGATCCTCCCCGCATCCTCCTCGATCCTCCCCGCATCCTCCCCGGTCCTCCCCGCATCCTCCCCGATCCTCGCCGCATCCTCCCCGGTCCTCCCCGCATCCTCCCTGATCCTCCCCGCATCCTCCCCGATCCTCCCCGCATCCCCCCCTGGTCCTCCCCGCATCCTCCCCGATCCTCCCCGCATCCTCCCCGATCCTCCCCGCATCCTCCCCGGTCCTCCCCGCATCCTCCACGATCCTCCCCCCATCCTCCCCGATCCTCCCCGCATCCTTCTCGATCCTCCCTGCATCCGCCCCGATCCTCCCCGCATCCTCCCCGGTCGTCCCCGCATCCTCCCCGATCCTCCCCGCCTCCTCCCCGGTCCTCCCCGCATCCTTCCCGACCCTCCCCGCATGCTCCCTGGTCCTCCCCGCATCCTCCCCGATCCTCCCCCCATCCTCCCCGGCCCTCCCCGCATCCTCCCCGATCCTCCCCGCATCCTCCCCGATCCTCCCCGCATCCTCCCCGCTCCTCCCCCCCGGTCCTCCCCGCATCCTCCCCGATCCTCCCCGCCTCCTCCCCGATCCTCCCCGCATCCTCCCCGCTCCTCCCCCCATCCTCCCCGGCCCTCCCCGCATCCTCCCCAATCCTCCCCGCATCCTCCCCGGTCCTCCCCGCATCCTCCCCGATCATCCCCGCATCCTCCCCGATCCTCCTCCCATCCTCCCCGATCCATCCCGCATCCTCCCCGGCCCTCCTCGCATCCTCCCCGATCCTCCCCACATCCTCCCCGGTCCTCCCCGCATCCTCCCTGGTCCGCCCCGCATCCTCCGTGGTCCTCCCCTCATCCTCCCTGATCCTCCCCGCATCCTCCCCGATCCTCCCCGCATCCTCCCCGCTCCTCCCCGCATCCTCCCCGATCCTCCCCGCATCCTCCCCGGTCCTCCCCGCATCCTCCCCGGTCCTCCCCGCATCCTCCCCGGTCCTCCCCGCATCCCCCCCGGGTCCTCCCCGCGTCCTCCCCGATCCTCCCCGCATCCTCCCCGATCCTCCCCGCATCCTCCCCGATCCCCCCCGCATCCTCCCCGATCCTCCCCGCATCCTCCCCGATCCTCCCCGCATCCTCCCCGGCCCTCTCCGCATCCTCCACAGTCCTCCCCGCATCCTCCCTGGTCCCCCCCTGCATCCTCCCCGATCCTCCCCGCATCCCCCCCGGTCCTCCTCGCATCCTCCCCGCATCCCCCCCGGTCCTCCCCGCATCCTCCCCGATCCTCCCCGATCCTCCCCGATCCTCCCCGCATCCTCCCCGATCCTCCCCGCATCCTCCCCGATCCTCCCCGCATCCTCCCGGGTCCTCCCCGCATCCCCCACGGTCCTCCCCGCATCCTCCCCGATCCTCCCCGCATCCCCCCCGGTCCTCCCTGCATCCTCCCCGCATCCCCCCCGGTCCTCCCCGCATCCTCCCCGATCCTCCCCATCCTCCCCGCCTCCTCCCCGATCCTCTCCGCATCCTCCCCGGTCGTCCCTGCATCCTCCCCGATCCTCCCCGCATCCTCTCCGATCCTCCCCGCATCCTTCCCGAGCCTCCCCGCATCCTCCCCGATCGTCACTGCATCCTCCCCGATCGTCCCCGCATCCTCCTCGATCCTCCCTGCATCCTCCCCGATCCTCCCCGCATCCTCCCCGATCCTCCCCGCATCCTCCCCGGTCCTCCCCGCATACTCTCCGGTCCTCCCCGCATCCTCCCCGATCCTCCCTGCATCCTCCCCGATCCTCCCCGCATCCTCCCCGAACCTCCCCGCATCCTCCCGAATCCTCTCCGCATCCTCGCCGGTCCTCCCCGCATCCTCCTGGATCCTCCCCGCATCCACCCCGATCCTCCCCGCATCCTCCCCGGTCCTCCCTGCATCCTCCTTGATCCTCCCTGCATCCTCCCCGATCCTCCCTACATCCTCCCCGATCCTCCCCGCATCCTCCCCGGTTGTCCCCGCATCCTTCCTGATCTTCCCTGCATCCTCCCCGGTCCTCCCCGCATCCTCCCCGATCCTCCCCGCATCCTCCCCGATCCTCCCCGCATCCTCCCTGAACCTCCCCGCATCCTCCCCAATCCTCTCCGCATCCTCGCCGGTCCTCCCCGCATCCTCCTCGATCCTCCCCGCATCCTCCCCGATCCTCCCCGCATCCTCCCCGGTCCTCCCCGCATCCTCCCTGATCCTCCCTGCATCCTCCCCGATCCTCCCTGCATCCTCCCCGATCCTCCCCGCATCCTCCCTGGTCGTCTTCGCATCCTCCCTGATCCTCCCTGCATCCTTCCCGATCCTCCCCGTATCCTCCCCGATCCTCCCCGCATCCTCCCCAATCCTCCCCGCATCCTCTCCGATCCTCCCTGCATCCTCCCTGATCCTCCCCGCCTCCTCCCCGGTCCTCCCCGCATCCTCCCCGACCCTCCCCGCATGCTCCCTGGTCCTCCCCGCATCCTCCCCGATCCTCCCCCCATCCTCCCCGATCCCCCCCTCATCCCCCCCGATCCTCCCCGCATCCTCCCCGGTCCTTCCGGCATCCTCCCCGACCCTCCCCGCATGCTCCCTGTAAGTGCGGCTAGCCCCATCTGCTCAGATTTTCAGACATTCTGCCCAGATTGGCTACATTTTGGTCATTTTCTTTGCTTCGGCGGAATTGCCGCCTCGCAGCTCAGTCACAGGATATTTCCTATATATTTCTGATATGCCGGATTTGATTCCGCGGTCCATTTCCCGTAAATCCGCCGCATTCCGCTATTTTAGCTGGAATCGCCATTTGCCGTTGACGCGCGCTCGCGGCCCAGATCGGCCATACAATTTTACATAAATGGATTATTTAAATTCATTCGGACAGTTTTGGACACTCAGATGTATGTAGAATAAATCCCCTCAATTTTCTTCATAGACTGGGATTTTCTGCCGGACCACAATCAGCATGGACCTTGCCTCTGTTGTCGCTGCTCTCGCCTCCGTTGGTGTTCGTGTATCCGGTTCCAACCCCAATAACAACATCCAGGGAGACTCCTCGCGTGCCTGCCCCACTGGTCTTGCCGGCTCCGAGCCCTCCGGCACCCACATCGACCCAGGGCAGCACTATCATGGTAGCAGAGGCTACCTGAATGTTGTTCCTTTGGTGTCCCAACCACAGCTAGCCCCTCAGTACGACTCCGCAACCTCCGGAGACGTAACCATCACGCTCCCGTGGTGCTGTGCGAACGAGGCCTTGAGAGGAATGCCTTGCGCTAGCCCAAATTGCCCAAGAAGGACACAAATCAGCAGCTGTGGAGGCCCAGATTACAATCAAGATCCCAGTCGAAATTGGCCATCAAGCAGCTGGAATCTCCCAGCTTACGCTAATGGCAACGCTCCGGTGGAGCTTACGGACTTGGCGGGGACCAATACTCCATACCAATGTCCACATTTCGAGACCATCGATGCCGAAATCGACGACATTGAGATGGGTGGTCCAGGTGAGGTACCAACCTATAATCGACCAGCCTCATGGGCACAATGGGACAACCATTTGTCGCCGGAAGTGGCCCGTAACCTTGAGGCGCTTGAGGCCCTGTGTCTATTAGCCACGTCTAGGCTGATAGGACAAGAAAGAATCGCCTCCGAATTTTTATTTGAATATTTTTTCCTTCTTCAAGAAGAAATTAATACCAGGATGTGGTGGTGTTCTCAAGAGGATGAATCTTTTTCCATTTTCTTGCAGATCTGGGAGGCAAGCCCCTTCCCGAAGGAGAAGACCAAGGCACCGGTTGCCGGGCCCTCCGTCCCCCATCCCTCTGTTTCCATCCGCGACGATCTAGCCGCCGCGGTTGAGGAAGGAATCTTAGAGGCAGCTAGGCAGGCAAGCCTGGAAATTAGGACTGAAGGAGCTCCCCAAGTGGACTCCTGGCTGCGAACCACTGAGATTAGTGGTCCGACAGCCTGCTCAGGTCCTTCAGGACACGGTATGTACTGCCCTGCCGACTGCTCTTGCAGATCTCAGCGAGATTCTGAGCTCCAATTGCTCAAGGATCAAATGCAACTCATCATTCAGACTCTGGGAATTAAAGATCTTTTCAAGACCCACATGAGGTCTGAGGGCGCATCATCGGTGGATCAGAGAACAGAACCGTCGGATGAGGCGACAGAAATTTTTTCGATTGCCCCTTCGGTGGACTCTAAGACCACCGATGCACGGATCAGCAGGACTAAGCTAAAGGAAAGGGTTACAATCTCTCGATCACAGAGTAGATCGGCGAAGGCTAGGACTGAGGTTCAGAATGCCAAAAGAACTGCCTCCCGTACTACCCTTCCTGCTGTTGATTCCAATGCAATTGCCCAGATGTTGCTCGCCCAGACCCTCGCCGGAGCTGGTGTGGCTAATGATGCCGCCAAGGTGTCTGCCATTACGGCCGGTGTTGGGCTGGATTCACTCCTAAATCCCACTTCATTGCGACTTCGTCAGGTTGCCAAGCAACCGAAGTATAATGGAAACCCCAGACGTTGGCCTCAGTTCCAACGGGAATTTAAACTGTGGGTTAAGACTCAAAAACTCCAGGATGATCAGTTCCTGATGGCCCTCCTGGATTGCCTTGAGGGAGCGCCGGCCAACACTTGGCTCAGAACCTGGAGTGATCGTGAAGATTCAAGTTCCCCCCTTACCTTTGATGAGGTGTGGGAACAGTTGGAGGTACGTGGATCCCGGCTGCCTGAGGACCATTACCACCAGATGTTGAAGAATTTTCCTTCATTTTCTCGATTAATCTTGCACGAAGTGCAAGACAAGAGACAGCGCTTCTGGAATCTCGTAGAAGAATCCGAACATTCAGGCGAAAAATTTTCCAGTGCCGAGCTGAAAAATCTGATTTTTGACAAGATCCCCTCAGAAACCGCCACCACCCTTCGGAATCGACAGTCCGAAGAAAAGGTCAAGACCTGGTGGGCGGAGATCGATGGCTTTGACGCCTCGGCCAACCGGTTTACCGTCAGGGAGGCACTTCAAAAGTGCTCCCCCACGTCGTTTACCAAGGTGAAATTCACTGAAAACACGTGGAAAATCAAGTTCAATGAACACGAGGATCGGGACTTGTTTGTCCAAGTCCTCAACAGGGGAGTAAGTTTCCATGGCAATCGCCTGAAGGCCAGGAACTGGGTGTTCTCGTTCACTCCGCAGGAACTGTGGGAAGAGGTTGAGAGGCTCGCTGACGCCGCCAATCAAAATTTCCACGAGGGTCTTGGGGGAAACAGGAATACTCAGCAAAACACCCAAAATGGGGCCCAAAAGGGCAACAAAAAGGTGAATGACACCCGGAATGTTCAGGATCATTGTAGCATCTGCCTTCTTCTAGGTTCTACGAACCGAGCTAAGACGCATTCCACTGCTAATCACCGATGGTCTGCTTACGATCACAAGGTGATTGGTGAAAATGTCAGTAATCCTCAGAATTCAGACAGGAATGACAGACAGGTGCATGGTGCTAAGGGGGGAAAGGGTAATTCGACTCCCTCCGGTGGGAACAAAAATACTGGAGGCCCTGGCGGGTCCCAAGGCAAAGGGAATCGGACTCTATCCGGTTCAGGTGGGCAGCCGAATGGTCAGACAGGTCCAAATTTCAACGCCGGAGGCGGAAATCGAAATCCAGGCCAAACCCCTCAATCCGGTCAAAACAAAGGAAATGCTCCAGGATCACAGGGTAAGGGTAAGGGAAATCCTTCAGGAACCCCCTTCTCTGGTAAGGGCAGAGGGCGTGGCGACGGTGGTGGCCCATCATCCGGCGGCCGTGGCCGTGGGCGAGGAAAGGGCAACCATCGTGTGGATCAGGTCTCAGGTGCAGACCAGGTGTCTGATGCGGATCGAGATTACGTCGAAAACGCTCTGAATCCAGCGGATGATCCGTTCCAGGATGAATGGATCGACGAATCAGGCTGTGTTCACAACGTTAACGCAGCAGCTGGAGGTCAGAACGCCTAGGGGAGCCACGAAAATCGCCCCTCCCCAGGCGATTTCAGGCATGATCCCCAAATTCCTGATCGACCATTACTTGATGTAGGGTCGCTTGTCTCCTCTCCCCTGGATCCAGTGACGGATCCTTCTGCTGTAGTGGACGAGGTTGGTGTACAGTCCAAGCACAGGGCTCGTCAGTTTGTCACAAAGCTGTGGGTCTCTGATTGCAAGGGAAATTTCCACCTCGCCACTTGTTTGTGTGATAATGGATCAGAGGTAAATCTCCAATCCAACTCCTTCTTACCCGACGACTGCGTGTTCGAGTCGCCTCATCCTGTTACCCTCGAGGGAGTTTCTGGACATTCTCTCGCAGGTGGGCAACGCGGTTGTTATATATCCACCCATTTGGTCGCTCAAGACCTTTGGGAGGAGCAAAATGTGGAAGAAGTTGTCCTTAAGGATGACTACTTCTACCGTGCTGACATAAAATATGACCTTCATTTGGGGCATCCTTGGCTTCGCAAGAACAGGGTAGCGCCCGTAGGTCATCGTCGTTGTTTTTTGCTGGAGTCAGGTCCCTTGGAGCGTCCTGAATTTCGTTTTTTGCACGCAGGGTTTAAAAGTGCAGAAGAATTTTTGAAGCAAAAAGTGACACCAAAATTTGGTGAAGATGTCACCATTGCTGAGGTGAATGGGAGTGCCGATTACTCCCAGGAGTTAGAATGTCTTCGTAGGGACTCTCAGCCACGACGCCCTTCGCGCTGGCACTCTTCATCCTACAGAGTTGTCGACAAATGGCGCGATGCAATTTGTGAATACTTTCATGAACACCATTCTTTTTGGCCCCAGTATGATGCATTTGCTAACCGCACGAACAAGCGCTTTGACAAGCACTTCAGCGACGCTTGGACCCACAGATGGGACAAGAAGTTGTGGATTAATCCTCCGTTTCACTTAATCCAGCAGGTCATCCACAAAATCAAGCAAGATAAAACCCAGGCAATTTTGGTTGTGCCCTTGTGGGACGACAAGCCTTGGTTTCAGGAATTACAGGACATTTGTGTAGATTGCATCGAACTTCCCAGGAAGATTGAGCTGTATGCCAGGGACGACACAGGTCCCCTGCCACAGCGCTCCTGGAGTTCGCTTGCATTCCTGGTGGATGGAAAGCTTTCTGACTCTAATTCTGCCGATTCTGGTCAAGATTCCTGTGTTGGGTCTGAATCTGAGGTTGAGCGTGGTACTGATGATGAATCTATTTTTTCTGATTTTTGTTCGTCAGATACCCAAGGTGATTCAACGACCAATGGATCCGCCTCGGCTCCCTCTTCACCAATACGGTCGACATCGAAAAGAATCTTCAGTGCACGGGCGAGGAAAAATCCCCAATCGCGCCGCAAATTCAGAGTTTTTTATGAAAAACCCCCTGTGGAAGCTTTCATGGATCCTTTCGAGGAGCTGGATCGCGAGGAAAATCTCTGGGATTTCGGCACACGACCCACCTATCTTCAGGAGGCAGTTGATACGGACCTGTTTAGGGACATCCGTAAGAAGATTCTGCCTGCCAAAGCCGAAGAAGTCGCCAAAGTTTTTTCGACAGTAATTCCTGGCGATCAGGTGGACACTGAATTGTGTTCCAAGTCCAGAGAAAAGATTTTTGAGGAACGGAAGGATTCAACCCTTTCAGGGAAGTTGATCAAAGATCCCCCTGTCCGTGGACAGTTCGGTGAAGCCTTCATCGAGCTTCGTGAAGGGTACAAGGCAAAAAAACAGCGCCCTTATGAAAATCATGGACACAAACATGAGATTCTCAGAAAAATCATCGAGAGAAATCTCAGGGAATTTGGTTGGCTTGAGGGTTGTATGACCAGCGAATGGTGTTGTTCGCCCTTCACAGTCCCGAAGCCACCGCCTGCAGACCAGAACACCATAGATGGTTGGCGAATGGTTGTTGATTTTCGCAATCTCAACGCCGAAACTAAGGCGGATTCACACCCCCTGCCCCTCATTGAGGAGGAAATCGCCAAGAGGGCAAGAGGTCGTTTGTTCTCTGTGCTGGATCTCCGTCACGGCTTTCACCAAATGCCGTTGAGGAAGGACAGCAGACCTCTCACTTGTATGTGCACGCCATGTGGCCCAGTCCAATGGACCGTCATGCCCATGGGATTGAAGAACGCCCCCTCATTTTTTCAAAGAATGATGGAGGATGTGCTGTTCACAACCCATCCTGAGCTTCGTGCCTTCGTGAGTGTGTACATAGATGACATAATCATCGCGACGGAGGGGGAGGGACTGACCGAAGCCGAGCTGGTGGCCCTACATGAGAAACAGCTGAACCAAGTTTTGGATATTCTTGACGCCAATCAGCTGATCTGTGGGCCAAAGAAGGGAAAATTGTTTTTAAAATCAGTCGAATTTTGTGGTTCTCTCCTAGAGAATGGCACTCGACGACCCAGTCCAGGGAAGCTCGTCGCTATTCAGAAGTGGAAGCGCCCTGAGACGATCACGGAGTTGCGAGGATTCCTAGGTTGTTGCAATTTTTACCACACTTTTGTGCCGAATTATGCCAAATTTGCTGCCCCCCTCACTGAATTATTGAAGGTAGGGAGAGATGCAGGCAAGGCAGGTTCAAAGGTTCGTGTCAAGTGGACTGATGAGTGCGAGGAGGCCTTCCATCACTTGAAGGCAGCCCTCTGCGAAGTCGCCACGTTGCATGTGCCCCAATTTGACAGACCCTTCTACATTAGAACCGATGCATCTAGGTACGCGATCGGAGCTGTCCTTGAACAGGTTGATGAAGCCACCGGCGATCATTACCCTCTTGCATTTTGGTCACGGAAGCTAGCCCCACGCCAAATGCAATGGTCGCCGCGTGAGCAAGAGACTTACGCCATCATCTGTGCTTTAAAAAAGTACCAATCGTGGGTTGGCACCAATCGAGTCGAGGTCCTGACGGATCATCGATCTCTGGAGTATTGGGCCACCGAACACATTGATACTGTCGCGAGCCCAGCTGGTCGACGGGCCAGATGGCACGAATTTCTCTCTCTGTTTGACCTCCATGTGTCGTATCTGCCTGGAAAACACAACACGGTAGCGGATGCTCTGAGCCGATGGGCTTACCCCGCCTCAGAGGGGCTGCAAAGTACCAACATCCATGGTACGGAGCAGGACCGCCATGTCATCATCGAATGGGATCAGGAAGAAAAGAAACTCATTCGACGTGCATGCATGCAGTGCGCTGTCAAACAGCACGCATTGCCGTGTCACGACATCACGGCCATCACAGATCCGGCGCATGCTCACGAGATCTGCACCAAAACGATGAAAGTCGTGGAAAATGTCACCGATCCCTCCACAGGGAGTGTGAAACGGTTTGACTACACCCGACGAGTAAATCGATTTCGGTTGATCGAGGGCATTAAGCGCCGAGATCCGGCCAAAACTCCACCCCTGCCTAAGGATTCCCTTATCATCCGAGACTGGACGTCCGATTACCTGCAGGATCCCATGTTTAAAGAGGTCTTTGGAAATCTCAAATCCAAAGATGCTCACAGGGATGGGATTTTTCCTGAGTACTCGTTGGATGGGGGGAAGCTGTGGATGGAGGGTAAATTGTGTGTGCCAGACGCCCTAGCCCCCCGAGTGTTAAACTGGTGGCACAAATGGGAGTCCCCCCACGCACATGGCCGTCGACTGTGGTCGATGATTAAGCATAGGTTGTTTGGATCGAGGCTCTACACTCATTGCATGAAAGTAGCTGCCGGATGTGCCCAATGTGCTGTCTCGACGCCTCCCAGCGCGAAGAAGCACGGCCATCTGAGGCCTCATCCTATTCCGGAGCGTCTCTTTAACAGAGTCACCAGTGATTTCTTCTATCTCGGTGAACTCGATGACGAAGAGTGCCATTGGACTAACAAAAAAGTCAATGGTGTGCTCCTTATTCAGTGCCGTCATTCCGGCTACATTCAAGTGTTGCCTTGCAACATTGAGTCGATGACTGGCAAGGCTGCCGCCAAATGGTGCGCGCAGACCTGGATGGGAGGCTGGGACGTCCCATCCGAGGTGGTCACGGACTCAGGCAAAGAGTACACCTCCGAATGGTGGAGAGAATTGTGTGCTCGCCTTGGAATCCACCACCTCAGGTGTGAAATCCACTCGCATCGAGCGCTGCCTGGCGAAAGAGCCGGCCGCTCTGTTATTAATATGCTTCGTAAGGAGCTTGCGAGTGAGAAGGATTTCCACTGGCTTGAAGTTCTCTTCGCATTGCTTCGCCGTTACCACAACACGCCTTTGTATCATGGCCTTTCTCCAAATGAAATTGTCTTTGGACGAAAGAAGTGTTGGTGGAACATGCCGTTGAATAATCCTCGCCCCTGTAAGGATGCTTCGCTGTTTTTGGACGAAGTCCAACGAGCAGACAGATCTGTGTCGAAATTAATCGAAAAGCATCAGTCTGACTGGCTTTGGGTTCAAAATCAAGGTCGAAAAAACCCCCACAATTTTGAAGTCGATGATCGAGTTTGGCTTCGAAAATCCGAAACCACCCTGGACGGAGATGACAAGCTTCTTCCCTTGTGGGAGGGGCCATTCGCTGTTACAGCGCGTCTTGGGGAGAACAGGTGGAGGATCCGTGTGGATGTCAGCAGGGAAATTGACGTTTCGGGCGATCGCCTTAAGAGAGAGATCCCCTCCCCCAAAGATCGAGTTAAACCCCTTTTTTGGACTGCAAAACACTTGTCCGATCGGGTAATCGAAGGGGGAAAGTACGAACTCAAGAGGATTGTTGAAGCAAGACGTGACGCCAAGGGCGAATGGGAATTTTTGTGTGAGTGGAGGGGCTTTGATTCCAGTCACAACAACTGGGAACCAGCCCAATCTTTTGTCCATGGATACACCAAGGGGTTCATTGACTTCCTGAAGAAGCACCCCGAAATTGGCGTACTCCTGACAGATTGTTTGTCGAAACCAGACAGACAAGTAGAGAGCGACGGAAAACGACCTGTGGTGAATCGAGATCCAGCCTTTTACGGCCCTCAGCAGCCACATTCCAGGGCTGATCCGTCGATCCCCCCTCCTGCGGTCAGGCCAGCCCAGGAGCCAAATGAGGACCAAGCTTCAAGTTCGGCCGCTGATTTGCAGCGCCCAAGCCGTACCAGGGCCCGACCAGACAGGTTGGTGGTCACCTGTATTCGTGCTTGGCCGAATTGAGAAGCCATCCTACCACATTCTGCTCAATCCACTGTTCATTCTTTCTGTTTATGTCATGATGTGGAGAACTGCGAATGTTTGATAATTTGACGTCAATCAACTTTTCTTTGGTCTCCGTTAGACAGACAAGGCGTAGATACGCTGACGGAGTGTGCTGCCGTGTTCAGAAAAAACCAAACTCAGGCTTAATTCAGGCAGATTCGGGGTAATCTTGTCTCTGTTGGTCTGTGCATCTTTGGAATTTGGCTACTCGTGCAGATGGAAGCAAATGTACATAATCAAAGCGCTGCGCAGCGACATTCACCCCTACAGGCAACCCCTGTAGTACTGGCTGCCCTAGAGGCGACGCCAGGAACTCAGATCTCACCTTCATTTGCTGTGATGCTGACGCCAAAGTCCAGATTCAGATCCAGGATCCTCAAATTTACCTTGAATTTCTCAGGTTTGTCCATCATTCTGCCACTGTTGTACGAAACCCAGACGTTAATTGTTCAGACAATCTTCATCTAGGAGCTCTAGGGACTTCTAACAGCAACCTCTGAAGTCCGTAAGCTTCGTTGTATTTTTGGCACACGCCAATGTGAGCTCAATTCGACCAGAAACTGTCGAGAATGGTGAATCCAAGTGTCTTGTGGGACTCCATCGAAGGATTGGCCTTGTCCAAGTCGATTGACACCACCGCCACTGTAAATTCGGTGTCTCTCAGTTATATACTGTCAGTAAAGTGCCTTCAGCGAACCTTCGGCGCGTTACATGCCAAGGATCCAGGGCCAGCATGTCCCATCATGATGCATCATCACATGATCCACATTTTGATAGAATCTGTTAGATGCTCGCGAACCAACGTGCCGGAAAGCACAATTGAGCTGAATAAACGACAATATATATTAACTTTAGTCTAAACGAAAGTGTTAGCAGTTTCAGTTCCAGACATTCCACTTCATTTCACCTTCATCTCAGGGAATGTACTCATGTTAGGACAATCTAGACTGATTTCCTTGTCATCTCCCATCATTCCTCGAAGATCTGTCGACGGCTTTGCCTAACTTCGTTGACGCTTATGATCTTCTGTGCACATAGGGTCTGTAGACTACATGTGTATTTGTTTAACCGCACTGTGATTGCTTAATTCCCTTCATCTCTGCCCAAATTCATTCTCATTTTTGCTGAATCTTGTGATCATCCACCAGATGCGCCAAATCTGAGCCACATGCTGTACTTTTCAGAACGACAAAAGCGGGATAACACGATGTAGAGTTCGGCGAGGACACCGTAGCGTGCCCGCGACAGCGAAACTGTGCCAGAGCGCTGAGATGTCACTCCAATTCTTGATCCCCCCACTCAATCCACCAATAATCTACCTCATTCTCAACCAATGCATGGTTTGGTATCGATTCTCGATACGTTTACATGCTTTTTAGCCCGTGACCTAATGTTTTACTGCACGGAGGACTGTTCGTCACTTCTCATTCTGTCTCATTTCAGGTTCATCCAGCCTGATTCAGTGCCAATTCAGCCCAATTCAGGTCAGATCAAGCAGATTTCGCCTCATCGAGGCTACATTTTTATGTTTTTCTGGGACTTACCCGCACTACGTTCTTCGTTGACGTAGCGACACACCCCAGTGTGTTTTTGGAGGGGGAGTGTAAGTGCGGCTAGCCCCATCTGCTCAGATTTTCAGACATTCTGCCCAGATTGGCTACATTTTGGTCATTTTCTTTGCTTCGGCGGAATTGCCGCCTCGCAGCTCAGTCACAGGATATTTCCTATATATTTCTGATATGCCGGATTTGATTCCGCGGTCCATTTCCCGTAAATCCGCCGCATTCCGCTATTTTAGCTGGAATCGCCATTTGCCGTTGACGCGCGCTCGCGGCCCAGATCGGCCATACAATTTTACATAAATGGATTATTTAAATTCATTCGGACAGTTTTGGACACTCAGATGTATGTAGAATAAATCCCCTCAATTTTCTTCATAGACTGGGATTTTCTGCCGGACCACAATCAGCATGGACCTTGCCTCTGTTGTCGCTGCTCTCGCCTCCGTTGGTGTTCGTGTATCCGGTTCCAACCCCAATAACAACATCCAGGGAGACTCCTCGCGTGCCTGCCCCACTGGTCTTGCCGGCTCCGAGCCCTCCGGCACCCACATCGACCCAGGGCAGCACTATCGACCCTCCCCGCATGCTCCCTTGTCCTCCCCGCATCCTCCCCGATCCTCCCCCCATCCTCCCCGATCCCCCCCTCATCCCCCCCGATCCTCCCCGCATCCTCCCCGGTCCTCCCCGCATCCTCCCCGGCCCTCCCCGCATCCTCCCCGGTCCTCCACGCATCCTCCCCGATCCATCCCGCATCCTCCTCTGTTCTCCCCGCATCCTCCCCGCTCCTCCCCGCATCCTCCCCGATCCTCCCCGCATCCTCCCCGATCCTCCCCGCATCCTTCCCGAGCCTCCCCGCATCCTCCCCGATCGTCCCCGCATCCTCCCGGTTCCTCCCCACATCCTCCCAGATCCTCCCCGCATCCTCCCCGATCCTCCCCGCATCCTCCCCGGTCCTCCCCGCATACTCTCCGGTCCTCCCCGCATCCTCCCCGATCCTCCCTGCATCCTCCCCGATCCTCCCCGCATCCTCCCTGGTCCTCCCCGCATCCTCCCCGATCCTCTGTGCATCCTCCCCGGTCCTCCCCACATCCTCCCTGATCCTCCCTGCATCCTTCCCGATCCTCCCTGTATCCTCCCCGATCCTCCCCGCATCCTCCCCAATCCTCCCCGCATCCTCTCTGATCCTCCCTGCATCCTCCCCGATCCCCCCCGCATCCTCCTCGATCCTCCCCGCATCCTCCCCTATCCTCCCCGCCTCATCCCCGATCCTCCCCGGATCCTCCCCGATCCTCCCCGCATCCTCCCCGGTCCTCCCCGCATCCTCCACGATCCTCCCCCCATCCTCCCCGGTCCTACCCGCATCCTCCCCGATCCTCCCCGCATCCTCCCCGATCCTCCCCGCATCCTCCCCAATCCTCTCCGCATCCTCGCCGGTCCTCCCCGCATCCTCCTCGATCCTCCCCGCATCCTCCCTGATCCTCCCCGCATCCTCCCCGGTCCTCCCCGCATCCTCCCCGATCCTTTCCGCATCCTCCGCGATCATCCCTGCATCCTCCCCGATCCTCCCCGCATCCTCCCTGGTCGTCCCCGCATCCTCCCTGATCCTCCCTGCATCCTTCCCGATCCTCCCCGTATCCTCCCCGATCCTCCCCGCATCCTCCCCAATCCTGCCCGCATCCTCCCCGCATCCTCCCCGCATCCTCCCCGATCCTCCCCGCATCCTCGCCGGTCCTCCCTGCATCCTCCCCGATCCTCCCCGCATCCTCCTCGATCCTCCCCGCATCCTCCCCGGTCCTCCCCGCATCCTCCCAGATCCTCCCCGCATCCTCCCCGGTCCTCCCCGCATCCTCCCCGATCCTCCCCGCCTCATCCCCGATCCTCCCCGGATCCTCCCCGATCCTCCCCTCATCCTCCCCGATCCTCCCCGCATCCTCCTCGATCCTCCCCGCATCCTCCACGGTCCTCCCCGCATCCTCCCTGGTCCTCCCCGCATCCTCCCCGATCCTCCCCGCATCACCCCCGGTCCTCCCCGCATCCTCCCCGATCCTCCCTGCCTCCTCCCCGATCCTCCCCGCATCCTCCCCGATCCTCCCCGCATCCCCCCCGGTCCTCCCCCCATCCTTCCTGGTCATCCCCGCATCCTCCCCGATCCTCCCCGCATCCTCCCCGATCCTCCCCGCATCCTCCTCGATCCTCCCCGCATCCTCCCCGATCCTCCCCGCCTCCTCCCCGGTCCTCCCCGCATCCTCCCCGACCCTCCCCGCATGCTCCCTGGCTCTCCCCGCATCCTCCCCGATCCTCCCCCCATCCCCCCCGATCCCCCCCTCATCCCCCCCGATCCTCCCCGCATCCTCCCCGATCCTCCCCGCATCCTCCCCGGTCCTCCACGCATCCTTCCCGATCCATCCCGCATCCTCCTCGGTTCTCCCCGCATCCTCCCCGCTCCTCCCCGCATCCTCCCCGATCCTTGCCGCATCCTCCCCGATCCTCCCCGCATCCTTCCCGAGCCTCCCCGCATCCTCCCCGATCCTCCCTGCATCCTCCCCGATCCTCCCCGCATCCTCCCCGATCCTCCCCGCATCCTCCCCGGTCCTCCCCGCATACTCTCCGGTCCTCCCCGCATCCACCCCGATCCTCCCTGCATCCTCCCTGATCCTCCCCGCATCCTCCCTGGTCCTCCCCGCATCCTCCCCGATCCTCTGTGCATCCTCCCCGGTCCTTCCCGCATCCTCCCTGATCCTCCCTGCATCCTCCCCGATCCTCCCCGCATCCTCCCCGATCCTCCCCGCATCCTCCCCGGTCCTCCCCGCATACTCTCCGGTCCTCCCCGCATCCTCCCCGATCCTCCCTGCATCCTCCCCGATCCTCCCCGCATCCTCCCTGGTCCTCCCCGCATCCTCCCCTATCCTCTGTGCATCCTCCCCGGTCCTCCCCGCATCCTCCCTGATCCTCCCTGCATCCTTCCCGATCCTCCCCGTATCCTCCCCGATCCTCCCCGCATCCTCCCCAATCCTGCCCGCATCCTCCCCGCATCCTCCCCGCATCCTCCCGATCCTCCCCGCATCCTCGCCGGTCCTCCCTGCATCCTCCCCGATCCTCCCCGCATCCTCCTCGATCCTCCCCGCATCCTCCCCGGTCCTCCCCGCATCCTCCCCGATCCTCCCCGCATCCTCCCCGGTCCTCCCCGCATCCTCCCCGATCCTCCCCGCCTCATCCCCGATCCTCCCCGGATCCTCCCCGATCCTCCCCGCATCCTCCCTGATCCTCCCCGCATCCTCCTCCATCCTCCCCGCATCCTCCATGGTCCTCCCCGCATCCTCCCTGGTCCTCCCCGCATCCTCCCCGATCCTCCCCGCATCCCCCCCGGTCCTCCCCGCATCCTCCCCGATCCTCCCCGCCTCCTCCCCGATCCTCCCCGCATCCTCCCCGATCCTCCCCGCATCCTCCCCGGTCCTCCCCCCATCCTCCCTGGTCCTCCCTGCATCCTCCCAGATCCTCCCCGCATCCTCCCCGATCCTCCCCGCATCCTCCTCGATCCTCCCCGCATCCTCCCCGATCCTCCCCGACTCCTCCCCGATCCTCCCCGCATCCTCCCCGACCCTCCCCGCATGCTCCCTGGCCCTCCCCGCATCCTCCCCAATCCTCCCCCCATCCCCCCCGATCCCCCCCTCATCCCCCCCGATCCTCCCCGCATCCTCCCTGATCCTCCCCGCATCCTCCCCGGTCCTCCACGCATCCTTCCCGATCCATCCCGCATCCTCCTCGGTTCTCCCCGCATCCTCCCCGCTCCTCCGTGCATCCTCCCCGATCCTCCCCGCATCCTCCCCTATCCTCCCCGCATCCTCCCCGGTCCTCCCCGCATACTCTCCGGTCCTCCCCGCATCCTCCCCGATCCTCCCTGCATCCTCCCTGATCCTCCCCGCATCCTCCCTGGTCCTCCCTGCATCCTCCCCGATCCTCTGTGCATCCTCCCCGGTCCTCCCCGCATCCTCCCTGATCCTCCCTGCATCCTCCCTGATCCTCCCCGCATCCTCCCCGATCCTCCCCGCATCCTCCCCGGTCCTCTCCGCATACTCTCCGGTCCTCCCCGCATCCTCCCCGATCCTCTGTGCATCCTCCCCGGTCCTCCCCGCAACCTCCCTGATCCTCCCTGCATCCTCCTCGATCCTCCCCGTATCCTCCCCGATCCTCCCCGCATCCTCCCCAATCCTCCCCGCATCCTCTCCGATCCTCCCTGCATCCTCCCCGATCCTCCCCGCATCCTCCTCGATCCTCCCCGCATCCTCCCCGGTCCTCCCCGCATCCTCCCCGATCCTCCCCGCATTCTCCCCGGTCCTCCCCGCATCCTCCCCGATCCTCCCCGCCTCATCCCCGGTCCTCCCCGGATCCTCCCCGATCCTCCCCGCATCCTCCCTGATCCTCCCCGCATCCTCCCCGATCTTTCCCGCATCCTCCCCGATCCTCCCCGCATCCTTCCCGATCCTCCCCCCATCCTCCCCGCATCCTCCCCGATCCTCCCCGCCTCCTCCCCGGTCCTCCCCGCATCCTTCCCGACCCTCCCCGCATGCTCCCTGGTCCTCCCCGCATCCTCCCCGATCCTCCCCCCATCCTCCCAGGCCCTCCCCGCATCCTCCCCGATCCTCCCCGCATCCTCCCCGGTCCTCCCGGCATCCTCCCCGATCATCCCCGCATCCTCCCCGATCCATCCCGCATCCTCCCCGGTCCTCCCCGCATCCTCTCTGATCCTCCCCACATCCTCCCCGGTCCTCCCCGCATCCTCCCTGGTCCGCCCCGCATCCTCTGTGGTCCTCCCCTCATCCTCCCTGATCCTCCCCGCATCCTCCCCGATCCTCCCCGCATCCTCCCCGCTCCTACCCGCATCCTCCCTGATCCTCCCCGCATCCTCCCCGGTCCTCCCCGCATCCTCCCCGGTCCTCCCCGCATCCTCCCCGGTCCTCCCCGCATCCCCCCCGGGTCCTCCCCGCGTCCTCCCCGATCCTCCCCGCATCTTCCCCGATCCTCCCCGCATCCTCCCCGATCCCCCCCGCATCCTCCCCGATCCTCCCCGCATCCTCCCCGATCCTCCCCGCATCCTCCTCGATCCTCCCCGCATCCTCCACGTTCCTCCCCGCATCCTCTCTGGTCCTCCCCGCATCCTCCCCGATCCTCCCCGCATCCCCCCCGGTCCTCCCCGCATCCTCCCCGCTCCTACCCGCATCCTCCCCGATCCTCCCCGCATCCTCCCCGGTCCTCCCCGCATCCTCCCCGGTCCTCCCCGCATCCTCCCCGGTCCTCCCCGCATCCCCCCCGGGTCCTCCCCGCGTCCTCCCCGATCCTCCCCGCATCTTCCCTGATCCTCCCCGCATCCTCCCTGATCCCCCCCGCATCCTCCCCGATCCTCCCCGCATCCTCCCCGATCCTCCCCGCATCCTCCTCGATCCTCCCCGCATCCTCCACGGTCCTCCCCGCATCCTCTCTGGTCCTCCCCGCATCCTCCCCGATCCTCCCCGCATCCCCCCCCGGTCCTCCCCGCATCCTCCCCGATCCTTCCCGCCTCCTCCCCGATCCTCCCCGCATCCTCCCCGATCCTCCCCGCATCCTCCCCGGTCCTCCCCCCATCCTCCCTGGTCCTCACCGCATCCTCCCCGATCCTCCCCGCATCCTCCCCGATCCTCCCCGCATCCTCCCTGATCCTCCCCGCATCCTCCCCGATCCTCCCCGCATCCTCCCCGGTCCTCCCCGCATCCTCCCCGGTCCTTCCGGCATCCTCCCCGGTCCTTCCCGCATCCTCCCCGGCCCTCCCCGCATCCTCCCCGATCGTCCCTGCATCCTCCCCAATCCTCCCCGCATCCTCCCCGATCCTCCCCCCATCCTCCCCGATCCCCCCCTCATCCCCCCCGATCCTCCTCGCATCCTCCCCGGTCCTCCCCGCATCCTCCCCGATCCTCCCCGCCTCCTCCCCGATCCTCCCCGCATCCTCCCCGATCCTCCCCGCATCCTCCCCGATCCTCCCCGCATCCTCCCCAATCCTCCCCGCATCCTCCTCGATCCTCCCCCCATCCTCCCCGATCCCCCCCTCATCCCCCCCGATCCTCCCCGCATCCTCCCCGGTCCTCCCCGCATCCTCCCCGATCCTCCCCGCCTCCTCCCCGATCCTCCCCGCATCCTCCCCGATCCTCCCCGCATCCTCCCCGATCCTCCCCGCATCCTCCTCGGTTCTCACCGCATCCTCCCCGGTCCTCCCCGCATCCTCCCCGGCCCTCCCCGCATCCTCCCCGATCCTCCCCGCATCCTTCCCGAGCCTCCCCGCATCCTTCCCGATCGTCCCCGCATCCTCCCCGATCCTCCCTGCATCCTCCCCGATACTCCCCGCATCCTCCCCGATCCTCCCCGCATCCTCCCCAGTCCTCCCCGCATACTCTCCGGTCCTCCCCGCATCCTCCCCGATCCTCCCCGCATCCTCCTCGATCCTCCCCGCATCGTCCCTGGTCCTCCCCGCATCCTCCCCGATCCTCTGTGCATCCTCCCCGGTCCTCCTCGCATCCTCCCTGATCCTCCCTGCATCCTTCCCGATCCTCCCCGTATCCTCCCCGATCCTCCCCGCATCCTCCCCAATCCTCCCCGCATCCTCTCCGATCCCCCCTGCATCCTCCCCGATCCTCCCTGCATCCTCCCCGATCCTCCCCGCATCCTCCCCGGTCCTCACCGCATCCTCCCCGATCCTCCCCGCCTCATCCCCGATCCTCCCCGGATCCTCCCCGATCCTCCCCGCATCCTCCCCGGTCCTCCCCGCATCCTCCACGATCCTCCCCCCATCCTCCCCGGTCCTCCCCGCATCCTCCCCGATCCTCCCCGCATCCTCCCCGATCCTCCCCGCATCCTCCCCGAACCTCCCCGCATCCTCCCCAATCCTCTCCGCATCCTCGCCGGTCCTCCCCGCATCCTCCTCGATCCTCCCCGCATCCTCCCCGATCCTCCCCGCATCCTCCCCGGTCCTCCCCGCATCCTCCCTGATCCTCCCTGCATCCTCCCCGATCCTCCCTGCATCCTCCCCGATCCTCCCCGCATCCTCCCCGGTCGTCCTCGCATCCTCCCTGATCCTCCCTGCATCCTTCCCGATCCTCCCCGTATCCTCCCCGATCCTCCCTGCATCCTCCCCAATCCTCCCCGCATCCTCTCCGATCCTCCCTGCATCCTCCCCGATCCTCCCCGCATCCTCCTCGATCCTCCCCGCCTCATCCCCGATCCTCCTCGCATCCTCCCTGATCCTCCCCGCATCCTCCCCGATCCTCCCCGCATCCTCCTCGATCCTCCCCGCATCCTCCACGGTCCTTCCCGCATCCTCCCTGGTCCTCCCCGCATCCTCCCCGATCCTCCCCGCATCCCCCCCGGTCCTCCCCGCATCCTCCCCGATCCTCCCCGCCTCCTCCCCGATCCTCCCCGCATCCTTCCCGATCCTCCCCGCATCCTCGCCGGTCCTCCCCCCATCCTCCCTGGTCCTCCCCGCATCCTCCCCGATCCTCTCCGCATCCTCCCCGATCCTCCCCGCATCCTCCCCGATCCTCCCTGCATCCTCCCTGCATCCTCCCCGCATCCTCCCCGATCCTCCCCGCATCCTCCCTGATCCTCCCCGCATCCTCCCCGGTCGTCCCTGCATCCTCCCTGATCCTCCCCGCCTCCTCCGCGGTCCTCCCCGCATCCTCCCTGACCCTCCCCGCATGCTCCCTGGTCCTCCCCGCATCCTCCCCGATCCTCCCCCCATCCTCCCCGATCCCCCCCTCATCCCCCCCGATCCTCCCCGCATCCTCCCGGGTCCATCCGGTATCCTCCCCGGTCCTCCCCGCATCCTCCCCGGCCCTCCCCGCATCCTCCCTGATCCCCCCCGCATCCTCCCCGGTCCTCCCCGCATCCTCCCCGATCCTCCCCGCATCCTCCCAGGTCCTCCACGCATCCTCCCCGATCCATCCCGCATCCTCCCCGGCCCTCCTCGCATCCTCCCCGATCCTCCCCGCATCCTCCCCGGTCCTCCCCGCATCCTCCCCGGTCCGCCCCGCATCCTCCGTGGTCCCCCCCGCATCCTCCCTGATCCTCCCCGCATCCTCCCCGATCCTCCCCGCATCCTCCCCGCTCCTCCCCGCATCCTCCCCGATCCTCCCCGCATCCTCTGCGGTCCTCCCCGCATCCTCCCCGGTCCTCCCCGCATCCTCCCCGGTCCTCCCCGCATCCTCCCCGGTCCTCCCCGCATCCTCCCCGATCCCCCCCGCATCCTCCCCGATGCTCCCCGCATCCTCCCCGATGCTCCCCGCATCCTCCCCGATCATCCCCGCATCCTCCTCGATCCTCCCCGCATCCTCCCCGGTCCTCCCCGCATCCTCCCCGGTCCTCCCCGCATCCTCCTCGATCCTCCCCGCATCCTCCCCGGTCCTCCCTGCATCCTCCCCGATCCTCCCCGCATCCTCACCGATCCTCCCCGCATCCTCCCCGCTCCCCCCCGCAACCTCCCCGATCCTCCTCGCATCCTCCCCGATCCTCCCTGCATCCTTCCCGATCCTCCCCGCATCCTCCCCGATCCTCCCCGCATCCTCACCGGTCCTCGCCGCATCCTCCCCGACCCTCCCCGCATGCTCCCCGGTCCTCCCCGCATCCTCCCTGATCCTTTCCCCATCCTCCCCGATCCCCCCCTCATCCCCCCCGATTCTCCCCGCATCCTCCCCGGTCCTTCCGGCATCCTCCCCGGTCCTCCCCGTATCCTCCCCGGCCCTCCCCGCATCCTCCCCGATCCTCCCCACATCCTCCCTGGTCCTCCCCGCATCCTCCCCGATCCTCGCCGCATCCTCCCCGGTCTTCCATGCATCCTCCCCGATCCATCCCGCATCCTCCCCGGCCCTCCTCGCATCCTCCCCGATCCTCCCCGCATCCTCCCCGGTCCTCCCCGCATCCTCCCCGCATCCTCCCCGCATCCTCCCCGCATCCTCCCCGATCCTCCCCGCATCCTCCCCAGTCCTCCCCGATCCTCCCCGCATCCTCACCGGATCCTCCCGGATCCTCCCCGCATCGTCCCCGGTCCTCCCCGCATCCTCCCCGACCCTCCCCGCATCCTCCCCGATCCTCCCCGCATCCTCCCCGGTCCTCCCCGCATCCTCCTTGGTCCTCCTGGCATCCTCCCCGGCCCGGCCCGCATCCTCCCTGATCCTCCCCACATCCTCCCCGATCCTCCCCGCATCCCCCCCGGTCCTCCCCGCATCCTCCCCGATCCTCCCCGCATCCTCGCTGGTCCTCCCCGCATCCTCCCCGACCCTCCACGCATCCTCCCCGATCCTCCCCGCATCCTCCCCGACCCTCCCCGCATCCTCCCCGACCCTCCCCGCATCCTCCCCGATCCTCCCCGCATCCTCCCCGGTCCTCTCCGCATCCTCCCCGACCCTCCCCGCATCCCCCCCGGTCTTCCCCGCATTCTCCCCGATCCTCCCCGCATCCTCCCTGGTCCTCCCCGCATCCTCCCCGGTCCTCCCCGCATCCTCCCCGGTCCTCCCCGCATCCTCCCCGCATCCTCCCCGCTCCTCCCCGCATCCCCCCTGATCCTCCCCGCATCCTCCCCAGTCCTCCCCGCATCCTCCTCGATCCTCCCCGCATCCTCCCCGGTCCTCCCCGCATCCTCCCTGATCCGCCCGCATCCTCCCCGATTCTGCCCGCATCCTCCCCGCATCCTCCCCGAACCTCCCCGCATCCTCCCCGGTCCTCCCCGCATCCTCCCCGATACTCCCCGCATCCTCCCCGGTCCTCACCGCACCCTCCCCGATCCTCCCCGCATCCTCCCCGCTCCTCTTCGCATCCTCCCCGATCCTCCCCGCATCCTCCCCGATCCTCCCCGCATCCTCCCCGATCCTCCCCGCATCCTCCCCGATCCTCCCCGCATCCTCCCCGGTCCTCCTCGCATCCTCCCCGGTCCTCCCCGCATCCTCCCGGATCCTCCCCACATCCTCCCCGATCCTCCCCGCATCCTCCCCGGTCCACCCCGCATCCTCTCCGATCCTCCCCGCATCCTCCCCGATCCTCCCCGCATCCTCCCCGGTCCTCCCCGATCCTCTGCGCATTCTCCCTGGTTCTCCCCGCATGGTCCCCGGTCCTCCCCGGTCGTTCCTGCATCCTTGCCGATCCTCCTTGCATCCTTCCCGGTCCTCCCCGCATCCTCCCCAACCCTCCCCGCATCCTCCCCGATCCTCCCCGCATCCTCCCCGGCCCTTCCCGCATCCTCCCCGATCCTCCCCGCATCCTCCCCGGTGCTCCCTGCATCCTCCCCGATCCTCCCCGCATCCTCCCTGATCTTCCCCGCATCCTCCCCGGCCCTCCCCGCATCCCCTCCGATCCTCCCCGCATCCTCCCCGGTCCTCCCCGCATCCTCTCCGATCCTCCTCGCATCCTCCCCGGCCATCCCCGCATCCTTCCCGAACCTTCTCCGCATCCTCCCCGGTCCTCCCCGCATCCTCCCCGACCCTCCCCGCATCAACCCCAATCCTCCCCGCATTCTCCCCGATCCTCCCCGCATCCTCTCCGGTCCTCCCCGCATCCTCCCCGATGCTCCCCGCATCCTCCTTGGTCCTCCCCGCATCCTCCCCGTTCTCCCCTGCATCCTCCCCGATCCCCCCCCGCATCCTCCCGGCTCGTCCCCGCATCCTCCCCGGTCCTCCCTGCATCCTCCCTGATCCTCGCCGCATCCTCCCCGGTCCTCCCCGCATCCTCCATGGTCCTCCCCGCCTCCTCCCCGATCCTCCCCCCATCCTCCCCGATCGTCCCTGCATCCTCCGAGATCCTCCCCGGTTAGGGTTAGGGTTAGGGTCCGCATCCTCCCCGGTCCTTCCCGCATCCTCCCCGGTCCTCCCAGCATCCTCCCCGGCCCTCCACACATCCTCCCCGATCCTCCCCGCATCCTCCCCGGTCCTCCCCGCTTCCTCACCGATCCTCCCCGCATCCTCCCCGGTCCTCCCCACATCCTCTCGGATCCACCCCGCATCCTCCCCGGCCCTCCTGGCATCCTCCCCGATCCTCCGCGCATCCTCCCCGGTCCTCCCCGCATCCTTCCCGACCCTCCCCGCATCCTCCCGGATCCTCCCCGCATCCTCCCCGTTCCTCCCCGCATCCTGCCCGGTCCTCCCCGCATCCTCCCCGATCCTCCCCGCATCCTCCCCGATCCTCCTTGCATCCTCCCCGGTCCTCCCCGATCCTCCCCGCATTCTCCCTGGTCCTCCCTGCATCGTCCCCGGTCCTCCCCGCATCCTCCCCGGTCCTCCTTGCATGCTGCCCGGTCCTCCCCGCATCCTCCCCGACCCTCACCGCATCCTCCCCGGCCCTCCCCGCATCCTCTCCGATCCTCCCCGCAACCTCCCCGATCCTCCTTGCATCCTCCCCGGTCCTCCCCGCCTCCTCCCCGGTCCTCCCCGCATCCTCCCCGCATCCACCCCGCATCCTCCCTGATCCTCCTCGCATCCTCCCCGATCCTCCCCGCATCCTCCCCGGTCCTCCCCGCATCCTCCCCGATCCTCGCCGCATCCTCGCCGATCCTCCCCCCATCCTCCCCGGTCATCCCCGCAACCTTCCCGACCTTCCCCGCATCCTTCCCGGTCCTCCCCGCATCCTCCCTGGTCCTCCCCGCATCCTCCCTGGTCCTCCCCGCATCCTCCCGGATCCTCCCCGCATCCTCCCCGATCCTCCCCGCAGTCTCCCCGGTCCTCCCCGCATCCTCCCCGGTCCTCCCTGATCCTCCCCGCATTCTCCCTGGTCCTCCCTGCATCATCCCCGGTCCTCCCCGCATCCTCCCCGGTCCTCCCCGCATCCTCCCCGATCCTCCCCGCATCCTCCCCGGTCCTCCCCGCATCCTCCCCGATCCTCCCCGCATCCTCCCCGATCCTCCCTGCATCCTCCCCGATCAACCCCGCCTCCTCCCCGGTCCTCCCCGCATCCTCCCCGATCCTCCCCGCATCCTCCCCGATCCTCCCTGCATCCTCCCCGATCCTCCCCGCATCCTCCCCGGTCCTCCCCGCATCCTCCCCGATCCTCGCCGCATCCTCGCCGATCCTCCCCGCATCCTCCTCGGTCCTCCCCGCATCCTTCCCGACCTTCCCCGCATCCTTCCCGGTCCTCCCCGCATCCTCCCTGGTCCTCCCCGCATCCTCCCTGGTCCTCCCCGCATCCTCCCGGATCCTCCCCGCATCCTCCCCGGTCCTCTCCGCATCCTCCCCGATCCTCCCCGCATCCTCCCCGATCCTCCCCGCATCCTCCCCGGTCCTCCCCGATCCTCCCCACATTCTCCCTGGTCCTCCCTGCATCGTCCCCGGTCCTCCCCGCATCCTCCCCGACCCTCCCCGCATCCACCCCGATCCTCCCCGCATCATCCCCGGTCCTCCCCGCATCCTCCTTGGTCCTCCTGGCATCCTCCCCGGCCCGCCCCGCATCCTCCCTGATCCTCCCCACATCCTCCCCGATCCTCCCCGCATCCCCCCCGGTCCTCCCCGCATCCTCCCCGATCCTCCACGCAACCTCGCTGGTCCTTGCCGCATCCTCCCCGACCCTCCACGCATCCTCCCCGATCCTCCCCGCATCCTCCCCGACCCTCCCCGCATCCTCCCCGACCCTCCCCGCATCCTCCCCGATCCTCCCCGCATCCTCCCCGGTCCTCTCCGCATCCTCCCCGACCCTCCCCGCATCCCCCCCGGTCTTCCCCGCATTCTCCCCGATCCTCCCCGCATCCTCCCTGGTCCTCCCCGCATCCTCCCCGGTCCTCCCCGCATCCTCCCCGGTCCTCCCCGCATCCTTCCCGCATCCTCCCCGCTCCTCCCCGCATCCTCCCTGATCCTCCCCGCATCCTCCCCAGTCCTCCCTGCATCCTCCCCGCATCCTCCCCGCATCCTCCGCGAACCTGTACCTCCCCGCATCCTCCCCGGTCCTCCCCGCATCCTCCCCGATACTCCCCGCATCCTCCCCGGTCCTCACCGCACCCTCCCCGATCCTCCCCGCATCCTCCCCGGTCCTCCCCGCATACTCCCCGCTCCTCCCCGCATCCTCCCTGATCTTCCCCGCATCCTCCCCGATCCTCGCCGCATCCCCCCTGGTCCTCCCCGCATCCCCCCCAATCTTCCCCGCATCCTCCCCGTTCCTCCCCGCATCCTCCCCGCATCCTCCCCGCATCCTCCCCGATCCTCCCCGCATCCTCCCCGGTCCTCCCCGCATCCTCCCCGACCCTCCCCGTATCCTCCCCGATCCTCCCTGCATCCTTCCCGGCCCTCCCCACATCCTCCCCGGTCCTCCTTGCATCCTCCCCGGTCCTCCCCGCATCCTCCCCGGTCCTCCCCGCATCCTCTCCGATCCTTTCTGCATCCTCCCCGATCCTCCCCGCATCCTTGTTTTAGTTGGTGCTTAGCTTGATCGGCCTCACAATTGTCAATCCTTCTTGTGTTTGGAGCAATTGCGGTGCCCGAATTTTTGAATAAATGATCACCGAGCGAAGAACTTTTCAAGTCCAAAATCTCAATGTTTTTCAAAATATTCACCAATCCGGGAGCAACAACGGAGCACTAAAAGAAAGCGGCTAAAGACGCGTTTCGGTCAAAAGACCCTCATCAGTTTCCCTAAAAGCGACATGGTGCCATGAATCTTGGTATACAACAATGGGTTCACAAAGAATATAAACCGCACACATGTTCATCATGGATCACCGTTGACGCGGGGCTTCAATCCGGCTATGACTTTCAATCTATTCCACAAAGCAGCGCGACACTGTGCTAAAATATTCACACCACCCAATGGTACAGTGAACAAACGTGTCTGTGACAAAGAACGTGGTGCTAAACTGCGCCACGCATTTTTAACCATCAAAGGATCGATTCGTTGAAAACCAGAAAATTGATACCTCAGCGCGTGCACGCGCTCCCCTGTTCTGGGGCGCTTCGCGCGCGGCTGCAAATAGATATCACGATCCGTCCAGGAAACGATCTGCTTAGAGATGAAAGGCATGGTGTAACCAATAGAAATCAGCCGGCTACAAAGACGGTCTACCGCACACTGATAGAAAATCTGCTCCGAAGCTAAACGAAGGTAGCGAATGGACTCAGTTTTGATGAACCCAGCCTTGATGTGCCAGGGCACACAGGCCTCAGGGGGAATATAGATGGCTCTGTTCGTAGGCTTGAACCAGACTGCTGTTCGCAATGGAGACAAACACACATCCCACAGGTCCAGCGCTGTGAAGGAAGAGACCCCTACTGCTTCCGGGGAGAAAGGTAGGTCTGGGGGGTAAATATCTTTAAGAGTCTGTAAGACCTGTCTGCCTTCCCCATTGGCATGCAATACAGTCACATCATCCAGGTACCTCATCAGGCCCCAGCGTGCAGGCCAGAGGCCTCTTTCCATTGCCCTGAGTTCCCACGACCTGAGAATCATGTTGGATAGTTGTACAGCACAACTGACGCCCATAGGCAGGGACGTCTGTTGATACACACCTTTCGTAGGAATCCAGAGCACCATATTCGAGAACAGGATGTGACACAGGCTCATCAGGAAATATGGGTAGGCAGGCACAGCAGACTCCCCCCACGCACAGTTCTGAAAGAACATATCAGGACCCGGACAACACATTGCAGTAAATAGGTCCTCCTGCCACTGCTCCTCTGCGGGCAGGGGGAAAGCGTCATCGCTGTTAGACAGTCGGTCACACCACCAGTACGCTCCCTCTAAGGCATGATGCAAGAGCAGGTGGGGGTATAGGCCATCAAAATCCACGAGTGTGGCACTGGGGTGTGAAGAGTGCTGGAGACGGTTTTTCAGATCCAGGGACGACCGCAGAGGCGACTGGTTTGGATGAATGGTTCGATCCATCCCCTCTATGTAGTTAAACGCACAGAGGATCAAAAAGGAAGGGTAGGTGGTAACCCAACGGGAAGCAGAGCAAATCGGCCTTGCTGGGAAGGGGGACCCTGGGTTTATCAGGACGTCGACATCAAATTTGTGGGTTTTTACTAGCAGGTAGAGCTGTGGAAGGCGTTTTATACTACGGTCAACATAGTTGGCGCCCAGTGGTGGCGGGAACGCTTGACGGGCAAAATGATCAACAAAATCCAGCCCTGCTCCCGTACCGCCCACATTAGCTCTGAGGAAAGGAACGACCACGTTCAGGATGTCCAACTCTCTGCGCACCCACTCGGGCCCCCACTCTATATCTAGATAGTTGGCAATGAAAGTGTAACCGGAAGAGGGGCCCCCTCGAACCACCGCATCCAGGGAAGCAAGGTAACTGCTCTCATAGACGAGGCAAACGCCTCCCTCTTTGTCAGCACCCACAAGCAAACATCTGATAGCATGCAACGCTTGACTGATCAGGTGGGTGCTTGGGCTTTGCTGTGACCTTGCAAGTTTGGTTTGCGATTTGGACATACCCCCACCACCACCACGTTTCCCCGGGATTTGTGTAGCGCACCATACCTTCTCCACGGATTCACGACAAGTCATGTCCAACGTATAGAAATCAGGGTGCGCCTCCAGCAATTTGCGCGGGGCGATCGCTCCCGTTGAGCGTAGGAGCAAAGAAGGAAAATTTTGCTCGATGGAAAAATTTCTCTTAGGTTCATTGACTTGGAACACAAGGTCCCAACATGACACCCGAAACAATTCGTGTAACTCCCGGATCCACGCCCTCCTCTCGCCTCGTGCGCCTGGGTCCCGTTCAAGCACCATTTTAGGACCGCATGACAGGAGGTGGGAAATGAGTGGAATGTGGGGCGGGCTCTCATTGGTATAGTTACGTAAAAACGGGGGTAGCGAAGGGATGCCGAATCTCAAACCATGCTTTCTACACTCTCTCCATGTAGCTCGTCGAACTCGGGACTTTAGTACGGCCGATGTCGGGGGCTTTTTGACCGGGTCGCTCGGTGAGTTTTTACCGAATGTTGTGCATTGGATGGATAAGGATTTTTGTTGTTTCTTTTTCGTGAGCGCCCTCCTGATCCGTGCACACTCCCGTTTTTTGGTTGTGCAAACTCCACTTTTCTTTTTCTATCACGGCTCGTGTGAGAGGATTGTGAACCTGCAAAGGAACTTTGCGAAGAGTCACTAAAACGTGTAGAAGCGCGGGATAGAGAACGGGATTGGGAGCGGGAACGGGAGCGTGAATGGGATTGGGAACGTGGCTTAGAGCGTGTTCTTGAGCGTGATCTTGGTTGTTCTCGGTGTCGGCTTCGTGAACGGCCACGTTGATTTTGGCGGCGCCCATTTTGCGAGTCTCTCCGTTTGTCACGATGGTGTCCACCTTTGGATGATGAATTGCCTTCCCAAAGTGTAGCCACTTGCAAAGAGAGTAATTCATTGCGCTCGGCATCGGTGAGCACCGCTTTTCCTTGCAATTGTTCAAGTCGTTCTTGCCTTGTGGTTGCGGACTTTTTCGAATCCAAACGGGTTTTGGTGGCCACTTGCTTGGTTTGTTGTTGAATTTTCCAATTGTTAAACAAGGCGGTTCCATAACCACGAAGTAGTCCTTCAAGAGTACTCAAAGACATGTGCACCAAATTGGCCTTCTTTGCAATGTTTGCCTCGAAGCCTTCCGGATGCACTCCTTGATAGGTTTTAGAGAGCATATCTTGATAGGCCTTGCTTGCAATCGTGCGGTTCACGCCTCCCGGCAACAAGTTTGCGGCATAGCAATCAAGCACATTGGATTCCGACTCATTTTTGAAATGTTCAACCACTTTTGTTAGCATATCGGTATGGAGCGAAGTGCATGAGACCTTTTGCGCATTGTATTGTTCCTTTGCGGATTGGATACGGAGTTGGTATTCGGCATCCCAAAGTTGGCGTTGTAGATCCTCACGGACGACTTTTCGAAAAGGCTTGCCATTTGCATCATGTAGCGTCTTGGACACGGGTGAGAATAGATTATCACGTTTCCACTCCAATTTCTTGATAGCGACACTTTTCTCTTCGTAGCGTTGCCGTGCAAAGACCCACGGCTCAATGTGTGTCCAAAGATGTCGTGAAATGTTCCCCGGCTTCTTCAAAAAATCCTTGGAGATCGGGAGTTTTGTAGATGAGTTCGGTGCCTCCGGTTGCTGTGCCATCGATGCAATGAATGAATCCTTGTTTTAGTTGGTGCTTAGCTTGATCGGCCTCACAATTGTCAATCCTTCTTGTGTTTGGAGCAATTGCGGTGCCCGAATTTTTGAATAAATGATCACCGAGCGAAGAACTTTTCAAGTCCAAAATCTCAATGTTTTTCAAAATATTCACCAATCCGGGAGCAACAACGGAGCACTAAAAGAAAGCGGCTAAAGACGCGTTTCGGTCAAAAGACCCTCATCAGTTTCCCTAAAAGCGACATGGTGCCATGAATCTTGGTATACAACAATGGGTTCACAAAGAATATAAACCGCACACATGTTCATCATGGATCACCGTTGACGCGGGGCTTCAATCCGGCTATGACTTTCAATCTATTCCACAAAGCAGCGCGACACTGTGCTAAAATATTCACACCACCCAATGGTACAGTGAACAAACGTGTCTGTGACAAAGAACGTGGTGCTAAACTGCGCCACGCATTTTTAACCATCAAAGGATCGATTCGTTGAAAACCAGAAAATTGATACCTCAGCGCGTGCACGCGCTCCCCTGTTCTGGGGCGCTTCGCGCGCGGCTGCAAATAGATATCACGATCCGTCCAGGAAACGATCTGCTTAGAGATGAAAGGCATGGTGTAACCAATAGAAATCAGCCGGCTCCCCGTTCCTCCCCGCATCCTGCCCGGTCCTCCCCGCATCCTCCCCGATCCTCCCCGCATCCTCCCCGATCCTCCTTGCATCCTCCCCGGTCCTCCCCGATCCTCCCCGCATTCTCCCTGGTCCTCCCTGCATCGTCCCCGGTCCTCCCCGCATCCTCCCCGGTCCTCCTTGCATGCTGCCCGGTCCTCCCCGCATCCTCCCCGACCCTCACCGCATCCTCCCCGGCCCTCCCCGCATCCTCTCCGATCCTCCCCGCAACCTCCCCGATCCTCCTTGCATCCTCCCCGGTCCTCCCCGCCTCCTCCCCGGTCCTCCCCGCATCCTCCCCGCATCCACCCCGCATCCTCCCTGATCCTCCTCGCATCCTCCCCGATCCTCCCCGCATCCTCCCCGGTCCTCCCCGCATCCTCCCCGATCCTCGCCGCATCCTCGCCGATCCTCCCCCCATCCTCCCCGGTCATCCCCGCAACCTTCCCGACCTTCCCCGCATCCTTCCCGGTCCTCCCCGCATCCTCCCTGGTCCTCCCCGCATCCTCCCTGGTCCTCCCCGCATCCTCCCGGATCCTCCCCGCATCCTCCCCGATCCTCCCCGCAGTCTCCCCGGTCCTCCCCGCATCCTCCCCGGTCCTCCCTGATCCTCCCCGCATTCTCCCTGGTCCTCCCTGCATCATCCCCGGTCCTCCCCGCATCCTCCCCGGTCCTCCCCGCATCCTCCCCGATCCTCCCCGCATCCTCCCCGGTCCTCCCCGCATCCTCCCCGATCCTCCCCGCATCCTCCCCGATCCTCCCTGCATCCTCCCCGATCAACCCCGCCTCCTCCCCGGTCCTCCCCGCATCCTCCCCGATCCTCCCCGCATCCTCCCCGATCCTCCCTGCATCCTCCCCGATCCTCCCTGCATCCTCCCCGGTCCTCCCCGCATCCTCCCCGATCCTCGCCGCATCCTCGCCGATCCTCCCCGCATCCTCCTCGGTCCTCCCCGCATCCTTCCCGACCTTCCCCGCATCCTTCCCGGTCCTCCCCGCATCCTCCCTGGTCCTCCCCGCATCCTCCCTGGTCCTCCCCGCATCCTCCCGGATCCTCCCCGCATCCTCCCCGGTCCTCTCCGCATCCTCCCCGATCCTCCCCGCATCCTCCCCGATCCTCCCCGCATCCTCCCCGGTCCTCCCCGATCCTCCCCACATTCTCCCTGGTCCTCCCTGCATCGTCCCCGGTCCTCCCCGCATCCTCCCCGACCCTCCCCGCATCCATTCCGATCCTCCCCGCATCATCCCCGGTCCTCCCCGCATCCTCCTTGGTCCTCCTGGCATCCTCCCCGGCCCGCCCCGCATCCTCCCTGATCCTCCCCACATCCTCCCCGATCCTCCCCGCATCCCCCCCGGTCCTCCCCGCATCCTCCCCGATCCTCCACGCAACCTCGCTGGTCCTCCCCGCATCCTCCCCGACCCTCCACGCATCCTCCCCGATCCTCCCCGCATCCTCCCCGACCCTCCCCGCATCCTCCCCGACCCTCCCCGCATCCTCCCCGATCCTCCCCGCATCCTCCCCGGTCCTCTCCGCATCCTCCCCGACCCTCCCCGCATCCCCCCCGGTCTTCCCCGCATTCTCCCCGATCCTCCCCGCATCCTCCCTGGTCCTCCCCGCATCCTCCCCGGTCCTCCCCGCATCCTCCCCGGTCCTCCCCGCATCCTTCCCGCATCCTCCCCGCTCCTCCCCGCATCCTCCCTGATCCTCCCCGCATCCTCCCCAGTCCTCCCTGCATCCTCCCCGCATCCTCCCCGCATCCTCCGCGAACCTGTACCTCCCCGCATCCTCCCCGGTCCTCCCCGCATCCTCCCCGATACTCCCCGCATCCTCCCCGGTCCTCACCGCACCCTCCCCGATCCTCCCCGCATCCTCCCCGGTCCTCCCCGCATACTCCCCGCTCCTCCCCGCATCCTCCCTGATCTTCCCCGCATCCTCCCCGATCCTCGCCGCATCCCCCCTGGTCCTCCCCGCATCCCCCCCAATCTTCCCCGCATCCTCCCCGTTCCTCCCCGCATCCTCCCCGCATCCTCCCCGCATCCTCCCCGATCCTCCCCGCATCCTCCCCGGTCCTCCCCGCATCCTCCCCGACCCTCCCCGTATCCTCCCCGATCCTCCCTGCATCCTTCCCGGCCCTCCCCACATCCTCCCCGGTCCTCCTTGCATCCTCCCCGGTCCTCCCCGCATCCTCCCCGGTCCTCCCCGCATCCTCTCCGATCCTTTCTGCATCCTCCCCGATCCTCCCCGCATCCTCCCCGGTACTCCCTGCATCCTCCCCGACCCTCCCCGCATCCTCCCCGGTCCTCCCTGCATCCTCCCCGGTCTTCCCCGCATCCTCCCCGGTCCTCCCCGCATACTCCCCGATCCTCCCCGCATCCTCCCCGGTCCTGCCCGCATCCTCCCCGATCCTCCCCGCATCCTTCCCGGTCCTCCCCGCATCCTCCCCGGTCCTCCCCGCGTCCTCCCCGATCCTCCCCGCATCCTCCCCGATCATCCCCACATCCTCCCCGGTCCTCCCCGCATGCTCCCCGGCCCTCCCCGCATCCTCCCCGATCCTCACCGCATCCTCCCAGATCCTCCCCGCATCCTCCCCGATCCTCCCCGCATTCTCCCCGGCCCCTCCCGCATCCTCCCGGATCCTCCCCGCATCCTCTCCGGTCCTCCCCGCATCCTCCCCGATCCTCCCCGCATCCTCCCCGATCCTCCCCGCATCCTCCCCGACCTTCCCCGCATCCTCCCCGGTCTTCTCCGCATCCTCCCCGGTCCTCCCTGCATACTCCCCGATCCTCCCCGCATCCTCCCCGGTCCTCTCCGCATCCTCCCCGGTCCTCCCCGCATACTCCCCGATCCTCCCCGCATCCTCCCCGGTCCTCCCCGCATCCTCCCCGATCCTCCCCGCATCCTCCCCGATCCTTGCCGCGTCCTCCCCGATCCTCCCCGAATCCTCCCCGATCCTCCCTGCATCCTCCCCGGTCCTCCCCGCATGCTCCCCGGCCCTCCCCGCATCCTCCCCGATCCTCCCCGCATCCTCTCCGACCCTCCCCGCATCCTCCCCGATCCTCCTCGCATTCTCCCCGGTCCTCCCCGCATCCTCCCGGATCCTCTCGCATCCTCTCCGGTCCTCCCCGCATCCTCCCCGATCCTCCCCGCATCCTCCCCGATCCTCCCCGCATCCTCCCCGACCTTCCCCGCATCCTCCCCGGTCCACCCCGCATCCTCCCCGGTCCTCCCCGCATCCTCCCTCATCCTCCCCGCATCCTCCCCGATCCTCCCCGCATCCTCTCCTGTCCTCCCCGCATCCTCCCCGATCCTCCCCGCATCCTCCCCGATCCTCCCCGCATCCTCCCCGGTCCTCACCGCATCCTCCCCGGTACTCCCCGCATCCTCCCCGGTCCTCCCTGCATCCTCCCCGCATCCTCCCCGGTCCTCCCCGCATCCTCCCCGGTCCTCCCCGCATCTTCCCCGATCCTCCCCGCATCCTCCCCGATCCTCTCCGCATCCTTCCCGGTCCTCCCCGCATCCTCCCCGGTCCTCCCCGCATCCTCCCCGGTCCTCCCTGCATCCTCCCCGATCCCCCCCGCATCCTCCCTGGTACTCCCCGCATCCTCCCCGACCCTCCCCGCATCCTCCCCGGTCCTCCCTGCATCCTCCCCGGTCCTCCCCGCATCCTCCCCGATCCTCCCCGCATCCTCCCCGGTACTCCCCGCATCCTCCCCGACCCTCCCCGCATCCTCCCCGGTCCTCCCTGCATCCTCCCCGGTCTTCCCCGCATCCTCCCCGGTCCTCCCCGCATACTCCCCGATCCTCCCCGCATCCTTCCCGGTCCTCCCCGCATCCTCCCCGGTCCTCCCCGCATCCTCCCCGGTCCTCCCCGCATCCTCCTCGATCCTCCCCGCATCCTTCCCGGTCCTCCCCGCATCCTCCCTGGTCCTCCCCGCATCCTCCCCGGCCCTCCCCGCATCCTCCCCGGTCCTCCCCGCGTCATCCCCGATCCTCCCCGCATCTTCCCCGATCCTCCCCGCATCCTCCCCCGTCCTCCCCGCATGCTCCCCGGCCCTCCCCGCATCCTCCCCGATCCTCACCGCATCCTCCCAGATCCTCCCCGCATCCTCCCCGATCCTCCCCGCATCCTCCCCGGTCCTCCCCGCATCCTCCCGGATCCTCCCCGCATCCTCTCCGGTCCTCCCCGCATCCTCCCCGATCCTCTCCGCATCCTCCCCGATCCTCCCCGCATCCTCCCCGACCTTCCCCGCATCCTCCCCGGTCTTCCCCGCATCCTCCCCGGTCCTCCCCGCATACTCCCCGATCCTCCCCGCATCCTCCCCGGTCCTCCCCGCATCCTCCCTGACCCTCCCCGCATCCTTCCCGGTCCTCCCCGCATCCTCCCCGGTCCTCCCCGCATCCTCCCCGGCCCTCCCCGCATCCTCCCCGATCCTTCCCGCGTCCTCCCCGATCCTCCCCGAATCCTCCCCGACCCTCCCCGCATCCTCCCCGGTCCTCCCCGCATGCTCTCCGGCCCTCCCCGCATCCTCCCCGATCCTCCCCGCATCCTCTCCGACCCTCCCCGCATCCTCCCCGATCCTCCCCGCATTCTCCCCGGTCCTCCCCGCATCCTCCCGGATCCTCCCCGCATCCTCTCCGGTCCTCCCCGCATCCTCCCCGATCCTCCCCGCATCCTCCCCGATCCTCCCCGCATCCTCCCCGACCTTCCCCGCATCCTCCCCGATCCACCCGCATCCTCCCCGGTCCTCCCCGCATCCTCCCTCATCCTCCCCGCATCCTCCCCGATCCTCCCCGCATCCTCTCCGGTACTCCCCGCATCCTCCTCGATCCTCCCCGCATCCTCCCCGATCCTCCCCGCATCCTCCCCGGTCCTCCCCGCATCCTCCCCGGTCCTCCCTGCATCCTCCCCGATCCTTCCCGCATCCTCACCGGTACTCCCCCCATCCTCCCCGACCCTCCCCGCATCCTCCCCGGTCCTCCCTGCATCCTCCCCGGTCCTCCCCGCATCCTCCCCGATCCTCCCCGCATCCTCCCCGGTACTCCCCGCATCCTCCCCGACCCTCCCCGCATCCTCCCCGGTCCTCCCTGCATCCTCCCCGGTCTTCCCCGCATCCTCCCCGGTCCTCCCCGCATACTCCCCGATCCTCCCCGCATCCTTCCCGGTCCTCCCCGCATCCTCCCCGGTCCTCCCCGCATGCTCCCCGGCCCTCCCCGCATCCTCCCCGGTCCTCCCTGCATCCTCCCCGATCCTCCCCGCATCCTTCCCGGTCCTCCCCGCATCCTCCCCGGTCCTCCCCTCATCCTCCCCGGCCCTCCCCGCATCCTCCCCGGTCCTCCCTGCGTCCTCCCCGATCCTCCCCGCATCCTCCCTGATCCTCCCCGCATCCTCCCCGGTCCTCCCCGCATGCTCCCCGGCCCTCCCCGCATCCTCCCCGATCCTCACTGCATCCTCCCAGATCCTCCCCGCATCCTCCCCGATCCTCCCCGCATTCTCCCCGGTCCTCCCCGCATCCTCCCGGATCCTCCCCGCATCCTCTCCGGTCCCCCCCGCATCCTCCCCGATCCTCCCCGCATCCTCCCCGATCCTTCCCGCGTCCTCCCCGATCCTCCCCGAATCCCCCCCTGATCCTCCCCGCATCCTCCCCGGTCCTCCCTGCATGCTCCCCGGCCCTCCCCGCATCCTCCCTGATCCTCCCCGCATCCTCTCCGGCCCTCCCCGCATCCTCCCCGATCCTCCCCGCATCCTCCCCGATCCTCCCCGCATCCTCCCTGATCCTCCCCGCATCCTCCCCGACCTTCCCCGCATCCTCCCCGATCCTCCCTGCATCCTCCCCGGTCCTCCCCGCATCCTCCCTCATCCTCCCCGCATCCTCCCCGATCCTCCCCGCATCCTCTCCGGTCCTCCCCGCATCCTCCCCGATCCTCCCCGCATCCTCCCCGATCCTCCCCGCATCCTCCCCGGTCCTCACCGCATCCTCCCCGGTCCTCCCTGCATCCTCCCCGGTCCTCCCTCCATCCTCCCCGCATCCTCCCCGGTCCTCCCCGCATCCTCCCCGGTCCTCCCCGCATCTTCCCCGATCCTCCCTGCATCCTCCCCGATCCTCCCCGCATACTCTCCGGTCCTCCCCGCATCCCCCCCGGTCCTCCCCGCATCCCCCCCGATCCTCCCCGAATCCCCCCCTGATCCTCCCCGCATCCTCCCCGGTCCTCCCTGCATGCTCCCCGGCCCTCCCCGCATCCTCCCTGATCCTCCCCGCATCCTCTCCGGCCCTCCCCGCATCCTCCCCGATCCTCCCCGCATCCTCCCCGATCCTCCCCGCATCCTCCCTGATCCTCCCCGCATCCTCCCCGACCTTCCCCGCATCCTCCCCGATCCTCCCTGCATCCTCCCCGGTCCTCCCCGCATCCTCCCTCATCCTCCCCGCATCCTCCCCGATCCTCCCCGCATCCTCTCCGGTCCTCCCCGCATCCTCCCCGATCCTCCCCGCATCCTCCCCGATCCTCCCCGCATCCTCCTAGGTCCTCACCGCATCCTCCCCGGTCCTCCCTGCATCCTCCCCGGTCCTCCCTCCATCCTCCCCGCATCCTCCCCGGTCCTCCCCGCATCCTCCCCGGTCCTCCCCGCATCTTCCCCGATCCTCCCTGCATCCTCCCCGATCCTCCCCGCATACTCTCCGGTCCTCCCCGCATCCCCCCCGGTCCTCCCCGCATCCTCCCCGGTCCTCCCTGCATCCTCCCCGATCCTCCCCGCATCCTCCCCGGTACTCCCCGCATCCTCCCCGACCCTCCCCGCATCCTCCCCGGTCCTCCCTGCATCCTCTCCGGTCCTCCCTGCATCCTCCCCGATCCTCCCCGCATCCTCCCCGGTACTCCCCGCATCCTCCCCGACCCTCACCGCATCCTCCCCGGTCCTCCCTGCATCCTCCCCGGTCTTCCCCGCATCCTCCCCGGTCCTCCCCGCATACTCCCCGATCCTCCCCGCATCCTCCCCGGTCCTCCCCGCATCCTCCCCGATCCTCCCCGCATCCTTCCCGGTCCTCCCCGCATCCTCCCCGGTCCTCCCCGCATCCTCCCCGGCCCTCCCCGCATCCTCCCCGGTCCTCCCCGCGTCCTCCCCGATTCCCTCCGCATCCTCCCCGATCCTCCCCGTATCCTCCCCGGTCCTCCCTGCATGCTCCCCGGCCCTCCCCGCATCCTCCCCGATCCTCACCGCATCCTCCCAGATCCTCCCCGCATCCTCCCCGATCCTCCCCGCATTCTCCCCGGTCCTCCCCGCATCCTCCCGGATCCTCCCCGCATCCTCTCCGGTCCTCCCCGCATCCTCCCCGATCCTCCCCGCATCCTCCCCGGTCCTCCCCGCATCCTCCCCGACCTTCCCCGCATCCTCCCCGGTCTTCCCCGCATCCTCCCTGGTCCTCCCCGCATACTCCCCGATCCTCCCCGCATCCTCCCCGGTCCTCCCCGCATCCTTCCCTGTCCTCCCCGCATCCTCCCCGGTCCTCCCGGCATCCTCCCCGGCCCTCCCCGCATCCTCCCCGATCCTTCCCGCGTCCTCCCCGATCCTCCCCGAATCCTCCCTGATACTCCCCGCATCCTCCCCGGTCCTCCCCGCATGCTCCCCGGCCCTCCCCGCATCCTCCCCGATCCTCCCCGCATCCTTCCCGACCCTCCCCGCATCTTCCCCGATCCTCCCCGCATTCTCCCCGGTCCTCCTCGCATCCTCCCGGATCCTCCCCGCATCCTCTCCGGTCCTCCCCGCATCCTCCCCAATCCTCCCCGCATCCTCCCCGATCCTCCCCGCATCCTCCCCGACCTTCCCCGCATCCTCCCCGATCCAACCCGCATCCTCCCCGGTCCTCCCCGCATCCTCCCTCATCCTCCCCGCTTCCTCCCCGGTCCTCACCGCATCCTCTCCGGTCCTCCGCGCATCCTCCCCGGTCCTCCCTGCATCCTCCCCGCATCCTCCCCGGTCCTCCCCGCATCCTCCCCGGTCCTCCCCGCACCTTCCGGGATCCTCCCCGCATCCTCCCCGGTCCTCCCTGCATCCTCCCCGCATCCTCCCCGGTCCTCCGTGCATCCTCCCCGGTCCTCCCCGCATCCTCCCCGCATCCTCCCCGGTCCTCCCCGCATCCTCCCCGGTCCTCCCCGCACCTTCCCGGATCCTCCTCGCATCCTTCCGGATCCTCCCCGCATCCTCCCCCACCCTCTCCGCATCCTCCCCGATCGTCCCCGTATCCTCCCCGGTCCTCCCCGCATCCTCCCTGATCCTCCCCGCATCCTCCCTGATCCTACCCGCATCCTCCCCGGTCCTCCCCACATCCTCCCCGATCCCCCCCGCATCCTCCCCGATCCCCCCCGCATCCTCCCCGGTCCTCCCCGATCCTCCCCGCATCCTCCCCGGTCCTCACCGCATCCTCCCCGCTCCTCCCCGCATCCTCCCCGGTCCTCCCTGCATCCTCCCCGCATCCTCCCCGGTCCTCCCCGCATCCTCCCCGGTCCTCCCCGCATCTTCCCCGATCCTCCCCGCATACTCCCCGGTCCTCCCTGCATCCTCCCTGATCCTCCCCGCATCCTTCCCGATCCTCCCCGCATCCTCCCCCACCCTCTCTGCATCCTCCCCGATCCTCCCCGTATCCTCCCCGGTCCTCCCCGCATCCTCCCTGATCCTCCCCGCATCCTCCCCGATCCTGCCCGCTTCCTCCCCGGTCCTCCCCACATCCTCCCCGATCCCCCCCGCATCCTCCCCGACCCTCCCCGCATCCTCCCCGGCCCTCCCCGATCCTCCCCGCATTCTCCCCGGTCCTCCCCGCATCCTCCCCAGTCCTCCCCGCATCCTCTGCGGTCCTCCCCGCATCCTCCCCGGTCCTCCCTGCATCCTCCCCGCATCCTCCCCCATCCTCCCCGCATCCTCCCCGGTCCTCCCCGCATCCTCCCCGGTCCTCCCCGCATCCTCCCCGGTCCTCCCCGCATCCTCCCCGATCCTCCCCGCATCCTCCCCGGTCCTCCCCGCATCCTCCGCGGTCCTCCCCGCATCCTCCCCGGTCCTCCCCGCATCCTCCGCGGTCCTCCCCGCATCGTCCCCGGTCCTCCCCGCATCGTCCCCGGTCCTCCCTGCATCCTCTCCGATCCTCGCTGCATCCTCCCCGGTCCTCCCCGCATCCTCCCCGGTCCTCCCCGCATCCTCCCCGGTCCTCCCCGCATCCTGCCCGATCCTCCCTGCATCCCCCCCGATCCTCCCCGCATCTTCTCCGGTCCTCCCCGATCCTGATGCAGTCCTCCCAGGTCCTCCCCGCATCCTCCCCGGTTCTCCCCGCATCCTCCCCGGTCCTCCCCGCATCCTCTCCGGTCCTCCCTAGTCCTCCCCGCATCTTCTCCGCATCCTCCCTGGTCCTTCCCGCATCCTCCTCGATCCTCCCCGCATCCTCCCCGACTCCCCCCGCATCCTCCCTGGTCCTCCCCGCATCCTCCCCGGTCCTCCCGCATCCTCCCCGCATCCTCCCCGATCCTCCCCGCATCCTCTGCGACCCTCCCCGCATCCTCCCCGATCCTCCCTACATCCTCCCCGGTCCTCCCCGCATCCTCCCCGATCCTCCCCGGTCCTCCCCGCATCCTCCCAGATCCTCCCCGCATCCTCCCTGATCCTCCCCGCATCCTCCCCGATCGTCCTAGCATCCACCCCGATCCTCCCCGCATTCTCCCCGGTCCTCCCCGATCCTGATGCATTCCTCCCCGGGCCTCCCCGCATCCTCCCCGGTCCTCCCCGCATCCTCCCCGGTCCTCCCCGCATCCTCCCCGGTCAACCCCGCATCCTCCCCGATTCTCCCCACATCCTCCCCGGTCCTCGCTGCATCCTCCCCGATCCTCCCCGCATCGTCCCCGATCCTCCCCGCATCCTCCCCGGTCCTCCCCGATCCTCCCCGCATCCTCCCCGCATCCTCCCCGGTCCTCCCCGCATCCTCCCCTGTCCAGCCCGCATCCTCCCCGATTCTCCCCGCATCCTCCCCGATCCTCCCCGCATCCTCCCCGGTCCTCGCTGCATCCTCTGCGATGCTCCCCGCATCCTCCCCGATCCTCCCCGCATCCTCCCCGGTCCTCCCCGATCCTCCCCGCATCCTCCCCGTTCCTCCCCGCATCGTCCCCGATCCGCCCCGCCTCCTCCCCGATCCTCCCCGCATCCTCCACGGTCCTCCCCGCATCCTCCCCGATCCTCCCCGCATCCTCCCCGATCCTCCCCGCATCCTCCCCGATCCTCCCCGCATCCTCCCCGATCGTCCTAGCATCCTCCCCGATCCTCCCCGCATTCTCCCCGGTCCTCCCCGCTCCTGATGCATTCCTCCCCGGTCCTCCCCACATCCTCCCCGATCCTCCCCGCATCCTCCCCGATCCTCCCCGCATCCTCCCCGGTCCTCCCCGCATCCTCCCCGATCCTCCCCGCATCCTCCCGGATCCTCCCCGCATCCTCCCCGGTCCTCCCCGCATCCTCCCCGGTCCTCCCCGCATCCTCTGTGGTCCTCCCCGCATCCTCCTCGATCCTCCCCGTATCCTCCCTGATCTTCCCCGCATCCTCCCCGGTCCTCCCGCATCCTCCCCGCATCCTCCCCGATCCTCCCCGCATCCTCTCCAACCCTCCACGCATCCTCCCCGACCCTCCCTGCATCCTCCCCGATCCTCCCCGCATCCTCCCCGATCCTTCCCGCATCCTCCCTGATCCTTTCCGCATCCTCCCCGGTCCTCCCCGCATCCTCCCTGATCCTCCTAACATCCTCCCCGATCCTCCCCGCATTCTCCCCGGTCCTCCCCAATCCTGATGCATTCCTCCCCGGTCCTCCCTGCATCCTCCCCGGTCCTCCCCGCATCCTCCCCGGTGCACCCCGCATCCTCCCCGGTCCTCCCCGCATCCTCCCCGATCCTCCCCGCATCCTCCCTGATCCTCCTAGCATCCTCCCCGGTCCTCCCCGATCCTCCCCGCATCCTCCGCCTCCTCCCCGGTCCTCCCCGCATCCTCTCCGGTCCTCCCTGCATCCTCCCCGGTCTTCCCCGCATCCACTCCGCATCCTCCCCGGTCCTCCCCGCATCCTCCCCGGTCCTCTCCGCATCCTCCCCGGTCCTCCCCGCATCCTCCCCGGTCCTCCCCGCATCCTCCCCGATCTTCCCCGCATCCTCCCTGATCCTCCCCGCATCCTCCCCGATCCTCCCCGCATCCTCCCCGATCCACCCCGCAGCCTCCTGGATCCTACCCGCATCCTCCCCGGTCCTCCCCGCATCCTCCCCGGTCCTCCCCGCATCCTCCCCGGTCCTCCCCGCATCCTCCCCGATCCTCCCCGCATCCCCCCCGATCCTCCCCGCATCCTCCCCGATCCTCCCCGTATCCTCCCCGATCCGACCCGCAGCCTCCTGGATCCTACCCGCATCCTCCCCGGTCCTCCCCGCATCCTCCCCGGTCCTCCCCGCATCCTCCCCAGTCCTCCCTGCATCCTCACCGGTCCTCCCCGCATCCACCCCGGTGCTCCCCGCATCCTCCCCGCATCCTTCCCGGTCCTCTCCGCATCCTCCCCGCATCCTCTCCGATCCTCCCCGCATCGTCCCCGGTCCTCCCCGCATCCTCCCCGATCCTCCCCGCATCCTCCCTAGTCCTCACCGCATCCTCTTCGGTCCTCTCCGCATCCTCCCCGGTCCTCCCCGCATCCTCCACGGTCCTCTGGCATCCTCCCCGGTCCTCCCTGCATCCTCCCTGGTACTCCCCGCATCCTCCCCGGTCCTCTGGCATCCTCCCCGATCCTCCCCGCATCCTCCGCCTCCTCCCCGGTCCTCCCCGCATCCTCCCCGGCCCCCCCCCACCCTCCCCGCATCCTCCTCGGTCCTCCCCGCATCCTGCCCGGTCCTCCCCGCATCCTCCCCGGTCCTCCCCGCATCCTCCCCGGTCCTCCCCGCATCCTCCCCTATCCTCCCCGCATCCTCCCCGATCCTCCCCGCATCCTCCCCGATCGTCCTAGCATCCTCCCCGATCCTCCCCGCATTCTCCCCGGTCCTCCCCGATCCTGATGCCTTCCTCCCCGGTCCTCCCCACATCCTCCCCGATCCTGCCCGCATCCTCAGCGATCCTCCCCGCATCCTCCCCGGTCCCCCCCTGGATCCTCCCCGATCCTTCCCGCATCCTCCCGGATCCTCCCCGCATCCTCCCCGGTCCTCCCCGCATCCTCCCCGGTCCTCCCCGCATCCTCCGTGGTCCTCCCCGCATCCTCCTCGATCCTCCCCGTATCCTCCCTGATCTCCCCCGCATCCTCCCCGGTCCTCCCGCATCCTCCCCGCATCCTCCCCGATCCTCCCCGCATCCTCTCCGATCCTCCCCGCATCGTCCCCGGTCCTCCCCGCATCCTCCCCGATCCTCCCCGCATCCTCCCTAGTCCTCACCGTATCCTCTTCGGTCCTCTCCGCATCCTCCCCGGTCCTCCCCGCATCCTCCACGGTCCTCTGGCATCCTCCCCCGTCCTCCCTGCATCCTCCCTGGTCCTCCCCGCATCCTCCCCGGTCCTCTGGCATCCTCCCTGATCCTCCCCGCATCCTCCGCCTCCTCCCCGGTCCTCCCCGCATCCTCCCCGGTCCCCCCCGCATCCTCCCCGGTCCCCCCCACCCTCCCCGCATCCTCCCCGGTCCTCCCCGCATCCTGCCCGGTCCTCCCCGCATCCTCCTCGGTCCTCCCCGCATCCTCCCCGGTCCTCCCCGCATCCTTCCCGATCCTCCCCGCATCCTCCCCGATCCTCCCCGCATCCTCCCCGATCGTCCTAGCATCCTCCCCGATCCTCCCCGCATTCTCCCCGGTCCTCCCCGATCCTGATGCCTTCCTCCCCGGTCCTCCCCACATCCTCCCCGATCCTGCCCGCATCCTCCCCGATCCTCCCCGCATCCTCCCCGGTCCTCCCCGCATCCTCCCCGATCCTCCCCGCATCCTCCCGGATAATCCCCGCATCCTCCCCGGTCCTCCCCGCATCCTCCCCGGTCCTCCCCGCATCCTCCGTGGTCCTCCCCGCATCCTCCTCGATCCTCCCCGTATCCTCCCTGATCTCCCCCGCATCGTCCCCGGTCCTCCCACATCCTCCCCGCATCCTCCCCGATCCTCCCCGCATCCTCTCCGACCCTCCACGCATCCTCCCCGATCCTCCCTGCATCCCCCCCGGTCCTCCCCGCATCCTCCCCGATCCTCCCCGCATCCTCCCTGATCCTTTCCGCATCCTCCCCGGTCCTCCCCGCATCCTCCCTGATCCTCCTAGCATCCTCCCCGGTCCTCCCCGCATCCTCCCCGGTCCTCCCCGCATACTCCCTGGTGCACCCCGCATCCTCCCCGGTCCTCCCCGCATCCTCCCCGCATCCTCCCCGGTCCTCCCAGCATCCTCCCCGGTCCTCCCCGCATCCTCCCCGATCCTCCCCGCATCCTCCCTGATCCTCCTAGCATCCTCCCTGGTCCTCCCCGATCCTCCCCGCATCCCCCGCCTCCTCCCCGGTCCTCCCCGCATCCTCTCCGGTCCTCCCTGCATCCTCCCCGGTCTTCCCCGCATCCTCCCCGCATCCTCCCCGATCCTCCCAGCATCCTCCCCGGTCCTCCCCGATCCTCCCCGCATCCTCCGCCTCCTCCCCGGTCCTCCCCGCATCCTCCCCGGTCTTCCCCGCATCCTCCCCGTATCCTCCCCGGTCCTCCCCGCATCCTCCCCGGTCCTCCCCGCATCCTCCCCGGTCCTCCCCGCATCCTCCCCGATCCTCCCCTCATCCCCCCCGATCCTCCCCGCATCCTCCCTGATCCCCCCCGTATCCTCCCCGATCCACCCCGCAGCCTCCTGGATGCTACCCGCATCCTCCCCGGTCCTCCCCGCATCCTCCCCGGTCCTCCCCGCATCCTCCCCAGTCCTCCCTGCATCCTCCCCGGTCCTCCCCGCATCCTCCCTGGTCCTCCCTGCATCCTCCCCGCATCCTTCCCGGTCCTCTCCGCATCCTCCCCGGTCCTCCCCGCATCCCCCCCGGTCCTCCCCGCATCCTCTCCGATCCTTTCCGCATCGTCCCCGGTCCTCCCTGCATCCTCCCCGCCCCTCCCCGGGTCCTCCCCGGTCCTCCCCGCATCCTCCCCGGTCCTCCCCGCATCCTCTCCGATCCTCCCCGCATCGTCCCCGGTCCTCCCCGCATCCTCCCCGATCCTCCCCGCATCCTCCCTAGTCCTCCCCGCATCCTCTTGGGTCCTCTCCGCATCCTCCCCGGTCCTCCCTGCATCCTCCACGGTCCTCTGGCATCCTCCCCGCATCCTCCGCCTCCTCCCCGGTCCTCCCCGCATCCTCCCCGGTCCTCCCCGCATCCTCCCCGGTCCCCCCCCACCCTCCCCGCATCCTCCCCGGTCCTCCCCGCATCCTGCCCGGTCCTCCCCGCATCCTCCCCGGTCCTCTCCGCATCCCCTCGGTCCTCCCCGCATCCTCCCCGATCCTCCCCGCATCCTCCCCGATCCTCCCCGCATCCTCCCCGATCCACCCTGCAGCCTCCTGGATCCTACCCGCATCCTCCCCGGTCCTCCCCGCATCCTCCCTGGTCCTCCCCACATCCCCCCCAGTCCTCCCCGCATCCTCCCCGGTCCCCCCCGCATCCTCCCCGCATCCTCCCCGGTCCTCCCCGCATCCTTCCCGGTCCTCCCCGCATCCTCCCCGGTCCTCCCCGCATCCTCCCTGGTCCTCCTTGCATCCTCCCCGATCCCCTTCGCATTCTCCCTGGTCCTCCCCGCATCCTCCCCGGTCCTCCCCGCATCCTCCCCAGTCCTCTGCGCATCCTCCCCGGTCCTCTGGCATCCTCCCTGGTCCTCCTTGCATCCTCCCTGGTCCTCCCCGCATCCTCCCCGATCCTCCCCGCATCCTCCCCGATCCCCCCCGCATCCTCCCCGGTCCTCCCCGCATCCTCCCTGATCCTCCCCGCATCCTCCCCGATCCTCCCTGCATCCTCCCCGACCCTCCCCGCATCCTCCCCGATCCTCCCTGCATCCTGGCAACTTTGTCCCCGGTCCTCCCCGGTCCTCCCCGCATCCTCCCCGATCCTCCCCGCATCCTCCCCGATCCTCCCCGCATCCTCCCTGATCCTTTCCGCATCCTCCCCGATCCTCCCCGCATCCTCCCCGGTCCTCCCCGCATCCTGCCCGCATCCTCCCCGGTCCTCCCCGCATCCTCCCCGGTCCTCCCCGCATCCTCCCCGGTCCTCCCCGCATCCTGCCCGCATCCTCCCCGGTCCTCTCCGCATCCTCCCTGGTCCTCCCCGCATCCTCCCCGGTCCTCCCCACATCCTGCCCGGTCCTTCCCGCATCCTCCCCAATCCTCCCCGCATCCTCCCCGATCCCCCCCGCATCCTCCCCGGTCCTCCCCGCATCCTGCCCGGTCCTCGCGGCATCCTCCCCGGTCCTCCCCGCATCCTCCCCGGTCCTCCCCGCATCCTCCCCGGTCCTCCCCGCATCCTCCCCGCATCCTCACTGTTCCCACCCGCATCCTCCCCGGTCCTCCCCGCATCCTCCCCGGTCCTCCCCGCATCCCCCCCGGTCCTCCCCGCATCCTCCCCGATCCTCCCCGCATCCTCCCTGATCCTCCCCGCATCCTCCCCGATCCTCTCCGCATCCTCCCCGGTCCTCCCCGCATCCTCCCCGGTCCTCCCCGCATCCTCACCGGTCCTCTCAGCATCCTCCCTGGTCCTCCCCGCATCCTCCCCGGTCCTCCCCGCATCCTCCTTGATCCTACCCGCATCCTCTCCGGTCCTCCCCGCATCCTCCCCGGTCCTCCTCGCATCCTCCCCGCCTCCTCCCCGGTCCTCCCCGCATCCTCCTCGGTCCTCCCCGCATCCTCCCCGGTCCTCCCCACATCCTCCCCGGTCCTCCCCGCATCCTCCCCGATCCTCCCCGCATCCTCCCCGGTCCTCCCCACATCCTCTCCGGTCCTCCCCGCATTCTCCCCGCATCCTCCCCGGTCCTCCCCGCATCCTCCCCGGCCCTCCCCGCATCCTCCCCGGTCCTCCCCGCATCCTCCCTGGTCCTCCCCGCATCCTCCCCGCCTCCTCCCCGGTCCTCCCCGCATCCTCCTCGGTCCTCCCCGCATCCTCCCCGGTCCTCCCCACATCCTCCCCGGTCCTCCCCGCATCCTCCCCGCTCCTCCCCGCATCCTCCCCGATCCTCCCCGCATCCTCCCCGGTCCTCCCCACATCCTCTCCGGTCCTCCCCGCATTCTCCCCGCATCCTCCCCGGTCCTCCCCGCATCCTCCCCGGCCCTCCCCACATCCTCCCTGGTCCTCCCCGCATCCTCCCTGCTCCTCCCCACATCCTCCCCGATCCTCCCCGCATCCTCCTCGGTACTCCCCGCATCCTCCCCGGTCCTCCCCGCATCCTCCCCGGTCCTCCCCGCATCCTCCCCGTTCCTCCCCGCATCCCCCCCGGTCCTTCTGGCATCCTCCCCGATCCTCCCCGCATCCTCCCCGATCCCCCCCGCATCCTCCTCGATCCTCCCCGCATCCTCCCCGATCCTCCCCGCATCCTCCCAGATCCTCCCCGCATCCTCCCTGGTCCTCCCCGCATCCTCCCCGGTCCTCCCCGCATCCTCCCCGATCCTCCCCGCATCCTCCCCGATCCTCCCCGCATCCTCCCCGACCCCCCCCGCATCCTCCCCGATCCTTCCTGCATCCTCCCCGGTCCTCCCAGCATCCTCCCAGATCCTCCCCGCATCCTCGCCGATCCCTTCTGCATCCTCCCCGGTCCTCCCCGATCGTGATGCATTCCTCCGCGGTCCTCCCCGCATCCTCCACGGTCCTCCCCGCATCCTCCACGGTCCTCCCCGCATCCTCCCCGCTCCTCCCCGCATCTTCCCCGGTCCACCCCGATCCTGATGCATTCCTCCCCGGTCATCCCCGCATCCTCCGCGGTCCTCCCCGCATCCTGCCCGGTCCTCCCGGCATCCTCCCCGTATCCTCCCCGGTCCTCCCCGCATCCTCCCCGGTCCTCCCCGCATCCTCCTCGGTCCTCCCCGCATCCTCCCCGGTCCTCCCCGCATCCTCCCCGGTCCTCCCCGCATCCTTCCCGCATCCTCTCCGATCCTCCATGCATCCTCCCCGGTCCTCCCCGATCCTCCCCGCATCCTCCCCGGTCCTTCCCGCATCCTCCCCGGTCCTCCCCGCATCCTCCCCGGTCCTCCCTGCATCCTCCCCGGTACTCCCCGCATCCTCCCCGCTCCACCCCGCATCCTCCCCAATTCCCCCCCGCATCCTCCCTGATCCTCCCCGCATCCTCCCCGATCCTCCCCGCATCCTTCCCGGTCCTCCCGGCAGCCTCCCGGATCCTCCCCGCATCCTCCCCGCTTCTCCCCGCATCCACCCCGGTCCTCCCCGCATCCTCCCCGATCCTCCCCGCATCCTTCCCGATCCTCCCCGCATCCCCCCCTGATCCTCCCCGCATCCTCCCCGATCCGCCCCGCATCCTCCCCGATCCTCCCCGCATCCCCCCCGGTCCTCCCCGTATCCTCACCGATCCTCCCCGCATCCTCCCCGGTCCTTCCCGCATCCTCCCCGATCCACCCCGCATCCTCCCCGATCCTCCCCGCATCCTCCCCGGTCCTCTCCGCATCCTCTCCGGTCCTCCCCGCATCCTCACCGATCCTCCTCGCATCCTCCCCGATCCTCCCCGTATCCTCACTGGTCCTCCCCGCATTCTCCCCGATCCTCCCCGCAGGCTCCCCGGTCCTCCCCGCATCCTTCCCGACCCTCCCCGCATCCTTCTCGATCCTCCCCGCATCCTCCCCGGTCCTCCCCGCATCCTCCCCGATCCTCCCCGCATCCTCCCCGGTCCTCTCCGCATCCTCTCCGATCCTCCCCGCATCCTCCCCGATCCTCCCCGCATCCTCCCCGATCCTCCCCGTATCCTCACCGGTCGTCCCCGCATTCTCCCTGATCCTCACGCAAGCTCCCCGGTCCTCCCCGCATCCTTCCCGGCCCTCTTCGCATCCTTCTCGATCCTCCCCGCATCCTCCCCGCTCCTCCCCGCATCCTCCCCGGTCCTCCCCGCATCCTCTCCGATCCTCCCCGCATCCTCCCTGGTCCTCCCCGCATCCTCCCCGATCCTCCCCGCAACCTCCCCGATCCTCCCCGCATCCTCCCCAATCCTCCCCGCATCCTCCCCAGTCCTCTCCGCATCCTCCCCGGTCCTCCCCGCATCCTCCCCGATCCTCCCCGCATCCTCCCCGATCCTCCCCGCATCCTCCCCGGTCCTCCCCGCATCCTCCCCGATCCTCCCCGCATCCTCCCTGATCCTCCCCGGTCCTCCCCGCATCCTTCCCAGCCCTCCCTGCATCCTCCTGGATCCTCCCCGCATCCCCCCCGGTCCTCCCCGCATCCTCCCTGATCCTCCCCGCATCCTCCCCGGTCCTCCCCGCATCCTCTCTGATCCTCCCCGCATCCTCCCCAATCCTCCCCGCATCCTCCCCGGTCCTCTCCGCATCCTCCCCGCATCCTCCCCGATCCTCCCCGCATCCTCGCCGATCCTCCCCGGATCCTCCTCGGTCCTCACTGATCCTCACCGCATCCTCACCGGTCCTTGCCGCATCCTCCCCGATCCTCCCCGCATCCTCCCCGTTCTTCCCCCATCCTCCCCGATCCTCGCCGCATCCTCCCCGGTCCTCCCCAGTCCTCCCCGCATCCTCCCCGCATCCCCCCCGGTCCTCCCCGCATCCTGCCCGTTCTTCACCCATCCTCCCCGATCCTCCCCCCATCCTCCCCGATCCTCCCCGCATCCTCCCTGATCCCCCCCGCATCCTCCCCGGTCCTCCCCGCATCCTCCCTGGTCCTCCCCGCATCCTCCCCGGTCCCCCCCGCATCCTCCCCGATCCTCCCCGCATCCTCCCCGGTCCTCCCCGCATCCACCCCGCATCCTCCCCGCATCCTCCCCGATCCTCCCCGCGTCCTCCCCGATCCTATCCGCATCCACCCCGATCCTCCCCGCATCCTCCCTGGTCCTCCCCGCATCCTCTCCGATCCTGCCCGCATCCCCCCCGGTCCTCCCCGCATCCTCCCCGATCCGCCCCGCATCCTCCCCGGTCCTCCCCGCATCCTCCCCGGTCTTCTCCGCATCCTCCCCGGTCCTCCCCGCATCCTCCCCGGTCCTCCCCGCATCCTCCTCGGTCCTCCCCGCATCCTCCCCGGTCCTCCCCGCATCCTCCCCGGTCCTCCCCGCATCCTTCCCGCATCCTCTCCGATCCTCCATGCATCCTCCCCGGTCCTCCCCGATCCTCCCCGCATCCTCCCCGGTCCTTCCCGCATCCTCCCCGGTCCTCCCCGCATCCTCCCCGGTCCTCCCTGCATCCTCCCCGGTACTCCCCGCATCCTCCCCGGTCCACCCCGCATCCTCCCCAATTCCCCCCCGCATCCTCGCCGATCCCTTCTGCATCCTCCCCGATCCTCCCCGCATCCTTCCCGGTCCTCCCGGCAGCCTCCCGGATCCTCCCCGCATCCTCCCCGCCTCTTTCCGCATCCACCCCGGTCCTCCCCGCATCCTCCCCGATCCTCCCCGCATCCTTCCCGATCCTCCCCGCATCCCCCCCTGATCCTCCCCGCATCCTCCCCGATCCGCCCCGCATCCCCCCCGATCCTCCCCGCATCCCCCCCGGTCCTCCCCGTATCCTCACCGATCCTCCCCGCATCCTCCCCGGTCCTTCCCGCATCCTCCCCGATCCACCCCGCATCCTCCCCGATCCTCCCCGCATCCTCCCCGGTCCTCTCCGCATCCTCCCCGGTCCTCCCCGCATCCTCCCCGGTCCTCCCTGCATCCTCCCCGGTACTCCCCGCATCCTCCCCGGTCCACCCCGCATCCTCCCCAATTCCCCCCCGCATCCTCCCTGATCCTCCCCGCATCCTCCCCGATCCTCCCCGCATCCTTCCCGGTCCTCCCGGCAGCCTCCCGGATCCTCCCCGCATCCTCCCCGCTTCTCCCCGCATCCACCCCGGTCCTCCCCGCATCCTCCCCGATCCTCCCCGCATCCTTCCCGATCCTCCCCGCATCCCCCCCTGATCCTCCCCGCATCCTCCCCGATCCGCCCCGCATCCCCCCCGATCCTCCCCGCATCCCCCCCGGTCCTCCCCGTATCCTCACCGATCCTCCCCGCATCCTCCCCGGTCCTTCCCGCATCCTCCCTGATCCACCCCGCATCCTCCCCGATCCTCCCCGCATCCTCCCCGGTCCTCTCCGCATCCTCTCCGGTCCTCCCCGCATCCTCACCGATCCTCCTCGCATCCTCCCCGATCCTCCCCGTATCCTCACTGGTCCTCCCCGCATTCTCCCCGATCCTCCCCGCAGGCTCCCCGGTCCTCCCCGCATCCTTCCCGACCCTCCCCGCATCCTTCTCGATCCTCCCCGCATCCTCCCCGGTCCTCCCCGCATCCTTCCCGATCCTCCCCGCATCCTCCCCGGTCCTCTCCGCATCCTCTCCGATCCTCCCCGCATCCTCCCCGATCCTCCCCGCATCCTCCCCGATCCTCCCCGTATCCTCACCGGTCGTCCCCGCATTCTCCCTGATCCTCACGCAAGCTCCCCGGTCCTCCCCGCATCCTTCCCGACCCTCCCTGCATCCTTCTCGATCCTCCCCGCATCCTCCCCGCTCCTCCCCGCATCCTCCCCGGTCCTCCCCGCATCCTCTCCGATCCTCCCCGCATCCTCCCCGGTCCTCCCCGCATCCTCCCCGATCCTCCCCGCAACCTCCCCGATCCTCCCCGCATCCTCCCCAATCCTCCCCGCATCCTCCCCAGTCCTCTCCGCATCCTCCCCGGTCCTCCCCGCATCCTCCCCGATCCTCCCCGCATCCTCCCCGATCCTCCCCGCATCCTCCCCGGTCCTCCCCGCATCCTCCCCGATCCTCCCCGCATCCTCCCTGATCCTCCCCGGTCCTCCCCGCATCCTTCCCAGCCCTCCCCGCATCCTCCTGGATCCTCCCCGCATCCCCCCCGGTCCTCCCCGCATCCTCCCTGATCCTCCCCGCATCCTCCCCGGTCCTCCCCGCATCCTCTCTGATCCTCCCCGCATCCTCCCCAATCCTCCCCGCATCCTCCCCGGTCCTCTCCGCATCCTCCCCGCATCCTCCCCGATCCTCCCCGCATCCTCCCCGATCCTCCCCGGATCCTCCTCGGTCCTCACTGATCCTCACCGCATCCTCACCGGTCCTTGCCGCATCCTCCCCGATCCTCCCCGCATCCTCCCCGTTCTTCCCCCATCCTCCCCGATCCTCGCCGCATCCTCCCCGGTCCTCCCCAGTCCTCCCCGCATCCTCCCCGCATCCCCCCCGGTCCTCCCCGCATCCTCCCCGTTCTTCACCCATCCTCCCCGATCCTCGCCGCATCCTCCGGTCCTCCCTCCATCCTCCCCGATCCTCCCCGCATCCTCCCCGATCCTCCCCGCATCCTCCCTGATCCCCCCCGCATCCTCCCCGGTCCTCCCCGCATCCTCCCTGGTCCTCCCCGCATCCTCCCCGGTCCCCCCCGCATCCTCCCCGATCCTCCCCGCATCCTCCCCGGTCCTCCCCGCATCCACCCCGCATCCTCCCCGCATCCTCCCCGATCCTCCCCGCGTCCTCCCCGATCCTATCCGCATCCACCCCGATCCTCCCCGCATCCTCCCTGGTCCTCCCCGCATCCTCTCCGATCCTGCCCGCATCCCCCCCGGTCCTCCCCGCATCCTCCCCGATCCGCCCCGCATCCTCCCCGGTCCTCCCCGCATCCTCCCCGGTCTTCTCCGCATCCTCCCCGGTCCTCCCCGCATCCTCACTGGTCCTCCCCGCATCCTCCCCGATCTTCCCCGCATCTTCCCCGGTCCTCCCCGCATCCTCCCCGACCCTCCCCGCATCCTCCCCGATCCTCCCCGCATCCTCAATGGTCCTCCCCGCATCCTCTCCGATCTTCCCCGCATCCTCCCCGGTCCTCCCCGCATCCTTCCCGACCCTCCCCGCATCCTCCCCGATCCTCCCCGCATCCTCCCCGGTCCTCCCCGCATCCTCCACAGTCCTCCCCGCATCCTGCCCGACCCTCCCCGCATCCTCCCTGGTCCTCCCCGCATCCTCCCCGGTCCTCCCTGCATCCTCCCCGATCCTCCCCGCATCATCCCGGATCCTCCCCGCATCCTCCCCAATCATCTCCGCATCATCCCCGATCCTCCCCGCATCCTCCCCAATCATCTCCGCATCCTCCCCGATCCTCCCCGCATCCCCCCCGATCCTCCCAGCATCCTCCCCGATCCTCCCCGATCCTCCCCGCATCCTCCCCGGTCGTCCCCGCATCCTCCCCGATCCTCCCCGCATCCTCCCTGGTCCTCTTCGCATCCTCCACGATCCTCCCCGCATCCTCCCCTATCCTCCCCGCATCCTCCCCGATCCTCCCCGCATCCTCCCCGGTCCTCCCGATATCCTCCCCGACCCTCCCCGCATCCTCCCCGGTCCTCCCCGCATCCTCCCCGGTCCTCCCCGCATCCTTCCCATCCTCCCCGCATCCTCTGCGATCCTCCCTGCATCCTCCCCGATCCTGCCCGCATCCTCCCCGGTCCTCCCCGCATCCTCCCCGAACCTTCCCGCATCCTCCCCGGTCCTCCCCGCATCCTCCCCGGTCCTCCCCGCATCCTCCCCGATCCTCCCCGCATCCTCCCCGATCCTCCCGCATCCTCCCCGATCCTCCCTGCATCCTCCCCGATCCTCCCTGCATCGTCTCCGATCCTCCCTGCATCCTCCCTGGTCCTCGCCGCATCCCCCTGATCCTCCCCGCATCCTCCCCGATCCTCCCCGCATCCTCCCCGATCCTCCCCGCATCCTCCCTGGTCCTCCCTGATCCTCCCCGCATCCTCCGCGGTCCTCCCCGCATCCTCCCCGGTCCTCCCCGCATCCTCCCCGGTCCTCCTCGCATCCTCCCCGCCTCCTCCCTGGTCCTCCCCGCATCCTCCCCGGTCCTCCCCGCATCCTCCCCGGTCCTCCCCGCATCGTCCCCGGTCCTCCCCGCATCCTCTCCGGTCCTCCCCGCATCCTCCCCGACACTCTCCGCATCCTGCCCGGTCCTCCCCGCATCCTCCCCGGTCCTCCCCGCATCCTCCCCGATCCTCCTCGCATCCTCTCCGATCCTCCCGGATCCTCCCCGCATCCTCCCCGGCCCCCCCGCATCCTCCACGATCCTCCCCGCATCACCCCAGATTCTCCCCGCATCCTCCCTGGTCCTCCCCGCATGGTCCCAGATCCTCCCCGCATCCTCCCCGATGCTCCCTGCATCGTCTCCGATCCTCCCCGATCCTCCCCGCATCCTCCCCGATCCTCCCCGCATCCTCCCCGGTCCTCCCCGATCCTCCCCGCATCCTCCCCGGTCCTCCCCGCATCCTCCCCGGTCCTCCCCGCATGCTCCCCGGTCCTCCTCGCATCCTCCCCGCCTCCTCCCTGGTCCTCCCCGCATCCTCCCCGGTCCTCCCCGAATCCTCCCCGGTGCTCCCCGCATCGTCCCCGGTCCTCCCCGCATCCTCTCCGGTCCTCCCCGCATCCTCCCCGACACTCCCCGCATCCTGCCCGGTCCTCCCCGCATCCTCCCCGGTCCTCCCCGCATCCTCCCCGATCCTCCCCGCATCCTCTCCGATCCTCCCGGATCCTCCCCGCATCCTCCCCGGCCCCCCCCGCATCCTCCACGATCCTCCCCGCATCATCCCCGATTCTCCCCGCATCCTCCCCGGTCCTCCCCGCATGGTCCCCGATCCTCCCCGCATCCTCCCCGGTCCTCCCTGCATCCTCCCCGCATCCTCCCCGATCCTCCCCGCATCCTCCCCGGTCCTCCCCGCATCCTCCCCGATCCTGCCCGCATCCTCTCCGATCCTCTCCGCATCCTCCCCAATCCTGCCCGCATCCTCCCCGATCCTCCCCGCATCCTCTCCGATCCTCCCCGCATCCTCCCCGATCCTCCCGGAGGCTCCCCGCATCCTCCCCGGCCCCCCCGCATGCTCAACGATCCTCCCCGCATCATCCCCGATCCTCCCCGCATCCTCCCCAATCCTCTCCGCATCCTCCCCGATCCTCCCCGCATCCTCCCCGATCCTCCCCGCATCCCCCCCGATCATCCCAGCATCCTCCCCGATCCTCCCCGATCATCCCCGCATCCTCCCCGGTCGTCCCCGCATCCTCCCCGATCCTCCCCGCATCCTCCCTGGTCCTCTTCGCATCCTCCACGATCCTCCCCGCATCCTCCCCTATCCTCCCCGCATCCTCCCCGACCCTCCCCGCATCCCCCCCGGTCCTCCCCGCATCCTCCCCGGTCCTCCCCGCATCCTCCCCCATCCTGCCCGCATCCTCCCCGGTCCTCCCCGCATCCTCCCTGATGCTTCCCGCATCCTCCCCGGTCCTCCCCGCATCCTCCCCGATCCTTCCCGCATCCTCCCCGATCCTCCTCGCATCCTCCCCGATCCTCCCCGCATCGTCTCCGATCCTCCCTGCATCCTCCCTGGTCCTCGCCGCATCCCCCCGATCCTCCCCGCATCCTCCCCGATCCTCCCCGCATCCTCCCCGATCCTCCCCGCATCCTCCCCGGTCCTCCCCGATCCTCCCCGCATCCTCCCCGTTCCTCCCCGCATCCTCCCCGGTCCTCCCCGCATCCTCCCCGGTCCTCCTCGCATCCTCCCCGCCTCCTCCCCGGTCCTCCCCGCATCCTCCCCGGTCCTCCCCGCATCCTCCCCGGTCCTCCCCGCATCGTCCCCGGTCCTCCCCGCATCCTCTCCGGTCCTCCCGGCATCCTCCCCGACACTCCCCGCATCCTCCCCGGTCCTCCCCGCATCCTCCCCGGTCCTCCCCGCATCCTCCCCGATCCTCCCCGCATCCTCTCCGATCCTCCCGGATCCTCCCCGGCCCCCCCGCATCCTCCACGATCCTCCCCGCATCCTCCCCGATCCTCCCCGCATCCTCCCAGGTCCTCCCCGCATGGTCCCCGATCCTCCCCGCATCCTCCCCGATGCTCCCTGCATCGTCTCCGATCCTCCCCGCATCGTCCCCGGTCCTCCCCGCATCCTCCCCGGTCCTCCCCGCATCCTCCCCGATCCTCCCCGCATCCTCCCCGGTCCTCCCCGCATCCTCCCCGATCCTGCCCGCATCCTCTCCGATCCTCCCCGCATCCTCCCCAATCCTGCCCGCATCCTCCCCGATCCTCCCGGCATCCTCTCCGATCCTCCCCGCATCCTCCCTGATCCTCCCGGATCCTCCCCGCATCCTCCCCGGCCCCCCCGCATCCTCCACGATCCTCCCCGCATCCTCCCCGATCCTCCCCGCATCCTCCCCGGTCCCCCCCGCATGGTCCCCGATCCTCCCAGCATCCTCCCCGATGCTCCCTGCATCGTCTCCGATCCTCCCCGCATCGTCCCCGGTCCTCCCCGCATCCTCCCCGGTCCTCCTCGCATCCTCCCCGATCCTCCCCGCATCCTCCCCGGTCCTCCCCGCATCCTCCCCGATCCTGCTCGCATCCTCCCCGATCCTCCCCCCATCCTCCCCGGTCCTCCACGCATCCTCCCCGATCCTCCCCGCATCCTCCCCGATCCTCCCTGCATCCTCCCCGCATCCTCCCCGCATTCTCCCCGCGCCATTCCCGCATCCTCACCGATCCTGCCCGCATCCTCCCCAATCCTCCCCGCATCCTCCCCGCATCCTCCCCGCATCCTCCCCGCATCCTCCCCGATCCTGCCCTCATCCTCCCCGATCCTCCCCGCATCCTCCCCGGTCCTCCCCGAGTCCTCCCCGATCCTCCCCGCATCCTCCCGGATCCTCCCGGCATCCTCCCCGATCCTCCCCGCATCCTCCCCGCATCCTCCACGATCCTGCCCGCATCCTCCCCGCATCCTCACCGCATCCTCCCCGTATCCTCCCCGCATCCTCTCCGGTCCTCCCCGCATCCTCCCCGATCCTCCCCGCATTCTCCCCGATCCTCCCCGCATCCTCCCCGGTCCTACCCGCATCCTCCCCGGTCCTCCCTGGTCCTCCCCGCATCCTCCCCCATCCTCCCCGCATCCACCCCGGTCCTCCCCGCATCCTCCCCGATCCTCCCCGCATCCTCCCCGATCCTCCCCGCATCCTCCCTGGTCCTCCCCGCATCCTCCCCGATCGTGCCCGCATCCTCCCCGATCCTCCCCGCATCCTCCTCCATCCTCCACGCATCCTCCCCGATCCTCCCCGCATCCTGCCCCGCATCCTCCCCGCGTCATTTCCGCATCCTCCCCGGTCCTACCCGCATCCTCCCCGATCCTCCCCGCACAATCCCCGATCCTCCCCGCATCCTCCCTGCATCCTCCCCGGTCCTCCCCGGTCCTCCCCGAATCCTCCCGCATCCTCCCCACATCCTCCCCGATCCTCCCCGCATCCTCCCCGGTCCTCCCCGCATCCTCCCCGATCCTCCCCGCATCCTCCCAGATCCTCCCCGCGTTCTCCCTTATCCTCCCCGCATTCTCCCCGGTCCTCCCCGCATCCTGCCCGGTCCTCCCCGCATCCTCCCCGATCCTCCCCGCATCCTCCCCAGTCCTTCCTGCATCCTCCCCGATCCTCCCCCCATTCTCCCCGATCCTCTCTGCATCCTCCCCGATCCTCCGTGCATCCTCCCCAATCTTCCCCGCATCCTCCCCGGTTCCTGCCCGCATCCTCGCTGATCCTCCCCGCATCCTCCCCGGTCCTCCCCTGATCCCCCCCGGTCCTGACCGCATCCTCCCCGGTCCTCCCCGCATCCTCCCCGATCCTCCCCGCATCCTCCGCGGTCCTCCCCGCATTCTTCCCGGTCCTCCCCGCATCCTCCCCGATCCTCCCCGCATCCTCCCCGATCCTCCCCGCATCCTCCCCGCATCCTCCGCACATCCTCCACGTGTCATCCCCGCATCCTCCCCGATCCTGCCCGCCTCCTCCCCGATCCTCCCCGCATCCTCCCCGGTCCTCCATGCATCCTCCCCGCATCCTCCCTGCATCCTCCCCGATCCTCCGTGCATCCTACCTGATCCTCCCCGCATCCTCCCCGCATCCTCCCCGCATCCTCCCTGGTCCTCCCCGCATCCTTCCCGATCCTGGCCGCATCCTCCTTGATCCTCCCCGCATCCTCCCCGCATCCTCCACGCATCCTCCCCGCATCCTGCCCGCATCCTCCCCAATCCTCCCCGCATCCTCCCCGGTCCTCCCCGCATCCTCCCCGATCCTCCCCGCATCCTCCCCGATCCTCCCCGCATCCTCCCCGATCCTCCCCGCATCCTCCCTGATCCTCCCCGCATCCTCCCCGATCCTCTCCGCATCCTCCCCGATCCTCCCCGCATCCTCCCCGGTCCTCCCCGCATCCTCCCCGGTCCTCCCCGGTCCTCCCCGCATCCTCTCCGATCCTCCCCGCATCCTCCCCGATCCTCCCCGCATCCTCCCCGGTCCTCCCCGCATCCTCCCTGATCCTCCCCGCATCATCCCCGATCCTCCCCGCATCCTCCCCAATCCTCTCCGCATCCTCCCCGATCCTCCCCGCGTCCTCCCCGATCCTCCCCGCAACCCCCCCGATCCTCCCCGCATCCTCCCCGATCCTCCCCGATCCTCCCCGCATCCTCCCCGGTCGTCCCCGCATCCTCCCCGATCCTCCCCGCATCCTCCCTGGTCCTCTTCGCATCCTCGGCGATCCTCCCCGCATCCTCCCCTATCCTCCCCGCATCCTCCCCGATCCTCCCCGCATCCTCCCAGGTCCTCCCGATATCCTCCCCGACCCTCCCCGCATCCTCCCCGGTCCTCCCCGCATCCTCTCCGGTCGTCCCCGCATCCTCCCCCATCCCCCCTGCATCATCCCCGATCCTCCCCGCATCATCCCTGATCCTGCCCGCATCCTCCCCGGTCCTCTCGCATCCTCCCCGACCCTTCCCGCATCCTCCCCGGTCCTCCCCGCATCCTCCCCGGTCCTCCCCGAGTCAGGCCGGTAGCTGCCGCCACCCGCCCTGGGCGCCCCCTGGGGTCAGAGGTGCAGCCTGTGAGGGGCAGACGCACCACTGCCATACCAAGTGTACCCCCCACCCCCCGCCCAGCCGCACCCAGCTCGCCTGACAGGTGGAGAAGGACGACGACAAAGGGGAGCGGGTGCCCCACCGGTGCCCCGCACAGGTGACCTCCCTCCACTCCCAGGGTGGCGTACCCGGAGGGGCCTTAGGGCCTGGTGGCACCCGGGCTGCACAGCACGAGGGGGGGTCCAGGCTCAACGGCCCCCGGGCGGAGCCCTAGCGGCCAGCCCCACCTCCACAGCGCGCACACAGCACAGAGGCCTTAGGGCCACAGGGGCTACGCGACACACACCAGCGCCCCCTCAGGTGTCTCGACACCTCGCCACAGCACCACACTGACACAGGCCCTCTAGGGGGTTGTTGAGCCAGCCCCAGTCGGTTAGCCGCCCCGGGCTACGAACACACACCTGCACAGCACGGAGCGAGCGCGCGACCGCGGCGACCACGCGAGCCAGAGCGACCACAGGGACCCCCCCCCCCCCCGCGGAGCGACGCGGACCGGTAGGCCCGGGTGCCAACCAGATGCGCTGGACGAGGGCTAGCCCCTAGCCAGTGTGTGTGTGTTGGCGCCCTGCACCCCACACACCAGCGGCATGCTTGTCACAGGACAGTGACACAGTATGCCGCATCCCTTCGCGTCCCTTTCGCCGGCGGAGCAGCAGGAGCAGCTCCGCCCTGCCGACGCGTTCCCGATCACAGGCGCCGTGTGGAACGCGGCGCAGGCAACAGTGGAGCTCACCGCGCGGCACCACGAGGCGAAGATCAACGTCATGGGGGTGCCAGTACCACGCAGCCCCACGCTGGCGTCCGTTGCGGTGACCTGGTGTGCGCTGGCCAGCCCGTCGAAGCCGCCGAGACTGCAGCCGTACGACCTGAACGTCCTGGAGGAGCGCCTGTCAGGATACTCGTGGCGCACCTACCAAGCGTGCATGGAGGAGCTGATGGAGTACGCGTCGCGAGAGGCGGCGCCTCGCAGATCGGACCTGGTGCAGGCAGCGGCGAGACACATGGAGGCCTGGGGCAGCGACCAGATCCGTGGCCTGGCCTTTGAGGACCTCCTGCTGCTGCTGGGCAACGTCACCACAGTGCAGCCGGTCACGCTGCGGGTGCCCCTCCTACACTGGCTGGCCTCCTGGACCGCCTCACGGCACGGCCTGAAGCTGGCCTGGGAGACTCCAGCGTTCACGACGTCTGCAGCGGGTGTCAAGCTCCCCAGCCCGTGCCCCCTCACCCAACGGGAGTGGCAGAACGAGCTCCGCGATCGAGAGAAGGATGGGAGCATTGCCATGCCTGATGCTCTGACGCGCTTCCAGAGCATGGAACGCAGCCTGACGCAGCCGCCCGGACCCGCTCAGAGTGACACTCCGCAGTGGCTGTCAATTCTGCAGGGGCCCACACCCGCCGACCCCGAGAACATGCTGCGAGAACTGGACGCGCTCGGGTGTGTCCCGGGACCGCAAGTTGGGCAGGTCGCCGCCGCGGTCGCGGCCCTCGCCCGCCCGTTCGGGACGTCCGCCCGAGTGCTGCAGAATTTGGGCATGGCATCAGTCCCTGCGGCCCTAGTCACCGCCGTCAAGGCAGTGTGGACCTCGTGCCCTGCCTCCACCCAAGCGCGCATGACTGCCGATCTCCAGCGCCTCCTCGACCACGTGCAGCAGCGCCACGGCTCGGCAGTCGATGGGAGCAGGGTACGCCGCACACTCGAGGCCGTAGACAAGATCGTTGCGAACGCGGCGTCATTGGGCTACGCCAGATGGTCCCAGGCTGGGTTGGCGGTGGCCTCCACCGACGACCTGCCCATCTCCGCCTTCCAGCACATTGGCAACGTGAACGACGAGCAGGAATTCCGTAAGGGCATGCTGGCGCTCGTACGGGGCCTAGACCGCATAGCGCAGCACGACGTGCTACTGGAGGCGACCAAGAAGGCCCTTACCGTTACGGATGGGGACAGTTACCAGTGGTTCCTGGGGAAAGGCCCCACGAACGCGGCGCCACCCCCAGCCGCGGCAGATGCCTCAGCCCCCCCCAAGACACGCCCGCCGGACGGAGGCCCACAACAGCCGCACACTCTCACGCCCCGCCCATGGGTTGATCAGCCGCCTCCCGCAGGGGATACTGGACCTGGCCGTGCGCCGCCAACCAGGGTGGTGCGGATATCTGGCCTCCGCGATCTTCGAGCCCCAGAAGTGTCAGTCGGACTCAGCGCCCTGTTCCAAACGCCCGTCTACCTGACGCCCCCCGACCAGCAGCGGGGCTTCGGGTTCGCAGTGATACCGGCAGCAGTGTTCGAGAGTCTCTTCTCGGACTACCCCTCCCGCTGGTACGAATATGACGGCATGTGGGGAGTGACGCTCGACAGCCGCAGGCAAACTACGGGCGAGGCCTTCCACGCGGACCTCACGGCCCTGACGGTGCCCCCCCACCTGCGCCCAGGACCCTCGCCGGAACAAGACCCGAAACGCAGACGAATTGATGAGGGCCCCCAACGCCAACGCCCACCTACATCCTGGGAACGCGCTGCACAGGGACCCCCTGGGCCACCGCCGCCCTTGGCCCCGGAGCGACCCCCCCCGCATGGACCGCACGTGGCCCTGCACACCTGCTCGGATGCGAACGGGGCCCCTCCCATGCAGATGGCGCAGGGACAACCCTGGCCGACCCGCCGCCGCAAGTGACTGCTGGTGCCGCTCACCCTCCCCCCCACCTGCACCCCCGACCACGGGGTCCTCCAGGTGGTCCACGCCCTGGCAGAGACCCACCCCAAGCCGTCAGCACGACGCCCAATCACCCTGCCCACTGCCCCGGCAGCCGTCACCCCGAGTACCCTGCACCCGTCCAGTATCTGCACAGCCTGTGGCACCTGGGCCATGACGCGGCCCGGCACCTTCGCCAGCATGGCATGCCCGGAATGTGGCTCCCCGGCGTCTCTGCAGGCCCTTGCGCTTCAGCCGCCCACGCCAGATGCACCCTGCGACCCCGTCCTGGCGGCTCTCAGCCAGACGCCCCCCGAGGCCCGTAACGCAGCCCTGGATGTGGCGGGGGCCTGGATACGCGCCGTCAGCCAACTGCCCCCCCTGGCCGCTGCCACTCCCCCGGTCCGATGTGCGGACACGTGGGTCTCGTTCTGGGACGACGCCCCCCCCGTGCGGACGGAGCCGCTGCCGCCGCCCTCTTATATGCGGCGGGGCCCGCACGAACCGTGGCTATTGCGATCCACCCCCCCTGCCATGCACGTGCTCTCGTCCGCCTGTGCCATGTGTGGAAAGATGCGGGCGTCGGTGGCAGCAGTGCTCGCGCACCCGGACGCCGCACCCCAGCCGAACCTCTTCTGCTTCGCCCAATCAGTCCGACACCCCCTCCTCACCGCCCGCGTGGCGGATAGGGCACACCTGTGGGACGGCGGCCACCACTACACAGGGGGCATCGCCCTGCTCGGGTCCCGCTGGGCGATGTGCCTAGGCCTGCCACCAGCAGTGTCCGTGTTGCCCGTACCCACATGGGCCATGCGATTGCCGGCGCCTGACGCACCCCGGGCCAGACCCGAGCCCGTCAGCTTCTGGGTGCTGGGCAACAACTTGGCTGGTGCGGCGCACCAGCGGGATATAGTAGGCCCGCTGATAGAGGCCGTGGACCCCTCGTTCGTGATGCTTCAGGAGACGTGGGACCCGACGGCGGCCCAAGCGCTGGTGCCCCCCACTTACGCCCTGGTCCAGGGCGCGGTAACGGGACAGGGTCGCGGCCTGGCAGTGGGTATCCGACTGGCCGACATCCTCCCCATGCACCCCCCTGCGTGGTCTACGATTCACGGGACTGGCTGGGGGTCTTGTGCCACGCCCGTCACGTGGGTCGTGTGCTCCTACTGGACGCTCACTTTGACCCCCACGCCTCCCACGCGCAATGGCGCGCCACCATGGACAGCCTACTCACCTGCGCCCACCACGTGCGAGCGGCCGTGACGATCATAGAGGGCGACCTGAACTCAACGGACGACGGCGCAGCGCCCCTGGCCGTCACCCTTCGACGGGACCCGCGGCTGCAGGGTTACGTCCGAGTCCTAGCCCCGCGCATGCCCACCAACTTCGTCAGCATCCAGGGACGCATCCGCGCCACCGCCATAGACCACCTCTTCGTCAGCGGCCCCGTGCGCAGCAGCGAACATCACCTCGTCCCCACAGCCAGTTCCCACGTCGCGGTGCTGGCCGACATCTCCCTCACCAGCACCCGGTACGCCCCGTTCCACTGGAAGCACCTCCGCTGGCGCCTGGCCCCCCCGACAGTTATGGACGCCGTCCGAGCGCTCACCAGCGCTGCATGGGGCCACCTGGCCGTCACCAGCGCAACGCCGAACACGTTCATCGCTGCCCTGCACCACCTGGCCCGCCAACGCCTGCCAGCCCCCATGCCCGACAGCCAGTATGTCCGGCGCCTTGCGCGCCACCCGCCGCCCTACGACGATGCCTTCCTCCGCGCGCGGGCTGAGGAACACCGCCAACGCGCGCAGGAGCTTCACCGCGACCGAGTTCGGCTGGCACTGCGCACGGTACACATTGGGCGCGAGACCCGCCGCGCCCTGTGCCTGCCCACCGTCCCGCTACGGCCATACACGGGCATCCTTCCGTCACCGGGGGCGGTCCTTCCCAGCAGGGAAGAGCGCCTGGCTGAAGTCACGGCCCAGGTGTCCTATGCCACCCGGTACAGGCACCTACGTATCGACAAAGAACGCTTCGCCATCCAGTCGGTCCCGCCGATGCGGCGGCGCACGCAATGGTTCGCGGCCGAGCTACCGATGGACCAGCTGCACTATGCCCTCCGACGAGGACGAGATCCAGACGCCAGCATGGACCGGGAAGCCCTTCTGGCAGACTTGAACGCGCGGCCGCTCTACGACACGCAGGACGTGGCCCGGCAGCTGGAGCGGCGGACGTCACCAGCCACGGCCTTGGACAACGTACCAGGTACCGTCACCCACGTCAGGTTCGGTGGCACGGTCGCGGGGGTCCGCAACATGCACTGCGGCTTCCAGCGAAACGTGGACTCAGTGGCCAGAGACACCATACGCTATGGGTCCTACAAGGGCAAGGGCCCGCTGCACCTGGCTGGTTCGCATCGGCCGGTCGCGGTGGAATCCGACCTCATGCGCTCCTACTCGGGGGTCGGGCGCACAAGACTCAACTACACCCTGGAGCTGTCTGGCGCCCTAACGCCGGACCTCTTCGCATACCGCTCTGCCGTATCCGCCACCATGATGGTCCTGACCACGCGAGCGTCCGTGCTGAGGGCGATGGAGCTATCTGGGGTATGCGCTGACGCTGAATGGGACGAGTCAGACGCCTACTTGCGCAACCAGCGGGAAGACGACGAGGAACTGCTGCACCTGCTGCCGGGGGTGTGGAACTTCGGTACCTGGTGCGACGCGTTCTACTCGCGCCAACGGATACACCCGGTGACCGACGAGGGGCTGGCCCCGTGCTACAGCCCTGGCGAGGGCCGGGAACAAGGCGACTCCTTCGCTGGGGACGGTTTCCAGGCCCTGCAGTGTGTACTGAACACCTGCATGCTCGCCGGGGCGACACTGTCCATCCCCGACGTCCTTCGGCCGGGGCACTCGCTGCCGATGGAGCACCAGGCGTACTCGGATGACCGACGATTCCAATCAGCCACTATGGAGCGCGTGGTGGAGCTGGTGGCACGGTGCATGGACGTGTCTACGGCCGCCGGCAGGGTGGTGCACCCCGCCAAGCTGGCCTTCCACTACGTACGCCTGGATGCCGTGGGCCCGCGCCTGGTCGAGCGCGAAGTGGGGCTGGCCGGTCTGATGACTACTATGGAGACGCCAGAGGTGCTGCGGGTGCCGATCTTAGCGGACCTCCCGCTGACAGTGGCCCTGGGGCGATTTCTACGAGCGCTCCGGCGGGCCTCGGCAGCGGCTACGCGACATCAACTGCCTCCCTTGCTGCGGCTCCGAGCCATGCTGGCGTACGGGGTCTCCAGCGGCGACAATCTGCTGCGAGGACTCCTGGTGCCCAGTCGCAGCTTGGCTGCCCACCAGGTGCAGGTGAACAAGCCCTATCGACGCGCATACTGCCTGCCCAAGTGGACGCCGCTGCAGTTCTTGACACTGGCGCTCGAGGAAGGGGGCCCGGGGGCACCCAGCCTCCGCGACCGCTGCGAGCTACTGCTCATGCAATCGTACCTCCAGTCATCCTGGTCGCGCAACGCAGCGGCAGCATCAGCGGTGCACTACCTGGTCTCCACGCCCCCCATCCGCGGATGGGAACATGAGGGGATTGCACTCCAGAGCGCCCTGCGCGAACGAGGGGTCATATTGACCGCCCTGCCGTCTGGCGAGGCGCACACTGGGGCCCTCGAGTTTGGGTCCCTGGCAGCCCTGAACGGAGTACGCAGCGTGGTCATCTCCTACGACGGGGGGTATGTGGCTGGGGTGACGGCCTGGGCCATGGTCATGTGGCACGACTCCCTGGGGTTCTTCTACGGGTGCGGTCGCGCGCTGCGGACCGCGGGCAGCGGCGCGGCAGTGGCCGAATGGATGGGAAGGCTGGAGGCCTTACATGCCCTGGGGCGCTGGAGCGGAACAGTACACTACGTTGCTGATTCGACCAACACGCTGGCCTCGACGTACGATCGTGCCCCCCCGGCGGGCACGTTGGTGGAGCCCTGGTATCGCGTGCTCGCACCGCTGCGCGTCTCCAGCCCCTCCGTGGACGTGTGGGTTCCCTCCCGGGCCCGTGCCCCGCCACCGACGCCGCCGCTCATGCGCATACACCGCGCGGCCCACGACCTGGCGAAGCGCGCAGCTCAGCGCCCCAGCAGCGCCACCGTGCCGTGGCCACACCTGCTGGCGGGCAGAGTGGTGGCACACTGGGACGGCGCCCTGATCATGAACGTGAAGGAGGCGGCACAGGAGCTGTACCAGGTTGGCACCCGCATGGACCTGCTGCGGCGGTACCCTGCGGCCCGCATCCGTCCGTGGCACCCCTCAGTACTACGGGCGCTGCGCGCGGACAGCCTCCCCCTGCTGCAACTGCAGCGCATGACGCTGCTGCGCCTGCTGGAAGTACGCCGGCCCCCTCAGGGGTACAGGGCGTCCGACTGCCCGTTCTGCCATGGCCCGGCGCTAGACCTGTGCGCTCACCTGGCGGGGGGGTGCAGATCCTACTACCTGATGCGCATTGACATGTACCACAACCTCCTGTACCACCTGGCGCGGGAGACCGCGTTGCAACCGCCCCGTGGTCATCAGGGCCTGGCAGTCTGTGACACCCAGGGGATCGAGTACAGTATCATGGACCCCGTACAGCGCACGGCAGCGCTCGAGCCCCCCAGCGTGGGCATCAGCCCGGGCGGCCACGCTCACCTCAGCCCGGGGCACCCAGCAGCCGGGCCACACATCGACAACATCGTGCAGGACGTCCTGGCGGCAGTGGCTCACCCGGACCACACCCTACAGTGGGCCCTGGGGCGTTGTGGCTTGGAGCTCCCAGCGTTTGGCACGGGGCCGTGGCTACCATTCCGCGACGAAGTTCTTTTGCAATTTGTGCTGCGGGCGCTGGACCGATGGGTGCTGCGCCTCCGATATCGGCTGCAGCAGCCACTCCCAGAGCTGAGTGGGGTGCTGGGGCGACCGGCAGTGGTGGTACATGTGTGTGTACAAGAGTTAGATTTGGAGTACCTGACCCACCAGCCCATGGAGGCGGCAGGAGCCGCCCATGCGTACATCATTGACACAGACCACGAGTGGGCGATACGCCAGGCTCATGCGGGCCATCTGCACTGGACTGGCCTAGCGCCACGGAGGTGCGTCCTATGGGACCCTCGGACACCGTGGACGGAATAAAGTGCGTAACCCGGCCAGTGCCCGTGCGTGTGACAAGGGCCCAGAGAGGGAGGGAGCAAGGAGGACGCGCGGGCCCCGCGGGGGTGGGGGAACCAGGGCGCCAGGGCCAGCGCCGAGGTCGAGCCTCCGCGCCCACCCCGCCCCCAAAGCGAAACGACACGAGACGCCCGGGCCGGCAGACGCCGGCAAGAAACCACGGGACGCACGGCGGACGCACCACAGACAGGCCGGGGGGCAGAGCACGGAGGCGGGAGCGCAGCCACAGAAACAGGGCACGGTCGGGCAAGGCGCCGCGCGCGACGCGGTGGACCCGGGCGTGCCTGACACGGGGGGAGGGACAGAGCGGGAGCGCGCCGGAGCAGCGCGCGTGAGCCCCAGTGCGCGTGGTACATGCGACGCACAGCGTGTCACGCAGCCCCTGCCGCCCGTGGCCTCCAGCCTAGGGGGCCCTGGCCTAGCGCCGGGACATAGCGGCAGCAACCAACCAACCAACCAACCCCGGTCCTCCCCGCATCCTCCCTGATCCTCCCCGCATCCTCCCCGATCCTTTCCGCATCCTCCCCGATCCTCCCCGCATCCTCCCCGATCCCCCCCTGCATCGTCTCCGATCCTCCCTGCATCCTCCCTGGTCCTCGCCGCATCCCCCCGATCCTCCCCGCATCCTCCCCGATCCTCCCCCCATCCTCCCCGATCCTCCCCGCATCCTCCCCGGTCCTCCCGGATCCTCCCCGCATCCTCCCCGGTCCTCCCCGCATCCTCCCCGGTCCTCCCCGCATCCTCCCTGGTCCCCCTCGCATCCTCCCTGCATCCTCCCCGGTCCTCCCCGCATCCTCCCTGGTCATCCCCGCATCCTCCCAGGTCCTCCCCGCATCGTCCCCGGTCCTCCCCGCATCCTCTCCGGTCCTCCCCGCATCCTCCCCGACACTCCCCGCATCCTCCCCGGTCCTCCCCGCATCCTCCCCGGTCCTCCCCGCATCCTCCCCGATCCTCCCCGCATAATTTCCGACTCTCCCCGCATCCTCCCCGATCCTCCCCGCATCCTCCCCAATCCTGCCCGCATCCTCCCCGATCCTCCCGGCATCCTCTCCGATCCTCCCCGCATCCTCCCCGATCCTCCCGGATCCTTCCCGCATCCTCCCCGGCCCCCCCCGCATCCTCCACGATCCTCCCCGCATCGCTCCCCGATCCTCCCCGCATCCTCCCCGGTCCTCCCCGCATGGTCCCTGATCCTCCCCGCATCCTCCCTGATGCTCCCTGCATCGTCTCCGATCCTCCTCGCATCGTCCCCGGTCCTCGCCGCATCCTCTTCGGTCCTCCCCGCATCCTCCCCGGTCCTCCCTGCATCCTCGCCGATCCTCCCCGCATCCTCCCCGGTCCTCCCCGCATCCTCCCCGATCCTGCCCGCATCCTCCCCGGTCCTCCACGCATCCTCCCCGATCCTGCCCGCATCCTCCCCAATCCTCCCGGCATCCTCTCCGATCCTCCCCGCATCCTCCCCGATCCTCCCGGATCCTCCCCGCATCCTCCCTGGCCCCCGCCGCATCCTCCACGATCCTCCCCGCATCCTCCCTGATCCTCCCCGCATCCTCCCTGGTCCTCCCCGCATGGTCCCCGATCCTCCCCGCATCCTCCCCGATGCTCCCTGCATCGTCTCCGATCCTCCCCGCATCGTCCCCGGTCCTCGCCGCATCCTCTTCGGTCCTCCCCGCATCCTCCCCGGTCCTCCCCGCATCCTCCCCGATCCTCCCCGCATCCTCCCTGATCCTCCCTGCATCCTCCCCGCATCCTCCCCGCATTCTCCCCGCGTCATTCCCGCATCCTCACCGATCCTGCCCCCATCCTCCCCAATCCTCCCCACATCCTCCCCGCATCCTCCCCGCATCCTCCCCGCATCCTCCCCGCATCCTCCCCGCATCCTCCCCGGTCCTCCCCGCATCGTCCCTGATCCTCCCCGCATCCTCCCCGATCCTCCCCGCATCCTCCCCGGTCCCACCCGCATCCTCCCCGGTCCTCCCCGGTCCTCCCCGAATCCTCCCTGCTCCTCCCCGCATCCTCCCGGATCCTCCCGGCATCCTCCCCGATCCTCCCCGCATCCTCCCCGCATCCTCCACGCATCCTCCCCGCATCCTCCCCGCATCCTCCCCGATCCTGCCCGCATCCCCCCCGCATCCTCACCGCATCCTCCCCGCATCCTCCCCGCATCCTCTCCGGTCCTCCCCGCATCCTTCCCGATCCTCCCCGCATCCTCCCAGATCCTCCCCGCATCCTCCCCGGTCCTACCCGCATCCTCCCCGGTCCTCCCCGGTCCTCCCCGCATCCTCCCCCATCCTCCCCGCATCCACCCCGGTCCTCCCCGCATCCTCCCCGATCCTCCCCGCATCCTCCCCGATCCTCCCTGCATCCTCCCCGGTCCTCCCCGCATCCTCCCCGATCGTGCCCGCATCCTCCCCGATCCTCCCCGCATCCTCCCCCATCCTCCACGCATCCTACCCGATCCTCCCCGCATCCTGCCCCGCATCCTCCCCGCGTCATTCCCGCATCCTCCCCGGTCCTCCCCGCATCCGCCCCGATCCTCCCCGCATCCTCCCCGATCCTGCCCGCGTTCTCCCTGATCCTCCCCGCATCCTCCCCGTGTCCTCCCCGCATCCTCCCCGATCCTCCCCGCATCCTCCCCAGTCCTTCCCGCATCCTCCCCGATGCTCCCCCCATTCTCCCCGATCCTCTCTGCATCCTCCCCGATCCTCCGTGCATCCTCCCCAATCTTCCCCGCATCCTCCCCGGTTCCTGCCCGCATCCTCGCTGATCCTCCCCGCATCCTCCCCGGTCCTCCCCCCATCCCCCCCGGTCCTGACCGCATCCTCCCCGGTCCTCCCCGCATCCTCCCCGATCCTCCCCGCATCCTCCGCGGTCCTCCCCGCATCCATCCCGGTCCTCCCCGCATCCTCCCCGATCCTCCCCGCATCCTCCTCGATCCTCCCCGCATCCTCCCCGCATCCTCCGCACATCCTCCACGCGTCATCCCCGCATCCTTCCCGGTCCTCCCCGGATCCTCTTCGATAATCCCCGCATCCTCCCCGCTCCTCCCCGCATCCTCCCCGATCCTACCCGCCTCCTCCCCGATCCTCCCCGCATCCTCCCTGGTCCTCCATACATCCTCCCCGCATCCTCCCTGCATCCTCCCCGATCCTCCCTGCATCCTACCCGATCCTCCCCGCATCCTCCCCGCATCCTCCACGCATCCTCCCCGCATCCTCCCCGCATCCTCCCCGATCCTGCCCGCATCCTCCCCAATCCTCCCCGCATCCTCCCCGGTCCTCCCCGCATCCTCCCCGATCCTCCCCGCATCCTCCCCGCATCCTCCCCGCATCCTCCCCGATCCTCCCCGCACCCTCCCTGATCCTCCCCGATCCTCCCCGCATCCTCCCCGGTCCTCCCCGCATCCTCCCTGATCCTCCCCGCATTCTCCCTGATCCTCCCCGCATTCTCCCCGGTCCTCCCCGCATCCTCCCCGATCCTCCCCGCATCCTCCCCAGTCCTTCCCGCATCCTCCCCGATGCTCCCCCCATTCTCCCCGATCCTCTCTGCATCCTCCCCGATCCTCCGTGCATCCTCCCCAATCTTCCCCGCATCCTCCCCGGTTCCTGCCCGCATCCTCGCTGATCCTCCCCGCATCCTCCCTGGTCCTCCCCCCATCCCCCCCGGTCCTGACCGCATCCTCCCCGGTCCTCCCCGCATCCTCACCGATCCTCCCCGCATCCTCCGCGGTCCTCCCCGCTTCCATCCCGGTCCTCCCTGCATCCTCCCCGATCCTCCCCGCATCCTCCCCGCATCCTCCGCACATCCTCCACGCGTCATCCCCGCATCCTTCCCGGTCCTCCCCGGATCCTCTTCGATAATCCCCGCATCCTCCCCGCTCCTCCCCGCATCCTCCCTGATTCCTGCCCGCCTCCTCCCCGATCCTCCCCGCATCCTCCCCGGTCCTCCATGCATCCTCCCCGCATCCTCCCTGCATCCTCCCCCATCCTCCCTGCATCCTACCTGATCCTCCCCGCATCCTCCACGCATCCTCCCCGCATCCTCCCCGCATCCTCCCCGATCCTGCCCGCATCCTCCCCAATCCTCCCCGCATCCTCCCCGGTCCTCCCCGCATCCTCCCCGATCCTCCCCGCATCCTCCCCGCATCCTCCCCGCATCCTCCCCGATCCTCCCCGCACCCTCCCTGATCCTCCCCGCATCCTCCTCGATCCTCTCCGCATCCTCCCCGATCCTCCCCGCATCCTCCCCGGTCCTCCCCGCATCCTCCCCGGTCCTCCCCGGTCCTCCCCGCATCCTCCCCGGTCCTCCCCGCATCCTCACCGGTCCTCCCCGCACCCTCCCGGATCCTCCCCGCATCCTCTCCAGTCCTTCCCGCATCCTCCCCGATCCTCCCCGCATCCTCCCCGATCCTCTCTGCATCCTCCCCGATCCTCCCCGCATCTTTCCCGGTCCTCCCCGCATCCTCCCCGGTCCTCCCCACATCCTCCCCGATCTTCCCCGCATCCTCCCCGGTTCCTGCCCGAATCCTCGCTGATCCTCCCCGCATCCTCCCCGGTCCTCCCCGCATCCTCCCCGGTCCCCCCCCCATCCCCCCCGGTCCTGGCCGCATACTCCCTGATCCTCGCCGCGTCCTCCCCGATCCTGCCTGCATCCTCCCCGGTCCTCCCCGCATCCTCCCCGCATCCTCCCCGGTCCTCCCCGCATCCTCCCCGGTCCTCCCCGCATCCTCCCCGGTCCCCCTCGCATCCTCCCTGCATCCTCCCCGGTCCTCCCCGCATCCTCCCCGGTCCTCCCCGCATCCTCCCCGGTCTTCCCCGCATCGTCCCCGGTCCTCCCCGCATCCTCTCCGGTCCTCCCCGCATCCTCCTCGACACTCCCCGCATCCTCCCCGGTCCTCCCCGCATCCTCCCCGGTCCTCCCCGCATCCTCCCCGATCCTCCCCGCATAATTTCCGATCCTCCCCGCATCCTCCCCGATCCTCCCCGCATCCTCCCCAATCCTGCCCGCATCCTCCCCGATCCTCCCGGCATCCTCTCCGATCCTCCCCGCATCCTCCCCGATCCTCCCGGATCCTCCAAGCATCCTCCCCGGCCCCCCCCGCATCCTCCACGATCCTCCCCGCATCCTCCCCGATCCTCCCCGCATCCTCCCCGGTCCTCCCCGCATGGTCCCCGATCCTCCCCGCATCCTCCCCGATGCTCCCTGCATCGTCTCCGATCCTCCCCGCATCGTCCCTGGTCCTCGCCGCATCCTCTTCTGTCCTCCCCGCATCCTCCCTGGTCCTCCACGCATCCTCCCCGATCCTCCCTGCATCCTCCCGGATCCTCCCTGCATCCTCCCCGCATCCTCCCCGCATTCTCCCCGCGTCATTCCCGCATCCTCACCGATCCTGCCCCCATCCTCCCCAATCCTCCCCACATCCTCCCCGCATCCTCCCCGCATCCTCCCCGCATCCTCCCCGCATCCTCCCCGGTCCTCCCCGCATCGTCCCCGATCCTCCCCGCATCCTCCCCGATCCTCCCCGCATCCTCCCCGGTCCCACCCGCATCCTCCCCGGTCCTCCCCGGTCCTCCCCGAATCCTCCCCGATCCTCCCCGCATCCTCCCCGATCCTCCCGGCATCCTCCCCGATCCTCCCTGCATCCTCCCCGCATCCTCCACGCATCCTCCCCGCATCCTCCCCGCATCCTCCTCGATCCTGCCCGCATCCTCCCCGCATCCTCACCGCATCCTCCCCGCATCCTCCCCGCATCCTCTCCGGTCCTCACCGCATCCTTCCCGATCCTCCCCGCATCCTCCCCGATCCTCCCCCATAACTCCCCGCATCCTCCCTGATCCTCCCCGCATTCTCCCCGGTCCTCCCCGCATCCTCCCCCATCCTCCCCGCATCCACCCCTGGTCCTCCCCGCATCCTCCCCGATCTTTCCCGCATCCTCCCCGATCCTCCCTGCATCCTCCCCGGTCCTCCCCGCATCCTCCCCGATCGTGCCCGCATCCTCCCCGATCCTCCCCGCATCCTCCCCCATCCTCCACGCATCCTCCCCGATCCTCCCCGCATCCTGCCCCGCATCCTCCCCGCGTCATTCCCGCATCCTCCCCGGTCCTCCCCGCATCCTCCCCAATCCTCCCCGCACAATCCCCGATCCTCCCCGCATCCTCCCCGGTCCTCCCCGCATCCTCCCCGGTCCTCCCCGGTCCTCCCCGAATCCTCCCGCATCCTCCCCGCATCCTCTGCTATCCTCCCCGCATCCTCCCCGGTCCTCCCCGCATCCTCCCCGATCCTCCCCGCATCCTCCCCGATCCTCCCCGCGTTCTCCCTGATCCTCCCCGCATCCTCCCCAGTCCTTCCCGCATCCTCCCCGATGCTCCCCCCATTCTCCCCGATCCTCTCTGCATCCTCCCCGATCCTCCGTGCATCCTCCCCAATCTTCCCCGCATCCTCCCGGCCGGTTCCTGCCCGCATCCTCGCTGATCCTCCCCGCATCCTCCCCGGTCCTCCCCCCATCCCCCCCGTTCCTGACCGCATCCTCCCCGGTCCTCCCCGCATCCTCCCCGATCCTCCCCGCATCCTCCGCGGTCCTCCCCGCATCCTTCCCGGTCCTCCCCGCATCCTCCCCGATCCTCCCCGCATCCTCCCCGATCCTCCCCGCATCCTCCCCGCATCCTCCGCACATCCTCCACGCGTCATCCCCGCATCCTTCCCGGTCCTCCCCGGATCCTCCCCGATAATCCCCGCATCCTCCCCGCTCCTCCCCGCATCCTCCCCGATCCTGCCCGCCTCCTCCCCGATCCTCCCCGCATCCTCCCCGGTCCTCCATGCATCCTCCCCGCATCCTCCCTGCATCCTCCCCGATCCTCCCTGCATCCTACCCGATCCTCCCCGCATCCTCCCTGATCCTCCCCGCATCCTCCCCGCATCCTCCCCGCATCCTCCCCGGTCCTCCCCGCATCCTTCCCGATCCTGGCCGCATCCTCCTTGATCCTCCCCTGAAAGTGCTGCCCTGGGTCGTTGAGGGTGCCGGAGGGCTCGGGGCCGGCAAGACCAGTGGGGCAGGCACGCGAGGAGTCTCCCTGGATGTTGTTATTGGGTGTAGAACCGGAGACACGGACACCAACGGAGGCGAGAGCAGCAACAACTGAAGCAAGGTCCATGCTGATTGTGGTCCGGCAGAAAATCCCAGTCTATGAAGAAAATTGCGGCGAATTATTCTAAATACATCTGAGTGTCCAAAACTGTCTGAAAAGATTTAAATAATCCAATTATGTAAAAATGTTTGGCCGATCTGGCCCGCGAGCGCGCGTCAGCGGCAAATGGCAATTCCAGCTAAAATAGCGGAACGCGGCGGATTTACGGGGAATGGACCGCGGAATCAAATCCGGCATATCAGAAATATATAGGAAATATCCTGTGACTGAGCTGCGAGGCGGCAATTCCGCCGAAGCAAAGAAAATGACCAAAATGTAGCCAATCTGGGCAGAATGTCTGAAAATCTGAGCAGATGGGGCTAGCCGCACTTACACTCCCCCTCCAAAAACACACTGGGGTGTGTCGCTACGTCAACGAAGAACGTAGTGCGGGTAAGTCCCAGAAAAAAATAGAAATGTAGCCTCGATGGGGCGAGATCTGCTTGATCTGACCTGATTTGGGCTGAATTGGCACTGAATCAGGGTGGATGAACCTGAAATGAGACAGAATGAGAAGTGACGAACAGTCCTCCGTGCAGTAAAACATTAGGTCAAGGGCTAAAAAGCATGTAAACGTATCGAGAATCGATACCAAACCATGCATTGGTTGAGAATGAGGTAGATTATTGATGGATTGAGTGGGGGGATCAAGAATTGAAGTGACATCTCAGCGCTCTGGCACAGTTTCGCTGTCGCGGGCACGCTACGGTGTCCTCGCCGAACTCTACATCGTGTTACTCCCGCTTTTCTCGTTCTGAAAAGTGCAGCATGTGCTTCAGATGTGGCGCATCTGGTGGATGATCACAAGATTCAGCAAATTTGAGAGTTAAATTGGGCAGAGATGAAGGAGATTAAACACTCACAGAGAGGGAAAACAAATACAGATGTAGTCTGTAGACCCTAAGTGAACCACAGAAGGTAAAGATGTCTTTCTGTTCACTTAGATCTAAACAGATCTTTGAGGAATGAGAGGAGATGACAAGGCAATCAACCTAAATTGTCCTAACATGAGTAAATTCCCTGAGATGAAGGTGAAATGAAGCGGAATGTGTACAACTGAAACTACCAACACCTTCGTTTAGACTAAAGTTAATATATATTGTCGTTTATTCAGCTCAATTGTGCTTTCCGGCACGTTGGTTCGCGAGCATCTAACAGATTCTATCAAAATGTGGATCATGTGATGATGCATCATGATGGGACATGCTGGCCCTGGATCCTTGGCATGTAACGCGCCGAAGGTTCACTGAAGGCGCTTTACTGACAGTATATAACTGAGAGACACCGAATTTACAGTGGCGGTGGTGTCAATCGACTTGGACAAGGCCAATCCTTCGAATGAGTCCCACAAGATACTTGGATTCACCATTCTCAACAGTTTCAGGTCAGATTGAGCTCACATTGGCGTGTGCCAAAAATACAACGAAGCTTACGGACTTCAGAGGTTGCTGTTAGAAGTCCCTAGAGCTCCTAGATGAAGATTGTCTGAACAATTGACGTCTGGGTTTCGTACAACAGTGGCAGAATGATGGACAAACCTGAGAAATTCAAGGTAAATTTGAGGATCCTGGATCTGAATCTGGACTTTGGCGTTAGCATCACAGCAAATGAAGGTACGATGTGAGTTCCTGGCGTTGCATCTGGTGCAGCCAGTACTACAGGGGGTGCCTGTAGGGGTGAATGTCGCTGCGCAGCGTTTTTACTATGTACATTTGCTTCCATCTGCACGAGTAGCCACACTTTCTGAGTGTCTATTTTTTTTCGCATTTTGTTGATGGATCCACCAGTAGTCCAGGCTATTCGGTGATTGGAGAAAATCCTGGGCTGTTCAAGTTCTGGAGCCTTTCCCGCAGTTTTCAAATCATCATCTCAATTCCCGAGTTCAAATCCACGCTCGCAATCTTTCAATTGACGCCAAGCCACCTTTTCGTTCATCCCGAAAACACCATGAATTTCACCCTATTTGGAAGCTCCAAAGCCGCCGATGATGGCCTTTCAACGCTATTCAACTATTCTCCGTCACACCTCTTTCAAAAACACCAAGCCTCAAATTCGCCGTTGCAAACACGCTTTCCGTCACGCCAACTTGAAGCCATTGAGGGCAAAATATTTGACACACGCCAACGCATTTTCGTTCCCGAAGTCTACCGCCGACTACAAGACTACTCCGAGTTTTACCTGGATGTGGAAGGCACCGATATTCAATCCGCCTTCGTTGGGAGCAACTCCACGGAAATTCTAGATCGAGGTAGGGTCTCTTCCGTTGCGCACAATAACTACAACGAGCTCGAAAAGCTTTTGTTCAAGCACAAGCGTTTCTACCTAAAGCCGTATGAGTTGGACTATTCCCAAGCCGAAGCCAAGGAGTCTCCACCCACCGCCACCCCGTGGGCTAAACAATTAAGAACCGTGCTAGATAAAGCCAAAGAAGAGAACAAAGACCTCAAAGGATGGTTCGTTATTCCGGCGTGGGACGCTCAAGTGGTTGCCGCCACCTTTCGCATGCTAGGCTCAACTTCCGCCCTTTTTCCTCTTCTTCCGTACATTTCTAGCGTGATATGTATGCACGGGGCGCAACTCCGGGACGCCTACAAGGTCAAAAGGGACGGCAAAGACTCCTACGAGTTCCGCACGAGCGGCCATCAAACGATGCCGTATGTTGCCTTGCTCCTAAACACCTCTTCCTTTGACGGGTGCCGATATGAAGACATCAACTTTAAGTTTGAACCTTTCCGCTTCGCCGCCAAGCACGCCCATCCAACGGTGCGAGACCTCCGGTTGCACAAAACACTACGTTTTGAGGTGAGCATAGAATTCCTTGATCACATTGAGCCTTCACCGCCGGAAGAGAGAGATAAAACTAAACCAAGGCAACGCAAAATTGGAGACGCCCGTGCTTTCATGAAGTTAATGAACGAAATGTTTGTCCCCGCGCTAGCAAACGTATCGGTGAACACCAAAAATGCCTACTACCCGTTTGGCCACATAGTCCCTTCCGAGAGCCCGCATTGGGCCTACTACCGGTTTGATTGGGAACTCCCATCTCGCTTTGCCGACGAGCTCATGTTTAAGGTCCGAGAGTGCGCCCAATTCCTCACCGGAGAACTCCTTGCAATGGACATGCACGCTTTGCCGACTACCGAAGTGTATCGAGCCGTGATCGCTAGGGACCGAAAGGAAAGAAACAAAGACCTACAAGCTCCGGAAATGCTCACCATGATGATCGCCAACCTGCCCGGTGGACGGGGCGCCTCACCGCCCCTAGGAGCGATGTTCCGGTCTAAAGATTCCTTGGTAGTGGCGATTGACACCACTCACGCGCCGTGCGACGTCATGAAGACCGGTGTCCAAACGTTAGCTATCCGCTTCTTCCACTCATGCGGCATTGTCCTCTTTCATGGCATAGATGGGCAATTAGTGCGGTTCTCGTCACGATCCGACGGCAACGCGAGGTCCGCGCCTTCGGGCGCCCCCGAGCGAGCCCACGCGACGCCGGCCCCGCCCTCATACGACTCATCTAAGGCCCCGAAGACCGCCGTGCTCCTAGTGGCCCCAAGATCGGCGCACGCTCTCGACTTGCGCGTCCAAGCGGGGTTTCTTGGCCCGTACGTGTCGTTCGAGCCCACGCGGCCTCCCTACGAACACCAACAAGCCTACCTCGTGGTCTACGAAAAAGGAGAATCCGCGCTGCTAGCGCATGATTTCAAATATGGAGACGCTGCCTTTGCCCCACTACACCGCAACCTCATCGCCCTCGAGAAGATCCTCCCCGCTCAAGACCCGGATGTGGCCGAGCACGAGCAACCCATAGTGCAGCGCCTCCAAGCGGGAACCGCCTTGGGGTCCACGGCCTTCGTGTCCCAACTTGTCACCGCCCTTCGTGAAAGGCCCGCTACGGGGCTGACTGAGCGCATCAGCGAGTGGAACGCAGCACCGGAGGACGCCGGCGCCGCTACGCCAACGCCGGGACCAAGCCGCATCGAAGAGATGTCCGAGACCAGCGTCCCGCTGCTTGCTCCACTAGGAGGCGAGGCGACCACCCTCCTACCCCCCGACCACGGTGCCCCCACCCCCGCCTCGGATATTCAAATCGACCCCCGCCTCCCCGCTGGTTTTTATTACGTCCGCGACGTATTCTCCGAAAGCCAAGAGGAAACGGTAAAAAAGACTCTCCACGACAACACGTGGGAGGAGTACCACGGGCGCTCAGTCCAACACTTCGGCCACGCATACCTCGGCCCGAGCAAAGTCGCCGCCACGTCCCCCATCCCGGAAGAGTTTTCCTCCATCCTCCAAACCTACAATGCCGCGCTGGAGCGGCTAGGCCTCTCACACCCTCCTCCCAACCAAATCACGGGCACAATGTATCTCCCGGGAGAGGGCATCGGCTACCACGGGGACGACCCCTTGCTAGGCGACCCAGTGTCCATTTTTGGTTCCCAATCGGACACCACAATGTTCTTTAAGAACCCCTCCAACGGGGACTCCTTTCGCATCCGCCTGTTTGCCCGCTCTCTCCTGGTCCTCACGGGGGCCGCACGCCATGAGTGGCACCACGGTATACCTCGACGGAGAGAAGACGAAGTGTTTGGGCTAACCGTCCCTCGTACCGTCCCTCGCCTCGCTCTAATCCTCCGACACATACCACAGGCAAGCTAACCCACGAAAGCCAGAGGGCCGGGTACCCGCCTCCTGCACTGTCCAGCCCCCTCTACCTGAACACAAAAGGGCCAAGATTCAGTGAACCACCGGCCCAGTCACGGCTTCCACCATCACAGGCAAGGGGCTAGACGACGAGCTCACCTCGGCCGGGATACCGGCCGACCAAATTCAGCACTTTCTTTGCCTTAGCCAGCCCAGCCAACCCGGCTCCCCAGTGCCCCCCCAGCCCCCCCCTATCCCGCCCCCCCCGAGATCCAAAACGCGCCTACGGAAGGGTTACCAACGGCCTCACCGCCCCCCCATACCCCTCCCTTCAGAACTGCGTTTTCTATCCCACAACTTGCAGAAGAAACCCATAGTGAGCAGCCAAATTCTCCGACACCTCAAGAACGACTTCGACATCCTCTTCCTCCAAGAAATCAATCACGCCCCCATCCTCCCCCACGTATACGCCTACGGTTCGGGCACTAAAGCCACCATCGTTTCGAATATCAGCCAAGACAAACACTCCAGAGGCGAGCATGGTTCCGTCTTGGTCTGTTCCCCCCGGCTCTCCCGCTTCGTTACCCCCCTTCCCCGACTAGATACAGAAGGGATGCTGGCGGCAGCCGTTCTCACTCTCCCGGGGGCCCCGCCCACCTTGCTGGTCTCGGTATACGCCCCAAGCACGGACGTCCACCGCTCAAAAATTGAAAACATCCTACGGCCACTCATGCATCAGTATCCTAACCACGTCCTCGGTGGGGACACCAATTGCATAATGTGCCCTGAACTAGACGGATCGAACCTCCAAACGGACAACGAATGGCCGTGGCTTCGCAGACAGATCACGAGCGACCCGCCGCGCCTCATCGATACCTTTCGGCACTTTCACCCGACCGAGCGGTCCTTCTCCCGATACCCCACCCCGTACAGGGCAAGCAGTAGCCGCCTTGACCATATTTTGCTCTCCCCGGCGGCCTCGGAATTTTTTGCCCCCACCTCTGCAACCATCCAAACCGACGACAAAACGTCAGACCACCACCCAGTCACGTACACCTCTCAAGTCCCCCCTCACCCTTTTACCGAAGCTCCCACAACTAAGAGGAAAGTTTTCCGAAAACTGACGGAGCGGGAACGCTCCAAGCACCACGACTCCCTTGCCCCCCTGGCGCGGTGGTGCGAGTCTACCCTCCCCCGCTTTGAGTCCTTGTCCTCGGCGGACATCGAGCTTTTCACAGACGTCGTGCTGGAGGAAGTGGCGACCAGCTACCACAGTATCACCACGCCGTCACGCCCTACCTCCTCGGCTCTGGTAAAGAAAATCAAAGAGTCCCTGCAAACCCTGCCCCCCCCCAGCCATCCCAACTACCCCGCTTCCATGGACACGCTCAACAAACTCGTCAAGGAGTGGGAAACCAAAGTGAACAAGGCCGCAACCACCAAAATCCATCGGTGCCTAGTGAGGAAAACTAGGATCAAACGCACCATCAACGAGGCGCTCAACCCCGTGGAACGAGGTGAAATAACACTGAAGCGCCCGGGCACCACACAGCTCGTCTCCACCCCCAAAGAAGTGGGCTCTATTTTCTCTTCTACACTCCTCACCCTGGGGGGCAGCCTCGAATACGCACCGCCGAACACTCTAGTGGATCGCCTACTCGCACACTCCCCCGCCTGCCCCGAACCCACAAAACACGGCCTCCTCCCTGACATTACCTGGGAATCGTTACGCAACACGCTTAAGAGGTCCAAGCCCAACAAGGCGGGGGGGCGGGACTTCACAAACAACTACACTTTGCACGTCTCCCCCCCCCCTATCCAACAATTCATTTGGAAGGTATGCAACTACTACCTCCACCGGCCGTTGCCCGAGAAATGGCTCGAAGCCAACATTATCTTGCTTTTTAAGAAAGGGGACGTGATGAACCCGGTAAATTACAGGCCTATAGCCTTGCTGAACAGCGTTTACAAAATAATTGCAACACACGCCAACCGAGAGCTACTGGCAGCGGCCATTGAACATTCCATCATACACCCCACCCAGTTCGGCGGGCTTCCGAACCGCAGATGCCAGGACCACATTTTCAACCTCTTATCCACGTTTCGGGAATCGGTCGGTAGCTACAGCCTCTACATTGATTTCAATAAGGCTTTTAACTCCGTCCCCCACACCACCCTCTTCACAGTTCTATCCCGCCTGAACTTTCCTACGCCCCTTGTAAACCTCATTCAATCCTTGTACCGTGCCCCTCGCGACTTCCCAGTGGTGTCAGGTCAAACCCACTCCTCACACCTGCAAACCAGAGGCGTTCGGCAAGGATGCCCCATGTCACCAATCCTTTTCTGCCTCTACCTGAATGTGCTCCTCTTCGCCTTGCCGTCCCACGTCACTGCACCCCCCTCCCCACACGAATCGGGCCACGCCTTTGTTGACGACCTCCTCTATCGATCAGAGAATGGGGACCGCATACAGCAAGTTTTAAACTTCTTCGACACGGTCGCCAGGGAGTGGGGTCTAGACCTTAACCTCAGCAAAACCGAGATCCACGCTATGGGAACAGCTCCCCCCAGAACCTTCACCTCCCCCTCGGGCACCCCCCTGTCGACAACAAACCAAAAGACGGGGCAACCACACAATTGCTACAAATACCTAGGGGTATACATCTTCACCGCCAACCATGAGGCACAAACACTGGCATTGGCCAAGTCGGAAATACGCTCATTTTTCACAACCCTCCAACCCCTCCAGCTCACCCTTTCGGAATACATTCTCTTGGTGAACGTCCAACTCATCCCTATTCTTTCCTACCGCCTCATGGCACACCCTCTGGCCCTGAACGAGTTGGGGGCCCTTCAGGCCATGATCTGGCAAAATGTTGCGCATGACCCCTCCCCGGACAGAGCCAACAGGATCTCCCGCCTCGTCTCCCCTAAGGCCCGCTACACCCCTCGCCACCAGGGAGGCTTAGGACTCCGCCACTTCACTTTTTCAATTTGCATGGCCCTGGTAAACACCGCAATAAGGTACCTCAACGGAGACGGCCCGGCCTCGACAAACGAATCTTTTTCCGAAGCAATGCTCTCCACCACACGCAACCCAATCCAAGACACCATCATGGACGCATGCCACGCCATAGGCTTCCGATACCACAGCACCGGCCTCTGGGCCTCCTGCCCCCCCTCCCTTTTCCTCCCAAAAGAAAAAGTCCAGGTCCGGTTCCTAGCCACCAAGCCGGCACCACAATACAGCAAGTTCGGCAACAGATTAAAACGGACGCCCCAGGACCTGGGGTTCCACCTAGGTACAGTCACGGAAGTGCACTCAGAATCGGCCACACTCCAGTTTTCGGACGGCACCACCCACACCATCAAAAACCCCGGTCTCCGCCGCAACGAGAAAGAATACACCTTTCAAAACCCAGCCATTTCTGTCCTCCCTCAACTGGCGGGGCGCCACGAACTGCTCACCCCCCCCCTTCTTCACCCTCAAGAATACATCCTCAACCCCCCCCCCGGGCCATACAGCGGGGTCCTACTCGACTCGTCACTGCATGGCGAGCTGTACCGGCTCCCAGATGAACCTCACTCCCTTGACCCCGACGACCTCGAAGAATGGGGTTGTGAAGCAGCCCTTGCCCTCCTCCTCGCATCGTCCCCCGGCACGACATGGGTGTACTTGGATGGCTCAGCGGGCGCCTTGGGCTACGGATCGGCGGCCACCCTGTTTTTTCCAAATGGCTCCAGATGGGTACTGTGCCAAACGTCCCCGTACCAGTCATCAGAGGGATCGGAGTTCTGGGCCGCTATTATGTTCCTACGGTGGGCCCTTGCATCTCACCCGCACCTCACCTTCGCCGTGCTAGGGGACAACCTCCACGTTATCACTGTTCTCTCTCCGAACACCCCCCCAGGCCTCCCATCACGCTCGCCAGCCGGCACGTGGGAATCCTCTCTCCAGTCCATTCAGGCCTCCCTACGCCCAGGGATGATCCAGGGTTGGGGGTGGATCAAGGGGCACGCCGGGTTCGTGGGGAATGAAATCTCAGATGCTTACTCAAAGTGGGCCGCCCACGTGATGGTCTGGGACCCCTCCCTCCTTCCCCCCCCCCCGATAGGGTGCATATCCAGGGGCCCCCTCCCAGTCATACACAAATTGACTACAACCTCAATCAAGCATCTCCTCCCTCGCCACAAACACGAAAACATCCACGCACCGTCCAGCTTCCATTTTTACAATCACACTTCGTGGTTCAAAGGCCTCCCTTTCAAATGGTCCTCCGGAAATTTCAACATGGCGCCATTTGCTTTCCACGACGACTTGCGCCCTCGCCATTGCCACGCTTGCCCCGACCCGCACCCGATGGATGTTATCTCTTTCGTCTCACACTGCCCAACGTGCGAACACCTGGTCCAATCCTACATTCAATGCTGGCGCCCCCCCTTCACCACGGTGGTGTCCCAATGGTGGTCCGCGACCACACACGTGGGGGAGAGACGCAATTTCGTCCGAGGGCTTGTTCCCATGACGCTGTACACCAAACTCACAACCCCCCCCTCCGGCCGAAGAAAACCAGCACACTGTCACGACTTAAAACTCGCCCTGAAGGATCGTGTTCCCCTGCTCCTCAGCGCCCTATACCGCACGCTGGAATGGCTAAAAGACCACCCCCCCCCAGCCCCGCTCACCCCCCCTACGGGCCCCAACTCATGGGGACGCCCCTGGTCGCCCTACAGCACGTCGCACACCGCCCAACAACGCCCCCCCCCCGCCTACCACCCTCCCCCCCCCCCTCCCGGACAAAGTTGCACACAAGCCCCCAAAACGCCCCCGCCCCCCATCTCCTGCGGCACACACCAAAACTCGAAAACACGGCCGCCAGCCCCCAAGGCCCGTCCGGCCTCTATCACTGAAACGCGGTACCGCAAGTCAACCCCAGCCAGAGCCTCCGCCCCCCAAACGGCCGCTCACAATCAGGGACATGTTCAACCTCCCCCCCCCCCCTAGACCAGCACCCCCCCTCGCCGCCTCCGCCCCCATTTCCGCCCCTTCTCCTCGCATAACAAGGTACTTCGCACCAGCCCCCCCCTCCCCCGCGAGTACAAACTCACAATCGTCCTCACACTCGTCCAACGTGTCATCTCTTTGAAAAAGCCACACTTACACATTTTCTCACGCCGACCCTCGACAGCCCTAGCGGCGCGATCAATCAGTACTACCACACTGGCACTCACCAGTCACTTCTGCAAATGAATCCCTCCCCCAAGCCACCCCCCGTGCTCAAGCCGTCATGCTCTAACCCCCAATCCGCAACCACACCGCCTTCGGGTATCAAGCGGAGACCCCGGCCTGCGGTTGTCTATAACGGGGCTGCCAAGTCTCTTTGAGATGAAGCAGACGAGGACAGCAACGTGCAGCGGTACTCAGCCCGCGATTGAACTTGATTTCGGGCTCCCGCCCCTCCCCAAAAAAGCTTGGCGCGCAAGAGCCTTTCTCCCCGGCCTGGCCAGCCACAAAAGGCGCCGTTCAGTGCAAAAAATCTGCACGAGTAGCCAAATTCCAAAGATGCACAGACCAACAGAGACAAGATTTCCCCGAATCTGCCTGAATTAAGCCTGAGTTTGGTTTTTTCTGAACACGGCAGCACACTCCGTGGCTTTCGGCTTTCAACTTTCGATACGTTACCGAACGGAGACCAAAAAAAAAGTGATGGACTGACGTCAAATTATCAAACATTCGCAGTTTTCCACATCATGACATAAACAGAATGAATGAACAGTGGATTGAGCAGAATGTGGTAGGATGGCTTCCTCAATTCGGCCAAGCACGAATACATGTGACCACCAACCTGTCTGGCCTGGCCCTCGTACGGCTTGGGCGCTGCAAATCAGCGGCCGAACTTGAAGCTTGGTCCTCATTTGGCTCCTGGGCTGGCCTGACCGCAGGAGGGGGGATCGACGGATCAGCCCTGGAATGTGGCTGCTGAGGGCCGTAAAAGGCTGGATCTCGATTCGCCACAGGTCGTTTTCCGTCGCTCTCCACTTGTCTGTCTGGTTTCGACAAACAATCTGTCAGGAGTACTCCAATTTCGGGGTGCTTCTTGAGGAAGTCGATGAACCCCTTGGTGTACCCATGGACAAAAGATTGGGCTGGTTCCCAGTTGTTGTGACTGGAATCAAAGCCCCTCCACTCACACAGAAATTCCCATTCGCCCTTGGCGTCACGTCTTGCTTCAACAATCCTCTTGAGTTCGTACTTTCCCCCTTCGATGACCCGATCAGACAAATGTTTCGCAGTCCAAAAAAGGGGTTTAACCCGATCCTTGGGGGAGGGGATCTCTCTCTTGAGGCGATCGCCCGAAATGTCAATTTCCCTGCTGACATCCACACGAATCCTCCACCTGTTCTCACCAAGACGCGCTGTAACAGCGAATGGCCCCTCCCACAAGGGAAGAAGCTTGTCATCTCCGTCCAGGGTGGTTTCGGATTTTCGAAGCCAAACTCGATCATCGACTTCAAAATTGTGGGGGTTTTTTCGGCCTTGATTCTGGACCCAAAGCCAGTCAGCTTGATGCTTCTCGATTAATTTCGACACAGATTTATCTGCTCGTTGGACTTCGTCCAAAAACAGCGAAGCATCCTTACAGGGGCGAGGATTATTCAACGGCATGTTCCACCAACACTTCTTTCGTCCAAAGACAATTTCATTTGGAGAAAGGCCATGATACAAAGGCGTGTTGTGGTAACGGCGAAGCAATGCGAAGAGAACTTCCATCCAATGGAAATCCTTTTCACTCGCGAGCTCCTTACGAAGCATATTTATTATTGAGCGGCCGGCTCTTTCGCCAGGCAGCGCTCGATGCGAGTGGATTTCACATCGGAGGTGGTGGATTCCAAGGCGAGCACACAATTCTCTCCACCATTCGGAGGTGTACTCTTTGCCTGAATCCGTGACCACCTCGGATGGGACGTCCCAGCCTCCCATCCAGGTCTGCGCGCACCATTTGGCGGCAGCCTTGCCAGTCATCGACTCAATGTTGCAAGGCAACACTTGAATGTAGCCGGAATGACGGCACTGAATGAGGAGCACACCATTGACTTTTTTATTAGTCCAATGGCACTCTTCGTCATCGAGCTCACCGAGATAGAAGAAATCACTGGTGACTCTGTTAAAGAGGCGCTCCGGAATAGGATGAGGCCTCAGATGGCCGTGCTTCTTCGCGCTGGGAGGCGTCGAGACAGCACATTGGGCGCATCCGGCGGCTACTTTCATGCAGTGAGTATATAGCCGTGAGCCAAACAACCTATGTTTAATCATCGACCACAGTCGACGGCCATGTGCGTGGGGGGACTCCCATTTATGCCACCAGTTTAACACTCGGGGGGCTAGGGCGTCTGGCACACACAATTTACCCTCCATCCACAGCTTCCCCCCATCCAACGAGTACTCAGGAAAAATCCCATCCTTGTGAGCATCTTTAGATTTGAGATTTCCAAAGACCTCTTTAAACATGGGATCCTGCAGATAATCGGACGTCCAGTCACGGATGATCAGGGAATCTTTAGGCAGGGGTGGAGTTTTGGCCGGATCTCGTCGCTTAATGCCCTGGATCAACCGAAATCGACTTACTTGTCGGGTATAGTCAAACCGTTTCACACTCCCTGAGGAGGGATCGGTGACTTTTTCCACGACTTTCAGTGTTTTGGTGCAGATCTCATGAGCATGCGCCGGATCTGTGATGGCCGTGATGTCATGGCACGGTAATGCGTGCTGTTTAACAGCGCATTGCATGCATGCACGTCGAATGAGTTTCTTTTCTTCCTGATCCCATTTGATGATGACATGGCGGTCCTGCTCCGTACCATGGATGTTGGTACTTTGCAGCCCCTCTGAGGCGGGGTAAGCCCATCGGCTCAGAGCATCCGCTACCGTGTTGTGGTTTCCAGGCAAATACGACACATGGAGGTCAAACAGAGAGAGAAATTCGTGCCATCTGGCCCGTCGACCAGCTGGGCTCGCGACAGTATCAATGTGTTCGGTGGCCCAATACTCCAGAGATCGATGATCCGTCAGGACCTCGACTCGATTGGTGCCCACCCACGATTGGTACTTTTTTAAAGCACAGATTATGGCGTAAGTCTCTTGCTCACGCGGCGACCATTGCATTTGGCGTGGGGCTAGCTTCCGAGACCAAAATGCAAGAGGGTAGTGATCGCCGGTGGCTTCATCAACCTGTTCGAGAACAGCTCCGATCGCGTACCTAGAAGCGTCGGTTCTGATGTAGAAGGGTCGGTCAAATTGGGGCACATGCAACGTGGCGACTTCGCAGAGGGCCGCCTTCAAGTGATGGAAGGCCTCCTCGCACTCGTCAGTCCACTTGACACGAACCTTTGAACCTGCCTTGCCCGCATCTCTCCCTACCTTCAATAATTCAGTGAGGGGGGCAGCAAATTTGGCATAATTCGGCACAAAAGTGTGGTAAAAATTGCAACAACCCAGGAATCCTCTCAACTCCGTGATCGTCTCAGGGCGCTTCCACTTCTGAATAGCGACGAGCTTCCCTGGACTGGGTCGTCGGGTGCCATTCTCTAGGAGAGAACCACAAAATTCGACTGATTTTAAAAATAATTTTCCCTTCTTTGGCCCACAAATCAGCTGATTGGCGTCAAGAATGTCCAAAACTTGGTTCAGCTGCTTCTCATGTAGGGCCACCAGCTCGGCTTCGGTCAGTCCCTCCCCCTCCGTCGCGATGATTATGTCATCTATGTACACACTCACGAAGGCACGAAGCTCAGGATGGGTTGTGAACAGCACATCCTCCATCATTCTTTGAAAAAATGAGGGGGCGTTCTTCAGGCCCATGGGCATGACGGTCCACTGGACTGGGCCACATGGCGTGCACATACAGGTGAGAGGTCCGCTGTCCTTCCTCAACGGCATTTGGTGAAAGCCGTGACGGAGATCCAGCACAGAAAACAAACGACCTCTTGCCCTCTTGGCGATTTCCTCCTCAATGAGGGGCAGGGGGTGTGAATCCGCCTTGGTTTCGGCGTTGAGATTGCGAAAATCAACAACCATTCGCCAACCATCTATAGTGTTCTGGTCTGCAGGCGGCGGCTTCGGGACGGTGAAGGGTGAACAACACCATTCGCTGGTCATACAACCCTCAAGCCAACCAAATTCCCTGAGATTTCTCTCGATGATTTTTCTGAGGATCTCATGTTTATGTCCATGGTTCTCATAAGGGCGCTGTTTCTTCGCCTTGTACCCTTCACGAAGCTCGATGAAGGCTTCACCGAACTGCCCACGGACAGGGGGATCTTTGATCAACTTCCCTGAAAGGGTTGTGTCCTTCCGTTCCCCAAAAATCTTTTCTCTTGACTTGGAACACAATTCAGTGTCCACCTGATCGCCAGGAATTACTGTCGAAAAAACTTTGGCGACTTCTTCGGCTTTGACAGGAAGAATCTTCTTACGGATGTCCCTAAACAGGTCCGTATCAACTGCCTCTTGAAGATAGGTGGGTCGTGTGTCGAAGTCCCAGAGACTCTCTTCGTGATCCAGCTCCTCGAAAGGATCCATGAAAGCTTCCACAGGGGGTTTTTCATAAAAAACTCTGAATTTGCGGCGCGATTGGAGATTTTTCCTCGCCCGTGCACTGAAGATTCTTTTCGATGTCGACCGTATTGGGGAAGAGGGAGACGAGGCGGATCCATTGGACGTTGAATCACCTTGGGTATCTGACGGACAAAAATCAGAAAAAATAGATTCATCATCAGTACCACGCTCAACCTCAGATTCAGACCCAACACAGGAATCTGTACTAGAATCAGCAGAATTAGAGTCAGAAAGCTTTCCATCCACCAGGAATGCAAGCGAACTCCAGGACCGCTGTGGCAGGGGACCTGTGTCGTCCCTGGCATACAGCTTAATCTTCCTGGGAAGTTCGATGTAATCTACACAAATGTCTTGTAATTCCTGAAACCAAGGCTTGTCGTCCCACAAGGGCACAACCAAAATTGCCTGGGTTTTATCTTGCTTGATTTTGTGGATGACCTGCTGGATTAAGTGAAACGGAGGATTAATCCACAACTTCTTGTCCCATTTATGGGTCCAAGCGTCGCTAAAGTGCTTGTCAAAGCGCTTGTTCATACGGTTAGCAAAGGCATCATACTGTGGCCAAAAGGAATGGTGTTCATGAAAGTATTCACAAATTGCATCGCGCCATTTGTCGACAACTCTGTAGGATGAAGAGTGCCAGCGCGAAGGGCGTCGTGGCTGGGAGTCCCTACGAAGACATTCTAACTCTTGGGAGTAATCGGCACTCCCATTCACCTCTGCAATGGTGACATCTTCACCAAATTTTGGTGTCACTTTTTGCTTCAAAAATTCTTCTGCACTTTTAAACCCTGCGTGCAAAAAACGAAATTCAGGACGCTCCAAAGGACCTGACTCCAGCAAAAAACAACGACGATGACCTACGGGCGCTACCCTGTTCTTGCGAAGCCAAGGATGGCCCAAATAAAGGTCATACTTTATGTCGGCACGATAGAAGTAGTCATCCTTAAGGACAACTTCTTCCACATTTTGCTCTTCCCAAAGGTCTTGAGCGACCAAATGAGTTGATATATAACAACCGCGTTGCCCACCTGCGAGAGAATGTCCAGAAACTCCCTCGAGGGTAACAGGATGAGGCGACTCAAACACGCAGTCGTCGGGTAAGAATGAATTGGATTGGAGATTTACCTCTGATCCATTGTCACACAAACAAGTGGCGAGATGGAAATTTCCCTTGCAATCAGAGACCCACAGCTTTGTGACAAACTGACGGGCCCTGTGCTTGGACTGTACACCAACCTCGTCCACTACAACAGAAGGATCCGCTGCCGGATCCAGGGGAGAGGAGACAAGCGACCCTACATCAAGTAATGGTCGATCAGGAATTTGGGGATCATGCCTGAAATCGCCTGGGGAGGGGCGATTTTCGTGGCTCCCCTAGGCGTTCTGACCTCCAGCGGCTGCGTTAACATTGTGAACACAGCCTGATTCGTCGATCCACTCATCTTGGAACGGATCATCCGCTGGATTCAGGGCATTTTCGACATAATCTCGATCCGCATCGGACACCTGATCTGCACCTGAGACCTGATCCACACGATGATTGCCCTTTCCACGTCCACGGCCACGGCCGCCGGATGATGGGCCACCACCGTCGCCACGCCCTCTGCCCTTACCAGAGAAAGCAATTCCCGAAGGATTTCCCTTGCCTTTACCCTGTGATCCTGGAGCATTTCCTTTGTTTGTACCGGATTGAGGGGTCTGGCCTGGATTTCGATTTCCGCCTCCGGCGTTGCCATTGGGACTTGTCTGGCCGTTCGGCTGCCCACCGGAGCCGGATGGAGTCCGATTTCCTTTGCCTTGGGACCCGCCAGGGCCTCCGGTATTTTTGTTTCAACCGGAGGGGGTCGAATTACCCTTTCCCCCCTTTGCACCATGCACCTGTCTGTCATTCCTGTCTGAATTCTGCGAATTACTGACATTTTCACCAATCACCTTGTGATCGTAAGCAGACCATCGGTGATTAGCAGTAGAATGCGTCTTAGCTCGGTTCGTAGAACCTAAAAGAAGGCAGATGCTACAATGATCCTGAACATTCCGGGTGTCATTCACCTTTTTGTTGCCCTTTTGGGCCCCATTTTGGGTGTTTTGCTGGGTATTCTTGTTTCCCCCAAGACCCTCATGGAAATTTTGATTGGCGGCGTCAGCGAGCCGTTCAACCTCTTCCCACAGTTCCTGCGGAGTGAACGAAAACACCCAGTTCCTGGCCTTCAGGCGATGGCCGTGGAAACTTACTCCCCTATTGAGGACTTGGACAAACAAGTCCCGATCCTCGTGTTCATTAAACTTGATTTTCCACGTGTTTTCAGTGAATTTCGCCTTGGTAAACGACGTGGGGGAGCACTTTTGAAGTGCCTCCCTGACGGTAAACCGGTTGGCCGAGGCATCAAAGCCATCGACTTCCGCCCACCAGGTCTTGACCTTTTCTTCGGACTGTTTATTCCGAAGGGTGGCGGCGGTTTCTGAGGGGATCTTGTCAAAAATCATATTTTTCAGCTCGGCACTAGAAAATTTTTCGCCCGAATGTTCAGATTCTTCTACGAGGTTCCAGAAGCGCTGTCTCTTGTCTTGCACTTCGTGCAAGATTAATCGCGAGAACGAAGGAAAATTCTTCAACATCTGGTGGTAATGGTCCTCTGGCAGCCGGGATCCACGTACCTCCAACTGTTCCCACACCTCATCAAAGGTAAGGGGGGAACTTGAATCCTCACGATCACTCCAGGTCCTGAGCCAAGTGTTGGCCGGCGCTCCCTCAAGGCAGTCCAAGAGGGCCATCAGAAACCGATCATCCTGGAGCTTTTGAGTCTTAACCCACAATTTAAATTCCCGTTGGAACTGAGGCCAACGTCTGGGGTTCCCATTATACTTCGGTTGCTTGGCAACCTGACGAAGTCGCAATGAAGTGGGATTTAGAAGTAAATTCAGCCCAACACCGGCCGTAATGGCAGACACCTTGGCGGCATCATTAGCCACACCAGCTCCGGCGAGGGTCTGGGCGAGCAACATCTGGGCTATTGCATTGGAATCAACAGCAGGAAGGGTAGTACGGGAGGCAGTTCGTTTGGCATTCTGAGCCTCAGTCCTAGCCTTCGCCGATCTACTCTGAGATCGAGAGATTGTAACCCTTTCCTTTAGCTTAGTCCTGCTGATCCTTGCGTCGGTGGTCTTAGAGTCCACCGAAGGAGCAATCGAAAAAATTTCTGTCGCCTCCTCCGACGGTTCTGTTGTTCGTTCCACCGATGATGCGCCCTCAGACCTCATGTGGGTCTTGAAAAGATCTTTAATTCCCAGCGTCTGAATGATGAGTTGCATTTGATCTTTGAGCAATTGGAGCTCAGTATCTCGCTGTAATCTGCAAGAGCAGTCGGCAGGACAGTACATACCGTGTCCTGAAGGGCCTGAGCAGGCTGTCGGACCGCTAATCTCAGTGGTTCGCAGCCAGGAGTCCACTTGGGGAGCTCCTTCAGTCCTAATTTCCAGGCTTGCCTGCCTAGCTGCCTCTAAAATTCCTTCCTCAACCGCGGCGGCTAGATCGTCGCGGATGGAAACAGAGGGATGAGGGGCGGAGGGCCCGGCAACAGGTGCCTTGGTCTTCTCCTTCGGGAAGGGACTTGCCTCCCAGATCTGCAAAAAAATGGCAAAAGATTCATCTTCTTGAGAACACCACCACATCCTGGTATTAATTTCTTCTTGAAGGAGGAAAAAATATTCGAATAAAAAATCAGAGGCGATTCTTTCTTGACCTATCAGCTTAGACGTGGCTAATAGACAAAGGGCCTCAAGCGCCTCAAGGTTACGGGTCACTTCTGAAGACAAATGGTTGTCCCATTGTGCCCATGAGGCTGGTCGATTATAGGTAGGTACCTCACCTGGACCACCCATCTCAATGTCGTCAATGTCGGCGTCGATGGTCTCAAAATGTGGACATTGGTAAGGAGTATTAGTACCTGCCAGGTCCGTAAGCTCCACCGGAGCGTTGCCATTAGCGTAGGCTGGGAGATTCCAGCTGCTTGATGGCCAATTTCGACTGGGATCTTGATTGTAATCTGGGCCTCCACAGCTGCTGATTTGTGCCCTTCTTGGGCAATTTGGGCTTGCGCAAGGCATTCCTCTCAAGGCCTCGTTCGCACAGCACCACGGCAGCGTAATCGTTACGTCTCCGGAGGTGGCGGAGTCTACGGGGCCGCACTGGGGAGCTAGGTGTGGTTGGGACACCAAAGGAACAAGATTCAGGTAGCCTCTGCTACCATGAAAGTGCTGCCCTGGGTCGTTGAGGGTGCCGGAGGGCTCGGGGCCGGCAAGACCAGTGGGGCAGGCACGCGAGGAGTCTCCCTGGATGTTGTTATTGGGTGTAGAACCGGAGACACGGACACCAACGGAGGCGAGAGCAGCAACAACTGAAGCAAGGTCCATGCTGATTGTGGTCCGGCAGAAAATCCCAGTCTATGAAGAAAATTGCGGCGAATTATTCTAAATACATCTGAGTGTCCAAAACTGTCTGAAAAGATTTAAATAATCCAATTATGTAAAAATGTTTGGCCGATCTGGCCCGCGAGCGCGCGTCAGCGGCAAATGGCAATTCCAGCTAAAATAGCGGAACGCGGCAGATTTACGGGGAATGGACCGCGGAATCAAATCTGGCATATCAGAAATATATAGGAAATATCCTGTGACTGAGCTGCGAGGCGGCAATTCCGCCGAAGCAAAGAAAATGACCAAAATGTAGCCAATCTGGGCAGAATGTCTGAAAATCTGAGCAGATGGGGCTAGCCGCACTTACATCCCCGCATCCTCCCCGCATCCTCCACGCATCCTCCCCGCATCCTCCCCGCATCCTCCCCGATCCTGCCCGCATCCTCCCCAATCCTCCCCGCGTCCTCCCCGCATCCTCCCCGCATCCTCCCCGATCCTCCCCGCATCCTCCCCGCATCCTCCCCGCATCCTCCCCGATCCTCCCCGCACCCTCCCTGATCCTCCCTGCATCCTCTTCGATCCTCTCCGCATCCTCCCTGATCCTCCCCGCATCCTCCCCGGTCCTCCCCGCATCCTCCCCGGTCCTCCCCGGTCCTCCCCGCATCCTCCCTGATCCTCCCCGCATCCTCCCCGATCCTCCCCGCATCCTCCCCGGTCCTCCCCGCATCCTCCCCGATCCTCCCCGCATCCTCCCGGGTCCTCCACGCATTCTCCCTGATCCTCCCCGCATTCTCCCCGGTCCTCCCTGCATCCTCCCCGGTCCTCCCCGCACCCTCCCGGATCCTCCCCGCATCCTCTCCAGTCCTTCCTGCATCCTCCCCGATCCTCCCCGCATCCTCCCTGATCCTCTTTGCATCCTCCCTGATCCTCCCCGCATCTTTCCCGGTCCTCCCCGCAACCTCCCCGGTCCTCCCCACATCCTCCCCGATCTTCCCCGCATCCTCCCCGGTTCCTGCCCGAATCCTCGCTGATCCTCCCCGCATCCTCCCCGCATCCTCCCCGCATCCTCCCAGGTCCCCCCCCCATCCACCCCGGTCCTGACCGCATACTCCCTGATCCTCACCGCATCCTCCCCGATCCTGCCCGCATCCTCCCCGATCCTCCCCGCATCCTCCCCGGTCGTCCCCGCATCCTCCCCGGTCCTCCCCGCATCCTCGCCGATCCTCCCCGCATCCTCCCCGCATCCTCCCCGCATCCTCCCCGCGTCATCCCCGCATCCTCCCCGGTCCTCCCAGGATCCTCCCCGATCCTCCCCGCATCCGCCCAGGTCCTCCTTGCATTCTGCCCGATCCTCCCTGCATCCTCCCCGATCCTCCCCACATCCTCCCCGATCCTCCCCGCATCCTCCCCGCATCCTCCCCGCATCCTCCCCGGTCCTCTCCGCATCCTCCCCGATCCTCCCCGCATCCTCCCCGGTCCTCCCCACATCCTCACCGCATCCTCCCCGCATCCTCCCCGGTCCTCCACGCATCCTCCCCGATCCTCCCCGCATCCTCCCCGATCCTCCCCGCATGCTCCCCGATCCTCCCCGCATCCTCCCCGAACCCTCCCCGCATCCTCCCCGCTCCTCCCCGCATCCTCCCCACATCCTCCCCGCATCCTCCCCGCTCCTCCCCGCATCCTCCCCGATCCTCCCCGCATCCTCCCCGATCCTCCCCGCATCCTCCCCGGTCCTCCCCGCATCCTCCCCGGTCCTCCCCGGTCCTCCCCGGTCCTCCCCGCATCCTCCCCAATCCTCCCCGCATCCTCCCCGCATCCTCCCCGCATCCTACCCGCATCCTCCCCGATCCTTCCCGCATCGTCCCCGATCCTCTCCGCATCCTCCCCGATCCTCCCCGCATCCTCCTCGGTCCTCCCGTCATCCTCCCCGGTCCTCCCCGCTCCTCCCCGGTTCCTGCCCGCATCCTCCCTGATCCTCCCCGCATCCTCCCCGGTCCTCCCCGCATCCTCCCCAGTCCTCCCCGCATCCTCCCCAATCCACCCCGCATTCTCCCTGATCCTCCCCGCATCCTCCCCGGTCCTCCCCGCGTCCTCCCAGATCCTTCCCGCATCCTCCCCGGTCCTCCCCGCATCCTCCCCGGTCCTCCCTGTATCCTCCCTGATCCTCCCCGCATCCTTCCTGATCCTCTCGGCATTCTCCCCGCTCCTCCCTGCATCCTCCCAGATCCTCCCCGCATCTTCGCCGGTCCTCCTCGCATCCTCCCCGGTCCTCCCCTCATCCTCCCCGATCCTCCCCGCATCGTTCCCGGTTCCTGCCCGCATCCTCCCGCATCCTCCCCGCATCCTCCTCGGTCCTCCCCGCATCCTCCCCGGACCTCCCCGCATCATCCTCATTCCTCTCCGCATCCTCTCCGATCCTCCCCGCATCCTCCCCGGTCCCCCCCGCATCCTCCCCGGTCCGCCCCGCAGTCTCCCCGATCCTCCACGCCTCCTCACCGGTCCTCCATGCATCCTCCCCGGTCCTCCCCGCATCCTCCCCGATCCTCCCCGCATCCTCCCCGATCCTCCCCGCATCCTCCCCGGTCCTCCCCGCGTCCTCCCCGGTCCTACCCGCATCCTCCCCGGTACTCCCCGCATCCTCCCTGATCCTCCCTGCATCCTCCCCGCATCCTCCCCGCATCCTCTCCGGTCCTCCCCGCATCCTCCCCGATCCTCCCTGCATCCTCCCCGCATCCTCCCCGCATCCTCTCCGCGTCATTCCCGCATCCTCCCCAGTCCTCCCTGGATGCTCCCCGATCCTCCCCGCATCCTCCCCGATCCTCGCCGCATCCTCCCCGATCCTCCCCGCATCCTCCCCGCATCGTCCACACATCCTCCCCGCATCCTCCCCATTCCTGCCCGCATCCTCCCCGATCTTGCCCGCATCCTCCCCAATCCTCCCCGCATCCTCCCCGCATCCTCCCCGCATCCTCCCCGCATCCTCCCCGCATCCTCCCCGATCCTCCCCGCATCCTCCCTGGTCCTCCCTGCGTCCTCCCCGATCCCCCCCGCATCCTCCCCCATAACTCCCCGCATCCTTCCTGATCCTCCCCGCATTCTCACCGGTCCTCCCCGCATCCTCCCCGGTCCTCCCCGCATCCTCCCCGATCCTCCCCGCATCCTCCCCAGTCCTTCTCACATCCTCCCTGATCCTCCCCGCATTCTCCCCGCTCCTCCCTGCATCCTCCCCGATCCTCCCCGCATCTTCCCCGGTCCTCCCCACATCCTCCCCGGTCCTCCCCTCATCCTCCCCGATCCTCCCCGCATCCTCCCCGGTTCCTGCCCGCATCCTCCCTGATCCTGCCCGGATCCTCCCCGGTCCTCCCCGCATCCTCCCCGGTCCTCCCCCCATCCCCCCAGGTCCTGACGGCATCCTCCCCGATCCTCGCCGCATCCTCCCCGATCCTCCACGCATCCTCCCCGATCCTCCCCGCATCCTCCCCGATCCTCCCCGCATCCTCCCTGGTCCTCCCCGCATCCTCCTCGATCCTCCCCGCAACCTCCCCGGTACTACCCGCATCCTCCCCAGTCCTCCCGGCATCCTCCCCGATCCTCCCCGCATAATCCCCGATCCTCCCCGCATCCTCCCCGCATCCTCCCCGCATCCTCCCCGCATCCTTCCCGCATCCGCCCCGGTCCTCCCCCCATCCCCCCAGGTCATGACCGCATCCTCCCCGATCCTCGCCGCATCCTCCCCGATCCTCCAGGCATCCTCCCCGATCCTCCCCGCATCCTCCCCGGTCCTCCTCGCATCCTCCCCGGTCCTTCCCTGATCCTCCCCAATCCTCCCCGCATCCTCCCCGCATCCTCCCCGCATCCTCCCCGATCCTCCCCGCATCATCCCCGATCCTCCCCGCATCCTCCTCGGTCCTCCCTGCATCCTCCCCGGTCCTCCCCGCATCCTCCCCGATCCTCCCCGCATCCTTCCCGGTCCTCCCCGCATCCTCCCCGCATCCTCCCCGGTCCTCCCCGCATCCTCCCCAATCATCCCCGCATCCTCCCCGCATCCTCCCCGCATCGTCCCCGGTCCTCCCCGCATCCTCCCCGATCATCCCCGCATCCTCCACGATCCTCTCCGGTCCTCCCCGCATCCTCCCCGGTCCTCCCCGCATCCTCCCCAATCCTCCCCGCATCCTCCCCGCATCCTCCCCGCATCCTCCCCGCATCCTCCCCGCATCCTGCCCGCATCGTCCCCGCATCCTGCCCGGTCCTCCCCGCATCCTTCCCAATCCTCCTCGCATCCTCCCCGCATCCTCCCCGCATCCTCCCCGCATTCTCCCCGCATCCTCCCCGGTCCTCCTCGCATCCTCCCCGGTCCTCCCCGGTCCTCCCCGCATCCTCCCCGCATCGTCCCCGGTCCTCCCCGCATCCTCACCGATCCTCCCCGCATCCTCCCCGATCCTCCCCGCATCCTCCTCACATCCTCCCCGCATCCTCCCCGCATCCTCCCCGCATCCTGCCCGGTCCTCCCCGCATCCTCCCCGATCCTCCCTGCATCCTCCTCGGTCCTCCCCGCATCCTCCCCGGTCCTCCCCGGTCCTTCCCGCATCCTCCCCGATCCTCCCCTCATCCTCCCCGATCCTCCCCGCATCCTCCCCGGTCCTCCCTGCATCCTCCCCGGTCCTCCCCGCATCCTCCCCGATCCTCCCCGCATCCTCCCCGGTCCTCCCCGCGTCCTCCCCGATCCTCCCCGCATCCTCCCCGGTACTCCCCGCATCCTCCCTCATCCTCCCTGCATCCTCCCCGCATCCTCCCCGCATCCTCCCCGGTCCTCCCCGCATCCTCCCCGAGGCTCCCTGCATCCTCCCCGCATCCTGCCCGCATCCTCTCCGTGTCATTCCCGCATCCTCCCTAGTCCTCCCTGGATGCTCCCCGATCCTCCCCGCATCCTCCCCGATCCTCCCCGCATCCTCCCCGATCCTCCCCGCATCCTCCCCGATCCTGCCCGCATCCTCCCCAATCCTCCCCGCATCCTCCCAGCATCCTCCCCGCATCCTCCCCGCATCCTCCCCGCATCCTCCCCGATCCTCTCCGCATCCTCCCCGCATCCTCCCCCATAACTTCCCGCATCCTTCCTGATCCTCCCCACATTCTCCCCGGTCCTCCCCGCATCCTCCCCGGTCCTCCCCGCATCCTTTCCGATCCTCCCCGCATCCTCCCCAGTCCGTCCCGCATCCTCCCTGATCCTCCCCGCATCCTCCCCGATCCTCCCCGCATCTTCCCTGGTCCTCCCCGCATCCTCCCCGGTCCTCCCCTCATCCTCCCCGATCCTCCCCGCATCCTCCCATGTTCCTCCCCGCATCCTCCCCGGTCCTCCCCGCATCCTCTCCGGTCCTCCCTCCATCCCCCTAGGTCGTGACCGCATCCTCCCCGATCCTCGCCGCATCCTCCCCGATCTTCCACGCATCCTCCCCGGTCCTCCCCGCATCCTCCCCGGTCCTCCCCGCATCCTCCCTGATCCTCCCCGCATCCTCCTCGATCCTCCCCGCAACCTCCCCGGTCCTCCCCGCATCCACCCCGGTCCTCCCTGCATCCTCCCCGATCCTCCCCGCATCCTCCCCGGTCCTCCCCGCATCCTCCCCGGTCCTCCCCGCATCTTCCTCGATCCTCCCCGCAACCTCCCCGGTCCTCCCCGCATCCACCCCGGTCCTCCCCGCATCCTCCCCGATCCTCCCCGCATCCTCCCCGATCCTCCCCGCATCCTCCCCGCATCCTCCCCGCATCCTCCCCGTGTCGTCCCCGCATCCTCCCCGATCCTCCCCGCATCCTCCCCGATCCTCCCCGCATCCTCCCTGATCCTCCCCGCATCCTCCCCGGTCCTCCCTGCATCCTCCCCGGTCCTCCCCGCATCCTCTCTGATCCTCCCCGCATGCTTCCCGGTCCTCCCCGCATCCTCCCCGGTCCTCCCCGCATCCTTCCCGATCCTCCCCGCATCCTCCCCGCATCCTCCCCGGTCCTCCCCGCATCCTCCCCGATCCTCCCCGCATCCTCCCCGATTCTCCCCGCATCCTCCCCGATCCTCCCCGCATCCTCCCCGCATCCTCCCCGCATCGTCCCCGGTCCTCCCCGCATCCTCCCCGATCATCCCCGCATCCTCCCCGATCCTCCCCGGTCCTCCCCGCATCCTCCCCGGTTCTTCCCGCATCCTCCCCAATCCTCCCCGCATCCTCCACGCATCCTCCCCGCATCCTCCCCGCATCCTCCCCAATCCTCCTCGCATCCTCCCCGCATCCTCCCCGCATCCTCCCCGGTCCTCCCCGCATCCTCCCCGGTCCTACCCGCATCCTCCCCGATCCTCCCCGCATCCTCCCCGATCCTCCCCGCATCCTCCCCGATCCTCCCCGCATCCTCCCCGCATCCTCCCCGCGTCCTCCCCGCATCCTCCCCGATCCTCCCCGCATCCTCCCCGGTCCTCCCCGCATCCTACCCGATCCTCTTCGCATCCTCCCCGGTCCTCCCCGGTCCTCCCCGCATCATCCCCGATCCTCCCCGCATCCTCCCCGATCCTCCCCGCATCCTCCCGGATCCTCCCCGCATCCTCCTCGATCCTGCCCGCATCCTCCCCAATCCTCCCCGCATCCTCCCAGCATCCTCCCCGCATCCTCCCCGCATCCTCCCCGCATCCTCCCCGATCCTACCCGCATCCTCCCCGATCCTCCCCGCATCCTCCCCGATCCTTTCCGCATCCTCCCCGATCCTCCCCGCATCCTCCCCGCATCCTCCCCGGTCCTCCCCGCATCCTCCCCGGTCCTCCCCGCATCCTCCTCGATCCTCCCCGCAACCTCCCCGGTCCTCCCCGCATCCACCCCGGTCCTCCCCGCATCCTCCCCGATCCTCCCCGCTTCCTCCCCGATCCTCCCCGCATCCTCCCCGCATCCTCCCCGCATCCTCCCCGTGTCGTCCCCGCATCCTCCCCGATCCTCCCCGCATCCTCCCCGATCCTCCCCGCATCCTCCCTCATCATCCCCGCATCCTCCCCGGTCCTCCCTGCATCCTCCCGGTCCTCCCCGCATCCTCCCTGATCCTCCCCGCATGCTTCCCGGTCCTCCCCGCATCCTCCCCGGTCCTCCCCGCATCCTTCCCGATCCTCCCCGCATCCTCCCCGCATCCTCCCCGGTCCTCCCCGCATCCTCCCCGATCCTCCCTGCATCCTCCCCGATTCCTCCCCGCATCCTCCCCGATCCTCCCCGCATCCTCCCCGCATCCTCCCCGCATCCTCCCCGATCATCCCCGCATCCTCCCCGATCCTCCCCGGTCCTCCCCGCATCCTCCCCGGTCCTCCCCGCATCCTCCCCGGTCCTCCCCGCATCCTCCCCAATCCTCCCCGCATCCTCCACGCATCCTCCCCGCATCCTCCCCGCATCCTCCCCAATCTTCCTCGCATCCTCCCCGCATCCTCCCCGCATCCTCCCCGGTCCTACCCGCATCCTCCCCGATCCTCCCCGCATCCTCCCCGATCCTCCCCGCATCCTCCCCGATCCTCCCCGCATCCTCCCCGCATCCTCCCCGCGTCCTCCCCGCATCCTCCCCGATCCTCCCCGCATCCTCCCCGGTCCTCCCCGCATCCTACCCGATCCTCTTCGCATCCTCCCCGGTCCTCCCCGGTCCTCCCCGCATCCTCCCCGATCCTCCCCGCATCCTCCCCGATCCTCCCCGCATCATCCCGGATCCTCCCCGCATCCTCCTCGATCCTGCCCGCATCCTCCCCAATCCTCCCCGCATCCTCCCAGCATCCTCCCCGCATCCTCCCCGCATCCTCCCCGCATCCTCCCCGATCCTCCCCGGTCCTCCCCGGTCCTCCCCGCATCCTCCCCGCATCCTCCCCGGTCCTACCCGCATCCTCCCCGATCCTCCCCGCATCCTCCCCGATCCTTTCCGCATCCTCCCCGATCCTCCCCGCATCCTCCCCGCATCCTCCCCGCGTCCTCCCCGCATCCTCCCCGATCCTCCCTGCATCCTCCCCGGTCCTCCCCGCATCCTACTAGATCCTCCCCGCATCCTCCCCGTTCCTCCCCGGTCCTCCCCGCATCCTCCCCGGTCCTCCCCGCATCCTCCCCAATCCTCCCCGCATCCTTACCGCATCCTCCCCGCATCCTCCCCGCATCCTCCCCGGTCCTCCCCGCATTCTCCCTGCTCCTCCCCGCATCCTGCCCGGTCCTCCCCGCATCCTCCCCGATCCTCCCCGCATCCTTTCCAGTCCTTCCCGCATCCTCCCTGATCCCCTCGGCATTCTCCCCGCTCCTCCCTGCATCCTCCCCGATCCTCCCCGCATGTTCGCCGGTCCTGCCCGCATCCTCCCCGGTCCTCTCCTCATCCTCCCCGATCCTCCCCGCATCCTCCCAGGTTCCTGCCCCCATCCTCCCTGATCCTCCCCGCATCCTCCCCGCATCCTCCCCGGTCCTACCCGCATCCTCCCCGATCCTCCCCGCATCCTCCCCGATCCTCCCCGCATCCTCCCCGATCCTCCCCGCATCCTCCCCGCATCCTCCCCGCGTCCTCCCCGCATCCTCCCCGATCCTCCCCGCATCCTCCCCGGTCCTCCCCGCATCCTACCCGATCCTCTTCGCATCCTCCCCGGTCCTCCCCGGTCCTCCCCGCATCCTCCCGGATCCTCCCCGCATCCTCCTCGATCCTGCCCGCATCCTCCCCAATCCTCCCCGCATCCTCCCAGCATCCTCCCCGCATCCTCCCCGCATCCTCCCCGCATCCTCCCCGATCCTCCCCGGTCCTCCCCGGTCCTCCCCACATCCTCCCCGCATCCTCCCCGCATCTTCCCCGATCCTTTCCGCATCCTCCCCGATCCTCCCCGCATCCTCCCCGCATCCTCCCCGCGTCCTCCCCGCATCCTCCCCGATCCTCCCTGCATCCTCCCCGGTCCTCCCCGCATCCTACCCGATCCTCCCCGCATCCTCCCCGGTCCTCCCCGGTCCTCCCCGCATCCTCCCCGGTCCTCCCCGCATCCTCCCCAATCCTCCCCGCATCCTCCCCGCATCCTCCCCGCATCCTCCCCGCATCCTCCCCGGTCCTCCCCGCATTCTCCCTGCTCCTCCCCGCATCCTGCCCGGTCCTCCCCGCATCCTCCCCGATCCTCCCCGCATCCTTTCCAGTCCTTCCCGCATCCTCCCTGATCCCCTCGGCATTCTCCCCGCTCCTCCCTGCATCCTCCCCGATCCTCCCCGCATCTTCGCCGGTCCTGCCCGCATCCTCCCCGGTCCTCTCCTCATCCTCCCCGATCCTCCCCGCATCCTCCCAGGTTCCTGCCCCCATCCTCCCTGATCCTCCCCGCATCCTCCCCGGTCCTCCCCGCATCCTCCCCGGTCCTCCCCCCATCCCCACCGGTCCTGACCGCATCCTCCCCGATCCTCCCCGCATCCTCCTCGGTCCTCCCCGCATCCTCCCCGGTCCTCCCCGCTCCTCCCCGCATCCTCCCCGATCCTCCCCGCATCCTCCCCGATCCTCCCCGCATCCTCCCCGGTCCTACCCGCATCCTCCTCGGTCCTCCCCGCATCCTCCCTGGTACTCCCCGCATTCTCCCTGCTCCTCCCCGCATTCTCCCCGGTCCTCCCCGCATCCTCCCCGATCCTCCGCGCATCCTCCCCGGTCCTACCCGCATCCTCCCCGGTCCTCCCCGCATCCTCCCTGGTACTCCCCGCATTCTCCCTGCTCCTCCCCGCATCCTGCCCGGTCCTCCCCGCATCCTCCCCGATCCTCCCCGCATCCCTTCCAGTCCTTCCCGCATCCTCCCTGATCCCCTCGGCATTCTCCCCGCTCCTCCCTGCATCCTCCCCGATCCTCCCCGCATCTTCGCCGGTCCTGCCCGCATCCTCCCCGGTCCTCTCCTCATCCTCCCTGATCCTCCCCGCATCCTCCCAGGTTCCTGCCTGCATCCTCCCTGATCCTCCCCGCATCCTCCCCGGTCCTCCCCGCATCCTCCCCGGTCCTCCCCCCATCCCCCCCGGTCCTGACCGCATCCTCCCCGATCCTCGCCGCATCCTCCCTGATCCTCCCCGCATCCTCCCTGATCCTCCCCGCATCCTCCTCGGTCCTCTCCGCATCCTCCCCGATCCTCCCCGCATCATCCTCGATCCTCCCCGCATCCTTCCCGATCCTCCCCGCATCCTCCCCGGTCCCCCCCGCATTCTCCCCGATCCTCCACGCCTCCTCACCGGTCCTCCCGGCATCCTCTCCGATCCTCCCCGCATCCTGCCCGATCCTCCCCGCATCCTCCCCGATCCTCCCGGCATCATCCCTGATCCTCCCCGCATGCTCCCCGATCCTCTCCGCATCCTCCCCGATCCTCCTGGCATCCTCCCCAATCCTCTCCGCATCCTCTCCAATCCTCCCCGCATCCTCCCCAATCGGCCCCTGCATCCTCTCCGATCCTACCCGCATCCTCCCCGATCCTCCCCGCATCCTCCCCGGTCCTCCCCGCATCCTCTCCCATCCTCCCCGCATCCTCCCCAATCCTCCCCGCATCCTCTCCGATCCTCCCCGCATCCTCCCCGATCCTCCCCGCATCCTCCCCGGTCCTCCCCGCATCCTCCCTGGTCCTCCCCGCATCCTCCCCGATCCTCCCCGCATCCTCCCCGGTCCTCCACGCATCCTCCCCGATTCTCCCTGCATCCTCCCCGCATCCTCCCCGCATCCTCCCCGGTCCTCCCCGCATCCTCCCCGATCCTCCCCGCGTCCTCCCCGCATCCTCCCCGCATCCTCTCCGCGTCATTCCCGCATCCTCCCCGGTTCTCCCCGGATCCTCCCCAATCCTCCCCGGATCCTCCCGCATCCTCCCCGCATCCTCCGCACACCCTCCCGGCATCCTCCCCGGTCCTCCCCGCATCCTCCCCAATCCTGCCCGCATCCTCCCCAATCCTCCCCGCACCCTCCTCGCATCCCCCCCGCATCCTCCCCGCATCTCCCCGCATCCTGCCCGGTCCTCCCCGCATCCTCCCCGATCCTCCCTGCATCCTCCTCGGTCCTCCCCGCATCCTCCCCGGTCCTCCCCGGTCCTTCCCGCATCCTCCCCGATCCTCTCTGCATCCTCCCCGATCCTCCCCGCATCCTCCCCGGTCCTCCCCGCATCCTCCCCGATCCTCCCCGCATCCCCTCCGATCCTCCCTGCATCCTCCCCGGTCCTCCCCGCGTCCTCCCCGATCCTCCCCGCATCCTCCCAGGTACTCCCCGCATCCTCCCTGATCCTCCCTGCATCCTCCCCGCATCCTCCCCGCATCCTCCCTGGTCCTCCCCGCATCCTCCCCGATCCTCCCTGCATCCTCCCCGCATCCTCCCCGCATCCTCTCCGCGTCATTCCCGCATCCTCCCCAGTCCTCCCCGGAAGCTCCCCGATCCTCCCCGCATCCTCCCCGATCCTCCCCGCATCCTCCCCGCATCCTCCACGCATCCTCCCCGCATCCTCCCCGCATCCTCCCCGCACCCTCCCCGATCCTCCCCGCATCCTCCCTGGTCCTCCCCGCGTCCTCCCCGATCCCCCCTGCATCCTCCCCCATAACTCCCCGCATCCTTCCTGATCCTCCCCGCATTCTCCCCGGTCCTCCCCGCATCCTCCCCGGTCCTCCCCGCATCCTCCCTGATCCTCCCCGCATCCTCCCTGGTCCTTCCCGCATCCTCCCTGATCCTCCCCGCATCCTCCCCGATCCTGCCCGCATCTTCCCCGGTCCTCCCCGCATCCTCCCCGGTCCTCCCCTCATCCTCCCCGATCCTCCCCGCATCCTCCCCGGTTCCTGCCCGCATCCTCCCTGATCCTCCCCGCATCCTCCCCGATCCTCCCCGCATCCTCCCCGATCCTCCCCGCATCCTCCCCGATCCTCCCCGCATCCTCCCCGCATCCTCCACGCACCCTCCCCGCATCCTCCCCGCATCCTCCCCGATCCTCCCCGCATCCTCCCCAATCCTCCCCGCATTCTCCCCGCATCCTCCCCGCATCCTCCCCGCATCCTCCCCGCATCCTTTCCGATCCTCCCCGCATCCTCCCCGATCCTCCCCGCGTCCTCTCCGATCCCCCCTGCATCCTCCCCCATAACTCCCCGCATCCTCCCTGATCCTCCCCGCATTCTCCCCGGTCCTCCCCGCATCCTCCCCGGTCCTCCCCGCATCCTCCCCGATCCTCCCCGCATCCTCCCCAGTCCTTCCCGCATCCTCCCTGATCCTCCCCGCATCCTCCCCGATCCTCCCCGCATCTTCCCCGGGGGTACCCCAGTTTGACCCAGAATTTCAAAGCCATCTTTTCCTACATTTTTAAGCATGCCGATTCCACCCAAATCGATTCCCGGTCAAAATGGAAACCTTTTTGCGCGCCGCGCCGCGCGCGCGCCTGGGCAAAATCAGTTCTGGCCAGCCCAGCCTAGGGACATTCCAGCCAAATCTGGGTATGTCACCGGGGGTACCCCAGTTTGACCCAGAATTTCAAATCCATCTTTTCCTACATTTTTAAGCATGCAGATTCCACCCAAATCGATTCCCGGTCAAAACAGAAACTTTTTTGCGCGCCGCGCCGCGCGCGCACCTGGGCAAAATCAGTTCTGGCCAGCCCAGCCCAGGGCCATTCCAGCCAAATCTGGGTATGTCACCGGGGGTACCCCAGTTTGACCCAGAATTTCAAAGCCATCTTTTCCTACATTTTTAAGCATGCATAGTCCACCCAAATCGATTCCCGGTCAAAACAGAACCTTTTTTGCGCGCCGCGCCGCGCGCGTGCCTGGGCAAAATCAGTTCTGGCCAGCCCAGCCCAGGGCCATTCCAGCCAAATCTGGGTATGTCACCGGGGGTACCCCAGTTTGACCCAGAATTTCAAACCCATCATTCCCTACGTTTTTCAGCATGCCGATTCCACCCAAATCGATTCCCGGTCAAAACGGAAACTTTTTTGTGCGCCGCGCCGCGCGCGCGCCTGGGCAAAATCAGTTCTGGCCAGCCCAGCCTAGGGCCATTCCAGCCAAATCTGGGTATGTCACCGGGGGTACCCCAGTTTGACCCAGAATTTCAAAGCCACCTTTTCCTACATTTTTAAGCATGCATATTCCACCCAAATCGATTCCCGGTCAAAACAGAAACTTTTTTGCGCGCCGCGCCGCGCGCGCGCCTGGGCAAAATCAGTTCTGGCCAGCCCAGCCCAGGGCCATTCCAGCCAAATCTGGGTATGTCACCGGGGGTACCCCAGTTTGACCCAGAATTTCAAAGCCATCTTTTCCTACATTTTTAAGCATGCAGATTCCACCCAAATCGATTCCCGGTCAAAACAGAAACTTTTTTGTGTGCCGCGCCGCGCGCGCGCCTGGGCAAAATCAGTTCTGGCCAGCCCAGCCTAGGGCCATTCCAGCCAAATCTGGGTATGTCCCCGGGGGTACCCCAGTTTGACCCAGAATTTCAAACCCATCATTCCCTACGTTTTTCAGCATGCCGATTCCACCCAAATCGATTCCCGGTCAAAACGGAAACTTTTTTGTGCGCCGCGCCGCGCGCGCGCCTGGGCAAAATCAGTTCTGGCCAGCCCAGCCTAGGGCCATTCCAGCCAAATCTGGGTATGTCACCGGGGGTACCCCAGTTTGACCCAGAATTTCAAAGCCATCTTTTCCTACATTTTTAAGCATGCATAGTCCACCCAAATCGATTCCCGGTCAAAACAGAACCTTTTTTGCGCGCCGCGCCGCGCGCGTGCCTGGGCAAAATCAGTTCTGGCCAGCCCAGCCCAGGGCCATTCCAGCCAAATCTGGGTATGTCACCGGGGGTACCCCAGTTTGACCCAGAATTTCAAACCCATCATTCCCTACGTTTTTCAGCATGCCGATTCCACCCAAATCGATTCCCGGTCAAAACGGAAACTTTTTTGTGCGCCGCGCCGCGCGCGCGCCTGGGCAAAATCAGTTCTGGCCAGCCCAGCCTAGGGCCATTCCAGCCAAATCTGGGTATGTCACCGGGGGTACCCCAGTTTGACCCAGAATTTCAAAGCCACCTTTTCCTACATTTTTAAGCATGCATATTCCACCCAAATCGATTCCCGGTCAAAACAGAAACTTTTTTGCGCGCCGCGCCGCGCGCGCGCCTGGGCAAAATCAGTTCTGGCCAGCCCAGCCCAGGGCCATTCCAGCCAAATCTGGGTATGTCACCGGGGGTACCCCAGTTTGACCCAGAATTTCAAAGCCATCTTTTCCTACATTTTTAAGCATGCAGATTCCACCCAAATCGATTCCCGGTCAAAACAGAAACTTTTTTGTGTGCCGCGCCGCGCGCGCGCCTGGGCAAAATCAGTTCTGGCCAGCCCAGCCTAGGGCCATTCCAGCCAAATCTGGGTATGTCCCCGGGGGTACCCCAGTTTGACCCAGAATTTCAAACCCATCATTCCCTACGTTTTTCAGCATGCCGATTCCACCCAAATCGATTCCCGGTCAAAACGGAAACTTTTTTGTGCGCCGCGCCGCGCGCGCGCCTGGGCAAAATCAGTTCTGGCCAGCCCAGCCTAGGGCCATTCCAGCCAAATCTGGGTATGTCACCGGGGGTACCCCAGTTTGACCCAGAATTTCAAAGCCATCTTTTCCTACATTTTTAAGCATGCATATTCCACCCAAATCGATTCCCGGTCAAAACAGAAACTTTTTTGCGCGCCGCGCCGCGCGCGCGCCTGGGCAAAATCAGTTCTGGCCAGCCCAGCCCAGGGCCATTCCAGCCAAATCTGGGTATGTCACCGGGGGTACCCCAGTTTGACCCAGAATTTCAAAGCCATCTTTTCCTACATTTTTAAGCATGCAGATTCCACCCAAATCGATTCCCGGTCAAAACAGAAACTTTTTTGTGTGCCGCGCCGCGCGCGCGCCTGGGCAAAATCAGTTCTGGCCAGCCCAGCCTAGGGCCATTCCAGCCAAATCTGGGTATGTCCCCGGGGGTACCCCAGTTTGACCCAGAATTTCAAACCCATCATTCCCTACGTTTTTCAGCATGCCGATTCCACCCAAATCGATTCCCGGTCAAAACGGAAACTTTTTTGTGCGCCGCGCCGCGCGCGCGCCTGGGCAAAATCAGTTCTGGCCAGCCCAGCCTAGGGCCATTCCAGCCAAATCTGGGTATGTCACCGGGGGTACCCCAGTTTGACCCAGAATTTCAAAGCCATCTTTTCCTACATTTTTAAGCATGCATATTCCACCCAAATCGATTCCCGGTCAAAACAGAAACTTTTTTGCGCGCCGCGCCGCGCGCGCGCCTGGGCAAAATCAGTTCTGGCCAGCCCAGCCCAGGGCCATTCCAGCCAAATCTGGGTATGTCACCGGGGGTACCCCAGTTTGACCCAGAATTTCAAAGCCATCTTTTCCTACATTTTTAAGCATGCAGATTCCACCCAAATCGATTCCCGGTCAAAACAGAAACTTTTTTGTGCGCCGCGCCGCGCGCGCGCCTGGGCAAAATCAGTTCTGGCCAGCCCAGCTTAGGGCCATTCCAGCCAAATCTGGGTATGTCACCGGGGGTACCCCAGTTTGACCCAGAATTTCAAAGCCATCTTTTCCTACATTTTTAAGCATGCAGATTCCTGACAAATCGATTCCCGGTCAAAACAGAAACTTTTTTGCGCGCCGCGCCGCGCGCGCGCCTGGGCAAAATCAGTTCTGGCCAGCCCAGCCCAGGGCCATTCCAGCCAAATCTGGGTATGTTACCGGGGGTACCCCAGTTTGACCCAGAATTTCAAACCCATCATTCCCTACGTTTTTCAGCATGCCGATTCCACCCAAATCGATTCCCGGTCAAAACGGAAACTTTTTTGTGCGCCGCGCCGCGCGCGCGCCTGGGCAAAATCAGTTCTGGCCAGCCCAGCCTAGGACCATTCCAGCCAAATCTGGGTATGTCACCGGGGGTACCCCAGTTTGACCCAGAATTTCAAAGCCATCTTTTTCTACATTTTTAAGCATGCAGATTCCACCCAAATCGATTGCCGATCAAAACAGAAACTTTTTTGCGTGCCGCGCCGCGCGCGCGCCTGGGCAAAATCAGTTCTGGCCAGCCCAGCCTAGGGCCATTCCAGCCAAATCTGGGTATGTCACCGGGGGTACCCCAGTTTGACCCAGAATTTCAAAGCCATCTTTTCCTACATTTTTAAGCATGCAGATTCCTCACAAATCGATTCCCGGTCATAACAGAAACTTTTTTGCGCGCCGCGCCGCGCGCGCGCCTGGGCAAAATCAGTTCTGGCCAGGCCAACCCAGGGCCATTCCAGACAAATCTGGGTATGTCACCGGGGGTACTCCAGTTTGACGCAGAATTTCAAACCCATCTTTCCCTACGTTTTTCAGCATGCCGATTCCACCCAAATCGATTCCCGGTCAAAACGGAAACTTTTTTGCGCGCCGCGCCGCGCGCGCGCCTGGGCAAAATCAGTTCTGGCCAGCCCAGCCTAGGGCCATTCCAGCCAAATCTGGGTATGTCACCGGGGGTACCCCAGTTTGACCCAGAATTTCAAAGGCATCTTTTCCTACATTTTTAAGCATGCAGATTTGACCCAAATCGATTCCTGGTCAAAACAGAAACTTTTTTGCGCGCCGCGCCGCGCGCGCGCCTGGGCAAAATCAGTTCTGGCCAGCCCAGCCCAGGGCCATTCCAGCCAAATCTGGGTATGTCACCGGGGGTACCCCAGTTTGACCCAGAATTTCAAACCCATCTTTCCCTACGTTTTTCAGCATGCAGATTCCACCCAAATCGATTCCCGGTCAAAACAGAAACTTTTTTGCGCGCCGCGCCGCGCGCGCGCCTGGGCAAAATCAGTTCTGGCCAGCCCAGCCTAGGGCCATTCCAGCCAAATCTGGGTATGTCACCAGGGGTACCCCAGTTTGACCCAGAATTTCAAAGCCATCTTTTCCTACATTTTTAAGCATGCAGATTCCTGACAAATCGATTCCCGGTCAAAACAGAAACTTTTTTGCGCGCCGCGCCGCGCACGCGCCTGGGCAAAATCAGTTCTGGCCAGCCCAGCCCAGGGCCATTCCAGCCAAATCTGGGTATGTCACCGGGGGTACCCCAGTTTGACCCAGAATTTCAAACCGATCTTTCCCTACGTTTTTCAGCATGCCGATTCCACCCAAATTGATTCCCGGTCAAAACGGAAACTTTTTTGTGCGCCGCGCCGCGCGCGCGCCTGGGCAAAATCAGTTCTGGCCAGCCCAGCCCAGGGCCATTCCAGCCAAATCTGGGTATGTCACCGGGGGTACCCCAGTTTGACCCAGAATTTCAAAGCCATCTTTTCCTACATTTTTAAGCATGCAGATTCCACCCAAATCTATTCCCGGTCAAAATAGAAACTTTTTTGTGCGCCGCGCCGCGCGCGCGCCTGGGCAAAATCAGTTCTGGCCAGCCCAGCTTAGGGCCATTCCAGCCAAATCTGGGTATGTCACCGGGGGTACCCCAGTTTGACCCAGAATTTCAAAGCCATCTTTTCCTACATTTTTAAGCATGCAGATTCCTGACAAATCGATTCCCGGTCAAAACAGAAACTTTTTTGCGCGCCGCGCCGCGCGCGCGCCTGGGCAAAATCAGTTCTGGCCAGCCCAGCCCAGGGCCATTCCAGCCAAATCTGGGTATGTTACCGGGGGTACCCCAGTTTGACCCAGAATTTCAAACCCATCATTCCCTACGTTTTTCAGCATGCCGATTCCACCCAAATCGATTCCCGGTCAAAACGGAAACTTTTTTGTGCGCCGCGCCGCGCGCGCGCCTGGGCAAAATCAGTTCTGGCCAGCCCAGCCTAGGACCATTCCAGCCAAATCTGGGTATGTCACCGGGGGTACCCCAGTTTGACCCAGAATTTCAAAGCCATCTTTTTCTACATTTTTAAGCATGCAGATTCCACCCAAATCGATTGCCGGTCAAAACGGAAACTTTTTTGCGCGCCGCGCCGCGCGCGCGCCTGGGCAAAATCAGTTCTGGCCAGCCCAGCCTAGGGCCATTCCAGCCAAATCTGGGTATGTCACCGGGGGTACCCCAGTTTGACCCAGAATTTCAAAGCCATCTTTTCCTACATTTTTAAGCATGCAAATTCCTCAGAAATCGATTCCCGGTCATAACAGAAACTTTTTTGCACGCCGCGCCGCGCGCGCGCCTGGGCAAAATCAGTTCTGGCCAGGCCAACCCAGGGCCATTCCAGCCAAATCTGGGTATGTCACCGGGGGTACTCCAGTTTGACGCAGAATTTCAAACCCATCTTTCCCTACGTTTTTCAGCATGCCGATTCCACCCAAATCGATTCCCGGTCAAAACGGAAACTTTTTTGCGCGCCGCGCCGCGCGCGCGCCTGGGCAAAATCAGTTCTGGCCAGCCCAGCCTAGGGCCATTCCAGCCAAATCTGGGTATGTCACCGGGGGTACCCCAGTTTGACCCAGAATTTCAAAGGCATCTTTTCCTACATTTTTAAGCATGCAGATTTGACCCAAATCGATTCCTGGTCAAAACAGAAACTTTTTTGCGCGCCGCGCCGCGCGCGCGCCTGGGCAAAATCAGTTCTGGCCAGCCCAGCCCAGGGCCATTCCAGCCAAATCTGGGTATGTCACCGGGGGTACCCCAGTTTGACCCAGAATTTCAAACCCATCTTTCCCTACGTTTTTCAGCATGCAGATTCCACCCAAATCGATTCCCGGTCAAAACAGAAACTTTTTTGCGCGCCGCGCCGCGCGCGCGCCTGGGCAAAATCAGTTCTGGCCAGCCCAGCCTAGGGCCATTCCAGCCAAATCTGGGTATGTCACCAGGGGTACCCCAGTTTGACCCAGAATTTCAAAGCCATCTTTTCCTACATTTTTAAGCATGCAGATTCCTGACAAATCGATTCCCGGTCAAAACAGAAACTTTTTTGCGCGCCGCGCCGCGCACGCGCCTGGGCAAAATCAGTTCTGGCCAGCCCAGCCCAGGGCCATTCCAGCCAAATCTGGGTATGTCACCGGGGGTACCCCAGTTTGACCCAGAATTTCAAACCGATCTTTCCCTACGTTTTTCAGCATGCCGATTCCACCCAAATTGATTCCCGGTCAAAACGGAAACTTTTTTGTGCGCCGCGCCGCGCGCGCGCCTGGGCAAAATCAGTTCTGGCCAGCCCAGCCTAGGGCCATTCCAGCCAAATCTGGGTATGTCACCGGGGGTACCCCAGTTTGACCCAGAATTTCAAAGCCATCTTTTCCTAAATTTTTAAGCATGCAGATTCCTCACAAATCGATTCCCGGTCAAAACGGAAACTTTTTGGCTCGCCGCGCCGCGCGCGGGCCTGGGCAAAATCAGTTCTGGCCAGCCCAGCCTAGGGCCATTCCAGCCAAATCTGGGTATGTCACCGGGGGTACCCAAGTTTGACCCAGAATTTCAAAGCCATCTTTTCCTACATTTTTAAGCATGCAGATTCCTCACAAATCGATTCCCGGTCAAAACAGAAACTTTTTTGCGCGCCGCGCCGCGCGCGCGCCTGGGCAAAATCAGTTCTGGCCAGGCCAGCCCAGGGCCATTCCAGCCAAATCTGGGTATGTCACCGGGGGTACCCCAGTTTGACGCAGAATTTCAAACCCATCTTTCCCTACGTTTTTCAGCATGCCGATTCCACCCAAATCAATTCCCGGTCAAAACGGAAACTTTTTTGCGCGCCGCGCCGCGCGCGCGCCTGGGCAAAATCAGTTCTGGCCAGCCCAGCCCAGGGCCATTCCAGCCAAATCTGGGTATGTCACCGGGGGTACCCCAGTTTGACCCAGAATTTCAAAGCCATCTTTTCCTACATTTTTAAGCATGCAGATTCCACCCAAATCGATTCCCGGTCAAAACAGAAACTTTTTTGCGCGCCGCGCCGCGCGCGCGCATGGGCAAAATCAGTTCTGGCCAGCCCAGTCCAGGGCCATTCCAGCCAAATCTGGGTATGTCACCGGGGGTACCCCAGTTTGACCCAGAATTTCAAACCCATCTTTCCCTACATTTTTCAGCATGCCGATTCCACCCAAATCGATTCCCGGTCAAAACGGAAACTTTTTTGCGCGCCGCGCCGCGCGCGCGCCTGGGCATAATCAGTTCTGGCCAGCCCAGCCTAGGGCCATTCCACCATATCTGGGTATGTCACCGGGGGTACCCCAGTTTGACCCAGAATTTCAAAGCCATCTTTTCCTACATTTTTAAGCATGCAGACTCCACCCAAATCGATTCCCGGTCAAAACAGAAACTTTTTTGCGTGCCGCGCCGCGCGCGCGCCTGGGCAAAATCAGTTCTGGCCAGCCCAGTCCAGGGCCATAGCAGCCAAATCTGGGTATGTCACCGGGGGTACCCCAGTTTGACCCAGAATTTCAAACCCATCTTTCCCTACCTTTTTCAGCATGCCGATTGCACCCAAATCGATTCCCGGTCAAAACGGAAACTTTTTTGCGCGCCGCCCCGCGCGCGCGCCTGGGCATAATCAGTTCTGGCCAGCCCAGCCTAGGGCCATTCCAGCCAAATCTGGGTATGTCACCGGGGGTACCCCAGTTTGACCCAGAATTTCAAACCCATCTTTCCCTACGTTTGTCAGCATGCCGATTCCACCCAAATCGATTCCCGGTCAAAACGGAAACTTTTTTGCGCGCCGCGCCGCGCGCGCGCCTGGGCAAAATCAGTTCTGGCCAGCCCAGCCTAGGGCCATTCCAGCCAAATCTGGGTATGTCACCGGGGGTACCCCAGTTTGACCCAGAATTTCAAAGCCATCTTTTCCTACGTTTTTCAGCATGCCGATTCCACCCAAATCGATTCCCGGTCAAAACAGAAACTTTTTTGCGCGCCGCCCCGCGCGCGCGCCGGGGCAAAATCAGTTCTGGCCAGCCCAGCCTAGGGCCATTCCAGCCAAATCTGGGTATGTCACCGGGGGTACCCCAGTTTGACCCAGAATTTCAAAGCCATCTTTTCCTACATTTTTAAGCATGCATATTCCACCCAAATCAATTTCCGGTCAAAACGGAAACTTTTTTGCGCGCCGCGCCGCGCGCGTGCCTGGGCAAAATCAGTTCTGGCCAGCCCAGCCTAGGGCCATTCCAGCCAAATCTGGGTATGTCACCGGGGGTACCCCAGTTTGACCCAGAATTTCAAAGGCATCTTTTCCTACATTTTTAAGCATGCAGATTCCTGACAAATCGATTCCCGGTCAAAACAGAAACTTTTTTGCGCGCCGCGCCGCGCGCGCGCCTGGGCAAAATCAGTTCTGGCCAGCCCAGCCCAGGGCCATTCCAGCCAAATCTGGGTATGTCACCGGGGGTACCCCAGTTTGACCCAGAATTTCAAACCCATCTTTCCCTACGTTTTTCAGCATGCCGATTCCACCCAAATCGATTCCCGGTCAAAACGGCAACTTTTTTGCGCGCCGCGCCGCGCGCGCGCCTGGGCAAAATCAGTTCTGGGCAGCCCAGCCTGGGGCCATTCCAGCCAAATCTGGGTATGTCACCGGGGGTACCCCAGTTTGACCCAGAATTTCAAAGCCATCTTTTCCTACATTTTTAAGCATGCAGATTCCTCACAAATCGATTCCCGGTCAAAACAGAAACTTTTTTGCGCGCCGCGCCGCGCGCGCGCGTGGGCAAAATCAGTTCTGGCCAGCCCAGCCCAGGGCCATAGCAGCCAAATCTGGGTATGTCACCGGGGGTACCCCAGTTTGACCCAGAATTTCAAACCCATCTTTCCCTACGTTTTTCAGCATGCCGATTCCACCCAAATCGATTCCCGGTCAAAACGGAAACTTTTTTGCGCGCCGCGCCGCGCGCGCGCCTGGGCAAAATCAGTTCTGGCCAGCCCAGCCTAGGGCCATTCCAGCCAAATCTGGGTATGTCACCGGGGGTACCCCAGTTTGACCCAGAATTTCAAAGCCATCTCTTCCTACATTTTTAAGCATGCATATTCCACCCAAATCGATTTCCGGTCAAAACGGAAACTTTTTTGCGCGCCGCGCCGCGCGCGCGACTGGGCAAAATCAGTTCTGGCCAGCCCAGCCTAGGGCCATTCCAGCCAAATCTGGGTATGTCACCGGGGGTACCCCAGTTTGACCCAGAATTTCAAAGCCATCTTTTCCTACATTTTTAAGCATGCAGATTCCACCCAAATCGATTCCCGGTCAAAACGGAAACTTTTTTGCGCGCCGCGCCGCGCGCGCGCCTGGGCACAATCAGTTCTGGCCGGCCCAGCCTAGGGCCATTCCAGCCAAATCTGGGTATGTCACCAGGGGTACCCCAGTTTGACCCAGAATTTCAAAGCCATCTTTTCCTACATTTTTAAGCATGCAGATTCCACCCAAATCGATTCCCGGTCAAAACAGAAACTTTTTTGCGCGCCGCGCCGCGCGCGCGCATGGGCAAAATCAGTTCTGGCCAGCCCAGTCCAGGGCCATTCCAGCCAAATCTGGGTATGTCACCGGGGGTACCCCAGTTTGACCCAGAATTTCAAACCCATCTTTCCCTACATTTTTCAGCATGCCGATTCCACCCAAATCGATTCCCGGTCAAAACGGAAACTTTTTTGCGCGCCGCGCCGCGCGCGCGCCTGGGCATAATCAGTTCTGGCCAGCCCAGCCTAGGGCCATTCCAGCCATATCTGGGTATGTCACCGGGGGTACCCCAGTTTGACCCAGAATTTCAAAGCCATCTTTTCCTACATTTTTAAGCATGCAGATTCCACCCAAATCGATTCCCGGTCAAAACAGAAACTTTTTTGCGTGCCGCGCCGCGCGCGCGCCTGGGCAAAATCAGTTCTGGCCAGCCCAGTCCAGGGCCATTCCAGCCAAATCTGGGTATGTCACCGGGGGTACCCCAGTTTGACCCAGAATTTCAAACCCATCTTTCCCTACCTTTTTCAGCATGCCGATTGCACCCAAATCGATTCCCGGTCAAAACGGAAACATTTTTGCGCGCCGCCCCGCGCGCGCACCTGGGCATAATCAGTTCTGGCCAGCCCAGCCTAGGGCCATTCCAGCCAAATCTGGGTATGTCACCGGGGGTACCCCAGTTTGACCCAGAATTTCAAACCCATCTTTCCCTACATTTTTCAGCATGCCGATTCCACCCAAATCGATTCCCGGTCAAAACGGAAACTTTTTTGCGCGCCGCGCCGCGCGCGCGCCTGGGCATAATCAGTTCTGGCCAGCCCAGCCTAGGGCCATTCCACCATATCTGGGTATGTCACCGGGGGTACCCCAGTTTGACCCAGAATTTCAAAGCCATCTTTTCCTACATTTTTAAGCATGCAGATTCCACCCAAATCGATTCCCGGTCAAAACAGAAACTTTTTTGCGTGCCGCGCCGCGCGCGCGCCTGGGCAAAATCAGTTCTGGCCAGCCCAGTCCAGGGCCATAGCAGCCAAATCTGGGTATGTCACCGGGGGTACCCCGGTTTGACCCAGAATTTCAAACCCATCTTTCCCTACCTTTTTCAGCATGCCGATTCCACCCAAATCGATTCCCGGTCAAAACAGAAACTTTTTTGCGCGCCGCGCCGCGCGCGCGCCTGGGCAAAATCAGTTCTGGCCAGCCCAGCCTAGGGCCATTCCAGCCAAATCTGGGTATGTCACCGGGGGTACCCCAGTTTGACCCAGAATTTCAAACCCATCTTTCCCTACGTTTGTCAGCATGCCGATTCCACCCAAATCGATTCCCGGTCAAAACGGAAACTTTTTTGCGCGCCGCGCCGCGCGCGCGCCTGGGCAAAATCAGTTCTGGCCAGCCCAGCCTAGGGCCATTCCAGCCAAATCTGGGTATGTCACCGGGGGTACCCCAGTTTGACCCAGAATTTCAAAGCCATCTTTTCCTACGTTTTTCAGCATGCCGATTCCACCCAAATCGATTCCCGGTCAAAACAGAAACTTTTTTGCGCGCCGCCCCGCGCGCGCGCCTGGGCAAAATCAGTTCTGGCCAGCCCAGCCTAGGGCCATTCCAGCCAAATTTGGGTATGTCACCGGGGGTACCCCAGTTTGACCCAGAATTTCAAAGCCATCTTTTCCTACATTTTTAAGCATGCATATTCCACCCAAATCAATTTCCGGTCAAAACGGAAACTTTTTTGCGCGCCGCGCCGCGCGCGTGCCTGGGCAAAATCAGTTATGGCCAGCCCAGCCTAGGGCCATTCCAGCCAAATCTGGGTATGTCACCGGGGGTACCCCAGTTTGACCCAGAATTTCAAAGGCATCTTTTCCTACATTTTTAAGCATGCAGATTCCTGACAAATCGATTCCCGGTCAAAACAGAAACTTTTTTGCGCGCCGCTCCGCGCGCGCGCCTGGGCAAAATCAGTTCTGGCCAGCCCAGCCCAGGGCCATTCGAGCCAAATCTGGGTATGTCACCGGGGGTACCCCAGTTTGACCCAGAATTTCAAACCCATCTTTCCCTACGTTTTTCAGCATGCCGATTCCACCCAAATCGATTCCCGGTCAAAACGGAAACTTTTTTGCGCGCCGCGCCGCGCGCGCGCCTGGGCAAAATCAGTTCTGGCCAGCCCAGCCTAGGGCCATTCCAGCCAAATCTGGGTATGTCACCGGGGGTACCCCAGTTTGACCCAGAATTTCAAAGCCATCTTTTCCTACATTTTTAAGCATGCAGATTCCTCACAAATCGATTCCCGGTCAAAACAGAAACTTTTTTGCGCGCCGCGCCGCGCGCGCGCCTGGGCAAAATCAGTTCTGGCCAGCCCAGCCCAGGGCCATAGCAGCCAAATCTGGGTATGTCACCGGGGGTACCCCAGTTTGACCCAGAATTTCAAACCCATCTTTCCCTACGTTTTTCAGCATGCCGATTCCACCCAAATCGATTCCCGGTCAAAACAGAAACTTTTTTGCGCGCCGCGCCGCGCGCGCGCCTGGGCAAAATCAGTTCTGGCCAGCCCAGCCTAGGGCCATTCCAGCCAAATCTGAGTATGTCACCGGGGGTACCCCAGTTTGACCCAGAATTTCAAAGCCATCTCTTCCTACATTTTTAAGCATGCATATTCCACCCAAATCGATTTCCGGTCAAAACGGAAACTTTTTTGCGCGCCGCGCCGCGCGCGCGACTGGGCAAAATCAGTTCTGGCCAGCCCAGCCTAGGGCCATTCCAGCCAAATCTGGGTATGTCACCGGGGGTACCCCAGTTTGACCCAGAATTTCAAAGCCATCTTTTCCTACATTTTTAAGCATGCAGATTCCACCCAAATCGATTCCCGGTCAAAACGGAAACTTTTTTGCGCGCCGCGCCGCGCGCGCGCTTGGGCACAATCAGTTCTGGCCAGCCCAGCCTAGGGCCATTCCAGCCAAATCTGGGTATGTCACCGGGGGTACCCCAGTTTGACCCAGAATTTCAAAGCCATCTTTTCCTACATTTTTAAGCATGCATATTCCACCCAAATCGATTCCCGGTCAAAACAGAAACTTTTTTGCGCGCCGCGCCGCGCGCGCGCCTGGGCATAATCAGTTCTGGCCAGCCCAGCCTAGGGCCATTCCAGCCATATCTGGGTATGTCACCGGGGGTACCCCAGTTTGACCCAGAATTTCAAAGCCATCTTTTCCTACATTTTTAAGCATGCAGATTCCACCCAAATCGATTCCCGGTCAAAACGGAAACTTTTTTGCGTGCCGCGCCGCGCGCGCGCCTGGGCAAAATCAGTTCTGGCCAACCCAGTCCAGGGCCATTCCAGCCAAATCTGGGTATGTCACCGGGGGTACCCCAGTTTGACCCAGAATTTCAAACCCATCTTTCCCTACCTTTTTCAGCATGCCGATTGCACCCAAATCGATTCCCGGTCAAAACGGGAACTTTTTTGCGCGCCGCCCCGCGCGCGCGCCTGGGCATAATCAGTTCTGGCCAGCCCAGCCTAGGGCCATTCCAGCCAAATCTGGGTATGTCACCGGGGGTACCCCAGTTTGACCCAGAATTTCAAACCCATCTTTCCCTACGTTTTTCAGCATGCCGATTCCACCCAAATCGATTCCCGGTCAAAACGGAAACTTTTTTGCGCGCCGCGCCGCGCGCGCGCCTGGGCAAAATCAGTTCTGGCCAGCCCAGCCTAGGGCAATTCCAGCCAAATCTGGGTATGTCACCGGGGGTACCCCAGTTTGACCCAGAATTTCAAACCCATCTTTTCCTACCTTTTTAAGCATGCAGATTCCTCACAAATCGATTCCCGGTCAAAACAGATCCTTTTTTGCGCGCCGCGCCGCGCGCGCGCCTGGGCAAAATCAGTTCTGGCCCGCCCAGCTCAGGGCCATAGCAGCCAAATCTGGGTATGTCACCGGGGGTACCCCAGTTTGACCCAGAATTTCAAACCCATCTTTCCCTACGTTTTTCAGCATGCCGATTCCACCCAAATCGATTCCCGGTCAAAACGGAAACTTTTTTGCGCGCCGCGCCGCGCGCGCGCCTGGGCAAAATCAGTTCTGGCCAGCCCAGTCTAGGGCCATTCCAGCCAAATCTGGGTATGTCACCGGGGGTACCCCAGTTTGACCCAGAATTTCAAAGCCATCTTTTCCTACATTTTTAAGCATGCATATTCCACCCAAATCGATTTCCGGTCAAAACGGAAACTTTTTTGCGCGCCGCGCCGCGCGGGCGCCTGGGCAAAATTAGTTCTGGCCAGCCCAGCCTAGGGCCATTCCAGCCAAATCTGGGTATGTCACCGGGGGTACCCCAGTTTGACCCAGAATTTCAAACCCATCTTTTCCTACGTTTTTAAGCATGCAGATTCCTGACGAATCGATTCCCGGTCAAAGCAGAAACTTTTTTGCGCGCCGCGCCGCGCGCGCGCCTGGGCAAAATCAGTTCTGGCCAGCCCAGCCCAGGGCCATTCCAGCCAAATCTGGGTATGTCACCGGGGGTACCCCAGTTTGACCCAGAATTTCAAACCCATCTTTCCCTACGTTTTTCAGCATGCCGATTCCACCCAAATCGATTCCCGGTCAAAACGGAAACTTTTTTGCGCGCCGCGCCGCGCGCGCGCCTGGGCAAAATCAGTTCTGGCCAGCCCAGCCTAGGGCCATTCCAGCCAAATCTGGGTATGTCACCGGGGGTACCCCAGTTTGACCCAGAATTTCAAAGCCATCTTTTCCTACATTTTTAAGCATGCAGATTCCTCACCAATCGATTCCCGGTCAAAACAGAAACTTTTTTGCGCGCCGCGCCGCGCGCGCGCCTGGGCAAAATCAGTTCTGGCCAGCCCAGCCCAGGACACATAGGATTTTACGATGTCGCCAGATCCCAAAATTCAGTTGCCGGACTATCGCAGAAACCGCCGCGGTCGCGATTGTTGCGGCCGCCGCAAGCATTTTTGGCTCATTTTGCGAGATTTGTGCCAATTCTGTGCGCAGTTAAGCAGATTCAAGAAGCGCAATCTGCCAATCGCAACCATATCCTGCTCCTGTGATCAAATGACGGTCATCCCATCAACCTTTGGGGAGATATTTCCAAAATACCGCCTTTTCGGGCCTTTTTTGGCACTTTTTCACGAAGAAAGTGGCATAAGTGGATTTCGGGGAGGTCTCATGAGATTTCAAATGGGTCAAGGTTCTCCCTAAGGTTAGTTTGGCCTTAGCAAACCACCATATTTTATGTGCACTCTGGCTTGACGAAAGACGCTCACACATTCGTGTTCCACAGTCTATGGGCTAACGCCGTTTTGTTGCTTTGTCCTGCCCGCTGACGAGTCTTGCCAGTACTTTCGCACCCCAAGTGACATTGTGTACCTCTCGTTTGACCACCCAAGGGTCATACTAACTCGCTCCTCATGCCTCCCAAGAGCCGTTCCGATGCCTCTCAACGTCCCGAAGCTACGGACAAAACATATTGCTCCATGTGCGACAACTATGGCCATTACATGTTCCAAAAACTTTTTTGCATGATGCGTGAATTGTCGTTTAACACTTCCTCTGGCTCTCCGGCTCACAAGCTGTCACGACGCCTGCCCAAACATGCCCTTCCCATCCCCCCTTACAGGTACATGGACAACATTGTAGGCGCCATATGTGGGAATATTGGCCTGACTAGACTCCAGCGTATGTTCGAAAAACTGTATGGGCTGGAATTGCAACAGGAATCCGAGGGTCTGGTGATTCCCAGCCTGGAAGCGGTTCTGTGCGTGCTACCAGACACCGCAGAGGTATCAATGCGCCTGAAAACTAAGGTAGATTGGAGCGTGCCCCCCCACAAACGATTCTCCCGATTCCCGGACCCCGAGGCTGTCCAAGCAAAACGCTCCACCAAGAGCATTGCAGTCACCCTGGGGCTCAAATCCGCTGGGTATTCCACGCGCTGGTCCGATGTACAACACAATGCCCTTGCATGCGTGCACGAATTACACATGAAGCGGTACCCCACCTCATGGTGGAAACCTGGTCTTTATTCGGGACTCACCCGGTCTAATTTGTGTGACCGTGATCTGGTTCTAGGTCTGCTTTACCCGCCTGCTCCCTCCCTGCCCCCCGTATGTAATCCTGTGCTCCACAGCCTGGGGTTGCCTGGTACGGATGCCACAACTGCACTCTGCAGTGCCAATATACTTGGCCTTTGATGACTTGGTGATTCCAGGGGGCTCCGGCCCCCTGTTTTATGTGCACTCTGGCTTGACGAAAGACGCTCACACATTCGTGTTCCACAGTCTATGGGCTAACGCCGTTTTGTTGCTTTGTCCTGCCCGCTGACGAGTCTTGCCAGTACTTTCGCACCCCAAGTGACATTGTGTATTTGACCCTAAATGGTGGTGCAACAAGATAATTGAGTGGCGGGTGCCAAAATTGCCCCAAAACAGCCATATTTGCCCTTTTTAACTTGTAAATCTCGCATAAGTAGATTTAGGGGAGGTATCATGAGATTTCAAATTGCTCACCCTTGTTGCTAAGGTTAGTTTGGCCTTGGCAAAACACCATATGTGTCCCTACATGCTCTTGAATCAAGATGTATCCACGGTGGGTGCCAAAATTGCCCCAAAACAGCCTTATTTGCCCTGTTTGACGTCTAATTCTAGTATAAGTAGATTTAGGGGCAGTGTCATGAGATTTGAAATTGCTCAACCTTGTTCCCTAGGTTAGTTGGGCCTTGGCAAACCACCATTTGTGACCCTAAATCCTCTTGGCTCAAGATGAATGAACGGCGGGAGCCAAAATTGCCTCAAAATAGCCATATTTGCCCTATTTAACATGTAATTCTCGTGTAAGTAGCTTTAGGGGAGGTATCATGAGATTTCAAATTGCTCAACCTTGTTCCTAAGGTTAGTTCGGCCTTGGCAAACCACCATATGTGACCCTAAATGCTCTTGGCTCATGATTAATGAACGGTGGGTGCCAAAATTGCCTCCAAACAGCCATATTTGCCCCTTCTAACGAGTAATTCTAGTATTGGTAGATTTAGGGGAGATGTCATGAGATTTCAAGTTGTTCAACCTCGTCCCTAAGGTTGGTTTGGGCCTGGTAAACCACAAATTATGACCCCAAATGCTCTTTGCTCAAGATAAATGATCGGAGGGTGCTAAAGCCCCCTCAAACCTGCCACATTTCCAACCCGTAATAATTGACGTAATTGAGGCAGTTTGAGAACATCGCCTGGCTTTGTGTTTGCGCTGCCATTGCTTCATTGCCCACATTGCACTCATATCATGTTTGTGACCTAACGAGGTACGGGGAAATTTTCATCCGGTTTCAAATTGGATTGTTGCCCATGTCATGTGTCTCGTTATGGGCAGATGAAATATCACACACACAACACACAACACACACCAAAACTAGCAAAGCAAAAACCGTGCATTGCAACGCGCGTTGGATGGCAACCCAAAGAGCCGGCTTAGGCAATGTGCCAGAAACACTTGGTGGCTTTGAACCCGCGATGGTTGATTTCATTGATGTCGTTGTGCTTTCGTGTGATTTGGCATTAATGAAATTTTTCCCTAGAGCTCGGTTAGGCTTGCCAAGCAACAAATTGTGACCCTACATGCCTTTTACTCAAGATAATCGTCCGGAGGGTGCAAAAAGTGCCCCTGAATAGCCATATTTGCACTTTTGATTGTGATTTCGTCGTGATTACCAACCTGAGCGGTTTGTGGAACCCAACAAGACAACTCCCACAGTATCCGCGAGGATCGGGTAAAGTTTTTCGTACACAAGGGTGGTGTCAAGGGCCTGGACTGTATAGCCAGCGACCAATCCCGTCCTGGCTTCTACAAATTTTCGTTCCACAACGTCTTGCATTTCGTTTTCTGGGATCTCATGTACAACGACACTTTTGTGATGTGCTCGTCAATTTTCGCACAAGCCCTGGGAACTGCTATTGGTGGGTCCACCTCCGCCCAATACGCTTCCATGGTCGTAGCTAAAAAAGAAATTGACTTGAACTCTTCTTCCCTACCCTCCATTGTTAGATATCGGGATAATTTCCTGGTCTTGGTTCTCCAGAGTTTTCTGCAACACACATCCGTGAACGAGTGTATTGCACAGGTATTGCGCCGACTTACTGCAACTATCCGTATGAACCTCACGCTGGAAGCTTTAACACCACGCCTACCTTTTCTTGAAGCTATGGTCTTTGTTACTTCCAACTCAACCTTCGGCCCGAACTCCCGTGACATGCTGTCTTCATACGTCCCCAACCAAATAGCTAAGTGTACACACTATGCACATAGTTGAAACATCAGAGAGGAAATATCACAGTTGTGTCGGTCATTTTTTGCCCGCCTGTCCCATCTCTCCATTCAAGTGGTGGTTTGGCTTGCCGTTGTGGTGGTTGATGATTCTGCTGCGGTTGCAATCCATGATGCATGATGCATGATGCTCCACTTCTCTTCTCAAAGCAATGTCGTCTATCCCGCAAATTGGCGGTACTCTTCCAGTGTTGGCAAGGGAGCACTTGTGCATGTGGCTGCTGTGTTGGAGTTCCTGAGCAATGAGATGTTGGAGCTTGCGAGCAACGCATCAAGAGAAAACAAGAAGTAGCAACGTATCACGCCTCGGCTCTTGATGGTATGCACCGTGTGCAAGAGGCCTTGGCGGCCTTCCTCCCCCTCCTGTTCAAGGCCCTCCTGTTCAAGGTGCCGCGTGTCCAAGATACAACATGTGTATGTACCGCATTATTTTGGGACCTGGCTACAAGGGGACTGTTTCATGGGAATCAGTAACATCAAGAATGGGGCTGCGGGGGTGGGGGGACTGGGGGGGGGTGCCGCCTAACACCACTGAACGTATTCAGCAAATGTAAACATTCACAACAGCACATGCACATTACGGGGAGAGAGAGAGAGAGAGAGAGAGAGAGAGAGAGGGAGAGAGGGAGAGAGAGAGAGAGCGTGAGAGAGAGAGAGACAGAGAGAGAGAGAGAGAGAGAGAGAGAGAGTCCTGGGTCCGTGAGTTTGTTGCATCAATTCACATCCTGCACGCACCCACTGTGCACGCTGCACGCACGCATTGTGCACGCTGCACGCATTGTGCACGCTGCACGCACCCACTGTGCACGCTGCACGCACCCATTGTGCACACTGCACGCACGCATTGTGCACACTGCACGCACGCACTGTGCACACTGCACACACGCATTGTGCACGCTGCACGCACGCACCCACTGTGCACGCCGCACGCAGGCATTGTGCACGCTGCACGCACGCATCGTGCACGCTGCACGCACGCACCCACTGTGCCCGCTGCACGCACGCACTGTGCACACTGCACGCACGCACTGTGCACGCTGCACGCACCCACTGTGCACACTGCACGCACCCACTGTGCACGCTGCACGCACGCATTGTGCACGCTGCACGCATTGTGCACGCTGCACGCACCCACTGTGCACGCTGCACGCACCCATTGTGCACACTGCACGCACGCATTGTGCACACTGCACGCACGCACTGTGCACACTGCACACACGCATTGTGCACGCTGCACGCACGCACCCACTGTGCACGCCGCACGCAGGCATTGTGCACGCTGCACGCACGCATCGTGCACGCTGCACGCACGCACCCACTGTGCCAGCTGCACGCACGCACTGTACACACTGCACGCACGCACTGTGCACGCTGCACGCACCCACTGTGCACACTGCACGCACCCACTGTGCACGCTGCACGCACGCATTGTGCACGCTGCACGCACGCACTGTGCACACTGCACGCACGCACTGTGCACGCTGCACGCACGCACTGTGCATGCTGCACGCACGCACTGTGCACGCTGCACGCACGCATTGTGCACACTGCACGCACGCACTGTGCACACTGCACGCACGCATTGTGCACGCTGCACGCACGCACTGTGCACGCTGCACGCACGCATTGTGCACGCTGCACGCATGCACTGTGCACACTGCACGCACGCATTGTGCACGCTGCACGCACGCACTGTGCATGCTGCACGCACGCACTGTGCACGCTGCACGCACGCAAAGTGCACGCTGCACGCACCCACTGTGCACGCTGCACGCACGCATTGTGCACACTGCACGCACGCACTGTGCACACTGCATGCACGCACTGTGCACACTGCACGCACGCACTGTGCACACTGCATGCACGCACTGTGCACGCTGCATGCACGCACTGTGCACACTGCACGCACGCACTGTGCACACTGCACGCACGCACTCTGCACACTGCACGCACGCACTGTGCACGCTGCACGCACGCATTGTGCACGCTGCACGCACGCACTGTGCATGCTGCACGCACGCACTGTGCACGCTGCACGCACGCATTGTGCAGGCTGCACGCACCCACTGTGCACGCTGCACGCACGCATTGTGCACACTGCACGCACGCACTGTGCACACTGCATGCACGCACTGTGCACACTGCACGCACGCATTGTGCACACTGGACGCACGCACTGTGCACACTGCATGCACGCACTGTGCACACTGCACGCACGCACTGTGCACACTGCACGCACGCATTGTGCACGCTGCAGGCACGCACTGTGCACACTGCACGCACGCACTGCGCACACTGCACGCACGCACTGTGCACGCTGCAGGCACGCACCCACTGTGCACGCCGCACGCAGGCATTGTGCACGCTGCACGCACGCATCGTGCACGCTGCGCGCACGCACCCACTGTGCCCGCTGCACGCACGCACTGTGCACACTGCACGCACGCACTGTGCACGCTGCACGCACCCACTGTGCACACTGCACGCACGCACTGTGCACGCTGCACGCACGCATTGTGCACGCTGCACGCACGCACTGTGCACACTGCACGCACGCACTGTGCACGCTGCACGCACGCATTGTGCACGCTGCACGCACGCACTGTGCACGCTGCACACACGCACTGTGCACACTGCACGCACGCATTGTGCACGCTGCACGCACGCATTGTGCACGCTGCACGCACCCACTGTGCACGCTGCACGCACGCGTTGTGCACGCTGCACGCACGCACTGTGCACACTGCACGCACGCACTGTGCACACTGCACGCACGCACTGTGCACACTGCACGCACGCACTGTGCACGCTGCACGCACGCATTGTGCACGCTGCACGCACGCACCGTGCACACTGCACGCACGCACTGTGCACACTGCACGCACGCACTGTGCACGCTGCACGCACGCATTGTGCACGCTGCACGCACCCACTTTGCACGCTGCACGCACGCATTGTGCACACTGCACGCACGCACTGTGCACGCTGCACGCACGCACTGTGCATGCTGCACGCACGCACTGTGCACGCTGCACGCACGCACTGTGCACGCTGCACGCACGCACTGTGCATGCTGCACGCACGCACTGTGCACGCTGCACGCACGCACTGTGCACGCTGCACGCACGCATTGTGCACGCTGCACGCACGCATTGTGCACGCTGCACGCACCCACTGTGCCCGCTGCACGCACCCACTGTGCCCGCTGCACGCACGCACTGTACACGCTGCACGCACGCATTGTGCACACTGCACGCACGCATTGTGCACGCTGCACGCACGCATTGTGCACGCTGCACGCACGCATTGTGCACAGTGCACGCACTACCTGCTGACATCATAGATGTTAACAAGACATATAGTTGTGGTGCTCTTGCCTTCACACTTGCTGCATTATTTCCCAAGCTTGGGCCCAGCGTACGTGCTTCAGATCCTCCCTGAACCTATATTCCTGCTCCGTGTGGCTGCTCTCCAAATATATGGGTTTCATTCTGGGGGATGGGCGAGGGTACTTTAATGGATCCTCACCCGATAGAGCAAAACATTCAAGCTCTCAATGATGGGGAACATAATCTCAAACTGCACGCACCGTGTTCTATAATCAGGTGCGTTCCCTGCCTGGTGCAATGTATTGGTACGGCCATCCAGGGCTCATTTTGGGGCGATTCCACTGGCTGTGACGTCATGGGTTTCTATTCTGCCTTCGCCACATACTCCAGCCAACTGGCCACGCTGCTCATTGCATACCTGACGTATCGGATCGTGTTTTCTACGGTGCCAAAGTGGGAATACGTCGCGCTTGTGGGATTGGCCATCTTTGTGCTCTCTGGTCTGATTTCAATGCTCCCCCTCATTGGGGTGGCCTCTTATGTCAAGTACGATGGGTTCTGTTACATTGATTACCGAGATGTTACACACTGCGTCTTGTGGCTGCTGATCATGGTTCCATGTGTGTTCGGTGTCCTGCTCCTCTATGTTCAGATCTACAAGCGGAGTGGTTTGTCAAAGACAGTCCGCTTCGGTCTTCTCGGCTTTTGGTTTGTTTTCCTTTGCGGGTGGGTCCTTGGGATCCCACTGATTGGCTTCGGACTGTCGAACAGCGAATACCCTGACAATCTGAACCTCGTCAGCGCCATTCTGGGACATCTCATGAACCTCATCAACCCCCTTCTGTATGGCATTTTCTGGTACAAGTGGTTTGTTGCAGATGGGCAGGTTGCCCCTCAAAAGGGGCTAGACACAGAGTTTGAAGTCCAGGACGCTTATGGTAGCAGTGTGCCCTACGCACTGCCAGCACCATGGAACACCCCAGTGACTCCTGTGCAGTACCCAACATACAATGGCCCCCCACCTGTTTACACATATGATGCGCCTGTTGCCTACCCAACGTACAGTGGTCCGCTGCCCACTCCTGCAGACACACAGGTGTATTGAGCAGATGCCCAAACTGCATTTTGCCAGCAACTTATTTTGTCTTTTCTTAACGCAACAACCCAGGTGTCCATCCCACATCTCCGTTGCCTCTGCATGGCAGTGTGGTCTGCACAGGTCGGACGGACCCAATGTTTCATCGAACCCATGCCGGCGCCTACGTGCACTTTTCTCGCATCTTGCCCAACGATGAAAAAACGTCCAAAAAATGGCCGTTTTTTGGTCAAAAGTTGAGTTTTTTGGCCTCAGACAAGCGGTTGAAGACCATTTTCGTTCCAAAATCGGCCAAAAAAGGGAGTTTTTTGGTCAAAAATTTGATTTTTTTTGCCTTCAGCCAAGCAGTTGAAGACTTCCCCCCTATTTTGAGGGTGCTGGATGCGAAAAAAAAGGTTGTAGGCACACACAGATCAGGAAAACATAATTTACAGCATCCATATGCACCAAAATTTCCCATTTTTCATGAAAAAACGGCAAAAAATGGCCGCTTTTTGGTCAACAATTGAGTTTTTCGGCTTCAGACAAACAATTGAAAACCCCCCGCCCTATTTTGAGGGTGTTGGATGCAAAAAAGCAGGTTCTAGAGAGACACAGATCACGAAAACACAATTTACAGCATACATTTTTCATGAAAAAACGGCCAAGAATGGCCGTTTTTGGTCGAAAATTGAGTTTTTTGGCCTCAGACAAGCATTTGAAGACCCCCCCCCCCTATTTCGAGGGTGCTGGATGCGAAAAAGCAGGTTCTAGGCAGACACAGATCACGAAAAGACAATTTACAGCATGCGTATGCACCAAAATTTGCCATTTTTCATGAAAAAAACGGCCAAAATGGTTATTTTTTGGCCAAAAATTGAGTTTTTTTTAGCTTCAGATAAGCAGTTGAAGACCCCCCCCCCCTATTTTGAGGGTGCTGGATGCTAACAAGCAGGTTGTAGGGGCACACAGATCACAAAAACGCAATTTACAGCATGCGTATGCACCAAAATTTGCCATTTTTCATGGAAAAAACGGCAAAAAATGGCCGCTTTTTGGTGAAAAATTGTGTTTTTTGGCCTCAGCAAAGCAGTTGAAGACCTCCCCACCGCTATTTTGAGGGTGCTGGATGCAAAAAAGCATGTTGTAGGGGGACACAGATCGCCCAAACACAATTTACAGCATGTTAACTACTTAAAAGGGTGTTTTTTTTTTATGCTGCAGGTTTTGGGATTTTCGGACGTCATAAAATCCTATGTGGCCATAGCAGCCAAATCTGGGTATGTCACCGGGGGTACCCCAGTTTGACCCAGAATTTCAAACCCATCTTTCCCTACGTTTTTCAGCATGCCGATTCCACCCAAATCGATTCCCGGTCAAAACGGAAACTTTTTTGCGCGCCGCGCCGCGCGCGCGCCTGGGCAAAATCAGTTCTGGCCAGCCCAGCCTAGGGCCATTCCAGCCAAATCTGGGTATGTCACCGGGGGTACCCCAGTTTGACCCAGAATTTCAAAGCCATCTTTCCCTACGTTTTTCAGCATGCCGATTCCACCCAAATCGATTCCCGGTCAAAACGGAAATTTTTTTGCGCGCCGCGCCGCGCGCGCGCCTGGGCAAAATCAGTTCTGGCCAGCCCAGCCTAGGGCCATTCCAGCCAAATCTGGGTATGTCACCGGGGGTACCCCAGTTTGACCCAGAATTTCAAACCCATCTTTTCCTACATTTTTAAGCATGCATATTCCACCCAAATCGATTTCCGGTGAAAACGGAAACTTTTTTGCGCGCCGCGCCGCGCGCGCGCCTGGGCAAAATCAGTTCTGGCCAGCCCAGCCTAGGGCCATTCCAGCCAAATCTGGGTATGTCAACGGGGGTACCCCAGTTTGACCCAGAATTTCAAAGCCATCTTTTCCTACATTTTTAAGCATGCAGATTCCACCCAAATCGATTCCCGGTCAAAACAGAAACTTTTTTGCGCGCCGCGCCGCGCGCGCGCCTGGGCAAAATCAGTTCTGGCCAGCCCACCCCAGGGCCATTCCAGCCAAATCTGGGTATGTCACCGGGGGTACCCCAGTTTGACCCAGAATTTCAAACCCATCTTTCCCTACGTTTTTCAGCATGCCGATTCCACCCAAATCGATTCCCGGTCAAAACAGAAACTTTTTTGCGCGCCGCGCCGCGCGCGCGCCTGGGCAAAATCAGTTCTGGCCAGCCCAGCCTAGGGCCATTCCAGCAAAATCTGGGTATGTCACTGGGGGTACCCCAGTTTGACCCAGAATTTCAAAGCCATCTTTTCCTACATTTTTCAGCATGCCGATTCCACCCAAATCGATTCCCGGTCAAAACGGAAACTTTTTTGCGCGCCGCGCCGCACGCGCGCCTGGGCAAAATCAGTTCTGGCCAGCCCAGCCTAGGGCCATTCCAGCCAAATCTGGGTATGTCACCGGGGGTACCCCAGTTGACCCAGAATTTCAAAGCCATCTTTTCCTACATTTTTAAGCATGCAGATTCCACCCAAATCGATTCCCGGTCAAAACGGAAACTTTTTTGCGCGCCGCGCCGCGCGCGCGCCTGGGCAAAATCAGTTCTGGCCAGCCCAGTCCAGGGCCATTCCAGCCAAATCTGGGTTTGTCACCGGGGGTACCCCAGTTTGACCCAGAATTTCAAACCCATCTTTCCCTACGTTTTTCAGCATGCCGATTCCACCCAAATCGATTTGCGGTCAAAACGGAAACTTTTTTGCGCGCCGCCCCGCGCGCGCGCCTGGGCATAATCAGTTCTGGCCAGCCCAGCCTAGGGCCATTCCAGCCAAATCTGGGTATGTCACCGGGGGTACCCCAGTTTGACCCAGAATTTCAAACCCATCTTTTCCTACATTATTAAGCATTCAGATTCCACCCAAATCGATTCCCGGTCAAAACGGAAACTTTTTTGCGCGCCGCGCCGCGCGCGCGCCTGGGCAAAATCAGTTCTGGCCAGCCCAGCCTAGGGCCATTCCAGCCAAATCTGGGTATGTCACCGGGGGTACCCCAGTTTGACCCAAAATTTCAAAGCCATCTTTTCCTACATTTTTAAGCATGCATATTCCACCCAAATCGATTTCCGGTGAAAACGGAAACTTTTTTGCGCGCCGCGCCGCGCGCGCGCCTGGGCAAAATCAGTTCTGGCCAGCCCAGCCTAGGGCCATTCCAGCCAAATCTGGGTATGTCAACGGGGGTACCCCAGTTTGACCCAGAATTTCAAAGCCATCTTTTCCTACATTTTTAAGCATGCAGATTCCACCCAAATCGATTCCCGGTCAAAACAGAAACTTTTTTGCGCGCCGCGCCGCGCGCGCGCCTGGGCAAAATCAGTTCTGGCCAGCCCACCCCAGGGCCATTCCAGCCAAATCTGGGTATGTCACCGGGGGTACCCCAGTTTGACCCAGAATTTCAAACCCATCTTTCCCTACATTTTTCAGGATACCGATTCCACCCAAATCGATTCCCGGTCAAAACGGAAACTTTTTTGCGCGCCGCGCCGCGCGCCTGCCTGGGCATAATCAGTTCTGGCCAGCCCAGCCTAGGGCCATTCCAGCCAAATCTGGGTATGTCACCGGGGGTACCCCAGTTTGACCCAGAATTTCAAAGCCATCTTTTCCTACATTTTTAAGCATGCAGATTCCTGACAAATCGATTCCCGGTCAAAACAGAAACTTTTTTGCGCGCCGCGCCGCGCGCGCGCCTGGGCAAAATCAGTTCTGGCCAGCCCAGCCCAGGGGCATTCCAGCCAAATCTGGGTATTTCACCGGGGGTACCCCAGTTTGACCCAGAATTTCAAACCCATCTTTCCCTACGTTTTTCAGCATGCCGATTCCACCCAAATCGATTCCCGGTCAAAACGGAAACTTTTTTGCGCGCCGCGCCGCGCGCGCGCCTGGGCAAAATCAGTTCTGGCCAGCCCAGCCTAGGGCCATTCCAGCAAAATCTGGGTATGTCACCGGGGGTACCCCAGTTTGACCCAGAATTTCAAAGCCATCTTTTCCTACATTTTTCAGCATGCCGATTCCACCCAAATCGATTCCCGGTCAAAACGGAAACTTTTTTGCGCGCCGCGCCGCACGCGCGCCTGGGCAAAATCAGTTCTGGCCAGCCCAGCCTAGGGCCATTCCAGCCAAATCTGGGTATGTCACCGGGGGTACCCCAGTTGACCCAGAATTTCAAACCCATCTTTTCCTACATTTTTAAGCATGCAGATTCCACCCAAATCGATTCCCGGTCAAAACGGAAACTTTTTTGCGCGCCGCGCCGCGCGCGCGCCTGGGCAAAATCAGTTCTGGCCAGCCCAGTCCAGGGCCATTCCAGCCAAATCTGGGTTTGTCACCGGGGGTACCCCAGTTTGACCCAGAATTTCAAACCCATCTTTCCCTACGTTTTTCAGCATGCCGATTCCACCCAAATCGATTTCCGGTCAAAACGGAAACTTTTTTGCGCGCCGCCCCGCGCGCGCGCCTGGGCATAATCAGTTCTGGCAAGCCCAGCCTAGGGCCATTCCAGCCAAATCTGGGTATGTCACCGGGGGTACCCCAGTTTGACCCAGAATTTCAAACCCATCTTTTCCTACATTATTAAGCATTCAGATTCCACCCAAATCGATTCCCGGTCAAAACGGAAACTTTTTTGCGCGCCGCGCCGCGCGCGCGCCTGGGCAAAATCAGTTCTGGCCAGCCCAGCCTAGGGCCATTCCAGCCAAATCTGGGTATGTCACCGGGGGTACCCCAGTTTGACCCAGAATTTCAAACCCATCTTTCCCTACATTTTTCAGCATACCGATTCCACCCAAATCGATTCCCGGTCAAAACGGAAACTTTTTTGCGCGCCGCGCCGCGCGCCTGCCTGGGCATAATCAGTTCTGGCCAGCCCAGCCTAGGGCCATTCCAGCCAAATCTGGGTATGTCACCGGGGGTACCCCAGTTTGACCCAGAATTTCAAAGCCATCTTTTCCTACATTTTTAAGCATACCGATTCCACCCAAATCGATTCCCGGTCAAAACGGAAACTTTTTTGCGCGCCGCGCCGCGCGCCTGCCTGGGCATAATCATTTCTGGCCAGCCCAGCCTAGGGCCATTCCAGCCAAATCTGGGTATGTCACCGGGGGTACCCCAGTTTGACCCAGAATTTCAAAGCCATCTTTTCCTACATTTTTAAGCATGCAAATTCCACCCAAATCGATTCCCGGTCAAAACGGAAACTTTTTTGCGCGCCGCGCCGCGCGCGCGCCTGGGCAAAATCAGTTCTGGCCAGCCCAGTCCAGGGCCATTCCAGCCAAATCTGGGTTTGTCACCGGGGGTACCCCAGTTTGACCCAGAATTTCAAACCCATCTTTCCCTACGTTTTTCAGCATGCCGATTCCACCCAAATCGATTTCCGGTCAAAACGGAAACTTTTTTGCGCGCCGCCCCGCGCGCGCGCCTGGGCATAATCAGTTCTGGCCAGCCCAGCCTAGGGCCATTCCAGCCAAATCTGGGTATGTCACCGGGGGTACCCCAGTTTGACCCAGAATTTCAAACCCATCTTTTCCTACATTATTAAGCATTCAGATTCCACCCAAATCGATTCCCGGTCAAAACGGAAACTTTTTTGCGCGCCGCGCAGCGCGCGCGCCTGGGCAAAATCAGTTCTGGCCAGCCCAGCCTAGGGCCATTCCAGCCAAATCTGGGTATGTCACCGGGGGTACCCCAGTTTGACCCAGAATTTCAAAGCCATCTTTTCCTACATTTTTAAGCATGCCGATTCCTCACAAATAGATTCCCGGTCAAAACAGAAACTTTTTTGCGCGCCGCGCCGCGCGCGCGCCTGGGCAAAATCAGTTCTGGCCAGCCCAGCCTAGGGCCATTCCAGCCAAATCTGGGTATTTCACCGGGGGTACCCCAGTTTGACCCAGAATTTCAAACCCATCTTTCCCTACGTTTTTCAGCATGCCGATTCCACCCAAATCGATTCCCGGTCAAAACAGAAACTTTTTTGCGCGCCGCGCCGCGCGCGCGCCTGGGCAAAATCAGTTCTGGCCAGCCCAGCCTAGGGCCATTCCAGCCAAATCTGGGTATGTCACCGGGGGTACCCCAGTTTGACCCAGAATTTCAAAGCCATCTTTTCCTACATTTTTCAGCATGCCGATTCCACCCAAATCGATTCCCGGTCAAAACGGAAACTTTTTTGCGCGCCGCGCCGCACGCGCGCCTGGGCAAAATCAGTTCTGGCCAGCCCAGCCTAGGGCCATTCCAGCCAAATCTGGGTATGTCACCGGGGGTAGCCCAGTTGACCCAGAATTTCAAAGCCATCTTTTCCTACATTTTTAAGCATGCAGATTCCACCCAAATCGATTCCCGGTCAAAACGGAAACTTTTTTGCGCGCCGCGCCGCGCGCGCGCCTGGGCAAAATCAGTTCTGGCCAGCCCAGTCCAGGGCCATTCCAGCCAAATCTGGGTTTGTCACCGGGGGTACCCCAGTTTGACCCAGAATTTCAAACCCATCTTTCCCTACGTTTTTCAGCATGCCGATTCCACCCAAATCGATTTCCGGTCAAAACGGAAACTTTTTTGCGCGCCGCCCCGCGCGCGCGCCTGGGCATAATCAGTTCTGGCCAGCCCAGCCTAGGGCCATTCCAGCCAAATCTGGGTATGTCACCGGGGGTACCCCAGTTTGACCCAGAACTTCAAACCCATCTTTTCCTACATTATTAAGCATTCAGATTCCACCCAAATCGATTCCCGGTCAAAACGGAAACTTTTTTGCGCGCCGCGCCGCGCGCGCGCCTGGGCAAAATCAGTTCTGGCCAGCCCAGCCTAGGGCCATTCCAGCCAAATCTGGGTATGTCACCGGGGGTACCCCAGTTTGACCCAGAATTTCAAAGCCATCTTTTCCTACATTTTTAAGCATGCCGATTCCTCACAAATAGATTCCCGGTCAAAACAGAAACTTTTTTGCGCGCCGCGCCGCGCGCGCGCCTGGGCAAGATCAGTTCTGGCCAGCCCAGCCCAGGGCCATAGCAGCCAAATCTGGGTATGTCACCGGGGGTACCCCAGTTTGACCCAGAATTTCAAACCCATCTTTCCCTACGTTTTTCAGCATGCCGATTCCACCCAAATCGATTCCCGGTCAAAACGGAAACTTTTTTGCGCGCCGCGCCGCGCGCGCGCCTGGGCAAAATCAGTTCTGGCCGGCCCAGCCTAGGGCCATTCCAGCCAAATCTGGGTATGTCACCGGGGGTACCCCAGTTTGACCCAGAATTTCAAAGCCATCTTTTCCTACATTTTTAAGCATGCAGATTCCTCACAAATCGATTCCCGGTCAAAACGGAAACTTTTTTGCGCGCCGCGCCGCGCGCGCGCCTGGGCAAAATCACTTCTGGCCAGCCCATCCTAGGGCCATTCCAGCCAAATCTGGGTATGTCACCGGGGGTACCCCAGTTTGACCCAGAATTTGAAAGCCATCTTTTCCTAAATTTTAAAGCATGCATATTCCACCGGAATCGATTTCCGGTCAAAACGGAAACTTTTTTGCGCGCCGCGCCGCGCGCGCGCCTGGGCAAAATCAGTTCTGGCCAGCCCAGCCTAGGGCCATTCCAGCCAAATCTGGGTATGTCACCGGGGGTACCCCAGTTTGACCCAGAATTTCAAAGCCATCTTTTCCTACATTTTTAAGCATGCAGATTCCACCCAAATCGATTCCCGGTCAAAACGGAAACTTTTTTGCGCGCCGCGCCGCGCGCGCGCCTGGGCAAAATCAGTTCTGGCCAGCCCAGCCCAGGGCCATTCCAGCCAAATCTGGGTATGTCACCGGGGGTACCCCAGTTTGACCCAGAATTTCAAACCCATCTTTCCCTACGTTTTTCAGCATGCCGATTCCACCCAAATCGATTCCCGGTCAAAACGGAAACTTTTTTGCGCGCCGCGCCGCGCGCGCGCCTGGGCATAATCAGTTCTGGCCAGCCCAGCCTAGGGCCATTCCAGCCAAATCTGGGTATGTCACCGGGGGTACCCCAGTTTGACCCAGAATTTCAAAGCCATCTTTTCCTACATTTTTAAGCATGCAGATTCCTGACAAATCGATTCCCGGTCAAAACAGAAACTTTTTTGCGCGCCGCGCCGCGCGCGCGCCTGGGCAAAATCAGTTCTGGCCAGCCCAGCCCAGGGGCATTCCAGCCAAATCTGGGTATATCTCCGGGGGTACCCCGGTTTGACCAAGAATTTCAAACCCATCTTTCCCTACGTTTTTCAGCATGCCGATTCCACCCAAATCGATTCCCGGTCAAAACAGAAACTTTTTTGCGCGCCGCGCCGCGCGCGCGCCTGGGCAAAATCAGTTCTGGCCAGCCCAGCCTAGGGCCATTCCAGCCAAATCTGGGTATGTCACCGGGGGTACCCCAGTTTGACCCAAAATTTCAAAGCCATCTTTTCCTACATTTTTAAGCATGCCGATTCCTCACAAATCGATTCCCGGTCAAAACAGAAACTTTTTTGCGCGCCGCGCCGCGCGCGCGCCTGGGCAAAATCAGTTCTGGCCAGCCCAGCCCAGGGCCATAGCAGCCAAATCTGGGTATGTCACCGGGGGTACCCCAGTTTGACCCAGAATTTCAAACCCATCTTTCCCTACGTTTTTCAGCATGCCGATTCCACCCAAATCGATTCCCGGTCAAAACGGAAACTTTTTTGCGCGCCGCGCCGCGCGCGCGCCTGGGCAAAATCAGTTCTGGCCAGCCCAGCCTAGGGCCATTCCAGCCAAACCTGGGTATGTCACCGGGGGTACCCCAGTTTGACCCAGAATTTCAAAGCCATCTTTTCCTACATTTTTAAGCATGCAGATTCCTGACAAATCGATTCCTGGTCAAAACAGAAACTTTTTTGCGCGCCGCGCCGCGCGCGCGCCTGGGCAAAATCAGTTCTGGCCAGCCCAGCCCAGGGCCATTCCAGCCAAATCTGGGTATGTCACCGGGGGTACCCCAGTTTGACCCAGAATTTCACAGCCATCTTTTCCTACGTTTTTCAGCATGCCGATTCCACCCAAATCGATTCCCGGTCAAAACGGAAACTTTTTTGCGCGCCGCGCCGCGCGCGCGCCTGGGCAAAATCAGTTCTGGCCAGCCCAGCCTAGGGCCATTCCAGCCAAATCTGGGTATGTCACCGGGGGTACCCCAGTTGACCCAGAATTTCAAAGCCATCTTTTCCTACATTTTTAAGCATGCAGATTCCACCCAAATCGATTCCCGGTCAAAACGGAAACTTTTTTGCGCGCCGCGCCGCGCGCGCGCCTGGGCAAAATCAGTTCTGGCCAGCCCAGTCCAGGGCCTATCCAGCCAAATCTGGGTATGTCACCGGGGGTACCCCAGTTTGACCCAGAATTTCAAACCCATCTTTCCCTACGTTTTTCAGCATGCCGATTCCACCCAAATCGATTTCCGGTCAAAACGGAAACTTTTTTGCGCGCCGCCCCGCGCGCGCGCCTGGGCATAATCAGTTCTGGCCAGCCCAGCCTAGGGCCATTCCAGCCAAATCTGGGTATGTCACCGGGGGTACCCCAGTTTGACCCAGAATTTCAAACCCATCTTTTCCCACATTGTTAAGCATTCAGATTCCACCCAAATCGATTCCCGGTCAAAACGGAAACTTTTTTGCGCGCCGCGCCGCGCGCGCGCCTGGGCAAAATCAGTTCTGGCCAGCCCAGCCTAGGGCCATTCCAGCCAAATCTGGGTATGTCACCGGGGGTACCCCAGTTTGACCAAAAATTTCAAAGCCATCTTTTCCTACATTTTTAAGCATGCCGATTCCTCACAAATCGATTCCCGGTCAAAACAGAAACTTTTTTGCGCGCCGCGCCGCGCGCGCGCCTGGGCAAAATCAGTTCTGGCCAGCCCAGCCCAGGGCCATAGCAGCCAAATCTGGGTATGTCACCGGGGGTACCCCAGTTTGACCCAGAATTTCAAACCCATCTTTCCCTACGTTTTTCAGCATGCCGATTCCACCCAAATCGATTCCCGGTCAAAACGGAAACTTTTTTGCGCGCCGCGCCGCGCGCGCGCCTGGGCAAAATCAGTTCTGGCCAGCCCAGCCTAGGGCCATTCCAGCCAAATCTGGGTATGTCACCGGGGGTACCCCAGTTTGACCCAAAATTTCAAAGCCATCTTTTCCTACATTTTTAAGCATGCCGATTCCTCACAAATCAATTCCCGGTCAAAACAGAAACTTTTTTGCGCGCCGCGCCGCGCGCGCGCCTGGGCAAAATCAGTTCTGGCCAGCCCAGCCCAGGGCCATAGCAGCCAAATCTGGGTATGTCACCGGGGGTACCCCAGTTTGACCCAGATTTTCAAACCCATCTTTCCCTACGTTTTTCAGCATGCCGATTCCACCCAAATCGATTCCCGGTCAAAACGGAAACTTTTTTGCGCGCCGCGCCGCGCGCGCGCCTGGGCAAAATCAGTTCTGGCCAGCCCAGCCCAGGGCCATTCCAGCCAAATCTGGGTATGTCACCGGGGGTACCCCAGTTTGACCCAGAATTTCAAAGCCATCTTTTCCTACGTTTTTCAGCATGCCGATTCCACCCAAATCGATTCCCGGTCAAAACGGAAACTTTTTTGTGCGCCGCGCCGCGCGCGCGCCTGGGCAAAATCAGTTCTGGCCAGCCCAGCCTAGGGCCATTCCAGCCAAATCTGGGTATGTCACCGGGTGTACCCCGGTCTGACCCAGAATTTCAAAGCCATCTTTTCCTACATTTTTAAGCATGCAGATTCCACCCAAATCGATTCCCGGTCAAAACGGAAACTTTTTTGCGCGCCGCGCCGCGCGCGCGCCTTGGCAAAATCAGTTCTGGCCAGCCAAGCCTAGGGCCATTCCAGCCAAATCTGGGTATGTCACCGGGGGTACCCCAGTTTGACCCAGAATTTCAAAGCCATCTTTTCCTACCTTTTTAAGCATGCAGATTCCTCACAAATCGATTCCCGGTCAAAACAGAAACTTGTTTGCGCGCCGCACCGCGCGCGCGCCTGGGCAAGATCCGTTCTGGCCAGCCCAGCCCAGGGCCATTCCAGCCAAATCTGGGTACGTCAGCGGGGGTACCCCAGTTTGACCCAGAATTTCAGAGCCATCCTTTCCTACATTTTTAAGCATGCAGATTCCTCACAAATCGATTCCCGGTCAAAACAGAAACTTTTTTGCGCGCCGCGCCGCGCGCGCGCCTGGGCAAAATCAGTTCTGGCCAGGCCAGCCCAGGGTCATTCCAGCCAAATCTGGGTATGTCACCGGGGGTACCCCAGTTTGACCCAGAATTTCAAAGGCATCTTTTCCTACCTTTTTAAGCATGCAGATTCCGGACAAATCGATTCCCGGTCAAAACAGAAACTTTTTTGCGCGCCGCGCTGCGCGCGCGCCTGGGCAAAATCAGTTCTGGCCAGCCCAGCCCAGGGCCATTCCAGCCAAATCTGGGTATGTCACCGGGGGTACCCCAGTTTGACCCAGAATTTCAAAGCCATCTTTTCCTACATTTTTAAGCATGCAGATTCCACCCAAATCGATTCCCGGTCAAAACGGAAACTTTTTTGCGCGCCGCGCCGCGCGCGCGCCTGGGCAAAATCAGTTCTGGCCAGCCCAGCCTAGGGCCATTCCAGCCAAATCTGGGTATGTCACCGGGGGTACCCCAGTTTGACCCAGAATTTCGAAGCCATCTTTTCCTACATTTTTAAGCATGCAGATTCCGGACAAATCGATTCCCGGTCAAAACAGAAGCTTTTTTGCGCGCCGCGCCGCGCGCGCGCCTGGGCAAAATCAGTTCTGGCCAGCCCAGCCCAGGGCCATTCCAGCCAAACCTGGGTATGTCACCGGGGGTACCCCAGTTTGACCCAGAATTTCAAAGCCATCTTTTCCTACATTTTTAAGCATGCAGATTCCACCCAAATCGATTCCCGGTCAAAACGGAAACTTTTTTGCGCGCCGCGCCGCGCGCGCGCCTGGGCAAAATCAGTTCTGGCCAGCCCAGCCTAGGGCCATTCCAGCCAAATCTGGGTATGTCACCGGGGGTACCCCAGTTTGACCCAGAATTTCAAAGCCATCTTTTCCTACATTTTTAAGCATGCAGATTCCTCACAAATCGATTCCCGGTCAAAACACAAACTTTTTTGCGCGCCGCGCCGCCCGCGCGCCTGGGCAAAATCAGTTCTGGCCAGGCCAACCCAGGGCCATTCCAGCCAAACCTGGGTATGTCACCGGGGGTACCCCAGTTTGACCCAGAATTTCAAAGCCATCTTTTCCTACATTTTTAAGCATCCAGATTCCTCACAAATCGATTCCCGGTCAAAACAGAAACTTTTTTGCGCGCCACGCCGCGCGCGCCTGGGCAAAATCAGTTCTGGCCAGCCCAGCCCAGGGGCATTCCAGCCAAATCTGGGTATGTCACCGGGGGTACCCCAGTTTGACCCAGAATTTCAAAGCCATCTTTTCCTACATTTTTAAGCATGCAGATTCCACCCAAATCGATTCCCGGTCAAAACGGAAACTTTTTTGCGCGCCGCGCCGCGCGCGCGCCTGGGCAAAATCAGTTCTGGCCAGCCCAGCCTAGGGCCATTCCAGCCAAATCTGGGTATGTCACCGCGGGTACCCCAGTTTGACCCAGAATTTCAAAGCCATCTATTCCTACATTTTTAAGCATGCAGATTCCTCACAAATCGATTCCCGGTCAAAACGGAAACTTTTTTGCGCGCCGCGCCGCGCGCGCGCCTGGGCAAAATCAGTTCTGGCCAGCCCAGCCCAGGGCCATTCCAGCCAAATCTGGGTATGTCACCGGGGGTACCCCAGTTTGACCCAGAATTTCAAAGCCATCTTTTCCTACATTTTTAAGCATGCGGATTCCTCACAAATCGATTCCCGGTCAAAACGGAAACTTTTTTGCGCGCCGCGCCGCGCGCGCGCCTGGGCAAAATCAGTTCTGGCCAGCCCAGCCCAGGGCCATTCCAGCCAAATCTGGGTATGTCACCGGGGGTACCCCAGTTTGACCCAGAATTTCAAACCCATCCTTCCCTACGTTTTTCAGCATGCCGATCCCACCCAAATCGATTCCCGGTCAAAACGGAAACTTTTTTGCGCGCCGCGCCGTGCGCGCGCCTGGGCAAAATCAGTTCTGGCCAGCCCAGCTTAGGGCCATTCCAGCCAAATCTGGGTATGTCACCGGGGGTACCTCAGGTTGACCCAGAATTTCAAAGCCATGTTTTCCTACATTTTTAAGCATGCAGATTCCACCCAAATCGATTCCCCGTCAAAACGGAAACTTTTTTGCGCGCCGCGCCGCGCGCGCGCCTTGGCAAAATCAGTTCTGGCCAGCCCAGTCTAGGGCCATTCCAGCCAAATCTGGGTATGTCACCGGGGGTACCCCAGTTTGACCCAGAATTTCAAAGCCATTTTTTCCTACATTTTTAAGCATGCAGATTCCTGACAAATCGATTCCCGTTCAAAACAGAAACTTTTTTGCGCGCCGCGCCGCGCGCGCGCCTGGGCAAAATCAGTTCTGGCCAGCCCAGCCCAGGGCCATTCCAGCCAAATCTGGGTATGTCACCGGGGGTACCCCAGTTTGACCCAGAATTTCAAACTCATCTTTCCCTACGTTTTTCAGCATGCCGATTCCACCCAAATCGATTCCCGGTCAAAACGGAAACTTTTTTGTGCGCCGCGCCGCGCGCGCGCCTGGGCAAAATCAGTTCTGGCCAGCCCAGCCTAGGGCCATTCCAGCCAAATCTGGGTATGTCACCGGGGGTACCCCAGTTTGCCCCAGAATTTCAAAGCCATCTTTTCCTACCTTTTTAAGCATGCAGATTCCTCACAAATCGATTCCCGGTCAAAACGGAAACTTTTTTGCGCGCCGCGCCGCGCGCGCGCCTGGGCAAAATCAGTTCTGGCCAGCCCAGCCTAGGGCCATTCCAGCCAAATCTGGGTATGTCACCGGGGGTACCTCAGTTTGACCCAGAATTTCAAAGCCATCTTTTCCTACATTTTTAAGCATGCAGATTCCGGACAAATCGATTCCTGGTCAAAACGGAAACTTTTTTGCGCGCCGCGCCGCGCGCGCGCCTGGGCAAAATCAGTTCTGGCCAGGCCAGCCCAGGGCCATTCCAGCCAAATCTGGGTATGTCACCGGGGGTACCCCAGTTTGACCCAGAATTTCAAAGCCATCTTTTCCTACATTTTTAAGCATGCAGATTCCTCACAAATCGATTCCCGGTCAAAACAGAAACTTTTTTGCGCGCCGCGCCGCGCGCGCGCCTGGGCAAAATCAGTTCTGGCCAGGCCAGCCCAGGGCCATTCCAGCCAAATCTGGGTATGTCACCGGGGGTACCCCAGTTTGACCCAGAATTTCAAAGCCATCTTTTCCTACATTTTTAAGCATGCAGATTCCTCACAAATCGATTCCCGGTCAAAACAGAAACTTTTTTGCGCGCCGCGCCGCGCGTGCGCCTGGGCAAAATCAGTTCTGGCCAGGCCAGCCCAGGGCCATTCCAGCCAAATCTGGGTATGTCACCGGGGGTACCCCAGTTTGACCCAGAATTTCAAAGCCATCTTTTCCTCCATTTTTAAGCATGCAGATTCCACCCAAATCGATTCCCGGTCAAAACGGAAACTTTTTTGCGCGCCGCGCCGCGCGCGCGCCTGGGCAAAATCAGTTCTGGCCAGCCCAGCCCAGGGCCATTCCGGCCAAATCTGGGTATGTCACTGGGGGTACCCCAGTTTGACCCAGAATTTCAAACCCATCTTTCCCTACGTTTTTCAGCATTCCGATTGCACCCAAATCGATTCCCGGTCAAAACGGAAACTTTTTTGCGCGCCGCGCCGCGCGCGCGCCTGGGCAAAATCAGTTCTGGCCGGCCAAGCCTAGGGCCATTCCAGCCAAATCTGGGTATCTCACCGGGGGTACCCCAGTTTGACCCAGAATTTCAAACCCATCTTTTCCTACATTTTTAAGCATGCAGATTCCTCACAAATCGATTCCCGGTCAAAACGGAAACTTTTTTGTGCGCCGCGCCGCGCGCGCGCCTGGGCAAAATCAGTTCTGGCCAGCCGGGCCTAGGGCCATTCCAGCCAAATCTGGGTATGTCACAGGGGGTACCTCAGTTTGACCCAGAATTTCAAACCCATCTTTTCCTACATTTTTAAGCATGCCGACTCCTCACGAATCGATTCCCGGTCAAAACAGAAACTTTTTTGCGCGCCGCGCCGCGCGCGCGCCTGGGCAAAATCTGTTCTGGCCAGCCCAGCCCAGGGCCATTCCAGCCAAATCTGGGTATGTCACCGGGGGTACCCCAGTTTGACCCAGAATTTCAAAGCCATCTTTTCCTACATTTTTAAGCATGCAGATTCCTCACAAATCGATTCCCGGTCAAAACGGAAACTTTTTTGCGCGCCGCGCCGCGCGTGCGCCTGGGCAAAATCAGTTCTGGCCAGCCCAGCCTAGGGCCATTCCAGCCAAATCTGGGTATGTCACCGGGGGTACCCCAGTTTGACGCAGAATTTCAAAGCCATCTTTTCCTATCTTTTTAAGCATGCAGATTCCACCCAGATCGATTCCCGGTCAAAACGGAAACTTTTTTGCGCGCCGCGCCGCGCGCGCGCCTGGGCAAAATCAGTTCTGGCCAGCCCAGCCTAGGGCCATTCCAGCCAAATCTGGGTATGTCACCGGGGGTACCTCAGTTTGACCCAGAATTTCAAAGCCATCTTTTCCTACATTTTTGAGCATGCAGATTCCGGACAAATCGATTCCTGGTCAAAACAGAAACTTTTTTGCGCGCCGCGCCGCGCGCGCGCCTGGGCAAAATCAGTTCTGGCCAGGCCAGCCCAGGGCCATTCCAGCCAAATCTGGGTATGTCACCGGGGGTACCCCAGTTTGACCCAGAATTTCAAAGCCATCTTTTCCTACATTTTTAAGCATGCAGATTCCTCACAAATCGATTCCCGGTCAACACAGAAACTTTTTTGCGCGCCGCGCCGCGCGCGCGCCTGGGCAAAATCAGTTCTGGCCAGGCCAGCCCAGGGCCATTCCAGCCAAATCTGGGTATGTCACCGGGGGTACCCCAGTTTGACCCAGAATTTCAAAGCCATCTTTTCCTACATTTTTAAGCATGCAGATTCCTCACAAATCGATTCCCGGTCAAAACAGAAACTTTTTTGCGCGCCGCGCCGCGCGCGCGCCTGGGCAAAATCAGTTCTGGCCAGCCCAGCCCAGGGCCATTCCAGCCAAATCTGGGTATGTCACCGGGGGTACCCCAGTTTGACCAGGAATTTCAAAGCCATCTTTTCCTACATTTTTAAGCATGCAGATTCCTCACAAATCGATTCCCGGTCAAGACAGAAACTTTTTTGCGCGCCGCGCCGCGCGCGCACCTGGGCCAAATCAGTTCTGGCCAGCCCAGCCTAGGGCCATTCCAGCCAAATCTGGGTATGTCACCGGGGGTACCCCAGTTTGACCCAGAATTTCAAACCCATCTTTTCCTACCTTTTTAAGCATGCAGATTCCACCCAAATCGATTCCCAGTCAAAACGGAAACTTTTTTGCGCGCCGCGCCGCGCACGCGCCTGGGCAAAATCAGTTCTGGCCAGCCCAGCCTAGGGCCATTCCAGCCAAACCTTGGTATGTCACCGGGGGTACCTCAGTTTGACCCAGAATTTCAAAGCCATCTTTTCCTACATTTTTAAGCATGCAGATTCCGGACAAATCGATTCCTGGTCAAAACAGAAACTTTTTTGCGCGCCGCGCCGCGCGCGCGCCTGGGCAAAATCAGTTCTGGCCAGGCCAGCCCAGGGCCATTCCAGCCAAATCTGGGTATGTCACCGGGGGTACCCCAGTTTGACCCAGAATTTCAAAGCCATCTTTTCCTACATTTTTAAGCATGCAGATTCCTCACAAATCGATTCCCGGTCAACACAGAAACTTTTTTGCGCGCCGCGCTGCGCGCGCGCCTGGGCAAAATCAGTTCTGGCCAGGCCAGCCCAGGGCCATTCCAGCCAAATCTGGGTATGTCACCGGGGGTACCCCAGTTTGACCCAGAATTTCAAAGCCATCTTTTCCTACATTTTTAAGCATGCAGATTCCTCACAATCCGTTTCCTGGTCAAAACAGAAACTTTTTTGTGCGCCGCGCCGCGCGCGCGCCTGGGCAAAATCAGTTCTGGCCAGCCCAGCCCAGGGCCATTCCAGCCAAATCTGGGTATGTCACCGGGGGTACCCCAGTTTGACCCAGAATTTCAAAGCCATCTTTTCCTACATTTTTAAGCATGCAGATTCCACCGAAATCGATTCCCGGTCAAAACGGAAACTTTTTTGCGCGCCGCGCCGCGCGCGCGCCTGGGCAAAATCAGTTCTGGCCAGCCCAGCCTAGGGCCATTCCAGCCAAATCTGGGTATGTCACCGGGGGTACCCCAGTTTGACCCAGAATTTCAAAGCCATCTTTTCCTACATTTTTAAGCATGCAGATTCCTCACAAATCGATTCCCGGTCAAAACAGAAACTTTTTTGCGCGCCGCGCCGCGCGCGCGACTGGGCAAAATCAGTTCTGGCCAGGCCAGCCCAGGGCCATTCCGGCCAAATCTGGGTATGTCACCGGGGGTACCCCAGTTTGACCCAGAATTTCAAAGCCATCTTTTCCTACATTTTTAAGCATGCAGATTCCTCACAAATCGATTCCCGGTCAAAACAGAAACTTTTTTGCGCGCCGCGCCGCGCGCGCGGCTGGGCAAAATCAGTTCTGGCCAGGCCAGCCCAGGGCCATTCCAGCCAAATCTGGGTATGTCACCGGGGGTACCCCAGTTTGACCCAGAATTTCAAAGCCATCTTTTCCTACGTTTTTCAGCATGCCGATTCCACCCAAATCGATTCCCGGTCAAAACGGAAACTTTTTTGCGCGCCGCGCCGCGCGCGCGCCTGGGCAAAATCAGTTCTGGCCGGCCCAGCCTAGGGCCATTCCAGCCAAATCTGGGTATCTCACCGGGGGTACCCCAGTTTGACCCAGAATTTCAAACCCATCTTTTCCTACATTTTTAAGCATGCAGATTCCTCACAAATCGATTCCCGGTCAAAACGGAAACTTTTTTGTGCGCCGCGCCGCGCGCGCGCCTGGGCAAAATCAGTTCTGGCCAGCCCAGCCTAGGGCCATTCCAGCCAAATCTGGGTATGTCACCGGGGGTACCCCAGGTTGATCCAGAATTTCAAAGCCATCTTTTCCTACATTTTTAAGCATGCAGATTCCTCACAAATCGATTCCCGGTCAAAACGGAAACTTTTTTGCGCGCCGCGCCGCGCGCGCGCCTGGGCAAAATCAGTTCTGGCCAGCCCAGCCTAGGGCCATTCCAGCCAAATCTGGGTATGTCACCGGGGGTACCCCAGGTTGACCCAGAATTTCAAAGCCATGTTTTCCTACATTTTTAAGCATGCAGATTCCACCCACATCGATTCCCGGTCAAAACGGAAACTTTCTTGCGCGCCGCGCCGCGCGCGCGCCTGGGCAAAATCAGTTCTGGCCAGCCCAGCCTAGGGCCATTCCAGCCAAATCTGGGTATGTCACCGGGGGTACCTCAGTTTGACCCAGAATTTAAAAGCCATCTTTTCCTACATTTTTAAGCATGCAGATTCCGGACAAATCGATTCCTGGTCGAAACAGAAACTTTTTCGCGCGCCGCGCCGCGCGCGCGCCTGGGCAAAATCAGTTCTGGCCAGGCCAGCCCAGGGCCATTCCAGCCAAATCTGGGTATGTCACCGGGGGTACCCCAGTTTGACCCAGAATTTCAAAGCCATCTTTTCCTACATTTTTAAGCATGCAGATTCCACCCAAATCGATTCCCGGTCAACACAGAAACTTTTTTGCGCGCCGCGCCGCGCGCGCGCCTGGGCAAAATCAGTTCTGGCCAGCCCAGCCCAGGGCCATTCCAGCCAAATCTGGGTATGTCACCGGGGGTACCCCAGTTTGACCCAGAATTTCAAAGCCATCTTTTCCTACATTTTTAAGCATGCAGATTCCTCACAAATCGATTCCCGGTCAAAACAGAAACTTTTTTGCGCGCCGCGCCGCGCGCGCGCCTGGGCAAAATCTGTTCTGGCCAGCCCAGCCCAGGGCCATTCCAGCCAAATCTGGGTATGTCACCGGGGGTACCCCAGTTTGACCCAGAATTTCAAAGCCATCTTTTCCTACCTTTTTAAGCATGCAGATTCCACCCAAATCGATTCCCGGTCAAAACGGAAACTTTTTTGCGCGCCGCGCCGCGCGCGCGCCTGGGCAAAATCAGTTCTGGCCAGCCCAGCCTAGGGCCATTCCAGCCAAATCTGGGTATGTCACCGGGGGTACCTCAGTTTGACCCAGAATTTCAAAGCCATCTTTTCCTACATTTTTAAGCATGCAGATTCCGGACAAATCGATTCCTGGTCAAAACAGAAACTTTTTTGCGCGCCGCGCCGCGCGCGCGCCTGGGCAAAATCAGTTCTGGCCAGGCCAGCCCAGGGCCATTCCAGCCAAATCTGGGTATGTCACCGGGGGTACCCCAGTTTGACCCAGAATTTCAAAGCCATCTTTTCCTACATTTTTAAGCATGCAGATTCCTCACAAATCGATTCCCGGTCAAAACAGAAACTTTTTTGTGCGCCGCGCCGCGCGCGCGCCTGGGCAAAATCAGTTCTGGCCAGCCCAGCCCAGGGCCATTCCAGCCAAATCTGGGTATGTCACCGGGGGTACCCCAGTTTGACCCAGAATTTCAAAGCCATCTTTTCCTACATTTTTAAGCATGCAGATTCCACCCAAATCGACCCCCGGTCAAAACGGAAACTTTTTTGCGCGCCGCGCCGCGCGCGCGCCTGGGCAAAATCAGTTCTGGCCAGCCGAGCCCAGGGCCATTCCAGCCAAATCTGGGTATGTCACCGGGGGTACCCCAGTTTGACCCAGAATTTCAAAGCCATCTTTTCCTACATTTTTAAGCATGCAGATTCCACCCAAATCGACCCCCGGTCAAAACGGAAACTTTTTTGCGCGCCGCGCCGCGCGCGCGCCTGGGCAAAATCAGTTCTGGCCAGCCCAGCCCAGGGCCATTCCAGCCAAATCTGGGTATGTCACCGGGGGTACCCCAGTTTGACCCAGAATTTCAGAGCCATCTTTTCCTACATTTTTAAGCATGCAGATTCCTCACAAATCGATTCCCGGTCAAAACGGAAACTTTTTTGCGCGCCGCGCCGCGCGCGCGCCTGGGCAAAATCAGTTCTGGCCAGCCCAGCCTAGGGCCATTCCAGCCAAATCTGGGTATGTCACCGGGGGTACCTCAGTTTGACCCAGAATTTCAAAGCCATCTTTTCCTACATTTTTAAGCATGCAGATTCCGGACAAATCGATTCCTGGTGAAAACAGAAACTTTTTTGCGCGCCGCGCCGCGCGCCCGCCTGGGCAAAATCAGTTCTGGCCAGGCCAGCCCAGGGCCATTCCAGCCAAATCTGGGTATGTCACCGGGGGTACCCCAGTTTGACCCAGAATTTCAAAGCCATCTTTTCCTACATTTTTAAGCATGCAGATTCCTCACAAATCGATTCCCGGTCAAAACAGAAACTTTTTTGCGCGCCGCGCCGCGCGCCCGCCTGGGCAAAATCAGTTCTGGCCAGGCCAGCCCAGGGCCATTCCAGCCAAATCTGGGTATGTCACCGGGGGTACCCCAGTTTGACCCAGAATTTCAAAGCCATCTTTTCCTACATTTTTAAGCATGCAGATTCCTGACAAATCGATTCCCGGTCAAAACGGAAACTTTTTTGCGCGCCGCGCCGCGCGCGCGCCTGGGCAAAATCAGTTCTGGCCAGCCCAGCCCTGGGCCATTCCAGCCAAATCTGGGTATGTCACCGGGGGTACCCCAGTTTGACCCAGAATTTCAAACCCATCTTTCCCTACGTTTTTCAGCATGCCGATTGCACCCAAATCGATTCCCGGTCAAAACGGAAACTTTTTTGCGCGCCGCGCCGCGCGCGCGCCTGGGCAAAATCACTTCTGGCCAGCTCAGCCCAGGGCCATTTCAGCCAAATCTGGGTATGTCACCGGGGGTACCCCAGTTTGACCCAGAATTTCAAACCCATCCTTCCCTACGTTTTTCAGCATGCCGATTCCACCCAAATCTATTCCCGGTCAAAACGGAAACTTTTTTGCGCGCCGCGCCGCGCGCGCGCCTGGGCAAAATCAGTTCTGGCCAGCCCAGCCCAGGGCCATTCCAGCCAAATCTGGGTATGTCACCGGGGGTACCCCAGTTTGACCCAGAATTTCAAACCCATCCTTCCCTACGTTTTTCAGCATGCCGATTCCACCCAAATCGATTCCCGGTCAAAACGGAAACTTTTTTGCGCGCCGCGCCGCGCGCGCGCCTGGGCAAAATCAGTTCTGGCCAGCCCAGCCTAGGGCCATTCCAGCCAAATCTGGGTATGTCACCGGGGGTACCCCAGTCTGACCCAGAATTTCAAACCCATCTTTTCCTACCTTTTTAAGCATGCAGATTCCACCCAAATCGATTCCCGGTCAAAACAGAAACTTTTTTGCGCGCCGCGCCGCGCGCGCGCCTGGGCAAAATCAGTTCTGGCCAGCCCAGCCTAGGGCCATTCCAGCCAAATCTGGGTATGTCACCGGGGGTACCCCAGTTTGACCCAGAATTTCAAAGCCATCTTTTCCTACATTTTTAAGCATGCAGATTCCGGACAAATCGATTCCTGGGCAAAACAGAAACTTTTTTGCGCGCCGCGCCGCGCGCGCGCCTGGGCAAAATCAGTTCTGGCCAGGCCAGCCCAGGGCCATTCCAGCCAAATCTGGGTATGTCACCGGGGGTACCCCAGTTTGACCCAGAATTTCAAAGCCATCTTTTCCTACATTTTTAAGCATGCAGATTCCTCACAAATCGATTCCCGGTCAAAACAGAAACTTTTTTGCGCGCCGCGCCGCGTGCGCGCCTGGGCAAAATCAGTTCTTGCCAGGCCAGCCCAGGGCCATTCCAGCCAAATCTGGGTATGTCGACGGGGGTACCCCAGTTTGACCCAGAATTTCAAAGCCATCTTTTCCTACATTTCTAAGCATGCAGATTCCTCACAAATCGATTCCCGGTCAAAACAGAAACTTTTTTGCGCGCCGCGCCACGCGCGCGCCTGGGCAAAATTTGGTCTGGCCAGGCCAGCCCAGGGCCATTCCAGCCAAATCTGGGTATGTCACCGGGGGTACCCCAGTTTGACCCAGAATTTCAAAGCCATCTTTTCCTACATTTTTAAGCATGCAGATTCCACCCAAATCGATTCCCGGTCAAAACAGAAACTTTTTTGCGCGCCGCGCCGCGCGCGCGCCTGGGCAAAATCAGTTCTGGCCAGCCCAGCCTAGGGCCATTCCATCCAAATCTGGGTATGTCACCGGGGGTACCTCAGTTTGACCCAGAATTTCAAAGCCATCTTTTCCTAAATTTTTAAGCATGCAGATTCCTGACAAATCGATTCCCGGTCAAAACGGAAACTTTTTTGCGCGCCGCGCCGCGCGCGCGCCTGGGCAAAATCAGTTCTGGCCAGCCCAGCCCAGGGCCATTCCAGCCAAATCTGGGTATGTCACCGGGGGTACCCCAGTTTGACCCAGAATTTCAAACCCATCTTTCCCTACGTTTTTCAGCATGCCGATTGCACCCAAATCGATTCCCGGTCAAAACGGAAAATTTTTTGCGCGCCGCGCCGCGCGCGCGCCTGGGCAAAATCAGTTCTGGCCGGCCCAGCCTAGGGCCATTCCAGCCAAATCTGGGTATGTCACCGGGGGTACCCGAGTTTGACCCATAATTTCAAAGCCACCTTTTCCTAAGTTTTTAAGCATGCGGATTCCTCACAAATCGATTCCCGGTCAAAACAGAAACTTTTTTGCGCGCCGCGCCGCGCGCGCGCCTGGGCAAAATCAGTTCTGGCCAGCCCAGCCCAGGGCCATTCCAGCCAAATCTGGGTATGTCACCGGGGGTACCCCAGTTTGACCCAGAATTTCAAACCCATCCTTCCCTACGTTTTTCAGCATGCCGATTCCACCCAAATCTATTCCCGGTCAAAACGGAAACTTTTTTGCGCGCCGCGCCGCGCGCGCGCCTGGGCAAAATCAGTTCTGGCCAGCCCAGCCCAGGGCCATTCCAGCCAAATCTGGGTATGTCACCGGGGGTACCCCAGTTTGACCCAGAATTTCAAACCCATCCTTCCCTACGTTTTTCAGCATGCCGATTCCACCCAAATCGATTCCCGGTCAAAACGGAAACTTTTTTGCGCGCCGCGCCGCGCGCGCGCCTGGGCAAAATCAGTTCTGGCCAGCCCAGCCTAGGGCCATTCCAGCCAAATCAGGGTATGTCACCGGGGCTACCTCAGTTTGACCCAGAATTTCAAAGCCATCTTTTCCTACATTTTTAAGCATGCAGATTCCGGACAAATCGATTCCTGGTCAAAACAGAAACTTTTTTGCGCGCCGCGCCGCGCGCGCGCCTGGGCAAAATCAGTTCTGGCCAGGCCAGCCCAGGGCCATTCCAGCCAAATCTGGGTATGTCACCGGGGGTACCCCAGTTTGACCCAGAATTTCAAAGCCATCTTTTCCTACATTTTTAAGCATGCAGATTCCTCACAAATCGATTCCCGGTCAAAACAGAAACTTTTTTGCGCGCCGCGCCACGTGCGCGCCTGGGCAAAATCAGTTCTTGCCAGGCCAGCCCAGGGCCATTCCAGCCAAATCTGGGTATGTCGACGGGGGTACCCCAGTTTGACCCAGAATTTCAAAGCCATCTTTTCCTACATTTCTAAGCATGCAGATTCCTCACAAATCGATTCCCGGTCAAAACAGAAACTTTTTTGCGCGCCGCGCCGCGCGCGCGCCTGGGCAAAATCAGGTCTGGCCAGGCCAGCCCAGGGCCATTCCAGCCAAATCTGGGTATGTCACCGGGGGTACCCCAGTTTGACCCAGAATTTCAAAGCCATCTTTTCCTACATTTTTAAGCATGCAGATTCCACCCAAATCGATTCCCGGTCAAAACGGAAACTTTTTTGCGCGCCGCGCCGCGCGCGCGCCTGGGCAAAATCAGTTCTGGCCAGCCCAGCCTAGGGCCATTCCAGCCAAATCTGGGTATGTCACCGGGGGTACCTCAGTTTGACCCAGAATTTCAAAGCCATCTTTTCCTACATTTTTAAGCATGCAGATTCCTGACAAATCGATTCCTGGTCAAAACGGAAACTTTTTTGCGCGCCGCGCCGCGCGCGCGCCTGGGCAAAATCAGTTCTGGCCAGCCCAGCCCAGGGCCATTCCAGCCAAATCTGGGTATGTCACCGGGGGTACCCCAGTTTGACCCAGAATTTCAAACCCATCTTTCCCTACGTTTTTCAGCATGCCGATTGCACCCAAATCGATTCCCGGTCAAAACGGAAACTTTTTTGCGCGCCGCGCCGCGCGCGCGCCTGGGCAAAATCAGTTCTGGCCGGCCCAGCCTAGAGCCATTCCAGCCAAATCTGGGTATGTCACCGGGGGTACCCCAGTTTGACCCATAATTTCAAAGCCATCTTTTCCTACATTTTTAAGCATGCGGATTCCTCACAAATCGATTCCCGGTCAAAACAGAAACTTTTTTGCGCGCCGCGCCGCGCGCGCGCCTGGGCAAAATCAGTTCTGGCCAGCCCAGCCCAGGGCCATTCCAGCCAAATCTGGGTATGTCACCGGGGGTACCCCAGTTTGACCCAGAATTTCAAACCCATCCTTCCCTACGTTTTTCAGCATGCCGATTCTACCCAAATCTATTCCCGGTCAAAACGGAAACTTTTTTGCGCGCCGCGCTGCGCGCGCGCCTGGGCAAAATCAGTCCTGGCCAGCCCAGCCCAGGGCCATTCCAGCCAAATCTGGGTATGTCACCGGGGGTACCCCAGTTTGACCCAGAATTTCAAACCCATCCTTCCCTACGTTTTCCAGCATGCCGATTCCACCCAAATCGATTCCCGGTCAAAACGGAAACTTTTTTGCGCGCCGCGCCGTGCGCGCGCCTGGGCAAAATCAGTTCTGGCCAGCCCAGCCTAGGGCCATTCCAGCCAAATCTGGGTATGTCACCGGGGGTACCTCAGTTTGACCCAGAATTTCAAAGCCACCTTTTCCTACATTTTTAAGCATGCAGATTCCTGACAAATCGATTCCCGGTCAAAACAGAAACTTTTTTGCGCGCCGCGCCGCGCGCGCGCCTGGGCAAAATCAGTTCTGGCCAGCCCAGCCCAGGGCCATTCCAGCCATCTTTTCCTACATTTTTAAGCATTCAGATTCCACCCAAATCGATTCCCGGTCAAAACGGAAACTTTTTTGCGCGCCGCGCCGCGCGCGCGCCTGGGCAAAATCAGTTCTGGCCAGCCCAGCCTAGGGCCATTCCAGCCAGATCTGGGTATGTCACCGGGGGTACCCCAGTTTGACCCAGAAATTCAAAGCCATCTTTTCCTACATTTTTAAGCATGCCGATTCCACCCAAATCGATTCCCGGTCAAAACAGAAACTTTTTTGCGCGCCGCGCCGCGCGCGCGCCTGGGCAAAATCAGTTCTGGCCAGCCCAGCCCAGGGCCATTCCAGCCAAATCTGGGTATGTCACCGGGGGTACCCCAGTTTGACCCAGAATTTCAAACCCATCCTTCCCTACGTTCTTCAGCATGCCGATTCCACCCAAATCGATTCCCGGTCAAAACGGAAACTTTTTTGCGCGCCGCGCCGCGCGCGCGCCTGGGCAAAATCAGTTCTGGCCAGCCCAGCCTAGGGCCATTCCAGCCAAATCTGGGTATGTCACCGGGGGTACCCCAGGTTGACCCAGAATTTCAAAGCCATCTTTTCCTACATTTTTAAGCATGCCGATTCCTCACAAATCGATTCCCGGTCAAAACAGAAACTTTTTTGCGCGCCGCGCCGCGCGCGCGCCTGGGCAAAATCAGTTCTGGCCAGCCCAGCCCAGGGCCATTCCAGCCAAATCTGGGTATGTCACCGGGGGTACCCCAGTTTGACCCAGAATTTCAAACCCATCTTTCCCTGCGTTTTTCAGCATGCCGATTCCACCCAAATCGATTCCCGGTCAAAACGGAAACTTTTTCGCGCGCCGCGCCGCGCGCGCGCCTGGGCAAAATCAGTTCTGGCCAGCCCAGCCTAGGGCCATTCCAGCCAAATCTGGGTATGTCACCGGGGGTACCCCAGTTTGACCCAGAATTTCAAAGCCATCTTTTCCTACATTTTTAAGCATGCAGATTCCTGACAAATCGATTCCCGGTCAAAACAGAAACTTTTTTGCGCGCCGCGCCGCGCGCGCGCCTGGGCAAAATCAGTTCTGGCCAGCCCAGCCCAGGGCCATTCCAGCCAAATCTGGGTATGTCACCGGGGGTACCCCAGTTTGACCCAGAATTTCAAACCCATCTTTCCCTACGTTTTTCAGCATGCCGATTCCACCCAAATCGATTCCCGGTCAAAACGGAAACTTTTTTGTGCGCCGCGCCGCGCGCGCGCCTGGGCATAATCAGTTCTGGCCAGCCCAGCCTAGGGCCATTCCAGCCAAATCTGGGTATGTCACCGGGGGTACCCCAGTTTGACCCAGAATTTCAAAGCCATCTTTTCCTACATTTTTAAGCATGCAGATTCCTGACAAATCGATTCCCGGTCAAAACAGAAACTTTTTTGCGCGCCGCGCCGCGCGCGCGCCTGGGCAAAATCAGTTCTGGCCAGCCCAGCCCAGGGCCATTCCAGCCAAATCTGGGTATTGCACCGGGGGTACCCCAGTTTGACCCAGAATTTCAAACCCATCTTTCCCTACGTTTTTCAGCATGCCGATTCCACCCAAATCGATTCCCGGTCAAAACGGAAACTTTTTTGCGCGCCGCGCCGCGCGCGCGCCTGGGCAAAATCAGTTCTGGCCAGCCCAGCCTAGGGCCATTCCAGCCAAATCTGGGTATGTCACCGGGGGTACCCCAGTTTGACCCAGAATTTCAAAGCCATCTTTTCCTACATTTTTAAGCATGCAGATTCCACCCAAATCGATTCCCGGTCAAAACAGAAACTTTTTTGCGCGCTGCGCCGCGCGCGCGCCTGGGCAAAATCAGTTCTGGCCAGCCCAGTCCAGGGCCATTCCAGTCAAATCTGGGTAAGTCACCGGGGGTGCCCCAGTTTGACCCAGAATTTCAAACCCATCTTTCCCTACGTTTTTCAGCATGCCGATTCCACCCAAATCGATTCCCGGTCAAAACGGAAACTTTTTTGCGCGCCGCCCCGCGCGCGCGCCTGGGCAAAATCAGTTCTGGCCAGCCCAGCCTAGGGCCATTCCAGCCAAATCTGGGTATGTCACCGGGGGTACCCCAGTTTGACCCAGAATTTCAAACCCATCTTTCCCTACGTTTTTCAGCATGCCGATTCCACCCAAATCGATTCCCGGTCAAAACAGAAACTTTTTTGCGCGCCGCGCCGCGCGGGCGCCTGGGCAAAATCAGTTCTGGCCAGCCCAGCCCAGGGCCATAGCAGCCAAATCTGGGTATTTCACCGGGGGTACCCCAGTTTGACCCAGAATTTCAAACCCATCTTTCCCTACGTTTTTCAGCATGCCGATTCCACCCAAATCGATTCCTGGTCAAAACGGAAACTTTTTTGCGCGCCGCGCCGCGCGCGCGCCTGGGCAAAGTCAGTTCTGGCCAGCCCAGCCTAGGGCCATTCCAGCCAAATCTGGGTATGTCACCGGGGGTACCCCAGTTTGACCCAGAATTTCAAAGCCATCTTTTCCTACATTTTTAAGCATGCAGATTCCTGACAAATCGATTCCCGGTCAAAACAGAAACTTTTTTGCGCGCCGCGCCGCACGCGCGCCTGGGCAAAATCAGTTCTGGCCAGCCCAGCCTAGGGCCATTCCAGCCAAATCTGGGTATGTCACCGGGGGTACCCCAGTTTGACGCAGAATTTCAAACCCATCTTTCCCTACGTTTTTCAGCATGCCGATTCCACCCGAATCGATTCCCGGTCAAAACGGAAACTTTTTTGTGCACCGCGCCGCGCGCGCGCCTGGGCAAAATCAGTTCTGGCCAGCCCAGCCTAGGGCCATTCCAGCCAAATCTGGGTATGTCACTGGGGGTACCCCAGTCTGACCCAGAATTTCAAACCCATCTTTCCCTACATTTTTAAGCATGCAGATTCCACCCAAATCGATTCCCGGTCAAAACGGAAACTTTTTTGCGCGCCGCGCCGCGCGCGCGCCTGGGCAAAATCAGTTCTGGTCAGCCCAGCCTAGGGCCATTCCAGCCAAATCTGGGTATGTCACCGGGGGTACCCCAGTTTGACCCAGAATTTCAAAGCCATCTTTTCCTACATTTTTAAGCATGCAGATTCCTCACAAATCGATTCCCGGTCAAAACAGAAACTTGTTTGCGCGCCGCGCCGCGCGCGCCCCTGGGCAAAATCAGTTCTGGCCAGGCCAGCCCAGGGCCATTCCAGCCAAATCTGGGTATGTCACCGGGGGTACCCCAGTTTGACCCAGAATTTCAAAGCCATATTTTCCTACATTTTTAAGCATGCAGATTCCTCACAAATCGATTCCCGGTCAAAACAGAAACTTTTTTGCGCGCCGCGCCGCGCGCGCGCCTGGGCAAAATCAGTTCTGGCCAGGCCAGCCAAGGGCCATTCCAGCCAAATCTGGGTATGTCACCGGGGGTACCCCAGTTTGACCCAGAATTTCAAACCCATCTTTTCCTACAATTTCAAGCATGCAGACTCCACCCAAATCGATTCCCGGTCAAAACGGAAACTTTTTTGCGCGCTGCGCCGCGCGCTCGCCTGGGCAAAATCAGTTCTGGCCAGCCCAGTCTAGGGCCATTCCAGCCAAATCTGGGTATGTCACCGGGGGTACCCCAGTTTGACCCAGAATTTCAAACCCATCTTTCCTTAAGTTTTTCAGCATGCCGATTCAACCCAAATCGATTCCCGGTCAAAACGGAAACTTTTTTGCGCGCCGCGCCGCGCGCGCGCCTGGGCAAAATCAGTTCTGGCCGGCCCAGCCTAGGGCCATTCCAGCCAAATCTGGGTATGTCACCGGGGGTACCCCAGTTTGACCCAGAATTTCAAAGCCATCTTTTCCTACATTTTTAAGCATGCAGATTCCTCACAAATCGATTCCCGGTCAAAACAGAAACTTTTTTGCGCGCCGCGCCGCGCGCGCGCCTGGGCAAAATCAGTTCTGGCCAGCCCAGCCCAGGGCCATAGCAGCCAAATCTGGGTATGTCACCGGGGGTACCCCAGTTTGACCCAGAATTTCAAACCCATCCTTCCCTACGTTTTTCAGCATGCCGATTCCACCCAAATCGATTCCCGGTCAAAACGGAAACTTTTTCGCGCGCCGCGCCGTGCGCGCGCCTGGGCAAAATCAGTTCTGGCCAGCCCAGCTTAGGGCCATTCCAGCCAAATCTGGGTATGTCACCGGGGGTACCCAAGGTTGACCCAGAATTTCAAAGCCATGTTTTCCTACATTTTTAAGCATGCAGATTCCACCCACATCGATTCCCGGTGAAAACGGAAACTTTTTTGCGCGCCGCGCCGCGCGCGCGCCTGGGCAAAATCAGTTCTGGCCAGCCCAGCCTAGGGCCATTCCAGCCAAATCTGGGTATGTCACCGGGGGTACCCCAGTTTGACCCAGAATTTCAAAGCCATCTTTTCCTACATTTTTAAGCATGCAGATTCCTCACAAATCGATTCCCGGTCAAAACAGAAACTTTTTTGTGCGCCGCGCCGCGCGCGCGCCTGGGCAAAATCAGTTCTGGCCAGCCCAGCCCAGGGCCATTCCAGCCAAATCTGGGTATGTCACCGGGGGTACCCCAGCTTGACCCAGAAGTTCAAACCCATCTTTCCCTACGTTTTTCAGCATGCCGATTCCACCCAAATCGATTCCGGGTCAAAACGGAAACTTTTTTGCGCGCCGCGCCGCGCGCGCGCCTGGGCAAAATCAGTTCTGGCCAGCCCAGCCTAGGGCCATTACAGCCAAATCTGGGTATTTCACCGGGGGTACCCCAGTTTGACCCAGAATTTCAAAGCCATCTTTTCCTACATTTTTAAGCATGCAGATTCCACCGAAATCGATTCCCGGTCAAAACGGAAACTTTTTTGCGCGCCGCGCCGCGCGCGCGCCTGGGCAAAATCAGTTCTGGCCAGCCCAGCCTAGGGCCATTCCAGCCAAATCTGGGTATGTCACCGGGGGTACCCCAGTTTGACCCAGAATCTCAAAGCCATCTTTTCCTACATTTTTAAGCATGCAGATTCCTCACAAATCGATTCCCGGTCAAAACAGAAACTTTTTTGCGCGCCGCGCCGCGCGCGCGCCCTGGCAAAATCAGTTCTGGCCAGGCCAGCCCAGGGCCATTCCAGCCAAATCTGGGTATGTCACCGGGGGTACCCCAGTTTGACCCAGAATTTCACAGCCATCTTTTCCTACATTTTCAAGCATGCAGATTCCTCACAAATCGATTCCCGGTCAAAACAGAAACTTTTTTGCGCGCCACGCCGCGCGCGCGCCTGGGCAAAATCAGTTCTGGCCAGGCCAGCCCAGGGCCATTCCAGCCAAATCTGGGTATGTCACCGGGGGTACCCCAGTTTGACCCAGAATTTCAAAGCCATCTTTTCCTACATTTTTAAGCATGCAGATTCCACGCAAATCAATTCCCGGTCAAAACGGAAACTTTTTTGCGCGCCGCGCCGCGCGCGCGCCTGGGCAAAATCAGTTCTGGCCAGCCCAGTCTAGGGCCATTCCAGCCAAATCTGGGTATGTCACCGGGGGTACCCCAGTTTGACCCAGAATTCCAAACCCATCTTCCCCTACGTTTTTCGGCATGCCGATTCCACCTAAATCGATTCCCGGTCAAAACGGAAACTTTTTTGCGCGCCGCGCCGCGCGCGCGCCTGGGCAAAACCAGTTCTAGCCGGCCCAGCCTAGGGCCATTCCAGCCAAATCTGGGTATGTCACCGGGGGTACCCCAGTTTGACCCAGAATTTCAAAGCCATCTTTTCCTACATTTTTAAGCATGCAGATTCCTCACAAATCGATTCCCGGTCAAAACAGAAACTTTTTTGCGCGCCGCGCCGCGTGCGCGCCTGGGCAAAATCAGTTCTGGCCAGCCCAGCCCAGGGCCAATCCAGCCAAATCTGGGTATGTCACCGGGGGTACCCCAGTTTGACCCAGAATTTCAAACCCATCCTTCCCTACGTTTTTCAGCATGCCGATTCCACCCAAATCGATTCCCGGTCAAAACAGAAACTTTTTCGCGCGCCGCGCCGTGCGCGCGCCTGGGCAAAATCAGTTCTGGCCAGCCCAGCTCAGGGCCATTCCAGCCAAATCTGGGTATGTCACCTGGGGTACCCCAGGTTGACCCAGAATTTCAAAGCCATGTTTTCCTACATTTTTAAGCATGCAGATTCCACCCACATCGATTCCCGGTCAAAACGGAAACTTTTTTGCGCGCCGCGCCGCGCGCGCGCCTGGGCAAAATCAGTTCTGGCCAGCCCAGCCTAGGGCCATTCCAGCCAAATCTGGGTATGTCACCGGGGGTACCCCAGTTTGACCCAGAATTTCAAAGCCATCTTTTCCTACATTTTTAAGCATGCAGATTCCTCACAAATCGATTCCCGGTCAAAACAGAAACTTTTTTGCGCGCCGCGCCGCGCGCGCGCCTGGGCAAAATCAGTTCTGGCCAGCCCAGCCCAGGGCCAATCCAGCCAAATCTGGGTATGTCACCGGGGGTACCCCAGTTTGACCCAGAATTTCAAACCCATCTTTCCCTACGTTTTTCAGCATGCCGATTCCACCCAAATCGATTCCCGGTCAAAACGGAAACTTTTTTGCGCGCCGCGCCGCGCGCGCGCCTGGGCAAAATCAGTTCTGGCCAGCCCAGCCTAGGGCCATTCCAGCCAAATCTGGGTATGTCACCGGGGGTACCCCAGTTTGACCCAGAATCTCAAAGCCATCTTTTCCTACATTTTTAAGCATGCAGATTCCTCACAAATCGATTCCCGGTCAAAACAGAAACTTTTTTGCGCGCCGCGCCGCGCGCGCGCCTGGGCAAAATCAGTTCTGGGCAGCCCAGCCTAGGGCCATTCCAGCCAAATCTGGGTATGTCACCGGGGGTACCCCAGTTTGACCCAGATTTTCAAAGCCATCTTTTCCTACATTTTTCGGCATACCGATTCCACCCAAATCAATTCCCGGTCAAAACGGAAACTGTTTTGCGCGCCGCGCCGCGCGCGCGCCTGGGCGAAATCAGTTCTGGCCAGCCCAGCCTAGGGCCATTCCAGCCAAATCCGGGTATGTCACCGGGGGTACCCCAGTTTGACCCAGAATTTCAAACCCATCTTTCCCTAAGTTTTTCAGCATGCCGATTCCACCCAAATCGATTCCCGCTCAAAACGGAAACTTTTTTGCGCGCCGCGCCGCGCGCGCGCCTGGGCAAAATCAGTTCTGGCCAGCCCAGCCTAGGGCCATTCCAGCCAAATCTGGGTATGTCACCGGGGGTACCCCAGTTTGACCCAGAATTTCAAAGCCATCTTTTCCTACATTTTTAAGCATGCAGATTCCTCACAAATCGATTCCCGGTCAAAACAGAAACTTTTTTGCGCGCCGCGCCGCGCGCGCGCCTGGGCAAAATCAGTTCTGGCCAGCCCAGCCCAGGGCCAATCCAGCCAAATCTGGGTATGTCACCGGGGGTACCCCAGTTTGACCCAGAATTTCAAACCCATCCTTCCCTACGTTTTTCAGCATGCCGATTCCACCCAAATCAATTCCCGGTCAAAACGGAAACTTTTTCGCGCGCCGCGCCGTGCGCGCGCCTGGGCAAAATCAGTTCTGGCCAGCCCAGCTTAGGGCCATTCCAGCCAAATCTGGGTATGTCACCGGGGGTACCCCAGGTTGACCCAGAATTTCAAAGCCATGTTTTCCTACATTTTTAAGCATGCAGATTCCACCCACATCGATTCCCGGTCAAAACGGAAACTTTTTTGCGCGCCGCGCCGCGCGCGCGCCTGGGCAAAATCAGTTCTGGCCAGCCCAGCCTAGGGCCATTCCAGCCAAATCTGGGTATGTCACCGGGGGTACCCCAGTTTGACCCAGATTTTCAAAGCCATCTTTTCCTACATTTTTCGGCATACCGATTCCACCCAAATCAATTCCCGGTCAAAACGGAAACTGTTTTGCGCGCCGCGCCGCGCGCGCGCCTGGGCGAAATCAGTTCTGGCCAGCCCAGCCTAGGGCCATTCCAGCCAAATCCGGGTATGTCACCGGGGGTACCCCAGTTTGACCCAGAATTTCAAACCCATCTTTCCCTAAGTTTTTCAGCATGCCGATTCCACCCAAATCGATTCCCGCTCAAAACGGAAACTTTTTTGCGCGCCGCGCCGCGCGCGCGCCTGGGCAAAATCAGTTCTGGCCAGCCCAGCCTAGGGCCATTCCAGCCAAATCTGGGTATGTCACCGGGGGTACCCCAGTTTGACCCAGAATCTCAAAGCCATCTTTTCCTACATTTTTAAGCATGCAGATTCCTCACAAATCGATTCCCGGTCAAAACAGAAACTTTTTTGCGCGCCGCGCCGCGCGCGCGCCTGGGCAAAATCAGTTCTGGCCAGCCCAGCCCAGGGCCAGTCCAGCCAAATCTGGGTATGTCACCGGGGGTACCCCAGTTTGACCCAGAATTTCAAACCCATCCTTCCCTACGTTTTTCAGCATGCCGATTCCACCCAAATCAATTCTCGGTCAAAACGGAAACTTTTTCGCGCGCCGCGCCGTGCGCGCGCCTGGGCAAAATCAGTTCTGGCCAGCCCAGCTTAGGGCCATTCCAGCCAAATCTGGGTATGTCACCGGGGGTACCCCAGGTTGACCCAGAATTTCAAAGCCATGTTTTCCTACATTTTTAAGCATGCAGATTCCACCCACATCGATTCCCGGTCAAAACGGAAACTTTTTTGCGCGCCGCGCCGCGCGCGCGCCTGGGCAAAATCAGTTCTGGCCAGCCCAGCCTAGGGCCATTCCAGCCAAATCTGGGTATGTCACGGGGGGTACCCCAGTTTGACCCAGAATTTCAAAGCCATCTTTTCCTACATTTTTAAGCATGCCGATTCCTCACAAATCGATTCCCGGTCAAAACAGAAATTTTTTTGCGCGCCGCGCCGCGCGCGCGCCTGGGCAAAATCAGTTCTGGCCAGCCCAGCCCAGGGCCATTCCAGCCAAATCTGGGTATGTCACCGGGGGTACCCCAGTTTGACCCAGAATTTCAAACCCATCTTTCCCTACGTTTTTCAGCATGCCGATTCCACCCAAATCGATTCCCGGTCAAAACGGAAACTTTTTTGCGCGCCGCGCCGCGCGCGCGCCTGGGCAAAATCAGTTCTGGCCAGCCCAGCCTAGGGCCATTCCAGCCAAATCTGGGTATGTCACCGGGGGTACCCCAGTTTGACCCAGAATTTCAAAGCCATCTTTTCCTACATTTTTAAGCATGCAGATTCCACCGAAATTGATTCCCGGTCAAAAGAAAAACTTTTTTGCGCGCCGCGCCGCGCGCGCGCCTGGGCAAAATCAGTTCTGGCCAGCCCAGCCCAGGGCCATTCCAGCCAAATCTGGGTATGTCACCGGGGGTACCCCAGTTTGACCCAGAATTTCAAACCCATCTTTCCCTACGTTTTTCAGCATGCCGATTCCACCCAAATCGATTCCCGGTCAAAACGGAAACTTTTTTGCGCGCCGCGCCGCGCGCGCGCCTGGGCAAAATCAGTTCTGGCCAGCCCAGCCTAGGGCCATTCCAGCCAAATCTGGGTATGTCACCGGGGGTACCCCAGTTTGACCCAGAATCTCAAAGCCATTTTTTCTCACATTTTTAAGCATGCAGATTCCTCAAAAATCGATTCCCGGTCAAAACAGAAACTTTTTTGCGCGCCGCGCCGCGCGCGCGCCTGTGCAAAATCAGTTCTGGGCAGCCCAGCCTAGGGCCATTCCAGCCAAATCTGGGTATGTCACCGGGGGTACCCCAGTTTGACCCAGAATTTCAAACCCATCTTTTCCTACATTTTTCAGCATGCCGATTCCACCCAAATGGATTCCCGGTCAAAACGGAAACTGTTTTGCGCGCCGCGCCGCGCGCGCGCCTGGGCGAAATCAGTTCTGGCCAGCCCAGCCTAGGGCCATTCCAGCCAAATCCGGGTATGTCACCGGGGGTACCCCAGTTTGACCCAGAATTTCAAAACCATCTTTCCCTAAGTTTTTCAGCATGCCGATTCCACCCAAATCGATTCCCGCTCAAAACAGAAAATTTTTTGTGCGCCGCGCCGCGCGCGCGCCTGGGCAAAATCAGTTCTGGCCAGCCCAGCCTAGGGCCATTCCAGCCAAATCTGGGTATGTCACCGGGGGTACCCCAGTTTGACCCAGAATTTCAAAGCCATCTTTTCCTACATTTTTAAGCATGCAGATTCCACCCAAATCGATTCCCGGTCAAAACGGAAACTTTTTTGCGCGCCGCGCCGCGCGCGCGCCTGGGCAAAATCAGTTCTGGCCAGCCCAGCCTAGGGCCATTCCAGCCAAATCTGGGTATGTCACCGGGGGTACCCCAGTTTGACCCACAATTTCAAGGCCATCTTTTCCTAAATTTTTAAGCATGCAGATTCCACCCAAATCGATTCCCGGTCAAAACGGAAACTTTTTTGCGCGCCGCGCCGCGCGCGCGCCTGGGCAAAATCAGTTCTGGGCAGCCCAGTCTAGGGCCATTCCAGCCAAATCTGGGTATGTTACCGGGGGTACCCCAGTTTGACCCAGAATTTCAAACCCATCTTTCCCTACATTTTTCAGCATGCCAATTCCACCCAAATCAATTCCCGGTCAAAACGGAAACTTTTTTGCGCGCCGCGCCGCGCGCGCGCCTGGGCAAAATCAGTTCTGGCCAGCCCAGTCTAGGGCCATTCCAGCCAAATCTGGGTATGTCACCGGGGGTACCCCAGTTTGACCCAGAATTTCAAAGCCATCTTTTCCTACATTTTTAAGCATGCAGATTCCACCCAAATCGATTCCCGGTCAAAACACAAATTTTTTTGCGCGCCGCGCCGCGCGCGCGCCTGGGCAAAATTTGTTCTGGCCAGCCCAGCCTAGGGCCATTCCAGCCAAATCTGGGTATGTCAACGGGGGTACCCCCGTTTGACCCAAAATTTCAAAGCCATCTTTTCCTACATTTTTAAGCATGCAGATTGCTCACAAATCGATTCCCGGTCAAAACAAAAACTTTTTTGCGCGCCGCGCCGCGCGCGCGCCTGGGCAAAATCAGTTCTGGCCAGCCCAGCCCAGGGCCATTCCAGCCAAATCTGGGTATGTCACCGGGGGTACCCCAGTTTGACCCAGAATTTCAAACCCATCTTTCCCTACGTTTGGCAGCATGCCGATTCCACCCAAATCGATTCCCGGTCAAAACGGAAACTTTTTTGCGCGCCGCGCCGCGCGCGCGCCTGGGCAAAATCAGTTCTGGCCAGCCCAGCCTAGGGCCATTCCAGCCAAATCTGGGTATGTCACCGGGGGTACCCCAGTTTGACCCAGAATTTCAAAGCCATCTTTTCCTACATTTTTAAGCATGCAGATTCCTCACAAATCGATTCCCGGTCAAAACAGAAACTTTTTTGCGCGCCGCGCCGCGCGCGCGCCTGGGCAAAATCAGTTCTGGCCAGCCCAGCCCAGGGCCATTCCAGCCAGATCTGGGTATGTCACCGGGGGTACCCCAGTTTGACCCAGAATTTCAAAGCCATCTTTTCCTACATTTTTAAGCATGCAGATTCCGCCCAAATCGATTCCCGGTCAAAACGGAAACTTTTTTGCGCGCCGCGCCGCGCGCGCGCCTGGGCAAAATCAGTTCTGGCCAGCCCAGTCTAGGGCCATTCCAGCCAAATCTGGGTATGTCACCGGGGGTACCCCAGTTTGACCCAGAATTTCAAAGCCATCTTTTCCTACATTTTTAAGCATGCAGATTCCTCACAAATCGATTCCCGGTCAAAACAGAAACTTTTTTGCGCGCCGCGCCGCGCGCGCGCCTGGGCAAAATCAGTTCTGGCCAGGCCAACCCAGGGCCATTCCAGCCAAATCTGGGTATGTCACCGGGGGTACCCCAGTTTGACCCAGAATTTCAAACCCATCCTTCCGTACGTTTTTCGGCATGCCGATTCCACCCAAATCGATTCCCGGTCAAAACGGAAACTTTTTCGCGCGCCGCGCCGTGCGCGCGCCTGGGCAAAATCAGTTCTGGCCAGCCCAGCTTAGGGCCATTCCAGCCAAATCTGGGTATGTCACCGGGGGTACCCCAGGTTGACCCAGAATTTCAAAGCCATGTTTTCCTACATTTTCAAGCATGCAGATTCCACCCACATCGATTCCCGGTCAAAACGGAAACTTTTTTGCGCGCCGCGCCGCGCGCGCGCCTGGGCAAAATCAGTTCTGGCCAGCCCAGCCTAGGGCCATTCCAGCCAAATCTGGGTATGTCACCGGGGGTACCCCAGTTTGACCCAGAATTTCAAAGCCATCTTTTCATACATTTTTAAGCATGCCGATTCCTCACGAATCGATTCCCGGTCAAAACGGAAACTTTTTTGCGCGCCGCGCCGCGCCCGCGCCTGGGCAAAATCAGTTCTGGCCAGCCCAGCCCAGGGCCATTCCAGCCAAATCTGGGTATGTCACCGGGGGTACCCCAGTTTGACCCAGAATTTCAAACCCATCTTTCCCTACGTTTTTCAGCATGCCGATTCCACCCAAATCGATTCCCGCTCAAAACGGAAACTTTTTTGCGCGCCGCGCCGCGCGCGCGCCTGGGCAAAATCAGTTCTGGCCGGCCCAGCCTAGGGCCATTCCAGCCAAATCTGGGTATGTCACCGGGGGTACCCCAGTTTGACCCAGAATTTCAAACCCATCTTTTCCTACATTTTTAAGCATGCAGATTCCACCGAAATTGATTCCCGGTCAAAACGGAAACTTTTTTGCGCGCCGCGCCGCGCGCGCGCCTGGGCAAAATCAGTTCTGGCCAGCCCAGTCTAGGGCCATTCCAGCCAAATCTGGGTATGTCACCCGGGGTACCCCAGTTTGACCCAGAATTTCAAACCCATCTTTTCCTACATTTTTAAGCATGCAGATTCCACCGAAATTGATTCCCGGTCAAAACAGAAACTTTTTTGCGCGCCGCGCCGCGCGCGCGCCTGGGCAAAATCAGTTCTGGCCAGCCCAGCCCAGGGCCATTCCAGCCAAATCTGGGTATGTCACCGGGGGTACCCCAGTTTGACCCAGAACTTCAAACCCATCTTTCCCTAAGTTTTTCAGCATGCCGATTCCACCCAAATCGATTCCCGGTCAAAACGGAAACTTTTTCGCGCGCCGCGCCGCGCGCGCGCCTGGGCAAAATCAGTTCTGGCCAGCCCAGCCTAGGGCCATTCCAGCCAAATCTGGGTATGTCACCGGGGGTACCCCAGTTTGACCCAGAATTTCAAACCCATCTTTTCCTACATTTTTAAGCATGCAGATTCCACCGAAATTGATTCCCGGTCAAAACGGAAACTTTTTTGCGCGCCGCGCCGCGCGCGCGCCTGGGCAAAATCAGTTCTGGCCAGCCCAGCCTAGGGCCATTCCAGCCAAATCTCGGTATGTCACCGGGGGTACCCCAGTTTGACCCAGGATTTCAAAGCCATCTTTCCCCACATTTTTCAGCATGCCGATTCCACCCAAATCGATTCCCGGTCAAAACGGAAACTGTTTTGCGCGCCGCGCCGCCCGCGCGCCTGGGCAAAATCAGTTCTGGCCAGCCCAGCCTAGGGCCATTCCAGCCAAATCTGGGTATGTCACCGAGGGTACCCCAAGTTGACCCAGAATTTCAAACCCATCTTTCCCTAAGTTTTTCAGCATGCCGATTCCACCCAAATCGATTCCCGGTCAAAACGGAAACTTTTTTGCGCGCCGCGCCGCACGTGCGCCTGGGCAAAATCAGTTCTGGCCAGCCCAGCCTAGGGCCATTCCAGCCAAATCTGGGTATGTCACCGGGGGTACCCCAGTTTGACCCAGAATTTCAAGGCCATCTTTTCCTAAATTTTTAAGCATGCAGATTCCTCACAAATCGATTCCCGGTCAAAACAGAAACTTTTTTGCGCGCCGCGCCGCGCGCGCGCCTGAACAAAATCAGTTCTGGGCAGCCCAGCCCAGGGCCATTCCAGCCAAATCTGGGTATGTCACCGGGGGTACCCCAGTTTGACCCAGAATTTCAAACCCATCTTTCCCTACATTTTTCAGCAGGCCAATTCCACCCAAATCGATTCCCGGTCAAAACGTAAACTTTTTTGCGCGCCGCGCCGCGCGCGCGCCTGGGCAAAATCAGTTCTGGCCAGCCCAGCCTAGGGCCATTCCAGCCAAATCTGGGTATGTCACCGGGGGTACCCCAGTTTGACCCAGAATTTCAAAGCCATCTTTTCCTACATTTTTAAGCATGCAGATTCCACCCAAATCGATTCCCGGTCAAAACACAATTTTTTTTGCGCGCCGCGCCGCGCGCGCGCCTGGGCAAAATTTGTTCTGGCCAGCCCAGCCTAGGGCCATTCCAGCCAAATCTGGGTATGTCACCGGGGGTACCCCCGTTTGACGCAGAATTTCAAAGCCATCTTTTCCTACATTTCTAAGCATGCAGATTCCACCCAAATCGATTCCCGGTCAAAACAGAAACTTTTTTGCGCGCCGCGCCGCGCGCGCGCCTGGGCAAAATAAGTTCTGGCCAGCCCAGCCCAGGGCCATTCCAGCCAAATCTGGGTATGTCAGCGGGGGTACCCCAGTTTGACCCAGAATTTCAAACCCATCTTTCCCTACGTTTTTCAGCATGCCGATTCCACCCAAATCGATTCCCGGTCAAAACGGAAACTTTTTTACGCGCCGCGCCGCGCGCGCGCCTGGGCAAAATCAGTTCTGGCCAACCCAGCCTAGGGCCATTCCAGCCAAATCTGGGTATGTCACCGGGGGTACCCCAGTTTGACCCAGAATTTCAAAGCCATCTTTTCCTACATTTTTAAGCATGCAGATTCCACCCAAGTCGATTCCCGGTCAAAACGGAAACTTTTTTGCGCGCCGCGCCGCGCGCGCGCCTTGGCAAAATCAGTTCTGGCCAGCCCAGCCTAGGGCCATTCCAGCCAAATCTGGGTATGTCACCGGGGGTACCCCTGTTTGACCCAGAATTTCAAAGCCATCTTTTCCTACATTTCTAAGCATGCAGATTCCACCCAAGTCGATTCCCGGTCAAAACAGAAACTTTTTTGCGCGCCGCGCCGCGCGCGCGCCTGGGCAAAATCAGTTCTGGCCAGCCCAGCCCAGGGCCATTCCAGCCAAATCTGGGTATGTCACCGGGGGTACCCAAGTTTGACCCAGAATTTCAAACCCATCTTTCCCTACGTTTTTCAGCATGCCGATTCCAGCCAAATCGATTCCCGGTCAAAACGGAAACTTTTTTGCGCGCCGCGCCGCGCGCGCGCCTGGGCAAAATCACTTCTGGCCAGCCCAGCCTAGGGCCATTCCAGCCAAATCTGGGTATGTCACCGGGGGTACCCCAGTTTGACCCAGAATTTCAAAGCCATCTTTTCCTACATTTTTAAGCATGCAGATTCCACCCAAATCGATTCCCGGTCAAAACGGAAACTTTTTTGCGCGCCGCGCCGCGCGCGCGCCTGGGCAAAACCAGTTCTGGCCAGCCCAGCCTAGGGCCATTCCAGCCAAATCTAGGTATGTCACCGGGGGTACCCCAGTTTGACCCAGAATTTCAAAGCCATCTTTTCCTACATTTTTAAGCATGCCGATTCAACCCAAATCGATTCCCGGTCAAAACAGAAACTTTTTTGCGCGCCGCGCCGCGCGCGCGCCTGGGCAAAATCAGTTCTGGCCAGCCCAGCCCAGGGCCATTCCAGCCAAATCTGGGTATGTCACCGGGGGTACCCCAGTTTGACCCAGAATTTCAAACCCATCTTTCCCTACGCTTTTCAGCATGCCGATTCCACCCTAATCGATTCCCGGTCAAAACGGAAACTTTTTTGCGCGCCGCGCCGCGCGCGCGCCTGGGCAAAATCAGTTCTGGCCAGCCCAGCCTAGGGCCATTCCAGCCAAATCTGGGTATGTCACCGGGGGTACCCCAGTTTGACCCAGAATTTCAAATCCATCTTTTCCTACATTTTTAAGCATGCAGATTCCACCCAAATCGATTCCCGGTCAAAACAGAAACTTGTTTGCGCGCCGCGCCGCACGCGCGCCTGGGCAAAATCAGTTCTGGCCAGCCCAGCCTAGGGCCATTCCAGCCAAATCTGGGTATGTCACCGGGGGTACCCCAGTTTGACCCAGAATTTCAAAGCCATCTTTTCCTACATTTTTAAGCATGCAGATTCTTCACAAATCGATTCCCGGTCAAAACGGAAACTTTTTTGCGCGCCGCGCCGCGCGCGCACCTGGGCAAAATCAGTTCTGGCCAGCCCAGCCCAGGGCCATTCCAGCCAAATCTGGGTATGTCACCGGGGGTACCCCAGTTTGACCCAGAATTTCAAACCCATCCTTCCCTACGTTTTTCAGCATGCCGATTCCACCCAAATCGATTCCCGGTCAAAACGGAAACTTTTTTGCGCGCCGCGCCGCGCGCGCGCCTGCGCAAAATCAGTTCTGGCCAGCCCAGCCTAGGGCCATTCCAGCCAAATCTAGGTATGTCACCGGGGGTACCCCAGTTTGACCCAGAATTTCAAAGCCATCTTTTCCTACATTTTTAAGCATGCCGATTCAACCCAAATCGATTCCCGGTCAAAACAGAAACTTTTTTGCGCGCCGCGCCGCGCGCGCGCCTGGGCAAAATCAGTTCTGGCCAGCCCAGCCCAGGGCCATTCCAGCCAAATCTGGGTATGTCACCGGGGGTACCCCAGTTTGACCCAGAATTTCAAACCCATCTTTCCCTACGCTTTTCAGCATGCCGATTCCACCCTAATCGATTCCCGGTCAAAACGGAAACTTTTTTGCGCGCCGCGCCGCGCGCGCGCCTGGGCAAAATCAGTTCTGGCCAGCCCAGCCTAGGGCCATTCCAGCCAAATCTGGGTATGTCACCGGGGGTACCCCAGTTTGACCCAGAATTTCAAATCCATCTTTTCCTACATTTTTAAGCATGCAGATTCCACCCAAATCGATTCCCGGTCAAAACAGAAACTTGTTTGCGCGCCGCGCCGCACGCGCGCCTGGGCAAAATCAGTTCTGGCCAGCCCAGCCTAGGGCCATTCCAGCCAAATCTGGCAATGTCACCGGGGGTACCCCAGTTTGACCCAGAATTTCAAAGCCATCTTTTCCTACATTTTTAAGCATGCAGATTCCTCACAAATCGATTCCCGGTCAAAACGGAAACTTTTTTGCGCGCCGCGCCGCGCGCGCACCTGGGCAAAATCAGTTCTGGCCAGCCCAGCCCAGGGCCATTCCAGCCAAATCTGGGTATGTCACCGGGGGTACCCCAGTTTGACCCAGAATTTCAAACCCATCCTTCCCTACGTTTTCGGCCTGGCCAGCCACAAAAGGCGCCGTTCAGTGCAAAAAAAAAATCCTTCCCTACGTTTTTCAGCATGCCGATTCCACCCAAATCGATTCCCGGTCAAAACGGAAACTTTTTTGCGCGCCGCGCCGCGCGCGCGCCTGCGCAAAATCAGTTCTGGCCAGCCCAGCCTAGGGCCATTCCAGCCAAATCTGGGTATGTCACCGGGGGTACCCCAGTTTGACCCAGAATTTCAAAGCCATCTTTTCCTACATTTTTAAGCATGCAGATTCCACCCAAATCGATTCCCGGTCAAAACAGAAACTTTTTTGCGCGCCGCGCCGCGCGCGCGCCTGGGCAAAATCAGTTCTGGCCAGCCCAGCCTAGGGCCATTCCAGCCAAATCTGGGTATGTCACCGGGGGTACCCCAGTTTGACCCAGAATTTCAAAGCCATCTTTTCCTACATTTTTAAGCATGCAGATTCCACCCAAATCGATTCCCGGTCAAAACGGAAACTTTTTTGCGCGCCGCGCCGCGCGCGCGCCTGGGCAAAATCAGTTCTGGCCAGCCCAGCCTAGGGCCATTCCAGCCAAATCTGGGTATGTCACCGGGGGTACCTCAGTTTGACCCAGAATTTCAAAGCCATCTTTTCCTACATTTTTAAGCATGCCGATTCCTCACAGATCGATTCCCAGTCAAAACAGAAACTTTTTTGCGCGCCGCGCCGCGCGCGCGCCTGGGCAAAATCAGTTCTGGCCAGCCCAGCCCAGGGCCATTCCAGCCAAATCTGGGTATGTCACCGGGGGTACCCAAGTTTGACCCAGAATTTCAAACCCATCTTTCCCTACGCTTTTCAGCATGCCGATTCCACCCAAATCCATTCCCGGTCAAAACGGAAACTTTTTTGCGCGCCGCGCCGCGCGCGCGCCTGGGCAAAATCACTTCTGGCCAGCCCAGCCTAGGGCCATTCCAGCCAAATCTGGGTATGTCACCGGGGGTACCCCAGTTTGACCCAGAATTTCAAAGCCATCTTTTCCTACATTTTTAAGCATGCAGATTCCACCCAAATCGATTCCCGGTCAAAACGGAAACTTTTTTGCGCGCCGCGCCGCGCGCGCGCCTGGGCAAAACCAGTTCTGGCCAGCCCAGCCTACAGCCATTCCAGCCAAATCTAGGTATGTCACCGGGGGTACCCCAGTTTGACCCAGGATTTCAAAGCCATCTTTTCCTACATTTTTAAGCATGCCGATTCCACCCAAATCGATTCCCGGTCAAAACGGAAACTTTTTTGCGCGCCGCGCCGCGCGCGCGCCTGGGCAAAATCAGTTCTGGCCAGCCCAGCCCAGGGCCATTCCAGCCAAATCTGGGTATGTCACCGGGGGTACCCCAGTTTGACCCAGAATTTCAAACCCATCTTTCCCTACGCTTTTCAGCATGCCGATTCCACCCTAATCGATTCCCGGTCAAAACGGAAACTTTTTTGCGCGCCGCGCCGCGCGCGCGCCTGGGCAAAATCAGTTCTGGCCAGCCCAGCCTAGGGCCATTCCAGCCAAATCTGGGTATGTCACCGGGGGTACCCCAGTTTGACCCAGAATTTCAAATCCATCTTTTCCTACATTTTTAAGCATGCAGATTCCACCCAAATCGATTCCCGGTCAAAACAGAAACTTGTTTGCGCGCCGCGCCGCACGCGCGCCTGGGCAAAATCAGTTCTGGCCAGCCCAGCCTAGGGCCATTCCAGCCAAATCTGGCAATGTCACCGGGGGTACCCCAGTTTGACCCAGAATTTCAAAGCCATCTTTTCCTACATTTTTAAGCATGCAGATTCCTCACAAATCGATTCCCGGTCAAAACGGAAACTTTTTTGCGCGCCGCGCCGCGCGCGCACCTGGGCAAAATCAGTTCTGGCCAGCCCAGCCCAGGGCCATTCCAGCCAAATCTGGGTATGTCACCGGGGGTACCCCAGTTTGACCCAGAATTTCAAACCCATCCTTCCCTACGTTTTTCAGCATGCCGATTCCACCCAAATCGATTCCCGGTCAAAACGGAAACTTTTTTGCGCGCCGCGCCGCGCGCGCGCCTGCGCAAAATCAGTTCTGGCCAGCCCAGCCTAGGGCCATTCCAGCCAAATCTGGGTATGTCACCGGGGGTACCCCAGTTTGACCCAGAATTTCAAAGCCATCTTTTCCTACATTTTTAAGCATGCAGATTCCACCCAAATCGATTCCCGGTCAAAACAGAAACTTTTTTGCGCGCCGCGCCGCGCGCGCGCCTGGGCAAAATCAGTTCTGGCCAGCCCAGCCTAGGGCCATTCCAGCCAAATCTGGGTATGTCACCGGGGGTACCTCAGTTTGACCCAGAATTTCAAAGCCATCTTTTCCTACATTTTTAAGCATGCCGATTCCTCACAGATCGATTCCCAGTCAAAACAGAAACTTTTTTGCGCGCCGCGCCGCGCGCGCGCCTGGGCAAAATCAGTTCTGGCCAGCCCAGCCCAGGGCCATTCCAGCCAAATCTGGGTATGTCACCGGGGGTACCCAAGTTTGACCCAGAATTTCAAACCCATCTTTCCCTACGCTTTTCAGCATGCCGATTCCACCCAAATCCATTCCCGGTCAAAACGGAAACTTTTTTGCGCGCCGCGCCGCGCGCGCGCCTGGGCAAAATCACTTCTGGCCAGCCCAGCCTAGGGCCATTCCAGCCAAATCTGGGTATGTCACCGGGGGTACCCCAGTTTGACCCAGAATTTCAAAGCCATCTTTTCCTACATTTTTAAGCATGCAGATTCCACCCAAATCGATTCCCGGTCAAAACGGAAACTTTTTTGCGCGCCGCGCCGCGCGCGCGCCTGGGCAAAACCAGTTCTGGCCAGCCCAGCCTACGGCCATTCCAGCCAAATCTAGGTATGTCACCGGGGGTACCCCAGTTTGACCCAGGATTTCAAAGCCATCTTTTCCTACATTTTTAAGCATGCCGATTCCACCCAAATCGATTCCCGGTCAAAACGGAAACTTTTTTGCGCGCCGCGCCGCGCGCGCGCCTGGGCAAAATCAGTTCTGGCCAGCCCAGCCCAGGGCCATTCCAGCCAAATCTGGGTATGTCACCGGGGGTACCCCAGTTTGACCCAGAATTTCAAACCCATCTTTCCCTACGTTTTTCAGCATGCCGATTCCACCCAAATCGATTCCCGGTCAAAACGGAAACTTTTTTGCGCGCCGCGCCGCGCGCGCGCCTGGGCAAAATCAGTTCTGGCCAGCCCAGCCTAGGGCCATTCCAGCCAAATCTGGGTATGTCACCGGGGGTACCCCAGTTTGACCCAGAATTTCAAATCCATCTTTTCCTACATTTTTAAGCATGCAGATTCCACCCAAGTCGATTCCCGGTCAAAACGGAAACTTTTTTGCGCGCCGCGCCGCGCGCGCGCCTGGGCAAAATCAGTTCTGGCCAGCCCAGCCTAGGGCCATTCCAGCCAAATCTGGGTATGTCACCGGGGGTACCCCTGTTTGACCCAGAATTTCAAAGCCATCTTTTCCTACATTTCTAAGCATGCAGATTCCACCCAAGTCGATTCCCGGTCAAAACAGAAACTTTTTTGCGCGCCGCGCCGCGCGCGCGCCTGGGCAAAATCAGTTCTGGCCAGCCCAGCCCAGGGCCATTCCAGCCAAATCTGGGTATGTCACCGGGGGTACCCAAGTTTGACCCAGAATTTCAAACCCATCTTTCCCTACGTTTTTCAGCATGCCGATTCCACCCAAATCGATTCCCGGTCAAAACGGAAACTTTTTTGCGCGCCGCGCCGCGCGCGCGCCTGGGCAAAATCACTTCTGGCCAGCCCAGCCTAGGGCCATTCCAGCCAAATCTGGGTATGTCACCGGGGGTACCCCAGTTTGACCCAGAATTTCAAAGCCATCTTTTCCTACATTTTTAAGCATGCAGATTGCACCCAAATCGATTCCCGGTCAAAACGGAAACTTTTTTGCGCGCCGCGCCGCGCGCGCGCCTGGGCAAAACCAGTTCTGGCCAGCCCAGCCTAGGGCCATTCCAGCCAAATCTAGGTATGTCACCGGGGGTACCCCAGTTTGACCCAGAATTTCAAAGCCATCTTTTCCTACATTTTTAAGCATGCCGATTGAATCCAAATCGATTCCCGGTCAAAACAGAAACTTTTTTGCGCGCCGCGCCGCGCGCGCGCCTGGGCAAAATCAGTTCTGGCCAGCCCAGCCCAGGGCCATTCCAGCCAAATCTGGGTATGTCACCGGGGGTACCCCAGTTTGACCCAGAATTTCAAACCCATCTTTCCCTACGCTTTTCAGCATGCCGATTCCACCCTAATCGATTCCCGGTCAAAACGGAAACTTTTTTGCGCGCCGCGCCGCGCGCGCGCCTGGGCAAAATCAGTTCTGGCCAGCCCAGCCTAGGGCCATTCCAGCCAAATCTGGGTATGTCACCGGGGGTACCCCAGTTTGACCCAGAATTTCAAATCCATCTTTTCCTACATTTTTAAGCATGCAGATTCCACCCAAATCGATTCCCGGTCAAAACAGAAACTTGTTTGCGCGCCGCGCCGCACGCGCGCCTGGGCAAAATCAGTTCTGGCCAGCCCAGCCTAGGGCCATTCCAGCCAAATCTGGGTATGTCACCGGGGGTACCCCAGTTTGACCCAGAATTTCAAAGCCATCTTTTCCTACATTTTTAAGCATGCAGATTCCTCACAAATTGATTCCTGGTCAAAACGGAAACTTGTTTGCGCGCCGCGCCGCACGCGCGCCTGGGCAAAATCAGTTCTGGCCAGCCCAGCCTAGGGCCATTCCAGCCAAATCTGGGTATGTCACCGGGGGTACCCCAGTTTGACCCAGAATTTCAAATCCATCTTTTCCTACATTTTTAAGCATGCAGATTCCACCCAAATCGATTCCCGGTCAAAACAGAAACTTGTTTGCGCGCCGCGCCGCACGCGCGCCTGGGCAAAATCAGTTCTGGCCAGCCCAGCCCAGGGCCATTCCAGCCAAATCTGGGTATGTCACCGGGGGTACCCCAGTTTGACCCAGAATTTCAAACCCATCCTTCCCTACGTTTTTCAGCATGCCGATTCCACCCAAATCGATTCCCGGTCAAAACGGAAACTTTTTTGCGCGCCGCGCCGCGCGCGCGCCTGCGCAAAATCAGTTCTGGCCAGCCCAGCCTAGGGCCATTCCAGCCAAATCTGGATATGTCACCGGGGGTACCCCAGTTTGACCCAGAATTTCAAAGCCATCTTTTCCTACATTTTTAAGCATGCAGATTCCACCCAAATCGATTCCCGGTCAAAACAGAAACTTTTTTGCGCGCCGCGCCGCGCGCGCGCCTGGGCAAAATCAGTTCTGGCCAGCCCAGCCTAGGGCCATTCCAGCCAAATCTGGGTATGTCACCGGGGGTACCCCAGTTTGACCCAGAATTTCAAAGCCATCTTTTCCTACATTTTTAAGCATGCAGATTCCACCCAAATCGATTCCCGGTCAAAACGGAAACTTTTTTGCGCGCCGCGCCGCGCGCGCGCCTGGGCAAAATCAGTTCTGGCCAGCCCAGCCTAGGGCCATTCCAGCCAAATCTGGGTATGTCACCGGGGGTACCCCAGTTTGACCCAGAATTTCAAAGCCATCTTTTCCTACATTTTTAAGCATGCCGATTCCTCACAGATCGATTCCCAGTCAAAACAGAAACTTTTTTGCGCGCCGCGCCGCGCGCGCGCCTGGGCAAAATCAGTTCTGGCCAGCCCAGCCCAGGGCCATTCCAGCCAAATCTGGGTATGTCACCGGGGGTACCCAAGTTTGACCCAGAATTTCAAACCCATCTTTCCCTACGTTTTTCAGCATGCCGATTCCACCCAAATCCATTCCCGGTCAAAACGGAAACTTTTTTGCGCGCCGCGCCGCGCGCGCGCCTGGGCAAAATCACTTCTGGCCAGCCCAGCCTAGGGCCATTCCAGCCAAATCTGGGTATGTCACCGGGGGTACCCCAGTTTGACCCAGAATTTCAAAGCCATCTTTTCCTACATTTTTAAGAATGCCGATTCCACCCAAATCGATTCCCGGTCAAAACGGAAACTTTTTTGCGCGCCGCGCCGCGCGCGCGCCTCAGCAAAACCAGTTCTGGCCAACCCAGCCTACGGCCATTCCAGCCAAATCTAGGTATGTCACCGGGGGTACCCCAGTTTGAACCAGGATTTCAAAGCCATCTTTTCCTACATTTTTAAGCATGCCGATTCCACCCAAATCGATTCCCGGTCAAAACAGAAACTTTTTTGCGCGCCGCGCCGCGCGCGCGCCTGGGCAAAATCAGTTCTGGCCAGCCCAGCCCAGGGCCATTCCAGCCAAATCTGGGTATGTCACCGGGGGTACCCCAGTTTGACCCAGAATTTCAAACCCATCTTTCCCTACGTTTTTCAGCATGCCGATTCCACCCAAATCGATTCCCGGTCAAAACGGAAACTTTTTTGCGCGCCGCGCCGCGCGCGCGCCTGGGCAAAATCAGTTCTGGCCAGCCCAGCCTAGGGCCATTCCAGCCAAATCTGGGTATGTCACCGGGGGTACCCCAGTTTGACCCAGAATTTCAAATCCATCTTTTCCTACATCTTTAAGCATGCAGATTCCACCCAAATCGATTCCCGGTCAAAACAGAAACTTGTTTGCGCGCCGCGCCGCACGCGCGCCTGGGCAAAATCAGTTCTGGCCAGCCCAGCCTAGGGCCATTCCAGCCAAATCTGGGTATGTCACCGGGGGTACCCCAGTTTGACCCAGAATTTCAAACCCATCTTTTCCTACATTTTTAAGCATGCAGATTCCTCAGAAATCGTTTCCCGGTCAAAACGGAAACTTTTTTGCGCGCCGCGCCGCGCGCGCGCCTGGGCAAAATCAGTTCTGGCCAGCCCAGCCCAGGGCCATTCCAGCCAAATCTGGGTATGTCACCGGGGGTACCCCAGTTTGACCCAGAATTTCAAAGCCATCCTTCCCTACGTTTTTCAGCATGCCGATTCCACCCAAATCTATTCCTGGTCAAAACGGAAACTTTTTTGCGCGCCGCGCCGCGTGCGCGCCTGGGCAAAATCAGTTCTGGCCAGCCCAGCCCAGGGCCATTCCAGCCAAATCTGGGTATGTCACCGGGGGTACCCCAGTTTGACGCAGAATTTCAAAGCCATCTTTTCCTACATTTTTAAGCATGCAGATTCCACCCAAATTGATTCCCGGTCAAAACAGAACCTTTTTTGCGCGTCGCGCCGTGCGCGCGCCTGGGCAAAGTCAGTTCTGGCCAGCCCAGCCCAGGGCCATTCCAGCCAAATCTGGGTATGTCACCGGGGGTACCCCAGTTTGACCCAGAATTTCAAACCCATCTTTCCCTACGTTTTTCAGCATGCCGATTCCACCCAAATCAATTCCCCGTCAAAACAGAAACTTTTTTGCGCGCCGCGCCGCGCGCGCGCCTGGGCAAAATCAGTTCTGGCCAGCCCAGCCTAGGGCCATTCCAGCCAAATCTGGGTATGTCACCAGGGGTACCCCAGTTTGACCCAGAATTTCAAAGCCATCTTTTCCTACATTTTTAAGCATGCAGATTCCACCCAAATCGATTCCCGGTCAAAACACAAATTTTTTTGCGCGCCGCGCCGCGCGCGCGCCTGGGCAAAATCAGTTCTGGCCAGCCCAGCCCAGGGCCATTCCAGCCAAATCTGGGTATGTCACCGGGGGTACCCCAGTTTGACCCAGAATTTCAAAGCCATCTTTTCCTACATTTTTAAGCATGCAGATTCCTCACAAATCGATTGCCGGTCAAAACAGAAACTTTTTTGCGCGCCGCGCCGCGCGCGCGCCTGGGCAAAATCAGTTCTGGCCAGCCCAGCCCAGGACCATTCCAGCCAAATCTGGGTATGTCACCGGGGGTACCCCAGTTTGACCCAGAATTTCAAACCCATCCTTCCCTACGTTTTTCAGCATGCCGATTCCACCCAAATCGATTCCCGGTCAAAACGGAATCTTTTTTGCGCGCCGCGCCGCGCGCGCGCCTGGGCAAAATCAGTTCTGGCCAGCCCAGCCTAGGGCCATTCCAGCCAAATCTGGGTATGTCACCGGGGGTACCCCAGTTTGACCCAGAATTTCAAAGCCATCTTTTCCTACATTTTTAAGCATGCAGATTCCTCACAAATCGATTCCGAGTCAAAACAGAAACTTTTTTGCGCGCCGCGCCGTGCGCGCGCCTGGGCAAAATCAGTTCTGGCCAGCCCAGCCTAGGGCCATTCCAGCCAAATCTGGGTATGTCACCGGGGGTACCCCAGTTTGACCCAGAATTTCAAAGCCATCTTTTCCTACATTTTTAAGCATGCAGATTCCACAAAAATCGATTCCGAGTCAAAACAGAAACTTTTTTGCGCGCCGCGCCGTGCGCGCGCCTGGGCAAAATCAGTTCTTGCCAGCCCAGCCTAGGGCCATTCCAGCCAAATCTGGGTATGTCACCGGGGGTACCCCAGTTTGACCCAGAATTTCAAAGCCATCTTTTCCTACATTTTTAAGCATGCAGATTCCTCACAAATCGATTCCCGGTCAAAACGGAAACTTTTTTGCGCGCCGCGCCGCGCGCGCGCCTGGGCAAAATCAGTTCTGGCCAGCCCAGCCCAGGGCCATTCCAGCCAAATCTGGGTATGTCACCGGGGGTACCCCAGTTTGACCCAGAATTTAAAACCCATCTTTCCCTACGTTTTTCAGCATGCCGATTCCACCCAAATCGATTCCCGGTCAAAACGGAAACTTTTTTGCGCGCCGCGCCGCGCGCGCGCCTGGGCAAAATCAGTTCTGGCCAGCCCAGCCTAGGGCCATTCCAGCCAAATCTGGGTATGTCTCGGGGTCACCCCAGTTTGACCCAGAATTTCAAAGCCATCTTTTCCTACATTTTTAAGCATGCAGATTCCACCCAAATCGATTCCCGCTCAAAACGGAAACTTTTTTGCGCGCCGCGCCGCGCGCGCGCCTGGGCAAAATCAGTTCTGGCCAGCCCAGCCTAGGGCCATTCCAGCCAAATCTGGGTATGTCACCGGGGGTACCCCAGTTTGACCCAGAATTTCAAATCCATCTTTTCCTACATTTTTAAGCATGCAGATTCCACCCGAATCGATTCCCGGTCAAAACAGAAACTTGTTTGCGCGCCGCGCCGCGCGCGCGCCTGGGCAAAATCAGTTCTGGCCAGCCCAGCCTAGGGCCATTCCAGCCAAATCTGGGTATGTCACCGGGGGTACCCCAGTTTGACCCAGAATTTCAAAGCCATCTTTTCCTACATTTTTAAGCATGCAGATTCCTCACAAATCGATTCCCGGTCAAAACGGAAACTTTTTTGCGCTCCGCGCCGCGCGCGCGCCTGGGCAAAATCAGTTCTGGCCAGCCCAGCCCAGGGCCATTCCAGCCAAATCTGGGTATGTCACCGGGGGTACCCCAGTTTGACCCAGAATTTCAAACCCATCCTTCCCTACGTTTTTCAGCATGCCGATTCCACCCAAATCGATTCCCGGTCAAAACGGAAACTTTTTTGCGCGCCGCGCCGCGCGCGCGCCTGGGCAAAATCAGTTCTGGCCAGCCCAGCCTAGGGCCATTCCAGCCAAATCTGGGTATGTCACCGGGGGTACCCCAGTTTGACCCAGAATTTCAAAGCCATCTTTTCCTACATTTTTAAGCATGCAGATTCCACCCAAATCGATTCCTGGTCAAAACGGAAACTTTTTTGCGCGCCGCGCCGCGCGCGCGCCTGGGCAAAATCAGTTCTGGCCAGCCCAGCCTAGGGCCATTCCAGCCAAATCTGGGTATGTCACCGGGGGTACCCCAGTTTGATCCGGAATTTCAAAGCCATCTTTTCCTACATTTTTAAGCATGCAGATTCCACCCAAATCGATTCCCGGTCCAAGCGGAAACTTTTTTGCGCGCCGCGCCGCGCGCGCGCCTGGGCAAAATCAGTTCTGGCCAGCCCAGCCTAGGGCCATTCCAGCCAAATCTGGGTGAGTCACCGGGGGTACCCCAGTTTGACCCAGAATTTCAAAGCCATTTTTTCCTACATTTTTAAGCATGCAGATTCCTCACAAATCGATTGCCGGTCAAAACGGAAACTTTTTTGCGCGCCGCGCCGCGCGCGCGCCTGGGCAAAATCAGTTCTGGCCAGCCCAGCCCAGGGCCATTCCAGCCAAATCTGGGTATGTCACCGGGGGTACCCCAGTTTGACCCAGAATTTCAAACCCATCCTTCCCTACGTTTTTCAGCATGCCGATTCAACCCAAATCGATTCCCGGTCAAAACGGAAACTTTTTTGCGCGTCGCGCCGCGCGCGCGCCTGGGCAAAATCAGTTCTGGCCAGCCCAGCCTAGGGCCATTCCAGCCAAATCTGGGTATGTCACCGGGGGTACCCCAGTTTGACCCAGAATTTCGAACCCATCTTTTCCTACATTTTTAAGCATGCAGATTCCTCACAAATCGATTCCCGGTCAAAACAGAAACTTTTTTGCGCGCCGCGCCGCGCGCGCGCCTGGGCAAAATCAGTTCTGGCCAGCCCAGCCTAGGGCCATTCCAGCCAAATCCGGGTATGTCACCGGGGGTACCCCAGTTTGACCCAGAATTTCAAAGCCATCTTTTCCTACATTTTTAAGCATGCAGATTCCACCCAAATCGATTCCCGGTCCAAACGGAAGCTTTTTTGCGCGCCGCGCCGCGCGCGCGCCTGGGCAAAATCAGTTCTGGCCAGCCCAGCCTAGGGCCATTCCAGCCAAATCTGGGTATGTCACCGGGGGTAGCCCAGTTTGACCCAGAATTTCAAAGCCATTTTTTCCTACATTTTTAAGCATGCAGATTCCTCACAAATCGATTGCCGGTCAAAACGGAAACTTTTTTGCGCGCCGCGCCGCGCGCGCGCCTGGGCAAAATCAGTTCTGGCCAGCCCAGCCCAGGGCCATTCCAGCCAAATCTGGGTATGTCACCGGGGGTACCCCAGTTTGACCCAGAATTTCAAACCCATCCTTCCCTACGTTTTTCAGCATGCCGATTCCACCCAAATCGATTCCCGGTCAAAACGGAATCTTTTTTGCGCGCCGCGCCGCGCGCGCGCCTGGGCAAAATCAGTTCTGGCCAGCCCAGCCCAGGGCCATTCCAGCCAAATCTGGGTATGTCACCGGGGGTACCCCAGTTTGACCCAGAATTTCAAACCCATCTTTCCCTACGTTTTTCAGCATGCCGATTCCACCCAAATCGATTCCCGGTCAAAACGGAAACTTTTTAGCGCGCCGCGCCGCGCGCGCGCCTGGGCAGAATCAGTTCTGGCCAGCCCAGCCCAGGGCCATTCCAGCCAAATCTGGGTATGTCACCGGGGGTACCCCAGTTTGACCCAGAATTTCAAAGCCATCTTTTCCTACATTTTTAAGCATGCAGATTCCACCCAAATCGATTCCCGGTCAAAACGGAAACTTTTTTGCGCGCCGCGCCGCGCGCGCGCCTCGGCAAAATCAGTTCTGGCCAGCCCAGCCTAGGGCCATTCCAGCCAAATCTGGGTATGTCACCGGGGGTACCCAAGTTTGACCCAGAATTTCAAAGCCATCTTTTCCTACATTTTTAAGCATGCAGATTCCTCACAAATCGATTGCCGGTCAAAACAGAAACTTTTTTGCGCGCCGCGCCGCGCGCGCGCCTGGGCAAAATCAGTTCTGGCCAGCCCAGCCTAGGGCCATTCCAGCCAAATCTGGGTATGTCACCGGGGGTACCCCAGTTTGACCCAGAATTTCAAACCCATCCTTCCCTACGTTTTTCAGCATGCCGATTCCACCCAAATCGATTCCCGGTCAAAACGGAATCTTTTTTGCGCGCCGCACCGCGCGCGCGCCTGGGCAAAATCAGTTCTGGCCACCCCAGCCCAGGGCCATTCGAGCCAAATCTGGGTATGTCACCGGGGGTACCCCAGTTTGACCCAGAATTTCAAAGCCATCTTTTCCTACATTTTTAAGCATGCAGATTCAACCCAAATGGATTCCAGGTCAAAACGGAAACTTTTTTGCGCGCCGCGCCGCGCGCGCGCCTGGTCAAAATCAGTTCTGGCCAGCCCAGCCCAGGGCCATTCCAGCCAAATCTGGGTATGTCACCGGGGGTACCCCAGTTTGACCCAGAATTTCAAAGCCATCTTTCCCTACGTTTTTCAGCATGCCGATTCAACCCAAATCGATTCCCGGTCAAAACGAAAACTTTTTTGCGCGTCGCGCCGCGCGCGCGCCTGGGCAAAATCAGTTCTGGCCAGCCCAGCCTAGGGCCATTCCAGCCAAATCTGGGTATGTCACCGGGGGTACCCCAGTTTGACCCAGAATTTCAAAGCCATCTTTTCCTACATTTTTAAGCATGCAGATTCCACCCAAATCGATTCCCGGTCAAAACGGAAACTTTTTTGCGCGCCGCGCCGCGCGCGCGCCTGGGCAAAATCAGTTCTGGCCAGCCCAGCCTAGGGCCATTCCAGCCAAATCTGGGTATGTCACCGGGGGTACCCCAGTTTGACCCAGACTTTCAAAGCCATCTTTTCCTACTCTTTTAAGCATGCAGATTCCTCCCAAATCGATTGCCGGTCAAAACAGAAACTTTTTTGCGCCCCGCGCCGCGCGCGCGCCTGGGCAAAATCAGTTCTGGCCAGCCCAGCCCAGGGCCATTCCAGCCAAATCTGGGTATGTCACCGGGGGTACCCCAGTTTGACCCAGAATTTCAAACCCATCCTTCCCTACGTTTTTCAGCATGCCGATTCCACCCAAATCGATTCCCGGTCAAAACGGAAACTTTTTTGCGCGCCGCGCCGCGCGCGCGCCTGGGCAAAATCAGTTCTGGCCAGCCCAGCCTAGGGCCATTCAAGCCAAATCTGGGTATGTCAGCGGGGGTACCCCAGTTTGACCCAGAATTTCAAAGCCATCTTTTTCTACATTTTTAAGCATGCAGATTCCACCCAAATCGATTCCGAGTCAAAACGGAAACTTTTTTGCGCGCCGCGCCGCGCGCGCCTGGGCAAAATCAGTTCTGGCCAGCCAAGCGTAGGGCCATTCCAGCCAAATCTGGGTATGTCACCGGGGGTACCCCAGTTTGACCCAGAATTTCAAAGCCATCTTTTCCTACATTTTTAAGCATGCAGATTCCACCCAAATCGATTCCGAGTCAAAACAGAAACTTTTTTGCGCGCCGCGCCGCGCGCGGGCCTGGGCAAAATCAGTTCTGGCCAGCCCAGCCCAGGGCCATTCCAGCCAAATCTGGGTATGTCACCGGGGGTACCCCAGTTTGACCCAGAATTTCAAACCCATCTTTCCCTACGTTTTTCAGCATGCAGATTCCACCCAAATCGATTCCCGGTCAAAACGGAAACTTTTTTGCGCGCCGCGCCGCGCGCGCGCCTGGGCAAAATCAGTTCTGGCCAGCCCAGCCCAGGGCCATTCCAGCCAAATCTGGGTATGTCACCGGGGGTACCCCAGTTTGACCCAGAATTTCAAAGCCATCTTTTCCTACATTTTTAAGCATGCAGATTCCACCCAAATCGATTCCCGGTCAAAACGGAAACTTTTTTGCGCGCCGCGCCGCGCGCGCGCCTGGTCAAAATCAGTTCTGGCCAGCCCAGCCCAGGGCCATTCCAGCCAAATCTGGGTATGTCACCGGGGGTACCCCAGTTTGACCCAGAATTTCAAAGCCATCTTTCCCTACGTTTTTCAGCATGCCGATTCCACCCAAATCGATTCCCGGTCAAAACGGAAACTTTTTTGCGCGCCGCGCCGCACGCGCGCCTGGGCAAAATCAGTTCTGGCCAGCCCAGCCTAGGGCCATTGCAGCCAAATCTGGGTATGTCACCGGGGGTACCCCAGTTTGACCCAGAATTTCAAAGCCATCTTTTCCTACATTTTTAAGCATGCAGATTCCACCCAAATCGATTCCGAGTCAAAACAGAAACTTTTTTGCGCGCCGCGCCGCGCGCGCCTGGGCGAAATCAGTTCTGGCCAGCCAAGCGTAGGGCCATTCCAGCCAAATCTGGGTATGTCACCGGGGGTACCCCAGTTTGACCCAGAATTTCAAAGCCATCTTTTCCTACATTTTTAAGCATGCAGATTCCACCCAAATCCATTCCGAGTCAAAACAGAAACTTTTTTGCGCGCCGCGCCGCGCGCGGGCCTGGGCAAAATCAGTTCTGGCCAGCCCAGCCCAGGGCCATTCCAGCCAAATCTGGGTATGTCACCGGGGGTACCCCAGTTTGACCCAAATTTTCAAACCCATCTTTCCCTACGTTTTTCAGCATGCAGATTCCACCCAAATCGATTCCCGGTCAAAACGGAAACTTTTTTGCGCGCCGCGCCGCGCGCGCGCCTGGGCAAAATCAGTTCTGGCCAGCCCAGCCCAGGGCCATTCCAGCCAAATCTGGGTATGTCACCGGGGGTACCCCAGTTTGACCCAGAATTTCAAAGCCATCTTTTCCTACATTTTTAAGCATGCAGATTCCACCCAAATCGATTCCCGGTCAAAACGGAAACTTTTTTGCGCGCCGCGCCGCGCGCGCGCCTGGTCAAAATCAGTTCTGGCCAGCCCAGCCCAGGGCCATTCCAGCCAAATCTGGGTATGTCACCGGGGGTACCCCAGTTTGACCCAGAATTTCAAAGCCATCTTTCCCTACGTTTTTCAGCATGCCGATTCCACCCAAATCGATTCCCGGTCAAAACGGAAACTTTTTTGCGCGCCGCGCCGCGCGCGCGCCTGGGCAAAATCAGTTCTGGCCAGCCCAGCCTAGGGCCATTCCAGCCAAATCTGGGTATGTCACCGGGGGTACCCCAGTTTGACCCAGAATTTCAAACCCATCTTTTCCTACATTTTTAAGCATGCAGATTCCTCACAAATCGATTCCCGGTCAAAAAAGAAACTTTTTTGCGCGCCGCGCCGCGCGCGCGCCTGGGCAAAATCAGTTCTGGCCAGCCCAGCCTAGGGCCGTTCCAGCCAAATCTGGGTATGTCACCGGGGGTACCCCAGTTTGACCCAGAATTTCAAAGCCATCTTTTCCTACATTTTTAAGCATGCAGATTCCACTCAAATCGATTCCCGGTCAAAACGGAAACTTTTTTGCGCGCCGCGCCGCGCGCGCGCCTGGGCAAAATCAGTTCTGGCCAGCCCAGCCTAGGGCCATTCCAGCCAAATCTGGGTATGTCACCGGGGGTACCCCAGTTTGACCCAGAATTTCAAAGCCATCTTTTCCTACTTTTTTAAGCATGCAGATTCCTCCCAAATCGATTGCCGGTCAAAACAGAAACTTTTTTGCGCGCCGCGCCGCGCGCGCGCCTGGGCAAAATCAGTTCTGGCCAGCCCAGCCCAGGGCCATTCCAGCCAAATCTGGGTATGTCACCGGGGGTACCCCAGTTTGACCCAGAATTTCAAACCCATCCTTCCCTACGTTTTTCAGCATGCCGATTCCACCCAAATCGATTCCCGGTCAAAACGGAATCTTTTTTGCGCGCCGCGCCGCGCGCGCGCCTGGGCAAAATCAGTTCTGGCCAGCCCAGCCTAGGGCCATTCCAGCCAAATCTGGGTATGTCACCGGGGGTACCCGAGTTTGACCCAGAATTTCAAAGCCATCTTTTCCTACATTTTTAAGCATGCAGATTCCACCCAAATTGATTCCGAGTCAAAACAGAAACTTTTTGGCGCGCCGCGCCGCGCGCGCGCCTGGGCAAAATCAGTTCTGGCAAGCCCAGCCTAGGGCCATTCCAGCCAAATCTGGGTATGTCACCGGGGGTACCCCAGTTTGACCCAGAATTTCAAAGCCATCTTTTCCTACATTTTTAAGCATGCAGATTCCTCACAAATCGATTCCCGGTCAAAACAGAAACTTTTTTGCGCGCCGCGCCGCTGGGCAAAATCAGTTCTGGCCAGCCCAGCGCAGGGCCATTCCAGCCAAATCTGGGTATGTCACCGGGGGTACCCCAGTTTGACCCAGAATTTCAAACCCATCTTTCCCTACGTTTTTCAGCATGCAGATTCCTCCTAAATCGATTCCCGGTCAAAACGGAAACTTTTTTGCGCGCCGCGCCGCGCGCGCGCCTGGGCAAAATCAGTTCTGGCCAGCCCAGCCCAGGGCCATTCCAGCCAAATCTGGGTATGTCACCGGGGGTACCCCAGTTTGACCCAGAATTTCAAAGCCATCTTTTCCTACATTTTTAAGCATGCAGATTCCACCCAAATCGATTCCCGGTCAAAACGGAAACTTCTTTGCGCGCCGCGCCGCGCGCGCGCCTGGGCAAAATCAGTTCTGGCCAGCCCAGCCTAGGGCCATTCCAGCCAAATCTGGGTATGTCACCGGGGGTACCCCAGTTTGACCCAGAATTTCAAAGCCATCTTTTCCTACATTTTTAAGCATGCAGATTCCTCACAAATCGATTCCCGGTCAAAACAGAAACTTTTTTGCGCGCCGCGCCGCGCGCGCGCCTGGGCAAAATCAGTTCTGGCCAGCCCAGCCCAGGGCCATTCCAGCCAAATCTGGGTATGTCACCGGGGGTACCCCAGTTTGACCCAGAATTTCAAACCCATCTTTCCCTACGTTTTTCAGCATGCCGATTCCACCCAAATTGATTCCCGGTCAAAACGGAAACTTTTTTGCTCGCCGCGCCGCGCGCGCGCCTGGGCAAAATCAGTTCTGGCCAGCCCAGCCTAGGGCCATTCCAGCCAAATCTGGGTATGTCACCGGGGGTACCCCAGTTTGACCCAGAATTTCAAAGCCATCTTTTCCTACATTTTTAAGCATGCAGATTCCACCCAAATCGATTCCCGGTCAAAACGGAAATTTTTTTGCGCGCCGCGCCGCGCGCGCGCCTGGGCAAAATCAGTTCTGGCCAGCCCAGCCTAGGGCCATTCCAGCCAAATCTGGGTATGTCACCGGGGGTACCCCAGTTTGACCCAGAATTTCGAACCCATCTTTTCCTACATTTTTAAGCATGCAGATTCCTCACAAATCGATTCCCGGTCAAAACAGAAACTTTTTTGTGCGCCGCGCCGCGCGCGCGCCTGGGCAAAATCAGTTCTGGCCAGCCCAGCCCAGGGCCATTCCAGCCAAATCTGGGTATGTCACCGGGGGTACCCCAGTTTGACCCAGAATTTCAAACCCATCTTTCCCTACGTTTTTCAGCATGCCGATTCCACCCAAATCGATTCCCGGTCAAAAGGGAAACTTTTTTGCGCGCCGCGCCGCGCGCGCGCCTGGGCAAAATCAGTTCTGGCCAGCCCAGCCTAGGGCCATTCCAGCCAAATCTGGGTATGTCACCGGGGGTATCCCTGTTTGACCCAGAATTTCAAAGCCATCTTTTCCTACATTTTTAAGCATGCAGATTCCTCACAAATCGATTCCCGGTCAAAACGGAAACTTTTTTGCGCGCCGCGCCGCGCGCGCGCCTGGGCAAAATCAGTTCTGGCCAGCCCAGCCCAGGGCCATTCCAGCCAAATCTGGGTATGTCACCGGGGGTACCCCAGTTTGACCCAGAATTCCAAACCCATCCTTCCCTACGTTTTTCAGCATGCTGATTCCACCCAAATCGATTCCCGGTCAAAACGGAATCTTTTTTGCGCGCCGCGCCGCGCGCGCGCCTGGGCAAAATCAGTTCTGGTGTAAGTGCGGCTAGCCCCATCTGCTCAGATTTTCAGACATTCTGTCCAGATTGGCTACATTTTGGGCATTTTCTTTGCTTCGGCGGAATCGCCGCCTTGCAGCTCAGTCTCAGGATATTTCCTATATATTTCCGATATGCCGGATTTGATTCCGCGGTCCATTTCCCGTAAATCCGCCGCGTTCCGCTATTTTAGCTGGAATCGCCATTTGCCGCTGACGCGCGCTCGCGGGCCAGATCGGCCAAACATTTTTACATAATTGGATTATTTAAATCTTTTCAGACAGTTTTGGACACTCAGATGTATTTAGAATAATTCGCCTCAATTTTCTTCATAGACTGGGATTTTCTGCCGGACCACAAACAGCATGGACCTTGCTTCTGTTGTCGCTGCTCTCGCCTCCGTTGGTGTCCGAGTATCCGGTTCTACCCCCAATAGCAACGTTCAGGGAGACTCCTCGCGTGCCTGCCCCACTGGTCTTGCCAGCCCCGAGCCCTCCGGCACCCACAACGACCCAGGGCCGCACTTTCATGGTAGCAGAGGCTACCTGAATGTTGTTCCTTTGTTGTCCCAACCACAGCTAGCTCCCCAGTACGGCCCCGTAGACTCCGCCACCTCCGGAGACGTAACGATTACGCTGCCGTGGTGCTGTGCGAACGAGGCCTTGAGAGGAATGCCTTGCGCAAGCCCAAATTGCCCAAGAAGGGCACAAATCAGCAGCTGTGGAGGCCCAGATTACAATCAAGATCCCAGTCGAAATTGGCCATCAAGTAGCTGGAATCTCCCAGCCTACGCTAATGGCAACGCTCCGATGGAGCTTACGGACCTGGCAGGTACTAATACTCCTTACCAATGTCCACATTTTGAGACCATCGACGCCGACATTGACGACATTGAGATGGGTGGTCCAGGTGAGGTACCTACCTATAATCGACCAGCCTCATGGGCACAATGGGACAACCATTTGTCTTCCGAAGTGACCCGTAACCTTGAGGCGCTTGAGGCCCTTTGTCTATTAGCCACGTCTAAGCTGATAGGACAAGAAAGAATCGCCTCTGATTTTTTATTTGAATATTTTTTCCTTCTTCAGGAAGAAATTAATACCAGGATGTGGTGGTGTTCTCAAGAAGATGAATCTTTTGCCATTTTTTTGCGGATCTGGGAGGCAAGCCCCTTCCCGAAGGAGAAGACCAAGGCACCTGTTGCCGGGCCCTCCGCCCCTCATCCCTCTGTTTCCATCCGTGACGATCTAGCCGCCGCGGTTGAGGAAGGAATTTTAGAGGCAGCTAGGCAGGCAAGCCTGGAAATTAGGACTGAAGGAGCTCCCCAAGTGGACTCCTGGCTGCGAACCACTGAGATTAGCGGTCCGACAGCCTGCTCAGGCCCTTCAGGACACGGTATGTACTGTCCTGCCGACTGCTCTTGCAGATTACAGCGAGATACTGAGCTCCAATTGCTCAAAGATCAAATGCAACTCATCATTCAGACGCTGGGAATTAAAGATCTTTTCAAGACCCACATGAGGTCTGAGGGCGCATCATCGGTGGAACAAACAACAGAACCGTCGGAGGAGGCGACAGAAATTTTTTCGATTGCTCCTTCGGTGGACTCTAAGACCACCGACGCAAGGATCAGCAGGACTAAGCTAAAGGAAAGGGTTACAATCTCTCGATCTCAGAGTAGATCGGCGAAGGCAAGGAATGAGGCTCAGAATGCCAAACGAACTGCCTCCCGTACTACCCTTCCTGCTGTTGATTCCAATGCAATAGCCCAGATGTTGCTCGCCCAGACCCTCGCCGGAGCTGGTGTGGCTAATGATGCCGCCAAGGTGTCTGCCATTACGGCCGGTGTTGGGCTGGATTCACTCCTAAATCCTACTTCATTGCGACTTCGTCAGGTTGCCAAGCAACCGAAGTATAATGGGAACCCCAGACGTTGGCCTCAGTTCCAACGGGAATTTAAACTGTGGGTTAAGACTCAAAAACTCCAGGATGATCAGTTCCTGATGGCGCTCTTGGACTGCCTTGAGGGAGCGCCGGCCAACACTTGGCTCAGGACCTGGAGTGATCGTGAGGATTCAAGTTCCCCCCTTACCTTTGATGAGGTGTGGGAACAGTTGGAGGTACGTGGATCCCGGCTGCCTGAGGACCATTACCACCAGATGTTGAAGAATTTTCCTTCGTTCTCGCGATTAATCTTGCACGAAGTGCAGGACAAGAGACAGCGCTTCTGGAATCTCGTAGAAGAATCTGAACATTCAGGCGAAATATTTTCTAGTGCCGAGCTGAAAAATCTGATTTTTGACAAGATCCCCTCAGAAACCGCCGCCACCCTTCGGAATAAACAGTCCGAAGAAAAGGTCAAGACCTGGTGGGCGGAAGTCGATGGCTTCGACGCCTCGGCCAACAGGTTTACGGTCAGGGAGGCACTTCAAAAGTGCTCCCCCACGTCGTTTACCAAGGTGAAATTCACTGAAAACACGTGGAAAATCAAATTTAATGAACACGAGGATCGGGACTTGTTTGTCCAAGTCCTCAACAGGGGAGTAAGTTTCCACGGCCATCGCCTGAAGGCCAGGAACTGGGTGTTTTCGTTCACCCCGCAGGAACTGTGGGAAGAGGTTGAGCGGCTCGCTGACGCCGCCAATCAAAATTTCCATGAGGGTCTTGGGGGAAACAAGAATACCCAGCAAAACACCCAAAATGGGGCCCAAAAGGGCAACAAAAAGGTGAATGACACCCGGAATGTTCAGGATCATTGTAGCATATGCCTTCTTCTAGGTTCTACGAACCGAGCTAAGATGCATTCTACTGCTAATCACCGATGGTCTGCTTACGATCACAAGGTGATTGGTGAAAATGTCAGTAATTCGCAGAATTCAGACAGGAATGACAGACAGGTGCATGGTGCCAAGGGGGGAAAGGGTAATTCGACCCCCTCCGGTGGGAACAAAAATACTGGAGGCCCTGGCGGGTCCCAAGGCAAAGGAAATCGGACGCCATTCGGCTCCGGTGGACAGCCAAACGGACAGACAGGTCCCAATGGCAACGCCGGAGGCGGAAATCGAAATCCAGACCAAACCCCTCAATCCGGTACAAACAAAGGAAATGCTCCAGGATCACAGGGTAAAGGTAAGGGAAATCCTTCAGGAACCCCTTTCTCTGGTAAGGGCAGAGGGCGTGACGACGGTGGAGGTCCATCACCCGGCGGCCGTGGCCGTGGACGTGGAAAGGGCAACCATCGTGTGGATCAGGTCTCAGGTGCAGATCAGGTGTCCGATGCGGATCGAGATTATGTCGAAAATGCCCTGAATCCAGCAGATGATCCGTTTCAAGATGAGTGGATCGACGAATCAGGCTGTGTTCACAATGTTAACGCAGCCGCTGGAGGTCAGAACGCCTAGGGGAGCCACGAAAATCGCCCCTCCCCAGGCGATTTCAGGCATGATCCCCAAATTCCTGATCGACCATTACTTGATGTAGGGTCGCTTGTCTCCTCTCCCCTGGATCCGGCAGCGGATCCTTCTGTTGTAGTGGACGAGGTTGGTGTAGAGTCCAAGCACAGGGCCCGTCAGTTTGTCACAAAGCTGTGGGTCTCTGATTGCAAGGGAAATTTCCACCTCGCCACTTGTTTGTGTGACAATGGATCAGAGGTAAATCTCCAATCCAATTCATTCTTACCCGACGACTGCGTGTTTGAATCGCCTCATCCTGTTACCCTCGAGGGAGTTTCTGGACATTCTCTCGCAGGTGGGCAACGCGGTTGTTATATATCAACTCATTTGGTCGCTCAAGACCTTTGGGAAGAGCAAAATGTGGAAGAAGTTGTCCTTAAGGATGACTACTTCTATCGTGCTGACATAAAGTATGACCTTTATTTGGGCCATCCTTGGCTTCGTAAGAACAGGGTAGCGCCCGTAGGTCATCGTCGTTGTTTTTTGCTGGAGTCAGGTCCCTTGGAGCGTCCTGAATTTCGTTTTTTGCACGCAGGGTTTAAAAGTGCAGAAGAATTTTTGAAGCAAAAAGTGACACCAAAATTTGGTGAAGATGTCACCATTGCAGAGGTGAATGGGAGTGCCGATTACTCCCAAGAGTTAGAATGCCTTCGTAGGGACTCCCAGCCACGACACCCTTCGCGCTGGCACTCTTCATCCTACAGAGTTGTCGACAAATGGCGCGATGCAATTTGTGAATACTTTCATGAACACCATTCCTTTTGGCCCCAGTATGATGCCTTTGCTAACCGTATGAACAAGCGCTTTGACAAGCACTTTAGCGACGCTTGGACCCATAAATGGGACAAGAGGTTGTGGATTAATCCTCCGTTTCACTTAATCCAGCAGGTCATCCACAAAATCAAGCAAGATAAAACCCAGGCAATTTTAGTTGTGCCCTTGTGGGACGACAAGCCTTGGTTTCAGGAATTACAAGACATTTGTGTAGATTACATCGAACTTCCCAGGAAGATTAAGCTGTATGCCAGGGACGACACAGGTCCCCTGCCACAGCGGTCCTGGAGTTCGCTTGCATTCCTGGTGGATGGAAAGCTTTCTGACTCTAATTCTGCTGATTCTGGTACTGATTCTTGTGTTGGGTCAGAATCTGAGGTTGAGCGTGGTACTGATGATGAATCTATTTTTTCTGATTTTTGTCCGTCAGATACCCAAGGTGATTCAACGTCCAATGGATCCGCCTCGTCTCCCTCTTCCCCAATACGATCGACATCGAAAAGAATCTTCAGTACACGGGCGAAGAAAAATTCGAAATCGCGCCGCAAATTCAGAGTTTTTTATGAAAAACCCCCTGTGGAAGCTTTCATGGATCCTTTCGAGGAGCTGGATCACGAAGAGAATCTCTGGGATTTCGACACAAGACCCACCTATCTTCAAGAGGCAGTTGATACGGACCTGTTTAGGGACATCCGTAAGAAGATTCTTCCTGCCAAAGCCGAAGAAGTCGCCAAAGTTTTTTCGACAGTAATTCCTGGCGATCAGGTGGACACTGAATTGTGTTCCAAGGCAAGAGAAAAGATTTTTGAGGAACGGAAGGACACAACCCTTTCAGGGAAGTTGATCAAAGACCCCCCTGTCCGTGGACAGTTCGGTGAAGCCTTCATCGAGCTTCGTGAAGGGTACAAGGCAAAAAAACAGCGCCCTTATGAAAATCATGGACATAAACATGAGATCCTCAGAAAAATCATCGAGTGAAATCTCAGGGAATTTGGTTGGCTTGAGGGTTGTATGACCAGCGAATGGTGCTGTTCACCCTTCACAGTCCCGAAGCCCCCGCCTGCAGACCAGAACACCATTGATGGTTGGCGAATGGTTGTTGATTTTCGCAATCTCAACGCCGAAACCAAGGCGGATTCGCACCCCCTGCCCCTCATTGAGGAGGAAATCGCCAAGAGGGCGAGAGGTCGTTTGTTTTCTGTGCTGGATCTCCGTCACGGCTTTCACCAAATGCCGTTGAGGAAGGACAGCAGACCTCTTACCTGTATCCGCACGCCATGTGGCCCAGTCCAGTGGACCGTCATGCCTATGGGCCTGAAGAACGCCCCTTCATTTTTTCAAAGAATGATGGAGGATGTGCTGTTCACAACCCATCCTGAGCTTCGTGCCTTCGTGAGTGTGTACATAGATGACATAATCATCGCGACGGAGGGGGAGGGACTGACCGAAGCCGAGCTGGTGGCCCTACATGAGAAGCAGCTGAACCAAGTTTTGGACATTCTTGACGCTAATCAGCTGATTTGTGGGCCAAAGAAGGGAAAATTATTTTTAAAATCAGTCGAATTTTGTGGTTCTCTCCTAGAGAATGGCACCCGACGACCCAGTCCAGGGAAGCTCGTCGCTATTCAGAAGTGGAAGCGCCCTGAGACGATCACGGAGTTGAGAGGATTCCTGGGTTGTTGCAATTTTTACCACACTTTTGTGCCGAATTATGCCAGATTTGCTGCCCCCCTCACTGAATTATTGAAGGTAGGGAGAGATGCGGGCAAGGCAGGTTCAAAGGTTCGTGTCAAGTGGACTGACGAGTGCGAGGAGGCCTTCCATCACTTGAAGGCGGCCCTCTGTGAAGTCGCCACGTTGCATGTTCCCCAATTCGACCGACCCTTCTACATTAGAACCGACACTTCTAGGTACGCGATCGGAGCTGTCCTTGAACAGGTTGATGAAGCCACCGGCGATCATTACCCTCTTGCATTTTGGTCACGGAAGCTAGCCCCACGCCAAATGCAATGGTCGCCGCGTGAGCAAGAAACGTATGCCATAATTTGCGCTCTAAAAAAGTACCAATCGTGGGTTGGCACCAATCGAGTCGAGGTCCTGACGGATCATCGATCTCTGGAGTATTGGGCCACTGAACACATTGATACTGCCGCGAGCCCAGCTGGTCGACGGGCCAGATGGCACGAATTTCTCTCTCTGTTTGACCTCCATGTGTCGTATTTGCCTGGAAAACACAACACGGTAGCGGATGCTCTGAGCCGATGGGCTTACCCCGCCTCAGAGGGGCTGCAAAGTACCAACATCCATGGTACGGAGCAGGACCGCCATGTCATCATCGAATGGGATCAGGAAGAAAAGAAACTCATTCGACGTGCATGCATGCAGTGCGCTGTTAAACAGCACGCTTTGCCGTGTCACGACATCACGGCCATCACAGATCCGGCGCATGCTCATGAGATCTGCACCAAAACACTGAAAGTCGTGGAAAAAATCACCGATCCCTCCTCAGGGAGTGTGAAACGGTTTGACTATACCCGACAAGTAAGTCGATTTCGGTTGATCCAGGGCATTAAGCGTCGAGATCCGGCCAAAACTCCACCCCTGCCTAAAAATTTCCTGATAATCCGTGACTGGACGTCCGATTACCTGCAGGATTCCATGTTTAAAGAGGTCTTTGGAAATCTCAAATCCAAAGATGCTCACAAGGATGGGATTTTTGCTGAGTACTCGTTGGATGGGGGGAAGCTGTGGATGGAGGGTAAATTGTGTGTGCCAGACGCCCTAGCCCCCCGAGTGTTAAACTGGTGGCATAAATGGGAGTCCCCCCACGCACATGGCCGTCGACTGTGGTCGATGATTAAACATAGGTTGTTTGGCTCACGGCTATATACTCACTGCATGAAAGTAGCCGCCGGATGTGCCCAATGTGCTGTCTCGACGCCCCCCAGCGCGAAGAAGCACGGCCATCTGAGGCCTCATCCTATTCCGGAGCGCCTCTTTAACAGAGTCACCAGTGATTTTTTCTATCTCGGTGAGCTCGATGACGAAGAGTGCCATTGGACGAAAAAAAAAGTCAATGGTGTGCTCCTCATTCAATGCCGTCATTCCGGCTACATCCAAGTGTTGCCTTGCAACATTGAGTCGATGACTGGCAAGGCTGCCGCCAAATGGTGCCCGCAGACCTGGATGGGAGGTTGGGACGTCCCATCCGAGGTGGTGACGGATTCAGGCAAAGAGTACACCTCCGAATGGTGGAGAAAATTATGTGCTCGCCTTGGAATCCACCACCTCAGGTGTGAAATCCACTCGCATCGAGCGTTGCCTGGCGAAAGAGCCGGCCGCTCTGTTATAAATATGCTTCGTAAGGAGCTCGCGAGTGAAAAGGATTTCCACTGGCTTGAAGTTCTCTTCGCATTGCTTCGCCGTTACCACAACACGCCTTTGTATCATGGCCTTTCTCCAAATGAAATTGTCTTTGGACGAAAGAAGTGTTGGTGGAACATGCCGTTGAAAAATCCTCGCCCCTGTAAAGATGCTTCGCTGTTTTTGGACGAAGTCCAACGAGCAGATAAATCTGTGTCGAAATTAATCGAGAAGCATCAAGCTGACTGGCTTTGGGTTCAAAATCAAGGTCGAAAAAACCCCCACAATTTTGAAGTCGATGATCGAGTTTGGCTTCGAAAATCCGAAACCACCCTAGACGGAGATGACAAGCTTCTTCCCTTGTGGGAGGGGCCATTCGCTGTTACAGCGCGTCTTGGTGAGAACAGGTGGACGATTCGTGTGGATGTCAGCAGGGAAATTGACGTTTCGGGCGATCGCCTCAAGAGAGAGATCCCCTCCCCCAAGGATCGGGTTAAACCCCTTTTTTGGACTGCAAAACACTTGTCCGATCGGGTCATCGAAGGGGGAAAGTACGAACTCAAGAGGATTGTTGAAGCAAGACGTGACGCCAAGGGCGAATGGGAATTTCTGTGTGAGTGGAGGGGCTTTGATTCCAGTCACAACAACTGGGAACCAGCCCAATCTTTTGTCCATGGATACACCAAGGGGTTCATCGACTTCCTGAAGAAACACCCCGAAATTGGAGTACTCCTGACAGACTGTTTGTCGAAACCAGACAGACAAGTGGAGAGCGACGGAAAACGACCTGTGGTGAATCGAGATCCAGCCTTTTACGGCCCTCAGCAGCCACATTCCAGGGCTGATCCGTCGATCCCCCCTCCTGCGGTCAGGCCAGCCCAGGAGCCAAATGAGGACCAAGCTTCAAGTTCGGCCGCTGATCTGCAGCGCCCAAGCCGTACGAGGGCCAGGCCAGACAGGTTGGTGGTCACATGTATTCGTGCTTGGCCGAATTGAGGAAGCCATCCTACCACATTCTGCTCAATCCACTGTTCATTCTTTCTGTTTATGTCATGATGTGGAGAACTGCGAATGTTTGATAATTTGACGTCAATCAATCAATTTTTCTTTGGTCTCCGTTCGGTAGCGTATCGAAAGTCGAAAACCGAAAGCCACGGAGTGTGCTGCCGTGTTCAGAAAAAACCAAACTCAGGCAGATTCGGGGTAATCTTGTCTCTGTTGGTCTGTGCATCTTTGGAATTTGGCTACTCGTGCAGATGGAAGCAAATGTACATGATCAAAACGCTGGCCAGCGACATTCACCCCTACAGGTATCCCCTGTAGTACTGGCTGCACCAGATGCGACGCCAGGAACTCAGATCTTACCTTCATTTGCTGTGATGCTAACGCCAAAGTCCAGATTCAGATCCAGGATCCTCAAATTTACCTTGAATTTCTCAGGTTTGTCCATCATTCTGCCACTGTTGTACGAAACCCAGACGTCAATTGTTCAGACAACCTTCAGATAGGAGCTCTAGGGACTTCTAAGAGCAACCTCTGAAGTCCGTAAGCTTCGTTGTATTTTTGGCACAAGCCAATGTGAGCTCAATCCGACCTGAAACTGTCGAAAATGGTGAATCCAAGTGTCTTGTGGGACTTCATCGAAAGATTGGCCTTGTCCAAGTCGATTGACACCACCGCCATTGTAAATTCGGTGTCTCTCAGTTATATACTGTCAGTAAAGCGCCTTCAGTGAACCTTCGGTGCGTTACATGCCAAGGATCCGAGGCCAGCATGTCCCATCATGATGCATCATCACATGATCCACATTTTCATAGAATCTGTTAGATGCTCGCGAACCAACGTGCCGGAAAGCACAATTGAGCTGAAAAAACGACAATATATATTAACTTTAGTCTAAACGAAAGTGTTAGTAGTTTCAGTTCTAGACATTCCGCTTCATTTCACCTTCATCTCAGGGAATTTACTCATGTTAGGACAATTTAGGTTGATTGCCTTGTCATCTCCCCTCATTCTTCGAAGATCTGTTTAGATCTAAATGAACAGAAAGACATCTTTACCTTCTGTGGTTCACTTAGGGTCTACAGACTACAATTGTATTTGTTTACCTTCTCTGTGATTCCTTAATCTCCTTAATCTCAACTCAGATTGACTCTCAATTTTGTGATCATCCACCAGATGCGCCAATTCTGAGCCACATGCTGCACTTTTCAGAACGAGAAAAGCGGGATTAACACGATGTAGAGTTCGGCGAGGACACCGTAGCGTGCCCGCGACAGCGAAACTGTGCCAGAGCGCTGAGATGTCACTCCAATTCTTGGTCCCCCCACTCAATCCACCAATAATCTACCTCATTCTCAACCAATGCATGGTTTGGTATAGATTCTCGATACGTTTACATGCTTTTTAGCCCTTGACCTAATGTTTTACTGCACGGAGGACTGTTCGTCACTTCTCATTCTGTCTCATTTCAGGTTCATCCAGCCTGATTCAGTGCCAATTCAGTCCAAATCAGGTCAGATCAAGCAGATTTCGCCCCATCGAGGCTACATTTCTATTTTTTTCTGGGACTTACCCGCACTACGTTCTTCGTTGACGTAGCGACACACCCCAGTGTGTTTTTGGAGGGGGAGTGTAAGTGCGGCTAGCCCCATCTGCTCAGATTTTCAGACATTCTGTCCAGATTGGCTACATTTTGGTCATTTTCTTTGCTTCGGCGGAATCGCCGCCTTGCAGCTCAGTCTCAGGATATTTCCTATATATTTCTGATATGCCGGATTTGATTCCACGGTCCATTTCCCGTAAATCCGCCGCGTTCCGCTATTTTAGCTGGAATCGCCATTTGCCGCTGACGCGCGCTCGCGGGCCAGATCGGCCAAACATTTTTACATAATTGGATTATTCAAATCTTTTCAGACAGTTTTGGACACTCAGATGTATTTAGAATAATTCGCCTCAATTTTCTTCATAGACTGGGATTTTCTGCCGGACCACAAACAGCATGGACCTTGCTTCTGTTGTCGCTGCTCTCGCCTCCGTTGGTGTCCGAGTATCCGGTTCTACCCCCAATAGCAACGTTCAGGGAGACTCCTCGCGTGCCTGCCCCACTGGTCTTGCCGGCCCCGAGCCCTCCGGCACCCACAACGACCCAGGGCAGCACTTTCATCTGGCCAGCCCAGCCTAGGGCCATTCCAGCCAAATCTGGGTATGTCACCGGGGGTACCCCAGTTTGACCCAGAATTTCAAAGCCATCTTTTCCTACATTTTTAAGAATGCAGATTCCACCCAAATCGTTTCCGAGTCAAAACAGAAACTTTTTTGCGCGCCGCGCCGCGCGCGCGCCTGGGCAAAATCAGTTCTGGCCAGCCCAGCCTAGGGCCATTCCAGCCAAATCTGGGTATGTCACCGGGGGTACCCCAGTTTGACCCAGAATTTCAAAGCCATCTTTTCCTACATTTTTAAGCATGCAGATTCCTCACAAATCGATTCCCGGTCAAAACAGAAACTTTTTTGCGCGCCGCGCCGCGCGCGCGCCTGGGCAAAATCAGTTCTGGCCAGCCCAGCGCAGGGCCATTCCAGCCAAATCTGGGTATGTCACCGGGGGTACCCCAGTTTGACCCAGAATTTCAAACCCATCTTTCCCTACGTTTTTCAGCATGCCGATTCCACCTAAATCGATTCCCGGTCAAAACGGAAACTTTTTTGCGCGCCGCGCCGCGCGCGCGCCTGGGCAAAATCAGTTCTGGCCAGCCCAGCCTAGGGCCATTCCAGCCAAATCTGGGTATGTCACCGGGGGTACCCCAGTTTGACCCAGAATTTCAAAGCCATCTTTTCCTACATTTTTAAGCATGCAGATTCCACCCAAATCGATTCCCGGTCAAAACGGAAACTTTTTTGCGCGCCGCGCCGCGCGCGCGCCTGGGCAAAATCAGTTCTGGCCAGCCCAGCCTAGGGCCATTCCAGCCAAATCTGGGTATGTCACCGGGGGTACCCCAGTTTGACCCAGAATTTCAAAGCCATCTTTTCCTACATTTTTAAGCATGCAGATTCCTCACAAATCTATTCCCGGTCAAAACAGAAACTTTTTTGCGCGCCGCGCCGCGCGCGCGCCTGGGCAAAATCAGTTCTGGCCAGCCCAGCCCAGGGCCATTCCAGCCAAATCTGGGTATGTCACCGGGGGTACCCCAGTTTCACCCAGAATTTCGAACCCATCTTTCCCTACGTTTTTCAGCATGCCGATTCCACCCAAATTGATTCCCGGTCAAAACGGAAACTTTTTTGCTCGCCGCGCCGCGCGCGCGCCTGGGCAAAATCAGTTCTGGCCAGCCCAGCCTAGGGCCATTCCAGCCAAATCTGGGTATGTCACCGGGGGTACCCCAGTTTGACCCAGAATTTCAAAGCCATCTTTTCCTACATTTTTAAGCATGCAGATTCCACCCAAATCGATTCCCGGTCAAAACGGAAACTTTTTTGCGCGCCGCGCCGCGCGCGCGCCTGGGCAAAATCAGTTCTGGCCAGCCCAGCCTAGGGCCATTCCAGCCAAATCTGGGTATGTCACCGGGGGTACCCCAGTTTGACCCAGAATTTCAAAGCCATCTTTCCCTACGTTTTTCAGCATGCCGATTCCACCCAAATTGATTCCCGGTCAAAACAGAAACTTTTTTGCGCGCCGCGCCGCGCCGCGTGCGCGCCTGGGCAAAATCAGTTCTGGCCAGCCCAGCCTAGGGCCATTCCAGCCTAATCTGGGTATGTCACCGGGGGTACCCCAGTTTGACCCAGAATTTCAAACCCATCTTTCCCTACGTTTTTCAGCATGCCGATTCCACCCAAATGGATTCCAGGTCAAAACGGAAACTTTTTTGCGCGCCGCGCCGCGCGCGCGCCTGGGCAAAATCAGTTCTGGCCAGCCCAGCCTAGGGGCATTCCAACCAAATCTGGGTATGTCACCGGGGGTACCCCAGTTTGACCCAGAATTTCAAAGCCATTTTTTCCTACATTTTTAAGCATGCAGATTCCACCCAAATAGATTCCCGGTCAAAACGGAAACTTTTTTGCGCGCCGCGCTGCGCGCGCGCCTGGGCAAAATCAGTTCTGGCCAGCCCAGCCTAGGGCCATTCCAGCCAAATCTGGGTATGTCACCGGGGGTACCCCAGTTTGACCCAGAATTTCAAACCCATCTTTCCCTACGTTTTTTAGCATGCCGATTCCATCCAAATCGATTTCCGGTGAAAACGGAAACTTTTTTGCGCGCCGCGCCGCGCGCGCGCCTGGGCAAAATCAGTTCTGGCCAGCCCAGCCTAGGGCCATTCCAGCCAAATCTGGGTATGTCACCGGGGGTACCCCAGTTTGACCCAGAATTTCAAAGCCATCTTTTCCTGCATTTTTAAGCATGCAGATTCCACCCAAATCGATTCCCGGTCAAAACGGAAACTTTTTTGCGCGCCGCGCCGCGCGCGCGCCTTGGAAAAATCAGTTCTGGCCAGCCCAGCCTAGGGCCATTCCAGCCAAATCTGGGTATGTCACCGGGGGTACCCCAGTTTGACCCAGAATTTCAAACCCATCTTTCCCTACGTTTTTCAGCATGCCGATTCCACCCAAATTGATTCCCGGTCAAAACGGAAACTTTTTTGCTCGCCGCGCCGCGCGCGCGCCTGGGCAAAATCAGTTCTGGCCAGCCCAGCCTAGGGCCATTCCAGCCAAATCTGGGTATGTCACCGGGGGTACCCCAGTTTGACCCAGAATTTCAAACCCATCTTTCCCTACGTTTTTCAGCATGCCGATTCCACCCAAATGGATTTCCAGGTCAAAACGGAAACTTTTTTGCGCGCCGCGCCGCGCGCGCGCCTGGGCAAAATCAGTTCTGGCCAGCCCAGCCTAGGGCCATTCCAACTAAATCTGGGTATGTCACCGGGGGTACCCCAGTTTGACCCAGAATTTCAAAGCCATTTTTTCCTACATTTTTAAGCATGCAGATTCCACCCAAATAGATTCCCGGTCAAAACGGAAACTTTTTTGCGCGCCGCGCCGCGCGCGCGCCTGGGCAAAATCAGTTCTGGCCAGCCCAGCCTAGGGCCATTCCAGCCAAATCTGGGTATGTCACCGGGGGTACCCCAGTTTGACCATGAATTTCAAACCCATCTTTCCCTACGTTTTTTAGCATGTCGATTCCATCCAAATCGATTCCCGGTCAAAACGGAAACTTTTTTGCGCGCCGCGCCGCGCGCGCGCCTGGGCAAAATCAGTTCTGGCCAGCCCAGCCTAGGGCCATTCCAGCCAAATCTGGGTATGTCACCGGGGGTACCCCAGTTTGACCCAGAATTTCAAAGCCATCTTTTCCTGCATTTTTAAGCATGCAGATTCCACCCAAATCGATTCCCGGTCAAAACGGAAACTTTTTTGCGCGCCGCGCCGCGCGCGCGCCTTGGAAAAATCCGTTCTGGCCAGCCCAGCCTAGGGCCATTCCAGCCAAATCTGGGTATGTCACCGGGGGTACCCCAGTTTGACCCAGAATTTCAAACCCATCTTTCCCTACGTTTTTCAGCATGCCGATTCCACCCAAATTGATTCCCGGTCAAAACGGAAACTTTTTTGCTCGCCGCGCCGCGCGCGCGCCTGGGCAAAATCAGTTCTGGCCAGCCCAGCCTAGGGCCATTTCAGCCAAATCTGGGTATGTCACCGGGGGTACCCCAGTTTGACCCAGAATTTCAAACCAATCTTTCCCTACGTTTTTCAGCATGCAGATTCCACCCAAATAGATTCCGGTTCAAAACGGAAACTTTTTTGCGCGCCGCGCCGCGCGCGCGCCTGGGCAAAATCAGTTCTGGCCAGCCCAGCCTAGGGCCATTCCAGCCAAATCTGGGTATGTCACCGGGGGTACCCCAGTTTGACCCAGAATTTCAAACCCATCTTTTCCTACATTTGTAAGCATGCAGATTCCTCAAAAATCGATTCCCGGTCAAAACAGAAACTTTTTTGCACGCCGCGCCGCGCGCGCGCCTGGGCAAAATCAGTTCTGGCCAGCCCAGCCTAGGGCCATTCCAGCCAAATCTGGGTATGTCACCGGGGGTGGCCCAGTTTGACCCAGAATTTCAAACCCATCTTTCCCTACGATTTTCAGCATGCCGATTCCACCCAAATTGATTCCCGGTCAAAACGGAAACTTTTTTGCGCGCCGCGCCGCGCCGCGCGCGCGCCTGGGCAAAATCAGTTCTGGCCAGCCCAGCCCAGGGCCATTCCAGCCAAATCTGGGTATGTCACCGGGGGTACCCCAGTTTGACCCAGAATTTCAAAGCCATCTTTTCCTACATTTTTAAGCATGCAGATTCCACCCAAATGGATTCCCGTTCAAAACGGAAACTTTTTTGCGCGCCGCGCCGCGCGCGCGCCTGGGCAAAATCAGTTCTGGCCAGCCCAGCCTAGGGCCATTCCAGCCAAATCTGGGTATGTCATCGGGGGTACCCCAGTTTGACCCAGAATTTCAAACCCATCTTTCCCTACGGTTTTTAGCATGCCGATTCCACCCAAATCGATTCCCGGTCAAAACGGAAACTTTTTTGCGCGCCGCGCCGCGCGCGCGCCTGGGCAAAATCAGTTCTGGCCAGCCCAACCTAGGGCCATTCCAGCCAAATCTGGGTATGTCACCGGGGGTACCCCAGTTTGACCCAGAATTTCAAAGCCATCTTTTCCTACATTTTTAAGCATGCAGATTCCACCCTAATCGATTCCCAGTCAAAACGGAAACTTTTTTGCGCGCCGCGCCGCGCGCGCGCCTGGGCAAAATCAGTTCTCGCCAGCCCAGCCTAGGGCCATTTCAGCCAAATCTGGGTATGTCACCGGGGGTACCCCAGTTTGACCCAGAATTTCAAAGCCATCTTCTCCTACATTCTTGAGCATGCAGATTCCTCACAAATCGATTCCCGGTCAAAACAGAAACTTTTTTGCGCGCCGCGCCGCGCGCGCGCCTGGGCAAAATCAGTTCTGGCCAGCCCAGCCCAGGGCCATTCCAGCCAAATCTGGGTATGTCACCGGGGGTACCCCAGTTTGACCCAGAATTTCAAAGCCATCTTTCCCTACGTTTTTCAGCATGCCGATTCCACCCAAATGGATTCCCCGTCAAAACGGAAACTTTTTTGCGCGCCGCGCCGCGCGCGCGCCTGGGCAAAATCAGTTCTGGCCAGCCCAGCCCAGGGCCATTCCAGCCAAATCTGGGTATGTCACCGGGGGTACCCCAGTTTGACCCAGAATTTCAAACCCATCTTTTCCTACATTTTTCAGCATGCCGATTCCACCCAAATCGATTCCCGGTCAAAACGGAAACTTTTTTGCGCGCCGCGCCGCGCGCGCGCCTGGGCAAAATCAGTTCTGGCCAGCCCAGCCTAGGGCCATTCCAGCCAAATCTGGGTATGTCACCGGGGGTACCCCAGTTTGACCCAGAATTTCAAAGCCATCTTTTCCTACATTTTTAAGCATGCAGATTCCTCACAAATCTATTCCCGGTCAAAACAGAAACTTTTTTGCGCGCCGCGCCGCGCGCGCGCCTGGGCAAAATCAGTTCTGGCCAGCCCAGCCCAGGGCCATTCCAGCCAAATCTGGGTATGTCACCGGGGGTACCCCAGTTTCACCCAGAATTTCGAACCCATCTTTCCCTACGTTTTTCAGCATGCCGATTCCACCCAAATTGATTCCCGGTCAAAACGGAAACTTTTTTGCTCGCCGCGCCGCGCGCGCGCCTGGGCAAAATCAGTTCTGGCCAGCCCAGCCTAGGGCCATTCCAGCCAAATCTGGGTATGTCACCGGGGGTACCCCAGTTTGACCCAGAATTTCAAAGCCATCTTTTCCTACATTTTTAAGCATGCAGATTCCACCCAAATCGATTCCCGGTCAAAACGGAAACTTTTTTGCGCGCCGCGCCGCGCGCGCGCCTGGGCAAAATCAGTTCTGGCCAGCCCAGCCTAGGGCCATTCCAGCCAAATCTGGGTATGTCACCGGGGGTACCCCAGTTTGACCCAGAATTTCAAAGCCATCTTTCCCTACGTTTTTCAGCATGCCGATTCCACCCAAATTGATTCCCGGTCAAAACAGAAACTTTTTTGCGCGCCGCGCCGCGCCGCGTGCGCGCCTGGGCAAAATCAGTTCTGGCCAGCCCAGCCTAGGGCCATTCCAGCCTAATCTGGGTATGTCACCGGGGGTACCCCAGTTTGACCCAGAATTTCAAACCCATCTTTCCCTACGTTTTTCAGCATGCCGATTCCACCCAAATGGATTCCAGGTCAAAACGGAAACTTTTTTGCGCGCCGCGCCGCGCGCGCGCCTGGGCAAAATCAGTTCTGGCCAGCCCAGCCTAGGGGCATTCCAACCAAATCTGGGTATGTCACCGGGGGTACCCCAGTTTGACCCAGAATTTCAAAGCCATTTTTTCCTACATTTTTAAGCATGCAGATTCCACCCAAATAGATTCCCGGTCAAAACGGAAACTTTTTTGCGCGCCGCGCTGCGCGCGCGCCTGGGCAAAATCAGTTCTGGCCAGCCCAGCCTAGGGCCATTCCAGCCAAATCTGGGTATGTCACCGGGGGTACCCCAGTTTGACCCAGAATTTCAAACCCATCTTTCCCTACGTTTTTTAGCATGCCGATTCCATCCAAATCGATTTCCGGTGAAAACGGAAACTTTTTTGCGCGCCGCGCCGCGCGCGCGCCTGGGCAAAATCAGTTCTGGCCAGCCCAGCCTAGGGCCATTCCAGCCAAATCTGGGTATGTCACCGGGGGTACCCCAGTTTGACCCAGAATTTCAAAGCCATCTTTTCCTGCATTTTTAAGCATGCAGATTCCACCCAAATCGATTCCCGGTCAAAACGGAAACTTTTTTGCGCGCCGCGCCGCGCGCGCGCCTTGGAAAAATCAGTTCTGGCCAGCCCAGCCTAGGGCCATTCCAGCCAAATCTGGGTATGTCACCGGGGGTACCCCAGTTTGACCCAGAATTTCAAACCCATCTTTCCCTACGTTTTTCAGCATGCCGATTCCACCCAAATTGATTCCCGGTCAAAACGGAAACTTTTTTGCTCGCCGCGCCGCGCGCGCGCCTGGGCAAAATCAGTTCTGGCCAGCCCAGCCTAGGGCCATTCCAGCCAAATCTGGGTATGTCACCGGGGGTACCCCAGTTTGACCCAGAATTTCAAACCCATCTTTCCCTACGTTTTTCAGCATGCCGATTCCACCCAAATGGATTTCGAGGTCAAAACGGAAACTTTTTTGCGCGCCGCGCCGCGCGCGCGCCTGGGCAAAATCAGTTCTGGCCAGCCCAGCCTAGGGCCATTCCAACTAAATCTGGGTATGTCACCGGGGGTACCCCAGTTTGACCCAGAATTTCAAAGCCATTTTTTCCTACATTTTTAAGCATGCAGATTCCACCCAAATAGATTCCCGGTCAAAACGGAAACTTTTTTGCGCGCCGCGCCGCGCGCGCGCCTGGGCAAAATCAGTTCTGGCCAGCCCAGCCTAGGGCCATTCCAGCCAAATCTGGGTATGTCACCGGGGGTACCCCAGTTTGACCATGAATTTCAAACCCATCTTTCCCTACGTTTTTTAGCATGTCGATTCCATCCAAATCGATTCCCGGTCAAAACGGAAACTTTTTTGCGCGCCGCGCCGCGCGCGCGCCTGGGCAAAATCAGTTCTGGCCAGCCCAGCCTAGGGCCATTCCAGCCAAATCTGGGTATGTCACCGGGGGTACCCCAGTTTGACCCAGAATTTCAAAGCCATCTTTTCCTGCATTTTTAAGCATGCAGATTCCACCCAAATCGATTCCCGGTCAAAACGGAAACTTTTTTGCGCGCCGCGCCGCGCGCGCGCCTTGGAAAAATCCGTTCTGGCCAGCCCAGCCTAGGGCCATTCCAGCCAAATCTGGGTATGTCACCGGGGGTACCCCAGTTTGACCCAGAATTTCAAACCCATCTTTCCCTACGTTTTTCAGCATGCCGATTCCACCCAAATTGATTCCCGGTCAAAACGGAAACTTTTTTGCTCGCCGCGCCGCGCGCGCGCCTGGGCAAAATCAGTTCTGGCCAGCCCAGCCTAGGGCCATTTCAGCCAAATCTGGGTATGTCACCGGGGGTACCCCAGTTTGACCCAGAATTTCAAACCAATCTTTCCCTACGTTTTTCAGCATGCAGATTCCACCCAAATAGATTCCGGTTCAAAACGGAAACTTTTTTGCGCGCCGCGCCGCGCGCGCGCCTGGGCAAAATCAGTTCTGGCCAGCCCAGCCTAGGGCCATTCCAGCCAAATCTGGGTATGTCACCGGGGGTACCCCAGTTTGACCCAGAATTTCAAACCCATCTTTTCCTACATTTGTAAGCATGCAGATTCCTCAAAAATCGATTCCCGGTCAAAACAGAAACTTTTTTGCACGCCGCGCCGCGCGCGCGCCTGGGCAAAATCAGTTCTGGCCAGCCCAGCCTAGGGCCATTCCAGCCAAATCTGGGTATGTCACCGGGGGTGGCCCAGTTTGACCCAGAATTTCAAACCCATCTTTCCCTACGATTTTCAGCATGCCGATTCCACCCAAATTGATTCCCGGTCAAAACGGAAACTTTTTTGCGCGCCGCGCCGCGCCGCGCGCGCGCCTGGGCAAAATCAGTTCTGGCCAGCCCAGCCCAGGGCCATTCCAGCCAAATCTGGGTATGTCACCGGGGGTACCCCAGTTTGACCCAGAATTTCAAAGCCATCTTTTCCTACATTTTTAAGCATGCAGATTCCACCCAAATGGATTCCCGTTCAAAACGGAAACTTTTTTGCGCGCCGCGCCGCGCGCGCGCCTGGGCAAAATCAGTTCTGGCCAGCCCAGCCTAGGGCCATTCCAGCCAAATCTGGGTATGTCATCGGGGGTACCCCAGTTTGACCCAGAATTTCAAACCCATCTTTCCCTACGGTTTTTAGCATGCCGATTCCACCCAAATCGATTCCCGGTCAAAACGGAAACTTTTTTGCGCGCCGCGCCGCGCGCGCGCCTGGGCAAAATCAGTTCTGGCCAGCCCAACCTAGGGCCATTCCAGCCAAATCTGGGTATGTCACCGGGGGTACCCCAGTTTGACCCAGAATTTCAAAGCCATCTTTTCCTACATTTTTAAGCATGCAGATTCCACCCTAATCGATTCCCAGTCAAAACGGAAACTTTTTTGCGCGCCGCGCCGCGCGCGCGCCTGGGCAAAATCAGTTCTCGCCAGCCCAGCCTAGGGCCATTTCAGCCAAATCTGGGTATGTCACCGGGGGTACCCCAGTTTGACCCAGAATTTCAAAGCCATCTTCTCCTACATTCTTGAGCATGCAGATTCCTCACAAATCGATTCCCGGTCAAAACAGAAACTTTTTTGCGCGCCGCGCCGCGCGCGCGCCTGGGCAAAATCAGTTCTGGCCAGCCCAGCCCAGGGCCATTCCAGCCAAATCTGGGTATGTCACCGGGGGTACCCCAGTTTGACCCAGAATTTCAAAGCCATCTTTCCCTACGTTTTTCAGCATGCCGATTCCACCCAAATGGATTCCCCGTCAAAACGGAAACTTTTTTGCGCGCCGCGCCGCGCGCGCGCCTGGGCAAAATCAGTTCTGGCCAGCCCAGCCCAGGGCCATTCCAGCCAAATCTGGGTATGTCACCGGGGGTACCCCAGTTTGACCCAGAATTTCAAACCCATCTTTCCCTACGTTTTTTGGCATGCCGATTCCACCCAAATAGATTCCCGGGCAAAACGGAAACTTTTTTGCGCGCCGCGCCGCGCGCGCGCCTGGGCAAAATCAGTTCTGGCCAGCCCAGCCTAGGGCCATTCCAGCCAAATCTGGGTATGTCACCGGGGGTACCCCAGTTTGACCCAGAATTTCAAAGCCATCTTTTCCTACATTTTTAAGCATGCAGATTCCACCCAAATCGATTCCCGGTCAAAACGGAAACTTTTTTGCGCGCCGCGCCGCGCGCGCGCCTGGGCAAAATCAGTTCTGGCCAGCCCAGCCTAGGGCCATTCCAGCCAAATCTGGGTATGTCACCGGGGGTACCCCAGTTTGACCCACAATTTCAAAGCCATCTTTTCCTACATTATTAAGCATGCAGATTCCTCACAAATCGATTCCAGGTCAAAACAGAAACTTTTTTGCGCGCCGCGCCGCGCGCGCGCCTGGGCAAAATCAGTTCTGGCCAGCCCAGCCCAGGGCCATTCCAGCCAAATCTGGGTATGTCACCGGGGGTACCCCAGTTTGACCCAGAATTTCAAACCCATCTTTCCCTACGTTTTTCAGCATGCCGATTCCACCCAAATTGATTCCCGGTCAAAACAGAAAATTTTTTGCGCGCCGCGCCGCGCCGCGCGCGCGCCTGGCCAAAATCAGTTCTGGCCAGCCCAGCCTAGGGCCATTCCAGCCAAATCTGGGTATGTCACCGGGGGTACCCAAGTTTTACCCAGAATTTCAAAGCCATCTTTTCCTACATTTTTAAGGATGCAGATTCCACCCAAATCGATTCCGAGTCAAAACAGAAACTTTTTTGCGCGCCGCGCCGCGCGCGCGCCTGGGCAAAATCAGTTCTGGCCAGCCCAGCCTAGGGCCATTCCAGCCAAATCTGGGTATGTCACCGGGGGTACCCCAGTTTGACCCAGAATTTCAAAGCCATCTTTTCCTACATTTTTAAGCATGCAGATTCCTCACAAATCGATTCCCGGTCAAAACAGAAACTTTTTTGCGCGCCGCGCCGCGCGCGCGCCTGGGCAAAATCAGTTCTGGCCAGCCCAGCCTAGGGCCATTCCAGCCAAATCTGGGTATGTCACCGGGGGTACCCCAGTTTGACCCAGAATTTCAAAGCCATCTTTTCCTACATTTTTCAGCATGCAGATTCCGCACAAATCGATTCCCGGTCAAAACAGAAACTTTTTTGCGCGCCGCGCCGCGCGCGCGCCTGGGCAAAATCAGTTCTGGCCAGCCCAGCCCAGGGCCATTCCAGCCAAATCTGGGTATGTCACCGGGGGTACCCCGGTTTGACCCAGAATTTCAAGCCATCTTTCCCTACGTTTTTCAGCATGCCGATTCCACCCAAATCGATTCCCGTTCAAAACGGAAACTTTTTTGCGCGCCGCGCCGCGCGCGCGCCTGGGCAAAATCAGTTCTGGCCAGCCCAGCCTAGGGCCATTCCAGCCAAATCTGGGTATGTCACCGGGGGTACCCCAGTTTGACCCAGAATTTCAAAGCCATCTTTTCCTACATTTTTAAGCATGCAGATTCCACCCAAATAGATTCCCGTTCAAAACGGAAACTTTTTTGCGCGCCGCGCCGCGCGCGCGCCTGGGCAAAATCAGTTCTGGCCAGCCCAGCCCAGGGCCATTCCAGCCAAATCTGGGTATGTCACCGGGGGTACCCCACTTTGACCCAGAATTTCAAAGCCATCTTTTCCTACATTTTTAAGCATGCAGATTCCGCACAAATCGATTCCCGGTCAAAACAGAAACTTTTTTGCGCGCCGCGCCGCGCGCGCGCCTGGGCAAAATCAGTTCTGGCCAGCCCAGCCCAGGGCCATTCCAGCCAAATCTGGGTATGTCACCGGGGGTACCCCAGTTTGACCCAGAATTTCAAACCCATCTTTCCCTACGTTTTTCAGCATGCCAATTCCACCCAAATCGATTCCCGGTCAAAACGGAAACTTTTTTGCGCGCCGCGCCGCGCGCGCGCCTGGGCAAAATCAGTTCTGGCCAGCCCAGCCTAGGGCCATTCCAGCCAAATCTGGGTATGTCACCGGCAGGGTTGGAAAAGACGGCGTATAAATACGCGTAACGTATATATACGCGTACCGTATCGCGAGAAGACAATACAGTACGCGTCTGCTGGGGGGGCCGTCGACTGGCGCCAGACGCGCGTGCCGCCGCAGAGAATGAGGTTAAAAACCAACAAAACGCGAGATTTTCATGTTTCTGCAGGCTGCCGACATTTTGGATGCACCAAAATTTTAACTGTTGATCCCCGACATATTGCTTTAAAGTAGTTGCGACATAAAAACCGAGTTCCAATTTAAGCCGTGTTTTTCCGAACCAATAGCACCGCTGTGTCCCCACTGCCATTGCGCATCGTGCGGTATGCTTGTCGTCGTTTGAAAACACTTGCGCGCCGAGAAAAAGCCGGCGCGAACTTTGCGTGCAGAGATGTAGAATGCCAGAAACAACATCTGCGTGCAGTGAAGGAAACGCTACGAGCAGCATACAAGAGTCAGAAGGTATGCAAGCAAACGACACAAAAGCCAACTGTCTCGCTCAGAACGCCGACGCAGATGAGACAGGTTCTGATGAGTGCGATGAATGGGATGAATGGGACCACGTGTTTGCAGAGCAATGGCAGAGACACCAGTACGAGTCGTATTGTTGGAGACAACAAAGAGAGAGCCAGCAGCCCATGTCCTACGCTGACTGGTCGCGACTGAAGATGCTCTGGGATAGCGAGCAGGAGCTGAAGAACTGGTGGATCACAGAGCAAGAGAAACAGTGCGCCTGAACAGGTTTGAGTTCCTATTCCTCCTCCTCCTCATCTTCCTCAAACATATGGTCAGGCAACACACAGGGCTCTCTGAAAGCTGGGTCCCTAATCTTTCGCAGTAGCCTCATGTTCTGATAAATATAAACAAGCTTCTCCACCTTGTGGCCATACAGACGGTTCCTACTTTTTGAGTGCACAAAACCAAACACACTCCAGTTGCGCTCTGCAGCAGAGGCCACTGTAGGGGTTGAATGTACGCGCAGCGCAATGTCCCTCAGCACTGAATTTTCATAGCAGAAAGCTTGGAACCAATTGAGGCCGCCAAGGGCAAGACTTTCTTTGGTCCAAAGGCGTTCATCTGCAAACTCTCCACACCTCGTAAGGAACTGTTGCAGTTGCAGTTTGGCTGTTTGAGCATGCTCCTGGCCACCAAAGGATTCAAAAACCTGAGCAACATCATTCCTGATCTCACTGTCCTTCAGTGGGTCTTCCTCCCGAGTCATCAAAGCAGGATTAAGCACATAGCTGGCTGAATGCACAGGGTGGTGCAAAAACTTCCACCTTTCGAGTACAAGACTCTGTGCCTGTTTGTGTTCAGGTTTGGGAAGTCCCTGATGCTCAGCAACGTGCTGTTGGAACAAAAGCATGTCGTAGTACACCAGACTATTATAAGTGGAGCCTTCTGTGTCAGCTTTCCTGATCATACGCGCCAGTGGCTGCAGCAATGTTCGACAACTCAACAACAGCTTCCAGAAGGTTGTGGAAAGGACGATCTCAGCGATGACTTCGGCTTTGGTGCTGTCGCTGGTGGCGTACGACCACTTGGTGTTGGACCAGACCGGTGAGACAACCGAACTCTGAAGTGGCCCCTTGTTCTTCACCATGAACTTAAGACATGGGTAATTGGTTGCGAACCGTGTGTCGCCAGGCAGTGGAGGCTCCGTCATATCCTGCTGTGCCTTCTTTTCCTTGTGTTTCTTCTGCTCGTCCTTGAGAATCCCAGAGGCTCTGAATCTGTTTCGGAAAAAACTGAGAACTGTCCGGCACTTGGTGATGACATCTTTAACAGTGGGGAGTGCACAGAGATCCTTGAACAGCAGATTGTAGCCATGAATGGTACATCCAATCTTTGTCAAAAAATGATCAACCTCAAATTTCTCAGACTGATCCAACACGTTCAGGGCAGCCTGCATCACAGCTGCATTATCTGCCACCACTGTTGAGGTGGGGCAGGGCAGCTGCAACTGACGAACCACCTCCAAAGCATCGTGAATGCCCTGTGCGATGTGGTCTGCATTTTTCACTTGTTTGCCAGGGTAGTCTGCCTTCACAAAAACTGAGCCACGGCGCCCAATCAGATTGTAATTGATGACAGATTGCCTGCGGATATTCGAGTACCCATCTGTTGCCAACCCTGTGTGATGATCTGCCGCAAACACAGGGCCAATATCTTTTGAAATGTTGTCGTAAACTGTGTCCAGCAAACCATCAGCAAGCTTGTGCCTGTTGGGAGGATACAACTGAGAACCTGGTAGACCAGCCTTCACACATTTGATCAGTTTGTCAATGTAGCGACGCAGCATCACATCTTCAGAGATATGAAATGGTATACCAGCGTGGAACATGAACTCAGCAAAGGAAACATCAAGTTCTGTCTTCAGAATTTCCTGCAAGTTGTCCAGTGTTGCCTGCTTCTTTGGAGATGGTTCTGCAGCGGCATCAGGATTTTGTTGGCTCAGGAAAATCCTCTTTTTGTTTTGTTGATGTTCTTTTTGCTTCAGCTTTTCCTCAGCCTCCTTCAACAGTTTCTCTTTGACATCCTTCGGCACATTGGGGCAGGCAGCAACACCATGTCCCTTTTCCCCAGACAAATGGGCACGAGCTCTTGCAGGTCCTTGCCAGCCCTTGCCCAAAAAACCACAATAATTGCAGTTGTAGTCATGCCCAGTTTTACTGGTTTTTGTAGCAAGGTTAAGTGTGAAATGCTGCTCAAGCAGGCCAGTGCCACGTGGTGCCATTTTTGAAATCTGCAAAAGTTCAGAAGGAGAATAACATCTGAGGGGTGTCTAGAAAACCCGACCGGACCTCCCCTGGTGGCATGCCACCTACAGGTGAGTTTTCTAAGCCACCGAGTGTGGACAGCAGTCTGGATCTGGGTGGCCTGGCCCTGAGGATGTGGATGTGAAATGTTTGTTTTTGGTGCTGTGTGATGGGACACATCACTGATGACGTCATGCATGATGACATCATCAGTGATGACACTGATGACATCATCATTGACATCACTGATGATGTCATCAACCAGGTTAAACAAATATAGAACACAAGGTATCCAAAAAAAAAAAAATTAAGAAAAAAAATTATTTTTGAAAACAATTGCAGGTTGTACACTAAAACAGAATAGCTGCAAGTTCTAGGAACATAACTTCTGTGACCAAACAGTACTTTGTCAGGAAACGATACTATACGTTACATTACAGTACTGTATCGGAACGATACGATACATTACACGTACTGTATTGTACCAACCCTGGTCACCGGGGGTACCCCAGTTTGACCCAGAATTTCAAAGCCATCTTTTACTACATTTTTAAGCATGCAGACTCCACCCAAATAGATTCCCGTTCAAAACGGAAACTTTTTTGCGCGCCGCGCCGCGCGCGCGCCTGGGCAAAATCAGTTCTGGCCAGCCCAGCCTAGGGCCATTCCAGCCAAATCTGGGTATGTCACCGGGGGTACCCCAGTTTGACCCACAATTTCAAAGCCATCTTTTCCTACATTTTTCAGCATGCAGATTCCTCACAAATCGATTCCCGGTCAAAACAGAAACTTTTTTGCGCGCCGCGCCGCGCGCGCGCCTGGGCAAAATCAGTTCTGGCCAGCCCAGCCCAGGGCCATTCCAGCCGAATCTGGGTATGTCACCGGGGGTACCCCAGTTTGACCCAGAATTTCAAACCCATCTTTCCCTACGTTTTTCAGCATGCCCCTTCCACCCAAATCGATTCCCGGTCAAAACAGAAACTTTTTTGCGCGCCGCGCCGCGCGCGCGCCTGGGCAAAATCAGTTCTGGCCAGCCCAGCCTAGGGCCATTCCAGCCAAATCTGGGTATGTCACCGGGGGTACCCCAGTTTGACCCAGAATTTCAAACCCATCTTTCCCTACGTTTTTCAGCATGCCGATTCCACCCAAATCGATTCCCGGTCAAAACAGAAACTTTTTTGCGCGCCGCGCCGCGCGCGCGCCTGGGCAAAATCAGTTCTGGCCAGCCCAGCCTAGGGCCATTCCAGCCAAATCTGGGTATGTCACCGGGGGTACCCCAGTTTGACCCAGAATTTCAAAGCCATCTTTTCCTACATTTTTAAGCATGCAGATTCCTCACAAATCAATTCCCGGTCAAAACAGAAACTTTTTTGCGCGCCGCGCCGCGCGCGCGCCTGGGCAAAATCAATTCTGGCCAGCCCAGCCCAGGGCCATTCCAGCCAAATCTGGGTATGTCACCGGGGGTACCCTAGTTTGACCCAGAATTTCAAACCCATCTTTCCCTACGTTTTTCAGCATGCCGATTCCACCCAAATTGATTCCCGGTCAAAACGGAAACTTTTTTGCGCGCCGCGCCGCGCCGCGCGCGCGCCTGGGCAAAATCAGTTCTGGCCAGCCCAGCCTAGGGCCATTCCAGCCAAATCTGGGTATGTCACCGGGGGTACCCCAGTTTGACCCAGAATTTCAAAGCCATCTTTTCCTACATTTTTAAGGATGCAGATTCCACCCAAATCGATTCCGAGTCAAAACGGAAATTTTTTTGCGCGCCGCGCCGCGCGCGCGCCTGGGCAAAATCAGTTCTGGCCAGCCCAGCCTAGGGCCATTCCACCCAAATCTGGGTATGTCACCGGGGGTACCCCAGTTTGACCCAGAATTTCAAAGCCATTTTTTCCTACATTTTTCAGCATGCAGATTCCTCACAAATCGATTCCCGGTCAAAACAGAAACTTTTTTGCGCGCCGCGCCGCGCGCGCGCCTGGGCAAAATCAGTTCTGGCCAGCCCAGCCCAGGGCCATTCCAGCCGAATCTGGGTATGTCACCGGGGGTACCCCAGTTTGACCCAGAATTTCAAACCCATCTTTCCCTACGTTTTTCAGCATGCCGATTCCACCCAAATCGATTCCCGGTCAAAACAGAAACTTTTTTGCGCGCCGCGCCGCGCGCGCGCCTGGGCAAAATCAGTTCTGGCCAGCCCAGCCTAGGGCCATTCCAGCCAAATCTGGGTATGTCACCGGGGGTACCCCAGTTTGACCCAGAATTTCAAACCCATCTTTCCCTACGTTTTTCAGCATGCCGATTCCACCCAAATCGATTCCCGGTCAAAACAGAAACTTTTTTGCGCGCCGCGCCGCGCGCGCGCCTGGGCAAAATCAGTTCTGGCCAGCCCAGCCTAGGGCCATTCCAGCCAAATCTGGGTATGTCACCGGGGGTACCCCAGTTTGACCCAGAATTTCAAAGCCATCTTTTCCTACATTTTTAAGCATGCAGATTCCTCACAAATCAATTCCCGGTCAAAACAGAAACTTTTTTGCGCGCCGCGCCGCGCGCGCGCCTGGGCAAAATCAATTCTGGCCAGCCCAGCCCAGGGCCATTCCAGCCAAATCTGGGTATGTCACCGGGGGTACCCTAGTTTGACCCAGAATTTCAAACCCATCTTTCCCTACGTTTTTCAGCATGCCGATTCCACCCAAATTGATTCCCGGTCAAAACGGAAACTTTTTTGCGCGCCGCGCCGCGCCGCGCGCGCGCCTGGGCAAAATCAGTTCTGGCCAGCCCAGCCTAGGGCCATTCCAGCCAAATCTGGGTATGTCACCGGGGGTACCCCAGTTTGACGCAGAATTTCAAAGCCATCTTTTCCTACATTTTTAAGGATGCAGATTCCACCCAAATCGATTCCGAGTCAAAACGGAAATTTTTTTGCGCACCGCGCCGCGCGCGCGCCTGCGCAAAATCAGTTCTGGCCAGCCCAGCCTAGGGCCATTCCACCCAAATCTGGGTATGTCACCGGGGGTACCCCAGTTTGACCCAGAATTTCAAAGCCATCTTTCCCTACATTTTTAAGCATGCAGATTCCGCACAAATCGATTCCCGGTCAAAACAGAAACTTTTTTGCGCGCCGCGCCGCGCGCGCGCCTGGGCAAAATCAGTTCTGGCCAGCCCAGCCCAGGGCCATTCCAGCCAAATCTGGGTATGTCACCGGGGGTACCCCAGTTTGACCCAGAATTTCAAACCATCTTTCCCTACGTTTTTCAGCATGCCGATTCCACCCAAATCGATTCCCGGTCAAAACGGAAACTTTTTTGCGCGCCGCGCCGCGCGCGCGCCTGGGCAAAATCAGTTCTGGCCAGCCCAGCCTAGGGCCATTCCAGCCAAATCTGGGTATGTCACCGGGGGTACCCCAGTTTGACCCAGAATTTCAAAGCCATCTTTTCCTACATTTTTAAGCATGCAGATTCCACCCAAATAGATTCCCGTTCAAAACGGAAACTTTTTTGCGCGCCGCGCCGCGCGCGCGCCTGGGCAAAATCAGTTCTGGCCAGCCCAGCCTAGGGCCATTCCAGCCAAATCTGGGTATGTCACCGGGGGTACCCCAGTTTGACCCAGAATTTCAAAGCCATCTTTTCCTACATTTTTAAGGATGCAGATTCCACCCAAATCGATTCCGAGTCAAAACAGAAACTTTTTTGCGCGCCGCGCCGTGCGCGCGCCTGGGCAAAATCAGTTCTGGCCAGCCCAGCCTAGGGCCATTCCAGCCAAATCTGGGTATGTCACCGGGGGTACCCCAGTTTGACCCAGAATTTCAAAGCCATCTTTTCCTACATTTTTCAGCAAGCAGATTCCTCACAAATCCATTCCCGGTCAAAACAGAAACTTTTTTGCGCGCCGCGCCGCGCGCGCGCCTGGGCAAAATCAGTTCTGGCCAGCCCAGCCCTGGGCCATTCCAGCCAAATCTGGGTATGTCACCGGGGGTACCCCAGTTTGACCCAGAATTTCAAACCCATCTTTCCCTACGTTTTTCAGCATGCCGATTCCACCCAAATCGATTCCCGGTCAAAACGGAAGCTTTTTTGCGCGCCGCGCCGCGCGCGCGCCTGGGCAAAATCAGTTCTGGCCAGCCAAGCCTAGGGCCATTCCAGCCAAATCTGGGTATGTCACCGGGGGTACCCCAGTTTGACCCAGAATTTCAAAGCCATCTTTTATTACATTTTTAAGCATGCAGATTCCACCCGAATCGATTCCCGGTCAAAACGGAAACTTTTTTGCGTGCCGCGCCGCGCGCGCGCCTGGGCAACATCAGTTCTGGCCAGCCCAGCCTAGGGCCATTCCAGCCAAATCTGGGTATGTCACCGGGGGTACCCCAGTTTGACCCAGAATTTCAGAGCCATCTTTTCCTACATTTTTAAGCATGCAGATTCCTCACAAATCGATTCCCGGTCGAAACAGAAACTTTTTTGCGCGCCGCGCCGCGCGCGCGCCTGGGCAAAATCAGTTCTGGCCAGCCCAGCCCAGGGCCATTCCAGCCAAATCTGGGTATGTCACCGGGGGTACCCAAGTTTGACCCAGAATTTCAAACCCATCTTTCCCTACGTTTTTCAGCATGCCGATTCCACCCTAATCGATTCCCGGTCAAAACGGAAACTTTTTTGCGCGCCGCGCCGCGCGCGCGCCTGGGCAAAATCAGTTCTGGCCAACCCAGCCTAGGGCCATTCCAGCCAAATCTGGGTATGTCACCGGGGGTACCCCAGTTTGACCCAGAATTTCAAAGCCATCTTTTCCTACAGTTTTAAGCATGCAGATTCCTCACAAATCGATTCCCCGTCAAAACAGAAACTTTTTTGCGCGCCGCGCCGTGCGCGCGCCTGGGCAAAATCAGTTCTGGCCAGCCCAGCCCAGGGCCATTCCAGCCAAATCTGGGTATGTCAACGGGGGTACCCCAGTTTGACCCAGAATTTCAAACCCATCTTTCCCTACGTTTTTCAGCATGCCGATTCCACCCAAATCGATTCCCGGTCAAAACGGAAACTTTTTTGCGCGCCGCGCCGCGCGCGCGCCTGGGCAAAATCAGTTCTGGCCAGCCCAGCCTAGGGCCATTCCAGCCAAATCTGGGTATGTCACCGGGGGTACCCCAGTTTGACCCAGAATTTCAAAGCCATCTTTTCCTACATTTTTAAGGATGCAGATTCCACCCAAAATGGATTCCGAGTCAAAACAGAAACTTTTTTGCGCGCCGCGCCGCGCGCGCGCCTGGGCAAAATCAGTTCTGGCCAGCCCAGCCTAGGGCCATTCCAGCCAAATCTGGGTATGTCACCAAGGGTACCCCAGTTTGACTCAGAATTTCAAAGCCATCTTTTCCTACATTTTTGAGCATGCAGATTCCGCACAAATCGATTCCCGGTCAAAACAGAAACTTTTTTGCGCGCCGCGCCGCGCGCGCGCCTGGGCAAAATCAGTTCTGGCCAGTGCAGCCCAGGGCCATTCCAGCCAAACCTGGGTATGTCACCGGGGGTACCCCAGTTTGACCCAGAATTTCAAACCCATCTTTCCCTACGTTTTTCAGCATGCCGATTCCACCCAAATCGATTCCCGGTCAAAACGGAAACTTTTTTGCGCGCCGCGCCGCGCGCGCGCCTGGGCAAAATCAGTTCTGGCCAGCCCAGCCTAGGGCCATTCCAGCCAAATCTGGGTATGTCACCGGGGGTACCCCAGTTTGACCCAGAATTTCAAAGCCATCTTTTCCTACATTTTTAAGGATGCAGATTCCACCCAAAATGGATTCCGAGTCAAAACAGAAACTTTTTTGCGCGCCGCGCCGCGCGCGCGCCTGGGCAAAATCAGTTCTGGCCAGCCCAGCCTAGGGCCATTCCAGCCAAATCTGGGTATGTCACCGGGGGTACCCCAGTTTGACTCAGAATTTCAAAGCCATCTTTTCCTACATTTTTCAGCATGCAGATTCCGCACAAATCGATTCCCGGTCAAAACAGAAACTTTTTTGCGCGCCGCGCCGCGCGCGCGCCTGGGCAAAATCAGTTCTGGCCAGCCCAGCCTAGGGCCATTCCAGCCAAATCTGGGTATGTCACCGGGGGTACCCCAGTTTGACCCAGAATTTCAAACCCATCTTTCCCTACGTCTTTCAGCATGCCGATTCCACCCAAATCGATTCCCGGTCAAAACGGAAACTTTTTTGCGCGCCCCGCCGCGCGCGCGCCTTGGCAAAATCAGTTCTGGCCAGCCCAGCCTAGGGCCATTCCAGCCAAATCTGGGTATGTCACCGGGGGTACCCCAGTTTGACCCAGAATTTCAAAGCAATCTTTTCCTACATTTTTAAGCATGCAGATTCCTCACAAATCGATTCCCGGTCAAAACAGAAACTTTTTTGCGCGCCGCGCCGCGCGCGCGCCTGGGCAAAATCAGTTCTGGCCAGCCCAGCCTAGGCTGCGCGCCTGGGGAAAATCAGTTCTGGCCAGCCCAGCCCAGGGCCATTCCAGCCAAATCTGGGTATGTCACCGGGGGTACCCCAGTTTGACCCAGAATTTCAAACCCATCTTTCCCTACGCTTTTCAGCATGCCCATTCCGCCCAAATCGATTCCTGGTCAAAACAGAAACTTTTTTGCGCGCCGCGCCGCGCGCGCGCCTGGGCAAAATCAGTTCTGGCCAGCCCAGCCTAGGGCCATTCCAGCCAAATCTGGGTATGACACCGGGGGTACCCCAGTTTGACCCATAATTTCAAAGCCATCTTTTCCTACATTTTTAAGCATGCAGATTCCGCACAAAGCGATTCCCGGTCAAAACAGAAACTTTTTTGCGCACCGCGCCGCGCGCGCGCCTGGGCAAAATCAGTTCTGGCCAGCCCAGCCCAGGGCCATTCCAGCCGAACCTGGGTATGTCACCAGGGGTACCCCAGTTTGACCCAGAATTTCAAACCCATCTTTCCCTACGGTTTTCAGCATGCCGATTCCACCCAAATCGATTCCCGGTCAAAACAGAAACTTTTTTGCGCGCCGCGCCGCGCGCGCGCCTGGGCAAAATCAGTTCTGGCCAGCCCAGCCTAGGGCCATTCCAGCCAAATCTGGGTATGTCACCGGGGGTACCCCAGTTTGACCCAGAATTTCAAAGCCATCTTTCCCTACGTCTTTCAGCATGCCGATTCCACCCAAATCGATTCCCGGTCAAAACGGAAACTTTTTTGCGCGCCCCGCCGCGCGCGCGCCTGGGCAAAATCAGTTCTGGCCAGCCCAGCCTAGGGCCATTCCAGCCAAATCTGGGTATGTCACCGGGGGTACCCCAGTTTGACCCAGAATTTCAAAGCCATCTTTTCCTACATTTTTAAGCATGCAGATTCCTCACAAATCGATTCCCGGTCAAAACAGAAACTTTTTTGCGCGCCGCGCCGCGCGCGCGCCTGGGCAAAATCAGTTCTGGCCAGCCCAGCCTAGGCTGCGCGCCTGGGGAAAATCAGTTCTGGCCAGCCCAGCCCAGGGCCATTCCAGCCAAATCTGGGTATGTCACCGGGGGTACCCCAGTTTGACCCAGAATTTCAAACCCATCTTTCCCTACGCTTTTCAGCATGCCCATTCCGCCCAAATCGATTCCCGGTCAAAACAGAAACTTTTTTGCGCGCCGCGCCGCGCGCGCGCCTGGGCAAAATCAGTTCTGGCCAGCCCAGCCTAGGGCCATTCCAGCCAAATCTGGGTATGTCACCAAGGGTACCCCAGTTTGACTCAGAATTTCAAAGCCATCTTTTCCTACATTTTTAAGCATGCAGATTCCGCACAAATCGATTCCCGGTCAAAACAGAAACTTTTTTGCGCGCCGCGCCGCGCGCGCGCCTGGGCAAAATCAGTTCTGGCCAGTGCAGCCCAGGGCCATTCCAGCCAAACCTGGGTATGTCACCGGGGGTACCCCAGTTTGACCCAGAATTTCAAACCCATCTTTCCCTACGTTTTTCAGCATGCCGATTCCACCCAAATCGATTCCCGGTCAAAACGGAAACTTTTTTGCGCGCCGCGCCGCGCGCGCGCCTGGGCAAAATCAGTTCTGGCCAGCCCAGCCTAGGGCCATTCCAGCCAAATCTGGGTATGTCACCGGGGGTACCCCAGTTTGACCCAGAATTTCAAAGCCATCTTTTCCTACATTTTTAAGGATGCAGATTCCACCCAAAATGGATTCCGAGTCAAAACAGAAACTTTTTTGCGCGCCGCGCCGCGCGCGCGCCTGGGCAAAATCAGTTCTGGCCAGCCCAGCCTAGGGCCATTCCAGCCAAATCTGGGTATGTCACCGGGGGTACCCCAGTTTGACTCAGAATTTCAAAGCCATCTTTTCCTACATTTTTAAGCATGCAGATTCCGCACAAATCGATTCCCGGTCAAAACAGAAACTTTTTTGCGCGCCGCGCCGCGCGCGCGCCTGGGCAAAATCAGTTCTGGCCAGCCCAGCCCAGGGCCATTCCAGCCAAATCTGGGTATGTCACCGGGGGTACCCCAGTTTGACCCAGAATTTCAAACCCATCTTTCCCTACGCTTTTCAGCATGCCCATTCCGCCCAAATCGATTCCTGGTCAAAACAGAAACTTTTTTGCGCGCCGCGCCGCGCGCGCGCCTGGGCAAAATCAGTTCTGGCCAGCCCAGCCTAGGGCCATTCCAGCCAAATCTGGGTATGACACCGGGGGTACCCCAGTTTGACCCAGAATTTCAAAGCCATCTTTTCCTACATTTTTAAGCATGCAGATTCCGCACAAAGCGATTCCCGGTCAAAACAGAAACTTTTTTGCGCACCGCGCCGCGCGCGCGCCTGGGCAAAATCAGTTCTGGCCAGCCCAGCCCAGGGCCATTCCAGCCGAACCTGGGTATGTCACCGGGGGTACCCCAGTTTGACCCAGAATTTCAAACCCATCTTTCCCTACGGTTTTCAGCATGCCGATTCCACCCAAATCGATTCCCGGTCAAAACGGAAACTTTTTTGCGCGCCGCGCCGCGCGCGCGCCTGGGCAAAATCAGTTCTGGCCAGCCCAGCCTAGGGCCATTCCAGCCAAATCTGGGTATGTCACCGGGGGTACCCCAGTTTGACCCAGAATTTCAAAGCCATATTTCCCTACGTCTTTCAGCATGCCGATTCCACCCAAATCGATTCCCGGTCAAAACGGAAACTTTTTTGCGCGCCCCGCCGCGCGCGCGCCTGGGCAAAATCAGTTCTGGCCAGCCCAGCCTAGGGCCATTCCAGCCAAATCTGGGTATGTCACCGGGGGTACCCCAGTTTGACCCAGAATTTCAAAGCCATCTTTTCCTACATTTTTAAGCATGCAGATTCCACCCAAATCGATTCCCGGTCAAAACAGAAACTTTTTTGCGCGCCGCGCCGCGCGCGCGCCTGGGCAAAATCAGTTCTGGCCAGCCCAGCCTAGGCTGCGCGCCTGGGGAAAACTAGTTCTGGCCAGCCCAGCCCAGGGCCATTCCAGCCAAATCTGGGTATGTCACCGGGGGTACCCCAGTTTGACCCAGAATTTCAAACCCATCTTTCCCTACGCTTTTCAGCATGCCCATTCCGCCCAAATCGATTCCCGGTCAAAACAGAAACTTTTTTGCGCGCCGCGCCGCGCGCGCGCCTGGGCAAAATCAGTTCTGGCCAGCCCAGCCTAGGGCCATTCCAGCCAAATCTGGGTATGACACCGGGGGTACCCCAGTTTGACCCAGAATTTCAAAGCCATCTTTTCCTACATTTTTAAGCATGCAGATTCCGCACAAAGCGATTCCCGGTCAAAACAGAAACTTTTTTGCGCGCCGCGCCGCGCGCGCGCCTGGGCAAAATCAGTTCTGGCCAGCCCAGCCCAGGGCCATTCCAGCCGAACCTGGGTATGTCACCGGGGGTACCCCAGTTTGACCCAGAATTTCAAAACCCATCTTTCCCTACGGTTTGCAGCATGCCGATTCCACCCAAATCGATTCCCGGTCAAAACGGAAACTTTTTTGCGCGCCGCGCCGCGCGCGCGCCTGGGCAAAATCAGTTCTGGCCAGCCCAGCCTAGGGCCATTCCAGCCAAATCTGGGTATGTCACCGGGGGTACCCCACTTTGACCCAGAATTTCAAACCCATCTTTCCCTACGTCTTTCAGCATGCCGATTCCACCCAAATCGATTCCCGGTCAAAACGGAAACTTTTTTGCGCGCCGCGCCGCGCGCGCGCCTGGGCAAAATCAGTTCTGGCCAGCCCAGCCTAGGGCCATTCCAGCCAAATCTGGGTATGTCACCGGGGGTACCCCAGTTTGACCCAGAATTTCAAAGCCATCTTTTCCTACATTTTTAAGCATGCAGATTCCTCACAAATCGATTCCCGGTCAAAACAGAAACTTTTTTGCGCGCCGCGCCGCGCGCGCGCCTGGGCAAAATCAGTTCTGGCCAGCCCAGCCTAGGCTGCGCGCCTGGGCAAAATCAGATCTGGCCAGCCCAGCCCGGGGCCATTCCAGCCAAATCTGGGTATGTCACCGGGGGTACCCCAGTTTGACCCAGAATTTCGAACACATCTTTCCCTACGCTTTTCAGCATGCCCATTCCGCCCAAATCGATTCCCGGTCAAGACAGAAACTTTTTTGCGCGCCGCGCCGCGCGCGCGCCTGGGCAAAATCAGTTCTGGCCAGCCCAGCCTAGGGCCATTCCAGCCAAATCTGGGTATGTCACCGGGGGTACCCCAGTTTGACCCAGAATTTCAAAGCCATCTTTTCCTACATTTTTAAGCATGCAGATTCCACCCAAATCGATTCCCGGTCAAAACGGAAACTTTTTTGCGCGCCGCGCCGCGCGCGCGCCTGGGCAAAATCAGTTCGGGCCAGCCCAGCCTAGGGCCATTTCAGCCAAATCTGGGTATGTCACTGGGGGTACCCCAGTTTGACCCAGAATTTCAAAGCCATTTTTTCCTACATTTTTAAGCATGCAGATTCCTCACAAATCGATTCCAGGTCAAAACAGAAACTTTTTTGCGCGCCGCGCCGCGCGTGTGCCTGGGCAAAATCAGTTCTGGCCAGCCCAGCCCAGGGCAATTCCAGGCAAATCTGGGTATGTCACCAGGGGTACCCCAGTTTGACCCAGAATTTCAAAGCCATCTTTTCCTACATTTTTAAGCATGCCGATTGCACCCAAATCGATTCCCGGTCAAAACGGAAACTTTTTTGCGCGCCGCGCCGCGCGCGCGCCTGGGCAAAATCAGTTCTGGCCAGCCCAGCCTAGGCTGCGCGCCTGGGCAAAATCAGTTCTGGCCAGCCCAGCCCGGGGCCATTCCAGCCAAATCTGGGTATGTCACCGGGGGTACCCCAGTTTGACCCAGAATTTCGAACCCATCTTTCCCTACGCTTTTCAGCATGCCCATTCCGCCCAAATCGATTCCCGGTCAAGACAGAAACTTTTTTGCGCGCCGCGCCGCGCGCGCGCCTGGGCAAAATCAGTTCTGGCCAGCCCAGCCTAGGGCCATTCCAGCCAAATCTGGGTATGTCACCGGGGGTACCCCAGTTTGACCCAGAATTTCAAAGCCATCTTTTCCTACATTTTTAAGCATGCAGATTCCACCCAAATCGATTCCCGGTCAAAACGGAAACTTTCTTGCGCGCCGCGCCGCGCGCGCGCCTGGGCAAAATCAGTTCTGGCCAGCCCAGCCTAGGGCCATTCCAGCCAAATCTGGGTATGTCACCGGGGGTACCCCAGTTTGACCCAGAATTTCAAAGCCATCTTTTCCTACATTTTTAAGCATGCAGATTCCTCACAAATCGATTCCTGGTCAAAACAGAAACTTTTTTGCGCGCGCGCCGCGCGCGCGCCTGGGCAAAATCAGTTCTGGCCAGCCCAGCCCAGGGCCATTTCAGCCAAATCTGGGTATGTCACCGGGGGTACCCCAGTTTGACCCAGAATTTCAAACCCATCTTTCCCTACGTTTTTCAGCATGCCGATTCCACCCAAATCGATTCCCGGTCAAAACGGAAACTTTTTTGCGCGCCGCGCCGCGCGCGCGCCTGGGCAAAATCAGTTCTGGCCAGCCCAGCCTAGGGCGCGCGCCTGGGCAAAATCAGTTCTGGCCAGCCCAGCCCAGGGCCATTCCAGCCAAATCTGGGTATGTCACCGGGGGTACCCCAGTTTGACCCAGAATTTCGAACCCATTTTTCCCTACGTTTTTCAGCATGCCGATTCCACCCAAATCGATTCCCGGTCAAAACGGAAACTTTTTTGCGTGCCGCGCCGCGCGCGCGCCTGGGCAAAATCAGTTCTGGCCAGCCCAGCCTAGGGCCATTCCGGCCAAATCTGGGTATGTCAGCGGGGGTACCCCAGTTTGACCCAGAATTTCGAAGCCATTTTTTCCTACATTTTTAAGCATGCAGATTCCTCACAAATCGATTCCCGGTCAAAACAGAAACTTTTTTGCGCGCCGCGCCGCGCGTGTGCCTGGGCAAAATCAGTTCTGGCCAGCCCAGCCCATGGCCATTCCAGCCAAATCTGGGTATGTCACCGGGGGTACCCCAGTTTGACCCAGAATTTCAAAGCAATCTTTTCCTACATTTTTAAGCATGCCGATTGCACCCAAATCGATTCCCGGTCAAAACGGAAACTTTTTTGCGCGCCGCGCCGCGCGCGCGCCTGGGCAAAATCAGTTCTGGCCAGCCCAGCCTAGGGCCATTCCAGCGAAATCTGGGTATGTCACCGGGGGTACCCCAGTTTGACCCAGAATTTCAAAGCCATCTTTTCCTACATTTTTAAGCATGCAGATTCCACCCAAATCGATTCCCGGTCAAAACGGAAACTTTCTTGCGCGCCGCGCCGCGCGCGCGCCTGGGCAAAATCAATTCTGGCCAGCCCAGCCTAGGGCCATTCCAGCCAAATCTGGGTATGTCACCGAGGGTACCCCAGTTTGACCCAGAATTTCAAAGCCATCTTTTCCTACATTTTTAGGCATGCAGATTCCTCACAAATCGATTCCCGGTCAAAACAGAAACTTTTTTGCGCGCGCGCCGCGCGCGCGCCTGGGCAAAATCAGTTCTGGCCAGCTCAGCCCAGGGCCATTCCAGCCAAATCTGGGTATGTCACCGGGGGTACCCCAGTTTGACCCAGAATTTCGAACCCATTTTTCCCTACGTTTTTCAGCATGCCGATTCCACCCAAATCGATTCCCGGTCAAAACGGAAACTTTTTTGCGTGCCGCGCCGCGCGCGCGCCTGGGCAAAATCAGTTCCGGCCAGCCCAGCCTAGGGCCATTCCGGCCAAATCTGGGTATGTCACCGGGGGTACCCCAGTTTGACCCAGAATTTCAAAGCCATTTTTTCCTACATTTTTAAGCATGCAGATTCCTCACAAATCGATTCCCGGTCAAAACAGAAACTTTTTTGCGCGCCGCGCCGCGCGTGTGCCTGGGCAAAATCAGTTCTGGCCAGCCCAGCCCATGGCCATTCCAGCCAAATCTGGGTATGTCACCGGGGGTACCCCAGTTTGACCCAGAATTTCAAAGCAATCTTTTCCTACATTTTTAAGCATGCTGATTGCACCCAAATCGATTCCCGGTCAAAACGGAAACTTTTTTGCGCGCCGCACCGCGCGCGCGCCTGGGCAAAATCAGTTCTGGCCAGCCCAGCCTAGGGCCATTCCAGCCAAATCTGGGTATGTCACCGGGGGTACCCCAGTTTGACCCAGAATTTCAAAGCCATCTTTCCCTACATTTTTAAGCATGCAGATTCCACCCAAATCGATTCCCGGTCAAAACGGAAACTTTCTTGCGCGCCGCGCCGCGCGCGCGCCTGGGCAAAATCAGTTCTGGCCAGCCCAGCCTAGGGCCATTCCAGCCAAATCTGGGTATGTCACCGGGGGTACCCCAGTTTGACCCAGAATTTCAAAGCCATCTTTTCCTACATTTTTAGGCATGCAGATTCCTCACAAATCGATTCCCGGTCAAAACAGAAACTTTTTTGCGCGCGCGCCGCGCGCGCGCCTGGGCAAAATCACTTCTAGCCAGCCCAGCCCAGGGCCATTCCAGCCAAATCTGGGTATGTCACCGGGGGTACCCCAGTTTGACCCAGAATTTCGAACCCATTTTTCCCTACTTTTTTCAGCATGCCGATTCCACCCAAATCGATTCCCGGTCAAAACGGAAACTTTTTTGCGTGCCGCGCCGCGCGCGCGCCTTGGCAAAATCAGTTCTGGCCAGCCCAGCCCAGGGCCATTGCAGCCAAATCTGGGTGTGTCACCGGGGGTACCCCAGTTTGACCCAGAATCTCAAACCCATCTTTCCCTACATTTTTAAGCATGCCGATTCCGCCCAAATCGATTCCCGGTCAAAACAGAAACTTTTTTGCGCGCCGCGCCGCGCGCGCGCCTGGGCAAAATCAGTTCTGGCCAGCCCAGCCTAGGGCCATTCCAGCCAAATCTGGGTATGTCACCGGGGGTACCCCAGTTTGACCCAGAATTTCAAAGCCATCTTTTCCTACATTTTTAAGCATGCAGATTCCACCCAAATCGATTCCCGGTCAAAACAGAAAACTTTTTTGCGCGCCGCGCCGCCCGCGCGCCTGGGCAAAATCAGTTCTGGCCAGCCCAGCCTAGGGCCATTCCAGCCAAATCTGGGTATGTCACCGGGGGTACCCCAGTTTGACCCAGAATTTCAAAGCCATTTTTTCCTACATTTTTAAGCATGCAGATTCCTCACAAATCGATTGCCGGTCAAAACAGAAACTTTTTTGCGCGCCGCGCCGCGCGCGCGCCTGGGCAAAATCAGTTCTGGCCAGCCCAGCCTAGGGCCATTCCAGCCAAATCTGGGTATGTCACCGGGGGTACCCCAGTTTGACCCAGAATTTCAAAGCCATCTTTTCCTACATTTTTAGGCATGCAGATTCCTCACAAATCGATTCCCGGTCAAAACAGAAACTTTTTTGCGCGCGCGCCGCGCGCGCGCCTGGGCAAAATCACTTCTAGCCAGCCCAGCCCAGGGCCATTCCAGCCAAATCTGGGTATGTCACCGGGGGTACCCCAGTTTGACCCAGAATTTCGAACCCATTTTTCCCTACTTTTTTCAGCATGCCGATTCCACCCAAATCGATTCCCGGTCAAAACGGAAACTTTTTTGCGTGCCGCGCCGCGCGCGCGCCTTGGCAAAATCAGTTCTGGCCAGCCCAGCCCAGGGCCATTGCAGCCAAATCTGGGTGTGTCACCGGGGGTACCCCAGTTTGACCCAGAATCTCAAACCCATCTTTCCCTACATTTTTAAGCATGCCGATTCCGCCCAAATCGATTCCCGGTCAAAACAGAAACTTTTTTGCGCGCCGCGCCGCGCGCGCGCCTGGGCAAAATCAGTTCTGGCCAGCCCAGCCTAGGGCCATTCCAGCCAAATCTGGGTATGTCACCGGGGGTACCCCAGTTTGACCCAGAATTTCAAAGCCATCTTTTCCTACATTTTTAAGCATGCAGATTCCACCCAAATCGATTCCCGGTCAAAACAGAAAACTTTTTTGCGCGCCGCGCCGCCCGCGCGCCTGGGCAAAATCAGTTCTGGCCAGCCCAGCCTAGGGCCATTCCAGCCAAATCTGGGTATGTCACCGGGGGTACCCCAGTTTGACCCAGAATTTCAAAGCCATTTTTTCCTACATTTTTAAGCATGCAGATTCCTCACAAATCGATTGCCGGTCAAAACGGAAACTTTTTTGCGCGCCGCGCCGTGCGTGCGCCTGGGCAAAATCAGTTCTTGCCAGCCCAGCCCAGGGCCATTCCAGCCAAATCTGGGTATGTCACCGGGGGTACCCCAGTTTGACCCAGAATTTCAAAGCCATCTTTTCCTACGTTTTTAAGCATGCCGATTCCACCCAAATCGATTCCCGGTCAAAACGAAAACTTTTTTGCGCGCCGCGCCGCGCGCGCGCCTGGGCAAAATCAGTTCTGGCCAGCCCAGCCTAGGGCCATTCCAGCCAAATCTGGGTATGTCACCGGGGGTACCCCAGTTTGACCCAGAATTTCAAAGCCATCTTTTCCTACATTTTTAAGCATGCAGATTCCTCACAAATCGATACCCGGTCAAAACAGAAACTTTTTTGCGCGCCGCGCCGCGCGCGCGCCTTGGCAAAATCAGTTCTGGCCAGCCCAGCCTAGGGCCATTCCAGCCAAATCTGGGTATGTCACCGGGGGTACCCCAGTTTGACCCAGAATTTCAAGCCCATCTTTCCCTACGTTTTTCAGCAGGCCGATTCCACCCAAGTCGATTCCCGGTCAAAACGGAAACTTTTTTGCGCGCCGCGCCGCGCGCGCGCCTGGGCAAAATCAGTTCTGGCCAGCCAAGCCTAGGGCGCGCGCCTGGGCAAAATCAGTTCTGGCCAGCCCAGTGCAGGGCCATTCCAGCCAAATCTGGGTATGTCACCGGGGGTACCCCAGTTTGACCCAGAATTTCAAACCCATCTTTCCCTACGTTTTTCAGCATGCCGATTCCACCCAAATCGATTCCCGGTCAAAACGGAAACTTTTTTGCGTGCCGCGCCGCGCGCGCGCCTGGGCAAAATCAGTTCTGGCCAGCCCAGCCTAGGGCCATTCCAGCCAAATCTGGGTATGTCACCGGGGGTACCCCAGTTTGACCCAGAATTTCAAAGCCATCTTTTCCTACATTTTTAAGCATGCAGATTCCACCCAAATTGATTCCCGGTCAAAACGGAAACTTTTTTGCGCGCTGCGCCGCGCGCGCGCCTGGGCAAAATCAGTTCTGGCCAGCCCAGCCTAGGGCCATTCCAGCCAAATCTGGGTATGTCACCGGGGGTACCCCAGTTTGACCCAGAATTTCAAAGCCATCTTTTCCTACATTTTTAAGCATGCAGATTCCTCACAAATCGATACCCGGTCAAAACAGAAACTTTTTTGCGCGCCGCGCCGCGCGCGCGCCTTGGCAAAATCAGTTCTGGCCAGCCCAGCCTAGGGCGCGCGCCTGGGCAAAATCAGTTCTGGCCAGCCCAGTGCAGGGCCATTCCAGCCAAATCTGGGTATGTCACCGGGGGTACCCCAGTTTGACCCAGAATTTCAAACCCATCTTTCCCTACGTTTTTCAGCATGCCGATTCAACCCAAATCGATTCCCGGTCAAAACGGAAACTTTTTTGCGCGCCGCGCCGCGCGCGCGCCTGGGCAAAATCAGTTCTGGCCAGCCCAGCCTAGGGCGCGCGCCTGGGCAAAATCAGTTCTGGCCAGCTGAGTGCAGGGCCATTCCAGCCAAATCTGGGTATGTCACCGGGGGTACCCCAGTTTGACCCAGAATTTCAAACCCATCTTTCCCTACGTTTTTCAGCATGCCGATTCCACCCAAATCGATTCCCGGTCAAAACGGAAACTTTTTCCGTGCCGCGCCGCGCGCGCGCCTGAGCAAAATCAGTTCTGGCCAGCCCAGCCTAGGGCCATTCCAGCCAAATCTGGGTATGTCACCGGGGGTACCCCAGTTTGACCCAGAATTTCGAACCCATCTTTCCCTACGTTTTTCAGCATGCCGATTCCACCCAAATCGATTCCCGGTCAAAACGGAAACTTTTTTGCGCGCCGCGCCGCGCGCGCGCCTGGGCAAAATCAGTTCTGGCCAGCCCAGCCTAGGGCCATTCCAGCCAAATCTGGGTATGTCACCGGGGGTACCCCAGTTTGACCCAGAATTTCAAAGCCATCTTTTCCTACATTTTTAAGCATGCAGATTCCTCACAAATCGATTCCCGGTCAAAACAGAAAGTTTTTTGCGCGCCGCGCCGCGCGCGCGCCTGGGCAAAATCAGTTCTGGCCATCCCAGCCCAGGGCCATTCCAGCCAAATCTGGGTATGTCACCGGGGGTACCCCAGTTTGACCCAGAATTTCAAACCCATCTTTCCCTACGTTTTTCAGCATGCCGATTCCACCCAAATCGATACCCGGTCAAAACAGAAACCTTTTTGCGCGCCGCGCCGCGCGCGCGCCTGGGCAAAATCAGTTCTGGCCAGCCCAGCCCAGGGCCATTCCAGCCAAATCTGGGTATGTCACCGGGGGTACCCCAGTTTGACCCAGAATTTCAAACCCATCTTTCCCTACGTCTTTCAGCATGCCGATTCCACCCAAATCGATTCCCGGTCAAAACGGAAACTTTTTTGCGCGCCGCGCCGCGCGCGCGCCTGGGCAAAATCACTTCTGGCCAGCCCAGCCTAGGGCCATTCCAGCCAAATCTGGGTATGTCACCGGGGGTACCCCAGTTTGACCCAGAATTTCAAAGCCATCTTTCCCTACATTTTTAACCATGCAGATTCCTCACAAATCGATTCCCGGTCAAAACAGAAACTTTTTTGCGCGCCGCGCCGCGCGCGCGCCTGGGCAAAATCAGTTCTGGCCAGCCCAGCCCAGGGCCATTCCAGCCAAATCTGGGTATGTCACCGGGGGTACCCCAGTTTGACCCAGAATTTCAAACCCATCTTCACCCTGCGTTTTTCAGCATGCCGATTCCACCCAAATCGATTCTCGGTCAAAACGGAAACTTTTTGCGCGCCGCGCCGCGCGCGCGCCTGGGCAAAATCAGTTCTGGCCGGCTCAGCCTAGGGCCATTCCAGCCAAATCTGGGTATGTCACCGGGGGTACCCCAGTTTGACCCAGAATTTCAAACCCATCTTTCCCTACGTTTTTCAGCATGCAGATTCCACCCAAATCGATTCCCGGTCAAAACGGAAACTTTTTTGCGCGTCGTGCCGCGCGCGCGCCTGGGCAAAATCAGTTCTGGCCAGCCCAGCCTAGGGCCATTCCAGCCAAATCTGGGTATGTCACCGGGGGTACCCCAGTTTGACCCAGAATTTCAAAGCCATATTTTCCTACATTTTTAAGCATGCAGATTCCTGACAAATCGATTTCCGGTCAAAACAGAAACTTTTTTGCGCGCCGCGCCGCGCGCGCGCCTGGGCAAAATCAGTTCTGGCCAGCCCAGCCCAGGGCCATTCCAGCCAAATCTGGGTATGTCACCGGTGGTACCCCAGTTTGACCCAGAATTTCAAACCCGTCTTTCCCTACGTTTTTCAGCGTGCCGATTCCACCCAAATCGATTCCCGGTCAAAACGGAAACTTTTTTGCGCGCCGCGCCGCGCGCGCGTCTGGGCAAAATCAGTTCTGGCCAGCCCAGCCCAGGGCCATTCCAGCCAAATCTGGGTATGTCACCGGGGGTACCCCAGTTTGACCCAGAATTTCAAACCCATCTTGCCCTACGTTTTTCAGCATGCCGATTCCACCCAAATCGATTCCCGGTCGAAACGGAAACTTTTTTGCGCGCCGCGCCGCGCGCGCGCCTGGGCAAAATCAGTTCTGGCCAGCCCAGCCTAGGGCCATTCCAGCCAAATCTGGGTATGTCACCGGGGGTACCCCCGTTTGACCCAGAATTTCAAAGCCATCTTTCCCTACATTTTTAAGCATGCAGATTCCTCACAAATCGATACCCGGTCAAAACAGAAACTTTTCTGCGCGCCGCGCCGCGGGCGCGCCTGGGCGAAATCAGTTCTGGCCAGCCCAGCCCAGGGCCATTCCAGCCAAATCTGGGTATGTCACCGGGGGTACCCCAGTTTGACCCAGAATTTCAAACCCATCTTTCCCTACGTTTTTCAGCATGCCGATTCCACCCAAATCGATTCCCGGTCAAAACGGAAACTTTTTTGCGCGCCGCGCCGCGCGCGGGCCTGGGCAAAATCAGTTCTGGCCAGCCCAGCCCAGGGCCATTCCAGCCAAATCTGGGTATGTCACCGGGCGTACCCCAGTTTGACCCAGAATTTCAAAGCCATCTTTTCTTACATTTTTAAGCATGCAGATTCCTCACAAATCGATACCCGGTCAAAACAGAAACCTTTTTGCGCGCCGCGCCGCGCGCGCGCCTGGGCAAAATCAGTTCTGGCCAGCCCAGCCCAGGGCCATTCCAGCCAAATCTGGGTATGACACCGGGGGTACCCCAGTTTGACCCAGAATTTGAAACCCATCTTTCCCTACGTCTTTCAGCATGCCGATTCCACCCAAATCGATTCCCGGTCAAAACGGAAACTTTTTTGCGCGCCGCGCCGCGCGCGCGCCTGGGCAAAATCACTTCTGGCCAGCCCAGCCTAGGGCCATTCCAGCCAAATCTGGGTATGTCACCGGGGGTACCCCAGTTTGACCCATAATTTCAAAGCCATCTTTTCCTACATTTTTAAGCATGCAGATTCCTCACAAATCGATTCCCGGTCAAAACAGAAACTTTTTTGCGCGCCGCGCCGCGCGCGCGCCTGGGCAAAATCAGTTCTGGCCAGCCCAGCCCAGGGCCATTCCAGCCAAATCTGGGTATGTCACCGGGGGTACCCCAGTTTGACCCAGAATTTCAAACCCATCTTTCCCTACGTTTTTCAGCATGCCGATTCCACCCAAATCGATTCCCGGTCAAAACGGAAACTTTTTTGCGCGCCGCGCCGCGCGCGCGCCTGGGCAAAATCAGTTCTGGCCAGCCCAGCCCAGGGCCATTCCAGCCAAATCTGGGTATGTCACCGGGGGTACCCCAGTTTGACCCAGAATTTCAAACCCATCTTTCCCTGCGTTTTTCAGCATGCCGATTCCACCCAAATCGATTCCCGGTCAAAACGGAAACTTTTTGCGCGCCGCGCCGCGCGCGCGCCTGGGCAAAATCAGTTCTGGCCAGCTCAGCCTAGGGCCATTCCAGCCAAATCTGGGTATGTCACCGGGGGTACCCCAGTTTGACCCAGAATTTCAAAGCCATCTTTTCCTACATTTTTAAGCATGCAGATTCCTCACAAATTGATTCCCATTCAAAACAGAAACTTTTTTGCGCGCCGCGCCGCGCGCGCGCCTGGGCAAAATCAGTTCTGGCCAGCCCAGCCCAGGGCCATTCCAGCCAAATCTGGGTATGTCACCGGTGGTACCCCAGTTTGACCCAGAATTTCAAACCCATCTTTTCCTACATTTTTAAGCATGCAGATTCCACCCAAATCAATTCCCGGTCAAAACGGAAACTTTTTTGCGCGTCGTGCCGCGCGCGCGCCTGGGCAAAATCAGTTCTGGCCAGCCCAGCCTAGGGCCATTCCAGCCAAATCTGGGTATGTCACCGGGGGTACCCCAGTTTGACTCAGAATTTCAAAGCCATCTTTTCCTACATTTTTAAGCATGCAGATTCCTCACAAATCGATTCCCATTCAAAACAGAAACTTTTTTGCGCGCCGCGCCGCGCGCGCGCCTGGGCAAAATCAGTTCTGGCCAGCCCAGCCCAGGGCCATTCCAGCCAAATCTGGGTATGTCACCGGTGGTACCCCAGTTTGACCCAGAATTTCAAACCCATCTTTCCCTACGTTTTTCAGCATGCAGATTCCACCCAAATCGATTCCCGGTCAAAACGGAAACTTTTTTGCGCGCCGCGCCGCGCGCGCGTCTGGGCAAAATCAGTTCTGGCCAGACCAGCCTAGGGCCATTCCAGCCAAATCTGGGTATGTCACCGGGGGTACCCCAGTTTGACCCAGAATTGCGAAGCCATCTTTTCCTACATTTTTAAGCATGCCGATTCCACCCAAATCGATTCCCGGTCAAAACAGAAACTTTTTAGCGCGCCGCGCCGCGCGCACGCCTGGGCAAAACTAGTTCTGGCCAGCCCAGCCTAGGGCCATTCCAGCCAAATCTGGGTATGTCACCGGGGGTACCCCAGTCTGACCCAGAATTTCAAAGCCATCTTTTCCTACATTTTTAAGCATGCAGATTCCTCACAAATCGATTCCCGGTCAAAACGGAAACTTTTTTGCGCGCCGCGCCGCGCGCGCGCCTGGGCAAAATCAGTTCTGGCCAGCCCAGCCCAGGGCCATTCCAGCCAAATCTGGGTATGTCACCGGCAGTACCCCAGTTTGACCCAGATTTTCAAACTCATCTTTCCCTACATTTTTAAGCATGCAGATTCCTCACAAATCGATTCCCAGTCAAAACGGAAACTTTTTTGCGCGCCGCGCCGCGCGCGCGCCTGGGCAAAATCAGTTCTGGCCAGCCCAGCCCAGGGCCATTCCAGCCAAATCTGGGTATGTCACCGGGGGTACCCCAGTTTGACCCAGAATTTCAAAGCCATCTTTTCCTACATTTTTAAGCATGCAGATTCCTCACAAATCGATTCCCAGTCAAAACGGAAACTTTTTTGCGCGCCGCGCCGCGCGCGCGCCTGGGCAAAATCAGTTCTGGCCAGCCCAGCCCAGGGCCATTCCAGCCAAATCTGGGTATGTCACCGGGGGTACCCCAGTTTGACCCAGAATTTCAAAGCCATCCTTTCCTACATTTTTAAGCATGCCGATTCCAGCCAAATCGATTCCCGGTCGAAAACGGAAACTTTTTTGCGCGCCGCGCCGCGCGCGCGCCTGGGCAAAATCAGTTCTGGCCAGCCCAGCCTAGGGCCATTCCAGCCAAATCTGGGTATGTCACCGGGGGTACCCCAGTTTGACCCAGAATTTCAAAGCCATCTTTTCCTACATTTTTAAGCATGCAGATTCCTCACAAATCGATTCCCGGTCAAAACAGAAACTTTTTTGCGCGCCGCGCCGCGCGCGCGCCTGGGCAAAATCAGTTCTGGCCAGCCCAGCCCAGGGCCATTCCAGCCAAATCTGGGTATGTCACCGGGGGTACCCCAGTTTGACCCAGAATTTCAAACCCATCTTTCCCTACGTTTTTCAGCATGCCGATTCCACCCAAATTGATTCCCGGTCAAAACGGAAACTTTTTTGCGCGCCGCGCCGCGCGCGCGCCTGGGCAAAATCAGTTCTGGCCAGCCCAGCCTAGGGCCATTCCAGCCAAATCTGGGTATGTCACCGGGGGTACCCCAGTCTGACCCAGAATTTCAAAGCCATCTTTTCCTACATTTTTAAGCATGCAGATTCCACCCAAATCGATTCCCGGTCAAAACAGAAACTTTTTTGCGCGCCGCGCCGCGCGCGCGCCTGGGCAAAATCAGTTCTGGCCAGCCCAGCCTAGGGCCATTCCAGCCAAATCTGGGTATGTCACCGGGGGTACCCCAGTTTGACCCAGAATTTCAAACCCATCTTTCCCTACGTTTTTCAGCATGCCGATTCCACCCAAATTGATTCCCGGTCAAAACGGAAACTTTTTTGCGCGCCGCGCCGCGCGCGCGCCTGGGCAAAATCAGTTCTGGCCAGCCCAGCCTAGGGCCATTCCAGCCAAATCTGGGTATGTCACCGGGGGTACCCCAGTCTGACCCAGAATTTCAAAGCCATCTTTTCCTACATTTTTAAGCATGCAGATTCCACCCAAATCGATTCCCGGTCAAAACAGAAACTTTTTTGCGCGCCGCGCCGCGCGCGCGCCTGGGCAAAATCAGTTCTGGCCAGCCCAGCCTAGGGCCATTCCAGCCAAATCTGGGTATGTCACCGGGGGTACCCCAGTTTGACCCAGAATTTCAAAGCCATCTTTTCATACATTTTTAAGCATGCAGATTCCACCCAAATCAATTCCCGGTCAAAACGGAAACTTTTTTGCGCGTCGCGCCGCGCGCGCGCCTGGGCAAAATCAGTTCTGGCCAGCCCAGCCTAGGGCCATTCCAGCCAAATCTGGGTATGTCACCGGGGGTACCCCAGTTTGACCCAGAATTTCAAAGCCATCCTTTCGTACATTTTTAAGCATGCACATTCCTCACAAATCGATTCCCGGTCAAAACAGAACTTTTTTTGCGCGCCGCGCCGCGCGCGCGCCTGGGCAAAATCAGTTCTGGCCAGTCCAGCCCAGGGCCATTCCAGCCAAATCTGGGTATGTCACCGGTGGTACCCCAGTTTGATCCAGAATTTCAAACCCATCTTTCCCTACGTTTTTCAGCATGCCGATTCCACCCAAATTGATTCCCGGTGAAAACGGAAACTTTTTTGCGCGCCGCGCCGCGCGCGCGTCTGGGCAAAATCAGTTCTGGCCAGACCAGCCTAGGGCCATTCCAGCCAAATCTGGGTATGTCACCGGGGGTACCCCAGTTTGACCCAGAATTTCGAAGCCATCTTTTCCTACATTTTTAAGCATGCCGATTCCACCCAAATCGATTCCCGGTCAAAACAGAAACTTTTTTGCGCGCCGCGCCGCGCGCACGCCTGGGCAAAATCAGTTCTGGCCAGCCCAGCCTAGGGCCATTCCAGCCAAATCTGGGTATGTCACCGGGGGTACCCCAGTCTGACCCAGAATTTCAAAGCCATCTTTTCCTACATTTTTAAGCATGCAGATTCCACCCAAATCGATTCCCGGTCAAAACAGAAACTTTTTTGCGCGCCGCGCCGCGCGCGCGCCTGGGCAAAATCAGTTCTGGCCAGCCCAGCCTAGGGCCATTCCAGCCAAATCTGGGTATGTCACCGGGGGTACCCCAGTTTGACCCAGAATTTCAAAGCCATCTTTTCATACATTTTTAAGCATGCAGATTCCTCACAAATCGATTCCCGGTCAAAACAGAAACTTTTTTGCGCGCCGCGCCGCGCGCGCGCCTGGGCAAAATCAGTTCTGGCCAGCCCAGCCCAGGGCCATTCCAGCCAAATCTGGGTATGTCACCGGGGGTACCCCGGTTTGACCCAGAATTTCAAAGCCATCTTTCCCTACGTTTTTAAGCATGCAGATTCCACCCAAATCGATTCCAGGTCAAAACGGAAACTTTTTGCGCGCCGCGCCGCGCGCGCGCCTGGGCAAAATCAGTTCTGGCCAGCTCAGCCTAGGGCCATTCCAGCCAAATCTGGGTATGTCACCGGGGGTACCCCAGTTTGACCCAGAATTTCAAAGCCATCTTTTCCTACATTTTTAAGCATGCAGATTCCACCCAAATCGATTCCCGGTCAAAACGGAAACTTTTTTGCGCGCCGCGCCGCGCGCGCGCCTGGGCAAAATCAGTTCTGGCCAGCCCAGCCTAGGGCCATTCCAGCCAAATCTGGGTATGTCACCGGGGGTACCCCAGTTTGACCCAGAATTTCAAAGCCATCTTTTCCTACATTTTTAAGCATGCCGATTCCACCCAAATTGATTCCCGGTCAAAACGGAAACTTTTTTGCGCGCCGCGCCGCGCGCGCGTCTGGGCAAAATCAGTTCTGGCCAGCCCAGCCTAGGGCCATTCCAGCCAAATCTGGGTATGTCACCGGGGGTACCCCAGTTTGACCCAGAATTTCAAAGCCATCTTTTCCTACATTTTTAAGCATGCCGATTCCACCCAAATTGATTCCCGGTCAAAACAGAAACTTTTTTGCGCGCCGCGCCGCGCGCGCGTCTGGGCAAAATCAGTTCTGGCCAGCCCAGCCTAGGGCCATTCCAGCCAAATCTGGGTATGTCACCGGGGGTACCCCAGTTTGACCCAGAATTTCGAAGCCATCTTTTCCTACATTTTTAAGCATGCCGATTCCACCCAAATCGATTCCCGGTCAAAACAGAAACTTTTTTGCGCGCCGCGCCGCGCGCACGCCTGGGCAAAATCAGTTCTGGCCAGCCCAGCCTAGGGCCATTCCAGCCAAATCTGGGTATGTCACCGGGGGTACCCCAGTCTGACCCAGAATTTCAAAGCCATCTTTTCCTACATTTTTAAGCATGCAGATTCCTCACAAATCGATTCCCAGTCAAAACGGAAACTTTTTTGCGCGCCGCGCCGCGCGCGTGCCTGGGCAAAATCAGTTCTGGCCAGCCCAGCCTGGGGCCATTCCAGCCAAGTCTGGGTATGTCACCGGGGGTACCCCAGTTTGACCCGGAATTTCAAACCCATCTTTTCCTACATTTTTAAGCATGCAGATTCCTCACAAATCGATTCCCGGTCAAAACAGAAACTTTTTTGCGCCCCGCGCCGCGCGCGCGCCTGGGCAAAATCAGTTCTGGCCAGCCCAGCCCAGGGCCATTCCAGCCAAATCTGGGTATGTCACCGGGGGTACCCCAGTGTGACCCAGAATTTCAAACCCATCTTTCCCTACGTTTTACAGCATGCCGATTCCACCCAAATCGATTCCCGGTCAAAACGGAAACTTTTTTGCGCGCCGCGCCGCACGCGCGCCTGGGCAAAATCAGTTCTGGCCAGCCCAGCCCAGAGCCATTCCAGCCAAATCTGGGTATGTCACCGGGGGTACCCCAGTTTGACCCAGAATTTCAAAGCCATCTTTTCGTACATTTTTAAGCATGCAGATTCCTCACACATCGATTCCCGGTCAAAACAGAAACTTTTTTGCGCGCCGCGCCGCGCGCGCGCCTGGGCAAAATCAGTTCTGGCCAGCCCAGCCCAGGGCCATTCCAGCCAAATCTGAGTATGTCCCCGGGGGTACCCCAGTTTGACCCAGAATTTCAAACCCATCTTTCCCTACGTTTTTCAGCATGCCGATTCCACCCAAATCGATTCCCGGTCAAAACGGAAACTTTTTTGCGCGCCGCGCCGCGCGCGCGCCTGGGCAAAATCAGTTCTGGCCAGCCCAGCCTGGGGCCATTGCAGCCAAATCTGGGTATGTCACCGGGGGTACCCCAGTTTGACCCAGAATTTCAAACCCATCTTTCCCTACGTTTTTCAGCATGCCGATTCCACCCAAATCGATTGCCGGTCAAAACGGAAACTTTTTTGCGCGCCGCGCCGCCCGCGCGCCTGGGCAAAATCAGTTCTGGCCAGCCCAGCCTAGGGCCATTCCAGCCAAATCTGGGTATGTCACCGGGGGTACCCCAGTTTGACCCAGAATTTCAAAGCCATCTTTTCCTACATTTTTAAGCATGCAGATTCCTCAGAAATCGATTCCCGATCAAAACAGAAACTTTTTTGCGCGCCGCGCCGCGCGCGCGCCTGGGCAAAATCAGTTCTGGCCAGCCCAGCCTAGGGCCATTCCAGCCAAATCTGGGTATGTCACCGGGGGTACCCCAGTTTGACCCAGAATTCCAAAGCCATCTTTTCCTACATTTTTAAGCATGCAGATTCCACCCAAATCGATTCCCGGTCAAAACGGAAACTTTAGGTTAGGGTTAGGGTTAGGGTTAGGGTTAGGGTTAGGGTTAGGGTTAGGGTTAGGGTTAGGGTTAGGGGGAATATCCTATTGTCCGTCGGACAATTTTTTTTTGGTTTTTTTTTCGCTCAATGGATCCTAGCTATCTGGGTGAACCCTGCTACCCTGGCGATTTAACCGAACCACACCATGCATTGTCATTCAAAAGCTCATGCACTGCACCCAGCTGGCTAGCACAGCTGTGGCTAGGGTAGTCAACAGTGAAGCAAAAAAATGCACGGCGATTGCAGAGCCTCTGAGCACCCTGCAAGACAACGTGGATCATCCACGCTGAACGTGCTACCTAGTAAAGGTTCAGCCTCACGGGTGACTCTCTGGCACTAATGTGATGAGATGTTCATTGGTGGATTTGTTCCCGTAGCAATTGAACAAAAAGCCACCATGCATTGTCATTCAAAATGCATGGCACTCCCCTTGCTGGTCTCTCCGATGTTTACCACAAACCATACATACAAAAAAGGCATGTTTCTGGGTAGGTCTCCATAGGCACCCTTGCTCCAACACCAACCCGCTTAGCCAGATTCTGATTCTGATTGCAGCCTGTGGTAAAACTGGCTATGAAACAAGCAAGGATTTTGTGTCCGTCAACGTCTGCACACGCTGCCAGAAGTACACTTTCTGAGTGTCAATTTTTTTTCGGTATATACTCGCTCCCCACTAGGCAGCTTCGGTGCTTTCAGGTCCACTTTGTGGAGGCCAATGGGCCAATCTCCTTCCAAAAACAAAGTCCTTCCCACCTGGAACCCCTTCATAGGCTCATGCTCAGCACCCATCATTTAGACCGCACACATGTCCCTCCCTTTTGTGTAACACCCTGCCCTTCCTTCCCTGGGGGTATCGCGGCATGCGCTGCCCCGCCCCTTCCGCCCCTCCCCCCTAGGGGGCTAGGGTTTGTCCATGTCCCTCCTGCGCAGGAGACAATGGCATGGGGTGGGGTGGGGGGGGGCATGCGCGCAGTTGAGGCCGCGGGCCCGATTTGTCGGCCCATTTGTGTGTGCTTCTTGCTTACTTGGGCCATGGTTCCCCGTTTGCAGGGTATCTTTGTCTGATTGTGCCCCATGTGCGGCGCTTAACGGCCGAATCTGTTCGTTGCTGGCCCGTTCGGACGCGGACAATGATTTGTGCCATGTGATGTTTTTTCCAATCTGTTGCATTCGTTGACGTTGCCGATTGATGTGCACAGTGATACACTGTATGGAGAGTGTTGTCTTGGGGACAGCTTGTTGTTGGGCTTCTGGTCAGCTTTGCTGGGAGTTCTGTTTTGTATTCTTTGCACCATGTCGTGCTGTGAGCAACGTGTTGTGTCTTGTGCGCAGTGCTGTCTATTGCAAGCTGTATCCAAAAACTTCCATGGTGCAGAACAAAGGTCTCATTGAAGCTCATGATTTTCGCACATGGCCGCCATGGCACCTTCTTAGGAGCTAGATCTCCCTCTGAGTGTGCTAAGACCATCCCGCCCCCCTCCTTGACAAGAATCTTGAAGATTCCAAATGTGCACATGCCTCTACAATGCCATATACCTTCGGGAAATCCTTCTGTGTAACCCGCATAGGCCTGTACCCAAAGGCTCAAAAGGATTGCACAATTTTGCTGAACGAGGAATCTCAACAACCCTAGCTCCTTGAGGGAATATATGAATGGTCCAAATGCTCGATCTAGCCATAATTCAAAGGCAGGAAATACATTCTAAAGTGTAAGCCACAAATTATCCTAACTATTGCAACTTTCCTCAACCTCCTTTGTCCGCAAAAATCTTGACACAGTGATATTGCAGGTAGTAAAGACGTATCACTATTACTATCGCAAAAAGGAATGTCGAAGTGGTCCACTTCACGGTTCAAAAAATCCTAGTTTGTTGCGTTACGATGTTACAAATTTTGTACATACCATTGTCTGTTGGCTATGAAACAAGCAAGGAAGGGTCTCTCCGATGTTTACCACAAACCATACATACAAAAAAGGCATGTTTCTGGGTAGTTCTCCATAGGCACCCTTGCGGGATGCTCCATTCCCCGCTCCAACACCAACCCGCTTAGCCAGATTCAAACCCCGCACCCGCAGGGCGAGTCTGCCACACCAAGCACTACCCTGATAATACCTTCCGCAACCCACACCGCCACTCCCGGGGGTCCCTCTCCCCCCGTATCCCTCCCTCGGGGTCCCGTTCCCCCTTCCCTTTCCTCTTCCACCCTTGCGGGATGCTCCATTCCCCGCTCCAACACCAACCCGCTTAGCCAGATTCAAACCCCGCACCCGCAGGGCGAGTCTGCAACACCAAGCACTACCCTGATAATACCTTCCGCAACCCACACCGCCACTCCCGGGGGTCTCTCTCCCCCCCTATCCCTCCCTCGGGGTCCCGTTCCCCCTTCCCTTTCCTCTTCCACCCTTGCGGGATGCTCCATTTCCCGCTCCAACACCAACCCGCTTAGCCAGATTCAAACCCCGCACCCGCAGGGCGAGTCTGCCACACCAAGCACTACCCTGATAATACCTTCTGCAACCCACACCGCCACTCCCGGGGGTCTCTCTCCCCCCCTATCCCTCCCTCGGGGTCCCGTTCCCCCTTCCCTTTCCTCTTCCACCCTTGCGGGATGCTCCATTCCCCGCTCCAACACCAACCCGCTTAGCCAGATTCAAACCCCGCACCCGCAGGGCGAGTCTGCCACACCAAGCACTACCCTGATAATACCTTCTGCAACCCACGCCGCCACTCCCGGGGGTCTCTCTCCCCCCCTATCCCTCCCTCGGGGTCCCGTTCCCCCTTCCCTTTCCTCTTCCACCCTTGCGGGATGCTCCATTCCCCGCTCCAACACCAACCCGCTTAGCCAGATTCAAACCCCGCATCCGCAGGGCGAGTCTGCCACACCAAGCACTACCCTGATAATACCTTCTGCAACCCACACCGCCACTCCTGGGGGTCTCTCTCCCCCCCTATCCCTCCCTCGGGGTCCCGTTCCCCCTTCCCTTTCCTCTTCCACCCTTGCGGGATGCTCCATTCCCCGCTCCAACACCAACCCGCTTAGCCAGATTCAAACCCCGCACCCGCAGGGCGAGTCTGCCACACCAAGCACTACCCTGATAATACCTTCTGCAACCCACACCGCCACTCCCGGGGGTCTCTCTCCCCCCCGTATCCCTCCCTCGGGGTCCCGTTCCCCCTTCCCTTTCCTCTTCCACCCTTGCGGGATGCTCCATTCCCCGCTCCAACACCAACCCGCTTAGCCAGATTCAAACCCCGCACCCGCAGGGCGAGTCTGCCACACCAAGCACTACCCTGATAATACCTTCCGCAACCCACGCCGCCACTCCCGGGGGTCTCTCTCCCCCCCGTATCCCTCCCTCGGGGTCCCGTTCCCCCTTCCCTTTCCTCTTCCACCCTTGCGGGATGCTCCATTCCCCGCTCCAACACCAACCCGCTTAGCCAGATTCAAACCCCGCATCCGCAGGGCGAGTCTGCCACACCAAGCAATACCCTGATAATACCTTCCGCAACCCACACCGCCACTCCCGGGGGTCTCTCTCCCCCCGTATCCCTCCCTCGGGGTCCCGTTCCCCCTTCCCTTTCCTCTTCCACCCTTGCGGGATGCTCCATTCCCCGCTCCAACACCAACCCGCTTAGCCAGATTCAAACCCCGCACCCGCAGGGCGAGTCTGCCACACCAAGCACTACCCTGATAATACCTTCTGCAACCCACACCGCCACTCCCGGGGGTCTCTCTCCCCCCCTATCCCTCCCTCGGGGTCCCGTTCCCCCTGCCCTTTCCTCTTCCACCCTTGCGGGAGGCTCCATTCCCCGCTCCAACACCAACCCGCTTAGCCGGATTCAAACCCCGCACCCGCAGGGCGAGTCTGCCACACCAAGCACTACCCTGATAATACCTTCCGCAACCCACACCGCCACTCCCGGGGGTCTCTCTCCCCCCGTATCCCTCCCTCGGGGTCCCGTTCCCCCTTCCCTTTCCTCTTCCACCCTTGCGGGTGCTCCATTCCCCGCTCCAACACCAACCCGCTTAGCCAGATTCAAACCCCGCACCCGCAGGGCGAGTCTGCCACACCAAGCACTACCCTGATAATACCTTCTGCAACCCACACCGCCACTCCCGGGGGTCTCTCTTCCCCCCTATCCCTCCCTCGGGGTCCCGTTCCCCCTTCCCTTTCCTCTTCCACCCTTGCGGGATGCTCCATTCCCCGCTCCAACACCAACCCGCTTAGCCAGATTCAAACCCCGCATCCGCAGGGCGAGTCTGCCACACCAAGCACTACCCTGATAATACCTTCCGCAACCCACACCGCCACTCCCGGGGGTCTCTCTCCCCCCGTATCCCTCCCTCGGGGTCCCGTTCCCCCTTCCCTTTCCTCTTCCACCCTTGCGGGATGCTCCATTCCCCGCTCCAACACCAACCCGCTTAGCCAGATTCAAACCCCGCACCCGCAGGGCGAGTCTGCCACACCAAGCACTACCCTGATAATACCTTCTGCAACCCACACAACCACTCCCGGGGGTCTCTCTCCCCCCCTATCCCTCCCTCGGGGTCCCGTTCCCCCTTCCCTTTCCTCTTCCACCCTTGCGGGATGCTCCATTCCCCGCTCCAACACCAACCCGCTTAGCCGGATTCAAACCCCGCACCCGCAGGGCGAGTCTGCCACACCAAGCACTACCCTGATAATACCTTCCGCAACCCACACCGCCACTCCCGGGGGTCTCTCTCCCCCCGTATCCCTCCCTCGGGGTCCCGTTCCCCCTTCCCTTTCCTCTTCCACCCTTGCGGGTGCTCCATTCCCCGCTCCAACATCAACCCGCTTAGCCAGATTCAAACCCCGCACCCGCAGGGCGAGTCTGCCACACCAAGCACTACCCTGATAATACCTTCTGCAACCCACACCGCCACTCCCGGGGGTCTCTCTCCCCCCCTATCCCTCCCTCGGGGTCCCGTTCCCCCTTCCCTTTCCTCTTCCACCCTTGCGGGATGCTCCATTCCCCGCTCCAACACCAACCCGCTTAGCCAGATTCAAACCCCGCACCCGCAGGGCGAGTCTGCCACACCAAGCACTACCCTGATAATACCTTCTGCAACCCACATCGCCACTCCCGGGGGTCTCTCTCCCCCCCTATCCCTCCCTCGGGGTCCTGTTCGCCCTTCCCTTTCCTCTTCCACCCTTGCGGGATGCTCCATTCCCCGCTCCAACACCAACCCGCTTAGCCAGATTCAAACCCCGCACCCGCAGGGCGAGTCTGCCACACCAAGCACTACCCTGATAATACCTTCCGCAACCCACGCCGCCACTCCCGGGGGTCTCTCTCCCCCCCTATCCCTCCCTCGGGGTCCCGTTCCCCCTTCCCTTTCCTCTTCCACCCTTGCGGGATGCTCCATTCCCCGCTCCAACACCAACCCGCTTAGCCAGATTCAAACCCCGCACCCGCAGGGCGAGTCTGCCACACCAAGCACTACCCTGATAATACCTTCAGCAACCCACACCGCCACTCCCGGGGGTCTCTCTCCCCCCCTATCCCTCCCTCGGGGCCCCGTTCCCCCTTCCCTTTCCTCCTCCACCCTTGCGGGTGCTCCATTCCCCGCTCCAACACCAACCCGCTTAGCCAGATTCAAACGCCGCACCCGCAGGGCGAGTCTGCCACACCAAGCACTACCCTGATAATACCTTCTGCAACCCACGCCGCCACTCCCGGGGGTCTCTCTCCCCCCCTATCCCTCCCTCGGGGTCCCGTTCCCCCTTCCCTTTCCTCTTCCACCCTTGCGGGATGCTCCATTCCCCGCTCCAACACCAACCCGCTTAGCCAGATTCAAACCCCGCACCCGCAGGGCGAGTCTGCCACACCAAGCACTACCCTGATAATACCTTCTGTAACCCACACCGCCACTCCCGGGGGTCTCTCTCCCCCCCTATCCCTCCCTCGGGGTCCCGTTCCCCCTTCCCTTTCCTCTTCCACCCTTGCGGGATGCTCCATTCCCCGCTCCAACACCAACCCGCTTAGCCAGATTCAAACCCCGCACCCGCAGGGCGAGTCTGCCACACCAAGCACTACCCTGATAATACCTTCCGCAACCCACACCGCCACTCCCGGGGGTCTCTCCCCCCCCGTATCCCTCCCTCGGGGTCCCGTTCCCCCTTCCCTTTCCTCTTCCACCCTTGCGGGATGCTCCATTCCCCGCTCCAACACCAACCCGCTTAGCCAGATTCAAACCCCGCACCCGCAGGGCGAGTCTGCCACACCAAGCACTACCCTGATAATACCTTCTGCAACCCACACCGCCACTCCCGGGGGTCTCTCTCCCCCCCTATCCCTCCCTCGGGGTCCCGTTCCCCCTTCCCTTTCCTCTTCCACCCTTGCGGGATGCTCCATTCCCCGCTCCAACACCAACCCGCTTAGCCGGATTCAAACCCCGCACCCGCAGGGCGAGTCTGCCACACCAAGCACTACCCTGATAATACCTTCCGCAACCCACACCGCCACTCCCGGGGGTCTCTCTCCCCCCGTATCCCTCCCTCGGGGTCCCGTTCCCCCTTCCCTTTCCTCTTCCACCCTTGCGGGATGCTCCATTCCCCGCTCCAACACCAACCCGCTTAGCCAGATTCAAACCCCGCACCCGCAGGGCGAGTCTGCCACACCAAGCACTACCCTGATAATACCTTCTGCAACCCACACCGCCACTCCCGGGGGTCTCTCTCCCCCCCTATCCCTCCCTCGGGGTCCCGTTCCCCCTTCCCTTTCCTTCTCCACCCTTGCGGGATGCTCCATTCCCCGCTCCAACACCAACCCGCTTAGCCAGATTCAAACCCCGCACCCGCAGGGCGAGTCTGCCACACCAAGCACTACCCTGATAATACCTTCTGCAAGCCACACCGCCACTCCCGGGGGTCTCTCTCCCCCCCGTATCCCTCCCTCGGGGTCCTGTTCCCCCTTCCCTTTCCTCTTCCACCCTTGCGGGATGCTCCATTCCCCGCTCCAACACCAACCCGCTTAGCCAGATTCAAACCCCGCACCCGCAGGGCGAGTCTGCCACACCAAGCACTACCCTGATGATACCTTCCGCAACCCACGCCGCCACTCCCGGGGGTCTCTCTCCCCCCCTATCCCTCCCTCGGGGTCCCGTTCCCCCTTCCCTTTCCTCTTCCACCCTTGCGGGATGCTCCATTCCCCGCTCCAACACCAACCCGCTTAGCCAGATTCAAACCCCGCACCCGCAGGGCGAGTCTGCCACACCAAGCACTACCCTGATAATACCTTCTGCAACCCACACCGCCACTCCCGGGGGTCTCTCTCCCCCCCTATCCCTCCCTCGGGGTCCCGTTCCCCCTTCCCTTTCCTCTTCCACCCTTGCGGGATGCTCCATTCCCCGCTCCAACACCAACCCGCTTAGCCAGATTCCAACCCCGCACCCGCAGGGCGAGTCTGCCACACCAAGCACTACCCTGATAATACCTTCTGCAACCCACGCCGCCACTCCCGGGGGTCTCTCTCCCCCCCTATCCCTCCCTCTGGGTCCCGTTCCCCCTTCCCTTTCCTCTTCCACCCTTGCGGGATGCTCCATTCCCCGCTCCAACACCAACCCGCTTAGCCAGATTCAAACCCCGCACCCGCAGGGCGAGTCTGCCACACCAAGCACTACCCTGATAATACCTTCTGCAACCCACACCGCCACTCCCGGGGGTCTCTCTCCCCCCCTATCCCTCCCTCGGGGTCCCGTTCCCCCTTCCCTTTCCTCTTCCACCCTTGCGGGATGCTCCATTCCCCGCTCCAACACCAACCCGCTTAGCCAGATTCAAACCCCGCACCCGCAGGGCGAGTCTGCCACACCAAGCACTACCCTGATAATACCTTCTGCAACCCACACCGCCACTCCCGGGGGTCTCTCTCCCCCCCGTATCCCTCCCTCGGGGTCCCGTTCCCCCTTCCCTTTCCTCTTCCACCCTTGCGGGATGCTCCATTCCCCGCTCCAACACCAACCCGCTTAGCCAGATTCAAACCCCGCACCCGCAGGGCGAGTCTGCCACACCAAGCACTACCCTGATAATACCTTCTGCAACCCACACCGCCACTCCCGGGGGTCTCTCTCCCCCCCGTATCCCTCCCTCGGGGTCCCGTTCCCCCTTCCCTTTCCTCTTCCACCCTTGCGGGATGCTCCATTCCCCGCTCCAACACCAACCCGCTTAGCCAGATTCAAACCCCGCACCCGCAGGGCGAGTCTGCCACACCAAGCACTACCCTGATAATACCTTCCGCAACCCACACCGCCACTCCCGGGGGTCTCTCTCCCCCCGTATCCCTCCCTCGGGGTCCCGTTCCCCCTTCCCTTTCCTCTTCCACCCTTGCGGGATGCTCCATTCCCCGCTCCAACACCAACCCGCTTAGCCAGATTCAAACCCCGCACCCGCAGGGCGAGTCTGCCACACCAAGCACTACCCTGATAATACCTTCTGCAACCCACACCGCCACTCCCGGGGGTCTCTCTCCCCCCCTATCCCTCCCTCGGGGTCCCGTTCCCCCTTTCCTTTCCTCTTCCACCCTTGCGGGATGCTCCATTCCCCGCTCCAACACCAACCCGCTTAGCCAGATTCAAACCCCGCACCCGCAGGGCGAGTCTGCCACACCAAGCACTACCCTGGCTTCAAAATTCTCCGTCGGACAAAAGGATAAGGTTCTGTCCGTCAAATGCTACGAAAGACAAATCGTCCGACGGACAATAAAAAATTGTCCGACGGACAATTTAAAATTGTCTGAAAAAAATCGTCAGCGGGTCAACTCATTGCAGCCTGTGGTAAGTAAAAGTGGCTGTGAAACAACGAATAAAGTTCTGTCCGTCAAATGCTACGAAAGACAAATCGTCCGACGGACAATAAAAAATTGTCCGGCGGACAATTTAAAATTCTCCGTCGGACAAAGGGATAAGGTTCTGTCCGTCAAATGCTACGAAAGACAAATCGTCCGACGGACAATAAAAAATTGTCCGACGGACAATTTAAAATTGTCCGAAAAAAATCGTCAGCGGGACAACTCATTGCAGCCTGTGGTAAGTAAAAGTGGCTGTGAAACAACGAATAAAGTTCTGTCCGTCAAATGCTACGAAAGACAAATCGTCCGACGGACAATAAAAAATTGTCCGACGGACAATTTAAAATTGTCCGTCGGACAAAAGGATAAGGGTCTGTCCGTCAAATGCTACGAAAGACAAATCGTCCGACGGACAATAAAAATTCTCCGGCGGACAATTTAAAATTGTCTGAAAAAAATCGTCAGCGGGTCAACTCATTGCAGCCTGTGGTAAGTAAAAGTGGCTGTGAAACAACGAATAAAGTTCTGTCTGTCAAATGCTACGAAAGACAAATCGTCCGACGGACAATAAAAAATTGTCCGGCGGACAATTTAAAATTCTCCGTCGGACAAAGGGATAAGGTTCTGTCCGTCAAATGCTACGAAAGACAAATCGTCCGACGGACAATAAAAAATTGTCCGACGGACAATTTAAAATTGTCCGAAAAAAATCGTCAGCGGGACAACTCATTGCAGCCTGTGGTAAGTAAAAGTGGCTGTGAAACAACGAATAAAGTTCTGTCCGTCAAATGCTACGAAAGACAAATCGTCCGACGGACAATAAAAAATTGTCCGACGGACAATTTAAAATTGTCCGTCGGACAAAAGGATAAGGGTCTGTCCGTCAAATGCTACGAAAGACAAATCGTCCGACGGACAATAAAAATTCTCCGGCGGACAATTTCAAATTGTCCGAAAAAAATCGTCAGCGGGACAAATCATTGCAGCCTGTGGTAAGTAAAAGTGGCTGTGAAACAACGAATAAAGTTCTGTCCGTCAAATGCTACGGAAGACAAATCGTCCGACGGACAATAAAAAATTGTCCGACGGACAATTTAAAATTGTCCGTCGGACAAAGGGATAAGGGTCTGTCCGTCAAATGCTACGAAAGACAAATCGTCCGACGGACAATAAAAAATTGTCCGACAGACAATTTAAAATTGTCTGAAAAAAATCGTCAGCGGGACAACTCATTGCAGCCTGTGGTAAGTAAAAGTGGCTGTGAAACAACGAATAAAGTTCTGTCCGTCAAATGCTACGAAAGACAAATCGTCCGACGGACAATAAAAATTTGTCCGACGGACAATTCAAAATTCTCCGTCTGACAAAAGGATAAGGTTCTGTCCGTCAAATGCTACGAAAGACAAATCGTCCGACGGACAATAAAAAATTGTCCGACGGACAATTTAAACTTGTCTGAAAAAAATCGTCAGCGGGTCAACTCATTGCAGCCTGTGGTAAGTAAAAGTGGCTGTGAAACAACGAATAAAGTTCTGTCCGTCAAATGCTACGAAAGACAAATCGTCCGACGGACAATAAAAAATTGTCCGACAGACAATTTAAAATTCTCCGTCGGACAAAAGGATAAGGTTCTGTCCGTCAAATGCTACGAAAGACAAATCGTCCGACGGACAATAAAAAATTGTCCGACGGACAATTTAAAATTGTCCGAAAAAAATCGTCAGCGGGACAACTCATTGCAGCCTGTGGTAAGTAAAAGTGGCTGTGAAACAACGAATAAAGTTCTGTCCGTCAAATGCTACGAAAGACAAATCGTCCGACGGACAATAAAAAATTGTCCGACGGACAATTTAAAATTGTCCGTCGGACAAAAGGATAAGGGTCTTTCCGTCAAATGCTACGAAAGACAAATCGTCCGACGGACAATAAAAAAATGTCCGACGGACAATTTAAAATTGTCTGAAAAAAATCGTCAGCGGGTCAACTCATTGCAGCCTGTGGTAAGTAAAAGTGGCTGTGAAACAACGAATAAAGTTCTGTCCGTCAAATGCTACGAAAGACAAATCGTCCGACGGACAATAAAAAATTGTCCGACGGACAATTTAAAATTCTCCGTCGGACAAAAGGATAAGGTTCTGTCCGTCAAATGCTACGAAAGACAAATCGTCCGACGGACAATAAAAAATTGTCCGACCGACAATTTAAAATTGTCCGAAAAAAATCGTCAGCGGGACAACTCATTGCAGCCTGTGGTAAGTAAAAGTGGCTGTGAAACAACGAGTAAAGTTCTGTCCGTCAAATGCTACGAAAGACAAATCGTCCGACGGACAATAAAAAATTGTCCGACGGACAATTTAAAATTGTCCGTCGGACAAAAGGATAAGGGTCTGTCCGTCAAATGCTACGAAAGACAAATCGTCTGACGGACAATAAAAAATTGTCCGACGGACAATTTAAAATTGTCCGAAAAAAATCGTCAGCGGGACAAATCATTGCAGCCTGTGGTAAGTAAAAGTGGCTGTGAAACAACGAAAAAAGTTCTGTCCGTCAAATGCTACGAAAGACAAATCGTCCGACGGACAATAAAAAATTGTCCGACGGACAATTTAAAATTGTCCGTCGGACAAAAGGATAAGGGTCTGTCCGTCAAATGCTACGAAAGACAAATCGTCCGACGGACAATAAAAAATTGTCCGACGGACAATTTAAAATTGTCCGAAAAAAATCGTCAGCGGGACAACTCATTGCAGCCTGTGGTAAGTAAAAGTGGCTGTGAAACAACGAATAAAGTTCTGTCCGTCAAATGCTACGAAAGACAAATCGTCCGACGGACAATAAAAAATTGTCCGACGGACAATTTAAAATTCTCCGTCTGACAAAAGGATAAGGTTCTGTCCGTCAAATGCTACGAAAGACAAATCGTCCGACGGACAATGAAAAATTGTCCGACGGACAATTTAAAATTGTCCGAAAAAAATCGTCAGCGGGACAAATCATTGCAGCCTGTGGTAAGTAAAAGTGGCTGTGAAACAACGAATAAAGTTCTGTCCGTCAAATGCTACGAAAGACAAATCGTCCGACGGACAATAAAAAATTGTCCGACGGACAATTTAAAATTGTCCGTCGGACAAAAGGATAAGGGTCTGTCCGTCAAATGCTACGAAAGACAAATCGTCCGACGGACAATCAAAAATTGTCCGACGGACAATTTAAAATTGTCCGAAAAAAATCGTCAGCGGGACAGCTCATTGCAGCCTGTGGTAAGTAAAAGTGGCTGTGAAACATTGAATAAAGTTCTGTCCGTCAAATGCTACGAAAGACAAATCGTCCGACGGACAATAAAAAATTGTCCGACGGACAATTTAAAATTGTCCGTCGGACAAAAGGATAAGGTTAGGGGGAATATCCTATTGTCCGTCGGACAAATTTTTTTTGGTTTTTTTTTCGCTCAATGGATCCTAGCTATCTGGGTGAACCCTGCTGCCCTGGCGATTTAACCGAACCACACCATGCATTGTCATTCAAAAGCTCATGCACTGCACGCAGCTGGCTAGCACAGCTGTGGCTAGGGTAGTCAACAGTGAAGCAAAAAAATGCACGGCGATTGCAGAGCCTCTGAGCACCCTGCAAGACAACGTGGATCATCCACGCTGAACGTGCTACCTAGTAAAGGTTCAGCCTCACGGGTGACTCTCTGGCACTAATGTGATGAGATGTTCATTGGTGGATTTGTTCCCGTAGCAATTGAACAAAAAGCCACCATGCATTGTCATTCAAAATGCATGGCACTCCCCTTGCTGGTCTCTCCGATGTTTACCACAAACCATACATACAAAAAAGGCATGTTTCTGGGTAGGTCTCCATAGGCACCCTTGCTCCAACACCAACCCGCTTAGCCAGATTCTGATTCTGATTGCAGCCTGTGGTAAAACTGGCTATGAAACAGGCAAGGATTTTGTGTCCGTAAACGTCTGGACACGCTGCACAGAAGTACACTTTCTGAGTGTCTATTTTTTTTCGGTATATACTCGCTCCTCACTAGGCAGCTTTGGTGCTTCCAGCGCCACTTTGTGGAGGCCAATGGGCCAATCTCCTTCCAAAAACAAAGTCCTTCCCACCTGGAACCCGTTCATAGGCTCATGCTCAGCACCCATCATTTAGACCGCACACATGTCCCTCCCTTTTGCGTAACACCCTGCCCTTCCTTCCCTGGGGTAATCGCGGCATGCGCTGCCCCGCCCCTTCCGCCCCTCCCCCCTAGGGGGCTAGGGTTTGTCCATGTCCCTCCTGCGCAGGAGACAATGGCATGGGGTGGGGTGGGGGGGGGCATGCGCGCAGTTGAGGCCGCGGGCCCGATTTGTCGGCCCATTTGTGTGTGCTTCTTGCTTACTTGGGCCATGGTTCCCCGTTTGCAGGGTATCTTTGTCTGATTGTGCCCCATGTGCGGCGCTTAACGGCCGAATCTGTTCGTTGCTGGCCCGTTCGGACGCGGACAATGATTTGTGCCATGTGATGTTTTTTCCAATCTGTTGCATTCGGTGACGTTGCCGATTGATGTGCACAGTGATACACTGTATGGAGAGTGTTGTCTTGGGGACAGCTTGTTGTTGGGCTTCTGGTCAGCTTTGCTGGGAGTTCTGTTTTGTATTCTTTGCACCATGTCGTGCTGTGAGCAACGTGTTGTGTCTTGTGTGCAGTGCTGTCTATTGCAAGCTGTATCCAAAAACTTCCATGGTGCAGAACAAAGGTCTCATTGAAGCTCATGATTTTCGCACATGGCCGCCATGGCACCTTCTTAGGAGCTAGATCTCCCTCTGAGTGTGCTAAGACCATCCCGCCCCCCTCCTTGACAAGAATCTTGAAGATTCCAAATGTGCACATGCCTCTACAATGCCATATACCTTCGGGAGATCCTTCTGTGTAACCCGCATAGGCCTTTACCCAAAGGCTCAAAAGGATTGCACAATTTTGCTGAACGAGGAATCTCAACAACCCTAGCTCCTTGAGGGAATATATGAATGGTCCAAATGCTCGATCTAGCCATTATTCAAAGGCAGGAAATACATTCTAAAGTGTAAGCCACAAATTATCCTAACTATTGCAACTTTCCTCAACCTCCTTTGTCCGCAAAAATCTTGACACAGTGATATTGCAGGTAGTAAAGACGTATCACTATTACTATCGCAAAAAGGAATGTCGAAGTGGTCCACTTCACGGTTCAAAAAGTCCTAGTTTGTTGCGTGACGATCTTACAAATTTTGTACATACCATTGTCTGTTGGCTATGAAACAAGCAAGGAAGGGTCCCTCCGATGTTTACCACAAACCATACATACAAAAAAGGCATGTTTCTGGGTAGTTCTCCATAGGCACCCTTGCGGGATGCTCCATTCCCCGCTCCAACACCAACCCGCTTAGCCAGATTCAAACCCCGCACACGCAGGGCGAGTCTGCCACACCAAGCACTACCCTGATAATACCTTCCGCAACCCACACCGCCACTCCCGGGGGTCTCTCTCCCAACGTATCCCTCCCTCGGGGTCCCGTTCCCCCTTCCCTTTCCTCTTCCACCCTTGCGGGATGCTCCATTCCCCGCTCCAACACCAACCCGCTTAGCCAGATTCAAACCCCGCACCCGCAGGGCGAGTCTGCCACACCAAGCACTACCCTGATAATACCTTCTGCAACCCACACCGCCACTCCCGGGGGTCTCTCTCCCCCCCTATCCCTCCCTCGGGGTCCCGTTCCCCCTTCCCTTTCCTCTTCCACCCTTGCGGGATGCTCCATTCCCCGCTCCAACACCAACCCTCTTAGCCAGATTCAAACCCCGCACCCGCAGGGCGAGTCTGCCACACCAAGCACTACCCTGATAATACCTTCTGCAACCCACGCCGCCACTCCCGGGGGTCTCTCTCCCCCCCTATCCCTCCCTCGGGGTCCCGTTCCTGGAGCGTAGCTCGCAACGCACGGCACCAATCAAATCCGAAATGCTCTCCAACGAGTGATTAAACAATCAAGACATTTGGTGCCTAAAATCAGAGTGAGCATTTTATAATAAAACATTATTACTCACAATGAAATACTCGCATTGCACTCAACTGAGCATCGCATTTATAATCTACAGTGCGCACGCGCGTGCCTCAGAATGCCTGCAGTGCACTGGTCTGCTGCACGCCCCTCCCAAGTCAGTCCAAGGGGACCTGGGGCTGGCTGACACAGACAAACAGTGGCAGCCAGTGCACTGCACACCAAAACTGATGTACAAAAAAAATAGACACTCAGAGAAACACAACAATTTCTTAAACACCCCGGTGCCCAACGATGGCAAGCCACCTGGTGTCAGGGGCTTGCTGTGTCCCCTGTGTCTCATGGATCTAATCACAGCCCAATGCCAAAAAAAAATAAAAAATCCTGCACCAAAATTTACAAAGCCCCTGCTCAGAAATTTGTCCATATAAAAAAAACAAAAGACATTCCAGAAAACACCCAAACAGGCATTGCAGCAAAAGCAACACAAAATCTGGTGTGGACTGACCCACAGGGTGCAGTAACCCTTAAGCTAATGTACAGGGTCTTCAGGGCACTTAATTTGTTGTGCACTGAGCCTTAGTTAACTGCACTGAGCCTTAGTTAACTTCTGAGCGTTGTGGTCTGGGGGCTGGTGCAGGGCGGCTGGGCATGGACTCCGTGTGCTCTGAGGGGGGAATTGGCCTGCCGTGGTGGCTTGATGGCCCCCCACACTGATCTGCAGACCTGCAGCAGGGAAAGAGACAAAGAAAAACTGCGGTAATAATATAATGTACGCATGCCTGTGCCAGAAGCACTGCACACTCACTGTTGGGACGTAGGCCTGTCAGTCACAGCAGGACCCAGCAGCACACACTGCACCCCAATCCGGGCTCCACTACCTGCACTAGGCCACTCATGTACCTGACATGTACACAACTCCTTCTAAGGGAAACACGGTTGGGGGGGCAAACACCCACATACTGCCCAACCCGGCTGCTAGGCGCCAACCCTGGCCCTACTTCACAGACCTGGCTGCTAGGCACCACCTCCTGGTCCTGGCCCAGCTCGTCGTGGCCTAGCCTGTGCAGGCAGCAAAATCACTGCCTACATGCCTGCACCCTGACCCTGTGCAGCTCCAGCACCCCACACCCAACAGCTACCTGCCGCAGTCACTGTACAGCCACAGGCTGTAAACGGCGAAAACTAAAACAAGGGTGCTTATCAATGCAAACCCTGGAGCACAAAAACAGTGCTTTCGGACCGACAGTGGCCCTGCACACAAAAGTCGTTTTGACATGCAGCTCATTCTGAGCTAGATTCCGACTCAGTCACAGAAATAACCATAACAGTCTCCTACGACAAGTTAACAAATAGACGAAAGGAGACGCGCCAGCTGCGCCACGAGCAGCGCAGGACGCGAAAAAGCACATATAGTGGCTAAATCAGGCCACAAATGAGTTAGATGCAAAAAATGACTTGCACATGAAAGTCGCAAACAGCAGCAAAACCACCGCCAAAACTCCTGAGTGGCAGCATAGATACCAAAACAAACTGGGCACACCGCAACGTCGCCTACACCAGCGACAGTCACACACAGCTCAACTCCGCAACACTGTTACCAGGCGAGTGCAAAAACCGCACATGGCACAACCCAGGCAAGTGCTGAACCGCGCAAGGGCAACAGGTGCAAGACACTGTACGCAAAACAGCCAGTACAGGCAGGTGAGGCAAATCCACCAGCAACAACAAAGGAGAAAACAAAGAAGAAAAAAAATACACACAGTGACATGACCTTATTCAGTCTCCTTGTTAGTCACCCCGAGGGCGTCGTCGCTTCTCAAGTCCAGCAGCACTGCGGCGACCTCTGCGACACTTTTTGGTACCAACGGGGCACACTGGCACTTGGTGGGTCGCAGATTTCCTGGAAGTGCACTCCACGGCTGCAGGCGAGGCTGCCTCATCATCCGTAACCTCCTTGGGCAGCTGCTGAACCTCCTGGACCACCAAGGCTCCTACCCTCTCAAGCACAAGCAGCGCAATAGCCGCACCAGCTGCAATGTCCAAAGGAGTGTCAGAATGGTTGAACAATACCACAGCGACGCCGCGTCGGTCTGTGCTGGCCGCGCTCACAGACACGTGATGCACCCATGCAAGTCCTGGCAGCGCAAAGACACCCAGCCTGAACCCTGGCGGCGCAGATATAGCACAGTCAGTCCTGACCAGCGCTTTGCCGTGCGCCGGCACCACCAGGTCATACGCGCTGTGCAACGTGTAGTCCGACGCCTGTAGAGAACTTGTACCTGGCAGGACAGCTTGCATGCTGAGTCGCTGCACCTGCAGCGCCGGCGTCGTGAAACTCATGTCTCGCGAAGTCGCCTACGTCGTGTCTCGTGTTTGGATGCACTCTCGAACATTGGGATTGTCAGATTGTTTAATTGGAGCGTAGCTCGCAACGCACGGCACCAATCAAATCCGAAATGCTCTCCAACGAGTGATTAAACAATCAAGACATTTGGTGCCTAAAATCAGAGTGAGCATTTTATAATAAAACATTATTACTCACAATGAAATACTCGCATTGCACTCAACTGAGCATCGCATTTATAATCTACAGTGCGCACGCGCGTGCCTCAGAATGCCTGCAGTGCACTGGTCTGCTGCAGTTCCCCCCTCCCTTTCCTCTTCCACCCTTGCGGGATGCTCCATTCCCCGCTCCAACACCAACCCGCTTAGCCAGATTCAAACCCCGCACCCGCAGGGCGAGTCTGCCACACCAAGCACTACCCTGATAATACCTTCTGCAACCCACACCGCCACTCCCGGGGGTCTCTCTCCCCCCCGTATCCCTCCCTCGGGGTCCCGTTCCCCCTTCCCTTTCCTCTTCCACCCTTGCGGGATGCTCCATTCCCCGCTCCAACACCAACCCGCTTAGCCAGATTCAAACCCCGCACCCGCAGGGCGAGTCTGCCACACCAAGCACTACCCTGATAATACCTTCTGCAACCCACACCGCCACTCCCGGGGGTCTCTCTCCCCCCCGTATCCCTCCCTCGGGGTCCCGTTCCCCCTTCCCTTTCCTCTTCCACCCTTGCGGGATGCTCCATTCCCCGCTCCAACACCAACCCGCTTAGCCAGATTCAAACCCCGCACCCGCAGGGCGAGTCTGCCACACCAAGCACTACCCTGATAATACCTTCTGCAACCCACACCGCCACTCCCGGGGGTCTCTCTCCCCCCCTATCCCTCCCTCGGGGTCCCGTTCCCCCTTCCCTTTCCTCTTCCACCCTTGCGGGATGCTCCATTCCCCGCTCCAACACCAACCCGCTTAGCCGGATTCAAACCCCGCACCCGCGGGGCGAGTCTGCCACACCAAGCACTACCCTGATAATACCTTCCGCAACCCACACCGCCACTCCCGGGGGTCTCTCTCCCCCCGTATCCCTCCCTCGGGGTCCCGTTCCCCCTTCCCTTTCCTCTTCCACCCTTGCGGGATGCTCCATTCCCCGCTCCAACACCAACCCGCTTAGCCAGATTCAAACCCCGCACCCGCAGGGCGAGTCTGCCACACCAAGCACTACCCTGATAATACCTTCCGCAACCCACACCGCCACTCCCGGGGGTCTCTCTGCCCCCGTATCCCTCCCTCGGGGTCCCGTTCCCCCTTCCCTTTCCTCTTCCACCCTTGCGGGATGCTCCATTCCCCGCTCAAATGCTACGAAAGACAAATCGTCCGACGGAAAATAAAAAATTGTCCGACGGACAATTTAAAATTGTCCGAAAAAAATCGTCAGCGGGACAACTCATTGCAGCCTGTGGTAAGTAAAAGTGGCTGTGAAACAACGAATAAAGTTCTGTCCGTCAAATGCTACGAAAGACAAATCGTCTGACGGACAATAAAAAATTGTCCGACGGACAATTTAAAATTGTCCGTCGGACAACAGGATAAGGGTCTGTCCGTCAAATGCTACGAAAGACAAATCGTCCGACGGACAATAAAAAATTGTCCGACGGACAATTCAAAATTGTCTGAAAAAAATCGTCAGCGGGACAACTCATTGCAGCCTGTGGTAAGTAAAAGTGGCTGTGAAACAACGAATAAAGTTCTGTCCGTCAAATGCTACGAAAGACAAATCGTCCGACGGACAATAAAAAATTGTCCGACGGACAATTTAAAATTCTCCGTCGGACAAAAGGATAAGGTTCTGTCCGTCAAATGCTACGAAAGACAAATCGTCCGACGGACAATAAAAAATTGTCCGACGGACAATTTAAAATTGTCCGAAAAAAATCGTCAGCGGGACAACTCATTGCAGCCTGTGGTAAGTAAAAGTGGCTGTGAAACAACGAGTAAAGTTCTGTCCGTCAAATGCTACGAAAGACAAATCGTCCGACGGACAATAAATAAATGTCCGACGGACAACTTAAAATTGTCCGTCGGACAAAAGGATAAGGGTCTGTCCGTCAAATGCTACGAAAGACAAATCGTCCGACGGACAATAAAAAATTGTCCGACAGACAATTTAAAATTGTCCGAAAAAAATCGTCAGCGGGACAAATCATTGCAGCCTGTAGTAAGTAAAAGTGGCTGTGAAACAACGAATAAAGTTCTGTCCGTCAAATGCTACGAAAGACAAATCGTCCGACGGACAATAAAAAATTGTCCGACGGACAATTTAAAATTGTCCGTCGGACAAAAGGATAGGGGTCTGTCCGTCAAATGCTACGAAAGACAAATCGTCCGACGGACAATAAAAAACTGTCCGACAGACAATTTAAAATTGTCCGAAAAAAATCGTCAGCGGGGCAACTCATTGCAGCCTGTGGTAAGTAAAAGTGGCTGTGAAACAACGAATAAAGTTCTGTCCGTCAAATGCTACGAAAGACAAATCGTCCGACGGACAATAAAAATTTGTCCGACGGACAATTTAAAATTCTCCGTCTGACAAAAGGATAAGGTTCTGTCCGTCAAATGCTACGAAAGACAAATCGTCCGACGGACAATAAAAAATTGTCCGACAGACAATTTAAAATTGTCCGAAAAAAATCGTCAGCGGGACAAATCATTGCAGCCTGTGGTAAGTAAAAGTGGCTGTGAAACAACGAATAAAGTTCTGTCCGTCAAATGCTACGAAAGACAAATCGTCCGACGGACAATAAAAAATTGTCCGACGGACAATTTAAAATTGTCCGTCGGACAAAAGGATAAGGGTCTGTCCGTCAAATGCTACGAAAGACAAATCGTCTGACGGACAATAAAAAATTGTCCGACGGACAATTTAAAATTGTCCGAAAAAAATCGTCAGCGGGACAACTCATTGCAGCCTGTGGTAAGTAAAAGTGGCTGTGAAACATTGAATAAAGTTCTGTCCGTCAAATGCTACGAAAGACAAATCGTCCGACGGACAATAAAAAATTGTCCGACGGACAATTTAAAATTGTCCGTCGGACAAAAGGATAAGGTTAGGGGGAATATCCTATTGTCCGTCGGACAATTTTTTTTTGGTTTTTTTTCGCTCAATGGATCCTAGCTATCTGGGTGAACCCTGCTGCCCTGGCGATTTAACCGAACCACACCATGCATTGTCATTCAAAAGCTCATGCACTGCACCCAGCTGGCTAGCACAGCTGTGGCTAGGGTAGTCAACAGTGAAGCAAAAAAATGCACGGCGATTGCAGAGCCTCTGAGCACCCTGCAAGACAACGTGGATCATCCACGCTGAACGTGCTACCTAGTAAAGGTTCAGCCTCACGGGTGACTCTCTGGCACTAATGTGATGAGATGTTCATTGGTGGATTTGTTCCCGTAGCAATTGAACAAAAAGCCACCATGCATTGTCATTCAAAATGCATGGCACTCCCCTTGCTGGTCTCTCCGATGTTTACCACAAACCATACATACAAAAAAGGCATGTTTCTGGGTAGGTCTCCATAGGCACCCTTGCTCCAACACCAACCCGCTTAGCCAGATTCTGATTCTGATTGCAGCCTGTGGTAAAACTGGCTATGAAACAGGCAAGGATTTTGTGTCTGTCAACGTCTGCACACGCTACACAGAAGTACACTTTCTGAGTGTCTATTTTTTTTTCGGTATATACTCGCTCCTCACTAGGCAGCTTTGCGCTTTCAGCGCCACTTTGTGGAGGCCAATGGGCCAATCTCCTTCCAAAAACAAAGTCCTTCCCACCTGGAACCTGTTCATAGGCTCATGCTCAGCACCCATCATTTAGACCGCACACATGTCCCTCCCTTTTGCGTAACACCCTGCCCTTCCTTCCCTGGGGGTATCGCGGCATGCGCTGCCCCGCCCCTTCCGCCCCTCCCCCCTAGGGGGTTAGGGTTTGTCCATGTCCCTCCTGCGCAGGAGACAATGGCATGGGGTGGGGTGGGGGGGGGCATGCGCGCAGTTGAGGCCGCGGGCCCGATTTGTCGGCCCATTTGTGTGTGCTTCTTGCTTACTTGGGCCATGGTTCCCCGTTTGCAGGGTATCTTTGTCTGATTGTGCCCCATGTGCGGCGCTTAACGGCCGAATCTGTTCGTTGCTGGCCCGTTCGGACGCGGACAATGATTTGTGCCATGTGATGTTTTTTCCAATCTGTTGCATTCGGTGACGTTGCCGATTGATGTGCACAGTGATACACTGTATGGAGAGTGTTGTCTTGGGGACAGCTTGTTGTTGGGCTTCTGGTCAGCTTTGCTGGGAGTTCTGTTTTGTATTCTTTGCACCATGTCGTGCTGTGAGCAACGTGTTGTGTCTTGTGCGCAGTGCTGTCTATTGCAAGCTGTATCCAAAAACTTCCATGGTGCAGAACAAAGGTCTCATTGAAGCTCATGATTTTCGCACATGGCCGCCATGGCACCTTCTGAGGAGCTAGATCTCCCTCTGAGTGTGCTAAGACCATCCCGCCCCCCTCCTTGACAAGAATCTTGAAGATTTCAAATGTGCACATGCCTCTACAATGCCATATACCTTCGGGAAATCCTTCTGTGTAACCCGCATAGGCCTGTACCCAAAGGCTCAAAAGGATTGCACAATTTTGCTGAACGAGGAATCTCAACAACCCTAGCTCCTTGAGGGAATATATGAATGGTCCAAATGCTCGATCTAGCCATAATTCAAAGGCAGGAAATACATTCTAAAGTGTAAGCCACAAATTATCCTAACTATTGCAACTTTCCTCAACCTCCTTTGTCCGCAAAAATCTTGACACAGTGATATTGCAGGTAGTAAAGACGTATCACTATTACTATCGCAAAAAGGAATGTCGAAGACTCGAAGTGGTCCACTTCACGGTTCAAAAAATCCTAGTTTGTTGCGTGACGATGTTACAAATGTTGTACATACCATTGTCTGTTGGCTATGAAACAAGCAAGGAAGGGTCTCTCCGATGTTTACCACAAACCATACATACAAAAAAGGCATGTTTCTGGGTAGTTCTCCATAGGCACCCTTGCGGGATGCTCCATTCCCCGCTCCAACACCAACCCGCTTAGCCAGATTCAAACCCCGCACCCGCAGGGCGAGTCTGCCACACCAAGCACTACCCTGATCATACCTTCCGCAACCAGAGCGAGAAATGTAGTTGCACAATCAGTGTGCAAATAGACAGCTCTGTTGCCCACCCCAGGGACCTGCAGGGCCCCTCCAAGCCGTATCCCGTCCACAGGAGCGCGGTATCCCTCCTCGCTTGGCCACGTAGGGGTATATATCCCTCCTGATATTATCTGCACGTCATGCGCACATTTTTTGTAACACAAACAGGCGTATTCTGTGCGGCAGCTTTGTTGGCACCGCCATTGAGTTTGAGGAATCATGTCTCATGGCAATGACCCTTGGAGAATGCAACAAATGAAATTTGACATGTGTGTCACGTGCTTCTGTACTGCTTGTGCCGTATTCTGCATTGGGGGTTCAGTCGTTGATTGAAAAAGCAGAGAATATTCTGTACAGATGTGGCCGTGCTATCCCTTGCGTGCTGATGGCCCGAAATTGTATCATCACATTCCCTTACAACGGAGGGTTTGTAAAGTTTCTTTTACCGAGAGCTGGAAGATCAAGTAAGGGGATGTGAATCAGACAGAACAAAATTGTGACTGACAAAAGTAACTGCAGCCGATAGTAACACTGGTTGTGCAACGATCAATGAAATCTCAATGGATCTGTGACCGACATTTTAAAATCGTCCAGCGGACATTTTGAAAATGTCCATCAGACAGAAAAAGATCCTACCTGAGACAACTAACTGCACCCCTATGAAACAAGCAAGGAAGTTGTGTCCGTGAACGGCTAAAAAATGAAAAGTCGTCCGACGGTCGATGTCGAATTGTCCGACAGAAAATGCACAATCGTCCAGCGGACATTCAAAAAAAGTCCGAAACAAATCGTCAGCGGGACAACTCATTGCAGCCTGTGGTAAGTAAAAGTGGCTGTGAAACAACGAATAAAGTTCTGTCCGTCAAATGCTACGAAAGACAAATCGTCCGACGGACAATAAAAAATTGTCCGACGGACAATTTAAAATTGTCCGTCGGACAGAAAACAATCGTCTGCGGGACAGCTGATTGCAGCCTGTGGTAAAACTGGCTATGAAACAAGCAAGGAAGTTGTGTCCGTGAACGGCTAAAAAATGAAAAATCGTCGATGTCGATCGGTCGATGTCGAAATGTCCGACAGAAAATGCACAATTCTCCAGCGGAAATTTAAAAATTGTCCGAGAAAAATCGTCAGCGGGTCAACTCATTGCAGCCTGTGGTAAGTAAAAGTGGCTGTGAAACAACGAATAAAGTTCTGTCCGTCAAATGCTACGAAAGACAAATCGTCCGACGGACAAAAAAAAATTGTCCGACGGACAATTCAAAATTCTCCGTCGGACAAAAGGATAAGGTTCTGTCCGTCAAAGGCTACGAAAGACAAATCGTCCGACGGACAATAAACAAATGTCCGACGGACAATTTAAAATTGTCTGAAAAAAATCGTCAGCGGGTCAACTCATTGCAGCCTGTGGTAAGTAAAAGTGGCTGTGAAACAACGAATCAAGTTCTGTCCGTCAAATGCTACGAAAGACAAATCGTCCGACGGACAATAAAAAATTGTCCGACGGACAATTTAAAATTCTCCGTCGGACAAAAGGATAAGGTTCTGTCCGTCAAAGGCTACGAAAGACAAATCGTCCGACGGACAATAAACAATTGTCCGACGGACAATTTAAAATTGTCTGAAAAAAATCGTCAGCGGGTCAACTCATTGCAGCCTGTGGTAAGTAAAAGTGGCTGTGAAACAACGAATCAAGTTCTGTCCGTCAAATGCTACGAAAGACAAATCGTCCGACGGACAATAAAAAATCGTCCGACAGACAATTTAAAATTCTCCGTCGGACAAAAGGATAAGGTTCTGTCCGTCAAATGCTACGAAAGACAAATCGTCCGACGGACAATAAAAAATTGTCCGACGGACAATTTAAAATTGTCCGAAAAAAATCGTCAGCGGGACAACTCATTGCAGCCTGTTGTAAGTAAAAGTGGCTGTGAAACAACGAATAAAGTTCTGTCCGTCAAATGCTACGAAAGACAAATCGTCCGACGGACAATAAAAAATTGTCCGACGGACAATTTAAAATTGTCCGTCGGACAAAAGGATAAGGGTCTGTCCGTCAAATGCTACGAAAGACAAATCGTCCGACGGACAATAAAAATTGTCCGACGGACAATTTAAAATTGTCCGAAAAAAATCGTCAGCGGGACAAATCATTGCAGCCTGTGGTAAGTAAAAGTGGCTGTGAAACAACGAATAAAGTTCTGTCCGTCAAATGCTACGAAGAACAAATCGTCCGACGGACAATAAAAATTTGTCCGACGGACAATTTAAAATTGTCCGTCGGACAAAAGGATAAGGGTCTGTCCGTCAAATGCTACGAAAGACAAATCGTCCGACGGACAATAAAAAATTGTCCGACGGACAATTTAAAATTGTCCGAAAAAAATCGTCAGCGGGACAAATCATTGCAGCCTGTGGTAAGTAAAAGTGGCTGTGAAACAACGAATAAAGTTCTGTCCGTCAAATGCTACGAAAGACAAATCGTCCGACGGACAATGAAAATTTGTCCGACGGACAATTTAAAATTCTCCGTCTGACAAAAGGATGAGGTTCTGTCCGTCAAATGCTACGAAAGACAAATCGTCCGACGGACAATAAAAATTGTCCGACGGACAATTTAAAATTGTCTGAAAAAAATCGTCAGCGGGTCAACTCATTGCAGCCTGTGGTAAGTAAAAGTGGCTGTGAAACAACGAAAAAAGTTCTGTCCGTCAAATGCTACGAAAGACAAATCGTCCGACGGACAATAAAAAATTGTCCGACGGACAATTTAAAATTCTCCGTCGGACAAAAGGATAAGGTTCTGTCCGTCAAATGCTACGAAAGACAAATCGTCCGACGGACAATAAAAAATTGTCCGACGGACAATTTAAAATTGTCCGAAAAAAATCGTCAGCGGGACAACTCATTGCAGCCTGTGGTAAGTAAAAGTGGCTGTGAAACAACGAGTAAAGTTCTGTCCGTCAAATGCTACGAAAGACAAATCGTCCGACGGACAATAAAAATTTGTCCGACGGACAATTTAAAATTCTCCGTCTGACAAAAGGATAAGGTTCTGTCCGTCAAATGCTACGAAAGACAAATCGTCCGACGGACAATAAAAAATTGTCCGACGGACAATTTAAAATTGTCCGAAAAAAATCGTCAGCGGGACAAATCATTGCAGCCTGTGGTAAGTAAAAGTGGCTGTGAAACAACGAACAAAGTTCTGTCCGTCAAATGCCCCGAAAGACAAATCGTCCGACGGACAATAAAAAATTGTCCGACGGACAATTTAAAATTGTCCGTCGGACAAAAGGATAAGGGTCTGTCCGTCAAATGCTACGAAAGACAAATCGTCCGACGGACAATAAAAAATTGTCCGACGGACAATTTAAAATTGTCCGAAAAAAATCGTCAGCGGGACAACTCATTGCAGCCTGTGGTAAGTAAAAGTGGCTGTGAAACATTGAATAAAGTTCTGTCCGTCAAATGCTACGAAAGACAAATCGTCCGACAGACAATAAAAAATTGTCCGACGGACAATTTAAAATTGTCCGTCGGACAAAAGGATAAGGTTAGGGGGAATATCCTATTGTCCGTCGGACAATTTTTTTTTGGTTTTTTTTTCGCTCAATGGATCCTAGCTATCTGGGTGAACCCTGCTGCCCTGGCGATTTAACCGAACCACACCATGCATTGTCATTCAAAAGCTCATGCACTGCACCCAGCTGGCTAGCACAGCTGTGGCTAGGGTAGTCAACAGTGAAGCAAAAAAATGCACGGCGATTGCAGAGCCTCTGAGCACCCTGCAAGACAACGTGGATCATCCACGCTGAACGTGCTACCTAGTAAAGGTTCAGCCTCACGGGTGACTCTCTGGCACTAATGTGATGAGATGTTCATTGGTGGATTTGTTCCCGTAGCAATTGGACAAAAAGCCACCATGCATTGTCATTCAAAATGCATGGCACTCCCCTTGCTGGTCTCTCCGATGTTTACCACAAACCATACATACAAAAAAGGCATGTTTCTGGGTAGGTCTCCATAGGCACCCTTGCTCCAACACCAACCCGCTTAGCCAGATTCTGATTCTGATTGCAGCCTGTGGTAAAACTGGCTATGAAACAAGCAGGGATCTTGTGTCTGTGAACGTCTGCACACGCTGCACAGAAGTACACTTTCTGAGTGTCTATTTTTTTTTGGTATATACTCGCTCCTCACTAGGCAGCTTTGGTGCTTTCAGCGCTACTTTGTGGAGGCCAATGGGCCAATCTCCTTCCAAAAACAAAGTCCTTCCCACCTGGAACCCGTTCATAGGCTCATGCTCAGCACCCATCATTTAGACCGCACACATGTCCCTCCCTTTTGCGTAACACCCTGCCCTTCCTTCCCTGGGGGTATCGCGGCATGCGCTGCCCCGCCCCTTCCGCCCCTCCCCCCTAGGGGGCTAGGGTTTGTCCATGTCCCTCCTGCGCAGGAGACAATGGCATGGGGTGGGGTGGGGGGGGGCATGCGCGCAGTTGAGGCCGCGGGCCCGATTTGTCGGCCCATTTGTGTGTGCTTCTTGCTTACTTGGGCCATGGTTCCCCGTTTGCAGGGTATCTTTGTCTGATTGTGCCCCATGTGCGGCGCTTAACGGCCGAATCTGTTCGTTGCTGGCCCGTTCGGACGCGGACAATGATTTGTGCCATGTGATGTTTTTTCCAATCTGTTGCATTCGGTGACGTTGCTGATTGATGTGCACAGTGATACACTGTATGGAGAGTGTTGTCTTGGGGACAGCTTGTTGTTGGGCTTCTGGTCAGCTTTGCTGGGAGTTCTGTTTTGTATTCTTTGCACCATGTCGTGCTGTGAGCAACGTGTTGTGTCTTGTGCGCAGTGCTGTCTATTGCAAGCTGTATCCAAAAACTTCCATGGTGCAGAACAAAGGCCTCATTGAAGCTCATGATTTTCGCACATGGCCGCCATGGCACCTTCTTAGGAGCTAGATCTCCCTCTGAGTGTGCTAAGACCATCCCGCCCCCCTCCTTGACAAGAATCTTGAAGATTCCAAATGTGCACATGCCTCTACAATGCCATATACCTTCGGGAAATCCTTCTGTGTAACCCGCATAGGCCTGTACCCAAAGGCTCAAAAGGATTGCACAATTTTGCTGAACGAGGAATCTCAACAACCCTAGCTCCTTGAGGGAATATATGAATGGTCCAAATGCTCGATCTAGCCATAGTTCAAAGGCAGGAAATACATTCTAAAGTGTAAGCCACAAATTATCCTAACTATTGCAACTTTCCTCAACCTCCTTTGTCCGCAAAAATCTTGACACAGTGATATTGCAGGTAGTAAAGACGTATCACTATTACTATCGCAAAAAGGAATGTCGAAGTGGTCCACTGCACGGTTCAAAAAATCCTAGTTTGTTGCGTGACGATGTTACAAATTTTGTACATACCATTGTCTGTTGGCTATGAAACAAGCAAGGAAGGGTCTCTCCGATGTTTACCACAAACCATACATACAAAAAGGCATGTTTCTGGGTAGTTCTCCATAGGCACCCTTGCGGGATGCTCCATTCCCCGCTCCAACACCAACCCGCTTAGCCAGATTCAAACCCCGCACCCGCAGACCTCAGAGTCTTGTTTCGGCCAGTACTCAGAATTTTCAAACCTCTCATTTTGAATCTCCTGCAGTCCCATTTTGAAAACCTTGAAACGACGCCCTTCTTGTAATTGCCGCACGCAATAAATCAAATGAGTTGATCAATCTTGACTTGGTGATACGGAGTGATTCAACAGATAAGCCGTTTCATGGCCTAAACAATAATGGACGCTCAGCACAATACATACACTGTAAACATGCTAAAATCCTACAAAATCAGATCTTTTTATAATAAAAATCAGTGCTTCTCAGAAAGAAAACAATGCACAAATCAGTGCGCACGCGTGCCCTGCAGTGCCCAAATAGCGGCATCTGCGACGCACCACAGCAAATTAACTTATATGGGGCTATGTCATGCACAACAAACAAAAATTAGACATAATTGCTGTAATCCTGACCCTGCCAAATGCAGAGGTCCACAGAAGAAACCAACCTTGTTCTGTCCTGTCCTGAGCTTCCCTTTACATTCCCCCCCCAAGCCCACACATACCCTGATGTGTGGCTGAGACCCCAAAACAAAAGGGTGCGAAGGGTTTTACCATAGGGCTGGGAAAAGCTCAGACAGAGCTGGGTGGGTGTAAAACGCAAGCACCCAAAAGGCTGCCTTGCATGTTTACACTCCCCCCCCAGGCTCAGCACTCCCCAAATGAGTTGCTGACCCGAGAAAAAAAAATAGCAAAACATGCAGGCCTTTACCTAGAATACAATACAGATATTATTGTCTGTGATTTGGCTATTTCTACTCATTCCTGGTAAAAACAGCTACTATCTATGTGCAGATCATGCTAGTGGAATACCACTGGTACCACAGATAGCTTTATCCTCCTGAAAGGGATTTCTGTCACAAAACAGTGCCCTAGGGAAGTGGTGAAGTGGTGTTTCAACCTAAACCCACTCAAACTCCTCAAAGGGTGTAAAAACCTGATAAGTGCTCATGGCACACAACCTGAGGTGCTCATGGCACAGATAAAATTTAGTATAAAAATACTGAAAGAAAACCCCTGCTTTTTCCAACAAAAGCAGAAAAACAAACGGGAAAACCACTCTGCTTTTTCTCCAAGACAGAAGCAGCTGAAAAGGAAAAAAAGACACACTGCTCACAAGCAGGCAGGTGCAAAGCAAAACAGAATTGCAAAACTGAGTAAACCAGAGTTCACTCAAAGTGTAAAGCAGGGTGTATCCCACCACTGCTCATTGCAGATTCAAAATAGTATCTACAACGAAAAAGAAAGCAAAGGCACATGTCAGTGCCAGCAAACAAGTCGCTTGGCGCCCAAGAAGAGGCCAAAAAAGACCTCGTTGACAAAGTCAACTTTCGGATGCATTGTAATTTACATCACATTCTGCCATCTGTGGCAGATATATACCACAAGGCGCTCACAGCGCCAAAAGCTGACAAAGAAAGCGCTGCAAGCGCGCGCAAATTGAACAACGCTCACGGTTGCACTCCCATATTATCCACTGCACTATCTTGATGTGGTGGTAACTCTTGGGGCCCTTCTTGATGAGGTATCAATTGATCTTGTGGTGTTTGTGGAAAATTTCCACCATATTGAACCAATGGCCCTTGATGTGAAGAGCTGGCTTGTTGTTGCTCCTCTTGTAGTTGAATCATGGCCAAAGCATGCTTGTTGATGTCGAAATTGAGTTGGTGATGGTCTCCATTTGTTTGTCTACATGGCTTGCGCATTCCACAAGTCTGTCGTATGATTGCTTCAACGAAGTATGAAACCCCATGAGGTCTTGGTGAAGTTTCCGAACTTGTTGATCATTTTGTTGATGGTTATGATCCACTATTTTCCGGAGGCCTCTCCCTTCGTTGAGCACACCAAAGGCATTGCGCTTCATCCAGCGCGCCAACGGCAAAAGCAGCGCGCTTTGAAGAGCACTGCTCAGTCCAAGAAGGGATTCCCTTGGTTCTCCTTGGAGTTCACCACAGACTGCCCCCACATGTCTCGCGTAGGGCACTCGGTCTTCTTCTCGCTTGTACCTCGGCGTGCGCGACCTTGGATTGAGTTTAATACCTCAAAGAACTTGGCTATAGCGCGGCGACGCTGCACAGCTCGTCCTGCTCGCTGTCCCCTTTGTTTGGGCCTCGCGATGTTCGACGACTCATTTGTGGAGATCCTTCGCTGCTGAACTCCACCAGGATCTCCCGAAGTTACTGTCCACGCGTCAAAATCATCCAAACTCGCTTGTAACTCGTCCGTTCGGCACTCAGTCACTTGGGATTCGTTCTGCCGGCACTTCGTCACACTTGAAACGGGTCTTGGTTCTTGCTTCTCGACGAACTTGTTCCATTTGTTCGTTCTGACGGACACAGAGGGCGAACAGTTACCCAACAGTTCCACAACTCGTCGGAGGTCACTTAAGGATCGCTTCAAGGAATTTTCCAACGAGGTCTCCAACTTCGCCAACACACCTGAGTACTCAGACGCTTTGTTCTTGTTCGGCGGCGCATTCGATTTTGCGGTGTTCTTCTTTGGCGTTGTCTTGCTGGAATCCGCCAGCTCCTTCAATGAGCGCTTCCCTGGCTCCTTCAGTTCGTTCGGCGGCGTACTTGTCTGCCCCGAATTCAACCAAGGCTGGAACAACCGGCAATAGAGCTTTTGAAAAACGTGGCCAAAGTTCGCGTACCTCTTCGCGCAGATGACTTGTTGCTCATACCTGAGACTTTGCCTTATTCGTTCTTCCTGTGCGACGAGTCGTTGCACTGCTGTGATGGCGGCGGCTTCAGCACATCGTGGCACTTCTGTTACTCCACTTGAAAGGCGCTTCGGCGGCCGTGTTGTCCTGGGCGGGGCTGGCGCTGGTCTGGACGGCGCCTTGATGGTGTCTTGATTGACGGCTCGGCCGGGCTGTAGACTCCTGTGATTGCACTCCTCACTCTTATTGATCTCATCTGCAGCTACAGGCAAAGGCAAAGAAACGTCGTGTTTATCTGTTGAATATTTCAAGACCTCAGAGTCTTGTTTCGGCCAGTACTCAGAATTTTCAAACCTCTCATTTTGAATCTCCTGCAGTCCCATTTTGAAAACCTTGAAACGACGCCCTTCTTGTAATTGCCGCACGCAATAAATCAAATGAGTTGATCAATCTTGACTTGGTGATACGGAGTGATTCAACAGATAAGCCGTTTCATGGCCTAAACAATAATGGACGCTCAGCACAATACATACACTGTAAACATGCTAAAATCCTACAAAATCAGATCTTTTTATAATAAAAATCAGTGCTTCTCAGAAAGAAAACAATGCACAAATCAGTGCGCACGCGTGCCCTGCAGTGCCCAAAGAGCGGCATCTGCGACGCACCACAGCAAATAACTTATATGGGGCTATGTCATGCACAACAAACAAAAATTAGACATAATTGCTGTAATCCTGACCCTGCCAAATGCAGAGGTCCACAGAAGAAACCAACCTTGTTCTGTCCTGTCCTGAGCTTCCTTTTACAGCGAGTCTGCCACACCAAGCACTACCCTGATAATACCTTCCGCAACCCACACCGCCACTCCCGGGGGTCTCTCTCCCCCCGTATCCCTCCCTCTGGGTCCCGTTCCCCCTTCCCTTTCCTCCTCCACCCTTGCGGGATGCTCCATTCCCCGCTCCAACACCAACCCGCTTAGCCAGATTCAAACCCCGCACCCGCAGGGCGAGTCTGCCACACCAAGCACTACCCTGATAATACCTTCCGCAACCCACACCGCCACTCCCGGGGGTCTCTCTCCCCCCGTATCCCTCCCTCGGGGTCCCGTTCCCCCTTCCCTTTCCTCTTCCACCCTTGCGGGATGCTCCATTCCCCGCTCCAACACCAACCCGCTTAGCCAGATTCAAACCCCGCACCCGCAGGGCGAGTCTGCCACACCAAGCACTACCCTGATAATACCTTCTGCAACCCACACCGCCATTCCCGGGGGTCTCTCTCCCCCCCTATCCCTCCCTTGGGGTCCCGTTCCCCCTTCCCTTTCCTCTTCCACCCTTGCGGGATGCTCCATTCCCCGCTCCAACACCAACCCGCTTAGCCAGATTCAAACCCCGCACCCGCAGGGCGAGTCTGCCACACCAAGCACTACCCTGATAATACCTTCTGCAACCCACGCCGCCACTCCCGGGGGTCTCCCTCCCCCCCGTATCCCTCCCTCGGGGTCCCGTTCCCCCTTCCCTTTCCTCTTCCACCCTTGCGGGATGCTCCATTCCCCGCTCCAACACCAACCCGCTTAGCCAGATTCAAACCCCGCACCCGCAGGGCGAGTCTGCCACACCAAGCACTACCCTGATAATACCTTCTGCAACCCACACCGCCACTCCCGGGGGTCTCTCACCTATGATTTTGTGGGGCATTCTGCCGCCAAAACCGCATTTACGCTACCGCACTGGATCTGAAACGGCCCAACGGATCTGAAACGGCCGCGGTGCCAAAAATTTGTCTTTCAAACATGAATTTTTGCAAAATCCATTGCTTGAATACATTTGATTCTTTGGCACAAAAGTGTGGATGTGTCAGAACATTACAATGGTGTGGTTGAATCTAAAGATGCCTGCCAAAAGTCGTTTTAATATTGTTGTTCTGCTTTTTTTGTGCTGCTCAGCTGTAGTGCAGATCGATCCGGACATTTCCGGCTATTGACTGCTAAATTTTGACACAACATTTCTGACTTATGCTGTGCAATTGCCTTCGTTTTGCTTTGCTTGCAAACACAACGTTGAACTGGTGAGAACTGTTGAGAACTGAGGTCCCTGGGACTTGATTTGTGTTGCTGGTAAAGGTTTCGGAACAGTTGACAGTTGACGTGCTGTGCACTTGCTTGTGTTGTGCCTTCTTTGCCCGGTCTTGGCTCTGTGAGTTTACTATTTGCCTGATTTGTTGCAAAGCCTGTTCTGCAACCCTTGACTCTCCCTGAAAAGGGATCTCCTGTGGTGCAGAAGTACCCATTCCAACGGTCAGGCTTTGTAGCTCATCTTTGGCAAATAGTCTCAAACTTGCAGGCACGGGCCCTTTGCACCGCACAATGCTCAAAAGAACTAGGCTTCACAAAGGTTGGCAGGTGTTTGAAATGACAATGAGAACTGAGGTGTGTGGTTAACTGAGAAGTCAGTTTGAACTGGTCCCACCCTACGATGCTCAAAAGAACTTTGCTTCACAAAGGTTGGCACAGGTTTTTGAACTGACTTTGAGAACTGAGGTGTGCAGGTAACTCAGAACTCGGCTTGAACTGGTTGCAGCGTACGAGGCTCCAAAGAACTTCGCTTCACAAAGGTTGCCACAGGCTTTTGAAATGACGATGAGAACTGAGGTGTGTGGTTAACTGAGAACTCGTTTTGAACTGGTCGCACCGTACGAGGCGCCAAAGAACTTCGCGTCACAAAGGTTGGCCCAGGTTTTTGAAATGACGATGAGAACTAAGGTGTGTGGTTAACTGAGAACTCGGTTTGAACTGGTCGCAGCGTACAAGGCGCTAAAGAACTTCGTGTCACAAAGGTTGGCCCAGGTTTTTGAAATAAAGTTGAGAATTGAGGTGAGTGGGTAACTGAGAACTCGGTTTGTAGTGCAGTGGTGGTTCAAGCTGTCTTGAATGGTTGAGAACTGCTGTAAGGAACTGGATGTGTACTGCCGGTGAACGGCATGCTGCTGCTGCTGCTGCTTGCTGCTGCCTGTTTTGTGTCACTCCTGGTTTTCCACTTCCGTGCACAGTATACTTCGAGTTGACTTTGGGCATGGGCCTGATTTCGAGGACCTTCCACCTACGGGCATTCTTCATCTGCTTCGCGTTGCCCTCCACTTCTGCACCGTGGTGCTCTGCAATGGGCTGCTGCACTCTGGCGCTGGGCAACAGGCTTCACTGAAGGTCCTTTTGGGCCTGCTTTTTGGATTTCACTCTGGGTTTCGTGACCTCCGAGGTCGTTTTGGGCATCCTGGTTGGGCTTCACTCTGATTTCCGTGACCTGGGGCTGCTGATTTTGGTGGATTTCAGTTGACTTCGTCATTCTTGAACTGCAAGTGGAGATCTGTGCTGCTGGTGGTGGATTTGCAGCAAGTGTGTTTTGTGTTGCCACACTCCAGTATGTAGCAGTTTATTCATTGTGCACACACCCAAAAATCTGCCCCCCCCCCCCGCTCAGTTGAGGTGTTGTGTACAACCCCAAGGATCCCCCCCCCCCCCCGGGGGCTCTGCACACTTTTGCCTCTTACCTATCATCAATTTCCTCCCTAGACTGACAATGTTAACCCCAAAGGACATAGAAGGGCAGTTTATCTGTAGCGATGTCATCCTCCGACAAGTCCGCCCTGATGCAGTGATTACTGGTGCCACTCTGGGCGTAAAACTGCGTGAGCCAGTGTGGGCCCTGTGGGGTTCTATGCGTCCACTTGGTACACCCAGTACCACCATACCTGTGACCCTGCTGGCGGCTCGTGGTGAAGTTGTTACTGGGCCTAGAACCAAGGCCAACCCAGGCCTGGTAGAGGTGAGATACAAGCAGGAGAAGGGCAAGACATTTTGGCACCAACTGAGAGACATCCTCCCCATGGAACAATTACCACCAGGCTGCAGGGAGTTTCACCCGGACGTGATTATAGAATCTGAACAAGCAGAGGAAACGGGTACCAGTGGGTCAGACACTTCTTATGCTGCAGAATCCGATGAGGAGGCAGCAAGCCGCAAGCGCACAGCGCAGGGTACCCCTGGTAGTGGTCACAAGGCCAAGAAGAAGGCCAAACCGGCAGCCAAGAAGGCCAAAAAAGCCCCTGGTCGTTGTGTTGAACGAGAGGAGATATTACGGATGGCTGCTCAAATAGAGGAAACCCGGAATGTACCAATGGACGTACTCAAAACATATTCAAAGGCTTCCCTCCATGCTCTGTTGGAACAATTTGAGTTGTACTTTCCACAAAGTGCAAAGCACGACATGTTGGTGCTACGCCTGAAGCAGGCAGTGGAGGCTGGGAAGAACCGTCCCCGTTTGGTGCCACCAGAGATGCCTGCAGGATACGGGTACAGCAGATTGCAAGAGCAGGCAGTGGATGGCACCAACGTGGACATTGCACACCCTGAGGACAAGGCACAGGATGTGGCCAACATGGGGGTGCATGACCATGTAGGACAGCAAAAGCAAAGCCCAGTGCAGGACCAACATGGTACAGGACTGCCTGAGTCCCCTGTGCGGCTTGAGCATACCTAGTGTCATTTATGCGGAGGTATTTGCTCCGTGCTTTACAAAAATTGTCTCTCCTCAGACACACAGGCAACCCTAGTACGCCCCACTGGAAGTGTCCAATAGGAATTGAGATCGGTGTGGAGGATTCTGCCTTAGGGCTGGCGCTATGGGCAGAGGGCCACCAGGTGCCCAGCACGGGGTGTGATCACACCATCACTGTAGGTTTGTCCCAACCTCAACCACCCGCACCCCCCCTCCTCTTCTCATGATAGCCACACAAGCAATGCAGAATCCCCACCTTTTTTCTCATCACACGCACTACATACATTGCTTGGTGTTCGCCCGCCTATCCATTTTCATACACGACACACAAATTGCGCCCTGCCCGTTTTTTATGACACCCGGACAATTGGTAGCACCCCCCCCCCCCCCCTGGTTTCTCATATCGCGCACCCTTCTCCTCACCTTACTTTACCTAATTCTTACCCTACCACAGTGCCTGCCACCCTGTCTTCATGCGATGTTCATTGTTCGCTTTGTGTCGTCTTCAGGCCAAAGGCAATCGGAGGCTCGATAGTGCTGCGGACATCCATGTGAGCAGCGACAGCGGAGATGGGGGCGATGACGGGAGCATGGTGGTGGCGAAGAAGGATGCAGCAGCAACAGCGACGGAGAGGAAGCGCGCCGCAGCAGAGAAGGAGGCAGCCGACAAAGCGAAAAAGGCGGCGGCAGATCGGGCACAGAAGGAAGCAGCAGCAGCAGCAAAGGAGCAGGCGAAGAAACGGGCCGCAGCAGAGAAGCAGGCCGCCGACAAAGTAAAAAAGGCAGCTCAGAGGGAGGCTCAGAAGGAGGCTGCAGCAGCAGCAAAGGAGCAGAAGCGCGCGGCAGCGGAGAAGCGAGCAGCGGACAAGGCGAAAAAAGCGGCAGAGGACAAGGCAAAAAAAACGGCGCAAGCCCAGGCGAAGAAGGAAGCAGCAGCTGCTGTAGCAGCAGGAGCAGCAGCAGCAGCGCATGCGGAGCAGGGTGTCGAGGCAGAGGACAAAGCAGACACTACAATCCAAGCACGGGATGACGTTTCCTCCAAGCTCGAGTCCATTCTGGAGTTGCTGCGAAATCAAGGGCAGGGTCAGGAGGCAGGTAATCAGGGCTCAGTTTCACAGCAGACACAGTTGCCGACACAGATGCCGCAGATGCCGACACAGTTGGTAACACAGGTATTGCAAAGTTTGATGCCACCACCAACACAGCAACCAGTGCACCCATTGCAGAGTGTCCTGACAGCGTTGCCTCCACAAGGGTTGCCATTGCTGCCAGCACAAGCACAGAACCATAACACGCTGCAGCAACTTCTGCAAGGGCAGCAACTTCTGCAAGGGCAGCAATTTCTGCAAGGGCAGCATCTCCAGGGGCAGCAGCATTTTCTGCAGGGGCAGCAGCAGCATTTTCTGCAGGGGCAGCTGTTGCAGCAACTTCTGCAGGGGCAGCAGCAGCAGCAGCTTCTGCAAGGCCAGCAGGGACAGTCACAATGTTTGATTGCTTAACTTGAGCTACTTCTCTGTTTCTTGATCAGTGATTATTTCTCAGCAAACCATTGCTGCACAACAACCCACTGCACATTGTGCCAAGTTTGCTGACACCAGAGGCATGGAGCGCACTGCATGTTTTTTTGTGTTCCTCCATCCATTAGCTGTTGCTGAAATGCAGCGACTTTGCAGCTGCAAGACTCATTTTGCATATTACGATTCGTTGATGGTAGTCAGAGTTACAGTTCAGCCAGTGGCCTCTTCTGAATTTGTAAGTTAATTGATTACAGCTGTTTTTGAACCATCTGCTGAAGGTACAACACACAGCGATGACAATTTTTCTGTTGCTTCACCAGTTAATATTTATCAGCAACCCGCTGAAGTGCAACAACCCACTGCATGCTTGGCAAGGATTGATGGCAGCACAGGCATTTCCTGCATCCATTAGTTGTTGTTGCCATGCTGACATACAGCGAGCGATTTTGCATGTGCGAGACTCGTTTTGCATATTACGATTACGCAACCCTGTGAAGTGCAACAACCCATTGCATGCTTGGCAAGGATTGATTTTGCAACATTTGAAGTAATAAAACGCATGCGAGGCAGAGACTGCAAGAAGATCAGTTTTGGTCAGAGTTTAGGGCGGCGTACAAGTTTGACGACAGTTGGTAGGTGCAGTGATCGGTTGCTAGACATTGGGTGAAGCAAATGATTGGGCATTTGTATGATTTTTTTAGTGAAATGTTTGTTATGAAAAGTTGGGGTATTGACGAGCATATCACATTATAACTGCATGGTGCAAGACAAAAAGCACAGGGACAATGTGAATCGTGTGTAGATCAGGGTCAATCTATGTTGTCTACATACATTGCAATGGTTTCCATTTTGTATTGTGTTGGACAAGTAAGTAATTCATTTCTCCACACAAATTGAGTTTTTGTTTTGCCCGAAATATTGGATGTGCATGACATCTTGGCACTCAAAATGAGCCATGCGTCAACTGTTATCATGAATGATAGGCGAAAACCACAAAAGTTTCAAAACAAGCTTAATACACAACAAAGATGTGTCAATTTTGTCAACCATTTGGATAGAATCCGGGTTTTGGCCATTTTGTGCCCGGTAAAATCAAAGGTGTCTCCCCCCCGTATCCCTCCCTCGGGGTCCCGTTCCCCCTTCCCTTTCCTCTTCCACCCTTGCGGGATGCTCCATTCCCCGCTCCAACACCAACCCGCTTAGCCAGATACAAACCCCGCACCCGCAGGGCGAGTCTGCCACACCAAGCACTACCCTGATAATACCTTCTGCAACCCACACCGCCACTCCCGGGGGTCTATCTCCCCCCCGTATCCCTCCCTCGGGGTCCCGTTCCCCCTTCCCTTTCCTCTTCCACCCTTGCGGGATGCTCCATTCCCCGCTCCAACACCAACCCGCTTAGCCAGATTCAAACCCCGCACCCGCAGGGCGAGTCTGCCACACCAAGCACTACCCTGATAATACCTTCTGCAACCCACACCGCCACTCCCGGGGGTCTCTCTCCCCCCCGTATCCCTCCCTCGGGGTCCCGTTCCCCCTTCCCTTTCCTCTTCCACCCTTGCGGGATGCTCCATTCCCCGCTCCAACACCAACCCGCTTAGCCAGATTCAAACCCCGCATCCGCAGGGCGAGTCTGCCACACCAAGCACTACCCTGATAATACCTTCCGCAACCCACACCGCCACTCCCGGGGGTCTCTCTCCCCCCGTATCCCTCCCTCGGGGTCCCGTTCCCCCTTCCCTTTCCTCTTCCACCCTTGCGGGATGCTCCATTCCCCGCTCCAACACCAACCCGCTTAGCCAGATTCAAACCCCGCACCCGCAGGGCGAGTCTGCCACACCAAGCACTACCCTGATAATACCTTCTGCAACCCACACCGCCACTCCCGGGGGTCTCTCTCCCCCCCTATCCCTCCCTCGGGGTCCCGTTCCCCCTTCCCTTTCCTCTTCCACCCTTGCGGGATGCTCCATTCCCCGCTCCAACACCAACCCGCTTAGCCGGATTCAAACCCCGCACCCGCAGGGGGAGTCTGCCACACCAAGCACTACCCTGATAATACCTTCCGCAACCCACACCGCCACTCCCGGGGGTCTCTCTCCCCCCCGTATCCCTCCCTCGGGGTCCCGTTCCCCCTTCCCTTTCCTCTTCCACCCTTGCGGGATGCTCCATTCCCCGCTCCAACACCAACCCGCTTAGCCAGATTCAAACCCCGCATCCGCAGGGCGAGTCTGCCACACCAAGCACTACCCTGATAATACCTTCCGCAACCCACACCGCCACTCCCGGGGGTCTCTCTCCCCCCGTATCCCTCCCTCGGGGTCCCGTTCCCCCTTCCCTTTCCTCCTCCACCCTTGCGGGATGCTCCATTCCCCGCTCCAACACCAACCCGCTTAGCCAGATTCAAACCCCGCACCCGCAGGGCGAGTCTGCCACACCAAGCACTACCCTGATAATACCTTCTGCAACCCACACCGCCACTCCCGGGGGTCTCTCTCCCCCCCTATCCCTCCCTCGGGGTCCCGTTCCCCCTTCCCTTTCCTCTTCCACCCTTGCGGGATGCTCCATTCCCCGCTCCAACACCAACCCACTTAGCCGGATTCAAACCCCGCACCCGCAGGGGGAGTCTGCCACACCAAGCACTACCCTGATAATACCTTCTGCAACCCACACCGCCACTCCCGGGGGTCTCTCTCCCCCCCTATCCCTCCCTCGGGGTCCCGTTCCCCCTTCCCTTTCCTCTTCCACCCTCCCGGTCAAAACGGAAACTTTTTCCGTGCCGCGCCGCGCGCGCGCCTGAGCAAAATCAGTTCTGGCCAGCCCAGCCTAGGGCCATTCCAGCCAAATCTGGGTATGTCACCGGGGGTACCCCAGTTTGACCCAGAATTTCGAACCCATCTTTCCCTACGTTTTTCAGCATGCCGATTCCACCCAAATCGATTCCCGGTCAAAACGGAAACTTTTTTGCGCGCCGCGCCGCGCGCGCGCCTGGGCAAAATCAGTTCTGGCCAGCCCAGCCTAGGGCCATTCCAGCCAAATCTGGGTATGTCACCGGGGGTACCCCAGTTTGACCCAGAATTTCAAAGCCATCTTTTCCTACATTTTTAAGCATGCAGATTCCTCACAAATCGATTCCCGGTCAAAACAGAAAGTTTTTTGCGCGCCGCGCCGCGCGCGCGCCTGGGCAAAATCAGTTCTGGCCATCCCAGCCCAGGGCCATTCCAGCCAAATCTGGGTATGTCACCGGGGGTACCCCAGTTTGACCCAGAATTTCAAACCCATCTTTCCCTACGTTTTTCAGCATGCCGATTCCACCCAAATCGATACCCGGTCAAAACAGAAACCTTTTTGCGCGCCGCGCCGCGCGCGCGCCTGGGCAAAATCAGTTCTGGCCAGCCCAGCCCAGGGCCATTCCAGCCAAATCTGGGTATGTCACCGGGGGTACCCCAGTTTGACCCAGAATTTCAAACCCATCTTTCCCTACGTCTTTCAGCATGCCGATTCCACCCAAATCGATTCCCGGTCAAAACGGAAACTTTTTTGCGCGCCGCGCCGCGCGCGCGCCTGGGCAAAATCACTTCTGGCCAGCCCAGCCTAGGGCCATTCCAGCCAAATCTGGGTATGTCACCGGGGGTACCCCAGTTTGACCCAGAATTTCAAAGCCATCTTTCCCTACATTTTTAACCATGCAGATTCCTCACAAATCGATTCCCGGTCAAAACAGAAACTTTTTTGCGCGCCGCGCCGCGCGCGCGCCTGGGCAAAATCAGTTCTGGCCAGCCCAGCCCAGGGCCATTCCAGCCAAATCTGGGTATGTCACCGGGGGTACCCCAGTTTGACCCAGAATTTCAAACCCATCTTCACCCTGCGTTTTTCAGCATGCCGATTCCACCCAAATCGATTCTCGGTCAAAACGGAAACTTTTTGCGCGCCGCGCCGCGCGCGCGCCTGGGCAAAATCAGTTCTGGCCGGCTCAGCCTAGGGCCATTCCAGCCAAATCTGGGTATGTCACCGGGGGTACCCCAGTTTGACCCAGAATTTCAAACCCATCTTTCCCTACGTTTTTCAGCATGCAGATTCCACCCAAATCGATTCCCGGTCAAAACGGAAACTTTTTTGCGCGTCGTGCCGCGCGCGCGCCTGGGCAAAATCAGTTCTGGCCAGCCCAGCCTAGGGCCATTCCAGCCAAATCTGGGTATGTCACCGGGGGTACCCCAGTTTGACCCAGAATTTCAAAGCCATATTTTCCTACATTTTTAAGCATGCAGATTCCTCACAAATCGATTTCCGGTCAAAACAGAAACTTTTTTGCGCGCCGCGCCGCGCGCGCGCCTGGGCAAAATCAGTTCTGGCCAGCCCAGCCCAGGGCCATTCCAGCCAAATCTGGGTATGTCACCGGTGGTACCCCAGTTTGACCCAGAATTTCAAACCCGTCTTTCCCTACGTTTTTCAGCGTGCCGATTCCACCCAAATCGATTCCCGGTCAAAACGGAAACTTTTTTGCGCGCCGCGCCGCGCGCGCGTCTGGGCAAAATCAGTTCTGGCCAGCCCAGCCCAGGGCCATTCCAGCCAAATCTGGGTATGTCACCGGGGGTACCCCAGTTTGACCCAGAATTTCAAACCCATCTTGCCCTACGTTTTTCAGCATGCCGATTCCACCCAAATCGATTCCCGGTCGAAACGGAAACTTTTTTGCGCGCCGCGCCGCGCGCGCGCCTGGGCAAAATCAGTTCTGGCCAGCCCAGCCTAGGGCCATTCCAGCCAAATCTGGGTATGTCACCGGGGGTACCCCCGTTTGACCCAGAATTTCAAAGCCATCTTTCCCTACATTTTTAAGCATGCAGATTCCTCACAAATCGATACCCGGTCAAAACAGAAACTTTTCTGCGCGCCGCGCCGCGGGCGCGCCTGGGCGAAATCAGTTCTGGCCAGCCCAGCCCAGGGCCATTCCAGCCAAATCTGGGTATGTCACCGGGGGTACCCCAGTTTGACCCAGAATTTCAAACCCATCTTTCCATACGTTTTTCAGCATGCCGATTCCACCCAAATCGATTCCCGGTCAAAACGGAAACTTTTTTGCGCGCCGCGCCGCGCGCGGGCCTGGGCAAAATCAGTTCTGGCCAGCCCAGCCTAGGGCCATTCCAGCCAAATCTGGGTATGTCACCGGGCGTACCCCAGTTTGACCCAGAATTTCAAAGCCATCTTTTCTTACATTTTTAAGCATGCAGATTCCTCACAAATCGATACCCGGTCAAAACAGAAACCTTTTTGCGCGCCGCGCCGCGCGCGCGCCTGGGCAAAATCAGTTCTGGCCAGCCCAGCCCAGGGCCATTCCAGCCAAATCTGGGTATGACACCGGGGGTACCCCAGTTTGACCCAGAATTTGAAACCCATCTTTCCCTACGTCTTTCAGCATGCCGATTCCACCCAAATCGATTCCCGGTCAAAACGGAAACTTTTTTGCGCGCCGCGCCGCGCGCGCGCCTGGGCAAAATCACTTCTGGCCAGCCCAGCCTAGGGCCATTCCAGCCAAATCTGGGTATGTCACCGGGGGTACCCCAGTTTGACCCATAATTTCAAAGCCATCTTTTCCTACATTTTTAAGCATGCAGATTCCTCACAAATCGATTCCCGGTCAAAACAGAAACTTTTTTGCGCGCCGCGCCGCGCGCGCGCCTGGGCAAAATCAGTTCTGGCCAGCCCAGCCCAGGGCCATTCCAGCCAAATCTGGGTATGTCACCGGGGGTACCCCAGTTTGACCCAGAATTTCAAACCCATCTTTCCCTACGTTTTTCAGCATGCCGATTCCACCCAAATCGATTCCCGGTCAAAACGGAAACTTTTTTGCGCGCCGCGCCGCGCGCGCGCCTGGGCAAAATCAGTTCTGGCCAGCCCAGCCCAGGGCCATTCCAGCCAAATCTGGGTATGTCACCGGGGGTACCCCAGTTTGACCCAGAATTTCAAACCCATCTTTCCCTGCGTTTTTCAGCATGCCGATTCCACCCAAATCGATTCCCGGTCAAAACGGAAACTTTTTGCGCGCCGCGCCGCGCGCGCGCCTGGGCAAAATCAGTTCTGGCCAGCTCAGCCTAGGGCCATTCCAGCCAAATCTGGGTATGTCACCGGGGGTACCCCAGTTTGACCCAGAATTTCAAAGCCATCTTTTCCTACATTTTTAAGCATGCAGATTCCTCACAAATCGATTCCCATTCAAAACAGAAACTTTTTTGCGCGCCGCGCCGCGCGCGCGCCTGGGCAAAATCAGTTCTGGCCAGCCCAGCCCAGGGCCATTCCAGCCAAATCTGGGTATGTCACCGGTGGTACCCCAGTTTGACCCAGAATTTCAAACCCATCTTTTCCTACATTTTTAAGCATGCAGATTCCACCCAAATCAATTCCCGGTCAAAACGGAAACTTTTTTGCGCGTCGTGCCGCGCGCGCGCCTGGGCAAAATCAGTTCTGGCCAGCCCAGCCTAGGGCCATTCCAGCCAAATCTGGGTATGTCACCGGGGGTACCCCAGTTTGACTCAGAATTTCAAAGCCATCTTTTCCTACATTTTTAAGCATGCAGATTCCTCACAAATCGATTCCCATTCAAAACAGAAACTTTTTTGCGCGCCGCGCCGCGCGCGCGCCTGGGCAAAATCAGTTCTGGCCAGCCCAGCCCAGGGCCATTCCAGCCAAATCTGGGTATGTCACCGGTGGTACCCCAGTTTGACCCAGAATTTCAAACCCATCTTTCCCTACGTTTTTCAGCATGCAGATTCCACCCAAATCGATTCCCGGTCAAAACGGAAACTTTTTTGCGCGCCGCGCCGCGCGCGCGTCTGGGCAAAATCAGTTCTGGCCAGACCAGCCTAGGGCCATTCCAGCCAAAGCTGGGTATGTCACCGGGGGTACCCCAGTTTGACCCAGAATTGCGAAGCCATCTTTTCCTACATTTTTAAGCATGCCGATTCCACCCAAATCGATTCCCGGTCAAAACAGAAACTTTTTAGCGCGCCGCGCCGCGCGCACGCCTGGGCAAAACTAGTTCTGGCCAGCCCAGCCTAGGGCCATTCCAGCCAAATCTGGGTATGTCACCGGGGGTACCCCAGTCTGACCCAGAATTTCAAAGCCATCTTTTCCTACATTTTTAAGCATGCAGATTCCTCACAAATCGATTCCCGGTCAAAACGGAAACTTTTTTGCGCGCCGCGCCGCGCGCGCGCCTGGGCAAAATCAGTTCTGGCCAGCCCAGCCCAGGGCCATTCCAGCCAAATCTGGGTATGTCACCGGCAGTACCCCAGTTTGACCCAGATTTTCAAACCCATCTTTCCCTACATTTTTAAGCATGCAGATTCCTCACAAATCGATTCCCAGTCAAAACGGAAACTTTTTTGCGCGCCGCGCCGCGCGCGCGCCTGGGCAAAATCAGTTCTGGCCAGCCCAGCCCAGGGCCATTCCAGCCAAATCTGGGTATGTCACCGGGGGTACCCCAGTTTGACCCAGAATTTCAAAGCCATCTTTTCCTACATTTTTAAGCATGCAGATTCCTCACAAATCGATTCCCAGTCAAAACGGAAACTTTTTTGCGCGCCGCGCCGCGCGCGCGCCTGGGCAAAATCAGTTCTGGCCAGCCCAGCCCAGGGCCATTCCAGCCAAATCTGGGTATGTCACCGGGGGTACCCCAGTTTGACCCAGAATTTCAAAGCCATCCTTTCCTACATTTTTAAGCATGCCGATTCCAGCCAAATCGATTCCCGGTCGAAAACGGAAACTTTTTTGCGCGCCGCGCCGCGCGCGCGCCTGGGCAAAATCAGTTCTGGCCAGCCCAGCCTAGGGCCATTCCAGCCAAATCTGGGTATGTCACCGGGGGTACCCCAGTTTGACCCAGAATTTCAAAGCCATCTTTTCCTACATTTTTAAGCATGCAGATTCCTCACAAATCGATTCCCGGTCAAAACAGAAACTTTTTTGCGCGCCGCGCCGCGCGCGCGCCTGGGCAAAATCAGTTCTGGCCAGCCCAGCCCAGGGCCATTCCAGCCAAATCTGGGTATGTCACCGGGGGTACCCCAGTTTGACCCAGAATTTCAAACCCATCTTTCCCTACGTTTTTCAGCATGCCGATTCCACCCAAATTGATTCCCGGTCAAAACGGAAACTTTTTTGCGCGCCGCGCCGCGCGCGCGCCTGGGCAAAATCAGTTCTGGCCAGCCCAGCCTAGGGCCATTCCAGCCAAATCTGGGTATGTCACCGGGGGTACCCCAGTCTGACCCAGAATTTCAAAGCCATCTTTTCCTACATTTTTAAGCATGCAGATTCCACCCAAATCGATTCCCGGTCAAAACAGAAACTTTTTTGCGCGCCGCGCCGCGCGCGCGCCTGGGCAAAATCAGTTCTGGCCAGCCCAGCCTAGGGCCATTCCAGCCAAATCTGGGTATGTCACCGGGGGTACCCCAGTTTGACCCAGAATTTCAAACCCATCTTTCCCTACGTTTTTCAGCATGCCGATTCCACCCAAATTGATTCCCAGTCAAAACGGAAACTTTTTTGCGCGCCGCGCCGCGCGCGCGCCTGGGCAAAATCAGTTCTGGCCAGCCCAGCCTAGGGCCATTCCAGCCAAATCTGGGTATGTCACCGGGGGTACCCCAGTCTGACCCAGAATTTCAAAGCCATCTTTTCCTACATTTTTAAGCATGCAGATTCCACCCAAATCGATTCCCGGTCAAAACAGAAACTTTTTTGCGCGCCGCGCCGCGCGCGCGCCTGGGCAAAATCAGTTCTGGCCAGCCCAGCCTAGGGCCATTCCAGCCAAATCTGGGTATGTCACCGGGGGTACCCCAGTTTGACCCAGAATTTCAAAGCCATCTTTTCATACATTTTTAAGCATGCAGATTCCACCCAAATCAATTCCCGGTCAAAACGGAAACTTTTTTGCGCGTCGCGCCGCGCGCGCGCCTGGGCAAAATCAGTTCTGGCCAGCCCAGCCTAGGGCCATTCCAGCCAAATCTGGGTATGTCACCGGGGGTACCCCAGTTTGACCCAGAATTTCAAAGCCATCCTTTCGTACATTTTTAAGCATGCACATTCCTCACAAATCGATTCCCGGTCAAAACAGAACTTTTTTTGCGCGCCGCGCCGCGCGCGCGCCTGGGCAAAATCAGTTCTGGCCAGCCCAGCCCAGGGCCATTCCAGCCAAATCTGGGTATGTCACCGGTGGTACCCCAGTTTGATCCAGAATTTCAAACCCATCTTTCCCTACGTTTTTCAGCATGCCGATTCCACCCAAATTGATTCCCGGTGAAAACGGAAACTTTTTTGCGCGCCGCGCCGCGCGCGCGTCTGGGCAAAATCAGTTCTGGCCAGACCAGCCTAGGGCCATTCCAGCCAAATCTGGGTATGTCACCGGGGGTACCCCAGTTTGACCCAGAATTTCGAAGCCATCTTTTCCTACATTTTTAAGCATGCCGATTCCACCCAAATCGATTCCCGGTCAAAACAGAAACTTTTTTGCGCGCCGCGCCGCGCGCACGCCTGGGCAAAATCAGTTCTGGCCAGCCCAGCCTAGGGCCATTCCAGCCAAATCTGGGTATGTCACCGGGGGTACCCCAGTCTGACCCAGAATTTCAAAGCCATCTTTTCCTACATTTTTAAGCATGCAGATTCCACCCAAATCGATTCCCGGTCAAAACAGAAACTTTTTTGCGCGCCGCGCCGCGCGCGCGCCTGGGCAAAATCAGTTCTGGCCAGCCCAGCCTAGGGCCATTCCAGCCAAATCTGGGTATGTCACCGGGGGTACCCCAGTTTGACCCAGAATTTCAAAGCCATCTTTTCATACATTTTTAAGCATGCAGATTCCTCACAAATCGATTCCCGGTCAAAACAGAAACTTTTTTGCGCGCCGCGCCGCGCGCGCGCCTGGGCAAAATCAGTTCTGGCCAGCCCAGCCCAGGGCCATTCCAGCCAAATCTGGGTATGTCACCGGGGGTACCCCGGTTTGACCCAGAATTTCAAAGCCATCTTTCCCTACGTTTTTAAGCATGCAGATTCCACCCAAATCGATTCCAGGTCAAAACGGAAACTTTTTGCGCGCCGCGCCGCGCGCGCGCCTGGGCAAAATCAGTTCTGGCCAGCTCAGCCTAGGGCCATTCCAGCCAAATCTGGGTATGTCACCGGGGGTACCCCAGTTTGACCCAGAATTTCAAAGCCATCTTTTCCTACATTTTTAAGCATGCAGATTCCACCCAAATCGATTCCCGGTCAAAACGGAAACTTTTTTGCGTGCCGCGCCGCGCGCGCGCCTGGGCAAAATCAGTTCTGGCCAGCCCAGCCTAGGGCCATTCCAGCCAAATCTGGGTATGTCACCGGGGGTACCCCAGTTTGACCCAGAATTTCAAAGCCATCTTTTCCTACATTTTTAAGCATGCCGATTCCACCCAAATTGATTCCCGGTCAAAACGGAAACTTTTTTGCGCGCCGCGCCGCGCGCGCGTCTGGGCAAAATCAGTTCTGGCCAGCCCAGCCTAGGGCCATTCCAGCCAAATCTGGGTATGTCACCGGGGGTACCCCAGTTTGACCCAGAATTTCGAAGCCATCTTTTCCTACATTTTTAAGCATGCCGATTCCACCCAAATCGATTCCCGGTCAAAACAGAAACTTTTTTGCGCGCCGCGCCGCGCGCACGCCTGGGCAAAATCAGTTCTGGCCAGCCCAGCCTAGGGCCATTCCAGCCAAATCTGGGTATGTCACCGGGGGTACCCCAGTCTGACCCAGAATTTCAAAGCCATCTTTTCCTACATTTTTAAGCATGCAGATTCCTCACAAATCGATTCCCAGTCAAAACGGAAATTTTTTTGCGCGCCGCGCCGCGCGCGTGCCTGGGCAAAATCAGTTCTGGCCAGCCCAGCCTGGGGCCATTCCAGCCAAGTCTGGGTATGTCACCGGGGGTACCCCAGTTTGACCCGGAATTTCAAACCCATCTTTTCCTACATTTTTAAGCATGCAGATTCCTCACAAATCGATTCCCGGTCAAAACAGAAACTTTTTTGCGCCCCGCGCCGCGCGCGCGCCTGGGCAAAATCAGTTCTGGCCAGCCCAGCCCAGGGCCATTCCAGCCAAATCTGGGTATGTCACCGGGGGTACCCCAGTGTGACCCAGAATTTCAAACCCATCTTTCCCTACGTTTTACAGCATGCCGATTCCACCCAAATCGATTCCCGGTCAAAACGGAAACTTTTTTGCGCGCCGCGCCGCACGCGCGCCTGGGCAAAATCAGTTCTGGCCAGCCCAGCCCAGAGCCATTCCAGCCAAATCTGGGTATGTGGGCGGGGGTACCCCAGTTTGACCCAGAATTTCAAAGCCATCTTTTCGTACATTTTTAAGCATGCAGATTCCTCACACATCGATTCCCGGTCAAAACAGAAACTTTTTTGCGCGCCGCGCCGCGCGCGCGCCTGGGCAAAATCAGTTCTGGCCAGCCCAGCCCAGGGCCATTCCAGCCAAATCTGAGTATGTCCCCGGGGGTACCCCAGTTTGACCCAGAATTTCAAACCCATCTTTCCCTACGTTTTTCAGCATGCCGATTCCACCCAAATCGATTCCCGGTCAAAACGGAAACTTTTTTGCGCGCCGCGCCGCGCGCGCGCCTGGGCAAAATCAGTTCTGGCCAGCCCAGCCTGGGGCCATTGCAGCCAAATCTGGGTATGTCACCGGGGGTACCCCAGTGTGACCCAGAATTTCAAAGCCATCTTTTCCCACATTTTTAAGCATGCAGATTCCACCCAAATCGATTCCCGGTCAAAACGGAAACTTTTTTGCGCGCCGCGCCGCGCGCGCGCCTGGGCAAAATCAGTTCTGGCCAGCCCAGCCCAGGGCCATTCCAGCCAAATCTGGGTATGTCACCGGGGGTACCCCAGTTTGACCCAGAATTTCAAACCCATCTTTCCCTACGTTTTTCAGCATGCCGATTCCACCCAAATCGATTGCCGGTCAAAACGGAAACTTTTTTGCGCGCCGCGCCGCCCGCGCGCCTGGGCAAAATCAGTTCTGGCCAGCCCAGCCTAGGGCCATTCCAGCCAAATCTGGGTATGTCACCGGGGGTACCCCAGTTTGACCCAGAATTTCAAAGCCATCTTTTCCTACATTTTTAAGCATGCAGATTCCTCAGAAATCGATTCCCGATCAAAACAGAAACTTTTTTGCGCGCCGCGCCGCGCGCGCGCCTGGGCAAAATCAGTTCTGGCCAGCCCAGCCTAGGGCCATTCCAGCCAAATCTGGGTATGTCACCGGGGGTATCCCAGTTTGACCCAGAATTCCAAAGCCATCTTTTCCTACATTTTTAAGCATGCAGATTCCACCCAAATCGATTCCCGGTCAAAACGGAAACTTTAGGTTAGGGTTAGGGTTAGGGTTAGGGTTAGGGTTAGGGTTAGGGTTAGGGTTAGGGTTAGGGTTAGGGGGAATATCCTATTGTCCGTCGGACAATTTTTTTTTGGTTTTTTTTTCGCTCAATGGATCCTAGCTATCTGGGTGAACCCTGCTACCCTGGCGATTTAACCGAACCACACCATGCATTGTCATTCAAAAGCTCATGCACTGCACCCAGCTGGCTAGCACAGCTGTGGCTAGGGTAGTCAACAGTGAAGCAAAAAAATGCACGGCGATTGCAGAGCCTCTGAGCACCCTGCAAGACAACGTGGATCATCCACGCTGAACGTGCTACCTAGTAAAGGTTCAGCCTCACGGGTGACTCTCTGGCACTAATGTGATGAGATGTTCATTGGTGGATTTGTTCCCGTAGCAATTGAACAAAAAGCCACCATGCATTGTCATTCAAAATGCATGGCACTCCCCTTGCTGGTCTCTCCGATGTTTACCACAAACCATACATACAAAAAAGGCATGTTTCTGGGTAGGTCTCCATAGGCACCCTTGCTCCAACACCAACCCGCTTAGCCAGATTCTGATTCTGATTGCAGCCTGTGGTAAAACTGGCTATGAAACAAGCAAGGATTTTGTGTCCGTCAACGTCTGCACACGCTGCCAGAAGTACACTTTCTGAGTGTCAATTTTTTTTCGGTATATACTCGCTCCCCACTAGGCAGCTTCGGTGCTTTCAGGTCCACTTTGTGGAGGCCAATGGGCCAATCTCCTTCCAAAAACAAAGTCCTTCCCACCTGGAACCCCTTCATAGGCTCATGCTCAGCACCCATCATTTAGACCGCACACATGTCCCTCCCTTTTGTGTAACACCCTGCCCTTCCTTCCCTGGGGGTATCGCGGCATGCGCTGCCCCGCCCCTTCCGCCCCTCCCCCCTAGGGGGCTAGGGTTTGTCCATGTCCCTCCTGCGCAGGAGACAATGGCATGGGGTGGGGTGGGGGGGGGCATGCGCGCAGTTGAGGCCGCGGGCCCGATTTGTCGGCCCATTTGTGTGTGCTTCTTGCTTACTTGGGCCATGGTTCCCCGTTTGCAGGGTATCTTTGTCTGATTGTGCCCCATGTGCGGCGCTTAACGGCCGAATCTGTTCGTTGCTGGCCCGTTCGGACGCGGACAATGATTTGTGCCATGTGATGTTTTTTCCAATCTGTTGCATTCGTTGACGTTGCCGATTGATGTGCACAGTGATACACTGTATGGAGAGTGTTGTCTTGGGGACAGCTTGTTGTTGGGCTTCTGGTCAGCTTTGCTGGGAGTTCTGTTTTGTATTCTTTGCACCATGTCGTGCTGTGAGCAACGTGTTGTGTCTTGTGCGCAGTGCTGTCTATTGCAAGCTGTATCCAAAAACTTCCATGGTGCAGAACAAAGGTCTCATTGAAGCTCATGATTTTCGCACATGGCCGCCATGGCACCTTCTTAGGAGCTAGATCTCCCTCTGAGTGTGCTAAGACCATCCCGCCCCCCTCCTTGACAAGAATCTTGAAGATTCCAAATGTGCACATGCCTCTACAATGCCATATACCTTCGGGAAATCCTTCTGTGTAACCCGCATAGGCCTGTACCCAAAGGCTCAAAAGGATTGCACAATTTTGCTGAACGAGGAATCTCAACAACCCTAGCTCCTTGAGGGAATATATGAATGGTCCAAATGCTCGATCTAGCCATAATTCAAAGGCAGGAAATACATTCTAAAGTGTAAGCCACAAATTATCCTAACTATTGCAACTTTCCTCAACCTCCTTTGTCCGCAAAAATCTTGACACAGTGATATTGCAGGTAGTAAAGACGTATCACTATTACTATCGCAAAAAGGAATGTCGAAGTGGTCCACTTCACGGTTCAAAAAATCCTAGTTTGTTGCGTTACGATGTTACAAATTTTGTACATACCATTGTCTGTTGGCTATGAAACAAGCAAGGAAGGGTCTCTCCGATGTTTACCACAAACCATACATACAAAAAAGGCATGTTTCTGGGTAGTTCTCCATAGGCACCCTTGCGGGATGCTCCATTCCCCGCTCCAACACCAACCCGCTTAGCCAGATTCAAACCCCGCACCCGCAGGGCGAGTCTGCCACACCAAGCACTACCCTGATAATACCTTCCGCAACCCACACCGCCACTCCCGGGGGTCCCTCTCCCCCCGTATCCCTCCCTCGGGGTCCCGTTCCCCCTTCCCTTTCCTCTTCCACCCTTGCGGGATGCTCCATTCCCCGCTCCAACACCAACCCGCTTAGCCAGATTCAAACCCCGCACCCGCAGGGCGAGTCTGCAACACCAAGCACTACCCTGATAATACCTTCCGCAACCCACACCGCCACTCCCGGGGGTCTCTCTCCCCCCCTATCCCTCCCTCGGGGTCCCGTTCCCCCTTCCCTTTCCTCTTCCACCCTTGCGGGATGCTCCATTTCCCGCTCCAACACCAACCCGCTTAGCCAGATTCAAACCCCGCACCCGCAGGGCGAGTCTGCCACACCAAGCACTACCCTGATAATACCTTCTGCAACCCACACCGCCACTCCCGGGGGTCTCTCTCCCCCCCTATCCCTCCCTCGGGGTCCCGTTCCCCCTTCCCTTTCCTCTTCCACCCTTGCGGGATGCTCCATTCCCCGCTCCAACACCAACCCGCTTAGCCAGATTCAAACCCCGCACCCGCAGGGCGAGTCTGCCACACCAAGCACTACCCTGATAATACCTTCTGCAACCCACGCCGCCACTCCCGGGGGTCTCTCTCCCCCCCTATCCCTCCCTCGGGGTCCCGTTCCCCCTTCCCTTTCCTCTTCCACCCTTGCGGGATGCTCCATTCCCCGCTCCAACACCAACCCGCTTAGCCAGATTCAAACCCCGCATCCGCACGGCGAGTCTGCCACACCAAGCACTACCCTGATAATACCTTCTGCAACCCACACCGCCACTCCTGGGGGTCTCTCTCCCCCCCTATCCCTCCCTCGGGGTCCCGTTCCCCCTTCCCTTTCCTCTTCCACCCTTGCGGGATGCTCCATTCCCCGCTCCAACACCAACCCGCTTAGCCAGATTCAAACCCCGCACCCGCAGGGCGAGTCTGCCACACCAAGCACTACCCTGATAATACCTTCTGCAACCCACACCGCCACTCCCGGGGGTCTCTCTCCCCCCCGTATCCCTCCCTCGGGGTCCCGTTCCCCCTTCCCTTTCCTCTTCCACCCTTGCGGGATGCTCCATTCCCCGCTCCAACACCAACCCGCTTAGCCAGATTCAAACCCCGCACCCGCAGGGCGAGTCTGCCACACCAAGCACTACCCTGATAATACCTTCCGCAACCCACGCCGCCACTCCCGGGGGTCTCTCTCCCCCCCGTATCCCTCCCTCGGGGTCCCGTTCCCCCTTCCCTTTCCTCTTCCACCCTTGCGGGATGCTCCATTCCCCGCTCCAACACCAACCCGCTTAGCCAGATTCAAACCCCGCATCCGCAGGGCGAGTCTGCCACACCAAGCAATACCCTGATAATACCTTCCGCAACCCACACCGCCACTCCCGGGGGTCTCTCTCCCCCCGTATCCCTCCCTCGGGGTCCCGTTCCCCCTTCCCTTTCCTCTTCCACCCTTGCGGGATGCTCCATTCCCCGCTCCAACACCAACCCGCTTAGCCAGATTCAAACCCCGCACCCGCAGGGCGAGTCTGCCACACCAAGCACTACCCTGATAATACCTTCTGCAACCCACACCGCCACTCCCGGGGGTCTCTCTCCCCCCCTATCCCTCCCTCGGGGTCCCGTTCCCCCTGCCCTTTCCTCTTCCACCCTTGCGGGAGGCTCCATTCCCCGCTCCAACACCAACCCGCTTAGCCGGATTCAAACCCCGCACCCGCAGGGCGAGTCTGCCACACCAAGCACTACCCTGATAATACCTTCCGCAACCCACACCGCCACTCCCGGGGGTCTCTCTCCCCCCGTATCCCTCCCTCGGGGTCCCGTTCCCCCTTCCCTTTCCTCTTCCACCCTTGCGGGTGCTCCATTCCCCGCTCCAACACCAACCCGCTTAGCCAGATTCAAACCCCGCACCCGCAGGGCGAGTCTGCCACACCAAGCACTACCCTGATAATACCTTCTGCAACCCACACCGCCACTCCCGGGGGTCTCTCTTCCCCCCTATCCCTCCCTCGGGGTCCCGTTCCCCCTTCCCTTTCCTCTTCCACCCTTGCGGGATGCTCCATTCCCCGCTCCAACACCAACCCGCTTAGCCAGATTCAAACCCCGCATCCGCAGGGCGAGTCTGCCACACCAAGCACTACCCTGATAATACGTTCCGCAACCCACACCGCCACTCCCGGGGGTCTCTCTCCCCCCGTATCCCTCCCTCGGGGTCCCGTTCCCCCTTCCCTTTCCTCTTCCACCCTTGCGGGATGCTCCATTCCCCGCTCCAACACCAACCCGCTTAGCCAGATTCAAACCCCGCACCCGCAGGGCGAGTCTGCCACACCAAGCACTACCCTGATAATACCTTCTGCAACCCACACCGCCACTCCCGGGGGTCTCTCTCCCCCCCTATCCCTCCCTCGGGGTCCCGTTCCCCCTTCCCTTTCCTCTTCCACCCTTGCGGGATGCTCCATTCCCCGCTCCAACACCAACCCGCTTAGCCGGATTCAAACCCCGCACCCGCAGGGCGAGTCTGCCACACCAAGCACTACCCTGATAATACCTTCCGCAACCCACGGCGCCACTCCCGGGGGTCTCTCTCCCCCCGTATCCCTCCCTCGGGGTCCCGTTCCCCCTTCCCTTTCCTCTTCCACCCTTGCGGGTGCTCCATTCCCCGCTCCAACATCAACCCGCTTAGCCAGATTCAAACCCCGCACCCGCAGGGCGAGTCTGCCACACCAAGCACTACCCTGATAATACCTTCTGCAACCCACACCGCCACTCCCGGGGGTCTCTCTCCCCCCCTATCCCTCCCTCGGGGTCCCGTTCCCCCTTCCCTTTCCTCTTCCACCCTTGCGGGATGCTCCATTCCCCGCTCCAACACCAACCCGCTTAGCCAGATTCAAACCCCGCACCCGCAGGGCGAGTCTGCCACACCAAGCACTACCCTGATAATACCTTCTGCAACCCACATCGCCACTCCCGGGGGTCTCTCTCCCCCCCTATCCCTCCCTCGGGGTCCTGTTCCCCCTTCCCTTTCCTCTTCCACCCTTGCGGGATGCTCCATTCCCCGCTCCAACACCAACCCGCTTAGCCAGATTCAAACCCCGCACCCGCAGGGCGAGTCTGCCACACCAAGCACTACCCTGATAATACCTTCCGCAACCCACGCCGCCACTCCCGGGGGTCTCTCTCCCCCCCTATCCCTCCCTCGGGGTCCCGTTCCCCCTTCCCTTTCCTCTTCCACCCTTGCGGGATGCTCCATTCCCCGCTCCAACACCAACCCGCTTAGCCAGATTCAAACCCCGCACCCGCAGGGCGAGTCTGCCACACCAAGCACTACCCTGATAATACCTTCAGCAACCCACACCGCCACTCCCGGGGGTCTCTCTCCCCCCCTATCCCTCCCTCGGGGCCCCGTTCCCCCTTCCCTTTCCTCCTCCACCCTTGCGGGTGCTCCATTCCCCGCTCCAACACCAACCCGCTTAGCCAGATTCAAACGCCGCACCCGCAGGGCGAGTCTGCCACACCAAGCACTACCCTGATAATACCTTCTGCAACCCACGCCGCCACTCCCGGGGGTCTCTCTCCCCCCCTATCCCTCCCTCGGGGTCCCGTTCCCCCTTCCCTTTCCTCTTCCACCCTTGCGGGATGCTCCATTCCCCGCTCCAACACCAACCCGCTTAGCCAGATTCAAACCCCGCACCCGCAGGGCGAGTCTGCCACACCAAGCACTACCCTGATAATACCTTCTGTAACCCACACCGCCACTCCCGGGGGTCTCTCTCCCCCCCTATCCCTCCCTCGGGGTCCCGTTCCCCCTTCCCTTTCCTCTTCCACCCTTGCGGGATGCTCCATTCCCCGCTCCAACACCAACCCGCTTAGCCAGATTCAAACCCCGCACCCGCAGGGCGAGTCTGCCACACCAAGCACTACCCTGATAATACCTTCCGCAACCCACACCGCCACTCCCGGGGGTCTCTCCCCCCCCGTATCCCTCCCTCGGGGTCCCGTTCCCCCTTCCCTTTCCTCTTCCACCCTTGCGGGATGCTCCATTCCCCGCTCCAACACCAACCCGCTTAGCCAGATTCAAACCCCGCACCCGCAGGGCGAGTCTGCCACACCAAGCACTACCCTGATAATACCTTCTGCAACCCACACCGCCACTCCCGGGGGTCTCTCTCCCCCCCTATCCCTCCCTCGGGGTCCCGTTCCCCCTTCCCTTTCCTCTTCCACCCTTGCGGGATGCTCCATTCCCCGCTCCAACACCAACCCGCTTAGCCGGATTCAAACCCCGCACCCGCAGGGCGAGTCTGCCACACCAAGCACTACCCTGATAATACCTTCCGCAACCCACACCGCCACTCCCGGGGGTCTCTCTCCCCCCGTATCCCTCCCTCGGGGTCCCGTTCCCCCTTCCCTTTCCTCTTCCACCCTTGCGGGATGCTCCATTCCCCGCTCCAACACCAACCCGCTTAGCCAGATTCAAACCCCGCACCCGCAGGGCGAGTCTGCCACACCAAGCACTACCCTGATAATACCTTCTGCAACCCACACCGCCACTCCCGGGGGTCTCTCTCCCCCCCTATCCCTCCCTCGGGGTCCCGTTCCCCCTTCCCTTTCCTCTTCCACCCTTGCGGGATGCTCCATTCCCCGCTCCAACACCAACCCGCTTAGCCGGATTCAAACCCCGCACCCGCAGGGCGAGTCTGCCACACCAAGCACTACCCTGATAATACCTTCCGCAACCCACACCGCCACTCCCGGGGGTCTCTCTCCCCCCGTATCCCTCCCTCGGGGTCCCGTTCCCCCTTCCCTTTCCTCTTCCACCCTTGCGGGATGCTCCATTCCCCGCTCCAACACCAACCCGCTTAGCCAGATTCAAACCCCGCACCCGCAGGGCGAGTCTGCCACACCAAGCACTACCCTGATAATACCTTCTGCAACCCACACCGCCACTCCCGGGGGTCTCTCTCCCCCCCTATCCCTCCCTCGGGGTCCCGTTCCCCCTTCCCTTTCCTTCTCCACCCTTGCGGGATGCTCCATTCCCCGCTCCAACACCAACCCGCTTAGCCAGATTCAAACCCCGCACCCGCAGGGCGAGTCTGCCACACCAAGCACTACCCTGATAATACCTTCTGCAAGCCACACCGCCACTCCCGGGGGTCTCTCTCCCCCCCGTATCCCTCCCTCGGGGTCCTGTTCCCCCTTCCCTTTCCTCTTCCACCCTTGCGGGATGCTCCATTCCCCGCTCCAACACCAACCCGCTTAGCCAGATTCAAACCCCGCACCCGCAGGGCGAGTCTGCCACACCAAGCACTACCCTGATGATACCTTCCGCAACCCACGCCGCCACTCCCGGGGGTCTCTCTCCCCCCCTATCCCTCCCTCGGGGTCCCGTTCCCCCTTCCCTTTCCTCTTCCACCCTTGCGGGATGCTCCATTCCCCGCTCCAACACCAACCCGCTTAGCCAGATTCAAACCCCGCACCCGCAGGGCGAGTCTGCCACACCAAGCACTACCCTGATAATACCTTCTGCAACCCACACCGCCACTCCCGGGGGTCTCTCTCCCCCCCTATCCCTCCCTCGGGGCCCCGTTCCCCCTTCCCTTTCCTCTTCCACCCTTGCGGGATGCTCCATTCCCCGCTCCAACACCAACCCGCTTAGCCAGATTCCAACCCCGCACCCGCAGGGCGAGTCTGCCACACCAAGCACTACCCTGATAATACCTTCTGCAACCCACGCCGCCACTCCCGGGGGTCTCTCTCCCCCCCTATCCCTCCCTCTGGGTCCCGTTCCCCCTTCCCTTTCCTCTTCCACCCTTGCGGGATGCTCCATTCCCCGCTCCAACACCAACCCGCTTAGCCAGATTCAAACCCCGCACCCGCAGGGCGAGTCTGCCACACCAAGCACTACCCTGATAATACCTTCTGCAACCCACACCGCCACTCCCGGGGGTCTCTCTCCCCCCCTATCCCTCCCTCGGGGTCCCGTTCCCCCTTCCCTTTCCTCTTCCACCCTTGCGGGATGCTCCATTCCCCGCTCCAACACCAACCCGCTTAGCCAGATTCAAACCCCGCACCCGCAGGGCGAGTCTGCCACACCAAGCACTACCCTGATAATACCTTCTGCAACCCACACCGCCACTCCCGGGGGTCTCTCTCCCCCCCGTATCCCTCCCTCGGGGTCCCGTTCCCCCTTCCCTTTCCTCTTCCACCCTTGCGGGATGCTCCATTCCCCGCTCCAACACCAACCCGCTTAGCCAGATTCAAACCCCGCACCCGCAGGGCGAGTCTGCCACACCAAGCACTACCCTGATAATACCTTCTGCAACCCACACCGCCACTCCCGGGGGTCTCTCTCCCCCCCGTATCCCTCCCTCGGGGTCCCGTTCCCCCTTCCCTTTCCTCTTCCACCCTTGCGGGATGCTCCATTCCCCGCTCCAACACCAACCCGCTTAGCCAGATTCAAACCCCGCACCCGCAGGGCGAGTCTGCCACACCAAGCACTACCCTGATAATACCTTCCGCAACCCACACCGCCACTCCCGGGGGTCTCTCTCCCCCCGTATCCCTCCCTCGGGGTCCCGTTCCCCCTTCCCTTTCCTCTTCCACCCTTGCGGGATGCTCCATTCCCCGCTCCAACACCAACCCGCTTAGCCAGATTCAAACCCCGCACCCGCAGGGCGAGTCTGCCACACCAAGCACTACCCTGATAATACCTTCTGCAACCCACACCGCCACTCCCGGGGGTCTCTCTCCCCCCCTATCCCTCCCTCGGGGTCCCGTTCCCCCTTCCCTTTCCTCTTCCACCCTTGCGGGATGCTCCATTCCCCGCTCCAACACCAACCCGCTTAGCCAGATTCAAACCCCGCACCCGCAGGGCGAGTCTGCCACACCAAGCACTACCCTGATGATACCTTCCGCAACCCACGCCGCCACTCCCGGGGGTCTCTCTCCCCCCCTATCCCTCCCTCGGGGTCCCGTTCCCCCTTCCCTTTCCTCTTCCACCCTTGCGGGATGCTCCATTCCCCGCTCCAACACCAACCCGCTTAGCCAGATTCAAACCCCGCACCCGCAGGGCGAGTCTGCCACACCAAGCACTACCCTGATAATACCTTCTGCAACCCACACCGCCACTCCCGGGGGTCTCTCTCCCCCCCTATCCCTCCCTCGGGGCCCCGTTCCCCCTTCCCTTTCCTCTTCCACCCTTGCGGGATGCTCCATTCCCCGCTCCAACACCAACCCGCTTAGCCAGATTCCAACCCCGCACCCGCAGGGCGAGTCTGCCACACCAAGCACTACCCTGATAATACCTTCTGCAACCCACGCCGCCACTCCCGGGGGTCTCTCTCCCCCCCTATCCCTCCCTCTGGGTCCCGTTCCCCCTTCCCTTTCCTCTTCCACCCTTGCGGGATGCTCCATTCCCCGCTCCAACACCAACCCGCTTAGCCAGATTCAAACCCCGCACCCGCAGGGCGAGTCTGCCACACCAAGCACTACCCTGATAATACCTTCTGCAACCCACACCGCCACTCCCGGGGGTCTCTCTCCCCCCCTATCCCTCCCTCGGGGTCCCGTTCCCCCTTCCCTTTCCTCTTCCACCCTTGCGGGATGCTCCATTCCCCGCTCCAACACCAACCCGCTTAGCCAGATTCAAACCCCGCACCCGCAGGGCGAGTCTGCCACACCAAGCACTACCCTGATAATACCTTCTGCAACCCACACCGCCACTCCCGGGGGTCTCTCTCCCCCCCGTATCCCTCCCTCGGGGTCCCGTTCCCCCTTCCCTTTCCTCTTCCACCCTTGCGGGATGCTCCATTCCCCGCTCCAACACCAACCCGCTTAGCCAGATTCAAACCCCGCACCCGCAGGGCGAGTCTGCCACACCAAGCACTACCCTGATAATACCTTCTGCAACCCACACCGCCACTCCCGGGGGTCTCTCTCCCCCCCGTATCCCTCCCTCGGGGTCCCGTTCCCCCTTCCCTTTCCTCTTCCACCCTTGCGGGATGCTCCATTCCCCGCTCCAACACCAACCCGCTTAGCCAGATTCAAACCCCGCACCCGCAGGGCGAGTCTGCCACACCAAGCACTACCCTGATAATACCTTCCGCAACCCACACCGCCACTCCCGGGGGTCTCTCTCCCCCCGTATCCCTCCCTCGGGGTCCCGTTCCCCCTTCCCTTTCCTCTTCCACCCTTGCGGGATGCTCCATTCCCCGCTCCAACACCAACCCGCTTAGCCAGATTCAAACCCCGCACCCGCAGGGCGAGTCTGCCACACCAAGCACTACCCTGATAATACCTTCTGCAACCCACACCGCCACTCCCGGGGGTCTCTCTCCCCCCCTATCCCTCCCTCGGGGTCCCGTTCCCCCTTTCCTTTCCTCTTCCACCCTTGCGGGATGCTCCATTCCCCGCTCCAACACCAACCCGCTTAGCCAGATTCAAACCCCGCACCCGCAGGGCGAGTCTGCCACACCAAGCACTACCCTGGCTTCAAAATTCTCCGTCGGACAAAAGGATAAGGTTCTGTCCGTCAAATGCTACGAAAGACAAATCGTCCGACGGACAATAAAAAATTGTCCGACGGACAATTTAAAATTGTCTGAAAAAAATCGTCAGCGGGTCAACTCATTGCAGCCTGTGGTAAGTAAAAGTGGCTGTGAAACAACGAATAAAGTTCTGTCCGTCAAATGCTACGAAAGACAAATCGTCCGACGGACAATAAAAAATTGTCCGGCGGACAATTTAAAATTCTCCGTCGGACAAAGGGATAAGGTTCTGTCCGTCAAATGCTACGAAAGACAAATCGTCCGACGGACAATAAAAAATTGTCCGACGGACAATTTAAAATTGTCCGAAAAAAATCGTCAGCGGGACAACTCATTGCAGCCTGTGGTAAGTAAAAGTGGCTGTGAAACAACGAATAAAGTTCTGTCCGTCAAATGCTACGAAAGACAAATCGTCCGACGGACAATAAAAAATTGTCCGACGGACAATTTAAAATTGTCCGTCGGACAAAAGGATAAGGGTCTGTCCGTCAAATGCTACGAAAGACAAATCGTCCGACGGACAATAAAAATTCTCCGGCGGACAATTTAAAATTGTCTGAAAAAAATCGTCAGCGGGTCAACTCATTGCAGCCTGTGGTAAGTAAAAGTGGCTGTGAAACAACGAATAAAGTTCTGTCTGTCAAATGCTACGAAAGACAAATCGTCCGACGGACAATAAAAAATTGTCCGGCGGACAATTTAAAATTCTCCGTCGGACAAAGGGATAAGGTTCTGTCCGTCAAATGCTACGAAAGACAAATCGTCCGACGGACAATAAAAAATTGTCCGACGGACAATTTAAAATTGTCCGAAAAAAATCGTCAGCGGGACAACTCATTGCAGCCTGTGGTAAGTAAAAGTGGCTGTGAAACAACGAATAAAGTTCTGTCCGTCAAATGCTACGAAAGACAAATCGTCCGACGGACAATAAAAAATTGTCCGACGGACAATTTAAAATTGTCCGTCGGACAAAAGGATAAGGGTCTGTCCGTCAAATGCTACGAAAGACAAATCGTCCGACGGACAATAAAAATTCTCCGGCGGACAATTTCAAATTGTCCGAAAAAAATCGTCAGCGGGACAAATCATTGCAGCCTGTGGTAAGTAAAAGTGGCTGTGAAACAACGAATAAAGTTCTGTCCGTCAAATGCTACGGAAGACAAATCGTCCGACGGACAATAAAAAATTGTCCGACGGACAATTTAAAATTGTCCGTCGGACAAAGGGATAAGGGTCTGTCCGTCAAATGCTACGAAAGACAAATCGTCCGACGGACAATAAAAAATTGTCCGACAGACAATTTAAAATTGTCTGAAAAAAATCGTCAGCGGGACAACTCATTGCAGCCTGTGGTAAGTAAAAGTGGCTGTGAAACAACGAATAAAGTTCTGTCCGTCAAATGCTACGAAAGACAAATCGTCCGACGGACAATAAAAATTTGTCCGACGGACAATTTAAAATTCTCCGTCTGACAAAAGGATAAGGTTCTGTCCGTCAAATGCTACGAAAGACAAATCGTCCGACGGACAATAAAAAATTGTCCGACGGACAATTTAAACTTGTCTGAAAAAAATCGTCAGCGGGTCAACTCATTGCAGCCTGTGGTAAGTAAAAGTGGCTGTGAAACAACGAATAAAGTTCTGTCCGTCAAATGCTACGAAAGACAAATCGTCCGACGGACAATAAAAAATTGTCCGACAGACAATTTAAAATTCTCCGTCGGACAAAAGGATAAGGTTCTGTCCGTCAAATGCTACGAAAGACAAATCGTCCGACGGACAATAAAAAATTGTCCGACGGACAATTTAAAATTGTCCGAAAAAAATCGTCAGCGGGACAACTCATTGCAGCCTGTGGTAAGTAAAAGTGGCTGTGAAACAACGAATAAAGTTCTGTCCGTCAAATGCTACGAAAGACAAATCGTCCGACGGACAATAAAAAATTGTCCGACGGACAATTTAAAATTGTCCGTCGGACAAAAGGATAAGGGTCTTTCCGTCAAATGCTACGAAAGACAAATCGTCCGACGGACAATAAAAAAATGTCCGACGGACAATTTAAAATTGTCTGAAAAAAATCGTCAGCGGGTCAACTCATTGCAGCCTGTGGTAAGTAAAAGTGGCTGTGAAACAACGAATAAAGTTCTGTCCGTCAAATGCTACGAAAGACAAATCGTCCGACGGACAATAAAAAATTGTCCGACGGACAATTTAAAATTCTCCGTCGGACAAAAGGATAAGGTTCTGTCCGTCAAATGCTACGAAAGACAAATCGTCCGACGGACAATAAAAAATTGTCCGACCGACAATTTAAAATTGTCCGAAAAAAATCGTCAGCGGGACAACTCATTGCAGCCTGTGGTAAGTAAAAGTGGCTGTGAAACAACGAGTAAAGTTCTGTCCGTCAAATGCTACGAAAGACAAATCGTCCGACGGACAATAAAAAATTGTCCGACGGACAATTTAAAATTGTCCGTCGGACAAAAGGATAAGGGTCTGTCCGTCAAATGCTACGAAAGACAAATCGTCTGACGGACAATAAAAAATTGTCCGACGGACAATTTAAAATTGTCCGAAAAAAATCGTCAGCGGGACAAATCATTGCAGCCTGTGGTAAGTAAAAGTGGCTGTGAAACAACGAAAAAAGTTCTGTCCGTCAAATGCTACGAAAGACAAATCGTCCGACGGACAATAAAAAATTGTCCGACGGACAATTTAAAATTGTCCGTCGGACAAAAGGATAAGGGTCTGTCCGTCAAATGCTACGAAAGACAAATCGTCCGACGGACAATAAAAAATTGTCCGACGGACAATTTAAAATTGTCCGAAAAAAATCGTCAGCGGGACAACTCATTGCAGCCTGTGGTAAGTAAAAGTGGCTGTGAAACAACGAATAAAGTTCTGTCCGTCAAATGCTACGAAAGACAAATCGTCCGACGGACAATAAAAAATTGTCCGACGGACAATTTAAAATTCTCCGTCTGACAAAAGGATAAGGTTCTGTCCGTCAAATGCTACGAAAGACAAATCGTCCGACGGACAATGAAAAATTGTCCGACGGACAATTTAAAATTGTCCGAAAAAAATCGTCAGCGGGACAAATCATTGCAGCCTGTGGTAAGTAAAAGTGGCTGTGAAACAACGAATAAAGTTCTGTCCGTCAAATGCTACGAAAGACAAATCGTCCGACGGACAATAAAAAATTGTCCGACGGACAATTTAAAATTGTCCGTCGGACAAAAGGATAAGGGTCTGTCCGTCAAATGCTACGAAAGACAAATCGTCCGACGGACAATCAAAAATTGTCCGACGGACAATTTAAAATTGTCCGAAAAAAATCGTCAGCGGGACAGCTCATTGCAGCCTGTGGTAAGTAAAAGTGGCTGTGAAACATTGAATAAAGTTCTGTCCGTCAAATGCTACGAAAGACAAATCGTCCGACGGACAATAAAAAATTGTCCGACGGACAATTTAAAATTGTCCGTCGGGCAAAAGGATAAGGTTAGGGGGAATATCCTATTGTCCGTCGGACAAATTTTTTTTGGTTTTTTTTTCGCTCAATGGATCCTAGCTATCTGGGTGAACCCTGCTGCCCTGGCGATTTAACCGAACCACACCATGCATTGTCATTCAAAAGCTCATGCACTGCACGCAGCTGGCTAGCACAGCTGTGGCTAGGGTAGTCAACAGTGAAGCAAAAAAATGCACGGCGATTGCAGAGCCTCTGAGCACCCTGCAAGACAACGTGGATCATCCACGCTGAACGTGCTACCTAGTAAAGGTTCAGCCTCACGGGTGACTCTCTGGCACTAATGTGATGAGATGTTCATTGGTGGATTTGTTCCCGTAGCAATTGAACAAAAAGCCACCATGCATTGTCATTCAAAATGCATGGCACTCCCCTTGCTGGTCTCTCCGATGTTTACCACAAACCATACATACAAAAAAGGCATGTTTCTGGGTAGGTCTCCATAGGCACCCTTGCTCCAACACCAACCCGCTTAGCCAGATTCTGATTCTGATTGCAGCCTGTGGTAAAACTGGCTATGAAACAGGCAAGGATTTTGTGTCCGTAAACGTCTGGACACGCTGCACAGAAGTACACTTTCTGAGTGTCTATTTTTTTTCGGTATATACTCGCTCCTCACTAGGCAGCTTTGGTGCTTCCAGCGCCACTTTGTGGAGGCCAATGGGCCAATCTCCTTCCAAAAACAAAGTCCTTCCCACCTGGAACCCGTTCATAGGCTCATGCTCAGCACCCATCATTTAGACCGCACACATGTCCCTCCCTTTTGCGTAACACCCTGCCCTTCCTTCCCTGGGGTAATCGCGGCATGCGCTGCCCCGCCCCTTCCGCCCCTCCCCCCTAGGGGGCTAGGGTTTGTCCATGTCCCTCCTGCGCAGGAGACAATGGCATGGGGTGGGGTGGGGGGGGGCATGCGCGCAGTTGAGGCCGCGGGCCCGATTTGTCGGCCCATTTGTGTGTGCTTCTTGCTTACTTGGGCCATGGTTCCCCGTTTGCAGGGTATCTTTGTCTGATTGTGCCCCATGTGCGGCGCTTAACGGCCGAATCTGTTCGTTGCTGGCCCGTTCGGACGCGGACAATGATTTGTGCCATGTGATGTTTTTTCCAATCTGTTGCATTCGGTGACGTTGCCGATTGATGTGCACAGTGATACACTGTATGGAGAGTGTTGTCTTGGGGACAGCTTGTTGTTGGGCTTCTGGTCAGCTTTGCTGGGAGTTCTGTTTTGTATTCTTTGCACCATGTCGTGCTGTGAGCAACGTGTTGTGTCTTGTGTGCAGTGCTGTCTATTGCAAGCTGTATCCAAAAACTTCCATGGTGCAGAACAAAGGTCTCATTGAAGCTCATGATTTTCGCACATGGCCGCCATGGCACCTTCTTAGGAGCTAGATCTCCCTCTGAGTGTGCTAAGACCATCCCGCCCCCCTCCTTGACAAGAATCTTGAAGATTCCAAATGTGCACATGCCTCTACAATGCCATATACCTTCGGGAGATCCTTCTGTGTAACCCGCATAGGCCTTTACCCAAAGGCTCAAAAGGATTGCACAATTTTGCTGAACGAGGAATCTCAACAACCCTAGCTCCTTGAGGGAATATATGAATGGTCCAAATGCTCGATCTAGCCATTATTCAAAGGCAGGAAATACATTCTAAAGTGTAAGCCACAAATTATCCTAACTATTGCAACTTTCCTCAACCTCCTTTGTCCGCAAAAATCTTGACACAGTGATATTGCAGGTAGTAAAGACGTATCACTATTACTATCGCAAAAAGGAATGTCGAAGTGGTCCACTTCACGGTTCAAAAAGTCCTAGTTTGTTGCGTGACGATCTTACAAATTTTGTACATACCATTGTCTGTTGGCTATGAAACAAGCAAGGAAGGGTCCCTCCGATGTTTACCACAAACCATACATACAAAAAAGGCATGTTTCTGGGTAGTTCTCCATAGGCACCCTTGCGGGATGCTCCATTCCCCGCTCCAACACCAACCCGCTTAGCCAGATTCAAACCCCGCACACGCAGGGCGAGTCTGCCACACCAAGCACTACCCTGATAATACCTTCCGCAACCCACACCGCCACTCCCGGGGGTCTCTCTCCCAACGTATCCCTCCCTCGGGGTCCCGTTCCCCCTTCCCTTTCCTCTTCCACCCTTGCGGGATGCTCCATTCCCCGCTCCAACACCAACCCGCTTAGCCAGATTCAAACCCCGCACCCGCAGGGCGAGTCTGCCACACCAAGCACTACCCTGATAATACCTTCTGCAACCCACACCGCCACTCCCGGGGGTCTCTCTCCCCCCCTATCCCTCCCTCGGGGTCCCGTTCCCCCTTCCCTTTCCTCTTCCACCCTTGCGGGATGCTCCATTCCCCGCTCCAACACCAACCCTCTTAGCCAGATTCAAACCCCGCACCCGCAGGGCGAGTCTGCCACACCAAGCACTACCCTGATAATACCTTCTGCAACCCACGCCGCCACTCCCGGGGGTCTCTCTCCCCCCCTATCCCTCCCTCGGGGTCCCGTTCCTGGAGCGTAGCTCGCAACGCACGGCACCAATCAAATCCGAAATGCTCTCCAACGAGTGATTAAACAATCAAGACATTTGGTGCCTAAAATCAGAGTGAGCATTTTATAATAAAACATTATTACTCACAATGAAATACTCGCATTGCACTCAACTGAGCATCGCATTTATAATCTACAGTGCGCACGCGCGTGCCTCAGAATGCCTGCAGTGCACTGGTCTGCTGCACGCCCCTCCCAAGTCAGTCCAAGGGGACCTGGGGCTGGCTGACACAGACAAACAGTGGCAGCCAGTGCACTGCACACCAAAACTGATGTACAAAAAAAATAGACACTCAGAGAAACACAACAATTTCTTAAACACCCCGGTGCCCAACGATGGCAAGCCACCTGGTGTCAGGGGCTTGCTGTGTCCCCTGTGTCTCATGGATCTAATCACAGCCCAATGCCAAAAAAAAATAAAAAATCCTGCACCAAAATTTACAAAGCCCCTGCTCAGAAATTTGTCCATATAAAAAAAACAAAAGACATTCCAGAAAACACCCAAACAGGCATTGCAGCAAAAGCAACACAAAATCTGGTGTGGACTGACCCACAGGGTGCAGTAACCCTTAAGCTAATGTACAGGGTCTTCAGGGCACTTAATTTGTTGTGCACTGAGCCTTAGTTAACTGCACTGAGCCTTAGTTAACTTCTGAGCGTTGTGGTCTGGGGGCTGGTGCAGGGCGGCTGGGCATGGACTCCGTGTGCTCTGAGGGGGGAATTGGCCTGCCGTGGTGGCTTGATGGCCCCCCACACTGATCTGCAGACCTGCAGCAGGGAAAGAGACAAAGAAAAACTGCGGTAATAATATAATGTACGCATGCCTGTGCCAGAAGCACTGCACACTCACTGTTGGGACGTAGGCCTGTCAGTCACAGCAGGACCCAGCAGCACACACTGCACCCCAATCCGGGCTCCACTACCTGCACTAGGCCACTCATGTACCTGACATGTACACAACTCCTTCTAAGGGAAACACGGTTGGGGGGGCAAACACCCACATACTGCCCAACCCGGCTGCTAGGCGCCAACCCTGGCCCTACTTCACAGACCTGGCTGCTAGGCACCACCTCCTGGTCCTGGCCCAGCTCGTCGTGGCCTAGCCTGTGCAGGCAGCAAAATCACTGCCTACATGCCTGCACCCTGACCCTGTGCAGCTCCAGCACCCCACACCCAACAGCTACCTGCCGCAGTCACTGTACAGCCACAGGCTGTAAACGGCGAAAACTAAAACAAGGGTGCTTATCAATGCAAACCCTGGAGCACAAAAACAGTGCTTTCGGACCGACAGTGGCCCTGCACACAAAAGTCGTTTTGACATGCAGCTCATTCTGAGCTAGATTCCGACTCAGTCACAGAAATAACCATAACAGTCTCCTACGACAAGTTAACAAATAGACGAAAGGAGACGCGCCAGCTGCGCCACGAGCAGCGCAGGACGCGAAAAAGCACATATAGTGGCTAAATCAGGCCACAAATGAGTTAGATGCAAAAAATGACTTGCACATGAAAGTCGCAAACAGCAGCAAAACCACCGCCAAAACTCCTGAGTGGCAGCATAGATACCAAAACAAACTGGGCACACCGCAACGTCGCCTACACCAGCGACAGTCACACACAGCTCAACTCCGCAACACTGTTACCAGGCGAGTGCAAAAACCGCACATGGCACAACCCAGGCAAGTGCTGAACCGCGCAAGGGCAACAGGTGCAAGACACTGTACGCAAAACAGCCAGTACAGGCAGGTGAGGCAAATCCACCAGCAACAACAAAGGAGAAAACAAAGAAGAAAAAAAATACACACAGTGACATAACCTTATTCAGTCTCCTTGTTAGTCACCCCGAGGGCGTCGTCGCTTCTCAAGTCCAGCAGCACTGCGGCGACCTCTGCGACACTTTTTGGTACCAACGGGGCACACTGGCACTTGGTGGGTCGCAGATTTCCTGGAAGTGCACTCCACGGCTGCAGGCGAGGCTGCCTCATCATCCGTAACCTCCTTGGGCAGCTGCTGAACCTCCTGGACCACCAAGGCTCCTACCCTCTCAAGCACAAGCAGCGCAATAGCCGCACCAGCTGCAATGTCCAAAGGAGTGTCAGAATGGTTGAACAATACCACAGCGACGCCGCGTCGGTCTGTGCTGGCCGCGCTCACAGACACGTGATGCACCCATGCAAGTCCTGGCAGCGCAAAGACACCCAGCCTGAACCCTGGCGGCGCAGATATAGCACAGTCAGTCCTGACCAGCGCTTTGCCGTGCGCCGGCACCACCAGGTCATACGCGCTGTGCAACGTGTAGTCCGACGCCTGTAGAGAACTTGTACCTGGCAGGACAGCTTGCATGCTGAGTCGCTGCACCTGCAGCGCCGGCGTCGTGAAACTCATGTCTCGCGAAGTCGCCTACGTCGTGTCTCGTGTTTGGATGCACTCTCGAACATTGGGATTGTCAGATTGTTTAATTGGAGCGTAGCTCGCAACGCACGGCACCAATCAAATCCGAAATGCTCTCCAACGAGTGATTAAACAATCAAGACATTTGGTGCCTAAAATCAGAGTGAGCATTTTATAATAAAACATTATTACTCACAATGAAATACTCGCATTGCACTCAACTGAGCATCGCATTTATAATCTACAGTGCGCACGCGCGTGCCTCAGAATGCCTGCAGTGCACTGGTCTGCTGCAGTTCCCCCCTCCCTTTCCTCTTCCACCCTTGCGGGATGCTCCATTCCCCGCTCCAACACCAACCCGCTTAGCCAGATTCAAACCCCGCACCCGCAGGGCGAGTCTGCCACACCAAGCACTACCCTGATAATACCTTCTGCAACCCACACCGCCACTCCCGGGGGTCTCTCTCCCCCCCGTATCCCTCCCTCGGGGTCCCGTTCCCCCTTCCCTTTCCTCTTCCACCCTTGCGGGATGCTCCATTCCCCGCTCCAACACCAACCCGCTTAGCCAGATTCAAACCCCGCACCCGCAGGGCGAGTCTGCCACACCAAGCACTACCCTGAAAATACCTTCTGCAACCCACACCGCCACTCCCGGGGGTCTCTCTCCCCCCCGTATCCCTCCCTCGGGGTCCCGTTCCCCCTTCCCTTTCCTCTTCCACCCTTGCGGGATGCTCCATTCCCCGCTCCAACACCAACCCGCTTAGCCAGATTCAAACCCCGCACCCGCAGGGCGAGTCTGCCACACCAAGCACTACCCTGATAATACCTTCTGCAACCCACACCGCCACTCCCGGGGGTCTCTCTCCCCCCCTATCCCTCCCTCGGGGTCCCGTTCCCCCTTCCCTTTCCTCTTCCACCCTTGCGGGATGCTCCATTCCCCGCTCCAACACCAACCCGCTTAGCCGGATTCAAACCCCGCACCCGCGGGGCGAGTCTGCCACACCAAGCACTACCCTGATAATACCTTCCGCAACCCACACCGCCACTCCCGGGGGTCTCTCTCCCCCCGTATCCCTCCCTCGGGGTCCCGTTCCCCCTTCCCTTTCCTCTTCCACCCTTGCGGGATGCTCCATTCCCCGCTCCAACACCAACCCGCTTAGCCAGATTCAAACCCCGCACCCGCAGGGCGAGTCTGCCACACCAAGCACTACCCTGATAATACCTTCCGCAACCCACACCGCCACTCCCGGGGGTCTCTCTGCCCCCGTATCCCTCCCTCGGGGTCCCGTTCCCCCTTCCCTTTCCTCTTCCACCCTTGCGGGATGCTCCATTCCCCGCTCAAATGCTACGAAAGACAAATCGTCCGACGGAAAATAAAAAATTGTCCGACGGACAATTTAAAATTGTCCGAAAAAAATCGTCAGCGGGACAACTCATTGCAGCCTGTGGTAAGTAAAAGTGGCTGTGAAACAACGAATAAAGTTCTGTCCGTCAAATGCTACGAAAGACAAATCGTCTGACGGACAATAAAAAATTGTCCGACGGACAATTTAAAATTGTCCGTCGGACAACAGGATAAGGGTCTGTCCGTCAAATGCTACGAAAGACAAATCGTCCGACGGACAATAAAAAATTGTCCGACGGACAATTCAAAATTGTCTGAAAAAAATCGTCAGCGGGTCAACTCATTGCAGCCTGTGGTAAGTAAAAGTGGCTGTGAAACAACGAATAAAGTTCTGTCCGTCAAATGCTACGAAAGACAAATCGTCCGACGGACAATAAAAAATTGTCCGACGGACAATTTAAAATTCTCCGTCGGACAAAAGGATAAGGTTCTGTCCGTCAAATGCTACGAAAGACAAATCGTCCGACGGACAATAAAAAATTGTCCGACGGACAATTTAAAATTGTCCGAAAAAAATCGTCAGCGGGACAACTCATTGCAGCCTGTGGTAAGTAAAAGTGGCTGTGAAACAACGAGTAAAGTTCTGTCCGTCAAATGCTACGAAAGACAAATCGTCCGACGGACAATAAATAAATGTCCGACGGACAACTTAAAATTGTCCGTCGGACAAAAGGATAAGGGTCTGTCCGTCAAATGCTACGAAAGACAAATCGTCCGACGGACAATAAAAAATTGTCCGACAGACAATTTAAAATTGTCCGAAAAAAATCGTCAGCGGGACAAATCATTGCAGCCTGTAGTAAGTAAAAGTGGCTGTGAAACAACGAATAAAGTTCTGTCCGTCAAATGCTACGAAAGACAAATCGTCCGACGGACAATAAAAAATTGTCCGACGGACAATTTAAAATTGTCCGTCGGACAAAAGGATAGGGGTCTGTCCGTCAAATGCTACGAAAGACAAATCGTCCGACGGACAATAAAAAACTGTCCGACAGACAATTTAAAATTGTCCGAAAAAAATCGTCAGCGGGGCAACTCATTGCAGCCTGTGGTAAGTAAAAGTGGCTGTGAAACAACGAATAAAGTTCTGTCCGTCAAATGCTACGAAAGACAAATCGTCCGACGGACAATAAAAATTTGTCCGACGGACAATTTAAAATTCTCCGTCTGACAAAAGGATAAGGTTCTGTCCGTCAAATGCTACGAAAGACAAATCGTCCGACGGACAATAAAAAATTGTCCGACAGACAATTTAAAATTGTCCGAAAAAAATCGTCAGCGGGACAAATCATTGCAGCCTGTGGTAAGTAAAAGTGGCTGTGAAACAACGAATAAAGTTCTGTCCGTCAAATGCTACGAAAGACAAATCGTCCGACGGACAATAAAAAATTGTCCGACGGACAATTTAAAATTGTCCGTCGGACAAAAGGATAAGGGTCTGTCCGTCAAATGCTACGAAAGACAAATCGTCTGACGGACAATAAAAAATTGTCCGACGGACAATTTAAAATTGTCCGAAAAAAATCGTCAGCGGGACAACTCATTGCAGCCTGTGGTAAGTAAAAGTGGCTGTGAAACATTGAATAAAGTTCTGTCCGTCAAATGCTACGAAAGACAAATCGTCCGACGGACAATAAAAAATTGTCCGACGGACAATTTAAAATTGTCCGTCGGACAAAAGGATAAGGTTAGGGGGAATATCCTATTGTCCGTCGGACAATTTTTTTTTGGTTTTTTTTCGCTCAATGGATCCTAGCTATCTGGGTGAACCCTGCTGCCCTGGCGATTTAACCGAACCACACCATGCATTGTCATTCAAAAGCTCATGCACTGCACCCAGCTGGCTAGCACAGCTGTGGCTAGGGTAGTCAACAGTGAAGCAAAAAAATGCACGGCGATTGCAGAGCCTCTGAGCACCCTGCAAGACAACGTGGATCATCCACGCTGAACGTGCTACCTAGTAAAGGTTCAGCCTCACGGGTGACTCTCTGGCACTAATGTGATGAGATGTTCATTGGTGGATTTGTTCCCGTAGCAATTGAACAAAAAGCCACCATGCATTGTCATTCAAAATGCATGGCACTCCCCTTGCTGGTCTCTCCGATGTTTACCACAAACCATACATACAAAAAAGGCATGTTTCTGGGTAGGTCTCCATAGGCACCCTTGCTCCAACACCAACCCGCTTAGCCAGATTCTGATTCTGATTGCAGCCTGTGGTAAAACTGGCTATGAAACAGGCAAGGATTTTGTGTCTGTCAACGTCTGCACACGCTACACAGAAGTACACTTTCTGAGTGTCTATTTTTTTTTCGGTATATACTCGCTCCTCACTAGGCAGCTTTGCGCTTTCAGCGCCACTTTGTGGAGGCCAATGGGCCAATCTCCTTCCAAAAACAAAGTCCTTCCCACCTGGAACCTGTTCATAGGCTCATGCTCAGCACCCATCATTTAGACCGCACACATGTCCCTCCCTTTTGCGTAACACCCTGCCCTTCCTTCCCTGGGGGTATCGCGGCATGCGCTGCCCCGCCCCTTCCGCCCCTCCCCCCTAGGGGGTTAGGGTTTGTCCATGTCCCTCCTGCGCAGGAGACAATGGCATGGGGTGGGGTGGGGGGGGGCATGCGCGCAGTTGAGGCCGCGGGCCCGATTTGTCGGCCCATTTGTGTGTGCTTCTTGCTTACTTGGGCCATGGTTCCCCGTTTGCAGGGTATCTTTGTCTGATTGTGCCCCATGTGCGGCGCTTAACGGCCGAATCTGTTCGTTGCTGGCCCGTTCGGACGCGGACAATGATTTGTGCCATGTGATGTTTTTTCCAATCTGTTGCATTCGGTGACGTTGCCGATTGATGTGCACAGTGATACACTGTATGGAGAGTGTTGTCTTGGGGACAGCTTGTTGTTGGGCTTCTGGTCAGCTTTGCTGGGAGTTCTGTTTTGTATTCTTTGCACCATGTCGTGCTGTGAGCAACGTGTTGTGTCTTGTGCGCAGTGCTGTCTATTGCAAGCTGTATCCAAAAACTTCCATGGTGCAGAACAAAGGTCTCATTGAAGCTCATGATTTTCGCACATGGCCGCCATGGCACCTTCTGAGGAGCTAGATCTCCCTCTGAGTGTGCTAAGACCATCCCGCCCCCCTCCTTGACAAGAATCTTGAAGATTTCAAATGTGCACATGCCTCTACAATGCCATATACCTTCGGGAAATCCTTCTGTGTAACCCGCATAGGCCTGTACCCAAAGGCTCAAAAGGATTGCACAATTTTGCTGAACGAGGAATCTCAACAACCCTAGCTCCTTGAGGGAATATATGAATGGTCCAAATGCTCGATCTAGCCATAATTCAAAGGCAGGAAATACATTCTAAAGTGTAAGCCACAAATTATCCTAACTATTGCAACTTTCCTCAACCTCCTTTGTCCGCAAAAATCTTGACACAGTGATATTGCAGGTAGTAAAGACGTATCACTATTACTATCGCAAAAAGGAATGTCGAAGTGGTCCACTTCACGGTTCAAAAAATCCTAGTTTGTTGCGTGACGATGTTACAAATGTTGTACATACCATTGTCTGTTGGCTATGAAACAAGCAAGGAAGGGTCTCTCCGATGTTTACCACAAACCATACATACAAAAAAGGCATGTTTCTGGGTAGTTCTCCATAGGCACCCTTGCGGGATGCTCCATTCCCCGCTCCAACACCAACCCGCTTAGCCAGATTCAAACCCCGCACCCGCAGGGCGAGTCTGCCACACCAAGCACTACCCTGATCATACCTTCCGCAACCAGAGCGAGAAATGTAGTTGCACAATCAGTGTGCAAATAGACAGCTCTGTTGCCCACCCCAGGGACCTGCAGGGCCCCTCCAAGCCGTATCCCGTCCACAGGAGCGCGGTATCCCTCCTCGCTTGGCCACGTAGGGGTATATATCCCTCCTGATATTATCTGCACGTCATGCGCACATTTTTTGTAACACAAACAGGCGTATTCTGTGCGGCAGCTTTGTTGGCACCGCCATTGAGTTTGAGGAATCATGTCTCATGGCAATGACCCTTGGAGAATGCAACAAATGAAATTTGACATGTGTGTCACGTGCTTCTGTACTGCTTGTGCCGTATTCTGCATTGGGGGTTCAGTCGTTGATTGAAAAAGCAGAGAATATTCTGTACAGATGTGGCCGTGCTATCCCTTGCGTGCTGATGGCCCGAAATTGTATCATCACATTCCCTTACAACGGAGGGTTTGTAAAGTTTCTTTTACCGAGAGCTGGAAGATCAAGTAAGGGGATGTGAATCAGACAGAACAAAATTGTGACTGACAAAAGTAACTGCAGCCGATAGTAACACTGGTTGTGCAACGATCAATGAAATCTCAATGGATCTGTGACCGACATTTTAAAATCGTCCAGCGGACATTTTGAAAATGTCCATCAGACAGAAAAAGATCCTACCTGAGACAACTAACTGCACCCCTATGAAACAAGCAAGGAAGTTGTGTCCGTGAACGGCTAAAAAATGAAAAGTCGTCCGACGGTCGATGTCGAATTGTCCGACAGAAAATGCACAATCGTCCAGCGGACATTCAAAAAAAGTCCGAAACAAATCGTCAGCGGGACAACTCATTGCAGCCTGTGGTAAGTAAAAGTGGCTGTGAAACAACGAATAAAGTTCTGTCCGTCAAATGCTACGAAAGACAAATCGTCCGACGGACAATAAAAAATTGTCCGACGGACAATTTAAAATTGTCCGTCGGACAGAAAACAATCGTCTGCGGGACAGCTGATTGCAGCCTGTGGTAAAACTGGCTATGAAACAAGCAAGGAAGTTGTGTCCGTGAACGGCTAAAAAATGAAAAATCGTCGATGTCGATCGGTCGATGTCGAAATGTCCGACAGAAAATGCACAATTCTCCAGCGGAAATTTAAAAATTGTCCGAGAAAAATCGTCAGCGGGTCAACTCATTGCAGCCTGTGGTAAGTAAAAGTTGCTGTGAAACAACGAATAAAGTTCTGTCCGTCAAATGCTACGAAAGACAAATCGTCCGACGGACAAAAAAAAATTGTCCGACGGACAATTCAAAATTCTCCGTCGGACAAAAGGATAAGGTTCTGTCCGTCAAAGGCTACGAAAGACAAATCGTCCGACGGACAATAAACAAATGTCCGACGGACAATTTAAAATTGTCTGAAAAAAATCGTCAGCGGGTCAACTCATTGCAGCCTGTGGTAAGTAAAAGTGGCTGTGAAACAACGAATCAAGTTCTGTCCGTCAAATGCTACGAAAGACAAATCGTCCGACGGACAATAAAAAATTGTCCGACGGACAATTTAAAATTCTCCGTCGGACAAAAGGATAAGGTTCTGTCCGTCAAAGGCTACGAAAGACAAATCGTCCGACGGACAATAAACAATTGTCCGACGGACAATTTAAAATTGTCTGAAAAAAATCGTCAGCGGGTCAACTCATTGCAGCCTGTGGTAAGTAAAAGTGGCTGTGAAACAACGAATCAAGTTCTGTCCGTCAAATGCTACGAAAGACAAATCGTCCGACGGACAATAAAAAATCGTCCGACAGACAATTTAAAATTCTCCGTCGGACAAAAGGATAAGGTTCTGTCCGTCAAATGCTACGAAAGACAAATCGTCCGACGGACAATAAAAAATTGTCCGACGGACAATTTAAAATTGTCCGAAAAAAATCGTCAGCGGGACAACTCATTGCAGCCTGTTGTAAGTAAAAGTGGCTGTGAAACAACGAATAAAGTTCTGTCCGTCAAATGCTACGAAAGACAAATCGTCCGACGGACAATAAAAAATTGTCCGACGGACAATTTAAAATTGTCCGTCGGACAAAAGGATAAGGGTCTGTCCGTCAAATGCTACGAAAGACAAATCGTCCGACGGACAATAAAAATTGTCCGACGGACAATTTAAAATTGTCCGAAAAAAATCGTCAGCGGGACAAATCATTGCAGCCTGTGGTAAGTAAAAGTGGCTGTGAAACAACGAATAAAGTTCTGTCCGTCAAATGCTACGAAGAACAAATCGTCCGACGGACAATAAAAATTTGTCCGACGGACAATTTAAAATTGTCCGTCGGACAAAAGGATAAGGGTCTGTCCGTCAAATGCTACGAAAGACAAATCGTCCGACGGACAATAAAAAATTGTCCGACGGACAATTTAAAATTGTCCGAAAAAAATCGTCAGCGGGACAAATCATTGCAGCCTGTGGTAAGTAAAAGTGGCTGTGAAACAACGAATAAAGTTCTGTCCGTCAAATGCTACGAAAGACAAATCGTCCGACGGACAATGAAAATTTGTCCGACGGACAATTTAAAATTCTCCGTCTGACAAAAGGATGAGGTTCTGTCCGTCAAATGCTACGAAAGACAAATCGTCCGACGGACAATAAAAATTGTCCGACGGACAATTTAAAATTGTCTGAAAAAAATCGTCAGCGGGTCAACTCATTGCAGCCTGTGGTAAGTAAAAGTGGCTGTGAAACAACGAAAAAAGTTCTGTCCGTCAAATGCTACGAAAGACAAATCGTCCGACGGACAATAAAAAATTGTCCGACGGACAATTTAAAATTCTCCGTCGGACAAAAGGATAAGGTTCTGTCCGTCAAATGCTACGAAAGACAAATCGTCCGACGGACAATAAAAAATTGTCCGACGGACAATTTAAAATTGTCCGAAAAAAATCGTCAGCGGGACAACTCATTGCAGCCTGTGGTAAGTAAAAGTGGCTGTGAAACAACGAGTAAAGTTCTGTCCGTCAAATGCTACGAAAGACAAATCGTCCGACGGACAATAAAAATTTGTCCGACGGACAATTTAAAATTCTCCGTCTGACAAAAGGATAAGGTTCTGTCCGTCAAATGCTACGAAAGACAAATCGTCCGACGGACAATAAAAAATTGTCCGACGGACAATTTAAAATTGTCCGAAAAAAATCGTCAGCGGGACAAATCATTGCAGCCTGTGGTAAGTAAAAGTGGCTGTGAAACAACGAACAAAGTTCTGTCCGTCAAATGCCCCGAAAGACAAATCGTCCGACGGACAATAAAAAATTGTCCGACGGACAATTTAAAATTGTCCGTCGGACAAAAGGATAAGGGTCTGTCCGTCAAATGCTACGAAAGACAAATCGTCCGACGGACAATAAAAAATTGTCCGACGGACAATTTAAAATTGTCCGAAAAAAATCGTCAGCGGGACAACTCATTGCAGCCTGTGGTAAGTAAAAGTGGCTGTGAAACATTGAATAAAGTTCTGTCCGTCAAATGCTACGAAAGACAAATCGTCCGACAGACAATAAAAAATTGTCCGACGGACAATTTAAAATTGTCCGTCGGACAAAAGGATAAGGTTAGGGGGAATATCCTATTGTCCGTCGGACAATTTTTTTTTGGTTTTTTTTTCGCTCAATGGATCCTAGCTATCTGGGTGAACCCTGCTGCCCTGGCGATTTAACCGAACCACACCATGCATTGTCATTCAAAAGCTCATGCACTGCACCCAGCTGGCTAGCACAGCTGTGGCTAGGGTAGTCAACAGTGAAGCAAAAAAATGCACGGCGATTGCAGAGCCTCTGAGCACCCTGCAAGACAACGTGGATCATCCACGCTGAACGTGCTACCTAGTAAAGGTTCAGCCTCACGGGTGACTCTCTGGCACTAATGTGATGAGATGTTCATTGGTGGATTTGTTCCCGTAGCAATTGGACAAAAAGCCACCATGCATTGTCATTCAAAATGCATGGCACTCCCCTTGCTGGTCTCTCCGATGTTTACCACAAACCATACATACAAAAAAGGCATGTTTCTGGGTAGGTCTCCATAGGCACCCTTGCTCCAACACCAACCCGCTTAGCCAGATTCTGATTCTGATTGCAGCCTGTGGTAAAACTGGCTATGAAACAAGCAGGGATCTTGTGTCTGTGAACGTCTGCACACGCTGCACAGAAGTACACTTTCTGAGTGTCTATTTTTTTTTGGTATATACTCGCTCCTCACTAGGCAGCTTTGGTGCTTTCAGCGCTACTTTGTGGAGGCCAATGGGCCAATCTCCTTCCAAAAACAAAGTCCTTCCCACCTGGAACCCGTTCATAGGCTCATGCTCAGCACCCATCATTTAGACCGCACACATGTCCCTCCCTTTTGCGTAACACCCTGCCCTTCCTTCCCTGGGGGTATCGCGGCATGCGCTGCCCCGCCCCTTCCGCCCCTCCCCCCTAGGGGGCTAGGGTTTGTCCATGTCCCTCCTGCGCAGGAGACAATGGCATGGGGTGGGGTGGGGGGGGGCATGCGCGCAGTTGAGGCCGCGGGCCCGATTTGTCGGCCCATTTGTGTGTGCTTCTTGCTTACTTGGGCCATGGTTCCCCGTTTGCAGGGTATCTTTGTCTGATTGTGCCCCATGTGCGGCGCTTAACGGCCGAATCTGTTCGTTGCTGGCCCGTTCGGACGCGGACAATGATTTGTGCCATGTGATGTTTTTTCCAATCTGTTGCATTCGGTGACGTTGCTGATTGATGTGCACAGTGATACACTGTATGGAGAGTGTTGTCTTGGGGACAGCTTGTTGTTGGGCTTCTGGTCAGCTTTGCTGGGAGTTCTGTTTTGTATTCTTTGCACCATGTCGTGCTGTGAGCAACGTGTTGTGTCTTGTGCGCAGTGCTGTCTATTGCAAGCTGTATCCAAAAACTTCCATGGTGCAGAACAAAGGCCTCATTGAAGCTCATGATTTTCGCACATGGCCGCCATGGCACCTTCTTAGGAGCTAGATCTCCCTCTGAGTGTGCTAAGACCATCCCGCCCCCCTCCTTGACAAGAATCTTGAAGATTCCAAATGTGCACATGCCTCTACAATGCCATATACCTTCGGGAAATCCTTCTGTGTAACCCGCATAGGCCTGTACCCAAAGGCTCAAAAGGATTGCACAATTTTGCTGAACGAGGAATCTCAACAACCCTAGCTCCTTGAGGGAATATATGAATGGTCCAAATGCTCGATCTAGCCATAGTTCAAAGGCAGGAAATACATTCTAAAGTGTAAGCCACAAATTATCCTAACTATTGCAACTTTCCTCAACCTCCTTTGTCCGCAAAAATCTTGACACAGTGATATTGCAGGTAGTAAAGACGTATCACTATTACTATCGCAAAAAGGAATGTCGAAGTGGTCCACTGCACGGTTCAAAAAATCCTAGTTTGTTGCGTGACGATGTTACAAATTTTGTACATACCATTGTCTGTTGGCTATGAAACAAGCAAGGAAGGGTCTCTCCGATGTTTACCACAAACCATACATACAAAAAGGCATGTTTCTGGGTAGTTCTCCATAGGCACCCTTGCGGGATGCTCCATTCCCCGCTCCAACACCAACCCGCTTAGCCAGATTCAAACCCCGCACCCGCAGACCTCAGAGTCTTGTTTCGGCCAGTACTCAGAATTTTCAAACCTCTCATTTTGAATCTCCTGCAGTCCCATTTTGAAAACCTTGAAACGACGCCCTTCTTGTAATTGCCGCACGCAATAAATCAAATGAGTTGATCAATCTTGACTTGGTGATACGGAGTGATTCAACAGATAAGCCGTTTCATGGCCTAAACAATAATGGACGCTCAGCACAATACATACACTGTAAACATGCTAAAATCCTACAAAATCAGATCTTTTTATAATAAAAATCAGTGCTTCTCAGAAAGAAAACAATGCACAAATCAGTGCGCACGCGTGCCCTGCAGTGCCCAAATAGCGGCATCTGCGACGCACCACAGCAAATTAACTTATATGGGGCTATGTCATGCACAACAAACAAAAATTAGACATAATTGCTGTAATCCTGACCCTGCCAAATGCAGAGGTCCACAGAAGAAACCAACCTTGTTCTGTCCTGTCCTGAGCTTCCCTTTACATTCCCCCCCCAAGCCCACACATACCCTGATGTGTGGCTGAGACCCCAAAACAAAAGGGTGCGAAGGGTTTTACCATAGGGCTGGGAAAAGCTCAGACAGAGCTGGGTGGGTGTAAAACGCAAGCACCCAAAAGGCTGCCTTGCATGTTTACACTCCCCCCCCAGGCTCAGCACTCCCCAAATGAGTTGCTGACCCGAGAAAAAAAAATAGCAAAACATGCAGGCCTTTACCTAGAATACAATACAGATATTATTGTCTGTGATTTGGCTATTTCTACTCATTCCTGGTAAAAACAGCTACTATCTATGTGCAGATCATGCTAGTGGAATACCACTGGTACCACAGATAGCTTTATCCTCCTGAAAGGGATTTCTGTCACAAAACAGTGCCCTAGGGAAGTGGTGAAGTGGTGTTTCAACCTAAACCCACTCAAACTCCTCAAAGGGTGTAAAAACCTGATAAGTGCTCATGGCACACAACCTGAGGTGCTCATGGCACAGATAAAATTTAGTATAAAAATACTGAAAGAAAACCCCTGCTTTTTTCAACAAAAGCAGAAAAACAAACGGGAAAACCACTCTGCTTTTTCTCCAAGACAGAAGCAGCTGAAAAGGAAAAAAAGACACACTGCTCACAAGCAGGCAGGTGCAAAGCAAAACAGAATTGCAAAACTGAGTAAACCAGAGTTCACTCAAAGTGTAAAGCAGGGTGTATCCCACCACTGCTCATTGCAGATTCAAAATAGTATCTACAACGAAAAAGAAAGCAAAGGCACATGTCAGTGCCAGCAAACAAGTCGCTTGGCGCCCAAGAAGAGGCCAAAAAAGACCTCGTTGACAAAGTCAACTTTCGGATGCATTGTAATTTACATCACATTCTGCCATCTGTGGCAGATATATACCACAAGGCGCTCACAGCGCCAAAAGCTGACAAAGAAAGCGCTGCAAGCGCGCGCAAATTGAACAACGCTCACGGTTGCACTCCCATATTATCCACTGCACTATCTTGATGTGGTGGTAACTCTTGGGGCCCTTCTTGATGAGGTATCAATTGATCTTGTGGTGTTTGTGGAAAATTTCCACCATATTGAACCAATGGCCCTTGATGTGAAGAGCTGGCTTGTTGTTGCTCCTCTTGTAGTTGAATCATGGCCAAAGCATGCTTGTTGATGTCGAAATTGAGTTGGTGATGGTCTCCATTTGTTTGTCTACATGGCTTGCGCATTCCACAAGTCTGTCGTATGATTGCTTCAACGAAGTATGAAACCCCATGAGGTCTTGGTGAAGTTTCCGAACTTGTTGATCATTTTGTTGATGGTTATGATCCACTATTTTCCGGAGGCCTCTCCCTTCGTTGAGCACACCAAAGGCATTGCGCTTCATCCAGCGCGCCAACGGCAAAAGCAGCGCGCTTTGAAGAGCACTGCTCAGTCCAAGAAGGGATTCCCTTGGTTCTCCTTGGAGTTCACCACAGACTGCCCCCACATGTCTCGCGTAGGGCACTCGGTCTTCTTCTCGCTTGTACCTCGGCGTGCGCGACCTTGGATTGAGTTTAATACCTCAAAGAACTTGGCTATAGCGCGGCGACGCTGCACAGCTCGTCCTGCTCGCTGTCCCCTTTGTTTGGGCCTCGCGATGTTGGACGACTCATTTGTGGAGATCCTTCGCTGCTGAACTCCACCAGGATCTCCCGAAGTTACTGTCCACGCGTCAAAATCATCCAAACTCGCTTGTAACTCGTCCGTTCGGCACTCAGTCACTTGGGATTCGTTCTGCCGGCACTTCGTCACACTTGAAACGGGTCTTGGTTCTTGCTTCTCGACGAACTTGTTCCATTTGTTCGTTCTGACGGACACAGAGGGCGAACAGTTACCCAACAGTTCCACAACTCGTCGGAGGTCACTTAAGGATCGCTTCAAGGAATTTTCCAACGAGGTCTCCAACTTCGCCAACACACCTGAGTACTCAGACGCTTTGTTCTTGTTCGGCGGCGCATTCGATTTTGCGGTGTTCTTCTTTGGCGTTGTCTTGCTGGAATCCGCCAGCTCCTTCAATGAGCGCTTCCCTGGCTCCTTCAGTTCGTTCGGCGGCGTACTTGTCTGCCCCGAATTCAACCAAGGCTGGAACAACCGGCAATAGAGCTTTTGAAAAACGTGGCCAAAGTTCGCGTACCTCTTCGCGCAGATGACTTGTTGCTCATACCTGAGACTTTGCCTTATTCGTTCTTCCTGTGCGACGAGTCGTTGCACTGCTGTGATGGCGGCGGCTTCAGCACATCGTGGCACTTCTGTTACTCCACTTGAAAGGCGCTTCGGCGGCCGTGTTGTCCTGGGCGGGGCTGGCGCTGGTCTGGACGGCGCCTTGATGGTGTCTTGATTGACGGCTCGGCCGGGCTGTAGACTCCTGTGATTGCACTCCTCACTCTTATTGATCTCATCTGCAGCTACAGGCAAAGGCAAAGAAACGTCGTGTTTATCTGTTGAATATTTCAAGACCTCAGAGTCTTGTTTCGGCCAGTACTCAGAATTTTCAAACCTCTCATTTTGAATCTCCTGCAGTCCCATTTTGAAAACCTTGAAACGACGCCCTTCTTGTAATTGCCGCACGCAATAAATCAAATGAGTTGATCAATCTTGACTTGGTGATACGGAGTGATTCAACAGATAAGCCGTTTCATGGCCTAAACAATAATGGACGCTCAGCACAATACATACACTGTAAACATGCTAAAATCCTACAAAATCAGATCTTTTTATAATAAAAATCAGTGCTTCTCAGAAAGAAAACAATGCACAAATCAGTGCGCACGCGTGCCCTGCAGTGCCCAAAGAGCGGCATCTGCGACGCACCACAGCAAATAACTTATATGGGGCTATGTCATGCACAACAAACAAAAATTAGACATAATTGCTGTAATCCTGACCCTGCCAAATGCAGAGGTCCACAGAAGAAACCAACCTTGTTCTGTCCTGTCCTGAGCTTCCCTTTACAGCGAGTCTGCCACACCAAGCACTACCCTGATAATACCTTCCGCAACCCACACCGCCACTCCCGGGGGTCTCTCTCCCCCCGTATCCCTCCCTCTGGGTCCCGTTCCCCCTTCCCTTTCCTCCTCCACCCTTGCGGGATGCTCCATTCCCCGCTCCAACACCAACCCGCTTAGCCAGATTCAAACCCCGCACCCGCAGGGCGAGTCTGCCACACCAAGCACTACCCTGATAATACCTTCCGCAACCCACACCGCCACTCCCGGGGGTCTCTCTCCCCCCGTATCCCTCCCTCGGGGTCCCGTTCCCCCTTCCCTTTCCTCTTCCACCCTTGCGGGATGCTCCATTCCCCGCTCCAACACCAACCCGCTTAGCCAGATTCAAACCCCGCACCCGCAGGGCGAGTCTGCCACACCAAGCACTACCCTGATAATACCTTCTGCAACCCACACCGCCATTCCCGGGGGTCTCTCTCCCCCCCTATCCCTCCCTTGGGGTCCCGTTCCCCCTTCCCTTTCCTCTTCCACCCTTGCGGGATGCTCCATTCCCCGCTCCAACACCAACCCGCTTAGCCAGATTCAAACCCCGCACCCGCAGGGCGAGTCTGCCACACCAAGCACTACCCTGATAATACCTTCTGCAACCCACGCCGCCACTCCCGGGGGTCTCCCTCCCCCCCGTATCCCTCCCTCGGGGTCCCGTTCCCCCTTCCCTTTCCTCTTCCACCCTTGCGGGATGCTCCATTCCCCGCTCCAACACCAACCCGCTTAGCCAGATTCAAACCCCGCACCCGCAGGGCGAGTCTGCCACACCAAGCACTACCCTGATAATACCTTCTGCAACCCACACCGCCACTCCCGGGGGTCTCTCACCTATGATTTTGTGGGGCATTCTGCCGCCAAAACCGCATTTACGCTACCGCACTGGATCTGAAACGGCCCAACGGATCTGAAACGGCCGCGGTGCCAAAAATTTGTCTTTCAAACATGAATTTTTGCAAAATCCATTGCTTGAATACATTTGATTCTTTGGCACAAAAGTGTGGATGTGTCAGAACATTACAATGGTGTGGTTGAATCTAAAGATGCCTGCCAAAAGTCGTTTTAATATTGTTGTTCTGCTTTTTTTGTGCTGCTCAGCTGTAGTGCAGATCGATCCGGACATTTCCGGCTATTGACTGCTAAATTTTGACACAACATTTCTGACTTATGCTGTGCAATTGCCTTCGTTTTGCTTTGCTTGCAAACACAACGTTGAACTGGTGAGAACTGTTGAGAACTGAGGTCCCTGGGACTTGATTTGTGTTGCTGGTAAAGGTTTCGGAACAGTTGACAGTTGACGTGCTGTGCACTTGCTTGTGTTGTGCCTTCTTTGCCCGGTCTTGGCTCTGTGAGTTTACTATTTGCCTGATTTGTTGCAAAGCCTGTTCTGCAACCCTTGACTCTCCCTGAAAAGGGATCTCCTGTGGTGCAGAAGTACCCATTCCAACGGTCAGGCTTTGTAGCTCATCTTTGGCAAATAGTCTCAAACTTGCAGGCACGGGCCCTTTGCACCGCACATTGCTCAAAAGAACTAGGCTTCACAAAGGTTGGCAGGTGTTTGAAATGACAATGAGAACTGAGGTGTGTGGTTAACTGAGAAGTCAGTTTGAACTGGTCCCACCCTACGATGCTCAAAAGAACTTTGCTTCACAAAGGTTGGCACAGGTTTTTGAACTGACTTTGAGAACTGAGGTGTGCAGGTAACTCAGAACTCGGCTTGAACTGGTTGCAGCGTACGAGGCTCCAAAGAACTTCGCTTCACAAAGGTTGCCACAGGCTTTTGAAATGACGATGAGAACTGAGGTGTGTGGTTAACTGAGAACTCGTTTTGAACTGGTCGCACCGTACGAGGCGCCAAAGAACTTCGCGTCACAAAGGTTGGCCCAGGTTTTTGAAATGACGATGAGAACTAAGGTGTGTGGTTAACTGAGAACTCGGTTTGAACTGGTCGCAGCGTACAAGGCGCTAAAGAACTTCGTGTCACAAAGGTTGGCCCAGGTTTTTGAAATAAAGTTGAGAATTGAGGTGAGTGGGTAACTGAGAACTCGGTTTGTAGTGCAGTGGTGGTTCAAGCTGTCTTGAATGGTTGAGAACTGCTGTAAGGAACTGGATGTGTACTGCCGGTGAACGGCATGCTGCTGCTGCTGCTGCTTGCTGCTGCCTGTTTTGTGTCACTCCTGGTTTTCCACTTCCGTGCACAGTATACTTCGAGTTGACTTTGGGCATGGGCCTGATTTCGAGGACCTTCCACCTACGGGCATTCTTCATCTGCTTCGCGTTGCCCTCCACTTCTGCACCGTGGTGCTCTGCAATGGGCTGCTGCACTCTGGCGCTGGGCAACAGGCTTCACTGAAGGTCCTTTTGGGCCTGCTTTTTGGATTTCACTCTGGGTTTCGTGACCTCCGAGGTCGTTTTGGGCATCCTGGTTGGGCTTCACTCTGATTTCCGTGACCTGGGGCTGCTGATTTTGGTGGATTTCAGTTGACTTCGTCATTCTTGAACTGCAAGTGGAGATCTGTGCTGCTGGTGGTGGATTTGCAGCAAGTGTGTTTTGTGTTGCCACACTCCAGTATGTAGCAGTTTATTCATTGTGCACACACCCAAAAATCTGCCCCCCCCCCCCGCTCAGTTGAGGTGTTGTGTACAACCCCAAGGATCCCCCCCCCCCCCCGGGGGCTCTGCACACTTTTGCCTCTTACCTATCATCAATTTCCTCCCTAGACTGACAATGTTAACCCCAAAGGACATAGAAGGGCAGTTTATCTGTAGCGATGTCATCCTCCGACAAGTCCGCCCTGATGCAGTGATTACTGCTGCCACTCTGGGCGTAAAACTGCGTGAGCCAGTGTGGGCCCTGTGGGGTTCTATGCGTCCACTTGGTACACCCAGTACCACCATACCTGTGACCCTGCTGGCGGCTCGTGGTGAAGTTGTTACTGGGCCTAGAACCAAGGCCAACCCAGGCCTGGTAGAGGTGAGATACAAGCAGGAGAAGGGCAAGACATTTTGGCACCAACTGAGAGACATCCTCCCCATGGAACAATTACCACCAGGCTGCAGGGAGTTTCACCCGGACGTGATTATAGAATCTGAACAAGCAGAGGAAACGGGTACCAGTGGGTCAGACACTTCTTATGCTGCAGAATCCGATGAGGAGGCAGCAAGCCGCAAGCGCACAGCGCAGGGTACCCCTGGTAGTGGTCACAAGGCCAAGAAGAAGGCCAAACCGGCAGCCAAGAAGGCCAAAAAAGCCCCTGGTCGTTGTGTTGAACGAGAGGAGATATTACGGATGGCTGCTCAAATAGAGGAAACCCGGAATGTACCAATGGACGTACTCAAAACATATTCAAAGGCTTCCCTCCATGCTCTGTTGGAACAATTTGAGTTGTACTTTCCACAAAGTGCAAAGCACGACATGTTGGTGCTACGCCTGAAGCAGGCAGTGGAGGCTGGGAAGAACCGTCCCCGTTTGGTGCCACCAGAGATGCCTGCAGGATACGGGTACAGCAGATTGCAAGAGCAGGCAGTGGATGGCACCAACGTGGACATTGCACACCCTGAGGACAAGGCACAGGATGTGGCCAACATGGGGGTGCATGACCATGTAGGACAGCAAAAGCAAAGCCCAGTGCAGGACCAACATGGTACAGGACTGCCTGAGTCCCCTGTGCGGCTTGAGCATACCTAGTGTCATTTATGCGGAGGTATTTGCTCCGTGCTTTACAAAAATTGTCTCTCCTCAGACACACAGGCAACCCTAGTACGCCCCACTGGAAGTGTCCAATAGGAATTGAGATCGGTGTGGAGGATTCTGCCTTAGGGCTGGCGCTATGGGCAGAGGGCCACCAGGTGCCCAGCACGGGGTGTGATCACACCATCACTGTAGGTTTGTCCCAACCTCAACCACCCGCACCCCCCCTCCTCTTCTCATGATAGCCACACAAGCAATGCAGAATCCCCACCTTTTTTCTCATCACACGCACTACATACATTGCTTGGTGTTCGCCCGCCTATCCATTTTCATACACGACACACAAATTGCGCCCTGCCCGTTTTTTATGACACCCGGACAATTGGTAGCACCCCCCCCCCCCCTGGTTTCTCATATCGCGCACCCTTCTCCTCACCTTACTTTACCTAATTCTTACCCTACCACAGTGCCTGCCACCCTGTCTTCATGCGATGTTCATTGTTCGCTTTGTGTCGTCTTCAGGCCAAAGGCAATCGGAGGCTCGATAGTGCTGCGGACATCCATGTGAGCAGCGACAGCGGAGATGGGGGCGATGACGGGAGCATGGTGGTGGCGAAGAAGGATGCAGCAGCAACAGCGACGGAGAGGAAGCGCGCCGCAGCAGAGAAGGAGGCAGCCGACAAAGCGAAAAAGGCGGCGGCAGATCGGGCACAGAAGGAAGCAGCAGCAGCAGCAAAGGAGCAGGCGAAGAAACGGGCCGCAGCAGAGAAGCAGGCCGCCGACAAAGTAAAAAAGGCAGCTCAGAGGGAGGCTCAGAAGGAGGCTGCAGCAGCAGCAAAGGAGCAGAAGCGCGCGGCAGCGGAGAAGCGAGCAGCGGACAAGGCGAAAAAAGCGGCAGAGGACAAGGCAAAAAAAACGGCGCAAGCCCAGGCGAAGAAGGAAGCAGCAGCTGCTGTAGCAGCAGGAGCAGCAGCAGCAGCGCATGCGGAGCAGGGTGTCGAGGCAGAGGACAAAGCAGACACTACAATCCAAGCACGGGATGACGTTTCCTCCAAGCTCGAGTCCATTCTGGAGTTGCTGCGAAATCAAGGGCAGGGTCAGGAGGCAGGTAATCAGGGCTCAGTTTCACAGCAGACACAGTTGCCGACACAGATGCCGCAGATGCCGACACAGTTGGTAACACAGGTATTGCAAAGTTTGATGCCACCACCAACACAGCAACCAGTGCACCCATTGCAGAGTGTCCTGACAGCGTTGCCTCCACAAGGGTTGCCATTGCTGCCAGCACAAGCACAGAACCATAACACGCTGCAGCAACTTCTGCAAGGGCAGCAACTTCTGCAAGGGCAGCAATTTCTGCAAGGGCAGCATCTCCAGGGGCAGCAGCATTTTCTGCAGGGGCAGCAGCAGCATTTTCTGCAGGGGCAGCTGTTGCAGCAACTTCTGCAGGGGCAGCAGCAGCAGCAGCTTCTGCAAGGCCAGCAGGGACAGTCACAATGTTTGATTGCTTAACTTGAGCTACTTCTCTGTTTCTTGATCAGTGATTATTTCTCAGCAAACCATTGCTGCACAACAACCCACTGCACATTGTGCCAAGTTTGCTGACACCAGAGGCATGGAGCGCACTGCATGTTTTTTTGTGTTCCTCCATCCATTAGCTGTTGCTGAAATGCAGCGACTTTGCAGCTGCAAGACTCATTTTGCATATTACGATTCGTTGATGGTAGTCAGAGTTACAGTTCAGCCAGTGGCCTCTTCTGAATTTGTAAGTTAATTGATTACAGCTGTTTTTGAACCATCTGCTGAAGGTACAACACACAGCGATGACAATTTTTCTGTTGCTTCACCAGTTAATATTTATCAGCAACCCGCTGAAGTGCAACAACCCACTGCATGCTTGGCAAGGATTGATGGCAGCACAGGCATTTCCTGCATCCATTAGTTGTTGTTGCCATGCTGACATACAGCGAGCGATTTTGCATGTGCGAGACTCGTTTTGCATATTACGATTACGCAACCCTGTGAAGTGCAACAACCCATTGCATGCTTGGCAAGGATTGATTTTGCAACATTTGAAGTAATAAAACGCATGCGAGGCAGAGACTGCAAGAAGATCAGTTTTGGTCAGAGTTTAGGGCGGCGTACAAGTTTGACGACAGTTGGTAGGTGCAGTGATCGGTTGCTAGACATTGGGTGAAGCAAATGATTGGGCATTTGTATGATTTTTTTAGTGAAATGTTTGTTATGAAAAGTTGGGGTATTGACGAGCATATCACATTATAACTGCATGGTGCAAGACAAAAAGCACAAGGACAATGTGAATCGTGTGTAGATCAGGGTCAATCTATGTTGTCTACATACATTGCAATGGTTTCCATTTTGTATTGTGTTGGACAAGTAAGTAATTCATTTCTCCACACAAATTGAGTTTTTGTTTTGCCCGAAATATTGGATGTGCATGACATCTTGGCACTCAAAATGAGCCATGCGTCAACTGTTATCATGAATGATAGGCGAAAACCACAAAAGTTTCAAAACAAGCTTAATACACAACAAAGATGTGTCAATTTTGTCAACCATTTGGATAGAATCCGGGTTTTGGCCATTTTGTGCCCGGTAAAATCAAAGGTGTCTCCCCCCCGTATCCCTCCCTCGGGGTCCCGTTCCCCCTTCCCTTTCCTCTTCCACCCTTGCGGGATGCTCCATTCCCCGCTCCAACACCAACCCGCTTAGCCAGATACAAACCCCGCACCCGCAGGGCGAGTCTGCCACACCAAGCACTACCCTGATAATACCTTCTGCAACCCACACCGCCACTCCCGGGGGTCTATCTCCCCCCCGTATCCCTCCCTCGGGGTCCCGTTCCCCCTTCCCTTTCCTCTTCCACCCTTGCGGGATGCTCCATTCCCCGCTCCAACACCAACCCGCTTAGCCAGATTCAAACCCCGCACCCGCAGGGCGAGTCTGCCACACCAAGCACTACCCTGATAATACCTTCTGCAACCCACACCGCCACTCCCGGGGGTCTCTCTCCCCCCCGTATCCCTCCCTCGGGGTCCCGTTCCCCCTTCCCTTTCCTCTTCCACCCTTGCGGGATGCTCCATTCCCCGCTCCAACACCAACCCGCTTAGCCAGATTCAAACCCCGCATCCGCAGGGCGAGTCTGCCACACCAAGCACTACCCTGATAATACCTTCCGCAACCCACACCGCCACTCCCGGGGGTCTCTCTCCCCCCGTATCCCTCCCTCGGGGTCCCGTTCCCCCTTCCCTTTCCTCTTCCACCCTTGCGGGATGCTCCATTCCCCGCTCCAACACCAACCCGCTTAGCCAGATTCAAACCCCGCACCCGCAGGGCGAGTCTGCCACACCAAGCACTACCCTGATAATACCTTCTGCAACCCACACCGCCACTCCCGGGGGTCTCTCTCCCCCCCTATCCCTCCCTCGGGGTCCCGTTCCCCCTTCCCTTTCCTCTTCCACCCTTGCGGGATGCTCCATTCCCCGCTCCAACACCAACCCGCTTAGCCGGATTCAAACCCCGCACCCGCAGGGGGAGTCTGCCACACCAAGCACTACCCTGATAATACCTTCCGCAACCCACACCGCCACTCCCGGGGGTCTCTCTCCCCCCCGTATCCCTCCCTCGGGGTCCCGTTCCCCCTTCCCTTTCCTCTTCCACCCTTGCGGGATGCTCCATTCCCCGCTCCAACACCAACCCGCTTAGCCAGATTCAAACCCCGCATCCGCAGGGCGAGTCTGCCACACCAAGCACTACCCTGATAATACCTTCCGCAACCCACACCGCCACTCCCGGGGGTCTCTCTCCCCCCGTATCCCTCCCTCGGGGTCCCGTTCCCCCTTCCCTTTCCTCCTCCACCCTTGCGGGATGCTCCATTCCCCGCTCCAACACCAACCCGCTTAGCCAGATTCAAACCCCGCACCCGCAGGGCGAGTCTGCCACACCAAGCACTACCCTGATAATACCTTCTGCAACCCACACCGCCACTCCCGGGGGTCTCTCTCCCCCCCTATCCCTCCCTCGGGGTCCCGTTCCCCCTTCCCTTTCCTCTTCCACCCTTGCGGGATGCTCCATTCCCCGCTCCAACACCAACCCACTTAGCCGGATTCAAACCCCGCACCCGCAGGGGGAGTCTGCCACACCAAGCACTACCCTGATAATACCTTCCGCAACCCACACCGCCACTCCCGGGGGTCTCTCTCCCCCCGTATCCCTCCCTCGGGGTCCCGTTCCCCCTTCCCTTTCCTCTTCCACCCTTGCGGGATGCTCCATTCCCCGCTCCAACACCAACCCGCTTAGCCGGATTCAAACCCCGCACCCGCAGGGGGAGTCTGCCACACCAAGCACTACCCTGATAATACCTTCTGCAACCCACACCGCCACTCCCGGGGGTCTCTCTCCCCCCCTATCCCTCCCTCGGGGTCCCGTTCCCCCTTCCCTTTCCTCTTCCACCCTTGCGGGATGCTCCATTCCCCACTCCAACACCAACCCGCTTAGCCAGATTCAAACCCCGCACCCGCAGGGCGAGTCTGCCACACCAAGCACTACCCTGATAATACCTTCTGCAACCCACACCGCCACTCCCGGGGGTCTCTCTCCCCCCCTATCCCTCCCTCGGGGTCCTATTCCCCCTTCCCTTTCCTCTTCCACCCTTGCGGGATGCTCCATTCCCCGCTCCAACACCAACCCGCTTAGCCAGATTCAAACCCCGCACCCGCAGGGCGAGTCTGCCACACCAAGCACTACCCTGATAATACCTTCCGCAACCCACGCCGCCACTCCCGGGGGTCTCTCTCCCCCCCTATCCCTCCCTCGGGGTCCCGTTCCCCCTTCCCTTTCCTCTTCCACCCTTGCGGAATGCTCCATTCCCCGCTCCAACACCAACCCGCTTAGCCAGATTCAAACCCCGCACCCGCAGGGCGAGTCTGCCACACCAAGCACTACCCTGATAATACCTTCTGCAACCCACACCGCCACTCCCGGGGGTCTCTCTCCCCCCCTATCCCTCCCTCGGGGCCCCGTTCCCCCTTCCCTTTCCTCTTCCACCCTTGCGGGATGCTCCATTCCCCGCTCCAACACCAACCCGCTTAGCCAGATTCAAACCCCGCACCCGCAGGGCGAGTCTGCCACACCAAGCACTACCCTGATAATACCTTCCGCAACCCACGCTGCCACTCCCGGGGGTCTCTCTCCCCCCCTATCCCTCCCTCGGGGTCCCGTTCCCCCTTCCCTTTCCTCTTCCACCCTTGCGGGATGCTCCATTCCCCGCTCCAACACCAACCCGCTTAGCCAGATTCAAACCCCGCACCCGCAGGGCGAGTCTGCCACACCAAGCACTACCCTGATAATACCTTCTGCAACCCACACCGCCACTCCCGGGGGTCTCTCTCCCCCCCTATCCCTCCCTCGGGGTCCCGTTCCCCCTTCCCTTTCCTCTTCCACCCTTGCGGGATGCTCCATTCCCCGCTCCAACACCAACCCGCTTAGCCAGATTCGAACCCCGCACCCGCAGGGCGAGTCTGCCACACCAAGCACTACCCTGATAATACCTTCCGCAACCCACACCGCCACTCCCGGGGGTCTCTCTCCCCCCGTATCCCTCCCTCGGGGTCCCGTTCCCCCTTCCCTTTCCTCTTCCACCCTTGCGGGATGCTCCATTCCCCGCTCCAACACCAACCCGCTTAGCCAGATTCAAACCCCGCACCCGCAGGGCGAGTCTGCCACACCAAGCACTACCCTGATAATACCTTCTGCAACCCACACCGCCACTCCCGGGGGTCTCTCTCCCCCCGTATCCCTCCCTCGGGGTCCCGTTCCCCCTTCCCTTTCCTCTTCCACCCTTGCGGAATGCTCCATTCCCCGCTCCAACACCAACCCGCTTAGCCAGATTCAAACCCCGCACCCGCAGGGCGAGTCTGCCACACCAAGCACTACCCTGATAATACCTTCTGCAACCCACACCGCCACTCCCGGGGGTCTCTCTCCCCCCCTATCCCTCCCTCGGGGCCCCGTTCCCCCTTCCCTTTCCTCTTCCACCCTTGCGGGATGCTCCATTCCCCGCTCCAACACCAACCCGCTTAGCCAGATTCAAACCCCGCACCCGCAGGGCGAGTCTGCCACACCAAGCACTACCCTGATAATACCTTCCGCAACCCACGCTGCCACTCCCGGGGGTCTCTCTCCCCCCCTATCCCTCCCTCGGGGTCCCGTTCCCCCTTCCCTTTCCTCTTCCACCCTTGCGGGATGCTCCATTCCCCGCTCCAACACCAACCCGCTTAGCCAGATTCAAACCCCGCACCCGCAGGGCGAGTCTGCCACACCAAGCACTACCCTGATAATACCTTCTGCAACCCACACCGCCACTCCCGGGGGTCTCTCTCCCCCCCTATCCCTCCCTCGGGGTCCCGTTCCCCCTTCCCTTTCCTCTTCCACCCTTGCGGGATGCTCCATTCCCCGCTCCAACACCAACCCGCTTAGCCAGATTCGAACCCCGCACCCGCAGGGCGAGTCTGCCACACCAAGCACTACCCTGATAATACCTTCCGCAACCCACACCGCCACTCCCGGGGGTCTCTCTCCCCCCGTATCCCTCCCTCGGGGTCCCGTTCCCCCTTCCCTTTCCTCTTCCACCCTTGCGGGATGCTCCATTCCCCGCTCCAACACCAACCCGCTTAGCCAGATTCAAACCCCGCACCCGCAGGGCGAGTCTGCCACACCAAGCACTACCCTGATAATACCTTCTGCAACCCACACCGCCACTCCCGGGGGTCTCTCTCCCCCCCTATCCCTCCCTCGGGGTCCCGTTCCCCCTTCCCTTTCCTCTTCCACCCTTGCGGGATGCTCCATTCCCCGCTCCAACACCAACCCGCTTAGCCGGATTCAAACCCCGCACCCGCAGGGCGAGTCTGCCACACCAAGCACTACCCTGATAATACCTTCCGCAACCCACACCGCCACTCCCGGGGGTCTCTCTCCCCCCGTATCCCTCCCTCGGGGTCCCGTTCCCCCTTCCCTTTCCTCTTCCACCCTTGCGGGATGCTCCATTCCCCGCTCCAACACCAACCCGCTTAGCCAGATTCAAACCCCGCACCCGCAGGGCGAGTCTGCCACACCAAGCACTACCCTGATAATACCTTCTGCAACCCACACCGCCACTCCCGGGGGTCTCTCTCCCCCCCCTATCCCTCCCTCGGGGTCCCGTTCCCCCTTCCCTTTCCTCTTCCACCCTTGCGGGATGCTCCATTCCCCGCTCCAACACCAACCCACTTAGCCAGATTCAAACCCCGCACCCGCAGGGCGAGTCTGCCACACCAAGCACTACCCTGATAATACCTTCTGCAACCCACACCGCCACTCCCGGGGGTCTCCCTCCCCCCCGTATCCCTCCCTCGGGGTCCCGTTCCCCCTTCCCTTTCCTCTTCCACCCTTGCGGGATGCTCCATTCCCCGCTCCAACACCAACCCGCTTAGCCAGATTCAAACCCCGCACCCGCAGGGCGAGTCTGCCACACCAAGCACTACCCTGATAATACCTTCCGCAACCCACGCCGCCACTCCCGGGGGTCTCTCTCCCCCCCTATCCCTCCCTCGGGGTCCCGTTCCCCCTTCCCTTTCCTCTTCCACCCTTGCGGGATGCTCCATTCCCCGCTCCAACACCAACCCGCTTAGCAAGATTCAAACCCCGCACCCGCAGGGCCAGTCTGCCACACCAAGCACTACCCTGATAATACCTTCTGCAACCCACACCGCCACTCCCGGGGGTCTCTCTCCCCCCCTATCCCTCCCTCGGGGTCCTGTTCCCCCTTCCCTTTCCTCTTCCGGCCTTGCGGGATGCTCCATTCCCCGCTCCAACACCAACCCGCTTAGCCAGATTCAAACCCCGCACCCGCAGGGCGAGTCTGCCACAACAAGCAGTACCCTGATAATACCTTCCGCAACCCACGCCGCCACTCCCGGGGGTCTCTCTCCCCCCCTATCCCTCCCTCGGGGTCCCGTTCCCCCTTCCCTTTCCTCTTCCACCCTTGCGGGATGCTCCATTCCCCGCTCCAACACCAACCCGCTTAGCCAGATTCAAACCCCGCACCCGCAGGGCGAGTCTGCCACACCAAGCACTACCCTGATAATACCTTCTGCAACCCACACCGCCACTCCCGGGGGTCTCTCTCCCCCCCTATCCCTCCCTCGGGGCCCCGTTCCCCCTTCCCTTTCCTCTTCCACCCTTGCGGGATGCTCCATTCCCCGCTCCAACACCAACCCGCTTAGCCAGATTCAAACCCCGCACCCGCAGGGCGAGTCTGCCACACCAAGCACTACCCTGATAATACCTTCTGCAACCCACGCCGCCACTCCCGGGGGTCTCTCTCCCCCCCTATCCCTCCCTCGGGGTCCCGTTCCCCCTTCCCTTTCCTCTTCCACCCTTGCGGGATGCTCCATTCCCCGCTCCAACACCAACCCGCTTAGCCAGATTCAAACCCCGCACCCGCAGGGCGAGTCTGCCACACCAAGCACTACCCTGATAATACCTTCTGCAACCCACACCGCCACTCCCCGGGGTCTCTCTCCCCCCCTATCCCTCCCTCGGGGTCCCGTTCCCCCTTCCCTTTCCTCTTCCACCCTTGCGGGATGCTCCATTCCCCGCTCCAACACCAACCCGCTTAGCCAGATTCAAACCCCGCACCCGCAGGGCGAGTCTGCCACACCAAGCACTACCCTGATAATACCTTCCGCAACCCACACCGCCACTCCCGGGGGTCTCTCTCCCCCCGTATCCCTCCCTCGGGGTCCCGTTCCCCCTTCCCTTTCCTCTTCCACCCTTGCGGGATGCTCCATTCCCCGCTCCAACACCAACCCGCTTAGCCAGATTCAAACCCCGCACCCGCAGGGCGAGTCTGCCACACCAAGCACTACCCTGATAATACCTTCTGCAACCCACACCGCCACTCCCGGGGGTCTCTCTCCCCCCCTATCCCTGCCTCGGGGTCCCGTTCCCCCTTCCCTTTCCTCTTCCACCCTTGCGGGATGCTCCATTCCCCGCTCCAACACCAACCCGCTTAGCCGGATTCAAACCCCGCACCCGCAGGGCGAGTCTGCCACACCAAGCACTACCCTGATAATATCTTCCGCAACCCACACCGCCACTCCCGGGGGTCTCTCTCCCCCCGTATCCCTCCCTCGGGGTCCCGTTCCCCCTTCCCTTTCCTCTTCCACCCTTGCGGGATGCTCCATTCCCCGCTCCAACACCAACCCGCTTAGCCAGATTCAAACCCCGCACCCGCAGGGCGAGTCTGCCACACCAAGCACTACCCTGATAATACCTTCTGCAACCCACACCGCCACTCCCGGGGGTCTCTCTCCCCCCCTATCCCTCCCTCGGGCTCCCGTTCCCCCTTCCCTTTCCTCTTCCACCCTTGCGGGATGCTCCATTCCCCGCTCCAACACCAACCCGCTTAGCCAGAGTCAAACCCCGCACCCGCAGGGCGAGTCTGCCACACCAAGCACTACCCTGATAATACCTTCTGCAACCCACACCGCCACTCCCGGGGGTCTCTCTCCCCCCCGTATCCCTCCCTCGGGGTCCCGTTCCCCCTTCCCTTTCCTCTTCCACCCTTGCGGGATGCTCCATTCCCCGCTCCAACACCAACCCGCTTAGCCAGATTCAAACCCCGCACCCGCAGGGCGAGTCTGCCACACCAAGCACTACCCTGATAATACCTTCCGCAACCCACGCCGCCACTCCCGGGGGTCTCTCTCCCTCCCTATCCCTCCCTCGGGGTCCCGTTCCCCCTTCCCTTTCCTCTTCCACCCTTGCGGGATGCTCCATTCCCCGCTCCAACACCAACCCGCTTAGCCAGATTCAAACCCCGCACCCGCAGGGCGAGTCTGCCACACCAAGCACTACCCTGATAATACCTTCTGCAACCCACACCGCCACTCCCGGGGGTCTCTCTCCCCCCCTATTCCTCCCTCGGGGCCCCGTTCCCCCTTCCCTTTCCTCTTCCACCCTTGCGGGATGCTCCGTTCCCCGCTCCAACACCAACCCGCTTAGCCAGATTCAAACCCCGCACCCGCAGGGCGAGTCTGCCACACCAAGCACTACCCTGATAATACCTTCTGCAACCCACGCCGCCACTCCCGGGGGTCTCTCTCCCCCCCTATCCCTCCCTCGGGGTCCCGTTCCCCCTTCCCTTTCCTCTTCCACCCTTGCGGGATGCTCCATTCCCCGCTCCAACACCAACCCGCTTAGCCAGATTCAAACCCCGCACCCGCAGGGCGAGTCTGCCACACCAAGCACTACCCTGATAATACCTTCTGCAACCCACACCGCCAGTTCCGGGGGTCTCTCTCCCCCCCGTATCCCTCCCTCGGGGTCCCGTTCCCCCTTCCCTTTCCTCTTCCGGCCTTGCGGGATGCTCCATTCCCCGCTCCAACACCAACCCGCTTAGCCAGATTCAAACCCCGCACCCGCATGGAGTCTGCCACACCAAGCACTACCCTGATAATACCTTCCGCAACCCACACCGCCACTCCCGGGGGTCTCTCTCCCCCCGTATCCCTCCCTCGGGGTCCCGTTCCCCCTTCCCTTTCCTCTTCCACCCTTGCGGGATGCTCCATTCCCCGCTCCAACACCAACCCGCTTAGCCAGATTCAAACCCCGCACCCGCAGGGCGAGTCTGCCACACCAAGCACTACCCTGATAATACCTTCTGCAACCCACACCGCCACTCCCGGGGGTCTCTCTCCCCCCCTATCCCTTCCTCGGGGTCCCGTTCCCCCTTCCCTTTCCTCTTCCACCCTTGCGGGATGCTCCATTCCCCGCTCCAACACCAACCCGCTTAGCCAGATTCAAACCCCGCACCCGCATCCGTCGGACAAAAGGATAAGGGTCTGTCCGTCAAATGCTACGAAAGACAAATCGTCCGAGGGATAATAAAAAATTGTCCGACGGACAATTTAAAATTGTCTGAAAAAAATCGTCAGCGGGTCAACTCATTGCAGCCTCTGGTAAGTAAAAGTGGCTGTGAAACAACGAATAAAGTTCTGTCCGTCAAATGCTACGAAAGACAAATCGTCCGACGGACAATAAAAAATTGTCCGACGGACAATTTAAAATTCTCCGTCGGACAAAAGGATAAGGTTCTGTCCGTCAAATGCTACGAAAGACAAATCGTCCGACGGACAATAAAAAATTGTCCGACGGACAATTTAAAATTGTCCGAAAAAAATCGTCAGCGGGACAACTCATTGCAGCCTGCGGTAAGTAAAAGTGGCTGTGAAACAACGAGTAAAGTTCTGTCCGTCAAATGCTACGAAAGAGAAATCGTCCGACGGACAATAAAAAATTGTCCGACGGACAATTTAAAATTGTCCGTCGGACAAAAGGATAAGGGTCTGTCCGTCAAATGCTACGAAAGACAAATCGTCCGACGGACAATAAAAAATTGTCCGACGGACAATTTAAAATTGTCTGAGAAAAATCGCCAGCGGGACAAATCATTGCAGCCTGTGGTAAGTAAAAGTGGCTGTGAAACAACGAATAAAGTTCTGTCCGTCAAATGCTACGAAAGACAAATCGTCCGACGGACAATAAAAAATTGTCCGACGGACAATTTAAAATTGTCCGTCGGACAAAAGGATAAGGGTCTGTCCGTCAAATGCTACGAAAGACAAATCGTCCGACGGACAATAAAAAATTGTCCGACGGACAATTTAAAATTGTCCCAAAAAAATCGTCAGCGGGACAACTCATTGCAGCCTGTGGTAAGTAAAAGTGGCTGTGAAACAACGAATAAAGTTCTGTCCGTCAAATGCTACGAAAGACAAATCATCCGACGGACAATACAAATTTGTCCGACGGACAATTTAAAATTCTCCGTCTGACAAAAGGATAAGGTTCTGTCCGTCAAATGCTACGAAAGACAAATCGTCCGACGGACAATAAAAAATTGTCCGACGGACAATTTAAAGTTGTCCGAAAAAAATCGTCAGCGGGACAAATCATTGCAGCCTGTGGTAAGTAAAAGTGGCTTTGAAACAACGAATAAAGTTCTGTCCGTCAAATGCTACGAAAGACAAATCGTCCGACGGACAATAAAAAATTGTCCGACGGACAATTTAAAATTGTCCGTCGGACAAAAGGATAAGGGTCTGTCCGTCAAATGCTACGAAAGACAAATCGTCCGACGGACAATAAAAAATTGTCCGACGGACAATTTAAAATTGTCCGAAAAAAATCGTCAGCGGGACAACTCATTGCAGCCTGTGGTAAGTAAAAGTGGCTGTGAAACATTGAATAAAGTTCTGTCCGTCAAATGCTACGAAAGACAAATCGTCCGACGGACAATAAAAAATTGTCCGACGGACAATTTAAAATTGTCCGTCGGACAAAAGGATAAGGTTAGGGGGAATATCCTATTGTCCGTCGGACAATTTTTTTTTGGTTTTTTTTCGCTCAATGGATCCTAGCTATCTGGGTGAACCCTGCTGCCCTGGCGATTTAACCGAACCACACCATGCATTGTCATTCAAAAGCTCATGCACTGCACCCAGCTGGCTAGCACAGCTGTGGCTAGGGTAGTCAACAGTGAAGCAAAAAAATGCACGGCGATTGCAGAGCCTCTGAGCACCCTGCAAGACAACGTGGATCATCCACGCTGAACGTGCTACCTAGTAAAGGTTCAGCCTCACGGGTGACTCTCTGGCACTAATGTGATGAGATGTTCATTGGTGGATTTGTTCCCGTAGCGATTGAACAAAAAGCCACCATGCATTGTCATTCAAAATGCATGGCACTCCCCTTGCTGGTCTCTCCGATGTTTACCACAAACCATACATACAAAAAAGGCATGTTTCTGGGTAGGTCTCCATAGGCACCCTTGCTCCAACACCAACCCGCTTAGCCAGATTCTGATTCTGATTGCAGCCTGTGGTAAAACTGGCTATGAAACAAGCAAGGATTTTGTGTCTGTCAACGTCTGCACACGCTGACAGAAGTACACTTTCCGAGTGTCTATTTTTTTTCGGTATATACTCGCTCCTCACTTAGCAGCTTTGGTGCTTTCAGCGCCACTTTGTGGAGGCCAATGGGCCAATCTCCTTCCAAAAACAAAGTCCTTCCCACCTGGAACCCGTTCATAGGCTCATGCTCAGCACCCATCATTTAGACCGCACACATGTCCCTCCCTTTTGCGTAACACCCTGCCCTTCCTTCCCTGGGGGTATCGCGGCATGCGCTGCCCCGCCCCTTCCGCCCCTCCCCCCTAGGGGGCTAGGGTTTGTCCATGTCCCTCCTGCGCAGGAGACAATGGCATGGGGTGGGGTGGGGGGGGGCATGCGCGCAGTTGAGGCCGCGGGCCCGATTTGTCGGCCCATTTGTGTGTGCTTCTTGCTTACTTGGGCCATGGTTCCCCGTTTGCAGGGTATCTTTGTCTGATTGTGCCCCATGTGCGGCGCTTAACGGCCGAAACTGTTCGTTGCTGGCCCGTTCGGACGCGGACAATGATTTGTGCCATGTGATGTTTTTTCCAATCTGTTGCATTCGGTGACGTTGCCGATTGATGTGCACAGTGATACACTGTATGGAGAGTGTTGTCTTGGGGACAGCTTGTTGTTGGGCTTCGGGTCAGCTTTGCTGGGAGTTCTGTTTTGTATTCTTTGCACCATGTCGTGCTGTGAGCAACGTGTTGTGTCTTGTGCGCAGTGCTGTCTATTGCAAGCTGTATCCAAAAACTTCCATGGTGCAGAACAAAGGTCTCATTGAAGCTCATGATTTTCGCACATGGCCGCCATGGCACCTTCTTAGGAGCTAGATCTCCCTCTGAGTGTGCTAAGACCATCCCGCCCCCCTCCTTGACAAGAATCTTGAAGATTCCAAATGTGCACATGCCTCTACAATGCCATATACCTTCGGGAAATCCTTCTGTGTAACCCGCATAGGCCTGTACCCAAAGGCTCAAAAGGATTGCACAATTTTGCTGAACGAGGAATCTCAACAACCCTAGCTCCTTGAGGGAATATATGAATGGTCCAAATGCTCGATCTAGCCATAATTCAAAGGCAGGAAATACATTCTAAAGTGTAAGCCACAAATTATCCTAACTATTGCAACTTTCCTCAACCTCCTTTGTCCGCAAAAATCTTGACACAGTGATATTGCAGGTAGTAAAGACGTATCACTATTACTATCGCAAAAAGGAATGTCGAAGTGGTCCACTTCACGGTTCAAAAAATCCTAGTTTGTTGCGTGACGATGTTACAAATTTTGTACATACCATTGTCTGTTGGCTATGAAACAAGCAAGGAAGGGTCTCTCCGATGTTTACCACAAACCATACATACAAAAAAGGCATGTTTCTGGGTAGTTCTCCATAGGCACCCTTGCGGGATGCTCCATTCCCCGCTCCAACACCAACCCGCTTAGCCAGATTCAAACCCCGCACCCGCAGGGCGAGTCTGCCACACCAAGCACTACCCTGATAATACCTTCCGCAACCAGAGCGAGAAATGTAGTTGCACAATCAGTGTGCAAATAGACAGCTCTGTTGCCCACCCCAGGGACCTGCAGGGCCCCTCCAAGCCGTATCCCGTCCACAGGGGCGCGGTATCCCTCCTCGCTTGGCCACGTAGGGGTATATATCCCTCCTGATATTATCTGCACGTCATGCGCACATTTTTTGTAACACAAACAGGCGTATTCTGTGCGGCAGCTTTGTTGGCACCGCCATTGAGTTTGAGGAATCATGTCTCATGGCAATGACCCTTGGAGAATGCAACAAATGAAATTTGACATGTGTGTCACGTGCTTCTGTACTGCTTGTGCCGTATTCTGCATTGGGGGTTCAGTCGTTGATTGAAAAAGCAGAGAATAATCTGTACAGATGTGGCCGTGCTATCCCTTGCGTGCTGATGGCCCGAAATTGTATCATCACATTCCCTTACAACGGAGGGTTTGTAAAGTTTCTTTTACCGAGAGCTGGAAGATCAAGTAAGGGGATGTGAATCAGACAGAACAAAATTGTGACTGACAAAAGTAACTGCAGCCGATAGTAACACTGGTTGTGCAACGATCAATGAAATCTCAATGGATCTGTGACCGGCATTTTAAAATCGTCCAGCGGACATTTTGAAAATGTCCATCAGACAGAAACAGATCCTACCTGAGACAACTAACTGCACCCCTATTAAACAAGCAAGGAAGTTGTGTCCGTGAACGGCTAAAAAATGAAAAATCGTCCGACGGTCGATGTCGAATTGTCCGACAGAAAATGCACAATCGCCCAGCGGACATTCAAATAAAGTCCGAAACAAATCGTCAGCGGGACAACTCATTGCAGCCTGTGGTAAGTAAAAGTGGCTGTGAAACAACGAAGAAAGTTCTGTCCGTCAAATGCTACGAAAGACAAATCGTCCGACGGACAATAAAAAATTGTCCGACGGACAATTTAAAATTGTCCGTCGGACAGAAAACAATCGTCTGCGGGACAGCTGATTGCAGCCTGTGGTAAAACTGGCTATGAAACAAGCAAGGAAGTTGTGTCCGTGAACGGCTAAAAAATGAAAAATCGTCGATGTCGATCGGTCGATGTCGAAATGTCCGACAGAAAATGCACAATTCTCCAGCGGACATTTAAAAATTGTCCGAAAAAAATCGTCAGCGGGTCAACTCATTGCAGCCTGTGGTAAGTAAAAGTGGCTGTGAAACAACGAATAAAGTTCTATCCGTCAAATGCTACGAAAGACAAATCGTCCGACGGACAATAAAAAATTGTCCGACGGACAATTCAAAATTCTCCTTCGGACAAAAGGATAAGGTTCTGTCCGTCAAATGCTACGAAAGACAAATCGTCCGACGGACAATAAAAAATTGTCCGATGGACAATTTAAAATTGTCTGAAAAAAATCGTCAGCGGGTCAACTCATTGCAGCCTGTGGTAAGTAAAAGTGGCTGTGAAACAACGAATAAAGTTCTGTCCGTCAAATGCTACGAAAGACAAATCGTCCGACGGACAATAAAAAATTGTCCGACGGACAATTTAAAATTCTCCGTCGGACAAAAGGATAAGGTTCTGTCCGTCCAATGCTACGAAAGACAAATCGTCCAACGGACAATAAAAAATTGTCCGACGGACAATTTAAAATTGTCCGAAAAAAATCGTCAGCGGGACAACTCATTGCAGCCTGTGGTAAGTAAAAGTGGCTGTGAAACAACGAATAAAGTTCTGTCCGTCAAATGCTACGAAAGACAAATCGTCCGACGGACAATAAAAAATTGTCCGACGGACAATTTAAAATTGTCCGTCGGACAAAAGGATAAGGGTCTGTCCGTCAAATGCTACGAAAGACAAATCGTCCGACGGACAATAAAAATTGTCCGACGGACAGTTTAAAATTGTCCGAAAAAAATCGTCAGCGGGACAAATCATTGCAGCCTGTGGTAAGTAAAAGTGGCTGTGAAACAACGAATAAAGTTCTGTCCGTCAAATGCTACGAAAGACAAATCGTCCGACGGACAATAAAAAATTGTCCGACGGACAATTTAAAATTGTCCGTCGGACAAAAGGATAAGGGTCTGTCCGTCAAATGCTACGAAAGACAAATCATCCGACGGACAATAAAAAATTGTCCGACGGACAATTTAAAATTGTCGGAAAAAAATCGTCAGCGTGACAACTCATTGCAGCCTGTGGTAAGTAAAAGTGGCTGTGAAACAACGAATAAAGTTCTGTCCGTCAAATGCTACGACAGACAAATCGTCCGACGGACAATAAAAATTTGTCCGACGGACAATTGAAAATTCTCCGTCTGACAAAAGGATAAGGTTCTGTCAGTCAAATGCTACGAAAGACAAATCGTCGGACGGACAATAAAAAATTGTCCGACGGACAATTTAAACTTGTCTGAAAAAAATCGTCAGCGGGTCAACTCATTGCAGCCTGTGGTAAGTAAAAGTGGCTGTGAAACAACGAATAAAGTTCTGTCCGTCAAATGCTACGAAAGACAAATCGTCCGACGGACAATAAAAAATTGTCCGACGGACAATTTAAAATTCTCCGTCCGACAAAAGGATAAGGTTCTGTCCGTCAAATGCTACGAAAGACAAATCGTCTGACGGACAATAAAAAATTGTCTGACGGACAATTTAAAATTGTCCGACAAAAATCGTCAGCGGGACAACTCATTGCAGCCTGTGGTAAGTAAAAGTGGCTGTGAAACAACGAATAAAGTTCTGTCCGTCAAATGCTACGAAAGACAAATCGTCCGACGGACAATAAAAGATTGTCCGACGGACAATTTAAAATTGTCCGTCGGACAAAAGGATAAGGGTCTGTCCGTCAAATGCTACGAAAGACAAATCGTCCGACGGAAAATAATAAATTGTCCGACGGACAATTTAAAATTGTCTGAAAAAAATCGTCAGCGGGACAACTCATTGCAGCCTGTGGTAAGTAAAAGTGGCTGTGAAACAACGAATAAAGTTCTGTCCGTCAAATGCTACGACAGACAAATCGTCCGACGGACAATAAAAATTTGTCCGACGGACAATTTAAAATTCTCCGTCTGACAAAAGGATAAGGTTCTGTCAGTCAAATGCTACGAAAGACAAATCGTCCGACGGACAATAAAAAATTGTCCGACGGACAATTTAAACTTGTCTGAAAAAAATCGTCAGCGGGTCAACTCATTGCAGCCTGTGGTAAGTAAAAGTGGCTGTGAAACAACGAATAAAGTTCTGTCCGTCAAATGCTACGAAAGACAAATCGTCCGACGGACAATAAAAAATTGTCCGACGGACAATTTAAAATTCTCCGTCGGACAAAAGGATAAGGTTCTGTCCGTCAAATGCTACGAAAGACAAATCGTCCGACGGACAATAAAAAATTGTCCGACGGACAATTTAAAATTGTCCGAAAAAAATCGTCAGCGGGACAACTCATTGCAGCCTGTGGTAAGTAAAAGTGGCTGTGAAACAACGAATAAAGTTCTGTCCGTCAAATGCTACGAAAGACAAATCGTCCGACGGACAATAAAAAATTGTCCGACGGACAATTTAAAATTGTCCGTCGGACAAAAGGATAAGGGTCTGTCCGTCAAATGCTACGAAAGACAAATCGTCCGACGGACAATAAAAAATTGTCCGACGGACAATTTAAAATTGTCTGAAAAAAATCGTCAGCGGGTCAACTCATTGCAGCCTGTGGTAAGTAAAAGTGGCTGTGAAACAACGAATAAAGTTCTGTCCGTCAAATGCTACGAAAGACAAATCGTCCGACGGACAATAAAAAATTGTCCGACGGACAATTTAAAATTCTCCGTCGGACAAAAGGATAAGGTTCTGTCCGTCAAATGCTACGAAAGACAAATCGTCCGACGGACAATAAAAAATTGTCCGACGGACAATTTAAAATTGTCCGAAAAAAATCGTCAGCGGGACAACTCATTGCAGCCTGTGGTACGTAAAAGTGGCTGTGAAACAACGAGTAAAGTTCTGTCCGTCAAATGCTACGAAAGACAAATCGTCCGACGGACAATAAAAAATTGTCCGACGGACAATTTAAAATTGTCCGTCGGACAAAAGGATAAGGGTCTGTCCGTCAAATGCTACGAAAGACAAATCGTCCGACGGACAATAAAAAATTGTCCGACGGACAATTTAAAATTGTCCGAAAAAAATCGTCAGCGGGACAAATCATTGCAGCCTGTGGTAAGTAAAAGTGGCTGTGAAACAACGAATAAAGTTCTGTCCGTCAAATGCTACGAAAGACAAATCGTCCGACGGACAATAAAAAATTGTCCGACGGACAATTTAAAATTGTCCGTCGGACAAAAGGATAAGGGTCTGTCCGTCAAATGCTACGAAAGACAAATCGTCCGACGGACAATAAAAAATTGTCTGACGGACAATTTAAAATTGTCCGAAAAAAATCGTCAGCGGGACAACTCATTGCAGCCTGTGGTAAGCAAAAGTGGCTGTGAAACATTGAATAAAGTTCTGTCCGTCAAATGCTACGAAAGACAAATCGTCCGACGGACAATAAAAAATTGTCCGACGGACAATTTAAAATTGTCCGTCGGACAAAAGGATAAGGTTAGGAGGAATATCCTATTGTCCGTCGGACAATTTTTTTTTGGTTTTTTTTTCGCTCAATGGATCCTAGCTATCTGGGTGAACCCTGCTGCCCTGGCGATTTAACCGAACCACACCATGCATTGTCATTCAAAAGCTCATGCACTGCACCCAGCTGGCTAGCACAGCTGTGGCTAGGGTAGTCAACAGTGAAGCAAAAAAATGCACGGCGATTGCAGAGCCTCTGAGCACCCTGCAAGACAACGTGGATCATCCACGCTGAACGTGCTACCTAGTAAAGGTTCAGCCTCACGGGTGACTCTCTGGCACTAATGTGATGAGATGTTCATTGGTGGATTTGTTCCCGTAGCAATTGAACAAAAAGCCACCATGCATTGTCATTCAAAATGCATGGCACTCCCCTTGCTGGTCTCTCCGATGTTTACCACAAACCATACATACAAAAAAGGCATGTTTCTGGGTAGGTCTCCATAGGCACCCTTGCTCCAACACCAACCCGCTTAGCCAGATTCTGATTCTGATTGCAGCCTGTGGTAAAACTGGCTATGAAACAAGCAAGGATTTTGTGTTCGTCAACGTCTGCACACGCTCTAGGAAGTACACTTTCTGAGTGTCTATTTTTTTTTGGTACAACTTGCTCCTGGCTAGGCAGCTTTGGTGCTTTCAGCGCCACTTTGTGGAGGCCAATGGGCCAATCTCCTTCCAAAAACAAAGTCCTTCCCACCTGGAACCCGTTCATAGGCTCATGCTCAGCACCCATCATTTAGACCGCACACATGTCCCTCCCTTTTGCGTAACACCCTGCCCTTCCTTCCCTGGGGGTATCGCGGCATGCGCTGCCCCGCCCCTTCCGCCCCTCCCCCCTAGGGGGCTAGGGTTTGTCCATGTCCCTCCTGCGCAGGAGACAATGGCATGGGGTGGGCTGGGGGGGGGCATGCGCGCAGTTGAGGCCGCGGGCCCGATTTGTCGGCCCATTTGTGTGTGCTTCTTGCTTACTTGGGCCATGGTTCCCCGTTTGCAGGGTATCTTTGTCTGATTGTGCCCCATGTGCGGCGCTTAACGGCCGAATCTGTTCGTTGCTGGCCCGTTCGGACGCGGACAATGATTTGTGCCATGTGATGTTTTTTCCAATCTGTTGCATTCGGTGACATTGCCGATTGATGTGCACAGTGATACACTGTATGGAGAGTGTTGTCTTGGGGACAGCTTGTTGTTGGGCTTCTGGTCAGCTTTGCTGGGAGTTCTGTTTTGTATTCTTTGCACCATGTCGTGCTGTGCGCAACGTGTTGTGTCTTGTGCGCAGTGCTGTCTATTGCAAGCTGTATCCAAAAACTTCCATGGTGCAGAACAAAGGTCTCATTGAAGCTCATGATTTTCGCACATGGCCGCCATGGCACCTTCTTAGGAGCTAGATCTCCCTCTGAGTGTGCTAAGACCATCCCGCCCCCCTCCTTGACAAGAATCTTGAAGATTCCAAATGTGCACATGCCTCTACAATGCCATATACCTTCGGGAAATCCTTCTGTGTAACCCGCATAGGCCTGTACCCAAAGGCTCAAAAGGATTGCACAATTTTGCTGAACGAGGAATCTCAACAACCCTAGCTCCTTGAGGGAATATATGAATGGTCCAAATGCTCGATCTAGCCATAATTCAAAGGCAGGAAATACATTATAAAGTGTAAGCCACAAATTATCCTAACTATTGCAACTTTCCTCAACCTCCTTTGTCCGCAAAAATCTTGACACAGTGATATTGCAGGTAGTAAAGACGTATCACTATTACTATCGCAAAAAGGAATGTCGAAGTGGTCCACTTCACGGTTCAAAAAATCCTAGTTTGTTGCGTGACGATGTTAGAAATTTTGTACATACCATTGTCTGTTGGCTATGAAACAAGCAAGGAAGGGTCTCTCCGATGTTTACCACAAACCATACATACAAAAAAGGCATGTTTCTGGGTAGTTCTCCATAGGCACCCTTGCGGGATGCTCCATTCCCCGCTCCAACACCAACCCGCTAAGCCAGATTCAAACCCCGCACCCACAGGGCGAGTCTGCCACACCAAGCACTACCCTGATAATACCTTCCGCAACCCACACCGCCACTCCCGGGGGTCTCTCTCCCCCCGTATCCCTCCCTCGGGGTCCCGTTCCCCCTTCCCTTTCCTCTTCCACCCTTGCGGGATGCTCCATTCCCCGCTCCAACACCAACCCGCTTAGCCAGATTCAAACCCCGCACCCGCAGGGCGAGTCTGCCACACCAAGCACTACCCTGAAAATACCTTCCGCAACCCACACCGCCACTCCCGGGGGTCTCTCTCCCCCCGTATCCCTCCCTCGGGGTCTTGTTCCCCCTTCCCTTTCCTCTTCCACCCTTGCGGGATGCTCCATTCCCCGCTCAAATGCTACGAAAGACAAATCGTCCGACGGACAATAAAAAATTGTCCGACGGACAATTTAAAATTGTCCGAAAAAAATCGTCAGCGGGACAACTCATTGCAGCCTGTGGTAAGTAAAAGTGGCTGTGAAACAACGAATAAAGTTCTGTCCGTCAAATGCTACGAAAGACAAATCGTCCGACGGACAATAAAAAATTGTCCGACGGACAATTTAAAATTGTCCGTCGGACAAAAGGATAAGGGTCTGTCCGTCAAATGCTACGAAAGACAAATCGTCCGACGGACAATAAAAAATTGTCCGACGGACAATTTAAATTGTCTGAAAAAAATCGTCAGCGGGTCAACTCATTGCAGCCTGTGGTAAGTAAAAGTGGCTGTGAAACAACGAAAAAAATGTTGTCCGTCAAATGCTACGAAAGACAAATCGTCCGACGGACAATAAAAAATTGTCCGACGGACAATTTAAAATTCTCCGTCGGACAAAAGGATAAGGTTCTGTCCGTCGAATGCTACGAAAGACAAATCGTCCGACGGACAATAAAAAATTGTCCGACGGACAATTTAAAATTGTCCAAAAAAAATCGTCAGCGGGACAACTCATTGCAGCCTCTGTAAAGTAAAAGTGGCTGTGAAACAACGAGTAAAGTTCTGTCCGTCAAATGCTACGAAAGACAAATCGTCCGACGGACAATAAAATATTGTCCGATGGACAATTTAAAATTGTCCGTCGGACAAAAGGATAAGGGTCTGTCCGTCAAATGCTACGAAAGACAAATCGTCCGACGGACAATAAAAAATTGTCCGACGGACAATTTAAAATTGTCCGAAAAAAATCGTCAGCGGGACAAATCATTGCAGCCTGTGGTAAGTAAAAGTGGCTGTGAAACAACGAATAAAGTTCTGTCCGTCAAATGCTACGAAAGACAAATCGTCCGACGGACAATAAAAAATTGTCCGACGGACAATTTAAAATTGTCTGAAAAAAGTCGTCAGCGGGACAACTCATTGCAGCCTGTGGTAAGTAAAAGTGGCTGTGAAACAACGAATAAAGTTCTGTCCGTCAAATGCTACGAAAGACAAATCGTCCGACGGACAATAAAAATTTGTCCGACGGACAATTTAAAATTCTCCGTCTGACAAAAGGATAAGGTTCTGTCCGTCAAATGCTACGAAAGACAAATCGTCCGACGGACAATAAAAAATTGTCCGACAGACAATTTAAAATTGTCCGAAAAAAATCGTCAGCGGGACAAATCATTGCAGCCTGTGGTAAGTAAAAGTGGCTGTGAAACAACGAATAAAGTTCTGTCCGTCAAATGCTACGAAAGACAAATCGTCCGACGGACAATAAAAAATTGTCCGACAGGCAATTTAAAATTGTCCGTCGGACAAAAGGATAAGGGTCTGTCCGTCAAATGCTACGAAAGACAAATCGTCCGACGGACAATAAAAAATTGTCCGACGGACAATTTAAAATTGTCCGAAAAAAATCGTCAGCGGGACAACTCATTGCAGCCTGTGGTAAGTAAAAGTGGCTGTGAAACATTGAATAAAGTTCTGTCCGTCAAATGCTACGAAAGACAAATCGTCCGACAGACAATAAAAAATTGTCCGACGGACAATTTAAAATTGTCCGTCGGACAAAAGGATAAGGTTAGGGGGAATATCCTATTGTCCGTCGGACATTTTTTTTTTGGTTTTTTTTTCGCTCAATGGATCCTAGCTATCTGGGTGAACCCTGCTGCCCTGGCGATTTAACCGAACCACACCATGCATTGTCATTCAAAAGCTCATGCACTGCACCCAGCTGGCTAGCACAGCTGTGGCTAGGGTAGTCAACAGTGAAGCAAAAAAATGCACGGCGATTGCAGAGCCTCTGAGCACCCTGCAAGACAACGTGGATCATCCACGCTGAACGTGCTACCTAGTAAAGGTTCAGCCTCACGGGTGACTCTCTGGCACTAATGTGATGAGATATTCATTGGTGGATTTGTTCCCGTAGCAATTGAACAAAAAGCCACCATGCATTGTCATTCAAAATGCATGGCACTCCCCTTGCTGGTCTCTCCGATGTTTACCACAAACCATACATACAAAAAAGGCATGTTTCTGGGTAGGTCTCCATAGGCACCCTTGCTCCAACACCAACCCGCTTAGCCAGATTCTGATTCTGATTGCAGCCTGTGGTAAAACTGGCTATGAAACAAGCAAGGATTTTGTGTCCGTCAACGTCTGCACACGCTGCCAGAAGTACACTTTCTGAGTGTCAATTTTTTTTCGGTATATACTCGCTCCTCACTAGGCAGTTTTGGTGCTTAGTGCCACTTTGTGGAGGCCAATGGGCCAATCTCCTTCCAAAAACAAAGTCCTTCCCACCTGGAACCTGTTCATAGGCTCATGCTCAGCACCCATCATTTAGACCGCACACATGTCCCTCCCTTTTGCGTAACACCCTGCCCTTCCTTCCCTGGGGTAATCGCGGCATGCGTTGCCCCGCCCCTTCCGCCCCTCCACCCTAGGGGGCTAGGGTTTGTCCATGTCCCTCCTGCGCAGGAGACAATGGCATGGGGTGGGGTGGGGGGGGGCATGCGCGCAGTTGAGGCCGCGGGCCCGATTTGTCGGCCCATTTGTGTGTGCTTCTTGCTTACTTGGGCCATGGTTCCCCGTTTGCAGGGTATCTTTGTCTGATTGTGCCCCATGTGCGGCGCTTAACGGCCGAATCTGTTCGTTGCTGGCCCGTTCGGACGCGGTGAAAGTGCTGCCCTGGGTCGTTGAGGGTGCCGGAGGGCTCGGGGCCGGCAAGACCAGTGGGGCAGGCACGCGAGGAGTCTCCCTGGATGTTGTTATTGGGGGTAGAACCGGATACTCGGACACCAACGGAGGCGAGAGCAGCAACAACTGAAGCAAGGTCCATGCTGATTGTGGTCCGGCAGAAAATCCCAGTCTATGAAGAAAATTGATGCGAATTATTCTAAATACATCTGAGTGTCCAAAACTGTCTGAAGAGATTTAAATAATCCAATTATGTAAAAATGTTTGGCCGATCTGGCCCGCGAGCGCGCGTCAGCGGCAAATGGCAATTCCAGCTAAAATAGCGGAACGCGGCGGATTTACGGGGAATGGACCGCGGAATCAAATCCGGCATATCAGAAATATATAGGAAATATCCTGTGACTGAGCTGCGAGGCGGCAATTCCGCCGAAGCAAAGAAAATGACCAAAATGTAGCCAATCTGGGCAGAATGTCTGAAAATCTGAGCAGATGGGGCTAGCCGCACTTACACTCCCCCTCCAAAAACACACTGGGGTGTGTCGCTACGTCAACGAAGAACGTAGTGCGGGTAAGTCCCAGAAAAGAATAGAAATGTAGCCTCGATGGGGCGGAATCTGCTTGATCTGACCTGATTTGGGCTGAATTGGCACTGAATCAGGCTGGATGAACCTGAAATGAGACAGAATGAGAAGTGACGAACAGTCCTCCGTGCAGTAAAACATTAGGTTAGGGGCTAAAAAGCATGTAAACGTATCGAGAATCGATACCAAACCATGCATTGGTTAGGAATGAGGTAGATTATTGGTGGATTGACTGGGGGGATCAAGAATTGGAGTGACATCTCAGCGCTCTGGCACAGTTTCGCTGTCGCGGGCACGCTACGGTGTCCTCGCCGAACTCTACATCGTGTTAATCCCGCTTTTCTCGTTCTGAAAAGTGCAGCATGTGCGTCAGATTTGGCGCATCTGGTGGATGGTCACAAGATTCAGCATTCATTTGGAGCAAAGATGAAGGAGATTAAACAATCACAGAGAGGTAAAACAAATACAAATGTAATCTACAGACTCTAAGTGAACCACAGAAGGTAAGGATGCTTTTCTGTGCACTCAGATCTAAACAGATCTTCGAGGAATGTGCGGAGATGACAGGTAAATCAACCTAAATTGTCCTAAAGTCAACAAATTCCCTAAGATGGAGGTGAAATGAAGCGGAATGTCTGGAACTGAAACTACTAACACTTTCGTTTAGACTAGAGTTAATATATATTGTCGTTTATTCAGCTCAATTGTGCTTTCCGGCACGTTGCTTCGCGAGCATCTAACAGATTCTATGAAAATGTGGATCATGTGATGATGCATCATGATGGGACATGCTGACCCTGGATCCTTGGCATGTAACGCGCCGAAGGTTCGCTGAAGGCGCTTTACTGACAGTATATAACTGAGAGACACCGAATTTACAGTGGCGGTGGTGTCAATCGACTTGGACAAGGCCAATCTTTCGATGGAGTCCCACAAGACACTTGGATTCACCATTTTCGACAGTTTCAGGTCGGATTGAGCTCACATTGGCGTGTGCCAAAAATACAACGAAGCTTACGGACTTCAGAGGTTGCTTTTAGAAGTCCCTAAAGCTCCTATCTGAAGGTTGTCTGAACAATTGACGTCTGGGTTTCGTACAACAGTGGCAGAATGATGGACAAACCTGAGAAATTCAAGGTAAATTTGAGGATCCTGGATCTGAATCTGGACTTTGGCGTCAGCATCACAGCAAATGAAGGTAAGATCTGAGTTCCTGGCGTCGCATCTGGTGCAGCCAGTACTACAGGGGCTGCCTGTAGGGGTGAATGTCACCGGCCGGTGTTTTGATTATGTACATTTGCTTCCCTCTGCACGAGTAGCCAAATTCCAAAGATGCACAGACCAACAGAGACAAGATTACCCCGAATCTGCCTGAATTAAGCCTGAGTTTGGTTTTTTCTGAACACGGCAGCACACTCCGTGGCTTTCGGTTTTCGACTTTCGATACGTTACCGAACGGAGACCAAAGAAAAATTGATTGATTGACGTCAAATTATCAAACATTCGCAGTTCTCCACATCATGACATAAACAGAAAGGATGAACAGTGGATTGAGCAGAATGTGGTAGGATGGCTTCCTCAATTCGGCCAAGCACGAATACATGTGACCACCAACCTGTCTGGCCTGGCCCTCGTACGGCTTGGGCGCTGCAAATCAGCGGCCGAACTCGAAGCTTGGTCCTCATTTGGCTCCTGGGCTGGCCTGACCGCAGGAGGGGGGATCGACGGATCAGCCCTGGAATGTGGCTGCTGAGGGCCGTAAAAGGCTGGATCTCGATTCACCACAGGTCGTTTTCCGTCGCTCTCCACTTGTCTGTCTGGTTTCGACAAACAATCTGTCAGGAGTACGCCAATTTCGGGGTGCTTCTTCAGGAAGTCGATGAACCCCTTGGTGTATCCATGGACAAAAGATTGGGCTGGTTCCCAGTTGTTGTGACTGGAATCAAAGCCCCTCCACTCACACAGAAATTCCCATTCGCCCTTGGCGTCACGTCTTGCTTCAACAATCCTCTTGAGTTCGTACTTTCCCCCTTCGATGACCCGATCAGACAAGTGTTTCGCAGTCCAAAAAAGGGGTTTAACCCGATCCTTGGGGGAGGGGATCTCTCTCTTGAGGCGATCGCCCGAAACGTCAATTTCCCTGCTGACATCCACACGGCAGGGTTGGAAAAGACGGCGTATAAATACGCGTAACGTATATATACGCGTACCGTATCGCGAGAATACAATACAGTACGCGTCTGCTGGGGGGGCCGTCGACTGGCGCCAGACGCGCGTGCCGCCGCAGAGAATGAGGTTAAAAACCAACAAAACGCGAGATTTTCATGTTTCTGCAGGCTGCCGACATTTTGGATGCACCAAAATTTTAACTGTTGATCCCCGACATATTGCTTTAAAGTAGTTGCGACATAAAAACCGAGTTCCAATTTAAGCCGTGTTTTTCCGAACCAATAGCACCGCTGTGTCCCCACTGCCATTGCGCATCGTGCAGTATGCTTGTCGTCGTTTGAAAACACTTGCGCGCCGAGAAAAAGCCGTCGCGAACTTTGCGTGCAGAGATGTAGAATGCTAGAAACAACATCTGCGTGCAGTGAAGGAAACGCTACGAGAAGCATACAAGAGTCAGAAGGTATGCAAGCAAACGACACGAAAGCCAACTGTCTCGCTCAGAACGCCGACGCAGATGAGACAGGTTCTGATGAGTGCGATGAATGGGATGAATGGGACCACGTGTTTGCAGAGCAATGGCAGAGACACCAGTACGAGTCGTATTGTTGGAGACAACAAAGAGAGAGCCAGCAGCCCATGTCCTACGCTGACTGGTCGCGACTGAAGATGCTCTGGGATAGCGAGCAGGAGCTGAAGAACTGGTGGATCACAGAGCAAGAGAAACAGTGCGCCTGAACAGGTTTGAGTTCCTATTCCTCCTCCTCCTCATCTTCCTCAAACATATGGTCAGGCAACACACAGGGCTCTCTGAAAGCTGGGTCCCTAATCTTTCGCAGTAGCCTCATGTTCTGATAAATATAAACAAGCTTCTCCACCTTGTGGCCATACAGACGGTTCCTACTTTTTGAGTGCACAAAACCAAACACACTCCAGTTGCGCTCTGCAGCAGAGGCCACTGTAGGGGTTGAATGTACGCGCAGCGCAATGTCCCTCAGCACTGAATTTTCATAGCAGAAAGCTTGGAACCAATTGAGGCCGCCAAGGGCAAGACTTTCTTTGGTCCAAAGGCGTTCATCTGCAAACTCTCCACACCTCGTAAGGAACTGTTGCAGTTGCAGTTTGGCTGTTTGAGCATGCTCCTGGCCACCAAAGGATTCAAAAACCTGAGCAACATCATTCCTGATCTCACTGTCCCTCAGTGGGTCTTCCTCACGAGTCATCAAAGCAGGATTAAGCACATAGCTGGCTGAATGCACAGGGTGGTGCAAAAACTTCCACCTTTCGAGTACAAGACTCTGTGCCTGTTTGTGTTCAGGTTTGGGAAGTCCCTGATGCTCAGCAACGTGCTGTTGGAACAAAAGCATGTCGTAGTACACCAGACTATTATAAGTGGAGCCTTCTGTGTCAGCTTTCCTGATCATACGCGCCAGTGGCTGCAGCAATGTCATGCCCAGTTTTACTGGTTTTTGTAGCAAGGTTAAGTGTGAAATGCTGCTCAAGCAGGCTAGTGCCACGTGGTGCCATTTTTGAAATCTGCAAAAGTTCAGAAGGAGAATAACATCTGAGGGGTGTCTAGAAAACCCGACCGGACCTCCCCTGGTGGCATGCCACCTACAGGTGAGTTTGCTAAGCCACCGAGTGTGGACAGCAGTCTGGATCTGGGTGGCCTGGCCCTGAGGATGTGGATGTGAAATGTTTGTTTTTGGTGCTGTGTGATGGGACACATCACTGATGACGTCATGCATGATGACATCATCAGTGATGTCACTGATGACATCATCATTGACATCACTGATGATGTCATCAACCAGGTTAAACAAATATAGAACACAAGGTATCCAAAAAAAAAAATTAAGAAAAAAAATTATTTTTGAAAACAATTGCAGGTTGTACACTAAAACAGAATAGCTGCAAGTTCTAGGAACATAACTTCTGTGACCAAACAGTACTTTGTCAGGAAACGATACGATACGTTACATTACAGTACTGTATCGGAACGATACGATACATTACACGTACTGTATTGTACCAACCCTGGCACACGGATCCTCCACCTGTTCTCACCAAGACGCGCCGTAACAGCGAATGGCCCCTCCCACAAGGGAAGAAGCTTATCATCTCCGTCCAGGGTGGTTTCGGATTTTCGAAGCCAAACTCGATCATCGACTTCAAAATTGTGGGGGTTTTTTCGACCTTGATTTTGAACCCAAAGCCAGTCAGCTTGATGCTTCTCGATTAATTTCGACACAGATTTATCTGCTCGTTGGACTTCGTCCAAAAACAGCGAAGCATCCTTACAGGGGCGAGGATTATTCAACGGCATGTTCCACCAACACTTCTTTCGTCCAAAGACAATTTCATTTGGAGAAAGGCCATGATACAAAGGCGTGTTGTGGTAACGGCGAAGCAATGCGAAGAGAACTTCCATCCAATGGAAATCCTTTTCACTCGCGAGCTCCTTACGAAGCATATTAATAATTGAGCGGCCGGCTCTTTCGCCAGGCAGCGCTCGATGCGAGTGGATTTCACATCGGAGGTGGTGGATTCCAAGGCGAGCACATAATTCTCTCCACCATTCGGAGGTGTACTCTTTGCCTGAATCTGTCACCACCTCGGATGGGACGTCCCAGCCTCCCATCCAGGTCTGCGCACACCATTTGGCGGCAGCCTTGCCAGTCATCGACTCAATGTTGCAAGGCAACACTTGAATGTAGCCGGAATGACGGCACTGAATAAGGAGCACACCATTGACTTTTTTATTAGTCCAATGGCACTCTTCGTCATCGAGTTCACCGAGATAGAAGAAATCACTGGTGACTCTGTTAAAGAGACGCTCCGGAATAGGATGAGGCCTCAGATGGCCGTGCTTCTTCGCGCTGGGGGGCGTCGAGACAGCACATTGGGCACATCCGGCGGCTACTTTCATGCAATGAGTGTAGAGCCTCGATCCAAACAACCTATGCTTAATCATCGACCACAGTCGACGGCCATGTGCGGGGGGGGACTCCCATTTGTGCCACCAGTTTAACACTCGGGGGGCTAGGGCGTCTGGCACACACAATTTACCCTCCATCCACAGCTTCCCCCCATCCAACGAGTACTCAGCAAAAATCGCATCCCTGTGAGCATCTTTGGATTTGAGATTTCCAAAGACCTCTTTAAACATGGGATCCTGCAGGTAATCGGACGTCCAGTCACGGATGATCTGGGAATCTTTCGGCAGGGGTGGAGTTTTGGCCGGATCTCGACGCTTAATGCCTTGGATCAACCGAAATCGACTTACTCGTCGGGTATAGTCAAACCGTTTCACACTCCCTGAGGAGGGATCGGTGACTTTCTCCACGACTTTCAGTGTTTTGGTGCAGATCTCATGGGCATGCGCCGGATCTGAGATGGCCGTGATGTCGTGACACGGCAATGCGTGCTGTTTAACAGCGCACTGCATGCATGCAGATCGAATGAGTTTCTTTTCTTCCTGATCCCATTCGATGATGACATGGCGGTCCTGCTCCGTACCATGGATGTTGGTACTTTGCAGCCCCTCTGAGGCCGGGTAAGCCCATCGGCTCAGAGCATCCGCTACCGTGTTATGTTTTCCGGGCAAATACGACACATGGAGGTCAAACAGAGAGAGAAATTCGTGCCATCTGGCCCGTCGACCAGCTGGGCTCGCGACAGTATCAATGTGTTCAGTGGCCCAATACTCCAGAGATCGATGATCCGTCAGGACCTCGACTCAATTGGTGCCAACCCACGATTGGTACTTTTTTAGAGCGCGAACTATGGCATACGTTTCTTGCTCACGCGGCGACCATTGCATTTGGCGTGGGGCTAGCTTCCGTGACCAAAATGCAAGAGGGTAATGATCGCCGGTGGCTTCATCAACCTGTTCAAGGACAGCTCCGATCGCGTACCTAGAAGCGTTGGTTCTAATGTAGAAGGGTCGGTCAAATTGGGGCACATGCAACGTGGCGACTTCGCAGAGGGCCGCCTTCAAGTGATGGAAGGCCTCCTCGCACTCGTCAGTCCACTTGACACGAACCTTTGAACCTGCCTTGCCCGCATCTCTCCCTACCTTCAATAATTCAGTGAGGGGGGCAGCAAATTTGGCATAATTCGGCACAAAAGTGTGGTAAAAATTGCAACAACCCAGGAATCCTCTCAACTCCGTGATCGTCTCAGGGCGCTTCCACTTCTGAATAGCGACGAGCTTCCCTGGACTGGGTCTTCGGGTGCCATTCTCTAGGAGAGAACCACAAAATTCGACTGATTTTAAAAATAATTTTCCCTTCTTTGGCCCACAAATCAGCTGATTGGCGTCAAGAATGTCCAAAGCTTGGTTCAGCTGCTTCTCATGTAGGGCCACCAGCTCGGCTTCGGTCAGTCCCTCCCCTTCCGTCGCGATGATTATGTCATCTATGTACACACTCACGAGGGCACGAAGCTCAGGATGGGTTGTGAACAGCACATCCTCCATCATTCTGTGAAAAAATGAGGGGGCGTTCTTCAGCCCCATGGGCATGACGGTCCATTGGACTGGGCCACATGGCGTGCACATACAGGTGAGAGGTCGGCTGTCCTTCCTCAACGGCATTTGGTGAAAGCCGTGACGGAGATCCAGCACAGAAAACAAACGACCTCTTGCCCTCTTGGCGATTTCCTCCTCAATGAGGGGCAGGGGGTGCGAATCCGCCTTGGTTTCGGCGTTGAGGTTGCGAAAATCAACAACCATTCGCCAACCATCAATGGTGTTCTGGTCTGCAGGCGGTGGCTTCGGGACTGTGAAGGGTGAACAGCACCATTCGCTGGTCATACAACCCTCAAGCCAACCAAATTCCCTGAGATTTCTCTCGATGATTTTTCTGAGGATCTCATGTTTATGTCCATGATTTTCATAAGGGCGCTGTTTTTTTGCCTTGTACCCTTCACGAAGCTCGATGAAGGCTTCACCGAACTGTCCACGGACAGGGGGGTCTTTGATCAACTTCCCTGAAAGGGTTGTGTCCTTCCGTTCCTCAAAAATCTTTTCTCTTGACTTGGAACACAATTCAGTGTCCACCTGATCGCCAGGAATTACTGTCGAAAAAACTTTGGCGACTTCTTCGGCTTTGGCAGGAAGAATCTTCTTACGGATGTCCCTAAACAGGTCCGTATCAACTGCCTCTTGAAGATAGGTGGGTCGTGTGTCGAAATCCCAGAGATTCTCTTCGTGATCCAGCTCCTCGAAAGGATCCATGAAAGCTTCCACAGGGGGTTTTTCATAAAAAACTCTGAATTTGCGGCGCGATTGGAGATTTTTCCTCGCCCGTGCACTGAAGATTCTTCTCGATGTCGACCGTATTGGGGAAGAGGGAGACGAGGCGGATCCATTGGACGTTGAATCACCTTGGGTATCTGACGGACAAAAATCAGAAAAAATAGATTCATCATCAGTACCACGCTCAACCTCAGATTCAGACCCAACACAGGAATCTGTACTAGAATCAGCAGAATTAGAGTCAGAAAGCTTTCCATCCACCAGGAATGCAAGCGAACTCCAGGACCGCTGTGGCAGGGGACCTGTGTCGTCCCTGGCATACAGCTTAATCTTCCTGGGAAGTTCGATGTAATCTACACAGATGTCTTGTAATTCCTGAAACCAAGGCTTGTCATCCCACAAGGGCACAACTAAAATTGCCTGGGTTTTATCTTGCTTGATTTTGTGGATGACCTGCTGGATTAAGTGAAACGGAGGATTAATCCACAACTTCCTGTCCCATTTGTGGGTCCAAGCGTCGCTGAAGTGCTTGTCAAAGCGCTTGTTCATACGGTTAGCAAAGGCATCATACTGGGGCCAAAAGGAATGGTGTTCATGAAAATATTCACAAATTGCATCGCGCCATTTGTCGACAATTCTGTAGGATGAAGAGTGCCAGCGCGAAGGGCGTCGTGGCTGGGAGTCCCTACGAAGACATTCTACCTCTTGGGAGTAATCGGCACTCCCATTCACTTCTGCAATGGTGACATCTTCACCAAATTTTTGTGTCACCTTTTGCTTCAAAAATTCTTCTGCACTTTTAAACCCTGCGTGCAAAAAACGAAATTCAGGACGCTCCAAGGGACCTGACTCCAGCACAAAACAACGACGATGACCTACGGGCGCTACCCTGTTCTTGCGAAGCCAAGGATGGCCCAAATAAAGGTCATACTTTATGTCGGCACGATAGAAGTAGTCATCCTCAAGGACAACTTCTTCCACATTTTGCTCTTCCCAAAGGTCTTGAGCGACCAAATGAGTTGATATATAACAACCGCGTTGCCCACCTGCGAGAGAATGTCCAGAAACTCCCTCGAGGGTAACAGGATGAGGCGATTCAAACACGCAGTCGTCGGGTAAGAATGAATTGGATTGGAGATTTACCTCTGATCCATTGTCACACAAACAAGTGGCGAGATGGAAATTTCCCTTGCAATCAGAGACCCACAGCTTTGTGACAAACTGACGGGCCCTGTGCTTGGACTGTACACCAACCTCGTCCACTACAACAGAAGGATCCGCTGCCGGATCCAGGGGAGAGGAGACAAGCGACCCTACATCAAGTAATGGTCGATCAGGAATTTGGGGATCATGCCTGAAATCGCCTGGGGAGGGGCGATTTTCGTGGCTCCCCTAGGCGTTCTGACCTCCAGCGGCTGCGTTAACATTGTGAACACAGCCTGATTCGTCGATCCACTCATTTTGGAACGGATCATCCGCTGGATTCAGGGCATTTTCGACATAATATCGATCCGCATCGGACACCTGATCTGCACCTGAGACCTGATCCACACGATGATTGCCCTTTCCGCGTCCACGGCCACGGCCGCCGGATGATGGACCACCACCGTCGCCACGCCCTCTGCCCTTACCAGAGAAGGGGGTTCCTGAAGGATTTCCCTTACCCTTACCCTGTGATCCTGGAGCATTTCCTTTGTTTGTACCGGATTGAGGGGTTTGGCCTGGATTTCGATTTCCGCCTCCGGCGTTGACATTAGGACTTGTCTGGCCGTTCGGCTGCCCACCGGAGCCAGATGGAGTCCGATTTCCTTTGCCTTGGGACCCGCCAGGGCCTCCAGTATTTTTGTTTCCACCGGAGGGGTTCGGATTACCCTTTCCCCCCTTTGCACCATGCACCTGTCTGTCATTCCTGTCTGAATTCTGAGGATTACTGACATTTTCACCAATCACCTTATGATCGTAAGCAGACCATCGGTGATTACCAGTAGAATGCGTCTTAGCTCGTTTCGTAGAACCTAAAAGAAGGCAGATGCTACAATGATCCTGAACATTCCGGGTGTCATTCACCTTTTTGTTGCCCTTTTGGGCCCCATTTTGGGTGTTTTGCTGGGTATTCCTGTTTCCCCCAAGACCCTCATGGAAATTTTGGTTGGCGGCGTCAGCGAGCCGCTCAACCTCTTCCCACAGTTCCTGCGGGGTGAACGAAAACACCCAGTTCCTGGCCTTCAGGCGATGGCCGTGGAAACTTACTCCCCTGTTGAGGACTTGGACAAACAAGTCCCGATCCTCGTGTTCATTAAACTTGATTTTCCACGTGTTTTCAGTGAATTTCACCTTGATAAACGACGTGAGGGAGCACTTTTGAAGTGCCTCCCTGACGGTAAACCGGTTGGCCGAGGCATCGAAGCCATCGACTTCCGCCCACCAGGTCTTGACTTTTTCTTCGGACTGTTTATTCCGAAGGGTGGCGGCGGTTTCTGAGGGGATCTTGTCAAAAATCAGATTTTTCAGCTCGGCACTAGAAAATTTTTCGCCTGAATGTTCAGATTCTTCTACGAGATTCCAGAAGCGCTGTCTCTTGTCTTGCACTTCGTGCAAGATTAATCGCGAGAACGAAGGAAAATTCTTCAACATCTGGTGGTAATGGTCCTCAGGCAGCCGGGATCCACGTACCTCCAACTGTTCCCACACCTCATCAAAGGTAAGGGGGGAACTTGAATCCTCACGATCACTCCAGGTCCTGAGCCAAGTGTTGGCCGGCGCTCCCTCAGGGCAGTCCAAGAGCGCCATCAGGAACTGATCATCCTGGAGTTTTTGAGTCTTAACCCGCAGTTTAAATTCCCGTTGGAACTGAGGCCAACGTCTGGGGTTCCCATTATACTTCGGCTGCTTGGCAACCTGACGAAGTCGCGATGAAGTAGGATTTAGGAGTGAATCCAGCCCAACACCGGCCGTAATGGCAGACACCTTGGCGGCATCATTAGCCAGACCAGCTCCGGCGAGGGTCTGGGCGAGCAACATCTGGGCTATTGCATTGGAATCAACAGCAGGAAGGGTAGTACGGGAGGCAGTTCGTTTGGCATTCTGAGCCTCAGTCCTAGCCTTCGCCGACCTACTCTGAGATCGAGAGATTGTAACCCTTTCCTTTAGCTTGGTCCTGCTGATTCGTGCATCGGTGGTCTTAGAGTCTACCGAAGGAGAAATTGAAAAAATTTCTGTCGCCTCCTCCGACGGTTCTGTTTCTTGTTCCACCGATGATGCGCCCTCAGATCGCATGTGGGTCTTGAAAAGATCTTTAATTCCCAGCGTCTGAATGATGAGTTGCATTTGATCTTTGAGCAATTGGAGCTCAGTATCTCGCTGTAATCTGCAAGATCAGTCGGCAGGACAGTACATACCGTGCCCTGAAGGGCCTGAGCAGGCTGTCGGACCGCTAATCTCAGTGGTTCGCAGCCAGGAGTCCACTTGGGGAGCTCCTTCAGTCCTAATTTCCAGGCTTGCCTGCCTGGCTGCCTCTAAAATTCCTTCCTCAACCGCGGCGGCTAGATCGTCGCGGATGGAAACAGAGGGATGCGGGGCGGAGGGCCCGGCAACAGGTGCCTTGGTCTTCTCCTTCGGGAAGGGACTTGCCTCCCAGATCTGCAAAAAAATGGCAAAAGATTCATCTTCTTGAGAACACCACCACATCCTGGTATTAATTTCTTCTTGAAGGAGGAAAAAATATTCGAATAAAAAATCAGAGGCGATTCTTTCTTGTCCTATCAGCTTAGACGTGGCTAATAGACAAAGGGCCTCAAGCGCCTCAAGGTTACGGGTCACTTCTGAAGACAAATGGTTGTCCCATTGTGCCCAAGAGGCTGGTCGATTATAGGTAGGTACCTCACCTGGACCACCCATCTCAATGTCGTCAATGTCGGCGTCGATGGTCTCAAAATGTGGACATTGGTAAGGAGTATTAGTACCTGCCAGGTCCGTAAGCTCCACCGGAGCGTTGCCATTAGCGTAGGCTGGGAGATTCCAGCTACTTGATGGCCAATTTCGACTGGGATCTTGATTGTAATCTGGGCCTCCACAGCTGCTGATTTGTGCCCTTCTTGGGCAATTTGGGCTTGAGCAAGGCATTCCTCTCAAGGCCTCGTTCGCACAGCACCACGGCAGCGTAATCGTTACGTCTCCGGAGGTGGCGGAGTCTACGGGGCCGTACTGGGGAGCTAGCTGTGGTTGGGACACCAAAGGAACAACATTCAGGTAGCCTCTGCTACCATGAAAGTGCTGCCCTGGGTCGTTGAGGGTGCCGGAGGGCTCGGGGCCGGCAAGACCAGTGGGGCAGGCACGCGAGGAGTCTCCCTGGATGTTGTTATTGGGGGTAGAACCGGATACTCGGACACCAACGGAGGCGAGAGCAGCAACAACTGAAGCAAGGTCCATGCTGATTGTGGTCCGGCAGAAAATCCCAGTCTATGAAGAAAATTGATGCGAATTATTCTAAATACATCTGAGTGTCCAAAACTGTCTGAAAAGATTTAAATAATCCAATTATGTAAAAATGTTTGGCCGATTTGGCCCGCGAGCGCGCGTCAGCGGCAAATGGCAATTCCAGCTAAAATAGCGGAACGCGGCGGATTTACGGGGAATGGACCGCGGAATCAAATCCGGCATATCAGAAATATATAGGAAATATCCTGTGACTGAGCTGCGAGGCGGCAATTCCGCCGAAGCGAAGAAAATGACCAAAATGTAGCCAATCTGGGCAGAATGTCTGAAAATCTGAGCAGATGGGGCTAGCCGCACTTACACGCAGACAATGATTTGTGCCATGTGATGTTTTTTCCAATCTGTTGCATTCGGTGATGTTGCCGATTGATGTGCACAGTGATACACTGTATGGAGAGTGTTGTCTTGGGGACAGCTTGTTGTTGGGCTTCTGGTCAGCTTTGCTGGGAGTTCTGTTTTGTATTCTTTGCACCATGTCGTGCTGTGAGCAACGTGTTGTGTCTTGTGCGCAGTGCTGTCTATTGCAAGCTGTATCCAAAAACTTCCATGGTGCAGAACAAAGGTCTCATTGAAGCTCATGATTTTCGCACATGGCCGCCATGGCACCTTCTTAGGAGCTAGATCTCCCTCTGAGTGTGCTAAGACCATCCCGCCCCCCTCCTTGACAAGAATCTTGAAGATTCCAAATGTGCACATGCCTCTACAATGCCATATACCTTCGGGAAATCCTTCTGTGTAACCCGCATAGGCCTGTACCCAAAGGCTCAAAAGGATTGCACAATTTTGCTGAACGAGGAATCTCAACAACCCTAGCTCCTTGAGGGAATATATGAATGGTCCAAATGCTCGATCTAGCCATAATTCAAAGGCAGGAAATACATTCTAAAGTGTAAGCCACAAATTATCCTAACTATTGCAACTTTCCTCAACCTCCTTTGTCCGCAAAAATCTTGACACAGTGATATTGCAGGTAGTAAAGACGTATCACTATTACTATCGCAAAAAGGAATGTCGAAGTGGTCCACTTCACGGTTCAAAAAATCCTAGTTTGTTGCGTGACGATGTTACAAATTTTGTACATACCATTGTCTGTTGGCTATGAAACAAGCAAGGAAGGGTCTCTCCGATGTTTACCACAAACCATACATACAAAAAAGGCATGTTTCTGGGTAGTTCTCCATAGGCACCCTTGCGGGATGCTCCATTCCCCGCTCCAACACCGACCCGCTTAGCCAGATTCAAACCCCGCACCCGCAGGGCGAGTCTGCCACACCAAGCACTACCCTGATAATACCTTCCGCAACCAGAGCGAGAAATGTAGTTGCACAATCAGTGTGCAAATAGACAGCTCTGTTGCCCACCCCAGGGACCTGCAGGGCCCCTCCAAGCCGTATCCCGTCCACAGGAGCGCGGTATCCCTCCTCGCTTGGCCACGTAGGGGTATATATCCCTCCTGATATTATCTGCACGTCATGCGCACATTTTTTGTAACACAAACAGGCGTATTCTGTGCGGCAGCTTTGTTGGCACCGCCATTGAGTTTGAGGAATCATGTCTCATGGCAATGACCCTTGGAGAATGCAACAAATGAAATTTGACATGTGTGTCACGTGCTTCTGTACTGCTTGTGCCGTATTCTGCATTGGGGGTTCAGTCGTTGATTGAAAAAGCAGAGAATATTCTGTACAGATGTGGCCGTGCTATCCCTTGCGTGCTGATGGCCCGAAATTGTATCATCACATTCCCTTACAACGGAGGGTTTGTAAAGTTTCTTTTACCGAGAGCTGGAAGATCAAGTAAGGGGATGTGAATCAGACAGAACAAAATTGTGACTGACAAAAGTAACTGCAGCCGATAGTAACACTGGTTGTGCAACGATCAATGAAATCTCAATGGATCTGTGACCAACATTTTAAAATCGTCCAGCGGACATTTTGAAAATGTCCATCAGACAGAAAAAGATCCTACCTGAGACAACTAACTGCACCCCTATGAAACAAGCAAGGAAGTTGTGTCCGTGAACGGCTAAAAAATGAAAAATCGTCCGACGGTCGATGTCGAATTGTCCGACAGAAAATGCACAATCGTCCAGCGGACATTAAAAAAAAGTCCGAAACAAATCGTCAGCGGGACAAGTTCTGTCCGTCAAATGCTACGAAAGACAAATCGTCCGACGGACAATAAAAAATTGTCCGACGGACAATTTAAAATTGTCCGTCGGACAGAAAACAATCGTCTGCGGGACAGCTGATTGCAGCCTGTGGTAAAACTGGCTATGAAACAAGCAAGGAAGTTGTGTCCGTGAACGGCTAAAAAATGAAAAATCGTCGATGTCGATCGGTCGATGTCGAAATGTCCGACAGAAAATGCACAATTCTCCAGCGGACATTTAAAAATTGTCCGAAAAAAATCGTCAGCGGGTCAACTCATTGCAGCCTGTGGTAAGTAAAAGTGGCTGTGAAACAACGAATAAAGTTCTGTCCGTCAAATGCTACGAAAGACAAATCGTCCGACGGACAAAAAAAAATTGTCCGACGGACAATTCAAAATTCTCCGTCGGACAAAAGGATAAGGTTCTGTCCGTCAAATGCTACGAAAGACAAATGATCCGACGGACAATAAAAAATTGTCCGACGGACAATTTAAAATTGTCTGAAAAAAATCGTCAGCGGGTCAACTCATTGCAGCCTGTGGTAAGTAAAAGTGGCTGTGAAACAACGAATAAAGTTCTGTCCGTCAAATGCTACGAAAGACAAATCGTCCGACGGACAATAAAAAATTGTCCGACGGACAATTTAAATTTCTCCGTCTGACAAAAGGATAAGGTTCTGCCAGTCAAATGCTACGAAAGACAAATCGTCCGACGGACAATAAAAAATTGTCCGACGGACAATTTAAAATTGTCCGAAAAAAATCGTCAGCGGGACAACTCATTGCAGCCTGTGGTAAGTAAAAGTGGCTGTGAAACAACGAATAAAGTTCTGTCCGTCAAATGCTACGAAAGACAAATCGTCCGACGGACAATAAAAAATTGTCCGACGGACAATTTAAAATTGTCCGTCGGACAAAAGGATAAGGGTCTGTCCGTCAAATGCTACGAAAGACAAATCGTCCGACGGACAATAGAAAATTGTCCGACGGACAATTTAAAATTGTCCGAAAAAAATCGTCAGCGGGTCAACTCATTGCAGCCTGTGGTAAGTAAAAGTGGCTGTGAAACAACGAATAAAGTTCTGTCCGTCAAATGCTACGAAAGACAAATCGTCCGACGAACAATAAAAAATTGTCCGACGGACAATTTAAAATTCTCCGTCGGACAAAAGGATAAGGTTCTGTCCGTCAAATGCTACGAAAGACAAATCGTCCGACGGACAATAAAAAATTGTCCGACGGACAATTTAAAATTGTCCGAAAAAAATCGTCAGCGGGACAACTCATTGCAGCCTGTGGTAAGTAAAAGTGGCTGTGAAACAACGAATAAAGTTCTGTCCGTCAAATGCTACGAAAGACAAATCGTCCGACGGACAATAACAAATTGTCCGACGGACAATTTAAAATTGTCCGTCGGACAAAAGGATAAGGGTCTGTCCGTCAAATGCTACGAAAGACAAATCGTCCGACGGACAATAAAAAATTGTCCGACGGACAATTTAAAATTGTCTGAAAAAAATCGTCAGCGGGTCAACTCATTGCAGCCTGTGGTAAGTAAAAGTGGCTGTGAAACAACGAATAAAGTTCTGTCCGTCAAATGCTACGAAAGACAAATCGTCCGACGGACAATAAAAAATTGTCCGACGGACAATTTAAAATTCTCCGTCGGACAAAAGGATAAGGCTCTGTCCGTCAAATGCTACGAAAGACAAATCGTCCGACGGACAATAAAAATTGTCCGACGGACAATTTAAAATTGTCCGAAAAAAATCGTCAGCGGGACAACTCATTGCAGCCTGTGGTAAGTAAAAGTGGCTGTGAAACAACGAGTAAAGTTCTGTCCGTCAAATGCTACGAAAGACAAATCGTCCGACGGACAATAAAAAATTGTCCGACGGACAATTTAAAATTGTCCGTCGGACAAAAGGATAAGGGTCTGTCCGTCAAATGCTACCAAAAGACAAATCGTCCGACGGACAATAAAAAATTGTCCGACGGACAATTTAAAATTGTCCGAAAAAAATCGTCAGCGGGACAAATCATTGCAGCCTGTGGTAAGTAAAAGTGGCTGTGAAACAACGAATAAAGTTCTGTCCGTCAAATGCTACGAAAGACAAATCGTCCGACGGACAATAAAAAATTGTCCGACGGACAATTTAAAATTGTCCGTCGGACAAAAGGATAAGGGTCTGTCCGTCAAATGCTACGAAAGACAAATTGTCCGACGGACAATAAAAAATTGTCCGACGGACAATTTACAATTGTCCGAAAAAAATCGTCAGCGGGACAACTCATTGCAGCCTGTGGTAAGTAAAAGTCGCTGTGAAACAACGAATAAAGTTCTGTCCGTCAAATGCTACGAAAGACAAATCGTCCGACGGACAATAAAAATTTGTCCGACGGACAATTTAAAATTCTCCGTCTGACAAAAGGATAAGGTTCTGTCCGTCAAATGCTACGAAAGACAAATCGTCCGACGGACAATAAAAAATTGTCCGACGGACAATTTAAAATTGTCCGAAAAAAATCGTCAGCGGGACAAATCATTGCAGCCTGTGGTAAGTAAAAGTGGCTGTGAAACAACGAATAAAGTTCTGTCCGTCAAATGCTACGAAAGACAAATCGTCCGACGGACAATAAAAAATTGTCCGACGGACAATTTAAAATTGTCCGTCGGACAAAAGGATAAGGGTCTGTCCGTCAAATGCTACGAAAGACAAATCGTCCGACGGACAATAAAAAATTGTCCGACGGACAATTTAAAATTGTCCGAGAAAAATCGTCAGCGGGACAACTCATTGCAGCCTGTGGTAAGTAAAAGTGGCTGTGAAACATTGAATAAAGTTCTGTCCGTCAAATGCTACGAAAGACAAATCGTCCGACGGACAATAAAAAATTGTCCGACGGACAATTTAAAATTGTCCGTCGGACAAAAGGATAAGGTTAGGGGGGTTAGGGTTAGGGTTAGGGTTAGGGTTAGGGTTAGGGTTAGGGTTAGGGTTAGGGTTAGGGTTAGGGTTAGGGTTAGGGTTAGGGTTAGGGTTAGGGTTAGGGTTAGGGTTAGGGTTAGGGTTAGGGTTAGGGTTAGGGTTAGGGTTAGGGTTAGGGTTAGGGTTAGCTTTAGGGTTAGGGTTAGGGATAGGAGACAAGCGACCCTACATCAAGTAATGGTCGATCAGGAATTTGGGGATCATGCCTGAAATCGCCTGGGGAGGGGCGATTTTCGTGGCTCCCCTAGGCGTTCTGACCTCCAGCGGCTGCGTTAACATTGTGAACACAGCCTGATTCGTTGATCCACTCATTTTGGAACGGATCATCCGCTGGATTCAGGGCATTTTCGACATAATATCGATCCGCATCGGACACCTGATCTGCACCTGAGACCTGATCCACACGATGATTGCCCTTTCCGCGTCCACGGCCACGGCCGCCGGATGATGGACCACCACCGTCGCCACGTGCTCTGCCCTTACCAGAGAAGGGGGTTCCTGAAGGATTTCCCTTACCCTTACCCTGTGATCCTGGAGCATTTCCTTTGTTCGTACCGGATTGAGGGGTTTGGCCTGGATTTCGATTTCCGCCTCCGGCGTTGACATTAGGACTTGTCTGGCCGTTCGGCTGCCCACCGGAGCCGGATGGAGTCTGATTTCCTTTGCCTTGGGACCAGCCAGGGCCTCCAGTATTTTTGTTTCCACCGGAGGGGTTCGGATTACCCTTTCCCCCCTTTGCACCATGCACCTGTCTGTCATTCCTGTCTGAATTCTGAGGATTACTGACATTTTCACCAATCACCTTATGATCGTAAGCAGACCATCGGTGATTACCAGTAGAATGCGTCTTAGCTCGGTTCGTAGAACCTAAAAGAAGGCAGATGCTACAATGATCCTGAACATTCCGGGTGTCATTCACCTTTTTGTTGCCCTTTTGGGCCCCATTTTGGGTGTTTTGCTGGGTATTCCTGTTTCCCCCAACACCCTCATGGAAATTTTGGTTGGCGGCGTCAGCGAGCCGCTCAACCTCTTCCCACAGTTCCTGCGGGGTGAACGAAAACACCCAGTTCCTGGCCTTCAGGCGATGGCCGTGGAAACTTACTCCCCTGTTGAGGACTTGGACAAACAAGTCCCGATCCTCGTGTTCATTAAACTTGATTTTCCACGTGTTTTCAGTGAATTTCACCTTGATAAACGACGTGGGGGAGCACTTTTGAAGTGCCTCCCTGACGGTAAACCGGTTGGCCGAGGCATCGAAGCCATCGACTTCCGCCCACCAGGTCTTGACCTTTTCTTCGGACTGTTTTTTCCGAAGGGTGGCGGCGGTTTCTGAGGGGATCTTGTCAAAAATCAGATTTTTCAGCTCGGCACTAGAAAATTTTTCGCCTGAATGTTCAGATTCTTCTACGAGATTCCAGAAGCGCTGTCTCTTGTCTTGCACTTCGTGCAAGATTAATCGCGAGAACGAAGGAAAATTCTTCAACATCTGGTGGTAATGGTCCTCAGGCAGCCGGGATCCACGTACCTCCAACTGTTCCCACACCTCATCAAAGGTAAGGGGGGAACTTGAATCCTCACGATCACTCCAGGTCCTGAGCCAAGTGTTGGCCGGCGCTCCCTCAGGGCAGTCCAAGAGCGCCATCAGGAACTGATCATCCTGGAGTTTTTGAGTCTTAACCCACAGTTTAAATTCCCGTTGGAACTGAGGCCAACGTCTGGGGTTCCCATTATACTTCGGCTGCTTGGCAACCTGACGAAGTCGCAATGAAGTAGGATTTAGGAGTGAATCCAGCCCAACACCGGCCGTAATGGCAGACACCTTGGCGGCATCATTAGCCAGACCAGCTCCGGCGAGGGTCTGGGCGAGCAACATCTGGGCTATTGCATTGGAATCAACAGCAGGAAGGGTAGTACGGGAGGCAGTTCGTTTGGCATTCTGAGCCTCAGTCCTAGCCTTCGCCGACCTACTCTGAGATCGAGAGATTGTAACCCTTTCCTTTAGCTTGGTCCTGCTGATTCGTGCATCGGTGGTCTTAGAGTCTACCGAAGGAGCAATTGAAAAAATTTCTGTCGCCTCCTCCGACGGTTCTGTTTCTTGTTCCACCGATGATGCGCCCTCAGATCGCATGTGGGTCTTGAAAAGATCTTTAATTCCCAGCGTCTGAATGATGAGTTGCATTTGATCTTTGAGCAATTGGAGCTCAGTATCTCGCTGTAATCTGCAAGAGCAGTCGGCAGGACAGTATATACCGTGCCCTGAAGGGCCTGAGCAGGCTGTCGGACCGCTAATCTCAGTGGTTCGCAGCCAGGAGTCCACTTGGGGAGCTCCTTCACTCCTAATTTCCAGGCTTGCCTGCCTGGCTGCCTCTAAAATTCCTTCCTCAACCGCGGCGGCTAGATCGTCGCGGATGGAAACAGAGGGATGCGGGGCGGAGGGCCCGGCAACAGGTGCCTTGGTCTTCTCCTTCGGGAAGGGACTTGCCTCCCAGATCTGCAAAAAAATGGCAAAAGATTCATCTTCTTGAGAACACCACCACATCCTGGTATTAATTTCTTCTTGAAGGAGGAAAAAATATTCGAATAAAAAATCAGAGGCGATTCTTTCTTGTCCTATCAGCTTAGACGTGGCTAATAGACAAAGGGCCTCAAGCGCCTCAAGGTTACGGGTCACTTCTGAAGACAAATGGTTGTCCCATTGTGCCCAAGAGGCTGGTCGATTATAGGTAGGTACCTCACCTGGACCACCCATCTCAATGTCGTCAATGTCGGCGTCGATGGTCTCAAAATGTGGACATTGGTAAGGAGTATTAGTACCTGCCAGGTCCGTAAGCTCCACCGGAGCGTTGCCATTAGCGTAGGCTGGGAGATTCCAGCTACTTGATGGCCAATTTCGACTGGGATCTTGATTGTAATCTGGGCCTCCACAGCTGCTGATTTGTGCCCTTCTTGGGCAATTTGGGCTTGCGCAAGGCATTCCTCTCAAGGCCTCGTTCGCACAGCACCACGGCAGCGTAATCGTTACGTCTCCGGAGGTGGCGGAGTCTACGGGGCCGTACTGGGGAGCTAGCTGTGGTTGGGACACCAAAGGAACAACATTCAGGTAGCCTCTGCTACCATGAAAGTGCTGCCCTGGGTCGTTGAGGGTGCCGGAGGGCTCGGGGCCGGCAAGACCAGTGGGGCAGGCACGCGAGGAGTCTCCCTGGATGTTGTTATTGGGGGTAGAACCGGATACTCGGACACCAACGGAGGCGAGAGCAGCAACAACTGAAGCAAGGTCCATGCTGATTGTGGTCCGGCAGAAAATCCCAGTCTATGAAGAAAATTGATGCGAATTATTCTAAATACATCTGAGTGTCCAAAAGTGTCTGAAAAGATTTAAATAATCCAATTATGTAAAAATGTTTGGCCGATCTGGCCCGCGAGCGCGCGTCAGCGGCAAATGGCAATTCCAGCTAAAATAGCGGAACGCGGCGGATTTACGGGGAATGGACCGCGGAATCAAATCCGGCATATCAGAAATATATAGGAAATATCCTGTGACTGAGCTGCGAGGCGGCAATTCCGCCGAAGCAAAGAAAATGACCAAAATGTAGCCAATCTGGGCAGAATGTCTGAAAATCTGAGCAGATGGGGCTAGCCGCACTTACACGCAGACAATGATTTGTGCCATGTGATGTTTTTTCCAATCTGTTGCATTCGGTGATGTTGCCGATTGATGTGCACAGTGATACACTGTATGGAGAGTGTTGTCTTGGGGACAGCTTGTTGTTGGGCTTCTGGTCAGCTTTGCTGGGAGTTCTGTTTTGTATTCTTTGCACCATGTCATGCTGTGAGCAACGTGTTGTGTCTTGTGCGCAGTGCTGTCTATTGCAAGCTGTATCCAAAAACTTCCATGGTGCAGAACAAAGGTCTCATTGAAGCTCATGATTTTCGCACATGGCCGCCATGGCACCTTCTTAGGAGCTAGATCTCCCTCTGAGTGTGCTAAGACCATCCCGCCCCCCTCCTTGACAAGAATCTTGAAGATTCCAAATGTGCACATGCCTCTACAATGCCATATACCTTCGGGAAATCCTTCTGTGTAACCCGCATAGGCCTGTACCCAAAGGCTCAAAAGGATTGCACAATTTTGCTGAACGAGGAATCTCAACAACCCTAGCTCCTTGAGGGAATATATGAATGGTCGGAATGCTCGATCTAGCCATAATTCAAAGGCAGGAAATACATTCTAAAGTGTAAGCCACAAATTATCCTAACTATTGCAACTTTCCTCAACCTCCTTTGTCCGCAAAAATCTTGACACAGTGATATTGCAGGTAGTAAAGACGTATCACTATTACTATCGCAAAAAGGAATGTCGAAGTGGTCCACTTCACGGTTCAAAAAATCCTAGTTTGTTGCGTGACGATGTTACAAATTTTGTACATACCATTGTCTGTTGGCTATGAAACAAGCAAGGAAGGGTCTCTCCGATGTTTACCACAAACCATACATACAAAAAAGGCATGTTTCTGGGTAGTTCTCCATAGGCACCCCTGCGGGATGCTCCATTCCCCGCTCCAACACCGACCCGCTTAGCCAGATTCAAACCCCGCACCCGCAGGGCGAGTCTGCCACACCAAGCACTACCCTGATAATACCTTCCGCAACCAGAGCGAGAAATGTAGTTGCACAATCAGTGTGCAAATAGACAGCTCTGTTGCCCACCCCAGGGACCTGCAGGGCCCCTCCAAGCCGTATCCCGTCCACAGGAGCGCGGTATCCCTCCTCGCTTGGCCACGTAGGGGTATATATCCCTCCTGATATTATCTGCACGTCATGCGCACATTTTTTGTAACACAAACAGGCGTATTCTGTGCGGCAGCTTTGTTGGCACCGCCATTGAGTTTGAGGAATCATGTCTCATGGCAATGACCCTTGGAGAATGCAACAAATGAAATTTGACATGTGTGTCACGTGCTTCTGTACTGCTTGTGCCGTATTCTGCATTGGGGGTTCAGTCGTTGATTGAAAAAGCAGAGAATATTCTGTACAGATGTGGCCGTGCTATCCCTTGCGTGCTGATGGCCCGAAATTGTATCATCACATTCCCTTACAACGGAGGGTTTGTAAAGTTTCTTTTACCGAGAGCTGGAAGATCAAGTAAGGGGATGTGAATCAGACAGAACAAAATTGTGACTGACAAAAGTAACTGCAGCCGATAGTAACACTGGTTGTGCAACGATCAATGAAATCTCAATGGATCTGTGACCGACATTTTAAAATCGTCCAGCGGACATTTTGAAAATGTCCATCAGACAGAAAAAGATCCTACCTGAGACAACTAACTGCACCCCTATGAAACAAGCAAGGAAGTTGTGTCCGTGAACGGCTAAAAAATGAAAAATCGTCCGACGGTCGATGTCGAATTGTCCGACAGAAAATGCACAATCGTCCAGCGGACATTCAAAAAAAGTCCGAAACAAATCGTCAGCGGGACAAGTTCTGTCCGTCAAATGCTACGAAAGACAAATCGTCCGACGGACAATAAAAAATTGTCCGACAGACAATTTAAAATTGTCCGTCGGACAGAAAACAATCGTCTGCGGGACAGCTGATTGCAGCCTGTGGTAAAACTGGCTATGAAACAAGCAAGGAAGTTGTGTCCGTGAACGGCTAAAAAATGAAAAATCGTCGATGTCGATCGGTCGATGTCGAAATGTCCGACAGAAAATGCACAATTCTCCAGCGGACATTTAAAAATTGTCCGAAAAAAATCGTCAGCGGGTCAACTCATTGCAGCCTGTGGTAAGTAAAAGTGGCTGTGAAACAACGAATAAAGTTCTGTCCGTCAAATGCTACGAAAGACAAATCGTCCGACGGACAATAAAAAATTGTCCGACGGACAATTCAAAATTCTCCGTCGGACAAAAGGATAAGGTTCTGTCCGTCAAATGCTACGAAAGACAAATCGTCCGACGGACAATAAAAAATTGTCCGACGGACAATTTAAAATTGTCTGAAAAAAATCGTCAGCGGGTCAACTCATTGCAGCCTGTGGTAAGTAAAAGTGGCTGTGAAACAACGAATAAAGTTCTGTCCGTCAAATGCTACGAAAGACAAATCGTCCGACGGACAATAAAAAATTGTCCGACGGACAATTTAAATTTCTCCGTCTGACAAAAGGATAAGGTTCTGTCAGTCAAATGCTACAAAAGACAAATCGTCCGACGGACAATAAAAAATTGTCCGACGGACAATTTAAAATTGTCCGAAAAAAATCGTCAGCGGGACAACTCATTGCAGCCTGTGGTAAGTAAAAGTGGCTGTGAAACAACGAATAAAATTCTGTCCGTCAAATGCTACGAAAGACAAATCGTCCGACGGACAATAAAAAATTGTCCGACGGACAATTTAAAATTGTCCGTCGGACAAAAGGATAAGGGTCTGTCCGTCAAATGCTACGAAAGACAAATCGTCCGACGGACAATAAAAAATTGTCCGACGGACAATTTAAAATTGTCTGAAAAAAATCGTCAGCGGGACAAATCATTGCAGCCTGTGGTAAGTAAAAGTGGCTGTGAAACAACGAATAAAGTTCTGTCCGTCAAATGCTACGAAAGACAAATCGTACGACGGACAATAAAAAATTGTCCGACGGACAATTTAAAATTGTCCGTCGGACAAAAGGATAAGGGTCTGTCCGTCAAATGCTACGAAAGACAAATCGTCCGACGGACAATAAAAAATTGTCCGACGGACAATTTAAAATTGTCCGAAAAAAATCGTCAGCGGGTCAACTCATTGCAGCCTGTGGTAAGTAAAAGTGGCTGTGAAACAACGAATAAAGTTCTGTCCGTCAAATGCTACGAAAGACAAATCGTCCGACGAACAATAAAAAATTGTCCGACGGACAATTTAAAATTCTCCGTCGGACAAAAGGATAAGGTTCTGTCCGTCAAATGCTACGAAAGACAAATCGTCCGACGGACAATAAAAAATTGTCCGACGGACAATTTAAAATTGTCCGAAAAAAATCGTCAGCGGGACAACTCATTGCAGCCTGTGGTAAGTAAAAGTGGCTGTGAAACAACGAATAAAGTTCTGTCCGTCAAATGCTACGAAAGACAAATCGTCCGACGGACAATAAAAAATTGTCCGACGGACAATTTGAAATTGTCCGTCGGACAAAAGGATAAGGGTCTGTCCGTCAAATGCTACGAAAGACAAATCGTCCGACGGACAATAAAAAATTGTCCGACGGACAATTTAAAATTGTCTGAAAAAAATCGTCAGCGGGTCAACTCATTGCAGCCTGTGGTAAGTAAAAGTGGCTGTGAAACAACGAATAAAGTTCTGTCCGTCAAATGCTACGAAAGACAAATCGTCCGACGGACAATAAAAAATTGTCCGACGGACAATTTAAAATTCTCCGTCGGACAAAAGGATAAGGCTCTGTCCGTCAAATGCTACCAAAGGCAAATCGTCCGACGGACAATAAAAATTGTCCGACGGACAATTTAAAATTGTCCGAAAAAAATCGTCAGCGGGACAACTCATTGCAGCCTGTGGTAAGTAAAAGTGGCTGTGAAACAACGAGTAAAGTTCTGTCCGTCAAATGCTACGAAAGACAAATCGTCCGACGGACAATAAAAAATTGTCCGACGGACAATTTAAAATTGTCCGTCGGACAAAAGGATAAGGGTCTGTCCGTCAAATGCTACGAAAGACAAATTGTCCGACAGACAATAAAAAATTGTCCGACGGACAATTTGAAATTGTCCGAAAAAAATCGTCAGCGGGACAAATCATTGCAGCCTGTGGTAAGTAAAAGTGGCTGTGAAACAACGAATAAAGTTCTGTCCGTCAAATGCTACGAAAGACAAATCGTCCGACGGACAATAAAAAATTGTCCGACGGACAATTTAAAATTGTCCGTCGGACAAAAGGATAAGGGTCTGTCCGTCAAATGCTACGAAAGACAAATTGTCCGACGGACAATAAAAAATTGTCCGACGGACAATTTTAAATTGTCCGAAAAAAATCGTCAGCAGGACAACTCATTGCAGCCTGTGGTAAGTAAAAGTGGCTGTGAAACAACGAATAAAGTTCTGTCCGTCAAATGCTACGAAAGACAAATCGTCCGACGGACAATAAAAATTTGTCCGACGGACAATTTAAAATTCTCCGTCTGACAAAAGGATAAGGTTCTGTCCGTCAAATGCTACGAAAGGCAAATCGTCCGACGGACAATAAAAAATTGTCCGACGGACAATTTTAAATTGTCCGAAAAAAATCGTCAGCGGGACAAATCATTGCAGCCTGTGGTAAGTAAAAGTGGCTGTGAAACAACGAATAAAGTTCTGTCCGTCAAATGCTACGAAAGACAAATCGTCCGACGGACAATAAAAAATTGTCCGACGGACAATTTAAAATTGTCCGTCGGACAAAAGGATAAGGGTCTGTCCGTCAAATGCTACGAAAGACAAATCGTCCGACGGACAATAAAAAATTGTCCGACGGACAATTTAAAATTGTCCGAAAAAAATCGTCAGCGGGTCAACTCATTGCAGCCTGTGGTAAGTAAAAGTGGCTGTGAAACATTGAATAAAGTTCTGTCCGTCAAATGCTACGAAAGACAAATCGTCCGACGGACAATAAAAATTGTCCGACGGACAATTTAAAATTGTCCGAAAAAAATCGTCAGCGGGACAACTCATTGCAGCCTGTGGTAAGTAAAAGTGGCTGTGAAACAACGAGTAAAGTTCTGTCCGTCAAATGCTACGAAAGACAAATCGTCCGACGGACAATAAAAAATTGTCCGACGGACAATTTAAAATTGTCCGTCGGACAAAAGGATAAGGGTCTGTCCGTCAAATGCTACGAAAGACAAATCGTCCGACGGACAATAAAAAATTGTCCGACGGACAATTTGAAATTGTCCGAAAAAAATCGTCAGCGGGACAAATCATTGCAGCCTGTGGTAAGTAAAAGTGGCTGTGAAACAACGAATAAAGTTCTGTCCGTCAAATGCTACGAAAGACAAATCGTCCGACGGACAATAAAAAATTGTCCGACGGACAATTTAAAATTGTCCGTCGGACAAAAGGATAAGGGTCTGTCCGTCAAATGCTACGAAAGACAAATTGTCCGACGGACAATAAAAAATTGTCCGACGGACAATTTTAAATTGTCCGAAAAAAATCGTCAGCGGGACAACTCATTGCAGCCTGTGGTAAGTAAAAGTGGCTGTGAAACAACGAATAAAGTTCTGTCCGTCAAATGCTACGAAAGACAAATCGTCCGACGGACAATAAAAATTTGTCCGACGGACAATTTAAAATTCTCCGTCTGACAAAAGGATAAGGTTCTGTCCGTCAAATGCTACGAAAGGCAAATCGTCCGACGGACAATAAAAAATTGTCCGACGGACAATTTAAAATTGTCCGAAAAAAATCGTCAGCGGGACAAATCATTGCAGCCTGTGGTAAGTAAAAGTGGCTGTGAAACAACGAATAAAGTTCTGTCCGTCAAATGCTACGAAGGACAAATCGTCCGACGGACAATAAAAAATTGTCCGACGGACAATTTAAAATTGTCCGTCGGACAAAAGGATAAGGGTCTGTCCGTCAAATGCTACGAAAGACAAATCGTCCGACGGACAATAAAAAATTGTCCGACGGACAATTTAAAATTGTCCGAAAAAAATCGTCAGCGGGTCAACTCATTGCAGCCTGTGGTAAGTAAAAGTGGCTGTGAAACATTGAATAAAGTTCTGTCCGTCAAATGCTACGAAAGACAAATCGTCCGACGGACAATAAAAAATTGTCCGACGGACAATTTAAAATTGTCCGTCGGACAAAAGGATAAGGTTAGGGGGGTTAGGGTTAGGGTTAGGGTTATGGTTATGGGCGGTCTATAGACAACAAAAAAGTACCAGCTTTGACGCCACGAAACGGCATGGTGCTTGCACTGTCAAAGGCGGCCCCAAATTTCTTTGGGCCCGAGGAAACGTGAACTTCAAAAGCGAGGTAGAAGCCCTTTTTTCCTTTACCTGGTGGATAGAGCGCGGCCTGAGACGTTAGCACCGTTAGTGAGTCCATATGAACGAGTATGAAGGGGCCATACAACGGGATAATGAACACGCAGCATCAGGTGCTTTCAACATTCGCGGGAACAAAGCCCAGCATATTTGAGGCTTTGCAAGCAAGGAGATACGAGGGTGCCGACCCCCCTTGGGATAAGGAGATATTTGTGTGGCGTTTGGCAACTACCACCCCCGAATTCACGTTCATGTCCCCTAAGATGAGGCGCCCGGGAGTTTCAAGCTCCCCTCTTGTAGTATGGAAGGGTCAAAGTGCCCTCTTGAAAAGGATCATCAATGTGAAGAACGGCCCTCGTGGCAAAGGGCCCTGGGTTCCTGACAGTAGCGCCGACCTGGGCAATTTTGGCATCCTGAGGCCACTTGGGGACCCCATGGCTCCGAGACACCAGCGAATCAGGGGACGCCAGATTGCATAGAACGTCCAAGGGGTTCATAGGTGAAGGCTGTATTTTTTTGCCTCGCCCCTACCCCGGTGGCCCCCCACAAGGGGTCATGTATGGACATTTTCAGCCAAAGTAATTCTGGGCTGAAAACACCTCTTTCGAGGCATTTGGGGCAAGGCTCGGCCCTTTCAAACACTTCCATGCACTCGCAGTATATTAATGTCTTCGATTTGATGTCTCGTCCAGCTGCGAACCTTCGCATGGGATATCTACCTACTGCCCTCCTTATCCAAAACGCTGGCCCAATCGTCATGCTGGGCACAGTTTGCAATCCCTTGGTTAGTAGACAGTGATGAAGCTCATCAAACAACGCACCACACTGCCTCCGTGATGACTGTACAAACTGAGTATGTACTCGATTGGTCGGAGCCTTGGGTGGCCTGGGATTCTAGAGCCATCGAGCATCCCAGGGCGGAAAGCGGATTATCCACCGTGGGCCTGCTACGTAGACAGAGTCCACGCTCACGGGTGATTATGTGGCACTAAGCTGTAGAGATGGACACGCGTGGAGTTTTTGCCCTGGCGATTGCACCAAAAGCCACCACACATTGTCATTCAAAATGCCATGCACCCAGACCGACCTCATAGCACAACTATGGTAGCGGTCGTCAAAAGTGAAGGAAAGATCTGCTCGTGGAGTCTAGAGCCCCAGAGCATCCCGCAGTGCAATGTGGATTATGCACAGTGGACCTGCTACCTGGACATCCTCCAACCTCACGGGCAACTCTCTGGCACTAAGATGCAAAGATGGTCATTGCCTGATGGTGTGCCTTGGCCATTGGACCAAACGTGGTAAGGTCCACAGTATGATGGTATGGGGATGCATTGTCATGGAGCCTGACAGCATGAGTGTGACCTCCTAGGTGTCCTCTAGAGGTTCATAAACCTCAAGCTGAAGAGATGGCCCACAAACCGTTTTTTTGTACAAATTTCACCGTTCCGCTACGTAACTTTTAAGCTTTTTCAGGATGGCTGTTTTCAGTGATAGTCGGCAACCCAAGGCACCCCCCCAGGGCAATGTGGATGCATTGTCATGGAGCCTGACAGCATGAGTGTGACCTCCTAGGTGTCCTCTAGAGGTTCATAAACCTCAAGCTGAAGAGATGGCCCACAAACCATTTTTTTGTACAAATTTCACCGTTCCAGTACGTAACTTTTAGGCTTTTTCAGGATGGCTGTTTTCAGTGATAGTCGGCAACCCAAGGCACCCCCCCGGGGCAACGTGGATGCATTGTAATGGAGCCTGACAGCATGAGTGTGACCTCCTAGGTGTCCTCTAGAGGTTCATAAACCTCAAGCTGAAGAGATGGCCCACAAACCGTTTTTTTGTACAAATTTCACCGTTCCACTACGTAACTTTTAGGCTTTTTCAAGATGGCTGTTTTCAGTGGTAGTCGGCAACCCAAGGCACCCCCCCAGGGCAACGTGGATGCATTATCATGGAGCCTGACAGCATGAGTGTGACCTCCTAGGTGTCCTCTAGAGGTTCATAAACCTGAAGCTGAAGAGATGGCCCACAAACTGTTTTTTTGTACAAATTTCACCGTTCCACTACGTAACTTTGGGGCTTTTTCAAAATGGCTGTTTTCAGTGATAGTCGGCAACCCAAGGCACCCCCCCAGAGCAACGTGGATGCATTGTCATGGAGCCTGACAGCATGAGTGTGAATTCCTAGGTTTCATCTAGAGGTTCAAAAACCTCAAGCTGAAGAGATGGCCCACAAACCGTTTTTTTGTACAAATTTCACCGTTCCACTACTTGATGCTGCGTAGACGGGGAGTTCCCCGGCACAAGCGTTGCACGCTACAAGGCACCGAAGGAGTCATCAACAGGGGGAACTAGAACGTTTTTTTGGACTAGTTCCGTGAGCATTCTTGGAACCAAGGGAAGGCCAACTCAACAGGCGAGTAATCGTACTACAGTAAAGTGCCATCGCAAAGCCTTGGGAGGAGCCTTGGAGGGATGGAACAAAAGCGAGGGGAAATCATTTGACAATGGATCTTGAGACCACTTTCATTGGCACTTCGGAGAAACATGCTTGGTCAGACTCACCACAGTGGGGCGCTAGGCCAGGGTCCTTGACGCCGACCCCCCACCCCTCCCTGGAAACTGGCAGGGGAGTGCCGGACCGTTTGTGCCAAGGGCGCGAGGGGGAAATTTCGCCTGGTGTGGCATATGTGCCACAGGGTAAAAGGGGTGGAGCTGCTTTTCCCCCTTTTTTTTGAGCACGAGATTGTGCAAAACGAGGCGCTATACAAATGTCGTTTGTTGCTCTTTGAAGATCCCACCCTCGAAGCTCAGCCCCGGTGTGTGGTACCCGAGGGTCCTCAGGGGGCATTTTGGGAGGTGTGTCAGTCAGCGCCTTACGGGTAAACACATTGGAAAATTAACCCACGGCGCAGATACTCCCCCAAAGGCAGAGTTAAGACTAAGAATGAGAACTTTTTTTTTAAAAAAGACGTTGTGCGCACGTTGCGGAGAGAGCCCCCTCCCCCCCCCGCTCCTCCAAGGGGTTCGAAGCGTACATCAACTCCGTCTTGAAAAAAAGCATGGTTCGGCCTGGGTGGGGCGCCACTGGCAACAGTGGCCGGGAACTGACTCGGGGGTGCTATGCCCTTAAACAAAAATACCACCTACCATGCCCCCCCCCCCCCAAATGCTTTGAAATTTCTTTACCCTGAAAGATATAATCAGCGCGAGAGGCGGTCATTTTAAGCCAAATATGCTCGGGTATGGGACCCCCCCCCCCCCCGGGCCCTAGAAGTGGCAAGAAAGTGGGAGGGAGTCGGCATCTGGCCCATTGTCCTCCCCTCCCCCCGTGCTTTGGATAGTGTTCTGTCACATTGGTTCAGACTGATCAAGTGTCCCCTTATTTCCTCTCAGGTCTATGAAGGCCAGGCTCTGGATTGGTGGGGCACGCGAGACCGCAGCTGCAACCACAATCTCATTGACGGCTGTGAACAATGCCCCCATCATTATACCCAGCAAGGATGGTCAGTGATGAGGACAAGCACTTCGCATCTGCACTGCATGGTGCCTTCAACATTATAAATATGGATGCTTTGGAGGTGTTTCCCTGTATCCCCACAACTGGATGTTGACACCACTGCACCCTGCACGCAGCTAGCCAACATGGTTATCTACCCTCTTTGCAATCTGGGGCAGGCAATGTGGGACTTGCAAGGGACAACATGGCAGAGACGGGTAACACACAGTGGAGGACAGGGTGCATGGGGTAATGGGTTGATGCATCAGTGCAACTGCACTGCACAGCAGAGCACAGCACGGCACGCCCCACCACAGCACAGCATGCCACAGCACACCACAGTACATGACCGCACAGCACACGGCACCGCATCACAGAACTGCACAACATTTCAGGGGGAACCTAGTCTGAAAAGTAGTGCGCAGTGCGTGGGCAGTGCAAGGGTGCCCCCCAAGGGCAGCGAGGGGGGTGTTCTGGGGGGGGGGGGGGGGGCAACAACGGAGTGGGGGATTGCAGTGTGGTTCATGGTGGTGTGCAGCACCCGTGTGGGAGCATTGGGCGTTTGGGTGTAGGGCCTGTGCAGACCCATCCCATGCAAACATTCGCGCCTCCTGTCCCACACCCTAGGGAATTTGGGCTTTCAACTGCAGTGGGGCTGGCGGGGTCAATAGAGCCCTGACCAAGGGAGGGGAGGGTCTGGGCAAAGGGCTCAATTCATATTCATCAGTCACTGTGAAGTCTGTTGACAAGGCGGCCAAAAACGTTTTAGGCATTGAGAAGGGTCTTTTTTTTTTTGCCCGGAAGTGCATCCTTTTTCCTACCCCCCTGGACGCGCTGATTCCAAAAATACCATTTTCATTGTCTCTGAGCTGGGAGTTTGGGTCCCCTCTGGAGCCCAGGGGTTGGTCCGGTTGGATTTTGGGGGGCCCATCAATCTATCAACCCCCTTGCACTTGAAAGCCTGCCCACCGCTGCCCCAGCTCGTCCACCCCACCCTGCCTTGCACTGTTGTTCACCCTATCCTGCTCACCCACTGCACTGCCAAATTTGCACCCTGTGCCCTGCCCTGCCCAATCCTGCATCCCCTGCACTGCCTCGCCCACAGATCTCCTCTTGCCACCCCTACAACTCCTGCACTTTCCAGGCCTGCATGGATCCATTCCTTGCCTCCTTCCACGAGTCCCATTCCGAGGACGTTTTCACCAGGTGGCCTGGTCCTGATGAACCTGCGCGCATGGGTGACACGCACAACCGCATCTCTGAGCAGGCAGAGTTGGAGTGGCTGCTGCAGCGCACGCGCGTCATCTGTGGCATGCACAACTTGCTCATGCAGTGTTACAGCCTCGGCAGCTCAAGAATGGTTGTCCCTCTCCCCTCTTCGAGGTGCCTTGCCGAAGGCAACAGAATTTCCCGCTGCGAAGTCCCCCCCCCCCCCCTGCTGCAACTTCAGCTTCAGTTATTTCCGTCTACATACTGGCTGCCAGTTTCGCTTACTCCTGTTGCAGTTTCAGCATGTTCTGGTGCCTCTGCAGGTGATTTCTCACACTGTCATTGTAGCTGCTAATAGGGTGAAGGCACTCCATTTGCATTGGGCCAGTAAATGGAAGTGCAAGGGGTGTGATCGAGCTTCAGAGGCTACCTGGCAGGTATATCTTCCAGCTAGCACAGCACAGCACAACACCTGCATAAGCATCGTAATCCCCATCCCAATCTGCTTCTTCGTCGACCTGAGCATGGTGTGCTGTGGTGTGGTGTGGTGTGGTGTGCCAACTCTACAGGCGAGTAATTGTAATGCAGTAAAGTAAGCATGAGAGCCATGAATTGTAGGGGACAGCCGCAATTGGCCGCAAGGCACAGAGGCAGCATGCCATGGAGCAGAGGACAAGACACTCGCACCCGGAAAGGGGGTGGGCACACCGCTAGGACACAAGACGCAGAGGTGACTCCATGGGGGGAGATAGGGGGGGGTGCACTACGAGGCACAAGAGTGGTATGCCATGGGGGCAAGAGTAGATGGGGGGTGTTGGGACCTAAAGGGGTCACGTCGCGGGGAAGAGGGGGTGTTACACCCCATTGCAAAGAGGGCGCGCAGCAGGGGATACACGGGGGGGGGGGGTCATGCGCGAGGGCAGGGAGTAGCATGCTATAGAACACAAAGGGGCATGCAATGGGGCGCAGCGGGCAACACACCATTGAGAACTGTTGTCTAGGGGGTGTTGACGGCCGGGGAGGGCACCTGCGGGGCTAGAAGAAGATGCTCAATGCTGCGTAGAGGGGGTGTTCCCACGGAGCACAAGCTTTGCATGCTACAACACATACAAGGAGCCAAACAGGGGGACATGGTATTTTGGGTTGCTTCCGGGAGCACTGTTGGAACCAACAAACCCCCACGTTTGGGCAGCTGGGGGACACCCCGCCATGCATAACGGAGGTGCAAAGCGGAGTATAGCATGTGGTTCACCAAAGGCACATAGGGTAGGTAGGTGGGGCTAGCGATGTGCATGCATAGTACATACTCGCGCTGTGGGCACTTAGTGTGCAATGAGAACTTTTTTTTAAAAAGACGTTGTGCGCACGTTGCGGAGAGAGCCCCCCCCCCCCCCCGCTCCTCCAAGGGGTTCGAAGCGTACATCAACTCCGTCTTGAAAAAAAGCATGGTTCGGCCTGGGTGGGGCGCCACTGGCAACAGTGGCCGGGAACTGACTCGGGGGTGCTATGCCCTTAAACAAAAATACCACCTACCATGCCCCCCCCCCCCCCCAAAATGCTTTGAAATTTCTTTACCCTGAAAGATATAATCAGCGCAAGAGGCCCCGCCCGCACTTGAAAGCCTGCCCACCGCTGCCCCAGCTCGTCCACCCCACCCTGCCTTGCACTGTTGTTCACCCTACCCTGCTCACCCACTGCACTGCCATATTTGCACCCTGTGCCCAATGTGGTTCTACACCCTTTGCTCTTATAGGTACGCACTTTGGTTTGCCGAAGGACCACTACTTGATGGGAAGGACCCCATCAATCATGCCCTTTGTGCCGAGTGTGATGGCAGTTGGTTGCGATCCTTGTATGCAAGTTCTGGCCGAATATTTTGCTTGTATCTGGGTACGAGACCAATTGGTTTTGTCATATTTCATCTGCAACAAGACTTTGTTATAGTTGCCACTTGTATTGTTCACCCAGAATTTAGGCGGAAAGGGTGTTGCTCCGTTCTAATGGCCATCTTGTCCTTTCTTTGTGCAAGCAATTCACGACCTCATATTGTTGGCCAAGCTCAACTGAGCAACACGGCACCATGGTCTGCAGTTGGTGGTGAGAGGTTGCCTGATGATGCACCCTTGCTCCAATCGTTTCGCGAACATGCTGTATATGTAGAGGACGCGCATTGGAACTTCTGCATTGACGCTAAGGCTACCACCCTAAAGGACAACATTGTGGTTTTGTGGCAAAAGCTTTTGCAGCTCAAGCCCAACATATTTGACCCCATCGTTCCTCTTGCCCCTCCAGCCCATTTGCCAAGTTTGCATGGTTCTAGAGAGCAGAGTGTATCAGCTTCTCGTTATGTGGCTGCAACCGAAGTAAGTGCCGTAGGGGCCATTTTTGTTGGGCCTACGGCCTCTCCTCATTCCAGAGTAGTGAAGCATCTTTGTGAACACAACTATTGGATGACCCCTTCTAAGTCAAAAGACCCCCCCCTTTGTGTAGCGGACTCAACCATTGGAGAACATGCAGGTAAGGGTGTTTTTTATGTTGGGCATATGACGATTCCTGGAAACTGCAAGATTCTAGGAATTTATTCAGGGAGAGATGTAGGCCGCCATGTGCCAGGACAAGATACTTCATGCTATCATCCCACCACGCGCGGGCATTTGCTTGATGGGATGCGCAAAGTGGACGATATTCCTCCCCTTGTGCAAAAGGTGGGATGTGAGGTGGGGCACAATGTTGTTGCATCATTTGTGAATCACAAGCCACATGGTGTGGCCTCCAATGTTGAAATGGTATTTGTAGAGGCCCTTGAGATACGTGGCAAAAGACTCAGGGCATTTCACAGCCATCCAGTGTTGGATACTACGGGTATTTTGGGTTGCTTCCGGGAGCACTGTTGAAACCAACAAACCCCCACGTTTGGGCAGCTGGGGGACACCCCGCCATGCATAACGGAGGTGCAAAGCGGAGTATAGCATGTGGTTCACCAAAGGCACATAGGGTAGGTAGGTGGGGCTAGCGATGTGCATGCATAGTACATACTCGCGCTGTGGGCACTTAGTGTGCAATGAGAACTTTTTTTTTAAAAAGACGTTGTGCGCACGTTGCGGAGAGAGCCCCCCCCCCCCCCCGCTCCTCCAAGGGGTTCGAAGCGTACATCAACTCCGTCTTGAAAAAAAGCATGGTTCGGCCTGGGTGGGGCGCCACTGGCAACAGTGGCCGGGAACTGACTCGGGGGTGCTATGCCCTTAAACAAAAATACCACCTACCATGCCCCCGACCCCCCAAAAATGCTTTGAAATTTCTTTACCCTGAAAGATATAATTAGCGCAAGAGGCCCCGCCCGCACTTGAAAGCCTGCCCACCGCTGCCCCAGCTCGTCCACCCCACCCTGCCTTGCACTGTTGTTCACCCTACCCTGCTCACCCACTGCACTGCCATATTTGCACCCTGTGCCCTGCCCTGCCCAATCCTACATCCCCTGCACTGCCTCGCCCACAGATCTCCTCTTGCCACCCCTACAACTCCTGCACTTTCCAGGCCTGCATGGATCCATTCCTTGCCTCCTTCCACGAGTCCCATTCCGAGGACGTTTTCACCAAGTGGCCATGCCTGGCCCGCTCTGTTATCACCACTACTTGATCATGGTTGTGCTGGTCCTGATGAACCTGCGCGCATGGGTGACACGCACAACCGCATCTCTGAGCAGGCAGAGTTGGAGTGGCTGCTGCAGCGCACGCGCGTCATCTGTGGCATGCACAACTTGCTCATGCAGTGTTACAGCCGTTGGCGCTCCCGGCGCACGCCAGCCCATACACTGTGGGGGTGCTGGTCTGGCACAGTGCCACGCAGGCGGTGCTGGGCATCGGGTTGCAGACCTTCTTCGTGGTGGACCCCCCGCCCTGGGGCGTGTTGTTTGTCACGCCTCAGAGCGGTATGTGCCTGACACCGCGCAGTCAGGGCTGATTCGGGGGGGGGGGGGGGCTACCATTGTTGAGATGGTTGAGAAACCAAGAATTTGCGGCCTTCCAGCGGTGTGGGGGGGGGGGGTTCGACAGGGGTGAAGTTCGTGGGGGAAATTTTCGTTTTTCAGATTGGTGCCGAATCATGGCGTGTGCACAGTGCGTTGGCGTACTGCAGGCCCACTAAAAAAAAATATTCTGCGCTAAAAAAAAGTATTCCGCGCTAAAAAAAAATACCCAGGCATTTTTTTTCTGCGCGCAGTATTTTTTTTTTAGCGCAAATGCCGCAAATTCTATTGCCTTCGGCAAGTCCACCTCGCAGAGCATCTACTCCAAGCAACACACACCCAAAATAGGGTATAAACTACATAAATACGGGCTAAAACATGCTTTGCATAGCTTGGATGATCATTTTACGTGATCACGATATCAAAAAAATAAGTTTCCAAAACTTCGATTTTTGAGCTGCCCAGGGTGAAAAATTGTATGAGCAGGTTGTGGGTGTACCCATCCCTTGGAAGCCCGCCCCCCCCCCAAGCCAATACCCAAATAGGGTGAAAAACACGTAACTATGGCCTAAAACATGCTTTACATACCTTGGATGGCCATTTTAGGTGATTACAATATCAAAAAAACAAGTTTCATAAACTTCGATTTTTGAGCTGCCAAGGGCGAAAAATTGCATAAGCAGGTTGTGTACCAATCCCTTGGGAGACCCCCCCCCCCCCCCCCCGGACCTAATACCCAAATCGGATGAAAAACACGTAAATACGGCCTAAAACATGCTTTACATACCTTGGATGGTCATTTTAGGTGGTCACAATATCAAAAAGACCAGTTTCGAAAACTTCGATTTTTGAGCTGCCCTGAGTAAAAAACTGCATAACCACGTTGTGTACCAATCCCTTGGGAGAACCCCCCCCCCCCCCCGGGACCTAATACCCAAATAGGGTGAAAAACATCCAAATACGGCCTAGAACATGCTTTACATAGCTTGGATGGTCATTTTAAGTGGTCACAATATCCAAAAAACAAGTTTCAGAAACTTCGATTTTTGAGCTGCCCAGGGTGAAAAACTGCATAAGCAGGTTGTGTACCCATCCCTTGGGAGACCCCCCCCCCCCAAGCAAATACCCAAATAAGGTGAAAAACACATAAATACGGCCTAAAACATGCTTTACATACCTTGGATGGTCATTGTAGGTGATGACAATATCAAAAAAACAAGTTTCGAAAACTTCGATTTTTGAGCTGTCCAAGGTGAAAAACTGCATAAGCAGGTTGTGTACCGGCCCATTCACTAGGCCATTATTGGTGGAAACAGACATTTCACGTCTTTGGCACGGGCATTAACCGGCCCTAAGCAAGGCTACAGACTGCAAAAAACGTCCTTTTGTATCCTAGTAGGCATATACTGTCACAGCATCCCTACTCACACCCCTCAGAGTGGGTACCACGGGGTCATCGGGTTTGCCAAAACCCCCAACATAGCAAAAATGGCTAAAAAGTGCATAAACTGCGTAAGCGCTCGTCCCACTTCGCCCCATACAAACCCAATGGAGTCGGGACCGGGAAACACTTTTTCGGCTCAAAATCGAAAAAAACCAAAAGATTCATGATTTTCGACCCAAAAAAAGGGGGGGTCATTTTTTCGACATTTTTGACCCCCCCCCCCACCCCCCCACCCCCCCCCCTCCCACAAAACCTTAAAAAAGTGGGTTTCAAGTGGGGGGGTCTGGGGGGCTCCGGACCAAAAACTCATTGGGGGATGCGTTTATTGGACAAAAAAATGATTTTACAAGGGGTTAAACTAACAATTCAACCCCTTGGGGTAGGGTACGCGAATAGGCCCAAAAATGCCAAAATGGGGGGGTATGTGGCGTTTTCCCCTATATACGCCTGCCTGGCTTTGATCTAACAACCTCTGCGAGGTGATTTTAGAAGTGGTCAAAAAAGTGTTATGGGCGATTCCCTAGGCACCTGTGGGGGACCGTGGTGTGTGCGGGGACCCCAGGAAGGCACGGGTGATGAAGCAAGTTTGATTTTGACCCCCCCCCCCCCCTCAGCTTGGATTTACACCCTGGTTTCACCCATTTCTACCTTTTTACGCATTCCCACCACATCCACTCTTTTTCTGGGTTGATTGCTCCCCACCCACAGGGGACACTGACCTGTGAGGCTTGCCACCAACCCCCCGCCCACCCCTCTAGACCCCCTCTGGAGCGCCAGATTAGCAAGACGAGGCGCTATACAAATGTCGTTTGTTGCCCAGACATGTTAAATGCAATTGTCAGCTTGAGTTGTCTGGTTAACTCCATTCAATGCACAGCATTCTATGGACCGCCCCCCCCCCCCCCCCACCTTCTCGCTGCAGACAGTGCCCAGCAGTCTATGGGCGCAATTCTGTTTGGGGATGCAGGTGGTCATATCAGAGAGTTCATCGCAGAGGATCACAGGGACTATCTGAATGTTGTAAAGTAGGGTACTCAGCCACTTTGGCCAGAGTCCATGTGCACAGATTCATCTGCTCAGAGAACAGAGGGAACAAGGGTCTTCCTTCGCTGGGGGACCTGTGCAGAGAGGTCATTTGAACGGATCATACATAATGCCTGAATTTTGTGAAGTAGGGCACTTAGCCACCTTGGCCAGAGCCCAGGGGCACAATTTCAAGGGTTGCGGTCAGGTGCTCGCAGTGGAGGGCTCTGAGTGCACGATCAAGTGGCAGACAGAAAAGACTGGGCACAGCCTTCATGTGTGCCTGCTGGTTTTGCTTGCATGTTCACTGAATTCACAGTATTTTTTGTCATGCGAACCCAGATAGAGGACTAATTGCAGAATGGTGCAAAGGGGCAAAGCAGTGACAATCCAGGGTGTATGACGGGCAACCCACTGATTCATCTCAGCCTTCGATCTTCACCCCGCTGTTTTTATTGAGCGGCCTACAAGCTTGGCAGTTTCCCACTGCAGTACTTGGGTTCAGACTCAGTCAATCAGGGGTTGCAGATGTCCTGTTGCAACTGAAACAGGCACTGCATCATGGGTTTTGTCTTCGTGCAAGTGTGCCAGGTGGGGCAGGGTGTTATTTAGAAAATTGCAGGTTTCATTGGTTATCGCAGGGAAGGGTTGGAAAGATGTGTTCAAGCATTTTTGAGTGGGTTCAAAACTGTTGTAGGAATGTGCAAGATTGAAACGAGTGCTTTTCTAGGCAATTTTAGACTACCCACACACAGAGAGTTCATCGCAGAGGATCACAGGGACTATCTGAATGTTGTAAAGTAGGGTACTCAGCCACTTTGGCCAGAGTCCATGTGCACAGATTCATCTGCTCAGAGAACAGAGGGAACAGGGGTCTTCCTTCGCTGGGGGACCTGTCCAGAGAGGTCATTTGAACGGATCATACATAATGCCTGAATTTTGTGAAGTAGGGTATTTAGCCACCTTGGCCAGAGCCCAGGGGCACAATTTCAAGGGATGCGGTCAGGTGCTCGCAGTGGAGGGCTCTGAGTGCACGATCAAGTGGCAGACAGAAAAGACTGGGCACAGCCTTCATGTGTGCCTGCTGGTTTTGCTTGCATGTTCACTGAATTCACAGTATTTTTTGTCATGCGAACCCAGATAGAGGACTAATTGCAGAATGGTGCAAAGGGGCAAAGCAGTGACAATCCAGGGTGTATGACGGGCAACCCACTGATTCATCTCAGCCTTCGATCTTCACCCCGCTGTTTTTATTGAGCGGCCTACAAGCTTGGCAGTTTCCCACTGCAGTACTTGGGTTCAGACTCAGTCAATCAGGGGTTGCAGATGTCCTGTTGCAACTGAAACAGGCACTGCATCATGGGTTTTGTCTTCGTGCAAGTGTGCCAGGTGGGGCAGGGTGTTATTTAGAAAATTGCAGGTTTCATTGGTTATCGCAGGGAAGGGTTGGAAAGATGTGTTCAAGCATTTTTGAGTGGGTTCAAAACTGTTGTAGGAATGTGCAAGATTGAAACGAGTGCTTTTCTAGGCAATTTTGGACTACCCACACACAGAGAGTTCATCGCAGAGGATCACAGGGACTATCTGAATGTTGTAAAGTAGGGTACTCAGCCACTTTGGCCAGAGTCCATGTGCACAGATTCATCTGCTCAGAGAACAGAGAGAAAATCAGTTTTCGCCCAAAAATGGCCATGAATTGCCAACTTTTTGCCGAAAGAATGCACGAACGGTTTGTAGGATCATTGACGACCGCCGGGGTCGGGGACGGACCCATTGAAACGTGTTTGCAGTTGTATTGGAGCAACATATCGGGGGTTGCAAGGCCGCCAGCACCAAAAAAAAATCAGTTCGCCCAACAATGGCCAAAAATTGCCAATTTTTTGCCGAAAGAATGCACGAGAGTTTTGTAGGATCATTGACGACCGGCGGGGTCGGGGACGGACCCACTGAAGCGTGTTTGCAGTTGTATTGGAGCAACATATCGGGGGTTGCAAGGCCGCCAGCACAAAAAAAAAAATCAGTTCGCCCAACAATGGCCAAAAATTGCGGATGTTCTGCCGAAAGAATGCACGAGAGTTTTGTAAGATCATTGACGACCGCCGGGGTCGGGGACGGACCCACTGAAACGTGTTTGCAGTTGTATTGGAGCAACATATCGGGGGTTGCAGGGCCGCCAGCGCAAAAAAAAAATCAGTTTTCGCCCAAAAATGGCCATGAATTGCCAACTTTTTGCCGAAAGAATGCACGAACGGTTTGTAGGATCATTGACGACCGCCGGGGTCGGGGACGGACCCACTGAAACGTGTTTGCAGCTGTATTGGAGCAACATATCGGGGGTTGCAAGGCCGCCAGCACAAAAAAAAAATCAGTTCGCCCAACAATGGCCAAAAATTGCCAATTTTTTGCCGAAAGAATGCACGAACGGTTTGTATGATCATTGACGACCGCCGGGGTCGGGGACGGACCCACTGAAACGTGTTTGCAGTTGTATTGGAGCAACATATCGGGGGTTGCAGGGCCGCCGGCACCAAAAAAAAATCAGTTCGCCCAACAATGGCCAAAAATTGCCAATTTCTTGCCGAAAGAATGCACGAGAGTTTTGTAGGATCATTGACGACCGGCGGGGTCGGGGACGGACCCACTGAAGCGTGTTTGCAGTTGTATTGGAGCAACATATCGGGGGTTGCAGGGCCGCCAGCACAAAAAAAAAAATCAGTTCGCCCAACAATGGCCAAAAATTGCCAATTTTTTGCCGAAAGAATGCACGAACGGTTTGTAGGATCATTGACGACCGCCGGGGTCGGGGACGGACCCACTGAAACGTGTTTGCAGTTGTATTGCAGCAACATATCGGGGGTTGCAGGGCCGCCAGCGCAAAAAAAAAAATCAGTTTTCGCCCAAAAATGGTCATGAATTGCCAATCCTTGCCGAAAGAATGCACGAACGGTTTGTAGGATCATTGACGACCGCCGGGGTCGGAACGGACCCACTGAAACGTGTTTGCAGTTGTATTGGAGCAACATATCGGGGGTTGCAGGGCCGCCAGCACAAAAAAAAAATCAGTTCGCCCAACAATGGCCAAAAATTGCCAATATTTTGCCGAAAGAATGCACGAGAGTTTTGTAGGATCATTGACGACCGCCAGGGTCGGGGACGGACCCACTGAAACGTGTTTGGAATTGTATTGGAGCAGCCTATTGGGGGTTGCAAGGCCGCCAGCACAAAAAAAAACCAGTTTTCGCACAAAGATGGCCAAAATTTGGCAATTTTTTGCCGAAAATAGTGTTTTTTTGGCCGGGGTCGTGAGTTGTAGGGCCCCATACCGTATTCTGAGGGTGCCCGACCCACTGAAATCTGTTTAGAATTGTATTGCAGCAACCTATTGGGACTTGCAGGGCCGCCAGCACAAAAAAAAAACAGTTTTCGTCCAAAAATGGCCAAAAATTGACAATTTTTGGCCAAAAACAGTGTATTTTTGGAGATCAATCGGGCAGGAGGAACCCCCCTCTCCTATTTTGACGGTGCATAATTAAAAAAAAAGGTTTCCTTTGGTCTCTTTGGGTACAAAACCTATTTTCATGGTATTTTTGTGCCTATACTATACTATACAGGTACGCTGGTGTGCAGCACTGTTCTGCAGCGCCAACCCATAGCAGACCAAAATATTCAAAATAGGCCGAATTCCAGGGTTTTTGATGGTTTGGGAGAAAGCTCGGGTGGGAGGAACCTCCCCATCCGTATTTTGGGGCAAGGGAATCCCAAGAAAAGGGCAATTTCTGTCGAAAATCCTCTATAGGCAGGTACACTGGTGTGCAGCAGTGTTTTGCAGGACCAGCCCAGAGCAGGCCAAAATACCCCAAAATAGGCTAAATTTCAGGGTTTTTGATATTTTTGGACAAAACCCGCGTAGAAGGACCCCCCCCCTTTTTCGGAGCCGTAGAAGCCAAAAAAAAATAGGCCATTTGGCGCGAAAATCCCCTTTCTGCTGAACTTTTGAATTTTGGGGAAAAACAGTTGCTAAAATCATAGGTGATACTCCCCAATCCTCTTTGCATCCTCCCCGATCCTCCTCGCATCATCCCTGATCCTTTAGCAGCCTCCCCGATCCTCCCGGCATCCTCCCCGGTCCTCCCCGCATCCTCCCCGTTCCTCCCCGCATCGTTCGCGAACCCCCCCGATCCTCCCTGCGTCCTCCCCGATCCTTCCCACATACTCCCCGATCCTCCCCGCATCCTCCGAGATCCTCCCCGCATCCTCGCCGATCCTCCCGCATCTTCCCCGATCGTCCCCGCATCATCTCCGGTCCCGCCCGCATCCTCCCCGGTCCTCCCCGCATCCTCCCCGAGCCTCCCCACATAATTCTTGATCCTCCCCGCACCCTCCTCGATCCTCCTCGCATCCTCTCCAATTCTCGCTGCATACTCCCCGATCCTCTCCGCACCCTCCCCGATCCTCTCCGCATTCTCCCAGATCCTCCCCGCATCCTGCCTGATCCTCTCCGCATCCTCCTTGACACTCCCCGCCTCCTCCCCGATCCTCCCCGCATCCTCCCTGGTCCTCCCCACATCCTCCCTGGTCCTCCCCAGATCCTCCCCGCATCCTGCCCAATCCTCCCCACATTATCCACGGTCCTCACCGCGTCCCCCCCAATCCTCCTCGTATCCTTGCCAATACTCTCCGCATCCTCCCTGATCCTCTCCGCCTCCTCCCCAATTTCTCGCTGTATCCTCTCCGATCTTCCCCCGCATCCTCCCCGATCCTCCCCTCATCGTTCCCGGTCCGCCGCGCATCCTGCCCGGTCCTCGCCACATTCTCACCGGTCCTTTCCACATCGTCCCCGATCCTCCTCGCATCCTCCCAGATCCTCACCGCATCCTCCCTGATACTCCCCGCCTCCTCCCCGATCCTCCCCGCATCGTCCGCGGTCAGCCCCGCATCCTCCCCAATCCTCCCGGCATCCTCCCGGCATCTGCCCCGGTCCTCCCCGATCCACCCCGCATACTCCCCGATCCTCCTTGCATCCTCCCCAATCCTCCCGCAGCATCCCCTATCCTCCCGCATCCTCCCCGGTCGCCACCGCATCTTCTCCGATCCTCCCTGCACCCTCTCGGATCCTCCTCGCCTTCTCCCCGATCCTCCCGCGGCCCCCCGGATGCTCCCGGCATCCTCCCCGGTCGTCCCCCCATCCTCCCCGGTCCTCCCCGCATCCTTGCCGATTCTGCCCGATCCTCCCTGCATCCTCCCGGATCCTCCCCGCATCCTGCCGGATCCTCCCTGCATCCTCCCCGATCCTCCCCGCATGCTCCCAAATCTTCCGGCATCCTCCCCGATCGTCCCGCATCCTCCCCGGTCCCCCCTGCATCCTCCCTGGTCCTCCCCGCATCCTGACCGGTCCTCCCCGCATCCTCCCCGAACCTCCACAAATACTCCTTGCTGCTCCATGTACCCTCCTTGATCCTCCCGGCATCCTCCCCGGCCCCCCCCACATCCTCCCCGATCCTCCCGGCATTTTCCCCGGTCCTCTCCGCATCCTCCCATGTCCTCCGCGCATCCTCCCCGATCCTCCCCATATAGTCCCCTATCGTCCCTGCACCCTCCCTGATTGTCTTCGCTTTCTCCCCGGTTCTCCCCGCATCCTCCCCGATCCTCCCCGCTTCCTCCCCGGTTATCCCCACATCCTCCCTGCTCCTACCCGCATCCTCCATGGTCTTCCCCGCATCGTCCCCGATCCTCCCCGCATCCTCCCACATCCTCCCCGCATCCTCCTCTGTCCTCCTTGCTCCTCCCCGCATCATTCCTCCATCCTGACCAATCCTCCCCACATTGTGCCCGGTTCTCACCGCATCCTCCCTGATCCTCCCAGCATCCTCAGCAATACTACCCGCATCCTCCCCGATTGTCGCCGCCTCCTCCCTAATCCTCCCTGCATCCTCCCCGATCCCCCTTGCGCATCCTCCCCGATCCTCTACACATCGTTCCCGGTCCGCCCCGCATCCTGCCCGGCGTGCGTGCGTGCATCCTCCTCGCATCCTTCCCGATCCTCCCGCAGCCTCCCGGATGCTCCCCGCATCCTCCCCGGTCCTCCCGGCATCCTCCCCGGTCCTCCCCGCATCCTTACCGATCCTGCCCGAACTTCCCTGCATCCTCCCGGATCCTCCCCGCATCTTGCCGGATCCTCCCTGCATCCTCCCCGATCCTCCCCGCAATCTCCCCAGTCCTCCCGCATCCTCCCCGATCGTCCCGCATCCTCCCTGGTCCCCCCTGCATCCTCCCTGGTCCTCCCGGCATCCTGACCGGTCCTCCCCGCATCCTCCACGAACCTCCCCAAATACTCCCTGATGCTCCCCGTACCCTCCTTGATCCTCCCCGCATCCTCCCCGGTCCCCCCAGCATCCTCCCCGATCCTCCCGGCATTTTCCCCGGTCCTCTTCGCATCCTCCCATGTCCTCCGCGCATCGTCCCCGATCCTCCCCATATAGTCCCCGATCGTCCCCGCACCCTCCCCGATTGTCTTCGCATCCTCCCCGGTTCTCCCCGCATCCTCCCCGATCCTCCCCGCTTCCTCCCCGGTTATCATCACATCCTCCTTGCTCCTACCCGCATCCTCCCTGGTCTTCCCCGCATCGTCCCCGATCCTCCCCGCATCGTCCCCGATCCTCCCCGCATCCTCCCCTGTCCTCCCTGCTCCTCCCCGCATCATTCCTGCATCGTGACCAATCCTCCCCACATTGTCCCCGGTTCTCACCGCATCCTCCCCGATCCTCCCAGCATCCTCACCAATACAACCCGCATCCTCCCTGATTGTCGCCGCCTCCTCCCTAATCCTCCCTGCATCCTCCCCGATACCCGGCGCATCCTTCCCCATCCTCTACACATTGTTCTCTGTCCGCCCCGCATCCTGCCCGGTCCTCCCCGCATTCTTCCCGGTCGTTCCCGCATCGTCCCGGATCCTCCTCGCATCCTTCCCGATCCTCACAGCATCCTTTCCGATCCTTCCTGCATCATCCCGTGTCCTCCCCGCATCCTCCCCGATCCTCCCCGCATTCTCGCCGACCCTGCCCGCTTCCTCCCCGGTTATCCCCACATCCTCCCTGCTCCTACCCGCATCCTCCATGGTCTTCCCCGCATCGTCCCCGATCCTCCCTGCATCCTCCCCGATCCTCCCCGCATCCTCCCCTGTCCTCCTTGCTCCTCCCCGCATCATTCCTGCATCCTGACCAATCCTCCCCACATTGTACCCGGTTCTCACCGCATCCTCCCTGATCCTCCCAGCATCCTCACCAATACTACCCGCATCCTCCCCGATCCCCCTCGCGCATCCTCCCCATCCTCTACACATCGTTCCCGGTCCGCCCCGCATCCTGCCCGGCGTGCGTGCGTGCATCCTCCTCGCATCCTTCCCAATCCTCCCGCAGCCTCCCGGATGCTCCCCGCATCCTCCCCGGTCCTCCCCGCATCCTCCCCGGTCCTCCCCGCATCCTTCCCGATCCTGCCCGAACTTCCCTGCATCCTCCCGGATCCTCCCTGCATCTTGCCGGATCCTCCCTGCATCCTCCCCGATCCTCCCCGCATCCTCCCCAATCCTCCCGCATCCTCCGCATCTTCCCGATCGTCCTGCATCCTCCCTAGTCCCCCCTGCATCCTCCCTGGTCCTCCCGGCATCCTGACCGGTCCTCCCCGCATCCTCCACCAACCTCCCCAAATACTCCCTGATGCTCCCCGTACCCTCCCTGATCCTCCCCGCATCCTCCCCAGTCCCCCCAGCATCCTCCCCGATCCTCCCGGCATTTTCCCTGGTCCTCTTCGCATCCTCCCAAGTCCTCCGCGCATCCTCCCCGATCCTCCCCATATAGTCCCTGATCGTCCCCGCACCCTCCCCGATTGTCTTCGCATCCTCCCCGGTTCTCCCCGCATCCTCCCCGATCCTCCCTGCTTCCTCCCCGGTTATCACCACATCCTCCCTGCTCCTACCCGCATCCTCCCTGGTCTTCCCCGCATCGTCCCCGATCCTCCCCGCATCGTCCCCGATCCTCCCCGCATCCTCCCCTGTCCTCCCTGCTCCTCCCCGCATCATTCCTGCACCCTGACCAATCCTCCCGACATTGTCCCCGGTTCTCACCGCATCCTCCCCGATCCTCCCAGCATCCTCACCAATACTACCCGCATCCTCCCCGATTGTCGCCGCCTCCTCCCTAATCCTCCCTGCATCCTCCCCGATCCCCCCGCGCATCCTCCCCGATCCTCTACACATTGTTCCCTGTCCGCCCCGCATCCTGCCCGGTCCTCCCCGCATTCTTCCCGGTCGTTCCCGCATCGTCCCGGATCCTCCTCGCATCCTTCCCGATCCTCACAGCATCCTTTCCGATCCTTCCTGCATCATCCCGTGTCCTCCCCGCATCCTCCCCGATCCTCCCCGCATTCTCGCCGACCCTGCCTGCATCCTCCCTGATACTTCCGGCCTCCTCCCAGACCCCCGCAGCATCCCTCCGGTCATCCCCGCATCCTCTCCAATCCAACCCTACTCCGCCCCGATCCCCCCCGCATCCTTCTCGATCCTCTCCACAGACTCCGCGATCCTCCCCGCATCCTCCCCGGTCCTCCTGGCATCCTCCTGCATCATCCCGCAGCCTCCCCGATCCTCTCCGCACCCTCCCCGATCCTCCCCGCATCCTCTCCGATCCTTCGCGATCCTCCCCGCATCTTCCCCGATCCTCCCCACATACTTTCCGATCCTCCCCACATCCTCCCTGATCCTCCCCGCATCCTCCCCGATCCTCCCGCATCCTACCCCCATCGTCCCTGCATCGTCCCCAGTGCCCTCGGCATCCTCTCCGATCCTCCCGGCATCCTCCCCGGTCGTCCCCGCATCCTCCTTGATCCTCCTGGCATCCTCCCGGATCCTCCCCACTCACTCTTCGATGCTCCCTGCACCCTCCTCTATCCTCCGCGCATCCTCCGCGGTCCTCCTCACATCCTCTTCGATCCTCCCAGCATCCTCCCCAATCCTCCCCAAATCGTCCCTAGTCCTCCCCACATACTCCCCATTCCTCCCGGCACCCTCCCCGATCCTCCCCGCATCCTCGCCGATCCTCTCCTTATCATCCCCGATCCTCCCCGCATCCTCCCTGATCCTCCCCGCATCCTCCCTGGTCCTCCCTGCATCCTCCCTGGTCCTCCCTGCATCCTCCCGGATCCTCCCTACATACTCCCCGATCCTCCCCGCATCCTCTGAAATCCTCTCCGCATGCTCCCCGGTCCTCTGCACATACTCCCCAATCATCCCAGCACCCTCCCCGATCCTCCCCGCATCCTCTCCGGTTCTCCCCGCATTCTCCCCGGTCCTCTCCTTATCCTCCCTGATCCTGCCCGCATCCTCCCACGTCATGGGAGCCAAGAGCCTGCATCCATGGGGCGAAGTAACGTCGCAGCTCCAGACGGCGCGAGTGGCACGCGGGCCCCGGACGGCGACCTATGGGCACATGCCGTGGCAGGTGAGAGGACTTCCGCGCGGACAGCGCGGTGAAGCTGGACCTGGTGGAAACATGGGCGCCGCCAGGGAGGGTGCGAATCCGGTATATGCGGGCGACACCAGACAGAGATGAGTGGCATGGGCTGGTAGATCCGCGGGCATCGTGGATGGTCCACGTGTGGAAATGGCAGATAGAGAGTACCCAGAAGGGCATCCTCGTAGGTGTCATGGCGGCTGAGGGCACTTTCCTCCAGGGCATGCGCGGGCTCGGGGCAGCCGTCATGTGAGTCCGGGCATAGTTCATAGTGCTAGCGATCACGGGATGCATGCAGTATCGATGCCCTACCCAACACGGATATAGACGTGGTTTATAGACCTGGTCTATAGACGGTCCACCGTCCATAGACTTGGTGCAAAGACCAGATTTTATTGGATCTATAGACGAGCTGGATGCATCGTGTGGATCATTTCCAATGAGCGTTCCATTGTCTACGAACCTGGTCTATAGACGGTTGTATGATCTATAGACCAGGTCTATAGACCGTTCCTTGGTCTATAGCCCTAGTGTATAGACCGCCTACTGTGTTTCGACCTGGTCCAAAACCAAAAGAATACTTGTTTGTACACCCAATGTCGGGGGCCGGACATGGCCAAAGTAAGGTTGTAGCGCTAGGGGTTAATCCTGTGCTGGTTTGGATTGATGGTTCCATGGTCTATAGACCTGGTCTATAGACGGTACCATGGTCTTTAGACCTGGTCTATAGACCTGGTTTATAGACCTGGTCTATAGACCGTCCACCGTCCATAGACTTGGTCCAAAGACCAGATTGTATTGGATCTATAGACGAGCTGGATGCATAGTGTGGATCCTTTCCAATGAGCGTTCCATTGTCTACGAACCTGGTCTATAGACGTCTGTATGATCCATAGACCTGGTCTATAGACCGTTTCATTGGTCTATAGCCCTAGTGTATAGACCGCCTACTGTGTTTCGACCTGGTTGTCCATGTCCCTCCTGCGCAGGAGACAATGGGGTGGGGTGGGGTGGGGGGGGGCATGCGCGCAGTTGAGGCCGCGGTCACATTTTGTCAGCCCATTTGTGCGTGCTTCTTCATTACTTGGGCCCTGGTTCCCCGTTTGCAGGGTATCTTTGTCTGATTGTGCCCCATGTGCGGCGCTTAACGGCCGAATCTGTGCGTTGCTGGCCTGTTCGGACGCGGTCCACCAAGGTTGCAGCGCTAGGGGTTAATCCTGAGGTGGTCTCGATTGATGGTTCCATGATCCATAGACCTGGTCTATAGACGATTCCATGGTCTATAGACCTGGTCTATAGACCTGGTTTATAGACCTGGTCTATAGACGGTCCAGCGTCCATAGACTTGGTGCAAAGACCAGATTCTATTGGATCTATAGACGAGCTTGAGGGATCCTTTGGATGCTCTCTACAGAGGTACATCGTCTATGGCCCTGGTATATAGACCGTTGCATGATCTATAGACCTGGTCTATAGACCGCCTGCCGTCTATAGAAAAATTGATATGGATCTATAGGCAAGTTTTAGGGTCTATAGACATAGTCTATAGACCAAATTTGATAGGGTTAGGGTCTATAGACCCCGTCTATAGACACCATGTGATAGGGCTGACGAGGCTTGAATGGCACAACATGGTAACTCCAAGATCTCACCCAGTCGCATGGCGAGCGCACCGTGTCACCATCCATGCAACACTTCTGTAAATTTGTTCTATAGACCTCTATGAGGTCTATAGACATAGTCTATAGACCAAATTTGATAGGGTTAGGGTCTATAGACCCCGTCTATAGACACCATGTGATAGGGCTGACGAGGCTTGAATGGCACAACATGGTAACTCCAGGATCTCACCCAGTCGCATGGCGAGCGGACCGTGTCACCATTCATGCAACACTTCTGTAAATTTGGTCTATAGACCCCTATAAGGTCTACAGACATAGTCTATAGACCAAATTTGATAGGGCTAGGGTCTATAGACCCCGTCTATAGACACCATGTGATAGGGCTGACGAGGCTTGAATGGCATAACATGGTAACTCCAAGATCTCACCCAGTCGCATGGCGAGCGCACCGTGTCACCATCCATGCAACACTTCTGTAAATTTGGTCTAGAGACCTCTATGAGGTCTATAGACATAGTCTATAGACCAAATTTGATAGGGTTAGGGTCTATAGACCCCGTCTATAGACACCATGTGATAGGGCTGACGAGGCTTGAATGGCACAACATGGTAACTCCAAGATCTCACCCAGTCGCATGGCGAGCGCACCGTGTCACCATCCATGCAACACTTCTGTAAATGTGGTCTATACACCCCTATGAGGTCTATAGACATAGTCTATAGACCAAATTTGATAGGGTTAGGGTCTATAGACCCCATCTATAGACACCATGTGATAGGGCTGACGAGGCTTGAATGGCACAACATGGTAACTCCAAGATCCCACCCAGTCGCATGGCGAGCGCACCGTGTCACCATCCATGCAACACTTCTGTAAATTTGGTCTATAGACCCCTATGAGGTCTATAGACATAGTCTATAGACCAAATTTGATAGGGTTAGGGTCTATAGACCCCATCTATAGACACCATGTGATAGGGCTGACGAGGCTTGAATGGCACAACATGGTAACTCCAAGATCCCACCCAGTCGCATGGCGAGCGCACCGTGTCACCATCCATGCAACACTTCTGTAAATTTGGTCTATAGACCCCTATGAGGTCTATAGACATAGTCTATAGACCAAATTTGATAGGGTTAGGGTCTATAGACCCCATCTATAGACACCATGTGATAGGGCTGACGAGGCTTGAATGGCACAACATGGTAACTCCAAGATCCCACCCAGTCGCATGGCGAGCGCACCGTGTCACCATCCATGCAACACTTCTGTAAATTTGGTCTATAGACCCCTATGAGGTCTATAGACATAGTCTATAGACCAAATTTGATAGGGTTAGGGTCTATAGACCCCATCTATAGACACCATGTGATAGGGCTGACGAGGCTTGAATGGCACAACATGGTAACTCCAAGATCCCACCCAGTCGCATGGCGAGCGCACCGTGTCACCATCCATGCAACACTTCTGTACATTTGGTCTATAGACCTCTATGAGGTCTATAGACATAGTCTATAGACCAAATTTGATAGGGTTAGGGTCTATAGACCCCGTCTATAGACACCATGTGATAGGGCTGACGAGGCTTGAATGGCACAACATGGTAACTCCAAGATCTCACCCAGTCGCATGGCGAGCGCACCGTGTCACCATCCATGCAACACTTCTGTAAATTTGGTCTATAGACCCCTATGAGGTCTATAGACATAGTCTATAGACCAAATTTGATAGGGTTAGGGTCTATAGACCCCGTCTATAGACACCATGTGATAGGGCTGACGAGGCTTGAATGGCACAACATGGTAGCTCCAAGATCTCACCCAGTCGCATGGCGAGCGCACCGTGTCACCATCCATGCAACACTTCTATAAATTTGGTCTATAGACCTCTATGAGGTCTATAGACATAGTCTATAGACCAAATTTGATAGGGTTAGGGTCTATAGACCCCGTCTATAGACACCATGTGATAGGGCTGACTAGGCTTGAATGGCACAACATGGTAACTCCAAGATCTCACCCAGTCGCATGGCGAGCGCACCGTGTCACCATCCATGCAACACTTCTGTAAATTTGGTCTATAGACCCCTATGAGGTCTATAGACATAGTCTATAGACCAAATTTGATAGGGTGGGGTTAGGGTTAGGGTTAGGGTTAGGGTTAGGGTTAGGGTTAGGGTTAGGGTTAGGGTTAGGGTTAGGGTTAGGGTTAGGGTTAGGGTTAGGGTTAGGGTTAGGGTTAGGGTTAGGGTTAGGGTTAGGGTTAGGGTTAGGGTTAGGGTTAGGGTTAGGGTTAGGGTTAGGGTTAGGGTTAGGGTTAGGGTTAGGGTTAGGGTTAGGGTTAGGGTTAGGGTTAGGGTTAGGGTTAGGGTTAGGGTTAGGGTTAGGGTTAGGGTTAGGGTTAGGGTTAGGGTTAGGGTTAGGGTTAGGGTTAGGGTTAGGGTTAGGGTTAGGGTTAGGGTTAGGGTTAGGGTTAGGGTTAGGGTTAGGGTTAGGGTTAGGGTTAGGGTTAGGGTTAGGGTTAGGGTTAGGGTTAGGGTTAGGGTTAGGGTTAGGGTTAGGGTTAGGGTTAGGGTTAGGGTTAGGGTTAGGGTTAGGGTTAGGGTTAGGGTTAGGGTTAGGGTTAGGGTTAGGGTTAGGGTTAGGGTTAGGGTTAGGGTTAGGGTTAGGGTTAGGGTTAGGGTTAGGGTTAGGGTTAGGGTTAGGGTTAGGGTTAGGGTTAGGGTTAGGGTTAGGGTTAGGGTTAGGGTTAGGGTTAGGGTTAGGGTTAGGGTTAGGGTTAGGGTTAGGGTTAGGGTTAGGGTTAGGGTTAGGGTTAGGGTTAGGGTTAGGGTTAGGGTTAGGGTTAGGGTTAGGGTTAGGGTTAGGGTTAGGGTTAGGGTTAGGGTTAGGGTTAGGGTTAGGGTTAGGGTTAGGGTTAGGGTTAGGGTTAGGGTTAGGGTTAGGGTTAGGGTTAGGGTTAGGGTTAGGGTTAGGGTTAGGGTTAGGGTTAGGGTTAGGGTTAGGGTTAGGGTTAGGGTTAGGGTTAGGGTTAGGGTTAGGGTTAGGGTTAGGGTTAGGGTTAGGGTTAGGGTTAGGGTTAGGGTTAGGGTTAGGGTTAGGGTTAGGGTTAGGGTTAGGGTTAGGGTTAGGGTTAGGGTTAGGGTTAGGGTTAGGGTTAGGGTTAGGGTTAGGGTTAGGGTTAGGGTTAGGGTTAGGGTTAGGGTTAGGGTTAGGGTTAGGGTTAGGGTTAGGGTTAGGGTTAGGGTTAGGGTTAGGGTTAGGGTTAGGGTTAGGGTTAGGGTTAGGGTTAGGGTTAGGGTTAGGGTTAGGGTTAGGGTTAGGGTTAGGGTTAGGGTTAGGGTTAGGGTTAGGGTTAGGGTTAGGGTTAGGGTTAGGGTTAGGGTTAGGGTTAGGGTTAGGGTTAGGGTTAGGGTTAGGGTTAGGGTTAGGGTTAGGGTTAGGGTTAGGGTTAGGGTTAGGGTTAGGGTTAGGGTTAGGGTTAGGGTTAGGGTTAGGGTTAGGGTTAGGGTTAGGGTTAGGGTTAGGGTTAGGGTTAGGGTTAGGGTTAGGGTTAGGGTTAGGGTTAGGGTTAGGGTTAGGGTTAGGGTTAGGGTTAGGGTTAGGGTTAGGGTTAGGGTTAGGGTTAGGGTTAGGGTTAGGGTTAGGGTTAGGGTTAGGGTTAGGGTTAGGGTTAGGGTTAGGGTTAGGGTTAGGGTTAGGGTTAGGGTTAGGGTTAGGGTTAGGGTTAGGGTTAGGGTTAGGGTTAGGGTTAGGGTTAGGGTTAGGGTTAGGGTTAGGGTTAGGGTTAGGGTTAGGGTTAGGGTTAGGGTTAGGGTTAGGGTTAGGGTTAGGGTTAGGGTTAGGGTTAGGGTTAGGGTTAGGGTTAGGGTTAGGGTTAGGGTTAGGGTTAGGGTTAGGGTTAGGGTTAGGGTTAGGGTTAGGGTTAGGGTTAGGGTTAGGGTTAGGGTTAGGGTTAGGGTTAGGGTTAGGGTTAGGGTTAGGGTTAGGGTTAGGGTTAGGGTTAGGGTTAGGGTTAGGGTTAGGGTTAGGGTTAGGGTTAGGGTTAGGGTTAGGGTTAGGGTTAGGGTTAGGGTTAGGGTTAGGGTTAGGGTTAGGGTTAGGGTTAGGGTTAGGGTTAGGGTTAGGGTTAGGGTTAGGGTTAGGGTTAGGGTTAGGGTTAGGGTTAGGGTTAGGGTTAGGGTTAGGGTTAGGGTTAGGGTTAGGGTTAGGGTTAGGGTTAGGGTTAGGGTTAGGGTTAGGGTTAGGGTTAGGGTTAGGGTTAGGGTTAGGGTTAGGGTTAGGGTTAGGGTTAGGGTTAGGGTTAGGGTTAGGGTTAGGGTTAGGGTTAGGGTTAGGGTTAGGGTTAGGGTTAGGGTTAGGGTTAGGGTTAGGGTTAGGGTTAGGGTTAGGGTTAGGGTTAGGGTTAGGGTTAGGGTTAGGGTTAGGGTTAGGGTTAGGGTTAGGGTTAGGGTTAGGGTTAGGGTTAGGGTTAGGGTTAGGGTTAGGGTTAGGGTTAGGGTTAGGGTTAGGGTTAGGGTTAGGGTTAGGGTTAGGGTTAGGGTTAGGGTTAGGGTTAGGGTTAGGGTTAGGGTTAGGGTTAGGGTTAGGGTTAGGGTTAGGGTTAGGGTTAGGGTTAGGGTTAGGGTTAGGGTTAGGGTTAGGGTTAGGGTTAGGGTTAGGGTTAGGGTTAGGGTTAGGGTTAGGGTTAGGGTTAGGGTTAGGGTTAGGGTTAGGGTTAGGGTTAGGGTTAGGGTTAGGGTTAGGGTTAGGGTTAGGGTTAGGGTTAGGGTTAGGGTTAGGGTTAGGGTTAGGGTTAGGGTTAGGGTTAGGGTTAGGGTTAGGGTTAGGGTTAGGGTTAGGGTTAGGGTTAGGGTTAGGGTTAGGGTTAGGGTTAGGGTTAGGGTTAGGGTTAGGGTTAGGGTTAGGGTTAGGGTTAGGGTTAGGGTTAGGGTTAGGGTTAGGGTTAGGGTTAGGGTTAGGGTTAGGGTTAGGGTTAGGGTTAGGGTTAGGGTTAGGGTTAGGGTTAGGGTTAGGGTTAGGGTTAGGGTTAGGGTTAGGGTTAGGGTTAGGGTTAGGGTTAGGGTTAGGGTTAGGGTTAGGGTTAGGGTTAGGGTTAGGGTTAGGGTTAGGGTTAGGGTTAGGGTTAGGGTTAGGGTTAGGGTTAGGGTTAGGGTTAGGGTTAGGGTTAGGGTTAGGGTTAGGGTTAGGGTTAGGGTTAGGGTTAGGGTTAGGGTTAGGTTAGGGTTAGGGTTAGGGTTAGGGTTAGGGTTAGGGTTAGGGTTAGGGTTAGGGTTAGGGTTAGGGTTAGGGTTAGGGTTAGGGTTAGGGTTAGGGTTAGGGTTAGGGTTAGGGTTAGGGTTAGGGTTAGGGTTAGGGTTAGGGTTAGGGTTAGGGTTAGGGTTAGGGTAGGGTTAGGGTTAGGGTTAGGGTTAGGGTTAGGGTTAGGGTTAGGGTTAGGGTTAGGGTTAGGGTTAGGGTTAGGGTTAGGGTTAGGGTTAGGGTTAGGGTTAGGGTTAGGGTTAGGGTTAGGGTTAGGGTTAGGGTTAGGGTTAGGGTTAGGGTTAGGGTTAGGGTTAGGGTTAGGGTTAGGGTTAGGGTTAGGGTTAGGGTTAGGGTTAGGGTTAGGGTTAGGGTTAGGGTTAGGGTTAGGGTTAGGGTTAGGGTTAGGGTTAGGGTTAGGGTTAGGGTTAGGGTTAGGGTTAGGGTTAGGGTTAGGGTTAGGGTTAGGGTTAGGGTTAGGGTTAGGGTTAGGGTTAGGGTTAGGGTTAGGGTTAGGGTTAGGGTTAGGGTTAGGGTTAGGGTTAGGGTTAGGGTTAGGGTTAGGGTTAGGGTTAGGGTTAGGGTTAGGTTAGGGTTAGGGTTAGGGTTAGGGTTAGGGTTAGGGTTAGGGTTAGGGTTAGGGTTAGGGTTAGGGTTAGGGTTAGGGTTAGGGTTAGGGTTAGGGTTAGGGTTAGGGTTAGGGTTAGGGTTAGGGTTAGGGTTAGGGTTAGGGTTAGGGTTAGGGTTAGGTTAGGGTTAGGGTTAGGGTTAGGGTTAGGGTTAGGGTTAGGGTTAGGGTTAGGGTTAGGGTTAGGGTTAGGGTTAGGGTTAGGGTTAGGGTTAGGGTTAGGTTAGGGTTAGGGTTAGGGTTAGGGTTAGGGTTAGGGTTAGGGTTAGGGTTAGGGTTAGGGTTAGGGTTAGGGTTAGGGTTAGGGTTAGGGTTAGGGTTAGGGTTAGGGTTAGGGTTAGGGTTAGGGTTAGGGTTAGGGTTAGGGTTAGGGTTAGGGTTAGGGTTAGGGTTAGGGTTAGGGTTAGGGTTAGGGTTAGGGTTAGGGTTAGGGTTAGGGTTAGGGTTAGGGTTAGGGTTAGGGTTAGGGTTAGGGTTAGGGTTAGGGTTAGGGTTAGGGTTAGGGTTAGGGTTAGGGTTAGGGTTAGGGTTAGGGTTAGGGTTAGGGTTAGGGTTAGGGTTAGGGTTAGGGTTAGGGTTAGGGTTAGGGTTAGGGTTAGGGTTAGGGTTAGGGTTAGGGTTAGGGTTAGGGTTAGGGTTAGGGTTAGGGTTAGGGTTAGGGTTAGGGTTAGGGTTAGGGTTAGGGTTAGGGTTAGGGTTAGGGTTAGGGTTAGGGTTAGGGTTAGGGTTAGGGTTAGGGTTAGGGTTAGGGTTAGGGTTAGGGTTAGGGTTAGGGTTAGGGTTAGGGTTAGGGTTAGGGTTAGGGTTAGGGTTAGGGTTAGGGTTAGGGTTAGGGTTAGGGTTAGGGTTAGGGTTAGGGTTAGGGTTAGGGTTAGGGTTAGGGTTAGGGTTAGGGTTAGGGTTAGGGTTAGGGTTAGGGTTAGGGTTAGGGTTAGGGTTAGGGTTAGGGTTAGGGTTAGGGTTAGGGTTAGGGTTAGGGTTAGGGTTAGGGTTAGGGTTAGGGTTAGGGTTAGGGTTAGGGTTAGGGTTAGGGTTAGGGTTAGGGTTAGGGTTAGGGTTAGGGTTAGGGTTAGGGTTAGGGTTAGGGTTAGGGTTAGGGTTAGGGTTAGGGTTAGGGTTAGGGTTAGGGTTAGGGTTAGGGTTAGGGTTAGGGTTAGGGTTAGGGTTAGGGTTAGGGTTAGGGTTAGGGTTAGGGTTAGGGTTAGGGTTAGGGTTAGGGTTAGGGTTAGGGTTAGGGTTAGGGTTAGGGTTAGGGTTAGGGTTAGGGTTAGGGTTAGGGTTAGGGTTAGGGTTAGGGTTAGGGTTAGGGTTAGGGTTAGGGTTAGGGTTAGGGTTAGGGTTAGGGTTAGGGTTAGGGTTAGGGTTAGGGTTAGGGTTAGGGTTAGGGTTAGGGTTAGGGTTAGGGTTAGGGTTAGGGTTAGGGTTAGGGTTAGGGTTAGGGTTAGGGTTAGGGTTAGGGTTAGGGTTAGGGTTAGGGTTAGGGTTAGGGTTAGGGTTAGGGTTAGGGTTAGGGTTAGGGTTAGGGTTAGGGTTAGGGTTAGGGTTAGGGTTAGGGTTAGGGTTAGGGTTAGGGTTAGGGTTAGGGTTTAGGGTTAGGGTTAGGGTTAGGGTTAGGGTTAGGGTTAGGGTTAGGGTTAGGGTTAGGGTTAGGGTTAGGGTTAGGGTTAGGGTTAGGGTTAGGGTTAGGGTTAGGGTTAGGGTTAGGGTTAGGGTTAGGGTTAGGGTTAGGGTTAGGGTTAGGGTTAGGGTTAGGGTTAGGGTTAGGGTTAGGGTTAGGGTTAGGGTTAGGGTTAGGGTTAGGGTTAGGGTTAGGGTTAGGGTTAGGGTTAGGGTTAGGGTTAGGGTTAGGGTTAGGGTTAGGGTTAGGGTTAGGGTTAGGGTTAGGGTTAGGGTTAGGGTTAGGGTTAGGGTTAGGGTTAGGGTTAGGGTTAGGGTTAGGGTTAGGGTTAGGGTTAGGGTTAGGGTTAGGGTTAGGGTAGGGTTAGGGTTAGGGTTAGGGTTAGGGTTAGGGTTAGGGTTAGGGTTAGGGTTAGGGTTAGGGTTAGGGTTAGGGTTAGGGTTAGGGTTAGGGTTAGGGTTAGGGTTAGGGTTAGGGTTAGGGTTAGGGTTAGGGTTAGGGTTAGGGTTAGGGTTAGGGTTAGGGTTAGGGTTAGGGTTAGGGTTAGGGTTAGGGTTAGGGTTAGGGTTAGGGTTAGGGTTAGGGTTAGGGTTAGGGTAGGGTTAGGGTTAGGGTTAGGGTTAGGGTTAGGGTTAGGGTTAGGGTTAGGGTTAGGGTTAGGGTTAGGGTTAGGGTTAGGGTTAGGGTTAGGGTTTAGGGTTAGGGTTAGGGTTAGGGTTAGGGTTAGGGTTAGGGTTAGGGTTAGGGTTAGGGTTAGGGTTAGGGTTAGGGTTAGGGTAGGGTTAGGGTTAGGGTTAGGGTTAGGGTTAGGGTTAGGGTTAGGGTTAGGGTTAGGGGTTAGGGTTAGGGTTAGGGTTAGGGTTAGGGTTAGGGTTAGGGTTAGGGTTAGGGTTAGGGTTAGGGTTAGGGGTTAGGGTTAGGGGTTAGGGTGTCTGGGTTAGGGGTTAGGGTTAGGGTTAGGGTTAGGTTTAGGGTATACTCGAGT